>OU744340.1:71590475-74090475 GCA_916610165.2 Gymnosoma rotundatum
CATATCCGGTGACTGCGGGGGCCATTTTAAAACAGAAAATGGTTGACTTTGTAGCCAAGTTTTTACTATTTTAGCCGTGTGCTTTGGGTCGTTATCTTGCTGAAACACAACGTTTTTAGGAGAAAGACCCGTTTTTTTAATAGCAGCTGGTAAATTATTTTGCAAAATTGAAAGATATTGTTCCTTTTTCATAATACCATCAATTTTAACAAGAGGACCCACTCCATTTTTCGTGATACAACCCCAAACCATTATTGAACCACCACCGTGTTTCATTGTTTGTCGGACCTGATTTGAGGTTATGGTGTTTGGGTCCTTAGTCCAGTACCACGAGCGCCCATCTGACTCAAAACGGTTAATTTCGTTTCATCAGACCAAATCACCTGAAAAATAAAAAAAAAAATAAAAAAAGGATCGAGAAGTATAGCCAGAGAAAGCCATAAAGATCGAAGATAGAATTTAGCCACAGTGGTATTTGCAATCAAAAGAATCCATCGTTTGTCGGAAAATGGAAAAACGTAACAATATTTTTAATATATGGAGTTTGACATATAGCGTTTCGGCAATAATTGATAAATTCGCTCTCGGGACCACCTGGTATTGATACGCCTTGAAACAACCATATTATAATTGAGGTAAATAAACAGTAAGAGGTGAATAAAGAGATAAAGACACCACATGCAAGCGAAAGTTAAAAAAAAAAGATGTTGAAAAATTAGAGGCAGGTGCGTGTTTTGCCAGCTGCCTCATGGACCGATCTTGCTGATTTTCTAAAGCAAAATGTTCGAAACTATGACTGATCGTTTGATGTGTCTAGCTCATCTAGTTCCTTGGCAAAGTTGATTTCAACACGAACATGAACAGACAAACGGACATGGTTCAATCGACTTCGCTGCTCATAAGAACTCAGAATAGGTATATCCAAAATCTATCGGGTGGAAAATGAATACTGTAGAAATTATAAACTGAATGACAAACCTAGTTGTACCCTTTTCTACCTGTGTTGAAAGATATAACAATATACAAATATGTACACATGTATGTATAATAAAATAAAATAAAATATTCTAATATCAGAATTATGTTATGCAAAAATCAGGTTTTAAATCAAAAAATCTCTAAATTCAAATTCACTTAATAATTTTTTAAATTATTAATGGCGTATAGGTAAAATTAAAAAGTAAAGATGCGTTGAAAAGAACTTGTAAACAACAATAATTTACTGGCGTCTACGGATATTTTCATTTTGCGCAATATGAAGAATTACCTTTTTTTCATCTTCATTTCAAAAGTAAGTGAAAAGTATAAAAAAATTAAACTTAAAGCAATATCATACATTTTCTTTAATACATAATCCGCCATCTTGGCACGACAAAAAACCAAATGATTGTTTTTTTTTTTCATTTACAAATGGACCTTGCTTAACAAGTGGCTATTATGAGACGGCCTTGCTTTAACACGTTTCAACTTAAGCGGGACTGCTTCTGAAAAATGTGTTATTCCAAAAGCATTTTTCTTGACTACTGCTTTTTCACCGGCGGCAAAAACTTATTTATTTATTATAAATGTAGAGTCTCCTAAAAAGCGTGTTGGTACTTTTCTTTGGTTAAAATTTTATTTTTCTTGTTTAAATTTCCTTTAACCAAGTAATGTAAGCTTCAACGTTTCCACATACGTATGTGTGTAAGTAGGTATTTACATACAAAAGCAAATTGTGTCATATATGTATGTTAGAAATTTTACAATAAAGAAAAAATTCTCGGTAGCTCTCCCCAGACAGGCCTATCTAGAGCAGTTAAAAACTATAAATAAAAAATAATCCATATACAATCGCTAAACAGGTTCTTGGTTTAAAATGTAATTGGGAGGAAAATTACCTCTGCGTTAAACGAGGCTCGTCTGTATGCAATTTTATGATTTAATTTATTCATCTAATAATAAATAATTTTTTAATTAATTTTTATTTGGTATTTTGACGCTTTGAATAAAACAAATCCAACTTAAGCATTATTGTAGTAGCAATTCAAAAGTGGTGATTGATTTTAACAATTAAATTGATTAATTGCAGCAACCTCAAATGGAATACAAAAATTGTCAAGGTTATTTTTAAAACAGCATCTGACAAACAAGTTTATTTTATTTAAAAATATTTTAAAATTAATTACCTACCAATAACTTCTTTTTTTAAGGAAATTTTTGATTTTAGGTTTATTGTTTTGGTTTTAGCTTTGGGTGGCAAAATACATTTATACATATGCGCATAAATATGTACATTATTAAATCTCTAGGCATTTATAAATGCCAATATGGCTACTAAGAAAGTCAAGTTAATTGACTCATCATTAATCCTCATATAAAAAATATAGGTATATACCTACATTTGTATGTATATACGGATGTGCATTGCACAACACATAAAAAAATATAAGAAATAAAGCAACACCAACTAAACATATGGTAAACATAAAAATGCTCTGAGTTTTTTACTGTAGCTTGCATTGGGTAAAAATGTGTAAGACAGAGATATCTAGAGAACTGAATGAAAATTGTGAGAAAAAATGTTATCAAGAAAAGGGCGGAGTCATAAAATGAAAATAATGCAGAAATATTGATTACAACAAAATACAAAATAATAAAACAAATTAGAAGTAGGTAAATAGAAAAATAAAAATAATGAGGAATAAAAGAACAGTTAATTAATTTTTTACACATTTATTGGAAAATATTTTACATTAATTACCATAAAGTAAAAAAAAAACAAGATAGACGAAATGGATTTAAAGCCAAAAAATGAATGCAATAAAAGTACTTTTATGAAATGTCATTTTTTTACTTTTATGCTTTGCAAACGTAAATATGTATATATAGTAATAGAAATTTTTTTTTCATGGAGATATTTAATAGAAAATACTACTAGATAATTAAATATATAAAACGTATTTATTTTTTGTTCAAACAATTTTATACTAAAACTGTTTAATAGTAGGTACAAAAAAAGAAAATTGCAGTGGCTGCATGTACTTTTTTTTATTGAATTTTAATAAACATTTTAGGGGGCAAATTATGGCACTCGATATCGATCGAAATTTCAATAGAATTTAAATATAAATTTCGATCGATATCGTATGCAGTAATTAAACCCAATTTTTCATTTTTTTATCTAATGTACGGTTTATGATGATAAATTTTCTTTCATGTTAAGGAATGAGCATGTCAGCGTAAGAGAGAGTTTTTACCAGGGCTCAGAAACTGTATATTACATTATGGCTAGGAAAATATAGCAAATTTCAAAAATAATTAATCTGATAGAATACTCTTTAATATTCTTATTTTTTAAAGCATTTGCTACCTTTAAAGTACAGCTCTATACAGTTTTTTACTTACGGTTTCCAAGATAAACCTAGTTTTCAATATTTTATTGTTTAAACTACAATAACTGATAGAATACTTTTCAATTCTTATTTTGTATATATTAATGTCATTTGGTGTAGTCTGTATAATAGTACTGTCATATATTTGTTGTTGTAGGGCCAAACTTTTTAATTTTATATACAGTCAATCGTGTGTAGCATACATGTATGTTTTTTCCGTACACGACACATGACCTTTTCTGCCGAACACGAACAACTATTAAAAAATACCACAAACATATGTGTGTTCGACAACACACTAAATTAAGAGACACACATAATTAATATGTAAAAAATTATGTGTACGTTTCTTTGAGCAGTGTATGTTTACATTTATATTCGATATTTGCATATAGTGTGTATATTTTTCTGAACACTTGTTTTCATTGAATTTAGCCTGATTGTTTGTGATTTTTTTTTTAATACTTTGGAATTTGGTGATTTATTATTTTTAAAATTAAAAATTTGTCTGTTTTATTATGAGCAGTATAATAAAATATGTCTAAATAAATTTTAAAATATTTTAAAATTAAATAATAATTTTTTAAATACATACGAAAAGTCTGATAAACCATTGTAATTAAAGTAGGAAAGTTTTATGTGTTTATCATTTAAAAACTAAATATAGTTTTTGATTAGTAGTAATAATTATGTATATTAATAATAATTAAATACAATAAGCATTTGCTACTTTTTTGTTAGTAATTCATGATATTTATTAAACCTCTACTAAAATTTTCCAAAAAAATATACTTTTACTGCTGTTGACTTAACATTTAATAATTAGATTTATTACTGAGTCATGATGGTATAGGCAGTTTTATGAAATGTAATTATTCTTTATTTTTAAATACACATTATTAACTCTCGAAATCTTAATTAAATTTATCTATACATATAACAAAACAATAATTTTTGTCTGTCTGTCTGTGTTCGCATCACGTAAAAACTGCTCATTGATTTGGATAAAATTTTGTGAGGAGGTCCCTTGGACCTTGTTTCAAATAAAGAACACAAATTTTGTTTTCGTAAAAACATATCACTTCGTAGAGAAAAAAGAGATACAAATGTTAAAGCACCCAACTTTACCGTTATAATCGTAATTAAACAGTTGTCAGCACATTTTATTTTTGTCAATGAAATTTTTGTAATACAGTTTACAGAATTTTATAATAAATATTTTAAAATACATTTTTCTCAATTAAATAATAAAATAAAATTTGAAATGACACGCTGACGAAATCGTGGGCACAGCTAGTTTTTAATAATAAAAATAAGCATTATAGCGTTTATAGCATTTACTTTTAAATTCCTTCAAATAAATATTCAAAACATGCTTCAGTTGTGACTGCAGTCGAACGATAACAAATGTTGCTATCGATTCGTTTTACTATTTTTCTTTTCTGCTGCTCTCTTAAAATTTAGTAGTTTGATTTTTTATTGAGCATTGGTAAAGGCTGTTTTATAAAATCTTTTTTAATATTTTGTTACATCTTATAGTTTTATATTCGAATACTAATAAAATATTTATTTTATTATTATTTTTACTCATAATAATTACTCACATTTATATTTTCATAATTTAAACTTGGCACCACTTTTATAAAATACAATATTACCACATTGATAATATAACGTTACAAACTTGTGCTACCATATTGTAACATTATTTAAACTGCAGCCACCTTTGGCTCTATGACCGGCTGTTTATATTTATGAATAAAGGAAAATAAAGAATAAAACGAAAAATAACAAAAACTGGGTGTATCTTTCTTGAAGTTGCAGAAAGTTGAAAATAAAAGTATAATATATACAGAAATTTTTTAAACAGCAGACCATCTCTAACAACTATACTAAAAATATGTCGAAAAATAAATTAAACTTAACACTGCCTCCGGTGGATGTGTCGGCCGCCTCATCACAGGCGGTACCAACACCACCATTTAAAACTCCTTCCGGCACAGAGTAAATATTAATTTTTTTTTGCAAACATTTTCATTTCTATTAGTTTTGTTTATTATATTTAATTACTCTACTACTATGTACATAGACTAAAAATGTGTATAACGAATGATCTAACTATTAAACTATCCAACACTATTCTTTATATTAAATCAACACGATGTACGGGAATTTTGCAAGAGTAAAAGAAAAGTTATGATTTTGTAAAATTATGAATAATATTGTATATAAAATACACCGTGAAAATTCCTGTACACGTAGTCATTCTAAATTGAGAACTTTATTTCCATATCATTAATCCATTGACGAAAAGTGTATTGTTAAATACCTAGATGCTTTAAAAAAGTGTTCGACGTTGTATATACTTAGATTGGATCCTTGTAGCTGTGGAATGCTTTTTCTTGATGTCACATCTTGTTTTGATTGAGCTGCATTTTTGATGTCAAGCCCGATTAATTTGAACTATTTTTCTCTTCTACGTTAACCAACTAATCCTTTCAGTATAGTAATAATTTCAACAATGTCTCCACATCTACTACTTCTGTCCTAAGGCTTTTAGTTTCCTCATTGTTTGCTTGCATAATTTTTTTGTTTTGTTGTACAAAAATTCATTAAAAAGTTAAATTAAAGAAAACATAGTTTGCTGGGCAAGCCGAAGACGAGCATTGAGGCCTTGACTGAAACACTAGAAGAACTTGAAATGGATGACACTGCCCGAAAGCGCATTAAAGTATTCCTAAGCCAAAAGGAAAAAATAGGCGAGTTATCAGATGACGATTTGGAAAAGTTGGGTGAACTGGGATCTGGCAATGGCGGAGTTGTAATGAAAGTGCGACATATACCTACTCAGCTAATAATGGCCAGAAAATTAATACACTTAGAAGTAAAGCCAGCCATAAAGAAACAAATAATACGAGAGCTGAAAGTCTTGCACGAGTGCAATTTTCCACACATTGTGGGTTTCTATGGTGCATTTTATAGTGACGGTGAAATCAGTATTTGTATGGAATACATGGATGGTGGTTCATTAGATTTAATATTAAAAAGAGCTGGGAAAATACCAGAATCTATATTAGGCAAAATAACATTGGCTGTACTAAAAGGCCTTAGTTATTTAAGGGAAAAACATGCCATCATGCATAGAGATGTTAAGCCAAGTAATATTTTAGTAAACAGCAGTGGAGAAATAAAAATCTGTGATTTTGGTGTATCTGGTCAATTGATAGACTCCATGGCAAATTCTTTTGTTGGCACCAGAAGTTATATGTCGGTACGTTATTATACGTCAAACGAATCAAAATTTGAAATAATGATTTAATAATTTATCGCTTCTTTTTTTGCAGCCAGAACGACTGCAAGGCACTCACTATTCAGTACAATCAGATATCTGGTCCTTAGGCTTATCATTGGTTGAAATGGCCATAGGCATGTATCCTATACCTCCACCAGATGCGAAAACAATAGCAGCAATATTCGATGAAAAAAATGAAGATGGCACTCAAGCCGTGGTGGAACCAAAAGTAATGGCTATATTTGAATTGCTAGATTATATAGTGAATGAGCCACCTCCAAAGTTAGAACACGATGTGTTTACTGACGAGTTTAAGGATTTCGTAGATATATGTCTGAAGAAAAACCCAGATGAGAGAGCTGATTTAAAAACCTTATTAGTAATAAATTTTATTTTATTTTTCATTAAATGTAATTACATAAAAAATTCTTTTCATATTATAGAATCACGCTTGGATACGTAAGGCTGAAATTGAGGAAGTTGATATTGCAGGTTGGGTTTGCAAAACAATGGATTTACCACCATCTACACCAAAGCGTAATACTTCCCCTAATCAATAATTCGGTTATTGAAAAAAAGACACGCGCAAAATATATTCTAACTTACTGATATGTATCTTGTCAAACAAAATAATGAGAGAAAATGTCAAAACAGAGTAAATGAAAAATTCATTTAAATTATATTTCCCAATTAAGATAAGACAAATAAAATCAGAATAAAAAATATTCATCATAAGTAATCAATAAAAAAAATAGATGTAAAGTCTACTCTGCTATAATATATTTATTATTGAAAGAAGTACTCATACTTTCCTTCTTATATCTCTTAAAATTTGTAATGAGAAATAATTGTTTTTTAGGTCTTATACCTCCTCTTTATAATTATAATACTTGAAAAAGAAAAAAACTTTCGAAACACGAAGTATAAGGCATGGTATAAGGCGTACAAATTCGAATGTCTTACTTTTCAGGCGGAAATACAGAATAGCCCTCTGATTTAATACAAACTTTCGCGATATAAAGTTATATGCATCTTAAGCTTTAAGTTGGTTTTTCGAAATTTATGAGCACAAGTTTTTTTTATTGAAAGTCAATTTTCAAATTCCTTTTGAAATGGTGTTAAAAAGCCACAAAAGTTAGTGTTTTTAGGGTTTTTGAAGCCATAATTTTCAATATAAAAACTTATTGTTGTTACAATATTTTCACACGATTCAATTTTGTTTAATGATACAGAGCAGAGCTTATGAGATGGTTTTAGCGCTCCGTGTAATTTTACTATTATTAAATAAATTTTACTTCTATGCTATGTAAAGATTTCTAGTATGGTAATAAATAACATTGTTCACAATTCTTGCAAAAAAACCGACTACAAAACAGATTTCATCTGTCTGTCTATAACGGTTCAAAAGTACAAATTCAAATATTGTACTTGTTGTTATAGTAGACTTAGCAATCAAGTTCCTTGCAAATTTGAACAGTCTGTTTATAACGGTTCAACAGTTTGGTCATATACATCAAAGTACATCAACTGTTGTAACATCCTTTAATTGATACTTCTTTCTATACCAAACATTCTGTCTAATTTTAAATTGTTTGTATATAATGGTTGAAAAGATACGGCCAAATTACATTAATTTTGGGAACACCGTTTAATTTCTGAATTCAAATTATAAATTTCATGTTTTAGCTGACTTAGCAATACAAGTCCCTTGTAGGTTTTAGCTGTCTGCCTATAACAGTTCACCCTTTTATTTTCAAATCAAAAGTTTGTACTTGTTAATATAGCGAAGTTAGCAATACAGGTTATTTGTAAATTTGAAGCGTCTGTCTACAACTGTTTAAAAGCATGGTGCACCCTTTATTACATAATTTTGAATATTAATACTTGTTACTAGTCGTACTTGGTCGGAGCAATCGACATTCTGTCCAATTTGCAAGCGTTTTTCAATTTACGTCACCTATAGGGACACACTTTAATTATACCCTTTACTACAAAAAGTGGAAGTAGGTCATATCTAAGTTTATCATTCCGTGTGTAATTTCTACAATATCCATTTCCTACCCCATAAAGTACATACATCTGACTTCTTATGCATAGAGAAGAAGAAGTCGGTTGAGCGATGTCTGACAGTTCGTCCGTGTTAGTGTTGAAATCAAGTTTGCCTCGACAAAAAAAAAATATGTCAATCAATCAGATATAGTGTCGAAAGAGGTGTTAAGGAAAACGCATGATCGGTCCATGTCCTTCGAATCAGCTGGCTATCTCTTATTTTTTAATGTCATTTGGAACAATAAAGCAACTCCAATCAAAAATATAAAAACATTGAATTAAAAAACTAGAATAACTCAAGTGAAAAAATTGACGCTCGCTCGCCCATATTTTCCGAATTATGGTGCTCTGATATTTTCAAAATTTTTTAAATATCAATATAGGTATCATTTTAAAGCTTTTGAAGAGATCTTTAAGAAAACACTAAAATTTTTTAAAAATGTTTAATCTAGTAAGAACCGATGACATTTTTATGTAAAATAATTCTCGCGAAAAAAACCGACTTCAAAACAGATTTCATCTGTCTGCCTATAAAAGTTCAGGTGTATGGCCACATAAATTAGATTACATTAACTATTGGTACACCCTTATACCTCCAAACTTTAAACTAGTTCAACTGCTCAATAGTTTGGCAATATACATCAAATTGCAGCAACTATAGGATCACTCTTTAATTTCCAAATTCAAAAATTCAAATTCAATCCAAATTCAAATTATGCATTTGCTGCTGCAGTAGATTTAGCAATCAGATTCTGTGTAAATTTCAACCGTCTGTCTGTAACGGTTCATCAGTTTGCCCATATACATCAGATTATATCAACTATTTAATTTATAATATATAATTTCTACTTCCAAATCCAAATTTTATACCTGTTGTTACAGAGAAGTTAGTAATACAGGTTCTTTGTAAATTTCAATCGTCTGTCTGCAACTGTTTAAAAGTATGACCAATACCAAATTAAATGAACTATCGGCGCACCCTTTAATTTATAATTTTAAATATTATCAGCTGTTACTATAACGGCCATAGCAATCGACATTACGTTAAATTTACAAACGTTTGTCTATAACATTTCAAAAGATAGGCCTATATAAGTAAATCTACAGTATTTACGGGACACCCTTTAATTTCTAAATTCAAATTTATATAGCGGACTTAGAAATGCAGGTCCCTTTGAATTTTCATAGTTCTGTCTATTACGGTTCAAAAGTTCGGTAACATACACAAAAATACATTAACTATTGGAACACCCTTTAACTTCCAAATCCATATTTTATTCATGTTATTATAGCGGACTAACCAATACAGGTTCGTTGCAAATTTCAAGCATTTGTCTATAACTGTTAAAAAGTATGGCAATATACATAAAATTTAATGAACTAATGGCGCAACCTTTAATATATACTTCTTAATATTTATACTTGTTACTATAACGGCCATAGCAATCGACATTCTGCCCAATTTGCATGCGTTTGTCTATAACGATTCAAAAGATAGGTTCATATAAGTAAATCTTCATCAATTATGGGACACCCTTTAATTTCGAAATTCAAATTATAAACTCGTTAAATTTCAGCGTTCTGTCTATAATGGTTCAAAAGTTTGGTCACACACACAAAATTACATTAACCATTGGAACACCCTTTAACTTTCAAATCCATATTTTATACATGTTGTTATAGCGGACAAACCAATACAGGTTCGTTGTAAATTTTAAGCGTCTGCCTATAACTGTTAAAAAGTATGGACATATATATCAAATTTAATGAACTATTGGCGCACCCTTTAATTATTAATTTTAAATATTATCAGCTGTTACTATAACGGCCATAGCAATCGAATTTCGTTAAATTTACAAGCGTTTGTCTATAACATTTCAAAAGATAGGACTATATAAGTAAATCTACAGTAATTATGGGACACCCTTTAATTTCTAAATTCAAATTATAAACTCGTTGATATACAAGATTAAGCAATACAGGTCCCTTTTAAGTTTCATCGTTCTGTCTACAACGGTTCTAAAGTTTGGTCACATACACAAAATTACATTAACTATTGGAACACCCTTTAACTTCCAAATCTACATTTTATACTTGTTGTTATAGCGGACTAACCAATACAGGTTCGTTGCAAATTTCAAGCGTCTGTCTATAACTTAAAAAGTATGGCAATATACATCAAATTTAATGAACTAATGGCGCACCCTTTAATATATACTTCTTAATATTCATACTTGTTACTATAACGGCCACAGCAAATGACATTCTGTCCAATTTGCAAGCGTTTGTCTATAACGGTTCAAAAGATAGGACCATATAAGTGAATTTACATCAATTATGGAGGCACCCTTTAATTTTTAGATTTATTTTTGTATAACTTTTTGTTATTTGGAGGTATAGTAATACGTAGTCATTTAAAATTTTACAGAATTGCCCTTTACAATTCATAATACACGTAGAAAATATGTATGTTGTATGGGGACATCCTTTAATTTTTCAGATTCTTAACTGTTATTAAAACGGGACCAATCTGTTAGCATGACTTTCAAATAAAAAATTTTTAAAAACGATCCAGAAATGACAGTTATGGAGACACAAATATAAAAAAGCAATATTCAGTCGAATTGTTAACATCCTTCGTTTTTTTGAAGTGGGTTAAAAATTATGACAGGTGAGGTTCTCAGTGAAAACCAAAATAAGAAATAAAATGCAATTCGAGCTGCTCGAATCTTTATTGAGAATTAATAGGCATTTTAAAAACAATAAAATGTGTTGTGACACTTTTCTTCTATATTTAGAAATGCTTCAACTGTTTAAATCCAAAAATATGTACCAAAAAATTGCTTTAGACGAGATGGATTTCGATTTTGTTAATCAAGTATTATATTTTAAAAACAATATTAAAAAACGTATGTTAATACTTAAATTTAATTTAAAAATTAATAGTATTATGTATATGTAGTGGGATTTTTTGGGGTAGCTGAAATTGTTTTTGGGAAAATGTGGGGACAACATTTATCTAATTGGGGTTACTACTCAAAAAAATCTGGGAACCCTGAGTGGCTACTAAAATTTAATTATAAAAGCTGGTCAGGCACTTCTGAAAGTAAATAAATTTCCCTTAAATGTATTTATAAGTTTAATAAGAAGCTTAAGCTTAAAAGTAATCGGGTCGAATCTGCATTTAGGGGCATTAAAAATTTATGCTGCCTTAAGAATTAATATTTACTTCCCGATTCGTGACGAATCAGCTGATCAGTTTCTGTTAAACGGAAAATATGTACATATCCACTGATGAGCTATATTAGCAATAGCGAAATGGGCATATGGATATGCTTTCTCCGCAGTAGCATTTTGTGGTATATAAAATTTATAACATGAGAATATCATAAAGTATTTATATTTGAAGGAATCAAGCACGATTAAGTAAATAAACATAAAAAGATTCCGAATAATAAATTTTCATATTGATTTAATGTCGAAACTATAAACTAAATTCCCGAATTTAACAAAAATACGTTTTACTGAAGAGGTGTCCTTCCCCTGCTGTGATAACTATTACCGTAACAATCTGGCATCATTTTTTGCAAATGTAATTTAAAACAAAATACCCATCAAAATAAAGACCGACAACAGACAACAAATGCAGAACAATCATATAAAGAACATTAAGAAAAAAATAAACAACGTATTAATAAAGAAAACAATGAAATTTAAATAAAATTACTATTAAAAATAAGTGAAATAAGACAAGGAGAAGAAAAAAGCAGAGAGAGTTTATAAAACATAATAAAAACAACTACGTCGCTGAAGCAGAGACGACGTTCAGTTTATTGTATTAATCAAGTGCAAGTGCGTGTTTTTCTTATTGTTTGGCTCTTGTTATTGAGAAAAAAAATCAACAGCAACTACTGCTGTGTACCAAATCAAACCCCCTTTCCTTCTCCACAAATATAAATAATATTTATAAAAGTTGCAAACTGTATCGTCGCTGTACAATTGTAATATTACAGGTCATATGCACATTCTCATATACAGAAGACTACGTACGTACGTGTGTGTTTTTTTTTGTTGGTAGAGCAGAGTGGAGTAGTGCATTGTTGTCTCAAGAGTCAGCGAGTATAAGAAGCCAGGTGCAGTTGCTGCTGTTGTTTTCACTAATACTGCAGAGCTTACCACATTAATAATGCTGGTGGTACTGGTTTAGTTCTTTAACGTGCGTCCACAACGACGGTCTTAAATAATTAAAATAATAGCAACACAAAAAATTGCTCTGTTTCTGTTCCCCCTCATGAACAACATACCACAACAGTGAGATTTTATTTTGCGAAAACTTAGAATTATTTTAATCAAGTATAAAGAAAACCTGATCTTTGATTTGTTGAAAAATATATATAAAAAGAAGTGATACTAAAGTTGCTACTAAAAAACGAAACTAATTTGTCAACATCATAAAGAAAAAACCGGAAACTACATATTAATAAAGCATTGCATTGTTTTGCTTTTCGTTTCCCACTCAAAACTAATGTTCTATGTTTGATTAAGATCATGGCCAACACTACAAACAAAGAAAGCCCCAGTCGTGAATCTACAAATTCCTCTTCTGCCCGCATGTCTTTACTTACAGATGCAGAATCTTTGACCCGTGATTATAGCTTGGGAAGTTTAAACTCGGCCGTTAGTCAAGATGAGTTTTTTCGCTGCCGTGATCACGCTGAAAGTGTCCTTAAACGTATGCAGCTATACTTGGAGAATCAACAGCTATGTGATGTTGTCCTTATAGCAGGCATTGATGGGCGTAGGTAAGTGTACGCAATATATATTTTAATAAAACGCATTAAGTCGGAAATCTATTTTAACAAAAGAATCATTTGTGTAGTGAATTCATTAGACTGGTTCAGCTTTGGAAAATTTAGAAAGGCAGTTAATATATGCCGCACCTGTGCGACAGAAAATTTAAATACTTCAGTAGAAGCAAAAGTCTTTTTCATTTTACGTTGAAGGGAAAATTGCAATGATCAATTAAAAAAGAGGTGGGCAAAATTACAGCAGGTTTTTACAGTGGTTAGATTTTTGCTAAAAAGTAAAAATAAAATATTTTTTTTAATAACTGTGATATTAATGTATCAAGGCGAATACCTAATTGTGGATTAAAAGGTTCTTTGTAATATATACTGCTTTGTAATTAATTCTAATATATATGTAACAGTGTGTATGATTATATGATATCTACAGCCAAATATTTTTTGATGAAGTTTGATAGATCATTATACGATTTAACATATACGATAAATTTTTCCGTTTTTTAAACCGGACAAGGAATAGAATGAAAATAAAAACTATATCGAAAAAAGCGTAGAAGTCAACATTAGGCGATGATATAATTTAATTCTTTGAAAGATTTAAAAAATTTTATTTTTGTACTTTTTGCAACATAGTTAACAACAACGTTCCCACATTAAATGTATCTAAGTCCGGAATGACCCAAAAATCCCTAAGTCAAAGCTTTAAATACGCCAATTGTTCAGACATAGTGTCGAAAGAGGTTCTATTGGCAATCAACAAGATCGGTTCATGTCCTTAGACGCAGTGGTCAAAACGTCACGCCTACCTCTAATTTTTCCATATTATTTGGAACAATGAAGTAACTCCAATCACAAAAACAAATATATGGGGCGATAGAGAATTTTCCGAGTTACGGGCCTCCGGAACTTTAAAATTTTTTAAAATATCAATCATTTAGAAGCCTTTGAAATATGAAAAATGTTAAAAATTCTTAACCCATTAAGAGCCGATGACATTTTTATGTAAAATTATATTTATGTAGTACTTAATTTTTTTCTTATGTTTTTATTCTCTGCCACCCCAATATTTGGTTTTTTGAATAGAGTTACTTCACTTAACTAGATTTATATATAGTATATAAGATTCGACATAGCCAAATATAGCACTTGTTTAAAGTAATATTAAACTTTAAAACTTTAAGACAAATATAAAAATTAAATTGAAAAGCAAAAACAATTAATGTGGACATTATTTTCTACAGCTTTTATATCATATCTAGAACTAAAAAATTTATACGTTTTTTTTACAAAATTATATCTTGTAAAATAAGACTATTTGGATAGCACAGGAGGAGTTCATCAATACACATACATATTCCACACATAGTTCAGAAGTGACTGAACTCAAAATTTAATTAAATTGTTCATTATGTAGTGTATAATATTAAACAAATAAAAAGAACTTTTTATATCATAATCGGTATGGATTTTATACTAAATAGTCCAAAGTTTTTGTTTTTAACCATTTTTATTCAGGTCAAAAACAGTTTTTTTTAATTTGTGAAAAGTTAAAATTTTGAGTTGAGTCACTTTTGAACTAGGTGTGCGATATATATGAAATTATCAAACTTAAAGATTACGTTTTTATCACTGATGCACCACACATAATATAAATAAAAAAATGTAATTTTTAAAAATATTAACTGACATATTCATAACAAGTAAAATAAGTATGAAATATGTTTTATGACAAAATTTCTATACATATTTCTCCTAAAATACATTTCAAAACTATTTTAACATTTTATGAATGCGGCAGTTAAACTTAAGTTAAAAAAGATAAAAAACTTAATAAGTTAATAATGAATAAATCAATTTTAAAATATAATTACTTGCTTCAATTAATCATATAAATTATTAATCAAATAATATACAAATGCTTTTGCCATCACAACTTGTATCGTTTTTTGTAGCAAAAATACATTTATGCATATTAAAACTAAAGTTTCCTCTACTATTTGAATAATTCCATTTATATATACTTCTATATATGTATGAACATATATATTTTGGAAAAAAATTTTCTTTATAATGACCCCCTAATAATTTCAATTTAACTTGTTTATATCTAAAGAATACAAAAAATAGTACGTTAATTTCCCACCATTATACGATTAACAGCATCATCTCTTTGTTACAATTCAACAATCTGCAAAGGCGATTTTCTTTGTTTGTACAATATTTCACAGATTTTGTATTTTTTGTTTTTCAACTTTAAATGGCTGTTGTCTTTGCGGAGATTGTTGCTGTTGTAGACAATGAAAAGTGATCGCGAAACGAAGAAAGTAATTTTAATGTCTGGATATTTAACAAAAGTTTAGCATATTATAGTTGTCACTGTGTGCATGTAAACATACATATTTATATATAAAAGAATGTTTTTGTAATTAGTTTTCTTGTTCATAAGTCTTTATACATACATATGTAATGACAACTATATTCTTAAATTTTAACATATGCGTAGATAACTTGCTACACTGTTTAAAATTCATCTATTCTTCACCGTGTAAGGAATGATCAATTAGTCTCTTTGTAATAATAATCGCTTGACTGTCGTTCATTCACTTCTTTATTCTTAAATATAGGATTGTTAGTTGTTGTTGTATTTTGTTGCAGTTTTTCTTGTTTGTTTTTTTTTTCTTATGCCACCATTCAGTGTAGGTCGTAGTAAATTAAAAGAAAATATAAATAATATAGTAAATCGAAGAGTCTGTCAGTTAGTCAGACAATTTTAAAACAAGATTCAAGTAAATTTATTGTGTGCTAATAATTTCTCGCTGTCATATTTTGTACGAAAAATTAGTTTTTTTTTTACTTAGAAAGTAAGTTCCAAAATTATACATCTATAAGATCCACAGATGAAATGTCATTGAAAAGCTTGGTAACATGTTAAACGAGCGTTATAATGTGAACCTCAAAAGCAAAAAAAAAAAAAAAATCTTGATCATGGAATCGAAATTTCTAATTTTTCTGATATTACTTTGTATCGTAGTGAAAACATTTTTTCAATACATTTACATTTCAGGTAATAGCGAAGCAAAACTTGACTCTTTTGTTGCTACAATCGTCAAAATTAATTTATAGCTTGCAACAGCTGTCTTTTACAAAGCATTTGTTTTAAACAATAAGAATAATCGTACCACGACCACTCTTCAAAGCCAGATTTTTAATGCACATTATTATGGAAGTTACAAAAGATTTCTTTCTGCGTATTGAACCTTATGGATCAGGACTTATCTAATTTCAAATATCTTTTAAATCGCTTTTTGTTAAAATCGATTCAGTGTGTTTTTTTCTCCCCCACTTACCCTTCCTGTTCCTTACTTTTTAAATAAGTATGCTCTCTTGGAACTTTTTAATAATACCTTTATTTTAAATCTTTTTGAAATCGGTACAGATGCTTTGGAAACAAAAATTGCGTGTTGGAACTTATACTTCGAGGACTTATCTATTTTTAATTTCATTAAAATCGATTTAGTTTCATTAGAATCCATTTTTTTGTATAGTAAAAAATCGAAGAGCAAACCAAGACACGATTAACCCTTTTATCTGTCAAAAACAAACTGACTCTCTCGTTGCTAATTTTTACTAGTAAAGTAAATGAACACACCTAATTTAAAATGGCTGATATTGCCAACATATATAACAGACATGTATACCAACATAACAGAAAAAATGTGAAAATCGAACATACGTAACTCACGAAAGTTGAAAATAACGGTTATTTTTTGATCAGACATCGTGTATGTATATACTTTATGGCGTCGGAAATGGATATTGTAGAAATTAAAAACGGAATGAAAAAGTGAGATATATCCTTTTTCCACTCTTTGTAGTGAAAGGTATAAAAACGCACTACGATTTTTTTAATCCATATTGAAGATACAAAAGAAAGATGTGGGAGATAAAGTTTTTATTGTAATTTTCTACACACAAAAAAAATGGATTTGCTATTGTCATTGTATAGGATTTCCATTAGGTCTAAAAAGTGGCATTTGAAAATGTTTGACTTCGAACTAGAGTAATTTTGATGTTAGGCCACTTTACTGATTTGGCCGTTTAAAAGCTAGAAAGTATATGGATCTGTTAAAGTTTCGAAATGATGTTGCAAATGGCCTTATAGCAAAGTCCATCGATATCTAGTAGAAATCGAAGAACAACTCCGGTATTGTCCGTACGATATGATGGTAATCAGCATTTGCCGAAACATTATGCTAATAAAGGAAAATGTAAAATAGAAGCTTATAAATAAATAAATGATATAAATGTTCCAAGACCGATGATTATCATCATATAAAAAGTTTATAAATATTATTTTATTATCGCTATTATTATTGGTATGATTTTAACTTATCTTATTTAAAAAATGGACATAATTATTATAAATTTAAAAAATCTTTAATCTTTATAAGAACGTAATAAAAGTTATCAAAACTATATCATAGATTTTTTCCACCAAGTAAGTATTTTCGCAATTGGTGATGTGAATACCTTTAATGAAATGAAATAAAGTATTTTGCTGTACTCAAATGCGACACCAAAACATTTTTAAATTGGGTTGTAAAAAAAGTTAAAGAAAATTAGTTCCAATATGAAAATTTATTATTCGGAATTTTTTCAAATTTAATTTACTTTATTCGTGCTTGATTCCTTCATGAAAATTAGTTCCAAAAATCAGTCGTCTTTTTTTTTTGTCCTATTAAACATTTAAAATTGTTGCATGTATTTTATTAATTTTTATTGTAGAGTGCCTGCACATCGTCTAGTATTATCTGCGTCGAGTGCTTATTTTTCTGCCATGTTCACTGGATCTTTGCGGGAAACCAAAGAAGAGGAAGTAACACTGGGCGAAGTACACGGAGATGCATTGCAAATACTTGTGCAATATTGTTATACGGGTTTCATTGAGTTACGTGAGGACACAGTTGAAACGTTGTTAGCTACAGCTTGCCTTTTGCAACTTAATGCAGTGGTTACCGCCTGTTGTAACTTCTTAGCTAGACAATTACATCCCTCCAATTGCTTGGGATTTGCATTCTTTGCCGAACAACAGAGTTGTAATACGCTTTTAAGATTAGCCAAAGCCTATACATGCCAACACTTTATGCAGGTGGGCAAAATAATAAGAACATATCTTTTATAAATTATTGTTTAACTTGCTATTTATTAATTTTTTTAGGTTTGTAAAAATCAGGAATTTTTTCAATTAAATGCCGAGCAATTGGGGAAACTACTTGCAAGCGATGATCTCAATGTACCCTCCGAACAGGATGTGTTTCACAGTTTAATGTCGTGGATACAACATGACCCTGCTGTTCGAGAAAAACACATTCCTGAATTATTGGCATTAGTGAGATTGCCTTTGCTTCAACCCTCCTTTATAATGGATCATGTAGAAAGTGTTTGCGCTTCCAATGAATGCCAGCAACTGGTAATGGAAGCTTTAAAATGGCATTTATTACCTGAAAGAAGATCTCTCATATCTTCAGAACGTACGAAACCTAGAAAATCTACTGTGGGTAGAATGCTAGCTGTAGGGGGAATGGATGCTCATAAGGTAACTATTGTAGAAAATTGCCGTTTAACTAAGCTTTTAAACAATGTTTTGTATTGTTAAAATTTTAAGGGAGCTATTAGTATAGAAAGCTACTGTCCACGTTTAGATAAATGGACTGTATGGAAAAATATGGCAGCACGCCGCTTACAATTTGGCGTGGCTGTAATGAATGATAAATTAATTATTGTTGGCGGCCGTGATGGCTTAAAAACACTTAACACAGTAGAAAGTTTAGATCTGAATACTTTAGCCTGGGCTCCATTGAATCCAATGGGAACACATCGCCATGGATTAGGTGTAGCTGTTTTAGAAGGCCCCTTGTATGCAGTTGGGGGTCACGATGGTTGGAGCTACCTAAATACTGTCGAAAGGTAATTTATGCATTTTAAAATATTTCTTGTTGAGATTGTAACAATAGTTGTTTTATTTTTAAGATGGGACCCTGTGGCACGCACTTGGAGTTACGTAGCTCCTATGTATTCTATGCGCTCAACTGCTGGTGTGGCCGTTTTAGGTGGCCGTTTGTATGTTGTCGGCGGTCGCGATGGTTCGGTTTGTCATAGATCTATTGAATGCTTTGATCCCCACACTAACAAGTGGACTATGCGCGCTCCTATGAATAAACGCAGAGGGGGTGTTGGGGTAAGTTGTTTGCACATCATGAGAAGTCATTTGTAAAAGCGAAATATTTTTTAAAGGTCGCTGTTGCTCATGGTTTTATTTACGCTTTGGGAGGTCATGATTGTCCTGCTAGTAACCCTTCAGTTTGCCGTACTGACACAGTAGAGCGATATGATCCTGGAACTGATACCTGGACATTGGTAAGTTCTAACAAAATTAATAAAAATCTTTTGTCAGTAGATTTTAAATATGCAAATATTTTTCAGATATGTTCCTTAAGCATTGGCAGAGATGCCATCGGCTGTGCTTTGTTGGGTGATCGTTTAATGGCTGTTGGTGGTTATGATGGAAATCACTATTTAAAAACTGTCGAAGAGTATGATCCGGAAACAAATGAGTGGACTCAAGTATCACTGTTGACATTTAGTCGTGCTGGAGCATGCGTTGTGGCCATTCCAAATATAATACCCCCTTCTGCACCAATGCCTACTTCTACAGTTTAGTTGACTTAATATTTTCCTACTACGTATTTAATCTGTTGTAATCTGTCTGCCTGAGTGTTACTATGCCAATTAAGCTTAAACTAAAAAAAACTTTAAAAAGAGAACAAACGAACTGAGCATGCTTTAAAAGATAGGAACTTAATCAAATTAATTAATGATGTTGATCGTCATTGAAACAACTAAAATTTTCTTATGATCATTTGCTTTTTAGAATGATAAATGCCTTAGCTTTTATATGCTTTTATTGCAGTAGCAAAAACTTATGTAACTCTTCTGCAATCTATTTTCTCCGTGCAAGAGTAAATAATATACATTCCGAAACTGTTCGCACAAATGATTTTATTTTTCACTTAAATACTTATTTAAAAGCTTTCTTAAATTGTATATTTTTAATATCTTTTTTCTTTTCTTTTATTTTACATAAATATTTAAAATGATTTAGAAGCAATGGAAACCTGTGAGATTGAATCCTAGTTGCTATCGTCGTACTGTGGAATTTGTGGATTATTATAATCTATGAGATGTATAAATAATTATTTGTTTTTTACTATTTCACTATTATAAATCATCTTTAAAAGCTCTCACTGCATACTAGAGATAAGAACAAACTATGGCATAGTGTAATCTCTTGGAAAATAACCTGTTAATAGGAATTTTTTTATGGATTAACCTTACGCACTGAAATCACCATGTCAAACTTTTTCTATATATTTTTTTTAAATTAAAGTTAGTATTAATTAAAAACTATAGATGTTTTAAACGTAATATAAAAAATTCTGAATTGCGCATTCTTACTTTAAGTTAAAACAAACAAAACAAAATAATTTACTCTGAACTGTGTGAAGTTTTTGAAGAAATGATTTTTGATCGTGCGATGCCAAATTTAACAATTTTATCATTACGTACACTATAAGTAGTAATTATATTATAAGCGTATTAATTAAGCAATCGATGATATTTTTCTCTATTTACTATAATTTTTGCTAAAATAAACATACTATTTTCGAAAAAATTGTAATTTAATTTGAAACTTTTATTAAACAAAAACATATTTTTAATTAGTAACACGTATAAATATGTAACTTTCTTTTTTGCCAAGAAGTTCAACGAAAACCTCAATGCAATTAATTTTTTCAGTGATTCGTTCACATCCAAATTACTTATAAATAGCGGATTTTGAGGTATGTCAATTTGTAATTTTTTTTACACATGTAATTTTAATTGAATTATTGAATTTTATTGAAATTAAAATCAATAAAATTAGGGAATAAAACTTTTTTAATTCTATATACAGGCATGTCACAGAACTCAATTCCGATCGAAAGCGGGTTTCCGTAAATTGATTCTTTAGGAAACGAAAAATTTCTTCGGAATGAAACCACTTTTTAATTTCAAAGTGGAATTAGGATTCGTCGAAATTTTGTTACTAACGGTTTTCAAATTTACTTTTGTTATGTGTCCTTATTAGCTTTGTTGTTTACTTAGGTCTGCGCAATATTGCAACATTTAAATAAAAAATAATAAATAAGCACTTTTTTTAAATAAGCAAAATCGATCGGAATCTGAAGAAGGTAAAACGAAATCGATCGGAATTGTTAATACGGCATTAAAACCATTCCGATCGAAATTTGTGACATGCCTGATAGTTCAAAAATGTTTAATTACTAAAATTATCAATGAATTGAAATTGATTTAGGCTTAAGTTCATTTTTTAATTACTAAAAACCTTTTTTTTAGAAGGAAAAATTATTTTTAAATGTTTGCGGATCTTTTCCAAAGAAAGAAAGAAAAACCAGATACCAGCAGAATGTAATGCTGCATTTCTCCGCTAGCCTACAAATTGAATACGACATGCACAGAACAACGGTATTAATTTTTTTTTTTTTGCTCTTGTAAGTAGCGAAAACGTGTCATGTTCTCTTTGAGGCAGAGTTCAGAAAGTACACTCATCGTACACACAATGTTCTGTTCAAAACCAACCCGTATATATTTTTCTTTTCATAACAATTATGTGTGTCTCTTAATTTAGAAATTTTCAGTACACATCCACGAATGTGTTTTTAATAGTTTTTTGCGTACACGTACGTGAGTAAGCAAATTATTACCCTTATTTTTTATTAATGAGCCATTCATATGACCCTCGCTTAAATTTTCAAGAAACTCCACTACTTACCAATAGTCAAAAACAATCTGCAATGGTAGGCTTTAATTTTAACTAATAAAAACAATAAAAATTTTTATTATATTTTGTCTATCGTACATGTACTTTTTTGCCGTCCGTACACGCAGTTATTTTTTTTTCGATTTACGCTTTTTTCGTACACTCAGTTATTTTTATTTTTTAATGTACGTTATTTTTGTACACGGATTTATTTTAATTTTTCATGTACTTTTTTTCCGTACACAAAGTAATTTAATTTTTCCATGCACTTTTTTTCCGTTTACGTACTTAAAATAGTGTACACATATACAGACAATAACTACAGTCTTACATTCACGTACGTGTACGCAAATAAATATTTTAATAAAACACATTCGTGGATGTGTACGGAAAATTTCTAAACTTAGTCACACACATAATTGTTATGAAAAAAAAAAATGTACGGGTTGGTTTTGGTTGTGTGTTTTCAATTTATGTACGAGAAGTTTGTACAGTTAGTGTACTTTTCTGAGCAAAATTTTATTTTTGTCATCAGGGTTGTTTTAATGTTTTTATCAAGAAAGAAATTGTTCGCATACTATAAGTAATATTCTGTGGCGAACATCAATCAACTGTTCGACCAACGGTGGTTTTGTACATTGTAAATTATTTACAAGTAACTTTGTAAATAAGAGTATGAGGAGTGTTCATATCAATATTAGTTTCCCACACAAACCATAGTAATTATTCACTGCTCTCTCTGTAACTCCTCTTGTACATTTATTTTTGCTTTGTACCAACCGTAGTCGGTTGGTCACGAATGCAATTTTTAATCATTCTTACTTGCTTCCTCACAACATTATAGATGCTGTTTGAATACCGCATTGATTGTTATGAGTTAAGCATGAATGTATTTGGGTTGTGCCATGCGTTTTTATACCCTTCACCACAAAAAAATGGTCACCCAAATATTTGCTTTTATGTTTGCACTTCACTAAACTAGATTTACATAGATGGTAAAGGGTATATAAGATTCGGCATCTTGGGGTTGAACTAAAAGCGCTGTCGGTATAGTATTATTTGCCATTCGTATCGACAAAGACAATAATTGATCGATTATTTACTACTACTATATTTTTGTAAATAAATAGGAAAATTAAAACTATTAAGTTTGAACAACATACCATCATTCCAGATGGAATCAAATGGCTTTGAAATATCAAGGAAGATAACTCCAGTACTTTTGCGCTGACTTTTATTATTTTCAATTTAATAAATTTAATTACCCTCTTCAATTGATGAATGCTAGAGTGTTCGTTACGGAATCCAAACTGTTGGTCAATAATGAAGTTGTTTAAGTATGAGAAATCTACTATTCTTTTGTGAATGAGTTTTTACAAAACTTTCCAAAAGCCTTAGAATACTAATTGGTCCGTAACTGGTTGGCATTATGGGATCTTTTCCAGCTTTGTGAGTTAGTATAACTTTGATCTTTTTGAAAATAGCAAATACGTATACAAATATTAAATATCTTACTTAAGGCCCAACTATAATGTGCATAAGCTAGCTTTAGCTTATGTCAAAAATTCAACGAAAAGCCTGTCAAATGCTTAGGTAACTTATAAAAGAAATTTATGTGGCTACAATGTACATATATAAATTTAGTAACTTATTTGCCACAGTTGCACATTTATGTTTATTTCGTACTTTTGCCAAAAATAATTTCTATATAAATCAATAAAATTTTAAAACTAAAAGGCTTTAAAGAAAATATTTTATATATTTAATAACATTCACAAACACATTTACATATTTTGGTTTATGTTCTAAGAAAATGTAAAAAATAAAATTATTACAAATTATTTTCTGTTTTGTGTTTGTGGCCAAACGTACTAAACAATGCAACGATGTTAATCGTTTATATGGTATACATATGTGTGTATAAATACAAATTTAATTAAAAATATATTATAATTGTAAAAAATTAGCCATAAAGAAAAATGTTATTTTTTCTAACATTTTTTATTGAATTAAAAACTAACAAATTTAACAATTTAGGTCTTAATTAGATAATTTTTGTATTAATGTATAAATCAAAGCACAATCAGCTGTTTCCGTACGGAAAGTGCGATCAGTTTCGTACCTTGCATAAAGAAATGAAATTTAACGAAACTTGACGAAAAGTTATCTTATTCACATTATAGTTTACCACATATAATTTAATGTATTTGCACAGTTGTATAAGTTGGCATAAGCTAGTTTATGCACATTATAGTTGGGCCTTTAGGTTTCAAAAATAATCAGGTATGTTTTTAAGAACAATGGCATTATTTTTTTCTAAACTTGGGGTTTTATTATTTTTTAATGAAAATACATGACTACTTTAAAGGCATGAGCTATACTATATTACTACCACTGTGCAAGAACTCATTGATAAAGCTAAGATCACACGATTGCCGTAATGCACCAATTTTTACCATTTTTTGTATGCCAATCGTGTGATTGCACAATAAATTGGTTCATGCGGCAATCGCGGTCAATATTGTGCTTGTTTTTACCAACCAAATGCAACCCTGATGCGGCAATCGTGTGACTACTTGATATGCAACTGTGCGGCAATAAAACATCCAAAAATGTACCAATATTTATTGTGATTTTTTGCGGCAATCAAAGTATCCAATACGCGTCAATATTTTCATTTTGTTGAGTGCCTTCAAGTTGTTTGTGTACATTTATATACATTTATTAACCGATTTAAAAAAAGAAGGAGTTTATACAATTCGGCTGAATGTTGCTTTTTTTATATTTGTGCCTCCAGAACTCAGTCATTTCTGATTCGATTGTGAAAATTTTTGGTAATATGATAGATTATGATTACAGATTGGTCCGGTTTAAAAAACAGTTCATAATCTTAAAAATTAAAGGGTGTCCTCATACAACATACATATTTTTTACGTGTATTATGAACTGTAAAGAGCGATTCTGTTTAAAATGACTGCGTATTACTATGGCTCCCAAAAACAAAAAATTATACAAAAATAAATCTAAAAATTAAAGGGAGCCCCCATAATTGATGTAAATTTACTTATATGGGCTTATCTTTTGAACCCTTTTAGACAAACGCTTGCAAATTGGACAGAATGTCGATTGCTAAATCCGCTATAACAACAAGTATAAACTATGGATTTGGAAATAAACGGGTGTCCCAATAGTTGATATAATATGGTGTATGTGGCCGGACTTTTTAACGTTATAGACAGACAGCTGCAATTTACAAGGGACATGTCTTGCTAAGGCCACTATAACAAGAGGCTTATAATTTGAATTTAGAAATTAAAGGGTGTTCCCAAATAATGTAGTTTGTTCTATATGGCCGTTTTTTTTGAACCGTTGTATACAAACACCTTAATTTTAGACAGAATGCCCACTACTTTGTTTGGTATAATAAGAAGTATAAAAATTTTAATTTATAAATTAAAAAGTTGATATAATCGGATGTATATGGGCAAACTGTTGAACCGTTACAGACAGATTGTTGAAATTTACACAGAACCTGATTGCTAAATCTATTACAACAGCAAGTATATAATTTGAATTTAAAAATTAAAGAGTGACCCTATAGTTGCTGCAATTTGATGTATATTGCCAAACTATTGAACAATTGAAAAAGTTTGGAGATATAAGTGTGTCCCAATAGTTAATGTAACCTAATTTATGTGGCCATACACTTGAGCTGTTATAGGCAGGCAGATGAAATCTGTTTTGAAGTTGGTTTTTTTTTCGTAAGAATTATATTTATATATTTTTATATATATTATATATATATTTATATATATATTGGTTGTCTACTTCTTGGAATTTTTTTAGAGTCTTCTGGAATGCACGATCAGTAGCCCGTTTTTCAGCCAATCTCGGACCCATACTGTTCGTTTTTTAAAAATTCTTTTATATTTTATATTTTTTTGTATTTTAAGTATATAAGACACTAAAAGCAGCCGCTAGCTTTTTTTTAAATACAACAAACATAATACAAAGTTTGCAAATTAAATATTTATATTTGCCCGAAACTACAACTGCTGATTCTTGGTGTTGCCGCATTGTTTAACAATCGTGTGAACGACAGGCACAATTTATTGCCTCAAAATTACTATTCACCAACTTGTACCAATAAAATTTTCATAAAATGGGGCAATCGTGTGACTGCAGAAAATTTGATTGGAACAATTTTAGTATTGTGCACAATATCTACACAATAAAAATTGGGCCAATTTGGTGCATTACGGCAATCGTGTGATCTTAGCTTAAGACATTCCACGTAATTCGTAACGCAAGTATACATAGTTGATGGATTACTTACATGTATGTATGTATACTTATGGTGTGAGAATTAGCAATTGCATTAGTTATATCTACACCAGTTTTTAAAATTACATCATTTACATGCAGATCAGAAAGCTGTAAATTCTTGCATTTAGGTGCCTTGGTAAGCTTCCAAAACTATTTAGAGCCGGGAGAAAAATAGAAATACATTTTGACCGATAAGTCTGCTCATCTGCTTTAGTATACTAATTATTTGAAATCTATAGTTTAGATCTTTACATCTCTGTAACTTACATATGCCTAAATTAAATTCTTTGCGGTATTGACATTTTAGATGTATTGGAGATTTCTCTCTGCTATGGATTTTTTCCCAACTAGCAGTAGAACATAATTGGTTTAGTGCCATATCTAAGCTATTAGTGTTATTTTCCACTCGATCAATGTCTTGGAGCCTACTTTCGTTCACTACCCAGTCTCTAATGACTGGCCATCAGCTTGATTGTGCAAAGGAATAGAAATTTAACTCAAAATGTCCATTAATAAAACACGAGATTGAATGAATTTCAAATATTTCGATAGGATTCTAAGGTCGAAAGAGGTATACAGATTTCGATAGCAAAATGTCTACAGTAGAAGGTTGAACAGATGAAACATTTTTAGCAAACCTGGTAAATGAGCCTGGGTAATATATAAACGGCAACGTTTAAAAAGTGATTTACCAGCAGAGTTTTTTGAAATACAATTCCTATGGATGTGGTGGGTGTTATACAGGTTATCCGCCGGCGTTTTGTAAATATTAGTCTTGTCAAATTTGTTGTGGAAAAATATTCAGTGCCATTCAGCCAGGAATACAATGGAATTGCTGCGAAACCTTTTTCCACAACAAGTTTTTTCAAGAAATTGGGATGTTGATTGGCCTCCACGGTCGCTTGAATTGACTGCTCCGGACTTCTTTTTGTGGGGATATCTGAAAAGCAAGGTGTATGTAAACAAACTACAACGCTTGAGCAACTAAAACAAAATATTTGTGATGAAATTATTGACGCGGTGTGTTTAATGTGTGTAAACAAAATGAACAGGTCTCGCAATTGTGAAGCTAAAAGAGGTTTACATTTATCTGATATTGTATTCCATATATGTATATAAGCTAACATTAGATAAAACATTTATCAATATAAGATAGATTCTCTTTCGTTTAAAAATATGAACTAACAAAGTAGTATACCTTCCCGCCGGACACTCAGTATTTAAGTTTTTAGTGTACAGTGGTTTATAAGCAGAAGTAAAAAAAACTAATTGTCTTTTAATTTTTGTGTAATAACTTATATTCTATGTTACTTTTTACAGCTATGAGTACACCTTCTCAGTGAGTTAGTCGGTCCTTTAGGTATATTTTGTAGCCTCTAAGTTGAAGGTTATAGCGCGGTTTTAAAAAAGTTTCGTTGAGTAAAAAATATCATTATTTTTGGAGAAATAGTTCGATCTGTAAAGCTGCTGAACCTGTCGTTGTGCCTTGAGAATTCCTGTGCTTTAGATGGACATTATGTGTACCTATTGAATTATATGGCATATTTAAGCATCATACCCAATACTCTTAATTTGTCAAATTCGTTTTGA
Source organism: Gymnosoma rotundatum (assembly GCA_916610165.2). Classification (NCBI taxonomy): domain Eukaryota; kingdom Metazoa; phylum Arthropoda; class Insecta; order Diptera; family Tachinidae; genus Gymnosoma; species Gymnosoma rotundatum. The sequence continues at coordinate 71,618,790 of OU744340.1, forward strand.
CATTTTTAAAGTGCATCAACAGCATTAAACAATATTTCCAGTAGCCTTTCGTTGGAAATATCATCGTCGTTGTTAACGAGGGGTTTGCCTTTCGAAACTTCAGAGTAGAGTCTTTTGTCGCGAAAGTCAGAATCGTAAAATTTACCCTGATGTTCAACTCTTGATAACTAAGAAATGTTTGCATCATCAATGTTAAAACTTGTATAACTTGGTTGCTTAGTATTAGACGTTCCAGTTTGCGACAAGGGTACTTGGGCTGTATTTAACATCTCTCAGGTTCTTTTTAGTGCAGTTATAATATCTGTACACTACGCTTCCATCTTTAATGTGCAAACAGAGAAATCGTGATTCCTGCACGAACCAAGCAGGCGTGACCATGCATTGAACATTTGGCACATTGGGTAGAGCCTTTATTAACCCAAAATGGTCTTTCAAAAAACAAATATATTAAAAAAAATACCTTATTTCATTATTTCACGTTTTAAAAAATGTTGTCTGTCAAACTTGATAAAATACAACGTATCATCCACATAAGATCGATTGGTTGTAATTTCCTTAACACTTACCGGCTTTATATTGTGCCTGTTAACAAGTTCATCCTCCAATATTTCAATTGAAAATCGTGGTAGACAAAAAAACTATCTTAAGAATTTTGCCGTCTTTAAGAACTTGAATCGCTTCTTCGTAGTGAGACAGTGAGTTGGAGATTACCTTTGTTCCAATGGAATTCTTTTAAAATAATTCTTACCAAAAACAGCGGGTTTTGCTTGGGATAAGTTAAGGTATTGTCTTTGTTGACTCATGATAAATTTCCATTCATTGAATATGTTTCATGGCACCTTTAAAATGTTGACAATTTTTTACTCTATACTGTAATTTGTATACGTAAAGTTTCCGAAAAGTGTAAATAAAGTATCTTGGAGTCAACTTTCATATACTTTTTTAATTTAATAGCCATTTTCATTAAAACTTGCAATTAAGGTTAAGTAGCTTTACCATTATAAAGACGCTAATGAAGATAATGGAAATATTCGAACGTCACATTGCACGAAAAGGCGTAGAGAATTAAAAACCTAAACTAGAAGATTTTTAAATTACTACATATGCGATGGGGCAAAACTGTCTCCAATATCTAGGGGTATTAGACTTTTTTTTAGAAAAATCGTTAGAAATTCGAAATTAAATCGTTAAAATCGTCCTAAGAAAATAAAAATTGCATTTCGTGGCTATACCGAAGGTAAGTACGAAAGCAAAAGCAAATGTACAAGACGAGTTAAAAAAAAAACGACAAAGAAATGTTTTAAGTTGTGTGTGGACTTCGTCTCACCAAATTAACATTAAGATTAGTTGGTTAATATACGATGTTTACGACGTACATAACATAAGGTAGATAGATGCAAAGAATGCTGATGTAGGATGTGGCGGTCCAGAAAATGCTGCATTTCATTTTGCCTAGCGTCTAATTTTTCTTGTTTTATTTGGAAAACGTCCGCATACATTTGTAAATAGTTTTTCTTTAAAAAATGTTTAGAAATTAAATTAAAAATGAACCAAAAAGCCGATTTTCAATTTTCATTCGTTTATTTTTACTTTAAAAAATTACAAGATGAACTCTTTATTTGGTTTGGTTGGTGTTAGTTCATGTTTTTATTTTAGTTTCTTAAGTATTTTCTGGATCACTATACTACATCTGTCATCAGCATTCTTTGCACCTATCTACCTTAGGTTGTGTACAAAATAATTTTGTAAATAGGAATACAATAATTTTTCTTTCAAAAAAGAATTAAAACAAAATGAACTAATGCCAAAATAATTTTGATTCTTTTATAATATTCACAGCTTAAATCCTAATGTAATAAAAATTAAATTATAAACACGCACGGCACAGCGTACGTACATTCATGCTTAAGTCATAACTATGCTTTGTTACATAAACAGCGTCTATAATGTTGTGAGTAAACAAGTAAGAATGATTAAAACAAAATTAGCAAATGTACAAGACGAAGTACAGAGAGAACAATAAATATAAATATATATAAAATAAAGACCTATTGCTTAAAAATTAAATGAAATATCATGAATAAAAAATTTAGAAAATATCAAAAAAAATTTCACCTTAAAACTCCGACAGAAAGTTTGAAATCGCATCAAAATCCAAAGGTCACCGAAACATATCATATAATTTGATATATTGATGTTAAATGATCTTGGAAAAATAATGTTTAAAGCTAGCCATGAGATGATGCCTTCGTCAAAATGTCTAGTGCATTGTACTGACACAGATTAATAGTTAGTTATCTGTGGTACTGATTTATTTGGTACTAATAGCGATTTTTAATATTATTAAGAAAATAAAAAATGGTGGCATCACAGAACAGCTGTTTTTTGGTTTTTCTTTTTTAGTTTTATAATCTAAATAGTAGCAATGGCTTTATCAAGAGCTCATGTAAATGAAATACCTGGCGATGCTGTAATACTCACTGAGGAGCAGGCTCTAACTTATCAATGGAAAATTATATCCAGCTGGGAAAAATTAAGTGAAGTGTAAGGACGAGGAACTATTATGTTTATATAAGAATATATTAAAATTTTCTTTTAGATGGTCACTGCGTTATACTCCGGCAATACTAGCCTCGTTTGCCACCGGCACTGGAATTTTTGTAAACAATCACTATCGTCAAAAATTAAAATTAGGCACTTATGGGAAGTTCTCCACTTATTTGCCAATTGTAGTTATACCGGCGTTGTTTACACTATTGTGTCAGAAATTATATGTTCAACGATCTATATTATTACAACCGATGCAAGAGTGTCCATTATGTGTTCAACTTAGAGCCGCGGCGTTCCAAGTCGGCTTTGGTGTTATATATCCAACAATATTGGCTCCTCTGGCTGCTTGTATGTTTGCTACTCGTCATTTTACTTATCGATTACCTTCCATAACTGAAAAGCCTCTTGAAGTCTTTCAGTTACTTAAAAAATTTACCAAGCCAATAGTTCCCACATTAACAACTATTCTACTTTGTCAGTCACTAGCTACGGTATATTTAACTTATAAAGCCCAAGAACAAAATATTAAAGTTTTAATTAATCTGAGAAAATTTGAACACCAAATGGAACAAGAATTAGGAATGCAATAGTTCTGACTTTATTGTGTTTTATATTAATAAACAAAATAATGTGAATTTTGAGTTTGTTTAATATTTACAAACCTTATTGTGAGTTCGTATATGTATTTGCTGTTTTTTTAATGAGCAACGTTTTGCTGAAAAAACCTTATTCTTCCTAGTAGTAGTAACGATCACATTTAAACAAAAACAAGCCCAAATTTCAAACAATGCGGGATTTAAATTCATATAGAAAATACTATTAGAAATAAGACTCAATTTATCTACGATATCAACCATTCTTATGGAAATGTAAAATTTAGCTTCGTGGTTTTATAATAGCTAATATGTATAAATCGGTAATCTGATTTTTTTACCCCTTATATCATAAATGCTTCTTTTTGTATTACGTACATTCTTAAATAAATATTTACTAATAATACAAGACATACATAAGTGGAGACATTAAGAGAAATATTTAATATTCCATTTATAAAGTGTATATTTTTTTATTTACTTATAATTATTTATATTCAAGAAAATTTTTTGTAAAATACCTTATTTTTGTGGCTAGACTTATATTACATGAAGTATGTTAGTCAGGTATATAGATATTTTAAAAGAACAACGGTAATCTTTCACGAAGGCGGCAACATAAAAAAATACCAAAATTAAGGAAAAAATACTCTTAACTTATCTGATAAAATACTTTTAAATATAAATATTTATTTATTTGCAAAAAGCTTAGCTAATCTCTTTATCAGACATGAAATTTAAATCTTTCTGTTATGATGTATTTCTGTTAGCTTTATCCAGGTATTTTAAAAATCGCTAAAAAATGCTAATAGCCAATTACTTTTTTTAGATGAATTTTGTTTGACATAACAGGAAAAGCGCTCAGTTACCACCACTGCGTACGACTACGCGAGTAGAAAAATATATTTGCAGGAATTTTCACTGCTAAAAATAAATTTTAAATCAGAGATTTAAATTCAAATAATTATATTTGAAGTAAGTTTATATTAACAACAAAAAGTATGTAACGGTATAAAGTGTGAAAAATAGTAAATAAAGAAAAATATTAGTGATTTAACTAAATTGAGAGCAAACGACCTCGAGTAATACTACAGTTCTACAGCGAGTATCAACCATCCGACCTCACCATCGAACAACGTGATTATTATTTTAATCGTAATGTGGTAAAGAGACTAGAATACCCGTAGTAGTAGTAGTGTGTTGTTTTGTCATCACAACCAATCAACCCACAAACTATAAAATATTACCACCACCACAACAATATCATCATCGCCACTACTGTCAAGAACAACTAATAAATACCACCACCCCACTGACGACTTTCCTTTTACCACTTGGGCACTTAGCCAGGCTAGTTGGTTTGTTTTTATCATAATGAGAACACAGTTATATTAAAAAATAACGTGCTTCCATAATATTCCAGTTTTCTATATTACAAATTATAATTATTTTTTCACTTTTTTTGTTCTAAATATTCACTTAAATAAAAAAAAACTGTCCATTTTGCGTAATTCATGAATCGCTCACATTAAAAATAGAATTTTCTTTTTTATGATATGATTTGACTTTCCTACGAAATATTTGAGAGAAAAATAAATAAATAAAACGTGAAAACACACAAAAAAGTGTAAAATAAAAAATACAAAAAAATTTTGAAAATGAAAACTTGTGAAATATGCAGTGAAAAACGAGATCTATAAAAAGTAAAACAATTTTCATTTTGTGACAGTGCTGCCAGAAAAACGTTTTTAATTTCCCACAAGTAAAATAATAAATAATAATAAAAAAAAAAAAAACTAAACATGCTAAAGCTGCTTTTACACGAGATGTTTTTTTAATTTCAATTGTTTGTAAAAAGCAGACTACAAATTTTCAATTATTCAATCTCACAAAGCATCTAAAGTTAGCTGATCTGCACTCTGATAGGTTATGACAGATGTAATTATATGTCTACGCTTGAAACCAAAAATTCTATAAATCGTCTATAAATTGACTATTTTGACAGGCATTCGAAATTACATATGCGTTTCAACACTGACAAGTCGGACGTAAAAGACTTCCTATGTAAAAATATCTTAACTTAGTAATATTTCAAGATTTTCGGGTACTGTACCGTCTTTTTCAATAAGAATTCTAATGCTTTGAGTTTAGGAAATGCATTCTCAAATCTAAGCTTAAAGCTAGCTTAATAAAGTATCTCCAACCCAAACCGGGGTGGTAGAAAATTGAAAAATGAGAAAAAAATATTTAGTATATTTTTCACAATATACAAATAATTTGAAATAAATTTGTTACTTCATACAGCTTAGAACTTCTTTAACGGTAGTACATATACAGTATATACAATTGTTCAATCTCCAATTGTATCGTATACCTATTGTTTTTTTGAAAAAAAAAATTTTCAGTTATATTTTTAGAAGCAGACAATTTTATATTATAAAAAGTAAAAAAATAATAGGTATAATTTTTAACCAGGTATTGAAGTTTTAAACTTATACAACAATACAACATTCTAAAAACATTTGTTATTAATGTGTAAGATTCCCTAACATTCTTAATGAAAATTACCAATAATAAGCTTAAACTGTTTTAATGTCTGTATAATGACATACACAATCGGGGCTTGTGCAGTTTACCATTTTTAAAATTAGAGAAATCGGCTGCTTTTAAGACTTATAAAAAAATAGTCACAGGGTTGACATAGTCGCTAAGTCGTTGCACGTAAAATAAAATATCTAATTTCATCTCATACTGCTTTTACTAAAACATGTGGCATTAATATACAAATTTGAATGATATAGCTTCGACAGGTAGAATCGACAGTCAAAATCAAACAAAAGTAATATATTTCTGACCTGGACCAAATTTTAATTAAGTACAATGAAATATATTCCTAAACCATATACATATTTATGTACATATAAATTTAAAATTTCAACTGGCAGCACAATTTGTCCGAGAAAAAAAATTATTTGTTTGACTGTTTGATATTTGACAATGAATGTTGAATGATCATTATCTTATTCGGTGAATAAGAAGACAGTACAAATCTATATATTACATTTTTTAATGTTTGTCGTCGTTTACTGAATTTTGTCCGTCTGTCTCTCTGTTAATTTAAATTTCTTGGTCGCAAAGTGGTTTTCCTTTGGATCTAAAAATAAATGTTTGATATGTTTTTTTTTGTCTTGAATTAAAAATTAAAAATGTGCTATTAAGTATCTTAAATTATCATGCTGCTTTCTTTTATTAAAATATTTAAAATGTTTGGATTAATTAAAATTAAAAAGCCTAATGTGGTCAATGGTATTATGTGAAACAAAAACGAAATACATCTACAATGTGTAAAAATTTCACTTACTAATTGAGTTGCTCTTTAATAAGGACAATTATTATGAATAAATTAAAATAGAAGTTTTAAAAGGATCTACTATTTCAAAAGTGAAATAAAACATACTTTAATAATAAACTATTTACTTAATGACTTTTTGATTACACTACTCATAATTGGAGTTGTTCTCAGTACATTTTGAATAAATTAATTCTAAATCGCTGTTTATAGATATCGCCTAATTCTTATTCGCTTATTTTTTCATGCAAAATGGAAAAAGGGGGTATCTAAGTATATCATTCCGTGTGTAATTTCTACAATATCCATTTCTGACCCCATAAAGTATATTTTGACTTCTTATGCATAGCGAAGTCGATTGAGCGATCTCCGTGTGCCTGCCTAGGCAAACTTGATTTCACAAAAAAATAAATATAGTGTCGAAAGAAGTGCTATTGGAAATCAGCATGATCGGTCCATGTCCTTCGAAGCAGCAGGAAAACACCACGCCTACCTCTTAATTTTTCACGTCATTTGGAACAATAAAGTAACTCCATTAAAAAAATAAATATATTGGGCAATAGAGAATTAAAAAATAAGAAAAAACAAAGTAAAAAAGTTGGCGCACGCCCATTTTTCCGAGTTACGGGGCTCTGAAATTATCAAATTTTTATGGGTATCATTTTAAAGCTTATGAAGAGATCTTTAAGGAACTACTAAAATTTAAAAAAAAATGATTAACCCATTAAGAGCCGATGTCATTTTTATGAAGCATTATATACTCGTATATGCAGTACCATTTTTTAAATATATTTTAATTCTCTGTCACCCAAATTAGATTTACGCAGATGGTTTACAAGATTCGGCATAGCCGAATATAACACTCTTACTTGTTTTTTTTTGCTTTGTTTTGTTTCATTAGAATTAATCTACCCTTCACACGCATTGATAGTTAAAGTACTGACTGTCAAAGCCTTTATAAGCACTTGCATCTACCAACAGTAAATGCTTTATATAATTAGATAATTTGTTTTTAAATAAACCATCATTCTTATAATTTATTAAGTCTGTTTCTTTACTTTTTCGGTAAAGTTTCTGAAAATGAGAGCAGGCATAATTTTCACTTATAAAGAGATAAAATTATATAAAACCAGGCCTGCCATATTTGCCGATTTATCGGCATTTTGCGGTTTTTTAGCTTCAAAATTCTTCTTTGTTTTACATGAAAAACCGTTAATAAGTTAGTTGTTCCCTGAAAAATTGTATCCTTAATAAAATAAGTAATGTACGTAAGAGTTAACAAAAATGAGCTGATTAATTTTTTCACACCACATTGCTTTAAACTAAGTAAGTTAAATGTGATTTTCATGATATTTTTAAGGCCTTAAGCTAATAAAAATTGAGTTTATAATCATCAAATACTATTGAAATGATAGATCCCAAGGTATCTAGTCATACGCTTCTACCTAATGATACATAATAAAAGGAAATACAGGATTTAACGTACGCAATTTATTTGTAAAACAATATTTTTTTTTTTAATTAAATTGCCGATAAAGTTAATTTTTTGGAAATATGCGGATTTATTATCAAAATCATCTGTCACCCCTGAGAGGAACACAAAATCTAAATTTTATTATAAATAAAATGAGAGTAAACATAAATTATTCTCAATTAAGGACGAAAATGCCCAAAAGTACGGGAACACAAAAAACCAAACTTCTATCCCAAAACAAGATGTCAAACAAAATATACATGCAGCTGTTCATAGTAAACATAAAAACACAAATATTGTGTATGTTCTTAAATTTATTTTATTATTTTTTTGGGATACAACATTTAAATAATAATTTTGGTATTTAATACTGTTTACTTTTCAACCAGCTGATTGTTTTTCAGTACACACAATCTACCCAAATAAAATGTCTGGGCTGTTTCTTGCAGAAAGAAGAAGAACTTTATTCTCTCTCTTCTACCCAAACTTGTAGTACGGGAACACTTTTCGGTAACATTGAGATCCCGCTAGATCCCAACATTAACATAACGTTTTAATCTTCAAAGACTTTCATTAGAAGTAGCCTTTTTTCAATGCCTGCCGTGTATACAAATTGCGGATTAGGACTATTGTCTATACTTTGATATTCTGTTACTATACCACTTCCAGGATTTCTCAATTCAATAGGTCTATGTGCAGTTCCTAGAGGAGCTTTACAAATATCTTGAAACTTGTGGGATACCCTGGATAATAAAAATAAAAAAAATAACTTAAATAAATCAGCAAAATGCAATAATAGAATAGGCGTTACAGAGACCTATAAAGCCTTAAAACAATAAAAAATAGCCATCTAACTCTTGTTCAATAAGGTCTAGGATGTAACAATTTTTCATTTGCCATTGGAAATTATCTTTTATATCAGCATTACTATTTTACTCTTTTTAAATATTTTTCATGACTTTAATTTTTTTACTTTGTTTGTGTTTTGAAGCTGTTTCTCATATTTAAATAACTTTTAAAACTGCTCTCACTTACCGAATTTTGATGTAAGGGAACAGTTTTCGTGCAAATTTGGATCCCACAGGATTCCAAAGTAGAATTAAAAAACAGACCTATACTTTTATATATAATTTTTTATTTGTAAAAAATTAAATTTTTTAATAATGTTTTATTTCTTCTTTCAAGTATCTTAAGAAAATCGCTTTAGTAACGCAACTGCAATACCTATGAGGAAAATTAAATTAAGGGTAAATTAGATATCCGAAATATTTATTTAAAATTTATAATATTTTACTACTTCGTATTATTTTGCAGAAACCCATAGGATTTATTACGAAGCAAAAAATAAATACTTATCATCAACGTGGTTAAATTATTATAAACTTATAAATATAATTGTGTAAAATACGCCGTATAGAGCGTATAAAGGACATAAAATTCATTAGCATCGAGAATTTTAATATGCCGGTGTCGATATCGCCACGCCGATCATCAACTTCAGCCAGTGGTAACATATACGGCTCGTCAACATCTTCGTCGGCAACTGGCAGCTCTACAGACTCAACAGCAAGAACCTCAATTGCTGATCGCAGCAGCAGTGGCTATAAATCGTATTTAGACCGTGCTAGTAGTCTATCGAAACTAACTTCATCTTCCTCATCGTACAGTCCTAGCAGTTATTTGGGCTCTAGTTCATATTCGTCTTATTCACCGCGTTCTTATTCAAATTATCGTTCACCTGCTTCAAGCTTATCTGGTGGTTCTTCAGGTGTTGGTACATATCGCAGTACATTTTCGTCGTTAGGCTCAACGGGCAACAACAGTTATGATACAACTACGCTCAGCCGATATGGAGTGAGTATTAATTACTTTTGTTATGTAAAATGTTTTTTTTTGTTTGTTTTATTATAATTTAAAAAATATCAACATATACAGTATAATATATGAAATGAACCTATCTTTGGATTTTTGTGATACAAGCTTTTAAGGTTTTTCCAATTGATTTCTGGTAACTGATGATTCCACACAAAATCCATGCACAACACTCACATTAGATTGATTTAAAAATTTCTTTTTCTAACATTATGATTAATACTAATGGCATTCTAAAATAATTATATACACAGATTTCATATTACAATCAAATCGGCCTGTTTTAAATAATTTAAGTTATTCTGGCTACAATAATCATGCATTTAAAATATCAAACACTTGTGTAAAAGTCATGTATATTGTGCTAGTTATCCCTTCAACATAAATTTGATCCCTCGAGAAAAACTTACCAAATTGTAAGTTGGTTTTTGTTATCATTTAAAAATAAATTGGCTGATTTTGTTTTTTGTAAGAAATAAAAATAATTTAAATAATAATAATGTTCTTCATTTTACATTTTTATTTAAAATTATTTAAATATTTAAGTATTACATTAGTTTTTGCCAATCAACTCAGTAACATACTTGTATTCTTTACATAAACAATTAAAAATTGTAATATATGAACTGAATTTGTTAGAAAAAATTATAAAACTTGGTCAATTCATTCCATATTTTTTATAATTCTTGCAACTAGATAACTAAAACAAACCACTTTGTTTTCTCAAAAGCGTGCCCTCTCACTCGCAACTTCTTTTATGGATACGCAATATCTTCCCTTATTTTATATATGTTCCACTGTAAAGGTACTTAACTCTTCTTTGAGTGGTTTCTTTATCTCCGACGTAAAGAAGAGCTCGTCGTTATGAACGAAAGAAAAATTCAGTTTTGATATTGTGATATATTAAAAATCCCAATCGCAATATAATCTCGGTACTGCCGGCAAGCATTGATGCCTCATGCACAAGAATTTTTTTAGGCCCGAAGTTTTAGTAAATTTTATGCGAAGAGCGCTTTAAAACTTTCTCTATTGCTGCTAGTAAGTGTTTCCTTTTTTGTCAGGTGGTAGTCAATACGTTTTTCTAGACCTTTTTCACCATTTATTTTTAACTATTATACGAGTATAAGTTATTTATTTATTTATTTATTTCCAAAAAAAAAGGATGCCGCAAGCCCATAGGGCCTAATTGGCTAATCTACAATACAAAAGCAATTTATGTTACTAATAATGCAATACAATAATACAATGTGGATAATCAATTAATATTTCTATATATGTATAATAATTTCTATATATGTATATTAATACCTGAAGTTTGCACACACCTATAAGTTTCTGGAAAGAAATATTTGAGATGATTTTCATTGATTCATTCATTATCACCACTTTTGTTGGCTGGAAACTGCTTCCGGTTGCCAACAAAGTAAGCGACTCTCGTAAAGTAAAATCTTTTTTAAAACAAGCTCTAATGATTAAACTGGTGATGTTTTTAACTTCGAAAACTTTTTTACTTCTTATTTTAATGAAACCAAATAAATGAACCAAAATAAAATGAAGACAATGTTTGTATTGACAAGCCCTTTTAGCTTACTCGTATAACTAGATATTCAAGAATAATAATAATAATAATAGGTAAAAATAAATTCAAACAAATATTAAATCATTATTGTTTTTTTTTTGTTGTATTTTAATTCCAAAAATTTTTATCTTATTATTTAAAACCTGTAATGTTTACAACATTCATAAACATCATAATTTGCTACTACTACTGATCATCATGTTTGTCATTATTTCACCACTTGTTAAAATTGTATCATGTTCTCATTACAAAAATACAACTACTCTTGCCATTTTTTGGAACCATTGCAAAAATGTGTGTATAATTGTTGCGACATCGTTCAAAATTGTTAATATTGTCAAAATCCAAACCATCATCAATTATTAAAATCAAACAATACCACAAACAACAACATAATATAATGATGCTTGTTAAAATTGTACAAATACCATTCGCAATCAAAAACAAAAAAATAAAAAAACATACAAAGGTGAACCGACGTAGCAAACCCTCGGTTAGTTTTCAAAATGACACTAAAGATAAGACGGTTACAAAGAAACCGCCTTCTGGATCAGAAGCTAGCGGTGGCAGCAGCAAAGAATTTAGACGTCTGCCAGGCTCATCTTCATCTTCATCCCTGGCACGTTTGGTTGCCACTTCTGGTCTGGATCTTTATGAAAAATATAGTCCGGCACATTATAAACCAAATACACAATTGGATTCTGGTTCTAGATCATCACTAAATGAAGCCGGCTCTAATCTAGAGGAGAGACGTTCAAGTGTCAGTGATATAACAGCCAACAACACTTTGGATAGACCCCGAAATAATCGCTATAGTCGTATATACAGTCGTAATGATTCAGATGAAACAGACAATATTGCTGTGGGTGTTACATCTAACCGTAGGTCTACAAGTGGTACACGAAGACCTTCAAAATCCGGTCGTATAAGCGCATCTAATTCGAGTACAAATCTCAATACCTCAGATAGTACAGATGATATACCAACTGCCACTTTCACCTTACGTGGCACACGCTTACGTAAAACTAAAGTGAATGACGAAGAAAAAAAGCCGCTACGCAATGGCACAAGTGATGTTGAAAACATCAAAATGAAATACAATTCAGATGCATCATTTTCTTCACCAACATCTTCAGAGATCTGCAATGGCATCGATACAGTGGCCTATGTAAAACTTGACAAATTAAAAATTTCAGACCCTAAAACGGAATCGGAAAATAGCACATCATCAGCCGTGTTGTCTTCCTCAAGCATTACAAACAGTGGTAGTAGTAGTAAATTAAGAACTCCTTCATCCCATGAAACTATTGTTCCCGTCTTAGAAGTCAACAGTTATAGTAGTAGTAATAGAAAAGATGAAAATAATGATTTGGATAACAACGATACAAACAAGGTAATAACTGTGGCCTGCAAAGACTAAAAACAGTCAGCAACGTCTTATAATTATGACTGATATTAAGCTGATTGTTTTTTCTTACTGCACATAAAATAACCCGGCAACTAACCCATCTACCTACATTCATAACAAACATTTTTACCATGTGCATGATTGCAACTAATATATTTTACACGCATACCCTGCCAAGAGTGTGTTGTGTACCCAAAAGTAGTTAAACAATTTACTAATATAGGCTTTGCACGTGCCTTGTTACACGATTTATTTTCGTTTACAGAAAATATCTTTTATTGATTCACATTTCGTTTGTAAATAAATTGTTTGGCTTTGAAAAATGTCAAGAGAATGTAGAAAAGATTATGCAGAGCGTTGTCATGTTTAACAGGGTTAATATACAAAATGTTACAAATTAAAAAAAAGTAAAATACTGATTTAGCGAGAACTTTATTATAAAAAAGTACTTTCTAGAGAAAAAGAGATATCATTTAGAGAAAAGACAAATATAGGTTATTATAGTAAACATAGAGTGTGGATCTTGATAGTGTGTATAAATAGTTCGTTCTGAACCCGTTATACAAATAATCATTTTGTTGAAAATAAAATGTTTTGCAGGCAAATATAAATATATAAAGTTAATAATTTCCGTTCATCTCAACTAATTTTAATTGTAAAATTAAAGGGGAATGTAGCGCTGCTAAAAAGGCGTTACAGTATTTTGTTACCTAATTTTTTCTTTTCTTTTTGCAAATATAATAGTAATAACTCTTGCGAAAAAACCGACTTCGAAACAGATTTCATATTTCTGTCTATAACAGTTTAAAAGTATGGCCACATACATCAAATTCCATTAACTATTGCGACCCCCTAATATTCCATCACCAGACATACAACTGTTCAACAGTTTGGCAATATATATCAAATTGCAGCAACTATAGGGGCACCCTTTAATTTCCAAATTTAAATTTTATACTTGCCGTTGTAGTAGACTTAGCAATACAGGTTCTTTGTAAATTTTAAGCTTCTGCCTACAACTGTTTAACAATTTGCAATATGCATCAGATTGCATCAACTATTGTAAAACTCTTTCAGTTACAATTTAAAATATTTATTCTTTTTAATTTACCAAATAAACATTCTGTCTAATTTTCAAGTGTTTGTTATAACGGTTAAAATGATACGGGCATATAGGTCAAATTACATTAATTTTGGGAACACCCTTTTATTTCTAAATACAAATTTCATTCCTGTGTTATAGCAATACAGTTTCGTTGTAAATTTCAAACGTCTGTCTACAGATGTTCAAACGTATGTCCACTTATATCAAATTACGATAGCTATTGGGGCACCCTTTAATTTACAGCTTTTAATATTAATACTTGTTACTATAACGGTCATAGCAATCGACATTCTGCCTAATTTGAAAGTATTTGTATATAACGGTTCAAAAGATAGGCCTTATAAATCAATTTGCATCAGTTATGGGACACTCTTTAATTTCCAAATCCAAATTTTATACTTGTTATTATAGCGGACTTAGCAATAAAGGTTCTTTGTAAATTTCAGCGGCCTGTGTACATCAAATTACATCAATTATTTAGCACCCTTTAATCTATAATTTAATACTCCTATTGTCCTTCTCAACTCAGTTAAGTTGTCTACGAGTAGACCTAACTTTGACACCACCGAATTTTTTCGTGGTATTGTGAAACACAAAAGTTTTGAATTGAAATTTTAATCGCATTACCAACTTACAATATCCAGCTTGACGGAAATCCAGACAAATTCACATAAAAAGTTAAATGTATTAAATATATTACAAGGACAAAGTGTTTTATGCGAAAGCAAATAATTTCAAATGGATATATGTATAGATTTCCTTACGAAGATGAAAACAAAGCTAATATAGATGTTCCACGTACACGGAGAAAAATTCGCTATAATTTCGACCCTCTTGATCTACCAACGGCAAAGCAAAAATATTCAAAATATAACTTACAATTGCAGTAAGAATTTTTTTTAAGATTTACTTACTATTTATTTGCTCCGAAAATTCCCTCCATAGGTATTTGCAATGATTCTTGGTCATTTTAATTTCCCACGAGCAATCTCTGCATTTTTCTTCATACGATGAACAAGTCTCTCAAAATGGGCTTTCGTTGTAATTTTCAAAGCTTTGTAAATATATTAAATGCTGAAAAACTGTAAAATTTAGCACAACAAATCTTTATACCCTTTATCACAAAAAAGTGGAAAAAGGGTATATATAAGTTTGTCATTCAGTGTGTAATTTCTACAATATCCACTTCCGACCTCATAAAGTATATATATTCTGGCTTCTTTGTCCGTCCGCGTTAGTGTTAGTTTGCCTCGGCAAACTTGATAAATATATCAATTGATCAGATATAGTGTCGAAAGAGGTGTTATTGGAAATCAGCATGATCGGTCCATGTCCTTCGATTCAGCAGGCAAAACACCACGCCTACCTTTAATTTTTTATGTCATTTGGAACAATAAAGAACCTCCAATCAAAAAAATAAATATATGGGTCGATAGAGAATTAAAAAATAAGAAAAAAAACATCATGTGAAAAAATTGGCCTTCGCCCATATTTTATGAGTTACGGGGCTCTGAAATTAAAATTTTTTTTTAATATCAAAATGGGTATCATTTTAAAGGCTTTGAACAGATCTTTAAGGAAATACTAAATTTATTTTTAAAAATGCTTAACCCATTAAGAGCCGATGTCATATTTATGTAAAATTATATGTATGCAGTACCAATTTTTTTTTTATTTTTTAATACTCTGTCACCCCAATATTTGCTTTTTTTATTGGATTTACTTCACTAAACTAGTTTTGCATAGATGGTGAAGGATATATAAGATTCGGCATATACGAATATAGCACTCTTAATTGTTTTACTTACGATCTCTCCACTTTTCTGGGTTTAATATTGAATTAAACTGCATTGTTAACACAACTAAAAAGTCAAACATGATTTAAGTTGAGAATGGCAATGCGAATTTATAAACGTCGACCAAATTATTTTTATAACGGTCATAGTAATCGGCATTCGGTCTATTTTTTAAGCATGTGTCTATAAAAGATAGGCCCATATAGGCAAATATACCTTACCTATGGAGACACCTTTTAATTTATATTTGTAGTACTTTTTACTATTGGAGCTACAGTGATACGCAGTTTTTTAAATTTTAAGGTGGTGCTTTTTACGGTTTGTAATACACGTGAAATACACAACATTTAATTCTTAAAAACATGAAATGTATTCAAAACGGGACAAACCTGTAAGCAAAACCTTTCAAATAAAGAAAATAATTTCAAAATCGGTTTAGAAGCGACTAAGTTTTGCAGGCACAGACATAAAAAAGCAACATTCAGTCGAATTAATTAATTAATCAGTTAAAAAGAGAAGAATTCACTAAAGGCAGTGCTCCAGCCATTTGACTTAAGTGCTCAAAATTAGATATTTCATATTTATTCTATTTACATTAGTTGTACAAATGTATCTAGTAAATTGTACATAAATATTTCCTACAACAGTTAGCATATTTTTATTGTGTTTAAGCCATTCAGTTATCGGAGAAAAATTAAGTTATTTGAAAAGAAAAGGATTTAAGTTTGTAAATTTATGTAGGTTTATTTTTAATATTTGAAATAAAAAAAGAATCTTTAAAAAGAGTCTTTATTCTGAATTCAATCTTGATACTCCATATAAATATTCTATATATTATCCATTAAACATAAAGTCATAACTTTCTTCTAACATTAAATACATTTCATCATCATCATTTTTTAACAAAACTTTCCTTTTCCAGCAAATTTTTTTCAGCTCCTACAATATACTAGCTTATTAAGAAAATGATATACATACAAAACTAACAAGACAAATGAATAAAAACAATTTAGGATGATAGTAAATGATTTTAAAGTGTTTCGAACGTAAGAAAATATAAAAGGAAGGATTAAGCGATAGCGAAAAACCAAAATTGTAAACAAGTGATATAAATGTACTTTTAAAAAATAATACCACGGCAACGCCTAAACAAAAAAAAAAAAAAAAAAAACAAAAAACAAAATTAAAAACATAAAAAAAAACAAAACAGAACAAAAAAAAAAAAATGAAGTAAAGTGAAAATAAATATATACAAGCAAATAAAAAGACAAGCAAAAACAATAATAACACAATAAATTTCGAATAATTAAATAATGATAGATGTTAAAAAAAACAGAAATAATTTTCAAAAATTTCCATTACTAAAGCAAAGATGTGATTCAGTAATGGTAGTTAAACCACATACTGCTACAAAAACCACACAACAAACGACGACAACAAATAAAAATATTCAAAATCAAGCAACCAGTTCTATAATCTCGGCAGCAATATCAAAACCAATACATTCCATCAGAGCAACAAAAATCACAGCGGTTCCATCTAAAAAAAATAATATTGCAATAACTTCGAATCCTGTCAGAGAAGCTAATAAAAATTTTTTCTTAGTACAAGAATTTAAAGATAAAAATTTCCTTAAAGCTGAGTGTAAACAAGCCATTGCTCAAGTTTATAAGCCTTTACAATCAAAGACGCCATTGAATAAAACCATTTTGCCCGTTGTTATTGATAATCGTCGTTCGATCAACAAGTTTTCTTCGATTAATAACAATTCGGTAAGCATTTTCGCATCAAAAAATTATCCTCTGACAAATTTTAAACAACATGAAATTTGCAATAAATAAGTAGTTAATGGCACAATTCTATACTTTATTTTCGTATGAAAAATTATAGGAAAAAAATAAAATTTAGGAAAAAAATTAAAAAACCATTTCTTTTAAGCTAAATATTATTTTATGGTCAAGAATATAGTTTTTGCTTTGGCGTTTAGCTCTTTTAGATTTGTTCGTTTCTCAGTAATTGGCGACTTTTTGCTAAGTAATTGTACTAACTGTCCTTCTCTAAAGAAAGATTTCTGGCCGTCGCCATCTTTTACTGTCAGATTAATGCCATAACTGTACTGTTACCCGAACACAACGCGTTGGAAAGGTCATGAACATTTTTTTCATTCTTTGACTGTTGTAGTCGATACCTAACTTTACACAGTTAAGTAAGATGATATTCAAATCATTGTAATCCGATGCTAGGCGTTCTTTTAGTTCTTTTTGTTTCTCATCAGTCTAAGTAAATACACCCCTGCGTATAGTTTTATATGCGCAGGCAAGCCTGCATTAAATTCATAGTCGAAAGGTACGCCGAGTTAACGACTAAGATTAACCGAGGATTCGGGCCATTTCTGAAGAGAGTTTGCTTGTCTATGCCCGTTTCTATGATATTAAATGTTATAAATTAAAAAAATATCGACGATACCAAACCGATACGGATAGTAAATTTAAATTAGGTATCGCTGAAAACTGATTTAAAATTTAAACGAAAAAATTAGTTATAACTTTAATAGAAATTTTATATAATAAACAAATTTTACCATAAGTTGAAGCTATATTTATGTTTAATTTTTCTCCTTTCTAACCTTTTTCTTAATTATGTTATGGTTGAAGTTCTTTTAGAACTTTCGAGTTTTACGGTCAATGTTGAAAATAAAAGAATTATTTATTTAGTAAATCCGACGTTTCGTTAGAAAATTCCAACTTCATCCGGGAAATTTTTATTTCTTTTATTTTTATAAATTAAATTAAATAGTATGTTTTTTTTCACAATAAGTGCATTACGATTAACTAATTAAAATAAAATAAAAACCAGTAATAATAAATTATCTTCTATGTATATATACATAGACACAGACAGATCTTCATCATCCTTTTTCTCCTCTGTTTGTCAACCGATTTCGTTTATTCTCTCACATGTTTCTATATATTGTCGAGCTTTAGTTCACCGTCTTTGTCTCATTTAAAGCTACCACTACATATGCGAAAAATACACATGTATGGTGTTTTTTTCGATAGAACTTTAGATTGTAAAAAATAAAAAATAAAAAAAAATTAAATTGTAATGAAGAATTTGTTTTTATACGAAAGATCAGAACATGATTGGACATCCAATTTTGGGTCACTTTTTGAAGTACTGCTGGCCGTATGTTACGAAAAACACGAACAATGTTGGCCTCCAAAGCGTCATATGTTGCTGGTTTATCAGCATAATCCAGTGACTTCGTACAACCTTGGAGGCCAATTGATAGGTCCATTTTTCGAAATCAACTTATCGCCAAATTTTGATTTCAATAACTCGATAATTGCGGTCGCCGTATGTCACGTAGTGTCCATCTTGTTGAAACCACATTTCGTCCGGATTAATGCCATCCATATTTTCAAACAAAAAATCATTAATCATGATGCGGTAACGATCTCCATTGATCTGGCCTCATTTTTGAAGAAATAAGGTCCGATGATGCCATCAGCGTGTAAACCACATCAAACGATGCATTTTTCTGGATGCAATGGAGTCTGTAGGTTATGTTGTGGATTGATCTCACTCCATATGCGGCAATTTTGCTTATTAACATTATTGCTCAGACGGACGATTATGTGCACTATGAAAATCACGAAGACGTCTATAACTTGCTCAAATTGATAACTGATTTTCAAAGTAAACTTGGATGATTTGGTGGCGTTGTTCAAGCGTGAGTCTAGTTATAATGATTTGCCAGAGTTTACTGAAAATAATAAGAAAAAATTTTTCATCAAAATTTAATTTTTAGTGCTATTTTTTATAATTTCAAACACGGTTTATATATTTAAAAAATTAGTGTGCCCATAAGTTGAACAAATAAAAAAGTGTTCAATACTAAAACTTGGCGGAATTTTGCCCATAAGTCGAACTCTAGTAATAATAGCAATAATCGTCATGTGTAAATTTCAACTATCTATCTATACGTCATCATCATCCATGGCGGCACCCTTTGATTTCAAATTTTAAATATGTATAGGGTGTCCGCCGGGTAGGTATACTACTCGTAGCAATTCAATTGTAATCCTGGCTGTATGCGAAGTGGAACTGTCTTGTTGATACCACATGTTAATCAAGAACAAAGCATGCAGTTGTGATGTTCAATCATATCACAATATCGCTCTCCATTCTTAGTTACCATTACTCCGTTTTCATTTTCAAGAAAGTTAGGCCCAATGATTCCTCCTGACAAAATTGCACACAAGACTGTCACTTTTAATGAATAGATGACTGGTGAATAATTTGAGGGTTTTTTTATTGCCCAGAAGCGACTAAGCTGTTTATTCACATATCCATCCAAATAAAAATGTGTCTCGTCACTCATTATGATTTTTTCATGAAAATCTGGGTTGTCGTGGGCGAGCAGTAACATCCTTTTGGCGTTTTTTCGGTGGCGTAGATGGTCTTGTGGAAGAAGTTTTCTATCAACTAAATCCTTAAATGGAAACAAATAAAAATAATTCCGCAAAATTGTGGCCAAAGTTGTTCTTTGAAAACCAAGCTCTTGAGCACGGCGTCGAATTGAGGTTGATGGATTGTTTTGAACACTTTCTTGAGCAGCAGTAATATTTTCAGCCGATCTTGCAGCACTTTGTGGTCCATGCTTGGCCCTACACGTACTACAGATACTCTTTCTTAATAAATCAATCACTGTAGGCAAGTTTTTTCTCCCACAAATTTCACGTAACTTTCTCATCGTCACAGCAATCGATAATTGATTTTGATAAAATGTTTTAACGATTGACGTGGTTAATCGAATATTTTTCCATAATAAATTTGCCACGACAGCTAAACATAAACTGTCAAGACTAACGTTTACCAAAATGGCGGCAAAACAAAGTAGAAAATCTTCCCGGCTGACATCCTACGGCGACACCTTTTTATTTCAAATTATATTTTTTATTACTTTACGTAACCACCGATGTGGTTAAAATTTTTATGGGTGCCCGTTCCGTTTAATAGATATGTGTGTTGTATGTGGACACCCCTTCATTTTAGTATATGCATCATCTTTTCGTTAAAGAACAAAATAAATTCAAAATTAGTTCAGAAATGACCGAGTTCTTCGGATCCAAACATAAAAATGTAGACAAAGTCCACGTTTACACTATGCCATTTTTTGATGCAACTTTTTTCAATAAAAATATCATCGATGCCGGTAAAGTCATCATAATGCCTTTTTTTCGATTTTAACTTATATTAAAAGAAATGTTAAACTGCTAGAAAAGAATAAATTAAGGAGATTTTTTTTACAAGATTGTCATTCTGTGTTCTAAAAAAAGGTATTAAAATAATTAAATACGTTTATAGCCAGGATTGTCAGCAGCTGCAGCTGCCACATTAAATGGGATGCGACGGACTGGTAATGGGAGTAATTTGGGAACAACCACAGCGGTTGCCACATCCATTAATAACGTGGACTTTTCTAGACCACAGTTCAAAGGATTATCTTCTGCCACAGCCACATCATCCACATCGTCACCACTAGCCGGCTTAACTACCTCATCTGCTATTAAAAAACCAATTTCAGTGTATGCCGCAACAAATTCCTCCTATAGTTCGTCGAAAATAATACCGCGTTCCGCAGTTAAGTCGTTGGTGCAACGTAGTGGTGCCTCAACATCAATAACCAGTTCTGTTGGAGGTACTTTGCCCGTATCTTCTTCGAATTCGAGGCCAAACCAAAGTAATAATAACAATAACGGTAGTAATAGTAGCTTAAATAGTATAACAAATTCCGGCAATAACAACATGCAGACATCTTTGGATCAAGACGACATAAAATTTATTGATAGCGATGAACAGCCTTCTATGGGACCGATGATGTCCGAACGTAAATGCGAGCAGCTGCGCTGTTGTCTTAATAACTCGCACAGTTCTGGCGTATCAAAAACTCGAGTCAGGCCTAAGTCAACAATTTTATGTTCGACATCGTCAGCCGCAGCCGCAGCTGCAACCGCGTCCTCCTCTTTATCAGGAAATAGTTTGGTTTTTGAAAAGGTTAACAACTACAAATATTCAAATGGTGGTTTTCCCTTGTCTGCACCTGATAGGCGTAACGAATCGACTATTGATTCGAATAGTATTCGAGCGTCTATTGAAAAATTTAATAGTTTTAGTGAGCAAAAACGTTTACCACTTAGCTCTGTAACGCTGCGTTCACAAAGCGGTAGTGGCAGCACTAGTAATTTACAACATCACCGACACAGTAGCGATTTAGATAACTGCAATCTTCGACTATCTAGTGGCGGTGGAGGATCTCTTACTCGTTCACCCTACCGCAGTACAGGTTCAACGGCTGGTAAAGTCATCACTAGTATTTATCCAAACGCTTCATCTGCTGTATCATCCGCGTCGGCCCGCCACCATCATCATCCTAATCATGCGTTAAGCAGTAGCCAATGTAATACTGGTAGTCTGCCACTTAAGACGAGTAAACATTATGTCCAATCAGAAGACTCATCTTATACAGGTCTCTCCAGTTCTGTAGATAGCGATGTAAGCAAAAAGAAATTAACTTCCATAACCGGGGGACTTTGTGACAACACAGATGACAACAGTGTAAGTTCACCTTCAGCAACAGAAATAAACAAAGCATTAAAACGAAATTTTTTATTATTTTAAATGTAGTAAGAGATGTGTAAATTTTAATTCATTTCTTTTTACGATTATTTTTAGTTAAAAGAATAAGAAGAATTTCTACGAAAAATATTCTAGGTTAAAAACATAAATTAAATATTTTTTGACTAAAGGAAAACTTTAAATAAATATAAAAGAGAATAATCAATTACAACTTTTAAGAGGTTCCAAATTATGCACCAACATCCTGTTTTTATTACATGAGATCCATATCTGATGTAAATGTATCTAGTCATACGCCAAACCTAATACTTTAAAAACACTAGCCATATCCCGTGTTCTTCGTTATCACCGTAATATAGTTCAAAAGATGTAGTAAATAATTATTACTTTTTAAGGGGAGTACTGGGCCCCCGTCCTTTTTTTCCAAGCTGAAACTTAAAAACACACATTTTCAGAGTAACCTGTTTCAAATTTAAAGAGTGTCACTTACGTAATGCTCTTTATACAGAATATTTAATAATTACTCCCTATGCTGAGTATTCTTCACTTCGCCCTATGCTTAAGCACTCACGTTAGTCGTAGAGAAGCCAACGTTAAATTTAGAAATTGTCACTATTGACAAACAAAAAAAGAAATGGAAACGAAAGGTCTCACAGGTCTGCTTCCTATAAGATACAAAGAAACACATTATTTTTTATATGTGTATAAAGATTATATTTCGAGTTTGTCGTTTAAATACACAGTTGTATATTTTCTGGTCCAGGCTTCATTTTAAATAATTTTAAAAATTCCGTTTATTGTTAAAACTATAAAACATTTTAAACTGAAAAATCAAAATGTAAAAAAGTAATTACAATTCACACATCTTTAATATTAAAAATAAAAGTAATTTAATTTTTTAATATTTCCTTTAAGCTTATTCTTCGTCTTTGTATCATTTATTTCATTTAAAAAATCACATACAACACACATTACAATATATGCATTTTTTACTGGTAGAAAGTCTAATGAAATTTCTTTGAACTTGTATTATTCGAATAAAAGAAAGCAAAAATTTTGTATCAACATTCTTTTGTTGTTTGGTTAGTAGGATTTTTTTTTATTTTTATTTATCTTTTCACTTTTAGATTTGTTATTATCTCTATTTTCTTAAGTTTAGGTACTTTTTTATTTCAAATGTTTTTAAATATTTTGTTGTGGCAGAAATAGTGGGCGGTGACGCCTTAAGATTTTTTGGGTCGTTCAGTCGGTGGGGTAGTCGGTTATATTTTTATTTGTATACTTTTGCATGTTTTTTTTTGCTTTTTTGTGACGTTTAATGCTTACATACATACATATATAATTTTTTACGACTGTTTTCATGCTTAATTTTTGTTTGATTTTTAATAATATCACTCACTGTTGTCTAAATTTAAGTCACGAAAGCACTTGTTTTACCTGGCCCTTTTTCTTATTAAATTTCCTTTTTTCCTTACACTTTCTTAACTCACATAGTCATAGAAATTGTGCCAATTTTAATCACTACCTATGCTTTTTCTAATTTTTACTGTTTTAATTTTTTGTTGGCTTTTGTAATTTAAATTTATTTTTTTTATCAAAATAATTTTTCCAGTTCTGCATATCATACGAAGTCAAAACTGCTTTAAACTTTGTTTGTTTGAAATTCCGACGTTTTGATTTCGAGTGAAATATAGAACAGAGCAAAATATAATTTACCTTCGTTTTTATATTTACACATATAAAAATAAATTTTAAAATAAATGTACGTTTGGTTTAATGATCTTTTGTTATGCATTAATAGATTCGCAGTTCAACTTTAAGAAGCGTTCTACCACCGTCCTCTCCGACATCATCCCGTTACTATGATAGGGATAGACCATTGATATCTTCCATATCGTCTCAGAATAAAACAGACGAAATTAAAAAATCAACAGCAAGTGATGAAGAAAAAGAAGGTAAATTAAAAATAAATTTAAATATTTTGTAGTGCTGAGCCAAGAATTGTTAAAAATGCCATATTTTGTTTATTTAATCGGTTAGTAAAATTAAAGCCATATTTGAGTCATAACTTATTATTAATATAGTCACGACATAGTGGCTTTCAATTTTGCGACAGCCTAACCATATTCTAGTTGCTGTCTAACAGCCATACCTAAATAAAACCGGAAAGCGAAAGTTTTCTTTCGCAAAAGCGCCAACGCTACGTCAAAATGATAAAAACAGTGATGTTAAAAAAACAGGCATAAATCTAGTTTACGGTTGCAGCTCAAAAATAAAAGGCGGCATATCACAACGCCCAAGGACATAATGTACATGGACGGTCGTGTCCAAGGGTTTTCTTCGGTATAACCAACATCGGCTTCGCTGATCATATATTTTTTGCATAGCCGGCCTTTGGCCGTCCCACAGTGGCGCCCGTAGAGCAAACGAGGTTGCAAAAACCAAAATTTTTATGAGCGCCCACGAAGTTTTGAATAAACCCATGTTATAGGAAACTTTTCAACGATTTCAAATATGCCACTCTTAATAATATCACATTTTTAGTTTAGAAGATATAACCGTTCAAAGGTGAACGACTTTCGTTTTTCAAAAAAACATACAATTTTTAGTCAATTTGTTGCGATTTCAGGTATAATATCACGAAAAATAGGTAACGAATCGCCATATTTTTTGTTTGTATTGATTGATGTATTTATTAAATGTATAATGATAAAAAAATTAACTGTTTGCTTTGTGTTTCTCCTGGTAAATCACTATTTAAAAACTATCCATTTTTTCACTATTTTTCAACTTTGACGGAAAATAAAAAAAAATATATTTTTCTATATTTGCCATATTTGCAAAACCTGTTCTTTGATTATATCTTAACATAATTCAAAAGGTTTTATCTGCCCGTACGTGCCCGTTTGGCTTCTACAGGTAAAAAAGGTTAAAAAGACATGGTTGCAGAAATTGTATGCCATCCATCCCTTATATGTTTTGACAGTAGTTTTTTTAGTAGTAAATTTTTGTTTAATTTTTTTTTTTGCAGTAGTAAATTTTTAGGCATGGTAGCATAAGCCTATATATTGCACAATAAGCACAATGCCTGGATTAGTCTACGACTCAAAGTTGGCGCAACAATTACTGAAACCATTAAAGAATTTAAGTACTGAAAACATGGCGTTGAACAATTTAAAATTATTTGAACTGTTCTGAAAGTCAACTACAACAAAGTTTTTCACGGAACTTGCTTTAGAAGAACTTGATAGCTTTTACGGAAATATTGAGAGAAGCGAAATTATAACAAATAATTTTATCTGATATATGCAAATATTAAGGCAAAATGGGTGAAATCTAATCGAACCATTCAGAACTTCAACTCCAAATACGAGAACTGGCTTAATGTAGACACCATCCTAGCTATAATGGCAGTAGATAAACCCACCACATCAACCAGAGGAGCAAAAAGAAGACCAAAAAAAAGTATTGAGTAGTGTTCAATTTTCACAAGAAAGAGGAAACTTGCCGATGCCACCAATGACTTGAACACGAAGCATTTATCAAACGCGCTGGCTATTAAATATACAAAGGATAGCGAAAGAGTTAGGTCTCAGATAACCAAATCTGTTGCTGATGCAAGCCCACTGCGACTAAAAAGGATTAAGGAAAGCATGCCCACGCCCACAAACGCACACACAGTAAAATATGGTTCTGAAGAAGCCTTGGCCTTGTTTATGGACTTAGAACTTTCCAAAGAGAAATATGAGAAACTACGGGCATCTTTAACGCGACACGGCGCTGACGTTTTACCCGGATACAAGCATATTACGCAAGCCAAAATAAATTCTCGACCACTGCATACGGAGTTTACGGAAGTCTCTGCGAAACCCAATCTCCAGGATCGCATGGGCCATACAGTGAAACGGTTGTTGGAGAGTCTTTCTGAAAATGAGTTGAAAATTCTTTCTGAGAAGTTGACATTGATCAGCAAATTGGGCTGCGATGGATCATCCGGACAAAGAGTTTATAAGCAAAGGATATCTTCTGATGACGCTACAATATCGGACGGAAATATGTTTATGGCATCTGTTGTTCCTTTGCGGCTAAAATCTGATGTTTCCCTACACTGGAGAAATCCACGCCCGTCATCAGTGCGTTATTGCCGACCAATAATGTTTCAGTTTGCAAGAGAATCGGCAGAACTCATAAGGACCTCGGTGAAGAACATTGAAGAACAAATAAGCAAGATTAAGCCTACAAAGCTGCAAATTGGAGAAGGAAAATATATTGAATGCAATTACGAGTTCCACCTGACTATGGTTAACGGAAAAGTCTTAAACGAACTGACAGGAACAAAATCAACAATGTCATGCCCGATTTGCAAAAAGAGTCAGAAGAACTTTGGAAATTTAAAGGATTCTACAAATGAAGAGAATTACGAATATGGAATGTCACCATTGCACGCAAGGATTAGGTGTATGGAGTTCTTGCTAAAACTGGCGTATACCCTACTACAAGAGGAGGAAAACTTCGATGAAAATACATCAATAAAGGATAAGGAAAAGATCAAAAAGAAGAAAATACAGGATGCTCCGTCCCAAGCACGGATATGGTAACTCAAACGATGGAAACACCTCTAGGAGATTTTTTGAAAATGATGAGGCAGTAACTAAAAGCACTGGAATTGACAATCAAATCGTGAAAAGATTGGGAACGATCGTGGATGTTTTAAACTGCAAAGAAAATGTCAATTCTACAAAATATGGAGAATATGCGTCGAAAACCCCGACCCCGACCGTCCATAAAATATTGGCGCATGGCAAAGATATAATTGAGTTCCAGTCTTTGGCAATTGGAGAGCTTTCTCAAGAAGCACAGGAGTCTCTTAACAAATTTTATAAAAAATATAGATTGCAGAACACATTCAAAACATCAAGGGTAAGGCAAAATGAGGACCTCTTCAACATGTTGGCAGCATCTTCCGATCCACTTATTTCTTACCTGCGGCATGTGAAGTCACGAAAAGAGTTAGAAAATAATTATAGTCTAGAAATGCTTAGTCTTTTAGATATACCTTCTCTTACGATTTGTGTTGAATATTTTACAGAAAATTGAAAAAATTAATTTTAAAAAAATTATTTTTTTTTAATTTGTTGGGTAATAATTTTAAACATAAACCCCTAAAGAAAAATAATAAAAACTATTTAAAAATGTAAAAAAAAATTTTTTAGTTACTATAAAATTGATTTTTCTACTAATTTTAACTTTGATAACCCATAAGTAGGCCCCTACAAAGCGTAGCCTCCTTTTCAAACGCTCATTTCATAGACTGAACAGTTATCTATCATATGCTGTTTAAACTTTTTAATTATCTTATTCGGTTCAAAAGATATGATATTTGCAACAAAAAAACTCAAATGGCGCTACTGTGCGTCCGCCAGAATTTTTCCCTCTATTGTGTAACCAACTCCGGCTTCGTGCAAGCCAGTTTATAAAAACGTTGCATCACCACCAGAAAGTGACAAAGTCCATGGACATTATGTCCTATGACACTATAATGCCGAACCTTATAATACCCTTCACCATATGTTATAATCCACTTTATTGAAGTAACTCCAATAAAATAAAAAACAGATATTGGGGTGACTGAGAATTAAAAAGTAAGAAAAAAAATTAAGTACTGTATATAATCGTCGTCGGTTCCTAATGGGTTAATAATTAAAGTATTTCCTTAAAAATCTCTTCAAAACCTTTTAAATGATACCCATATTGATATCTTAAAAAATATGGTGCACAATCGTACTTTTCTGTAAAAAGTTCAGAGGCCTATAACTCGGAAAATGTAGGCGAGCGCCAATTTTGTTTTTTCTTATTTGTAAATTCTCTTTCGCCCCATATATTTGTTTTTTTTTTTTATTGGAGTGACTTCATTGTTCCAAATGATATTGCAGACGTGATGTTTTGGCCGCTGCCTCGAAGGACATGGACTGATCTTGCTGATTTTCAATAGCTCCTCTTTCGGCACTATGTCTGATCGATGGGCGTATTTAAATTTTCTCTAGCTGATGTAGTGCCTTGGCAAACTTGATTTCAACACTAACACGGACACACAGACGGACATCGCTTAATCGACATCGCTATGCTTAAGAACTGAGGATATACATATATACTTTATGGAACCGGAAATGGATATTGTAGAAATTACAAACGGAATGACAAACTTTTTGTGGTAAAGGATATAAAAAGTTGTCTACGGGATGTAAAATGCAATTCTAAGCAGAAGATGCATTACCTTTTTAATCATTTCCATATTGTCTTATTCCGCCAAAATACTCGAGGTCCGTAACTCCGAAACTAAGGGGAAGAACTAAAGTTTTCACTTAAAATTGTATTTTATACCCCGTAGACAACTTATTTCGTTTTTGAACTGCATCCATAAACTAGATTTGTTCTAAATTAAATATAACTTCCCTGATAATTAAAAAAAAAATAACATTCTGGTGTTTGTATTGTTTCAATTAAAAATTTATAAAAAACGAAAATATTTATCTAAATTTGTATTTATTTATTTTAATTATTATTGTTATTAAACGCCTTGTCAAAACCTGATGCCCAATTGTAAAACGTTTCCGCCGCGTTATTTTGGTATGCTACGTAGAAAATGTACAAGCATGAGAACTTTTGACAGCAAAAAAAAAAAACGCTTTCCGGTTTTGTTTAGGTATGTCTGTAAGTCGAAGGCAGCACAGACATATTTCAAGTCATAGATAAATGTTCTTATTGCCATATATACAAAAAGACTCTAAAAAAAACAAAATAGGCCACTCACATACAGTACTGTTCGAAACCTAAGCAACTTTTTCCCACTAAGTAATAATAGACTCATATCTTTTCTTTAAATAATTTTATAGAAAATATTTTTTTTATTTACTACTACACAATGTGTCTATAACCTAAAAATAACAACAAAAATTAAAATCCATTTCTTTGGAAGTTATGATAAAATAAAAACAAAATTAATTTAAAAATTGGCTGTTCAAAACCTAAGCAACTTTCAATATTGGCTATGATATCCTTTATTTCTTACGACCTCAGCGCATCTTTTGGGCATAGATTCAATAAGATTCGATAGAATAGATGTTGTTATAGCTTCCCACTCCGATTTTAGACAGTTCATCAGCTCCTGTTTATTTTTAAAGCGTCGAGTTCCAACTCTCCGTTTTAAAATTTTAAAGAGGTTCACTGTGGGATACAAGTCTGGCGATTGAGGTGACCAATCCAAAACTTGAACCCCATTAGCTAATAACCAATCCTTGACTAACTTCGATAAGTGTTTTGGGTCATTTTCATGTTGAAACACCCATCGAAGTGGCATTTCCCACTCAGCATAGTTTAGCATGTGAGTTGCTAAAATTTCTCTGTAAACAAAAGGGTCCATTTTTGTTTGAATTTCTACAAAGGGACCAACACAACTGGCCAAAAAACAAGTCCAAACCATTACATTTCCACCCCCATGCTTTATTATGGCTTTTGAGTACCGAGGATGTAGCCGCTTTAGTAAGTTAAATTTAGATTCATCACTGAACAAAACAGTTCTCCATTTGGATATAGTCCAATCTATATGTGCTATAGCAAAATCCAACCTAAAACTACCGAAAAGCTGAGAAAATCAGAGACTACGTTGCAATCAATCAAACAAAGCTCTTTTTTAAAAGCTTCTTGCATAGGCTTTTTAGATGGCATGAAGCTCCTTAAGTTTTGTTCCAATAAACGTTTTCTTACTGTGGAAGAACTAATCTGAAGTTCAAGCTTATTCACTATGTCTCGACGAAATAAATGGATTTTTTTAACTAGACGGAAAATTTTCTGGTCTGTTCGCTCAGAAGTTTTTCGAGGTCTCCCACCGCTATTGGCCTTCTCTACTTTCCCAGTAGCTTTATACTTTTTTATAAGTCGGGAAACTATTGATTTATTAATATTTAATTGGTTTGCTATAGCAATTTGGGGTTTACCGTTATTAAAAAATTATTAATCTTTAGCTTAAAAGCTGATCCATATCGTGTTCGCGTCATGGTTGCACTTCTAAAGAATTGGTACCACTTAAGTGCATAAAATCAACCAAAATTACTTTTTTCAATAGCAATCATAACGGGACTAAAATTTTTGTTTAAAATTTTTGTTGTTGTTTTAGTTAATATTTCGTAACAAATGCAACAATGTAAAAGTTGCTTAGGTTTCGAACAGCGAATTTTTAAGTAAATTTTGTTTTTGTTTTATATTTTCTTCCAAAGACATAAAATGCATTTTTTGTTGTTATTATTAGTATGTAGACTATATGTATAATAATAAATAAAAAGGAAATTTTTCAATAATCTATTTAAAGAGAACATATCCGACCATGAGTATTTACTGGGGAAAAGTTGCTTAGGTTTCGAACAGTACTGTACATGTTAGCTCTAAAACAGCCATTTTTTAAAGAAATAAGTACATTTGGAATATTAAAAAAAAAAAATAAAAATCATAAAATATACGTTTGTTACTATTAACCATAAAAATATGCATTAATCTATTCAATAAGTCAATCATCATATATTAACGGTCGTATTCATAAAAATGAAAAAAACAGGTTAATAAACTTAAAATAGGCAAATGTTGATAAAACTATATTCATAAAACTATTCTCAAAAACCTTTAATAAACAATTTTTAAAATCAAAAATTTTATTATTGGATTTACCCTTTTTCAACCAAAAATAAAATGAATTTTATTATTTTGATACTTTTTTTTACTGTGGTAGTGAAAGTAATTTTAATGGAAAAATTTTAAATAAGAAAACCGTCGGCAACTGATATTTTCAAAGTTACGATCCTTTAGAGTTCTTATTAATATACGAGGTCTGATTAAAAAATTAAATTTCGTAAGTTACGTACCAATGTTCGATTTTCGCATTTTTTCTGTCATTTTGGTACACATGTCTGTTAATTATGTTGGCAATATCAGCCATTTTGGATTGTCAGTTTGGTTTTGACAGAAAAGGTAAGTTGTGTTTTGGTGTGTTCTTCGATTTTTTGTTTTTTTGGAGCAAATTTTGTTTAACAATTTCAAATTATTCGCACAAATTATAAACACCTCGTTATAGAACTCTTATTCGAATACTTTTAATTTTATATATGACCAAAATAAACAAAACATAGTACTAAAAGTTTACAATGCATACTATTCCAAAATGTCGCAGACAAGTATTAGAAACGTTGCAACCAAGCAACTAGCTCATCAGTTTCTTAATTGATGCTGTGTTTCACAACTTTGTATTGTTCAAGATCTAAATACAGCAGCAAAACTGTATACAAACTTTGTATTAATACATTTTGGAAGTCAGCCAAGCTCTCAATTATGAAACGTTTTTCTCCACTTTCCCTATTAAGTAATTTAATTGTATCAAAGTCAGCTGTGTCCTCTGTTTCTATTATGTGTTGAGGTAGTGCAGTCGATCCTTTTCTTTTTTCGATGTCCATCTTCTGTTTGTTCATTTTCGTACGCAATGTTGGCACTTTTACGTTTGTAAATATTTGTCTGATAATTTTGTTTGATTGATACGCAAGACTAGCGTTTAATGTTTTTACTGTTTTTGTTATGCTTCTGCCTTCAGTGAGTAGCGCATTAATTTGAATTCCTACTTTACCTACCTTTTTTTTTTTTAAATACAGCTACGGCTACAGCTCCAAATTTTTCAAGTAGAAGTAGCGGTAGACGCTGCATTATTCCGAAGCATTAAAATGTTTGAGCTACAGCTACTTTTCCAAAAAATAATGCGGTAAGTAGAAATAGCCTCTTTGCTATTTCAGTTAAAGTATTGGTTGGGGTACAAAAAGCAAAAATATTCTACTTAATTTTTTGCTGCAATTTGAAAAGTAGCCAAAAACGAAAACATTATATCTGGCTACTTTGTGTTGATAATAAACATACTTTTTGGCTACTTTATATAAATACTTTATGCTTGGAGCTACGCAGTACAAATATTTGCTTCTGGCTACTTACCGACATTAAGAAGAACGAAGAAAGAACGTTTGTTATTTTGTTTCGTTTTTTCTTTTAGAATTTGTTTCACACTCTCGACAATAGGACAGATTAAAGCAAATTCGTAAACAATTAAAATAACATGTAATACTATTACAGTTTCTTTTAATTTAAAATAATTCTTGCGAAAAAAAAACGACTTTAAAACAGATTTCATCTGTCTGCCTATAACAGTTCAAGTGTATGGCCACATAAATTAGATTACATTAACTATTGGGACCCCTTATATCTCCAAACTTTATACTAGTTCAACTGTTTAATAGATTGGCAATATACATCAAATTGCAGCAACTATATGGTCACCCTTTAATTTCCAAATTCAAATTATATACTTGCTGTTGTAGTAGATTTAGCAGTCAGGTTCTGTATAAATGGTTCAACATTTTGCCCATATACATCAGATTATATCAACTATTTAATTTATAATATAACATTTTTATACCTCTTAATATACCAAATAAAGTAGTGGACATTCTGTCTAAAATTAAGGTGTTTGTATACAACGGTTAAAAAAATACGGCCATATAGAAGAAATTACATTAACTTTGGGAACACCCTTTAATTTCTAAATTCAAATTGTAAGCTTCTTGTTATAGCGGACTTAGCAAAACATGTCCCTTTTAAGTTTCAGCGTTTTGTCTATAACGGTTCAAAAGATAGGCCCATATAAGTAAATTTACATCAATTATGCGGGCACCCTTTAATTTTTAGATTTATTTTTGTATAATTTTTTGTTATTAGGAGCTATAGTAATACGCAATCATTTTAAATTTTATAGAAG
This sequence comes from Gymnosoma rotundatum, assembly GCA_916610165.2. Taxonomy (NCBI): domain Eukaryota; kingdom Metazoa; phylum Arthropoda; class Insecta; order Diptera; family Tachinidae; genus Gymnosoma; species Gymnosoma rotundatum. Next base: position 71,651,998 of record OU744340.1, read on the forward strand.
TGCCCTTCACAATTCATAATACACGTAAAAAATATGTTTGCAGCAAAAAATTGAATATTAACTGAAGTAACAAAGAGGCTATTTCTACTTGCCGCTATATTTTTTGGAAAAGTAGCTGTAGCTCAAAAATTTTAATGCTTCGGAATAATGCAGAGTCTACCACTACTTCTACTTGAAAAAGTTGGAGCTGTAGCTGTATGTTATGGTTTGCTTTTTAAATGTGAATTCAGCAGTAGAAGTAGATGGATATTGGCTACTATTTTTTTTTAACAAATTTGTGTCTTAAAAAGTAGGCTTTTTTTGTCGCTACGGCTACTTTTAGAGTAGCTTTATAAACGCTGGTTCTTAATAGCCCAGTTGATTTTTTGTTTATGTTCGACGTTGTTGTCAAAATTGTAAAATAATGTTAAAAATTTTCAAATAATATGAAAAAGTAAAAAAATTTAAAACTTGGATATTGCTGCACATGTAGGAGAAAGAAAGTAACTGTTACAACTTCATTTAAAGCCGTGCTGCCACCTAGTATTTAAGTCGCCTTGAGTGAGCCCTGGAATGTACTGCACACTGAAAAAGTTTCTGTTTTTAATGATGGAAATCATTTACTACAAAATACATTTACTACAAAATACATTACATTTTTTCATTCATTTTTGCCGTGACTAAAATATTTTATAATCGTTAGACTCATCGTCAGACTAACTGGACACGAGAATGTATAACCATAATAGAAACTGTATCAAAATGTAATATTTGAATGTAAATGCTAACAAATTTTGACACTACTGCATTAGGCTTTTGCCTTTTTGCATGAGACCAACGATATGTATTTTGATATCCTGGGAAACGGCGATAGTAAATGAATTCGCCGTGAACCAAGACATATTAAAAAGTTGTGTGCAAGGCGGAATTATTGTTTTTTTCTGTCCTAAGTGTGCCAAAAAGATCTGACCAAGGCGAAGCAATTACCAGGTGGCAGCGTAGGCGAATTCAATAACTTTTGCCGTGAACACTACTGTCAAACTCCATATATAAAAAATCTGTGTATATTTTTTATATAAAGTTTGACAGTAATTTCTACCAGCAAAAAATAATGAATTCGCTTACGCTGCCACCTGGTAATTGATTCGCCATCGATCTGACTAAAATGTATTGAAACATGGCTAAGTCATGTACCAGAAAGTAGCAGTCGTCAATTCATCCATTTTCTTAATGTCGTAGTCCATGCATAACAAATATGTTTCACAACAAAATGACTGAATACGCCTTTATTATCACATGGTAAAAAATTTCGCCATAATAATGAAAAATAAATTATAGAAAAAATATTTCAATTAATTTAAGAAGGAAAAAATGTAAATAATTTTAAACACTTCAGACGTAATTAAAATTAATTTCAAAAAATATTTGCTATAGTTTCGCCATTTACTCAAAATGTCAAACTCCATATATAAAAAAAATCATTGCTAAATTTTTTATATGTCTAATATTCTGAGCAACTGCGAGAATATCTGAATTCGCCGTTGCTTTCACATTTCTCCATCGACAGTGTACTTCCCATGGCGAAATCATGTACCAGGTGGTGGCAGCGACGAATTCATTAAATTTCGCGGTTGCTAAAAATATCAAACTTTATATAAAAAATTTGACGAAAATAACATTTCCAGCAAAAAAAAGAACATTTAGCGTTTATGGCGAAATTAATGAATTCGCATCGCGACCACCTTGTATTATTTTGCCGTGGTTCAGGTCATGGCGAAATAATACAGGAGCCTCGATAGCGAATTTACCACTTTCGCGGTAAACGCTAAATGTCAAACTTCATATATAAAAAAAGATGTGTATATATTTTTTTTATATGGAGTTTGACATCTAACGTTTTCGGCGAAAATTATGAATTCGCCATTGCGGCCACCTGGTATTATTTCGCCATGGTTCAGGTGATCGATAATGTCAATGGCGAAATCATGTATCAGAGATAGAAATCTATAACACATTAATTTTCCACGTTTCCCAGTGTTTAACTTGCCTTGGTTTTACTTTTACGTTTTTCGTTTTAAGTGAGTTTTGTTATTTTATAACATTTCACTTCCTGAGAACGGAAAAATAAAATTCCATGCCATTTGTGAACGACTCTGTGTTTTAAAATTTCAATTTGTCGTAAATTTTTTGTTTTATTTTTATTTCGGTATTTTTTGTCCTGCCTTAAAACTGAATGGTTTATCGAGAAAATAATGGTTTGAAACATTAAAACTGATTTGTTTATTTTCTTATCAAATGACATATTTATGTTTTCTTTGTCCGTTTTAGGCTTATGTGGACTTAGAAATATCGGAAATACATGTTTTATGAATTCCGTTATTCAGTGTCTTAGTCACACAAGTGAATTGACAAAATTCCTACGAAATTATAATGCATCTAAATCTCCAACGTCCAAGGATCAACAAATTTTATATGGTAAATATTTCAAAACTGTTGGTGCTGCAAATTAAATTTTAACTTTTTGTTTCTTTTTATGTAAGAGTTTTCCAAATTAATTAAGGAAATGTGGACAAGTAATGTAAATAGCGTTACACCCATGGAATTAAAGCGTTCTGTCTCCGCCAAACATCGCATGTATAGTGATTATAATCAACAAGACGCTCAAGAGTTCTTACGATTTTTTCTGGATTCGTTACATGGTGCCCTTAATACTGGTACTAAAGGTGAACATTTAAAAATAGATGACAACTTAAGGTAATATTAGCAAAGAAATGTTCATTTTGCTTAAATAAGAACAAACATTAATAATTTTAGTGACAATAAGAAGGCCGAACTTACTTGGGAATGGTATGGCCGACATGAAAATTCATTAATACGTGATCTGTTCGTTGGCCAACTTAAGAGTACCTTAACATGTACTGTCTGCGGTAATACCAGTGTTACTTTTGATCCCTTTTGGGATCTGAGTGTTTCCCTGCCTTCGTCATCACGTTGTAAACTTGATGCCTGTCTTGATTTGTTTATACGCGAGGAAGTTTTGGATGGCGATGAAATGCCAACATGTTCAAGATGTCAAACACGACGGAAATGTACAAAAAGTTTTGCAATCCAAAGATTCCCTAAATATCTTGTAATACGTAAGTTTTGCGAAGTAAACTTTTTTAATATAAAATAAGATTATTTTTCTTTTTAGATCTAAAACGGTTTTCAGAAACACGATGGAGTAAACTATCTAACATAGTTGAATTTCCTACGGGTGAACGTGAATTGAATATGGGTCCCTACGGTGCAAACGCTAATTCAAATATTTACTATTCTCTTTATGCGATTTCAAATCATATGGGTAAGAATTATTAGTGCAAAACAATTATTTTGTGCTTCTTAAAAAGAATTGATATTATCTTGAATGGTTACTTGTTATAGCAAAAGAAATTATTTTAAGATTTTGATTTTGAATCACATAACTATTCGTATGTCTGGTTAGTTAGGCAGAAGGTTAGGAAGTCTGGAAAACCCGATGTTAGATGATTCCTGCAGTTAGGCATTATACCACCTCTAAGCAATGCTAAACAAGGCATTGTTAATTCTTCGCCCGCAGGCGAAAAGAGAAACTAAGTGTAATTTTTTAGCGACTAGGTTGCTATATGCTATGGCTATTGAATGATTTGCCATTTAGGAAATTCTTCGACCAGGCTGAATATATTTTATACACTAATAAAGGATCTAATTACTAAATATTGTTATTCGTTATTTAATTGTACTTTGGCAGTTAAGCTTGGAATACGCTTTAATCATCTAGGAATGTAAAAGTTGAATTTCTATATAAACAAGCCATCTCCGCCTCTTTCCTCCCACTTGTAACCACCCGTGTAAAAGGGTAGTTTTCCCGCTCCAAGAGTTGAGAAATCTCCATCTATCTCGACGATAAAACTCTTCGCGAAGAAGAGTTTAGGAGATACTACGAATCTAACATGGCTCCTAAATGCGTTGCTATATTTGCCGATCGCATATAGCCCTTAAGGTCAGATAAGTTAAACATTTGAACAAAAGACGTGACCACTAAATTATGGAAATTTTTTTTGTCATTTTAAATACTTAGATATATAAGACTTACTCAATATTAAAAGTAAGATATCACATTAATTATACTATAAATTGTCATTCGTAAATGATACCTGTTAGGAACAATTGAATAAAAATTTGTAAAAATAGTGGTTACGCTTTTTTGGTCAAATATTTGACTAATCTGACCGCACCTTAAATTGCTATTTTTAATGTCTGTTTTCAAGCCGGTAAGTTCACTGGCTACATAAACACGGATAATTTTTAATTATTTTTCAAAAATATTAGTCATGCATCGAATGTTAAAATTGATATTTTTAATAGGTCAAGCTAGCAAATAAGAGCATATCCTAAACCATGGTGACATCTAACCCTAAATCAACCTAAATCAAATAAACTTTATTGATTAAAAAAGACCGTTTTAAAACAGCTATTTTTATTAAATGTATGAAAAAGTAGTGCTGCTACTCATTCAAAGAAGGCAATAAAATTAAGAACAAAAAACCAGTACAATCCACACAAATAAGTAGCAGGATTTTCTGTCGAACGTACCCAATTCATTTTTAAACTTTGTAGTAGTCATCAACACTTTTATAATCTATTTAGCGGCATTGATATATTGCTTAAATGTACAGTTGTATCACTCTTACTTAATATACTTTTTAAATTTATTTCCAGGCTCAACAGCTGGTGGCCATTACGTGGCTATTTGCAAACATCCTATCTCCAAAAAATGGCATGAGTTCAATGACAATTTGTATGTTAATCTTTTGAAATTTGGAAAGTGTACATATTTACATAAGCAATTTTTTTTTTCTTTCAAGTGTGAGTGATTCATTATCTGACCATCATCTTGTCTCGTCCAGTGCCTATATATTGTTCTATGAACGCGCGTAAGTGATCATGACACTAAAATTTCCCGTTTAAATGAAAACAATGACGATAAATAGAACAAAAAAGGAAAATGTAAACCATTTTAACCATAACCAAGGAAACTTCCATTGCTCAGCTATGTGCATTATTTTTTTTTTTTTTTTTGTAACAAAAAATTGGATTCACAATTAACTGAGTTTAAAACATCGCAGTTTAAACACAAATGAACTAACAAAGACAACAACGTTCAAGTGTAAAAAAGCAATTTCTTATAACATAAAAATTTAACTGAAACAAAAGAAAATTAAGTCAGTGCTAGCAAACAAAAGCAAAAAAAAAACTTCCTTTTTTGATCATTTACAACTTAATGCAACTGTATGAAAAATAAACCGGCCATTCGTTCAGTGAAGTGGTATGCTGTTAAACTGATCTACCGATTCACTATAAATAAGAGGACCTTTTTAGGAAAATTAACTAATTAACTAAGCAAACAAAATTCTTATTTATTTCTTTTTTGTTTATATATATATAAATATATTTTTGACTCTTTTTAACTTCTAATGCTTGTTAAAAATCTTGTATATGTTTTTAATTTATGGCCTCACATGTTAATATTTGTTTTTTTTTTTAAATCACTGAAGCTGATATATTTAATATAGTTTTAACAAAATCCTAATAGTTATTAATTACAACAAATTGAGATAAATGGTTTTTATTAAGATTAAATGAAAAATAGAAATTATATTTATTATAATACTAGTCGTTGAAAATAAATAATGAGAACAAATTTTTTGATAGTCAGAAAAGTAAGTTAATAACAAAACTATAAAAACTAAAACATCCCCTAGAATTCAATATTGAAAAGAACAACAACTATATATTAAAAAATTTTGCTCCATAATTTTAACTTGTCGATCACATGTGAAATTTTAAATTAAATTAAAAGTTATAAATAGGTCTTAAATGAAAAAGTGATAAAAACAATTGCGGAAACCCTAGAACGAACAGTTAAGGACAACCTAAAGTCTGAGAAGCAATTGTGTTAGTTTCTCTTACGCTATAGCCACAGTCTGATTAATATAAATCAAAACGAACAATCGTTTAGTCGCAGCAATTGTTAATTAAATTAAAGTAATAAATTATGAAATAAACTATTGAAAAAGAAGACCACATTATACAGTTAATCAATATTAAGATTTGTCCAAAAATTTATATATTTTTCTTTCGAAGAATCACTTTTTTGTTTTTGCTGAGTGTGCCTTTAAATTTGTGTTTGTGTGTTAGTTTTTTTTCACTATGAAAGGACTGAGGAGTCGAAATGTGACTTGTGGCTTTTGGCATGCAAACAAAAAATTATTTTCAAACGTTCAATTTACGAAACGAATTTTTTAGAAGAAAAAAAAAAAAATGGAAAATCCAGTTTATGTGACAAAATTTTCTATTTACAAATATTTTTATTTGGGAAAAACTCTTTTGTGTAAACGTAGTAATAGTTACATTGCTTTTTAATACTTTCTTAAGCTTCTTAAGATTTATATTTTTTATGTAACACATTATCAGAGCTGCGAATGAGTCAATCTTTTTTTGATTTAAATTCGTTAAGTAGTTTATTTGTGAATTAATTCTTTTCACAACAGAAAAGAATTAAATGAAATTTGAATAAATTCAAAATAATTGCTTAGAAATGAATTACAATTCGATTCCAATTCAAATGAATTTGTAGAATGACCTGCAATTCGTCTCCAATTCAAATGAATTTGTTTGAGTGATTTGAATTCAAATGAAGGAAATAAAAAATGAGTTGCAATCAATCTAATAGCAGATCTAGGAAGAATAAAAAATAGAAATTTCTCTTAACAAAATGAAAATGTGCAGTATAAAAATTAAAAAAAGCATTGTCCTAAATCCGCGACTAATCTAAGAGAACGTGGTGAATGTTTACTGCGTATTTGTTTACAAAATCAATTCAAATTTAATTAAAGTTAATTGAAATAAGTTGGTAATAAATTGCTAATTATGTTTTATAATTCATTTAAATTATTTCAAAGTCAATTCAATTCGAAGGAATTGGAAATAATTTGCAATTCACTTTGCTGAATTCATTTGAATTAGAAACGAATCGGAATTTCTATAAATTCATTTGAATTGGAAACGAAATGCAATTCATTTGAATTAGAAATGAATTGTAATTCATTTTAATCGAATTCATTTATATTGACTCAAATTTCATTAAATTTGTGTTAAAAGAATTAAAAATGATTCACTAACTAAAAAAAATAATGATTCATTTACAGCTCTACACATAAATACACAAAAGAACAAGCAACAATAGAACCAAGGCGAATCAATACCAGATGATCTCGATGGCGAATTAATTAATTTTCGCCGTAAACGCAAATGTCAAACACCATATAAATAAGTTATACATATTTTTTATCATGGCGAAACACAGGTGGTCTCGATGGCAAATTTAGTAATTTTCGCCGTAAACGCAGAAGGTCAAATACCATATAAAAAATTATACATATTTTTTATATATAGTGTTTGATATTTAGCGTTTGCGGTGAAACTAATAAATTCGCCGTAAACGCTAAATGTCAAAATCTATATATAAAAAATATGTATAATTTATTTTTATATGGTGTTTGACATTTAGAGTTTACGGCAAGAATTAATGAATTCGCCATCAAGACCACCTCTATTATTTCGCCATGGTTTTTAATGTATGGAGTTTGACATTTAGCGGTTCGGCGAAAATTCAAGAATTTGCCATCGCAACCACCTAGCATTGATACGCCTTGAATGCAACCTAATATAACTTTTATTATAATTAAAAATTTTGCTAGTATCTCACGATTGTCTTTTTAAATTACGGGTACATATTTAATTTACATAAAAAATTAAAAAGTAAAGTAACAAATGTAGATATGAGTTTTTTTACGCAGAAAGTAAATAATTAAAGTGCTAAAACGAATATTACTCACGTTAGTGACTGATCAAGCCTAATAATATTTATTAATTTTTTCTCCTATTTTGCATATTTGTTAATCATTTTCACAGTTATTTATAGATGCAATAATTTTTACGACAGTTATGGAATTGTTAATAATTAGATTTGCTAACCAAAGTAAAAATTTGCTTGAAAGTGTGTTTATTTATTTTTTATTTCATTTAAAAATATACGGAGATAGTTTTCGATTCATGTTCAAAAAGTTGTGTTGCAGACATTGAATGCGATTTTATTTCGTTTTTTTAATCGAATTCATTTATGTTTCACATTTGGTTCTATAAAAATGTGGCAAAAAAAAGTGTGATAGAAAAAAAATTTTAGCACATTTGACAGTTTAAAATTTAGTTACTTTAAGTTAATTTTTTTCAATTATTTTCAATATCCTTAATAAGTAGTTTCACTTTTTATGATATTTGCTTATCACTTATCAATAAAAGAGATGTATTTGTGATAAAGGCAGTAAAAAATTAGATATTATTCTTTACTATATGCAGGGGGCTTATTCTGAATTGCGATTCGAAAATCAATGCGATGCGCAAATGAAATGCGATGCGAAAGAAAATTGGTATTCTGTTAGACTTTCGCAATTGCATTCGCAATTTATCACGTTCCCGCATTCAGTTACGCTCGAATCGAAAATAGGTATTCTACAAAAAATACTAATCGAAAGAAAAAGAAGAAGAGAAGAGTATGTTCAAACCAGCTGCTTTGTTATGAAACGTATGAAATAGAAACATAAAAAACAAAAAAAATTTGTAAACATTGTAATTGTTAAACTATAAATACAATTTTATCAACAGTGATAAATACATGTATTAGAACTAAATATTGTGGAAGCTATAATTAAATAAACTCATCAGTAAAGTGCGGAAAAAAGAAAATAGTCAACAGACTTAAAGCAAACGGCATTTGTGGCCAAACTATTCCAGCGAGAGGAATCCTGAAGCCCCGGAGCGATATTTTTATTTTCTACACATCATTTAAATTATTATTATTAAAATGTCATACTTTCTTTCCAGTTTTTTTTTGTGGCCCTATTGCGTTAAGTGCATATGGAACTTCTTCCCAGAATGCCTATACTTATATCCAGACGCAATACATATCAGCCTTCGTTGCCATTATACTAACCTGCAATAAAGTAAATAAAGCTTTAAAATTACAAAAAAAAATATTACAAAATAAAGTTATAGCATTTTATACTCACATTTTATGAAATTTTACACTTTTTTAACTACAAAAACAAAAATCGAAAAACTTTCCGCTAGTATGTAAACAACTTGAAAAAACGTAGCTACGATCGTAACGCAGAATACATACAATCGAAAAAGAAATCGAATTAATACGGGGAACGGAACGCAGAATACCAAAGTTGACAAACTGAGTAATTTTCGATCCGAATCGAAACGCAGAATAAGGGTGTATTTTAAATCATTGCCAACGCTTCTCAAATAAACAAACGTCAAATTAAAAATAAATAAATTTTTTGTGCTTCGCTGTGAAAATTGTTTCTAAAATTTATTTAATAGGTCCAAACCTATTAAAATTTAAATCAAATATTTTTGAACTTCTCTAATAGGTGGTCCATTAATATTTAGTTCTTCAGTTAACGTTTGCCACAAAGTATTTGCAGACTTACGTGCATTTGGTGTTTTTAAATGGCCTCTTGCCAAATGGCTGTGCTTATTCATAAATTCTATTTTTATTGAATTAAATAATAAATATATGATGAATACATAAATAAAATATTGTTTTTTACTTACATGTTTGTACTTTGCGAATGCTACTTTGTTGTCGAATAAATTTTGCGAATTTGACATGTGTTTTCGCAATTTAGAATACCGATTTACCACCTTTTCGCATTTGAAATGCGATTAAAATAGAACTTTGCGAATATCGCAATACAGAATAGCAATTGTTCGCATTTATGTATTTTCGCATCGCATTGACTTTCGCATCGCAATTCAGAATAAGCCTCCAGGACTGCATTTTCATGGGAAAAGTATAAATGGATAAATATAATAATATGAATCAAGGCGAATCAATTATAAGGTAGTAGCCAAGGTGAATAAATTATAAAATGGTAGCGAAAATCAATGAATTCGCCATCGTTAGTACCTTATAATTGTGATTCGCCTTGGTGGTAGCGAATGAAACGAAAACAGGCATGTTCTGACAATCGCAAATCGCTTAAAACTAGCAATGCGAGTTGAAATCGCATGAAAGGTTTTCTGTAGTTCACAATCGCAAGAAATTTGGCGACTTCAAATCGCAAGCACATACTGTAGTGAAGTTATGAATTTTATTTAAAATAAACTTTAAAGCAACTATAAAATTATACACAAATAAAAATAAATATGTTCTCTATTATTTTTAACACAATTAAATTCGCAAATAATTAATTTAAAATATGTTAGTTGTTCTATTAAATGTTTGTTTTGATTGTTTTCTTGAGTACAGGCGATTTCATAAAAAAAAACAGCTGTTGTAATTGATGTTCGAAAATATACTAGCACTAGTGCGGTTGAACGTACAGTCGGTAATCAAATAAAATATGTGGTTATTTTAATTTTCAATTCTTATAAAATATTAGCTGCTTATTAAACGTGTGATTAAGTGTTAAGGTATGTTATAATTAACAAAATGAACAAAAATACTTTTTAAGTACTGATTACTCACGACGTAAGTAACCTTTTCCTTCAAAGACGCAATATCACTAATACAAAATCTATTTGTCGCCAAAATATTTCTTGGCTTGCGTTATTTTTTTTTTATAAATAAATATGCATTGGATTGAAGTATCCACAATCTCTAAGCGTCCGTTTTTTAATTCGTTCTTTTTTTAATTGCATATTTTTTTAAGAAATGAAAATAAGCAAGGCAGCTGCAGGCATTTTGTTGTAGTTTTCTTTTGTTTATTTATGTTTTGCACCGTAAAATCATCACCCCTATTCTGCGTTTCGATTAAGTCTCTGCATTCAGTTCCGTTGCGATCGAAAATTGGTATTCTGAAGAAAAACGGAATCGAAAGAAAAAGAAGAAGACAACAATGTTTACAAAATTAATAGCATAACTGTGGAATGTGGAAATGAAATAGCAAAATAAGCAAGTTTGTTATAATTTTCATAAACAAATGTCAAGTTTAATACAAAAAGTTGTATGTATACATAATTAAAAATAAATAATTGATAAAGTTTAATAAAAAAAAATTGTTTAATAATATATAAAAACAAAATAAAAATTTTTCCATGCACTGGCATTTTTTATTGTAGGAGCTAATGCATTGAGGATTCCTGTAACTTCCTTCCAGAACGCTGCTACTTCTTCCTTTGGCCGCTAGTGGTATCTACATGCGATATCTGCCTTAGATTCTATTAATTTTGCAATTTTTTCATATTGCTCTGGTGTTGTGGTTTTTAACCTGTAATACATAAAAACACATTAGATTCGGGTACAAAAATTAACAATTTAAAACAAAGAAAAAATAATTTAATTAAATTAATTAATTAAAAATAATTTTGTTTTTTTAAATCGTTTCTGAACATTTTATCTCATTTACTACTTACATTTTTTAAATTTTTAGCTAAAAAACACAAATAAAGCAAGCTCTCCGTTAACAAAAAAACAACTGAGAAAACAGAGCTCCGATCGTAATGCAGAATACATACAATGGAAAGAAACTGAGCGGAATCGAAACGCAGAATACCAAAGATGCTAGACGAAGAAAATTTCGATTCGAATCGAAACGCAGAATAGGGGTGCATATGCTTTTCTTTTCGAACATAAGTTTGAAAAAAAGCAAATCGCAGCCAAAACGCGTAAGTTTAGAACATGTAAAACAAAAGTTGGCGTTTCAAAAACATGCGAGTGTCAGAACATGCCTGAAAAAAAATTTTTTATTTCTTTTCTCGCCGCCTTTTCCCATCAAATATTTTATTTTTTAATATTTGAGAATCAGTAAAATAATAACACAAACATTTATAAAAACAATTGTTCCTTCTTAATAAATTTAGAAATTAAAATAAACACGAACTTAAGCCGGATAAATACTTATTAAAATCTTCAATAATTTTCTTTTAAATCGAAGGGTATTTGATAGAAATCTATCGATTTGAGAATACCAACAGAAGCTAAAATTAAAAAAACAAATGTATTAAAACAAATTTTTGAGAGGGGTAATTTTAAAATTAATCAATTCCATCACAAACCTGATAATTTCATAATTTTATATGGTGTTTGCAAGTTGATACTTAGTATAAATAAAGGTTTTTATAATAATGATATACTACCACATTATTAATAACAGTTCTTTATCGTTTAATTATTGCATTTATAATAAAACTTAGTCAAACATAGAGCTTCACTTGAAATTTTGTGCTTATTGATAAACATTTTGTAATTATTGAAAAAAAATAACTTAATTATATATAAAAAGTTTATATATGTACATTCATAAAAATATATAATTAAATAAGAGCAAGCGATTTCATATATTTTTGAGAGTAATTTATACAGTTTACTTGCAATAAATAGCAACACAATCATCTAAGCAAAAGATAAACAACCAATTAAACAATTTTCCTGCTTGTAACTGCTAATCTAAGTCAAAAACAAACTTCTCTTTTAATTAAAAATTTATTTTGCTTTCAGTTTAAACACAAATACATCTAAAACAGTGTTTAAGTAATATTAATTTTTTTTTATTTATTCGAAAATTCTAAAGAGCTTATCCTGGAGTTAATGTCGACGTCGTTGACGGCGCCAAATGTAAAAAAAAAGTTGAATCGTATGAAATTGTATGAGAGCAGTTAATCTCAACGCGTTGCAACGCCGTAAAAGTTCAATCTGTTTCAACTTTTTCGGCGTTTAAACGCCGTCAACGACGTCGACATTAACTCCAGGGTTAAACAAAATTTTATGTAAAAATGTAAAAACTTAACAGTTCTATAGCTTGTATAATGGGGATTTAACCATATTCTTAAGAAAAATCCATGGACTGATTGATATAAATAACAACTGCTTCGAGAGTCTGTCTCGGGCGGAAACAAAATTAAATACGTTGATTGCTGTAGACCTTTTTCCAGACTACGTTACAAGTCATATGGAATGTCAGATTTGCCACACATAGTGTAAACGTCATGAAATATAACATACCTGGTATAACATGTGTTAGTTTGTTATTAAGATCACGCTATATTTTGATATGTTATAATGCGCTTTCACTGACTTGAAATCAACTAGTTTTGAGAAAAACACTTTGAAGTGTTTCCATTGAGCTGAAGTAAATCGTAAATTCGAACTTGAAGAAAATATACTGTTTTTTTTTCCTAAAAAATCGTTTTCGTAAGAAACTTTCACTTCAAATATTTTTTCGATAAAATTTAGATTTCAAAAATAAAAAAAATATTTTTTAAACTTTTGCAAATAACTTTAATAAACTTTTCTAATCTAAATGTTATACGTAAATATTTACAACAGATAGCAGATTTTTTGAAAATAATTAGTTTTTATATTTTTTTTAATTTTCCAGCGTGCTATAGTTTTATTAAGACAAACACTTGTCCCCCATTTAAACTTAAATCGTAAATTTCTTTTTAAATAATTATTGCTAAGAACTATTGAATAGCTGACATAACTGTTTTAAGTATTAAAATTTTCTTCTCTACAACAGGAGGTTATGTCATATGTACGTAACATGATAACTATAAACCGTATGTTAAACACTGATTTTGAAATACACGCCCAATTACATATGGAAAGCAAATTTGACATTCTACATGACTTGTACATGTAGTCTAAACACACTTTTACGTTTCATTTACACATGAAATTATATTTTCACTTTCACAATACAAATACATTTTTTACAAAACTTTCAACGTGAGTAAATTTTTGACGTCTTGTGAAAGCAAAGTGACAAATAGTAAATAATCTTCCCCTCAAAAAACGTTTGTACGAGCTTACATGATTGTGGTAAAAAATAATTATAAATTTTAACTGATTTTGCATATATAGTAAAAGAATTGTGATATTTTTCATCAAGTATATGTAACGAGATATTTCAAGTCTTTGAAAAATTAATAATGATAATTACTGCCATCTTTTGTCGTACCCTTATAACCCACCCTTAATTTTGCCTATAATAAAACATTTAATTTTTTCTTGCACCAGAAACACAAATCAAAACAAAATTGAAGTCGATAGGATGTCAAGAAAGAGATGAATAGAAAAAACGAGACGACTATGGTCTCGTGACACCTCTGTATACTCGGTGATATTATTGCCATCTGTTGTCGTATAAATATGTATTCGCTTTTGATATTTTCCAAGGCAGATTTATTTTACTAGGTAGTAGCGGTAATACAACAAATACAACATTTACAAAAACAACATGCCTTTTTATTGTTGTTTTGTGCGTTGGAAACGTCAAAAACACAAAGAGAATTAAAAGTTAATTGCTGGCAATACACATGCTTGCTTTGTCTCGCAAACGCATGTTGTTAGTGTTTTTTGAAATTCGTAAACAAACAAAAGAAAATACAAAAACTTTTGACATTTCCAACTACAAACCAGCTGGGCGGACGACACTACCTAGTAAAATAAATCTGCCTTGATATTTTCGATATCTTTATTTATTTTTATTATTTAAATTGAAGCAGAAGCAATTCACCAAAACTTAACTGAGTTGATTAATTTATTTCGTTTATATTAAAGTTTATGGGATATAAACTTTAAGCCGTACATGTGCAACGTCGCCTATTAATTGCGTTGAAATTTTTATTGAGAATATACAGAATATGCAACAAATTACTTTCATGTGTGAATGCAATGTTGACGAAAGATAAAAAAACTGCGTTTTCTCGAACTTTGTTGTGCGAATATTAAATTAAAAAAACAAGATTAGTCCAGATTTACTCAAGCAATACCATATTGCTTACTCCTCCTACTTCACAAACAAACGAAAATTTAATGCTAGTTTAATGAAAAATCGCCTAGTGTAAATGCCTTATTATTCAGAAGCGAATGCAGCCATCTATATACTATGAAAACGTCTGAAAAAACGTTTGACACAGCAACGGCGAAAATTCATGCTTCCGAAGATTAAAAAAGTATGTGCGTGGCAGACTTTTTGACAGATCTGTACGATTTTATAATCTTTTAGAATAATTCATAAAATAGAACTGATTTTTTTAAGATGAAAAAAAAAAACATAATAACACCTACAATGCAATACAATATATTTTTTGTGTATGGAGTTTGGAGTTTGATATTAAGAGTTTCCCCGAAAATTAATAAATTCGCCATTGCAACCACCTAGTAATCGGTTTGTCTTGGGCATATTTAATAAAGCGCATGTAAGGCGAATTCATTATTTCATTCTGGACTGAATATTTCAAAATAACTGAATTATTTGTAAAGAAAAAAGAAACTAAAGGCAAAACATATGAAATAAATTTTTAAAGTAAACTACTGCTTTGTTTTAATTTCGCCTTGTCCGTTGCTTCGCCTTCGTATTGCGTGTGACTTATTTAAACCAGGATTTTTTGTGCAAACAAATTACATGTGGTTGTAGTTGTTCTAACATTTCTGCACGGCGAATTTATAGCGGCTGTAACCATTAGCCCTGCAGTTTAGTTTTTTTAGTCTGAAAAAGTCGAAATTTATCTAAATTCTGGAAATTTATTTAAGTTTAAAAAAATAAGTGATAAAAAGTGTACCAAATTTATTAATATTGTTTTTTTATTTGACTTTTTAATTATTTATTTTTTAATTTATTATCCAAGCACAAGGTCTTTTAATTTTTATTTTTTCAATATTTCGCTACTCCCTTGTGTAGCATCATCAGGAAAAAGAAATATTTATTTGAACACAAAAAGCAACAAAATAAATAAGTAGCGAAATATTGAAAAAATAAAAATTAAAAGACCTTGTGCTTGGGTAATAAATTAAAAAATGTTCCAAATTTATTAAAAAATTTATTACAAAAAATTTTTCTTTTCTAATTTATTAAGCACTAGGTCAGTTTTATAAATAATAAAAATTTTTTTATTTATATTTTCAATATTTCGCCACACCTTTGGGTGGCATCATCAGGAAACAGGAAACAAAAAATTAAATTTTCTTTTTTCAAAAATAACAAAAATTAAAATGAAATTATTTTTTCAAACAAAAACAGAAAAATTAAAAATCAAACGACAAAAAACTCAAATATTTAAACATTTACATTTTTATAAATTTAAAACTCAAAAAACATTCAAGTAAAATAACTCAATAATTTTAAACATTTACATTCTTATAAAAATTTTAAAAACAGAAAACATTCAAATTACTTTAAAATTTTAAAAAACTTAATACAAATACATTAACATAAACTTTCACGATAGAAATGTTACAAGCAATCATATACTCTCAAACGTTAATTAATTTTTATGCACTAAATGCCTATAACATTGCGCAACATTATCAGTATCAGCCTTAAAGTTTATTCTTTTTGTTGTTGGTATTTTAATTATTTGTAACATCTCTAACATATACCGACGCTTATAATTATTTTCTATATTTAAAACAGATGCATCTTCAAAGTTAGGATAATGATTAAATCTGGCACAATGGGAAGATAATGCAGTTTTTTGTGAATTATTAACGTCCCTGTATCTTTGATCAGACTTATGTCCAGCTATTCTAGTTTTTAGTTTATTTTTTGTCGTACCTACATATTCCTTATTACAACTCTCACTATCATTACCATTACAAGGTATTTTGTAAACTACATTTGACATGTCCCATTTTTTAATCTTATCTTTTGTTTTACTAAATAATCTATTTAAAGTATTATAAGTTTTGTATGCCATTTTATATTTATCCCCATCAAAAATTTTTGATTTTTCAATCCTTTCTGCTATTTCTGGTACATAAATTAAAGACTTGTAAACTTTAGTTTCTGTAACATCTCTTGTATTATTTGCTCTTCTAAACCTTAACTGTTTAAACAAACTATTTATCACTCTCATTGGAAAATTATTATCAATTAATATCTTTTTAACTTTATCTTTATTGCTTTTGTGAAATTCCTTATCACTTAGCTTAAGTACTTTTTCTATCAAATTTTTTCCCGTATTAATAATTATTCTTTTATTATGCTTTGAATAATAATTAATAATTCTCCCGGAAGCTGTTGGCTTTTGATACCAATCCATTTTTAGTTTATTCCCTCTCCTTACTACTAACGTATCTAAATAGGGCAATTTAAAATTATTTGATTTTTAATTTTTCTGTTTTTGTTTGAAAAAATAATTTCATTTTAATTTTTGTTATTTTTGAAAAAAGAAAATTTAATTTTTTGTTTCCTGTTTCCTGATGATGCCACCCAAAGGTGTGGCGAAATATTGAAAATATAAATAAAAAAATTTTTATTATTTATAAAACTGACCTAGTGCTTAATAAATTAGAAAAGAAAAATTATTTAAAAAGGTCAAAGAAACATATAGAAATAGAAAATAATTTTAAATTGCCCTATTTAGATACGTTAGTAGTAAGGAGAGGGAATAAACTAAAAATGGATTGGTATCAAAAGCCAACAGCTTCCGGGAGAATTATTAATTATTATTCAAAGCATAATAAAAGAATAATTATTAATACGGGAAAAAATTTGATAGAAAAAGTACTTAAGCTAAGTGATAAGGAATTTCACAAAAGCAATAAAGATAAAGTTAAAAAGATATTAATTGATAATAATTTTCCAATGAGAGTGATAAATAGTTTGTTTAAACAGTTAAGGTTTAGAAGAGCAAATAATACAAGAGATGTTACAGAAACTAAAGTTTACAAGTCTTTAATTTATGTACCAGAAATAGCAGAAAGGATTGAAAAATCAAAAATTTTTGATGGGGATAAATATAAAATGGCATACAAAACTTATAATACTTTAAATAGATTATTTAGTAAAACAAAAGATAAGATTAAAAAATGGGACATGTCAAATGTAGTTACAAAATACCTTGTAATGGTAATGATAGTGAGAATTGTAATAAGGAATATGTAGGTACGACAAAAAATAAACTAAAAACTAGAATAGCTGGACATAAGTCTGATCAAAGATACAGGGACGTTAATAATTCACAAAAAACTGCATTATCTTCCCATTGTGCCAGATTTAATCATTATCCTAACTTTGAAGATGCATCTGTTTTAAATATAGAAAATAATTATAAGCGTCGGTATATGTTAGAGATGTTACAAATAATTAAAATACCAACAACAAAAAGAATAAACTTTAAGGCTGATACTGATAATGTTGCGCAATGTTATAGGCATTTAGTGCATAAAAATTAATTAACGTTTGAGAGTATATGATTGCTTGTAACATTTCTATCGTGAAAGTTTATGTTAATGTATTTGTATTAAGTTTTTTAAAATTTTAAAGTAATTTGAATGTTTTCTGTTTTTAAAATTTTTATAAGAATGTAAATGTTTAAAATTATTGAGTTATTTTACTTGAATGTTTTTTGAGTTTTAAATTTATAAAAATGTAAATGTTTAAATATTTGAGTTTTTTGTCGTTTGATTTTTAATTTTTCTGTTTTTGTTTGAAAAAATAATTTCATTTTAATTTTTGTTATTTTTGAAAAAAGAAAATTTAATTTTTTGTTTCCTGTTTCCTGATGATGCCACCCAAAGGTGTGGCGAAATATTGAAAATATAAATAAAAAATTTTTATTATTTATAAAACTGACCTAGTGCTTAATAAATTAGAAAAGAAAAATTATTTAAAAAGGTCAAAGAAACATTTACATATAATTACAAAAAATTGTTTACAATTTTTTTAATGCAATTTCGTATTTTGACACACTCAAACAGCAAAAAAAAAAAAAAAAAAAAAAGCAATTCGCCGCTTTTTTACGTCCGGCGACATTTTTGTTTGTTAAATACACGTCAAGTATGTTTATTTTTTTGATAAGTTATATATCGGCATCTCGAACGGCAAATGCCGATACTGATATTTATACAGAAAACGATAACGAATATGTACATAAATCTAAGGAAATTACTAGTCAAGGCGTATTTTCCTACCTGTGGTTGAATAGCTTAGTTGATTTATGTTTAACGTTGTAGTCAAAATTTTAAAATGAAAATATTTTCAAATAATTTGGTTAAGTAAAAAAATTTAAAATTTTAAATCAAATTTGAAAAGCAATACAACTTTATTTAAAGTACCAAATGATGATAGAACCATAAATTGAAATTGGTTTTAATTTTTGTAGCGGTGCGGCCACCTATGTATTATTAATTCGCCTTAAACTGATATGGATAACGACAGTTTCTAAGAATATTTAAACATTTTTTCCTGCAGTTCTGTGAAAAGTTTTGAATTTTAACATAGAATTTTAACAAGTCAAAAAATATAAATTAAAAAATCATTTTGTTATATACAAATATACATAAATACGCTACACAAAAAGATGCTTTATTTTTACTTAATTTATTTATATGTATTAACAATACATTTTATTTATTTGGTTTTCTGTTATGGCAATAATTTATAGTTTTCTGCCTATTGTTCTGCTTTTGTCTATTTAATCTAAATTTAGTTAATTTTTTGTTTAAATTATTTATTAATATATAAAATTTTTAGGAATTATTTGCAATTTTCTTATAAAGAAATAAAATAGTTATTTAACTAGTTTTATTTTACTATTCTACACATATTTTTCTCATGAAACAAACAAAAAAAAAAAATCAATCTTGTTGATAGAAATGTAATAATTATTAATTAAAAAAAAAGGAAAAAAAAACATTAAACATTTACTACCAATTATATATAATTCTATATTATTAAACTTAATAGGTAAAATTCAGTTTTGATTTCACTATAATTAGAAATTTTAGTGTAAAAATATTAAAGAAAAATAAAAAAAAAATTGTTAAAGAGAACTTTTTAGTTAATAGGTTACAATTGCTATTAATAACAAAAAGTAAAGAATTAATAAAAACATAAGCAAGTTTATTAAAGAAAAAAATATATTACTTGTAATAAACATTTTATTTCATTAAAAATAAAATAAAAAACCAAAATTAATATAAAATAAAATTAAAGAATATTTCATATACAAAGTTTAAAAATTAAAATGAAACAAGTAAGAGTGCTATATTCGGCTATGCCGAATCTTATATACCCTTCACCAAACATGTAAATCGAGTTAAATCAAAAAAGCAAATCAAGGCAGATTTATTTTACTAGGTAGTGTCGTCCGCCCAGCTGGTTGTAGTTGGAAATGTCAAAAGTTTTTGTATTTTCCTTTGTTTGTTTACGAATTTCAAAAAACAGTAACAACAAGCGTTTGCAAGACAAAGCAAGCATGTGTATTGCGAGCAATTATCTTTTATTTCTCTTTGTGTTTTGACGTTTCCAACGCACAAAACAACAATAAAAAGGCATGTTGTTTTTGTAAATGTTGTATTTGTTGTATTACCGCTACTACCTAGTAAAATAAATCTCCCTTGAAGCAAATATTGGGGTAATAGAGCATTAAAAAAATAAAAAAAAAAATGTGTAAGTACCTACAGTACTGTTCGAAACCTAAGCAACTTTTCCCCAGTAAATACTCATGGTCGTATATGTTCTCTTTAAATAGATTATTGAAAAACTTCCCGTTTATTTATTATTATACAAGTAGTCTACATACTAATAATAACAACAAAAAATACATTTTCTGTCTTTGGAAGAAATTGTAAAACAAAAACAAAATTAACTTAAAAATTCGCTGTTCGAAACCTAAGCAACTTTTACATTGTTGCATTTGTTGCTAAATATTAACTAAAACAACAAAAATTTTAAACAAAAATTTTAGTCCCGTTATGATTGCTATGGAAAAAAGTAATTTTGGTTGATTTTATGCATTTAAGTAGTATTAATTCTTTAGAAGTGCAACCATGACGCGAATACGTTATGGATCAGATTTCCGAACTTTTTAATAACGGTAAACCCCAAATTGCTAAAGCAAACCAATTGAACATTAATAAATCAATAGTTTCCCGACTTATAAAAAAGTATAAAGTTACTGGGAAAGTAGAGAAGGCAAATAGCGGTAAGCGACCTCGAAAAACTTCTGAGCGAAGAGACCAGAAAATTTTCCGTCTAGTTAAAAAAAAATCTATTTATTTCGTCGAAATACATAGTGAATGATCCTGAACTTCAGATTAGTTCTTCCACAGTAAGAAAACGTTTATTGGAACAAAACTTAAGGAGCTTCATGCCATCTAAAAAGCCTATGCAAGAAGCTTTTAAAAAAGAGCTTTGTTTGATTGATTGCAACGTAGTCTCTGATTTTCTCAGCTTTTTGGTTGTTTTAGGTTGGATTTTGCTAGAGCACATATGGATTAGACTATATCCAAATGGAGAACTGTTTTGTTTAGTGATGAATCTAAATTTAACTTACTAAATTCAGATGGAGTTTGCCACGTGAGTAGACCAAAAGGAAAGCGGCTACATCCTCGGTACTCAAAAGCCACAATAAAGCATGGGGGTGGAAATGTAATGGTTTGGACTTGTTTTTTGGCCAGTTGTGTTGGTCCCTTTGTAGAAATTCAAACAAAAATGGACCCTTTTGTTTACAGAGAAATTTTTTGCAACTCACATGTTAAACTATGCTGAGTTGGAAATGCCACTTCGATGGGTGTTTCAACATGACAATGACCTAAAACACTCATCGAAGTTAGTCAAGGATTGGTTATTAGCTAATGGGGTTCAAGTTTTGGATTGGTCACCTTAATCCTCAGACTTGAATCCCATAGAGAACCTCTTTAAAATTTTAAAACGGAGAGTTGGAACTCGACGCTTTAAAAATAAACAGTAGTTGATGAACTGTCTAAAATCGAAGTAGGAAGCTATAATAACATCTAGTCTATCGAATCTTATTGAATCTATGCCCAAAAGATGCGCTGAGGTCGTAAGAAACAAAGGATATCATAGCCAATATTGAAAGTTGCTTAGGTTTTGAACAGCCAATTTTCAAGTTAATTTTGTTTTTATTTTATCATAACTTCCAAAGTAATGGATTTTAATTTTTGTTGTTATTGTTAGGTTATAGACACATCGTGTAGTAGTAAATAAAAAAATATTTTCTATAAATTTATTTAAAGAAAAGATATGAGTCTATTATTACTTAGTGGGAAAAAGTTGCTTAGGTTTCGAACAGTACTGTATATATACAGTTAAACCTCGATTAACCGGGCCTATATTAATCGGTTTCTTTTTATTTTTCCCCTCTAATAATTATACTTTTATTAACCGTGCTCTACATTTATTATCCGTGCAGCAATTATATGTGCTTTATTACGTTAATCTTAATCCGGTGTTTTTCCTTTTTAAATTTATGTGGCCACACATAAGAACATATTTGCGCTTTTACTTATGTATTTAGTAAGTAAAATTGATATGCTTACACCTGTTGTGGAATGATGGCTTCTTTAAATAGTAAATTACCTTTAGGGCACGAAAAGTTCTTTCAATTAAAGACAAAATTACTTTGATTCATGACTACGACAAAAACATATCTGTTAAATTGCTGTTTCTTAATATTTTAATACAACCTCTATTAACCGTGTATTCCGATTATCCGTGTTGGTGCCGTCCTACGAGAGCTGGATAATCGAAGTTTAGCTGTAAATTTACATAAAAAATACAATCGGCTCGTAATGGGTTAAGCTTTTTTAAACAGATTTAGTATTTCTTTAAATATCTCGTCAAAAGCTTGGAAATGATACCCATATTGATATTTAAAAAAAATTTAAATGTTTCAGAGTCCCGCAACTCGGAAAATATGGGCGGGCGCAAATTTTTCCACTTGATGTTTTTTCTTATATTTTAATTCTCTATCGTCTCCTATACTTATTTTTATACCCTTCACCACAAAAAGTAGATACGAATGGCGTATTTAATTTTTCTCTAGCTGATCTCGTGCCTCAGCAAACTTAATTTCAACACTAACAAGGACAGACAGACGGACATCACTCAATCGACTTCGCTATGCATAAGAACTTTGAATATATATTCTCTACGAGGTCGGAAATGGATATTGTAGAAACTTAGTTATACCCTATTTCCACTTTTTGTGGTGTAATGAATGGTATGAAAATGCCGGCATAGCTGCGCGTAAAAATGATAATGTCACTTACGCTTAAACGTTTTTCACATCACGTTATTAAACGGAGTTTATTTAGTTAAGGGAGATTTGTTCTCGAAATGAAAATTTTGTTTGAATTATTGCACTTTTCTTTAGATTCAGTAGATTTGGATTATAATGGTAAAGAAGAAATTAAAATTAAATAAATAATATGTTCGATCCCAACAACAAATACTTTCAGCATATTTTGGACAAAAGTTTACACATATCAAGAAGCCGCTGACAATAATTTGTTCTCCTAAGAGCAATGCTTGTCTAAAAAGGTTTTCGTTCGGCAATGAACTCAATAAAGGATAGAAAGAAAAAAAAAATAAAAGAATAAAAATGTAAATTTGTTAACCAAAAGTTAGTAATCTTCTATATTATGTAAATTAAACAACATAGCCGAAATAACTTGATGAGAGCTTCCGCTAATGAACCTTTTAACAACATCAATGTTAGTTAGTCAAACAATTCAGCATCTCCGAAATTGAAATTCTTGAGAACTCACCAACAAAGTGAGAATGGCTAAAGGTTTTAAAGAAAGATGTTATTTTCCTCAACAAAAAGTAATTAAAAAATGATTACATTGTAAAGTTTATAATTTTTATAATTGATTCTATTCAGATGGTGCAGCAGCCTTAAAATTTCGTGGATTAACGGTAAGTTAGTAATTTTCTTATATAGTTGATACCAGCAGCGCTCACGACTTTGTTGTTTCATCAAACTTAAATTTAGAAATAGCTAAAATTTGGCGCTTTCACATTTTTATCTCTAGTTTCTGTACGAAATTACATATTTTTACTAAAAAAGTATTCTATTCATATTTAAACCACAATTCTAATGAAGCGAACACAGACAGACAGAAAGACAAAAATAGGTGTTTTCTACTCCATATCGATTGCTATCTACACCAACATCAAAATTTTCAAAAAAATGTATCATGTACAGAAATTATCCCATTACAGTTTTTATTACATTGTTACGTTTTTCCCTTTTAGGCAACAAACGTACGGATTCTTTTGATTGCAAATACCACTGTGGCTCATTATAAATTCCATATTCTGACTTTATGGCTTTCTCTGGCTATACTTCTTGATCCTACGTGTCTTGTGAACCCTTGTGTTCTTGCACTACTGTGTTACTCCGGCGAGACATGAACTACTCGATGCCTTGTTAAGTAACCTTAACCATCCACAGACATCTCCACTACTCCTGTTATCCAAGCGAGTCATCCCCCTTAATCCAATAGCCACAGCACACGTCTGCCATACACTTTTTTTATGCTGTTACACTTCCCTGCGCTAACCGCTACCGTTCTTCTTTTGCCTCTCGGGAGGTTTGTACTGCTGTTTATTAATTTTAATTGCATTATAACAATTTTTATTTTTCGTTGTGCGCATGTCTGACGGCGCACTGTGGTCAATATTTTGAGATAGCGGACAAAACTCCTTTTGGTTTTTGTTCTCCGATTTCAAAGTTATTAGACTCATATGAAAGTAGACAGTAGTAAACCTCGGGAGCCAAAAAATTAGAACTCTATTTCAACTATTTCACTGAGAACAGGGTGGTCTAAAATGGGCTTTTTCAGAATTTAGTAAATTTATGATATTTTCAGATAATTTTTAAAGTTTGAATTATCATAACTTTTTTGTTTTTCAAGGTTTTTGGACGAAATAAATTTTGTGTTGTAACTTAAATTATTTCCTATTACTGGTAAAAAATTGAAGCTCTACTGTTTTCAGAACGATTTAAATATTTTTTTTAAAAAAGGTCAAATTTCACTCTTGACTCCGTTATGGGAAGTAAAGGGTGCTTTTATTTTTCAAGAAGTTGATTTTTTAAACTAAATTTTGAATTCGTATCCGTTAGTGCCAATGTAAAACAAAATGGGTCAAATTTGCTGTATTTTGATTTTCATTTTACTTTATAGAGACCGTGTTTGTATCTATAAAATGTCAAATACGTTCGATATTATGCAATGCAAATCAAATAAACAAAAATAAATTTATAAAGTACATGTGTATTTAAAAAAGTTTGTAAAATTATCAGTTTAACAATTTGTTTTTAAAGTTCATTTTTCAGTTGAAAATCTTTAGCTGGAATGTGAGGATTTAAATCATGCCAGAAATCAACTCTGTCTTGATAAAGTTTCTCATGGAACTGGAACAGATTTGTGTCCTCTTCGTTTTTACTGCCTATTTTAGCATAATATACTGGATAATCCTTTGTGGGTGACCATTTCGGTAATTTAGAATCAGGAGGAGTAGGATTACTAAAATTAATTGTAAATGAAAACGTTAAAAAGAACAACTGAAATCTTGTAATAGAAATTGTTACCTGGTTTTAGCAAAATTAACCCACAATGAAAGCATTATATCTCTGACTTTTTCATCACTTTTAGTAGGAGAAGCACTAACAAATATTTCTTTTGCTATGGGAAACAAATACATTAGTTCATCAGCATGACAAGTTCCTAAAGAAAACAAAGATTAGTTTGAAAATATATATAAAATTTATACCATCAGTGCTAATTTACCGTAGAATTTTTCTCGTCCTCCTTTAAATAATTCTGAAAAACTTGCTGCTCCTTTATGTTCAAATAGATAAACATAAGTTGGCGCTACATTTTTAGGTGCTGCTTTGTAGCTCTTTAAACGTAAACGTAAGTATTCATCTATACCAGCAATAAACCAGCCGTCTGACATTAACTTTAATGTAAGAATAAATGAGAAAGTTATATTCAGCGTTGCCGAACCTTATGTATCCTTCACCATACCAGAATAAACATTTTTTCTTTTAAATTTTCATTTTACATAGACTTCTTTGAAATTACAGATAAAATGACAAACTTAAATACTCATTCTAGCTTTGGTGAAAGGTGCAGTAAAAAAAGTTTTTTGTTGCTAAGCTTAACTTACATCGGTTATATTTTGATAATTTTCTGCATCATAGTTATGTCCATTACTAAGATAGTAATTTTGCAAATCTTCTGTTACTGTCATTTGTTCGGTCTGAGATAAATGATCGTAGTAAAGTACAATGGGTAAAACATCATAAAAATTTTCTTTGAATTCATCCAGTAAACCGGGAAGATTTAATAAAGCGGACGTCTTTAATAATCCCTCTTCAGAAGTAGCTCCAATCATAAGAGGCAATTGAAAGCCATGTGGTTGTGAGGCTTTTTTGGGATAAACGGTAAGAAAAGCTTCAGGGTGTTCGGGTTCTACGACGGGTGGAAATGGTATCATAGGATCAAAGTCCCATTCCTTCGTATACAACATACAATTTCAATAATATTCATAATTTATTCATTTAAAACAATAAAAACTTACAAACAGATCATATACTGTGGCAACAATTTCATCCACAGGTCTTTCTCTTAAGCATTTCATCATTTCTGGCCAATTACCATCACTGGGACAGCCTACAAGTTTCGCCACTTTCTTAGCTCTTTGAGACGGTATACCTTTGTAAGCTGGCTGAGCCCAGGGATCAAAATAGGTACCCGACTGAGCAATACCTTTGTGGAATAAGCCTTTAGACTTTGGAGACAGCATGTGATATGTAACACTAGCACCACCAGCACTTTCACCAAAGATTGTAACACTCTTTGGATTACCACCAAATGAGGCAATATTTTTTTGTATCCATTTCAAAACTTCTAATTGATCCTTTAAACCAAAATTACCGGGACAATCTGTAGTTTCGGTACTCAAAAAACCGAGTGGACCCAAACGAAAATTGGCCGATACTAATACGATGTCATAATTAAGCAAAAAGTCTGGACCATAAAAGCTTTTTATGCCAGAACCGCATTCCCAACCACCACCATGGAACCATACCATTACAGGCAAAGGTTCAGAGGTATTGGCGACTTCTGGTGTATACACATTTATATACAAACAGTCTTCACTACCCTCAATTTCCATATCTCGTCTAAATGGATCACGTTGTCGACATTTGGGTGAATCTTCAATCGCTTGTTTTTCGCCTTTCCAAGGTCCATAAGGTACAGGTGACTAAAACAAAAAAAAAAAAAAAAAAATAAATATAAATTAAAAATTATATATAAATAAATTATATAAAAAATATATATTATAAATTATTTTTAAAAGAAAAAAATTATTAACATCACATTCATAGAAAAATTGTTCTCTCTTGCACAAACCAGAAAATACAGTCATACTTTTTTTAAAGTTTCATGTTTTTAAAAACTGACTTAGAATAGCGGTCGTAGTAATATAATTCTTATTGGGGTAGCCAAGCGCACCGCGAATTGCTAGCTGGATATTAAAAGTTATGATTAACTAAAATCTTCAAATTTCAGTTTTCAAGAAAATCGACCACTTGAAAAGTCAAAAACAGCAAAAAAGATATGAAACACTTACTCCATTCACAACCCCACCTGATGTAGTGTAAATACACTTTTAGTTTCAATGTTATAACCAAATGAACAATTTTAAGCCAGATTTAAGTTCATGTATATTGTATTCTTTCTAATAGAATTAAGGAAAAAATATTGAAAGTACGAAGTTAAAGTTGACTTCAAATTTTTTTATTTTTATATGAACTAAAATAATTTACTGTAAGTAATTCTTAATATTTAGAATAATCCAAAATATATTAGTTTAAAAAGAAAACGAGCTTAAGCGCCGCTTTAAAGTACTACAAATTCTATCGAGCTTTTTGCACCTTTATTTTTTAGTTTAAAATTTATACGAAAATACATTTAAAAATTAACAAGTTAAAGTGCTATACTCGGCTATGCCGAATCTTATCTACTCTTCACCATATATGTACAACCCCATGTATCATACTGCAGATAACCGATTGAATAGTTTAAAGAAAAATTGTCATAAGAAATTCTTTCTACCATAAAGTTTTTCTGTGCAAAAGAAGTATTTTCCACATCATAAAACACAACCACATGCAGGAAAGGTATGGAAAAACTACAAGCAGGCGTGGTGTTTTGACCGTGTTTTTCTGCACAGTTTTCGAAGCTATGTCTGATCGATTAGCGTATTTAAATTTCTCTAGCTAATCTTTTGCTTTGTCAAAGAAGATTTCAACACGAACACGGACGGACAGACGAAACGATGCACATTGGGGTATTTCGCTTATCTAGCCGGACATTAGGCCAAAAATTAATTTTAAAAACTAAATAGATAACAAAATTCTTCATCGTATAGTGCATTTTTAAGGCTTTGGCTTGAGATTTGTCATTTTGGGACACTGTTAAAGTCAGAGAAGTTGGACAAATCGCATACGTTTTTATTGACTTTATACGATTTTGAGAGATTAGCAATATATTTTTTTGTAGTTAAACGAATTAAGATTATGTATTGATTTTTTTCCTGTGGAAGGCTATATTTGCCGCTACTTATATTATTTTTAAGAAAAATTTTGTTTTACATTTTTAAGATAAAAAATTTTGTTCGAAATTAAAAAGGTTTTGTTTTGTAATTATTTCCAAAAAAAAAGTAAATAAGTTCTTGAGAGTGATCTCCATCGCGGTCGTAAAAATGTTATTTATCATTATATCTACTTTATGCTGTAGAAAAATTTTTTGAGCATTTTAGCGCCTTATCCACTATTTACTAGTATAAGACCCACTCCAAAAAAATGATTATCTTTCTTTCATGCTTCCACCTGTACTTAACGCCAAAGAGGATTCAGATTCGGAAAAGGTCTTTGAAGAATTAGACTCATTATCATCTTAGTGTAACGGAGTTCTTTTCACTAAATTAATTGTAACATTTTTAAATAAAATTTACCGTTACAATCATAAATAAGTTATATCATAAATAAATTAATTATTTTCAGATAAATAAATTACTGTAAAGTAACAAATTACAAAAATATAGTTTTCATAATATTTTTGGGAGGCAGGGATTGGTAAGGCATTGGAAAGATTAATAATAAATACTTTTAGGAAATTAGCACAAAAAAAAAACTGAAACAATTTTTTTTCACAGGGATGTTTTTTAAATTAATTTTTATGGTTTTAATCCATTTAATTTATTAATTACATTAATTTATCAAATAGTATTTTATTTCACCGACCGATGGCATTTTAGAATTTCTTGAGTCCAACTTTTAGTTTTTTAACATTCCTTGACATTAAAAGTTGTAATTGCTAAACAAAATGACTTGAAAATTAAAAAAAATTGCATTTTTCAGAGGTAGGATTAGTTCTTCTAAGGGGAACTTTTTTCTCCATAGTGCGATTTTTCTTGTTTTCTAGCTTTAATAGCTCATGACCATAACAGATTTTTCTGCACTCAGTGAATTTTAAGACCCAACATAAACTAAACAAAAAGTAATGTCCGGCTAGATTGGCATCGCTCAATCGACATTGCTATGCATAAGAACTCATCTGTGGTAAAGGGTATAATAAATAACAATAAAAAGGTACCACTACTAACAATAAAATGTTCCGCAATCAACATTTGAGCAATTTGTATATTCTTTTACAAATTTATGTGTTTTAATCACTATAAAGTAAGCGGTGTCAAAAAGTGATATTTTTTAATAGATTACAAAAATATAAAAAATCTTTTAATTAGTTTTTAAACAAGCCGAAATTTAAAGTTTCTATTATAAAAATAAAATATGCAAACTTGTAGTTTCTTAATGATCTTTTATAAATTTTGCTTTTAATTTTTAATAAAAAGTAACAAATTTTGTTTCGAAATTAAAATATAAAAATTTTGTAAATTTATTCTCTGAGGTCATTTTTGATCATATAAATTTTATTGCACTCATTATTATTTTTTTAATCAAATATTAAAATGCTTTTTTGCTTTTAAATTTGCTGTTTAGTAAAAGTTTATTGACTAAATAACAAAGAGTCAGTCTTCAGTCATCTGAAACATGTTTGTTTATATACACACAGAAAAAAGATCGGTTAAAATATTTAAAATTTACCTATTATATAATTATAATTTAATTGTTATAATAGATAAATTAAAATTTTTACATATTCTTTATATTCAGAATTAATGAATGATATTTGTTATTAAAAGTTCTTAAGTGGATTTAATATTTTTTTAAACTTTTGTGAAATTTTTTACAACTTTAGAATATTTTAGGGGTTTTTGTTTTAATTTTTGTCTTTTTTATAAATGCGGTTGCATAAGCGACAACTTCAATTGGCAACAGATTTATTTTTTATAATTGATCTCTTTTCTCTGTGTTAAGAATTTAAGTTGATTAATTAAATTTTATTTTTGTGAGTTTTTCACTTTTCTGTGAATTTTGTATTTGATATCTTAATTTTTTCAAGTATTTTTCATTGTTATTGAAGTTTAAGTTTTTTCAATAAATTATTCAAGCAATAAGGTAAAATCAAAGATAAGCGAAAAAAACAATAATGGACGAATCATTTAATTCTTTATCGTATTAGATGGTTAAAAAAAAAACTAGTAAGAGTGCTATATTCGGTTATGCCGAATCTTGTATACCCTTTACCATCTATGTAAATCTAGTTTAGTGAAGTAACTCAAATAAAAAAAAGCAAATATTGGGGTGACAGAGAATAAAAAAATTGGTACTGATAATATATATTTTTTAATAAAAATGACATTGGCTCTTAATGGGTTAAGAATTTTTTAAAAAATTTTAGTATTTCCTTAAAGATCTCTTCAAAAGCTTTAACATGATACCCATATTGATTCATTTAAAATTTGATAATTTAGAGCCCAATTACCCGGAAAATATGGGCAAGCGCCAATTTTTTTGCATCCGATGTTTTTATTAATTCTCTTGGGGTGACAATATTTTTTTTTGATTGGAGTTACTTTATTGTTCCAAATGACGCAAGCGTGGTTATTTGACTGCTGACTCGAAGGACATAGAATGATCATGCTGATATTCAATAACACCTCTTTCGACACTATAACTGGTCGATTGATCCCGATGGACAGACGGATAGACGGGCATCGCTCAATCAACTTCGCTATGCATAAGAAGTCAGAATGTATATTATGAGGATGGAAATAGATATTGTAGAAATTACACACGGAATGACAACAAGCCGTGCCAAAAATTTCGGCGGCGGCGGCTGGGTAATTTTTAACCGGCGGTGGCGGCTTTTATTAAAAGAAAACGGCGGCGGCTCAATTGTAGGCTTGTTTTTTTTTTTGTTTTTGCTTAAATAAAATTATAGAAAAAGTAAAACATTTCCATAAATTTAGCTATACTTAAACTAAAACTTCATTTAAAATCAAATAATTAACAAAAAATTCAAGAACATGTCATTAATTTTAACAATTGAAAGGTGTTTTAAAAATTTTTTAATTGTAAGGTTTCTTATGATTTCTTTTATATGTGCGGAGTTTGTATGATATCTATATATATATACAGAAACATTCTTTTTATTTTAATTTATGAACTTACTCTAAAATTTTCCTCGCCGATTAACTTTATTAATATAATTGGTGGTTGAATTTATACAAGCCGCAAGAAACGGCGGGTGTTTCTGAGCCGAAACAAGCAGGTCAAATCGGCGGCTGTTTCTGAGCTGAAACAAGCTGATTAAAACGGCGGCTGCGACAGTGTTGGTAAAACAGTCGGTGGCGGCGCGCTGGCGGCTCTGAGCCGACCAATTCATATAAATGTAGTTTTTTTAAATCGGCTTTGAAAACTTTTTCTTTATTTGAAAGGTTATGCTTGCGGATTGGTCCCGTTTTAAAAACAGTTCATAATCCTAAAAATTAAATGGTGTCCCAATACATCATACATGATTTTTACACGTTCGTATGAACCGTCTTTATTAAAATTTAAAAAAACTGGGTATTACTATAGTTCCCAATGGCAAAAAGTAATACAAAAACAAATCTAAAAATTAAAGGGTGTCCTGTATAAGCCGATCTCGTAAACATTTGTACACAAACGGTTGAGATTTACATCCTGTATTGTTAAGTCCGCTTCAATAGCAAGTATTTGGAAATAAACGGGTGCCCCTGTAGTTGATGTAATTTCATGTATATGGTCAAACTGTTGAACAGTTATAGACAGACGGTAGAAATTAACAAGGAAACTATATTATTAAGTCCGTTGTAACAACAAGTATATAATTTGAATTTAAAAGTTAAAGGTTGTTCCCATAATTGATGTAATATGATCTATATAGCCCTATCCTTTGAACCGCTGTGTACAAACACTTGAATTTTAGACAGGGTGTCCACTACTTAGTGTGGTATAATAAGTAGTATAAATATTTACAATTAAACAATAGAGGGTGCGCCTATAGTTGATGTAATTTAATTTGGCAGATGGCTAAAATGTATAAATATCTTAATTCTATTCCGCTACAACAACAAGTATAACAAGTATAAAATACGTCCCATAATTAATGTGGCCAAACTGTTAAAGACAGGCAAGTAAAATCAGTTTTAAAATCGTTTTTTTCCAAAATTACTCTATGAGAAGTTTTCTGAAGTAAGCGGTAGTGAAATGGCAATTGGGACGTTCTTTCGCCCATATTAATCAGTATCGGTGAGTTTAATAATTAATAATATTAACTAAATAATTCCGATCGGAATTATAGTACGATTTAATATAAATTTAATTAATTATTTTGAAATTTGTTTAATTTCCGTTGAGTAATTTTATATATTTTTTGTTTGCAAGTTTTTAATCAGTTGATAACTTCCTCATTTTTTTTAATTTTCATAATTTGATAAGGTTTCATTTTTATGGTCAAGAGTTTGCGAATTTTAAGAGAATTCTCTTTTTTTGATTAAGTTTTTTTTTTGGAATATTTTAGTTAAATTTTTGTCTTTTTACAAAGTGCGTTTGCAAGTTTCAAGGTCAAAGATAACAATTTTTTATAAACTCGAAAGTGAAATCTTTAAGTTATGACTTTTATTATAAAAAAAGTTTTATATCTTTAAGCAAAATATTAAGACCCACCAAATTAAGAAAGTGTGTATTTGCCTTTTCAAAATTGTGCTTAATATATCGAATAAATATTGCTATAAATTATTTCAATTTTACAAAAAGTAAACCTATGCTTTATGTACCTATCAGTAATGTGCAGTTACTTTTAGAAGCACTGTAAAATAGAACAAATTTGCAAAGTCTTGTTCAAAATATTAATCAGAAAATACTGTAGGGTTTTTTAAAGAATATAAAATAAACAAAAAAATTGATAGGGAGGTCTTTGCTAATAAATTGTAATTTTTTTAAGTGACAAATTGAGCTTTTTATTATTAAACATTGAGTAAATTTCAAATATTAATTGAATTTTTCATGTGATTAATTTATAACTTTAGTTTTTTTTACTTATATAATTTTATAACAAAATTTTGTTATTGCTCGTTAAAATAATGCATTTATAAATGAAAAATAAAATAATTACTTAAAAAGAATTTGAACAACCTATAATGAAAATTTTTTAATTTCCACCTAACGTAGCGGTAGCAGTTTGTTCACATAAGTTGCAAAAAAAAAAAAAAAAAAAAAAAAATTTGGACAAAAACTTAATTAGGATACTTTAATTATTCATTGAGCAGTTTATGGAAGATAAGGTTTCAGTTTATAAAGTGAAAAAAAGATGCTGATGATGGATGTAGCGATCCAAAAAATGCTGCATTAAATACTGCTGGCGTCTGTTTTTTTTGCTGTTTGCTTTGGAACACGTCTGCAAATATTTCTAAACAATTTTACTTTTTTAATAAACAATCTTAAAAATTAAAATAAATGAACTTAAGCCGAATTGATTATTTTATTATTTGTAAAAAAAAGTTTAAAAAGTGATAAATCAGAGTTATTTCTGAGTGGAGCTGCGAACGGTCGCACGGTTTCTGTGTAGGTCCCCAAAGTTGGGTACCTCGGCTATAGAATGTTTTTGAAAATGTCATAAAAAGCTTAATTTTAATGTTTTAATGTTTTTATAATTTAATTACACCTTGAATATTAAAAAAAATATGCTTGTTAAGATATCTTGCGAATTATATCCAAAATAAATCGTTTCCAAACTGCTCTTCACTACTTCAAAAAGCATTTTGAAAATTTAATTTTTTTGATTAAATTGATTTAAAAATTTATGTTTGTTATTCTAAGTAAAAAAACTTGTTTATTAAAAAAAACCTGCCTGTAAAGCGAAGTCGAAAAGTGTTTACCCTGGAGTTAATGTCGACGTCGTACACGGCGTTTCAACGCCGAAAAAGTTGAAACTTGAAAAGTTGAAAAAGTTTGAACTTTTACGGCGTTGCAACGCGTTGAGATAAATTGCTCTCATACAATTTCATACGATTCAACTTTTTTTTTGACATTTGACGCCGTCAACGACGTCGACATTAACTCCAGGGTTAAGCTTAAAAACTCATTTTATTTACTCTTGACCACATGTTGAAAAGGGTATATCTAAGTTTGTCATTCCATTTATAAATTCTAAAATATCCATTTCCGACCCTATAAAGTATATATATTTTGAGTTCTTATTTATAACGAAGCCGATTGAGCGATGTCCGTCCGTGTTCGGGTTAAAATCGACTTTGCCAAGGCACTAAATGAGCTAGAGAAAATTTAAATTCACCAATCGATCAGACATACATGGGTTCAAAATTTTTGGCGAGCTCCAATTTTTATACCCTTCACCATAAAAAGTGGAAAAAGAGTATAACTTAGTTTGCCATTCCGTTTGTAATTTTTATAACATAAATTTCCGACCCCATAAAGTATATATATGTGGCAACACTTGTTTTTGGGTGTGGTCAGCCAAATACCGACTACCAAATTCGCGGTTGTTGAAAGGCTCTATAAGGGAACCGCCATTTTTATTCTTCCCTTTTCAATTTAAACTTTTGGCCAAGCGAAGCGCAGTAATTTCTGATCTCGGTAAATCTTTTAATAAAAATATAAATCTATTAATTTTGACTATAAACCTTAAATAAAAATTTGAATTAATTTGAAGTAAAGAGACAAAAGAAAATAAATTGTTTTTATTTACTTGCTGGTAATTCAACAAAAAACCCAAACATATATTCTGACTGATGTCCGTCTGTTCTTCCGTGTAAGTGTTGAAATACGCCAATCGATCAGACATAATGTCGAAAGAGGTGCCATTGGAAATCAGCAAGATCGGTCTATGCTCTTCATGGCAGTGGGCACACATCATTTAGAACAATTAAGTAACTCCAATCATAAAAATAATTATATAGGGGCGATAGAGAATTAAAAATAAGAAAAAAACATCCAGTAAAAAATGGGCGCTCGCGCATATTTTCCGAGTTATGGGCTTCTAAACTTTTCATAGAAAAAAAAGAGATCTTTAGAGAAATACAAAATTTTTTTAAAAATTCTAACCCATTAAGAGCCGATGACATTTTTATATAAAATTTTATATATTTAGTACTTAATTTATTTTCTTATTTTTGAATTTTCTGTCACCCCAATATTTGCTTTTTTGATTGGAGTTACTTTACTTAACTAGATTTACATAGATGGTGAAGTGTATATAAGATTCGGCATAGCCGAATATAGCACTCTTACTTGTTTTATATTAAAATTTTGCTGCAAAGATAGTTGGATATTTCCGAAACAATGCAAATAACTCGTTAAATATACCTGACATACATATATACAATTTATGTTTGGGTTTAAAGACTCGAAGATGGCTATTAAAACGTGATGAAAAAAAGACTGCAACCCCACAAAATATATACGTGCCTTAGACGACCTATTTTAGAAATCTTTTGGTTCTGAGGGATTTGGCAAGCTTAAACTCTAAACTTAAGCTCGACTACTCTTCTTCTACAAGCATGTGAAAATTAAATATAATCGGACAAACGTTACATTTGTGCCCCACTGTGCACTGTCATGGCGTCCTATTACTTTGTTGTGCGTTACCGATAGCGTTCACTACAAAGAGTCAATTTTCCCATCCGTGGAAATAGGACTAGCATTTGGAAGTTAAGAAAATTTTAAAATTTAAAGGATTAAAGACAAACTTTTACCACGTTAAAAAGCAAATGCATATTTTTATTTAATTTAATCTTAATGCAACATTCTTGATTTTTTTTTTGTATTGCTTACTATTTTATAATTTTTTGTTTTTTGTTTTTAATTTTTCACTTTTTGTTAACAATTTCAATCACGCAATTAAGGCTTCATATTTTTATGACAATTGTAGTCATAAAATTGTTAAATTAACGAGGCCTCATTAGATTTTCAAAATAGTTTTTGTAATTAAAATATAATTAAAACTTGCACTGATCATTAAGCACTTGTCACAAGTAATAATTTTAACAATCACTTATGTAAATTATTTAATTGATTTTTAAAAGAATTAATTTTAAATTTTTATTCCATACAAACCTTGAAACGTAATTCGCCTACTGGTGGCTTAGCGTAGGGAATGCCCATAAACGATCTCATAGGACGTCCTAAATGGGTCAACAACTGACGACCAACTAAAACTCCGCCATGTGGAAGTTTAACCTTTAGAAAAGCTGAAGTGCGTGCTTCACAAGTCTTTGAGTCGTTTAGAAAAAATAAGACAAGAGTCATGAAAATAACACATTTAAAAACGTTAAAATAACGTGCCCGCCATTCCGAATAAGTGGTCGACATCTTGCGTGAACGTACTTAGAATTCAGACTGAGGCTTGTAATAAGACGTTGTCGCTGTTTAATATTAGCTTTTTGATCTTGAATCTTGACTGTTGGTTGCATTCGATTGTTAAGTGGTGTTATTTTGTTTTTTTTTTGTTTACAAAGTGCATGTGTTTGGCAAAAGTGGTACTCATATTTTTGTTTGTGTGAGTTAATAAATTTTGAGGTTTAATTACAAATAAAATTAACGAATTTGTTTGCTACAAGATTTTTTTAACATTATTTTTTGATAAATCTTTTTAGACAAAATTATAAATAAACTTAAGCTCTTAAAATGATTAAACTGGTTTATGGGAAGCCCATTTAAATTTTTTATTTATAAAATCAAGCGTTTAAATTTAGTAAATATTTATTTATTACTTAATTAACACTATTTGCTGCTGTTACTGAAATTAACTAATTATAAATTTGTAAACAAACAATTATTTAATTGATTGATTGTAATAAAATTAAACTTGTATTGTTTAGAAACAAAAAAAAGAAAAAAAAAAGAAAAACGTGTCAAACTGTGTTTAATTTAATTGCAAAGAATTAGTTGATGATTTTAGCAAATGAATTTTAATTTTGTCAAATGTTTGTTTTTTAACCGACTTAAAAAAAAAGAAGGAGGTTATCAGTTGGCTGAATGTTGCTTTTTTATGTTTGTGCCTGCAGAATTTAGTCATTTCTGAACCGATTTTGAAAATTTTTGGTAATGTGATAGACTATATTTATAGATTGGTCCCGTTTAAAAAACACTTCATAATCTTAAAAATTAATGGGTGTTCCCATACAACATACCTATTTTTATGTGTATTACGAACTGTAAAGTGCGATTCTGTAAAATTTAAAATGACTAAGTATTACTATAGCTCCTAAAATCAAAAAATTATACAAAAACAATTGTAAAAATTAAAGGGTGCCCCCATAATTGGTGTAAATTTACTTATATAGGCATATCTTTTGAACCGTTATAGACAAACTCTTGCAAATTGTACAGAATGTCGATTGCTATGGCCGTTATAGTAACAAGTATTAATACTAAAAATTATAAATTAAAGGGTGCGCCCATAGTTCATTTAATTTAATGTATATGGCCATACTTTTTAACAGTTGTAGAGAAACGCTTGAAATTTACAACGCACCTGATTTGCTAAATCCGCCATAACATTATAAAATTTTGAAGTTAAAGGGTGTCCCAATAAAAGATTTAATTACAAGTATGTGGCCGAAATTTTGAACCGTTACAGACAGAACGCTGAAACTTAAAAGGGGCCTGTATTGTTAAGCCCGCTATATCTAAGAGTTTATAATTTGAATTTAGAAATGAAAGGGTGTCCCATAATTGATGTAGATTTACTTTTATCGGTTTATCTCTTGAACCGTTATAGACAAACACTTGCAAATTGGGGAGAATGTTGATTGCAATGGCCGTTATAGTAACTAGTACTAATATATAAAATTATAATTAAAGGGGTGCCCCAATAGTTCATTTAATTTCATCTATATGGCCATACTTTTAAGCAGTTGTTGACAGACGATTGAAATTTACGAAGAAACTGTATTACTAACTCCGCTACAACAAGTATAAAATTTGGTTTTGGAAATAAACGGGTGTAATTTAGTGTATGTGGCCGAACCTTTTAACCGTTATAGACAGACAGCTGAAATTTACAAGGGACCTGCTTTGCTATGTCCGCTATAACAAGAAGCTTAGTATTTGAATTTGGAAATTAAAGGGCGTTCTTAAAATTAATGTAATTTACTCTATATGGTCGTATTTTTTGACCCGTTGTATACAAACACCTGAATTTTAGACAGAATGTCCACTACTTTGTTTCATATAATAAGAAGTATAAATTATATATTAAAGGGTTTTACAACAGTTGATATAATCTGATGTATATGGCCAACCCGTTGAACCGTTATAGACAAACTGTTGAAATTTACACAGAACCTGATTGCTAAATCTATTACAACAGCAAGTATATAATTTGAATTTGCTGTAATTTGATGTATATTGCCAAACTATTGAACAGTTGAACAAGTATACAGTTTGGAGATATAAGGGTGTCCCAATAGTTAATGTAATCTAATTTATGCAGCCATATCCTTGAACCGTTATAGGCAGACAGATGATATATGTTAAGAATTATTTTCATATTTGCAAAGGAACTGTAGCTATAGGACATATGCAGAGTTATAAAAGCTTTTAAGGTTTAGAAAAATATGTTTTGGATTTTTATATTTTTATACCAGAGATTTTTATAATGCTTAAAAAAAATCAAAATAATCGCTTTATGACTTTGAAAAAACATAATTCTAATTGTATATTTTTAATTAATAAAAATTGACTTATTTTCGGCTGTTTAGTTCATTTTTAATTTAATTTCTAAAAATATTTAGAACGAAAGAAAGAGAAAACAATAAAAATTAGACGCTAACAGAATGAAATGCAGCATTTTCTGGACCGCCAAATCTTCATCAGTATTTATCGCATCTATCTACCTTATGTTATGTACGTCGTAAACATTATATATTTAACCAACTAATATAAATATTAATTTGGTGAGACGAAGTCCACACACAACTTAAAGCATTTCTTTGTCGTTTTCTTTGTAACTCGTCTTGTAGATTTGTTGTTGCTTTTGTACTAAACTTCGGTATAGCCACGAGATGCAACTTTTATTTTTAATTATTCATACTTGCTTGCTCAGAACATTATAGATGCTGTTTCAGTACAAAATTTTTAATAATTAAATAAAAAATGTACGAAAAAGCCGAAAATAATTCAATTTTCATTAATTTATAAGATCGATGGTTCAAATCCTAATTGGGAAAAAGTAAAAAATATTTTTAATTTTTGAAATTATTAGTCGAACTGTTTAAGCATTATAACCAAATGAATAATTTAAATTCGGCTAAAGTTTATGTAAATTTTAATTTCTAAATTTATTAAAAAACAAGTAAGAGTGCTCTATTCGGCTATGCCAAATCTTATATACCCATCACCATCTATCTAAATCTAGCTTAGTGAATTAACTCCAATCAAAAAACCAAATACTGGGGTGACAGAGAATTAAATATAAGAAAAAAATTAATTAATATATATATATAATTTTATATAAAAATGTCATCGGCTCTTAATTGTTTAAGCATTCTTAGAAAATTTTAGCATTTCCTTAAAGATCTCTTTAATAGCTTTTAAATGATACCCATATTGATATAAAAAAAAAAAAATTAAAAATTTCAGAGGCCCATATCTTGGAAATACGCACGAGCGCCAAATTTTTAATGGATGTTTTTTTTTATTTTGTATTTCTCTACCGCCCCATATATTTTTGTTTTTTTTTTTTTTTGATTGGAGTTACTTTATTGTTTCAAATGACGAACAAAATTAAATGTATGCGTGGTGTTTTGCTAAAGAAGTCAGAATATATATACTTTATGGGGTCGGAAATGGATGTTGTAGTAATTACACACGGAATGACAAACTTATATGTACGCTTATTCCACATTTCGGTAATAAAATGTAAGTGGTTGTCTCAATAACTCATTCACGTGCCTGATATCAAAATTATTATACAACTTTTTATTTACGTTGACTTTAATTGACAAATATTACAATTACAAATTAAGCAATTAATTTATAAAATATGTAATAGAAAATTCATTAACAATTTTATGTCATTTCACAGTCGTGGTTAAGAATGAAAATAGTTTTAACAACAAGGGATGGATGGGTATTTTTATTAAAGTTTAATTTCTCAAGAATTAATAAAATCAACTAATTGTTTTGTTAATACTAGTTGTTTTGTTAATAATAAAAATAAACTTTGTTGCATAAAATAAACGTGCTAGTTTTTTTGCTGTCTGAGTTTGTGATTTTTTACAAATGAAAAAATTAAAATTGCTTCTAAGTCGAACTAAATTTCATCATCTAGTTTGGTTCAAAAATTGCAATGAATATTATTATATTGGAATAATATTTTTTTATGGTGTCTTATTTTCGCAAAAAATATATGAGTTTTATTTAAAAGAAAATGCAATGAATCTCGTTTTCTCAAAAACGTTTTGACCTTGGAAAGATATTTGATTTCTTACTAATAATCTCAGCCTTGCAGGAGCAAAATAAAATGCACTTAACTTTTAACTTTTAATAATGCTATAAAATTTTTTAATCGATTATTCGACAAAAACTTAATCGATTATTTTTTTATTCTAATTAAGGATATTTGATTTATACAAAAAGAACAGCAAAATAAATTTTTGAAATAATCGAAAAATTACATCGATTAAGGTTTTATTCGAATTTACGATATTTGATTTATTCAAAAAGTGTTTTTTCAACAAAATATTGATAATAGTTTTAATTTCAACAAATGAATTAATTAAATTCGGCTTAAGTTCATTTTTACTTAATTTCTAAAAAAATTTTAAGGTAAAATTTGTTAAAGGTAAGTTTTTTTTTACAAATGTTTCCAGACTTTTTCCACATTAAACGGCAAATTAGACACCAGCAGAATGTAATTCAATGCTTTCTTGGGGAGGCGCAAAACAGAACTTGACTTTTACACATTTTAAAATGTTGGGATATCTAGAGTTGTTTTTTTCATTTAATTTACTTATATCATGAACCTTTCGTTATAAATGCATCAGACCACGAAAAGTCGTAATACAAGTTTTTAACAATGCATGAAATTAATTTATTTTTGCTTATAAATAACTTCTCTGTACCAAGTAAAATTGTTGTTTTCTCTCCAATCGTTCCCAAACTGCGTTTCTTTAAAATATTCCACAATCAGTATTAATCTAACGGTCATTGTAACTTTTCTACGTAGAATTAAAGAAGAGGTTTCTCGTTTGAATAAGTCTAAATTAATGTTTCGTTCATTATTTAATTAAACTTAACAAAAATTAAAAGAGTTAAAAGGCATTTTAAACTCATGAACTCCTTTTATATTCAGGATATTAGCACTATATTTAGATATTTCTATAAGTTCCTTTAAAAATACTTCAATTAAATCCATTTACAACGTAAATATATTTTTATGAAAAAAACTACAAAAAAAAGGAATTTTAATAAAAACATTTTATTTAAGAATAAAACAAAAATAATGCAAAAATAATCTAAAAAGTTCAAAAAACGCGTTTTGTTCTGTAACTCCACATTTGGTGTTTGAAATAATAATTCAAGCTTAAGATAACAATTTATATTTATATTTTTTATTATCGATATTTTGTGAAAAACATTTTTATAAAAAAATTATTTAAAATAACAAGTGTAATAATAAATTGCTATCTCAAACTCCAATAATTAATTCCAAGGTAATTTATGATTCCTTAAATTTTGTTTTCAATATAACGAAATTAATAACAAATGAAGCTTAAAATTTTGTTAAATAATAATTGGTTGTATTCCACATAACTCTTGAAGCTGCTACACAACAGCTTCATAAATGAAAGTTCGAAAATTGGTCATACTAAATCCCATTCACAACCCACGGATTGCTCAGAACCAGCGGAAAATATTAGTAGAGCTGAAAGACCATTTTAATTTTAAATTCATTACCATTTATCTTTTTTAACCGACTTCAGAAAAAGAAGGAGGTTATACAATTCGGATGAATGTTGCTTTTTTTTATATTTGTGACTTTAGAACTCAGTCATTCTGATCCAATTTTGAAAATTATTGGTAATTTTATAGACTATGTTTACAGATTGATTCCGTTTTTAAATCAGCTTATAATCTTAAAAATTAAAGGGTGTCCCCATACAACATATATATATTTTTTGTGTGATATTTAAAATTACTGCGAATAACTACAGCTCCCAAAAACAAAAAATTATACAAAAATAAATCTAAAAATTAAAGGGTGCCCCCATAATTGATGTAAATTTAGTTATATGGGCCTATCTTTTGAACCGTTATAGACAAACGCTTGCAAATTGGACAGAATGTCGATTGCTATGGCCCTTATAGCAACAAGTATTAATATTACAAATTATAAATCAAAGGGTGCGCCAATAGTTTATTAAATTTGATGTATATGGCCACACTTTTGAACAGTTGTAGACAGACGCTTGAAATTTACAACAAACCTGTATTGCTAAGTCCGCTATAACAACAAGTATAAAATTTGGATTTGAAAGTTAAAGGGTATTCCAAAAGTTGATGTTATTCAAGTGTGTGGCCGTAATTTTAAATCGTTATAGGCAGAACGCTGAAACTTAAAAGGGACCTGTATTTCTAAGACCGCTATATAAACGTGTTTATAATTTGAATTTAGAAATTAAAAGGTGTCCCATAATTACTGTAAATTTACTTATATAGGCCTATCTTTTCAACCATTATAGACAAACGCTTCTAAATTTGACGCAATGTCGATTGCTATGGCCGTTATAGTAACTGGTGATAATATTTAAAATTATAAATTAAAGGGTACACCAATAGATCATTTAATTTGGTATATGGCCATACTTTTAAACAGTTGTAGACAAACGATTAAAATTTACAAAGAACCTGTATTACTAACTCCTCTATAACAACAAGTATAACATTTGAGTTTGGAAACAAACGGGTGTCCCAATAGTTTATATTATATGGTGTATGTTGCCGGACTTTTGAACCATTATATATAAACAGTTGAAATTTACAAGGGACAAGTTTTGCTAAGTACGCTACAACAAGAAGTTTATTATTTGAATTTAGAAATGAAAGGGTGTTCCCAAAATTAATGCAATTTGTTCTATATGCCCGTATTTTTTGAACCGTTGTATACAAACACCTTAATTTAAGACAGAATGTCCACTACTTTATTTGGTATA
The DNA here is from genome assembly GCA_916610165.2 of Gymnosoma rotundatum. Lineage (NCBI taxonomy): Eukaryota > Metazoa > Arthropoda > Insecta > Diptera > Tachinidae > Gymnosoma > Gymnosoma rotundatum. The sequence goes on from OU744340.1 coordinate 71,695,509, forward strand.
ATAAGAAGTATAAAAATTTTAATTTAGAGACATGGGAATATTTTTGAAATTTTTTAATTTTCACAAATAAAATTTCGTGCTATTTTTTAATTTAATTATCCCGATTATATTAATTACCGATATTGATTATTGAGGGTCAAAGCACGTCTCGATGGCCATTTCGTTAACGCTTACTTAACTCTTCAGGAAACTTCTGACAAACATTTTAAATAAGTGTGGCCATACACTTGAGCTGTTATAGGCAGACAGATGAAATCTGTTTTGAAGTCGATTTTTTTTTCGCAAGAACTATAAATTAATGCACTTTGACAGTTTTTCAATTCATTTGTATATGTTTAAACAAGAATTTAAAAAATTTTGTTACTTAAGCTTAAGCATTATTATTCATTTAAAACCACAGTTAAAAAATTTAAAATTATGATTGCATGAAGTTTTTAATGTCAGTTAGTAATGTACACATTAATAACTGAACTAATTGTGACTTCTAAAGAACAAACTCAGCTATTGAAGCAGCGGATTAAAATAATTGAAGACGTCCTGAATATGAAGAAGAAGTTTTAGTGGACATAAGTGCGCCATAACCTAGATGTAAAGATGTTTGTAGGTGGCAATACCCTGGATTATATACATTTATTTATCTTTATATAAATAGACAAACACGAAACTTCGGGATCTTTTTCCTTTTCTCTATTTGTTAACCGATTTTGTTAATTCTCTCACATATTTGTAGATATTGTCTTTAGTGCACCGCATTTAACTCATTTAAATCGGTTTAGTATTTAAGAAATTAAAGATATTAAGACTTAAACAAATCTAAGGTGTCCTTCACCTTTATATATATTATATATATATTTTTTTTAATTTATGCTTTACTATGTTATTGTTATGCTAGACAACAATATGGTTCCAAGATTAACTATATTATTATTTAATCTAACAAAGCATTGTTTTGCTTACAACCATATAATATGTATAATTAAATTAATGTATATAATTAAAGGAAAGTTCAAAACTCGCTTCATTAATGGCGGAAGCAAAGTTATTTTAAAACATATTTTGTGTGTTTTGTATTTTACTGACACCTGCCGATTTTTTTGTGATAATTTTCGAATGTAAACAAATTTTAATTAACAATATTTATCATTTTTATATTTAACATTGCGAGTATATTAAGAAGGTAATTATCGCAGTTGTATGCGTATGCAAATGTTTGCCATTAAATTCTAATTAAATGTTAATGTTCGATGAAAGATGAAGGATTATAATATTAATGATAAATTAAGCTAATAAATTGTATGACCAATGTCAAAACAACTATTGCGTTATTCGTAATCGGATTGCAAATGGTAACTTGTTTTATTAAAACTGATTTATTTGCTCAGTTGGACGAAAATGTAATTTACTTAAACTTAAAATAAAATTTACAGTTTCAAGGAAAATTTGGGAACTTTTTTTCTTACAAAAGATAATTTTTTCTACTTGGTATAAACGGAAGAGAATTTCCATTTTAAAAATAATAAATAATTGTAGTAAAATTGATTTCAATGAAACCGTATTGAAATTTTTATTTAATTTTATTACTTTTTTAAAATATCTTTTAATTGCACACTGATTATTTTATTTTAATTGGAATAAATCTTTCTTTAATTAATATCTATAGAGAAATAAGTATATTACCTTAAATCTAAAATATTAGCAAATTAATATACGGAAGTATTTAAGAAACATGTGAAATAGTTATGAGCATGGGGAAAGAAAATTTGCAAAAAAAAAACTTCAATAAATAATTAATAGGCATTCTAAACATAAAACAAGTAAGAGTGATATATTCGGCTATGCCGAATATTATATACCCTTCACCATCTAACACAGAAATTAAAAAAAAGAAAATTGCTAAATATACATAAATAATTTTACTTAAAAATGTAATCGGCTTCTAATGGGTTACGCATTTTAGTATTTACTTAAAGATCTCATCAAAGGATTATAAATGATATTTTTTTAAATTTAAAAATTATAAAGGCCTGTAACTCAGAAACTATAAGGCTGTGAAGCCTATTCTTGGAGTAATGCCATGGCAGATTACTATTTTTAACAGTTTCTTTTGACTTATTTCTAATTTTTTAATTTTTGACTTAGCACATTTACCTCACACCGGGCAACTGTATACAATTATAGCCTGCAATATACTTTTTACTATAATACGGGCGTGTGTCAAACGGAAGCAAAGTACTATGGTTAAATAAATTTTTTCTATGGGAAGATTTTTTTTAATTATGACAAAAGTATTAAAAATTTTTGTATCGAAAATTTTTATGTTTTTGTCAAAAATTTTACTAGCCCCCAGGGATAGTGAATTTTTATTCTCCTCAGAAATGTCTGAATTTTTCGCTATTTTACTAGCGATTCAAACACGGCCTTACTTTATTATTTGTGCTCAGTTTACATCTGCGATGTATTAGAGGGTATAAAATTTTGATACCAATCTTAAACTTTTTGTGATGTGCATTGCGTCCTATATTTTCGGTTGAATAGTGTAGTTTCCGATCCCTTTATATCCAGCATTCGTTAGTAGAGTAATAAGGAAGAAGAATCTAAACGTATCAATCAGGGATGTCAGATTGATTTGACGGAGTCTGCAAAAATTAATGTCAAAAATATCCAAAATTTCCAAAACGATTTCGTGACAGTTTTAGTACATAATATTTAGAAATTTAATTTGCATAAGAATATTATTTGTAAAAAAATTAAAATAAGATTTTATTAAAATGGATAAAATTCTTACTTATACATGACTCTTCTCTATATCTCTTCTTTTTATCCTGACTTTCTTCTTCCTCTTCTTCTAAAAAAAGCAGCTTTAGTCAGGATACATATGTCAGGATTCATGCGTAAACAAACAAACACACATACATACATACATATATGAATAAATAATTTTACTCGCTTTCCTATCATCTTAATGGCTTCGATTATAGAAATCAGGTATAGCAGTTTGCACTTACTAGATAAGGATCCATCTATTAAGCCCAGGCCCAGCAATGACAAATTTCATTTCACTAATATTTATGTTTTACTGATCATATTTATTCTTAGCAAATGGCAGAAATTTCAAAGAAACTGTCAAGAGATTTACTGGCGCTGAAGGCGAAGCAACAAAAGCCACATATTGGGCTACAGCTTTTTCAAAATCCATAAGAGTAGCAGCTCAAAATTATTACATATAATATTAATATCTGTTCATAATCTCATATGTAAGATATTTTTGTCATAATTCATTGATATTTAATTAATTATATTTGCAAGTAAATGTACATACGTATGTGTCGTTAGTGGAAGTAACATAATAATTAACAATTTTGCATATTTGCACTTGTTTTTTTTATGGATATAGTGAGTTGTTTTGTTTGTAACTAAAAATATTTTTGCATGTGCACTAAAATTTCAAGGCTGTTTTCTAATTACATCTTTTCAAGAATTTTTGATACTTTATACCAGGGATGGGCAACCTTTTTGTAATGCTGTTCAAAATTGAAAACAACCAAACTTAAGCTGGCCATTTACATTGGTTTTGTAGGTTAATGAAAATTATGTTTTCATAAAACGGTAAAGAAAATTCTTAGAAGTTGAACAAAAATAAAATATTTCTGATAATATATTTATAATACTTTTTAATGCTAATAAGAATCTTGCGTGGACTTGGTTCAATTTTAGTAGTAGGAACTACTAAGCTACTTCTAAATTCTCGTCTGTAAATCGCAATCTATATTTTGATTTTAAAAATGTCAGTTTCGAAACAGTGAAGTATTTTTTTTTTGCCTTATCTGGAATGAATTCATATTCCGGAAATATGTAAGTATCTATATTCTTATAAAATTTAATTTTTGATAATTTCATAAATAAATTACATTTTAAGATCGTTTCTTTCTCGCACTTCAATTATTTCTAACTTCAAATTTTCAGGAATTTTCGTACCATCTGTTAACAAAAAATGAATTAAAAATACATCAAAATAGCATTCTTTACTGCTGAAATCAATTAATGCTTCTTCAAATTCTTCATGCAAAGCAAATGAAATATTAACATTTTTTTGTTTTTCGTAACTATTTTTAACGAAACATTTTTCGTTATGAGTTTTAGAGACTGTTTAATGTTGTTCGAATACAAGACAAAAGAATACAATTTTTTTTCTTAGTTTTCTTTTGTTGCTTGTTACTGCTTAAGGGCCGGCCACCATATAAGTTTTAAATATGTTCGTGGGCCGCTGTTTATGTGCACGAGGGCAGCAGGTTGCCCACTCCTGCTTAACATAATTCAAATCAAGTTCGTATGAAAAGAAAAATCTTAAACAGCAAACAATTTTCTAAATCAATTTTTTTTCAATTATGTCTTTTAAATTTAATCTTATATTTTAGAGGCAAATTTTTGTTTTTGCTGTTAATAAATGCAGAAAATAAAACCACTTTTCTGGTTTGTTAAATTTGAAAAAAATAATCATTTAAAATGTTTAAAAAAATACCCAAATTGTTTTCAGCACCAACATAACATCGTATTTATTATGAGAATCTTGTTATACCCTACACCATAAAAAGTGGAAATATATGTCGAGTTCGATGGTTCCTCCGTTCTCGAGTTCTCGAGAAAATTTAAATACGGCAATCGATCAGACATAGTTTTGAAATATTGAAAATCAGAAGATCGGTATATTTAGCTCGAAGCAGCGGGCAAAACACCACGCCTGCCCCTAATTTTTCCATATGTTTTTTTAACTTTCGTTTGAAGGTGGTTGTATTATTCATTCACCTCTATTAATTGACTACAATTATAATAGCTGGGATAAAAACCAGACGCAAAACTTACATTTTTTACCGCTTGTTTTGAACAGAAAAATTTAATGGTAGGAAAGAATTTTTTATATGGTGAAGGGTATATAAGATTCGCCATAACCGAATATAGCACTCCTACTTGTTATACTCTTCACCACAAAAAGTGGAAAAAGGACATATCTAAGTTTGTCATACCGTGTGTAATTTCTACAATATCCATTTCCGACTCCATAAAGTATATATATATATTCTGACTTCGAATGCATAGAGAAGTCGATTGAGCGATGTCAGTCTGTCCGTCCGTGTTAGTGTTGTCTCGACAAACTTGATTTCACTAAAAAAAATTAATATGTCAAACGATCAGATATGGTGTCGAAAGAGGTGCTATTGGAAATCAGCATGATCGGTCCATGTTCTTCGAGGTAGCAGGCAAAACACCACGCCTACCTCTAATTTTTCCATGCCATTTGAAACAATAAAGTAACTCCAATCAAAAAAATTTATATATGGGGCAATAGAGAATTAAAGAATAAGAAAAAAACATCAAGGGATCAAATTGGCGCTTGCCCATATTTTCCGAGTTGCGAGGCTCTGAAATTTTCAAATTTTTTAAAATATCATTATGGGTATCATTTTAAAGCTTTTGAAAAGATCTTTAAGGAAATACTAAAAATTTTTAAAAATGCTTAACCCATTAAGAGCCGATGTCATTTTTATTTAAATATATATATAGCAGTAACAATTTTTTTAATTCACTGTCACCCCATATTTGCTTTTTTGATTGGAGTTACTTCAATAAACTAGATTTACAGATAGTGAAGAGTATTTAAGATTCGGCATAGCCGAATATAGCACTCTTACTTGTTTTTTTTTCATTTTAATTTGAAATAGATGAAATGGGTAAACGATTATGCATTAATAATAATGAAAAAGTGGGTAAATGTAAATATAAGAAAAAAAAAATACGAGTATAAACAACGATAAAATACATGTTTACAAATTTAAAGACTCATTTGGTTGCAACATCATTTTAAATATTTTAACACTCATGTACAAGCTTTTTAGCATATTTGGTAATTTGATTTTGAAAAGTGGTTTTGAGTGTTTAACACTTTCAAGCCCAATATGAAGTTGAAGCTTTTGAAATTGAATTAATTGTTGTTGAATTTTTGATTCTTGTCTTGTTTTCAGTTGTATAAATGGTTGTCTGTCAGCATTTTTTAAATATTAATGGTAACTGCAGATAAATTTTATCGCTATTTCTTTTGAACATTCTGATAGGTTTCTAATAAATTCCAATTGTAGGCATTATCTTTTTTATTCTATTGAGCCTTCTATATATGACGTTTTTCCAATTAAAATGGCTGCCTAGACTAATATATTGAATTGTAACGAACATCTGATTTAGTAAAACTACTCACAAAATTAATTAGTTTTGATAAAAATAACTTGGTTTTTTATACCCTTCACCACAGGTGGAAAAATTTAGTAAGGAAGCTTTTGAAGAGATCTTTAAGGTTATTCTAAAATATTTTAAAAATGCTTAACCCATTAAGAGCCGATGACATTTTTATGTAAAATTATATATAGCACTTAATTTTTTTTCAAATTTTTTTTCTGTCACCCCAATATTTGTATATAAAATTCGGCCTAGCCGAATATAGCACTCTTACTTGTAATATAAATAAATCACCGCTCTATTGTCCAATGTAAGTAGAGATAAATTTTGTAAGGGCTTAAAAATAAAATAAAGTTTTAATATTGTGTTTTAAGTAATGTTTAAGTGATTTTTTAGGGAAAATCAGCATGTTTAAAATAATTTATTCTGGCTGAAAACGCAATGAATTCAATACGTAGTTTTCATTGGGTAGAATTGTTACAAATTGCTGCGCTATTTTCATTAGTCGAATTCAAACTTCTTATTTTTTAAAGTGAGAAATTACAAATAAAAAAATTTTTATTAAATTGATTTATTGAATCTTCAATATAAATAATCAAAAAAAAAAGTATTTAAAACTTTTAACGTCTCTTAGTACAGCCAGTGCTGCACAAAGAAAAAAAGTATTTTTTCATTTATATTTTTCATTAAGATTTAGCAGCAACTTTTCCATTTAGCATTTTGTCCAGTATTTTGAAACATTTATTGCATTAAAAATAGAAATGATATAAATTTCTATATCATTTCTATTTTTTGAACATAATATTTTATTATTTTTATACCCTTCACTACAAAAATTGTAAAAGGGTATAACTAACTAAGTTAACTAAGTTTGTCATTCCGTTTGTAATTTCTACAATATCCATTTCCGACCCCATTAAGTATATATTCTGAGTTCTTATGCAAAACGAAGTCGATTGAGCGATGTCCGTTTGTCTCTGTGGGTAAAACACCACGTCTGCCTCAACTTTTTTCCATATCGTTTGGAACAATGAAGTGACTTCAACCAAAAAACAAATATTTGAGGCCATAGAGAATTAAAAAGTAAAAAAAAAACATTGCGTGAAAAAATTTGCGTTCGCCCATATTTTCAGAGTTACGGGGCCTCTAAAATTTTAAAATTTTGTAAAATATCAAAATGGGTATCATTTTAAAGCTTTTGAAGAGATCATTAAGAAAATATTAAACAGTTTTTAAAAATGTTTAACCCATTAACAGTCGATGACATTTTTATGTAAAATTATATGTATGCATTATCCATTTTTTTTTCTTAATACTCTGTCACCGCAATATTTGCGTTTTTGAATGGAGTTACTTCACTAAACTAGATTTACATAGTACTCTTATTTGTTCATATTCCGTTTGTTTTCCTGCAGATGGTTTAGTTTGCAATAAAAAAGTAATGAATTCATTTTTTAATATCATTTGCAACAAATCTAGTTTAGTCCAATCAAAAAAAAAAAAAAAAAAAAAAAAAAATAATAGTGTTTATAGAGAATTAAAAAATAATAATTTTATTACTAAAAAGAAGTAAACTTAATACTTCAAGATTAGCGATGCCTTTAGTGCTATTTTTTTACCGCAGTTGTAATCTTAATGCAATATTGTTGCATTTGTTTTTCTACAAACTTTCAAAGATAAAAAATATTTTAATTTTTAACTTTGTATTGTTTTGCTTCTATTGTTTACTACTTTATAATTGTTTGTTTATAATTTTATACTTTTCATTAACAATTTCAATCACGCAATTAAAACTTCATATTTTTACGACTCCGGCAATTAAAGTATTCAACAATTAAATTGTAAAATTAACAAAGCCTCATTAGATTTTGCAATTAAAATATAGTTAAAACTTGTCACAGACTATAATTTAAACAATCATTTATGTAAACTATTAAGTTTGCAAGTAATTTTTAAAAGAATTTCTAAACAAATTTCAATACTTTGGATTTTTATTGCATACAAACCTTGAAACGTAATTCGCCTACTGGGGGCTTAGCGTAGGGGATGCCCATAAACGCTCTCATATGGCGGCCTGTATAGGTCAATAAATTGCGACCTACTAAAACTCCGCCATGTGGAAGTTTTACCTTTAGAAAAGCTGCAGTGCGTGCTTCACAAGTCTTTGAGTCGTTTAGAAGAAATAAAACAAGAGTCGTTAAAATAACAAATTTGAAAACGTTTAAATAACGTGTCCGCCGTTCCGAAAAAATGTTTGACATCTTGCGTGAACTTACTCAGAATTCAAACTGAAGCTTGTAATAAGACGTTGTCGCTGTTTAATATAAGCTTTTTGGGAAATCTTGACTAAAACCATTGGCTGAATTCGATTGTTAAGTGGTGTTATTTTCTTTTTCATTTTATTTTGTTTTTTGTTTGTTTATGAAGTGCATGTGTGTGACAGAAGATGTGTTCATATTCTGTTTGTGTGAGTTGTTTAATTTTGAGTTTTAATTAAAAATAAAACTAAAGAATTTGTTTGCTACAAGAGTTTTTGAACATTATTTTTTTGAATATGTTTTTTGTGAAAATCTATTATTAATTGTATTCCCTTGTTTGTCCTTGAAGGATAATTTGTTTGAAGAAAGTCTTAAATTCTGCTGATGTCTAAATTTTCCTATTTTCTTTGGAAAACGTCCCCATACATTTATGAATAATTTTTATTTCTTAAATATTTTTCGAAAGTAAAATGGAATTGAACTTAAGCCAAAACTAATTTAAAAGTCTTTATTTTTAAACAGCGTATTCTTAAGATGTTTTACGTGTGGATAGTTCGAGAAGATATGATCAATGCTTATTGGCTTGTGTCTACAAAACGGACATTCTTTAGGCAGGTTTCTATAAGTAATTCGTGTGTGCTTTTTTCTTAGTCGTATTATTTTGATTGGCCTTTCCTAGAGACATTGTTAATGGTTTTGAAGAGTTCAAAAGCTTTTAGTTTTTTAGAGTTGTTTTTATTCTGTATCAGGGTGTCGAAGTGTCCCAGTTGTTTGTGTGTATTTTATCGAGCTCATATTTAATATAATTTTTGTGTGTCTGAAAGTGAAAAGTTGGGTTTAATGATTAAAGGGCAGATAGACTACACTTATACGCTTATCTGTCAGCAATTTCGTAAAAACATACTAAGGTCTTTCAACTTTTCTTCAACAATTGGTAAAATATTACATTAAATAAAGTTACAAATTCTTTATTCCATGTTTCCTTCCAGTCTAATGATTTTGGGTGCATTCCCTTTCTATTATAATTTATTAAATTAAAAAAAAGTTATTTGGAAGCTTACTTTATACCACTGGGATCTGCCGATGGTTCTGGTTTTGAGGTCAGAGGTGTAATGGTGCTGTTTCTAATTGGAAGAGAGTAGGAAAAGTAACTTTAAATGCCCTTAACAAACGTGGCACGACCGGAGAAGAAGAGACGATTGATGTAGCCTACAGCTTCTATATTAAGTTCAGTATAAGTTGCTTAACAAAAATTAAAAGATCCCTGTAATTTAAATGTAATAAATAATAAATATCAATCAAACATTACAAAAGTAATGGCTAGTTTAAGTCTGTGCCAAATGTTTCCATAGCGGATCCATTTAGGCAACCAGTGCTTAAGGCTGCGGAACCTCCTGATGTGCATGATCCACAGTTTTGTGTTGCTTAAACTTTAAAAACTCAATACATGAAGCCAAAACACCCACTGACGCTACCAGTTTTAAAGATATCAAATCAGCAAAACAACCAGATATCTTTTTGAAAGCTGATCTCTTAAACACGCCTTTAGCCGGTAATTTGACAAAACTCTTTTGAGGATCCGAAAAAGGTTGAAATAATTTTTTTAATTTGTGGTTGAAGTAGAAAGTAAAGAGAGCGATGGAGTAGGCCCTATTCTAGGAAAACTCTCTGTAGCTTATACCCAGCAAAAAATTAGACATTACCTTAAAAAGTACTTGCCATATAATGACTTACTTTTGTGGTTGCCATATTTTGTTACTCGATTACAAAACACATTACATTAGTTTCCAAAAAAGGAAGTAGTAATGGAACTAGTTCTTTATGTTAAAAGAGACTATCGTACTAATAGTACTCATTATTTCCAACAGTAAAAAATGTAATCGATTCTCAGTAATTGATTATAAAAGTCTCACGCCTTGTTAAAATCATTAAGTTGGCAATCTAGTTGGGATGTACTTCTGCCAAAAATGCTTAATTCCACACTCGATTACCTTTTCAAAAATTTTCTGCTGGGTAGGATCAGAAATTCGTAATGCAAAGCTCCTGTAGCAAACAATGCTCTAGCTGACATCATTATGGGATCAAGCACCCACTGCTATAAAAGAAGATGGTAATGTATCAGTAATTTAAAATGGGGTTACAAATTCGTTAAGTTTTAGTGACTTATTTCTTAAGATTATTTCTTTTAAGATTTTTTTTTATTCAGCAAGCCTTAGATCAACAGGTTTTAACTGTAGAAGACGTGGCCGAAGTTAAAGCTGAAACCGTTAATGATGATGACTCGGTGGGAACCCATGATAATCTACCTACTGCGAAAGAAGCTCATGCGACTATGAAACAGTTTCATTTGCGCAAACGCCAGTATCAACAGGATGATGCAGCTAGAAGAGTAAAAATTGCTAGAATACGTCGCAAAAAAAAAGATGAAAAAAAATCTGAGTTTATAAAACAATGAAATGTTTTACGAAAAACTTTTAATACATTGCAGAGTATCTCCAATATATAATGGAGGAGATTATTATGAACAAACAAAGAGATAAAGACAGACAAGAGAACCACAAGAGAATTACAAAATATAAAAAAAAAAATTTAGCAAACAAATTATGTAATTATAAAATGAAATGTTTCAGTACTTTTTTTGAAAGTTTTTCCGAGGATTTAAAGAGTTGAATTTTAAAATGTAAAAAAAATTTAATGGCAATATATTATTCGAAATGAAATATTAAAATTTTGGACTTTTGTTTGTTTTATCCAGAAAACTACCTTGCGATTTTTGCTTAAAAACCTTTAATGGCAAATTTTATCATATTAAAAGTTTTTGAAATCTATTTTACCAGTGTTGCCATTAGGCTTTTTATGGCTTATCCAAATTTGCTATCTATATCATATTTAAAAGCTCAAAGCAGGGTTTGAAGCACAATAAGCAGTTTTGTACATTTTTGTTTTTGTTTATACTCAATCCTGTGGTGTGCCTTAGGGTTCCATACCACCACCTTATCTTTATAATATATTTATGGTTCATTTTCCTCATGTCATACAAAATTCTACTGCTCTGTTGTACACTGATGATTCTCTTCTTTATTCCAATAATGAATCACCTACTGACTTGCCTTAAGGCAAGTCTCCAATTATCTCAGGGTGGTAAAATGTTTTTATAATGATTGGGGGTGGTAAAAATAAATACCTCTAAATCTAAAGCTATTTGTCTTCGTAATGTCTCTGGAAAATGTTAATATTTTGTTGTACCTGAAAGTAAAGACCTGAAATTTTTACTTGACGGAATTGAAATTTCCTTTACTACAAATTTAAAATATCTTGGAATTAATTTTAACAATCTTATGAAGTTTAATAGTCATGCCAGAAATGTATTAAGTAAATCTTATAATATATCAGGATCATTTGCAAAGTTTACCGAAGAAAACTTAACTTTTGTTATACAAAACAAGTATAAGGCCATGTATTCTTTCCGATATGGTTTAGTATTTCGCCGAGTATAATTAAAGAAATAGAAATACTAGAGCTTAAAGTTTTGAGATATTGTATAGGAAAGAACTACAAATCAGTCAATATACGATATTCTAATCGATATGTTTATAATCAGTCAGAAGTTACTCCAATTGCTCTCTATATTTGTGACATTTTAAAAAGGTTTGTTACTAGACTTTCGCTTCATCACAATGACTATATTAGCAACATTTTTAATCAACAAAAAGATTTTAATTGGACTAATACAAATTACCTTTCATCTGTGAGTTTTATCAATGATAGTTTTTTTTATAAAAAGTACACCTGGTACTCACAGAGAACTATTTTGTGATTTTTCGTTTGTTTGATTTTTTAATTTTTGTATTATTTAGTATGTAATTTTTGTTTCATTTAGAATTAAGTTTATTTATAGAGATTTTCTCTCTTATTATGTAAGCCTCGGGAGCAAGGGCGTACTACTTTTAGTCTTATGTATTTTGTAATATTTATTTTTATTCTATTTCAAAGAAAAAGCTTGGTACTGACAAACATTGTTGGTTATTAAGATAATACATTATGGTCTTAAGTTAATTTTTTATTTTATGTTGTTCCTATTTCTCTTAATATTGTTAAAAAAAAGGCTCAATAAATATTAAATTAAATTAAACTCAATCCTTGCAGTTTTTTTACCAACTGGGATATAAATGTAGACTTTGTGGAAAAATGTGGGGGAAAAAATAATGTGATTATTGTTTCAGATTTTGGGAGCTGTCAAATTTAAAAAGAAACTACTCCTATTGTTCTGAATTTAATCGACTTAAAATGAAAGCTGGATTTAATTTAAACTCTCGAAGCTAAAAATTTGAAACTTTTTTATACGAGGGGTGCTTTATATATTTCTGGCCTAATAGTGAAAATGCGAATATTTATAATCAAAAATGGTTTTATTGTTTTTCAAAGTATTCTCCAGCATGATTTATACACTTTTGCATGCGCTCAAACCAGTTGTCGAAGCACTTTTTCCACTCCGATTGAGACACCTCTTCTGGCGACGAAAATCGTTGACCACGCATTTTTTTCTTGATGTGCGGAAACAAGAAGAAGTCATTAGTTGCCAAGTTAGGGCTGTACGGCTGTACGACGTTTTGGCCGGTCAATAACGCTCTGGTTTGAGCCGATGTGTGAGAGCTCGCATTGTCATGGTGAACAATGATTCGTCTTCTCTTGTTGGTTTTTCGAATTTCTCCGATGACTTCAGGCAAACAAATTGTAGTGTACCACTCAGAAGTGACCGTCCTACGTTGCTCAAGTGGAACAGTCGCCACATGACCGGTTTTGCCGAAGAAACAGGCGACCATTTGCTTCGAAGTACTTCTTCCACGAACAACTTTCGTTGGATTTTGCTCGTTTTTGAAGACCCACACGGTCGATAGTTGTTTTGTTTAGGGCTCATACGCTTAGATCCATGATTCGTCACCTGTGACGATCTTATAAACGTCTTTTGAAGCACCGCAATCGTATTTTTGCAACATTTCTTTGCACCAATCGACACGAGCCTTTTTTTTTTGAGCGACTTTCATATTGTGCGGGATCCAACGGGAACAAACCTTTTTTACGGCCAGGTGTTCATGCAGTATCGAATGTATGCTGGTGGAAGAAATGTCCAAGGATGTCTCTATCTTTCGATATGTCGCATGTCGATCTTGCATTATGAGTTCACGCACGGCATCAATGTTCTCTGGCACAACAGCCGTTTTTGGACGACCTTCACGGAATTCGTCTTTGAGCGAGCTTCGGCCACGATTAAATTCGTTATACCAATTTTTCACAGTGCTATAGGATGGTGCTTCATCGATATACACAGATTTAAGTTCATCAATGCACTCTTGTCGTGATAATCCACGTCGAAAGTTGTGAAAAATGATGGCACAAAAATGTTCACGAGTTAATTTCATTTTTTTCTATATTAATTTTTTTAAGCCACTGTAAACAACACAAATAATGGTCGTACGTCAAAACGTTTTAAGTACGATTATGCTTAAAAATGACAAACTTTCTAATGGAAATGTCAGATTGCACTTGGCAGCATTCAGTGTTGCAAGGCCAGAAATATAAATAGCAGCCCTCGTAAGTTTCTTTTTAAACTTTAATTTACTTTTTGCAGCTTTATCCCAAATACGGATATAATTGAAGAAAAATAAAAAAAATTTATATTTTTAGGAATGTAAAAAAAAATTACATATAAAAAAGCAAAAATATAAATAAGTCCCTTAAGTGCGAATTGGAGTCATACACAAAGGGTTACCTACCATGTGTGGGCTTCCCCTCTGTTATTAATTAATTGTGTTTTATTTAATGTTGCATATAAAAATGTTTTATTATTTTAATTAAAAAAATAAAACACTATACGTTTAAGTTGGGTTTTGTATTCCGACACCCTGTAAGTCTGGAATTTATTTATTAAACTTGTTATTAAAGCGAACACACTTAGTGTTAGTATGTTAATTTCGAAAGTCTGCTTGTTGCAGTTCAAAAGAAATGATAATATACATTTTAAACTTTACGTCTTTCGTGCGGAACCCTTTATTTATATTTTTTATTCTACACAACCTGTGTAAATTGAAAAGTACGACTGTATGGGCTCAACATTTAAACTTTAACCAAATTTTATTATTTGTTGTTGAAGCAGGCTTTATAATAAATTTATAATATCTAGCTTTAACGCTTGCAGATATAAAGGCCTTAGACAGGCAAATAGGCATTACTGCCATCCCTAAATTAGCGCGTAATACGCAAAGCAATGTAATTCATAGCTTTTGCGCTGGATTGTTATCCCTAAATAAAAGCGTCACTTTTGTGTCTTTAACAGTAATGTTAACTCATTTCATTTTACAAAACCCGCTGTATAAGAATAAAGAAGAGATAATACCGCTAGATTGCCTTGAAAATCTCTAAATTGTCATTACTTTTTAAATATAACAAAACACACTGTCAAAACTGGATTCTTCAATTGCTAAGCGTTGACGCCGTGCTATTTAGGGATGCTTCATATATTTTGTATGTACATTAGAAATTTTGACAAATATCTTGCGCTTTACGCGCTAATATAGGGATGGCAGTTATAAAAATGTAAGCCTCAAGATGGCAACGATACAATATTTTGTTTTTGAGTAACTGTTAGGAGCTCTAAAAAGCTGCCTTCCAAATTTTTAACTCTTCGCTCTTCTACTATTCCCATAAAAAGTTTTGTTGCAATCTAAAAAGTTACCTAAAAGTGATCAAATTATTTTCGAAATATTATAAATCTTCCCCACTGTGCATTACCAAACAGAAATGTATATTTAAATAATTTGAAAGAACGCATCTTTAGTCTGCTTTTTTAAGTTTAATTAAATAGTAAGTGATATTTCATTGAAAAAAGCTTTTTTTAAGATAAAGAACTAAATTTAATTAGAATTCCAGGCATTATTACTTAAAAAAAATTTATATTTTAACAGTTCTGTAAATATTGTTCTTAAAACTGTAAGTGTTTAATTAGATGTTTGTAGCATAAACAAGTGTTGAGTTGTATTTGTTTTTTTTCTTGCAGTTGTTATGTATTGATGTGTAAATACAAATATTGAAATTGTGAAGAAATACCTTTTTGAAAGTAATTTCAAATAGAACAAGTAGGAATGCTGTAGTCGACCATGCGGAATTTTATATACCCTTTACCATATACATATATATATAACATTGTGTTTGTAAGTGTTACTTTGTGTTGTTGTCTTAGCTTAGTTTACTGTACTGAAAAGTTTACTGTATCAGCTCCTAGCAGCGTTGCCAAAATGATGATTTTATCATATTTTTGATGATTTTTGAACCAAAATATGATTTGATGATTTTTTTTCTTATATTATGATTTCTAATTTATAAAAACTATGATTTTTGTATTTCAAGTGTGTAGTACTTTCATCGTAATTGTACTACATAGTGAAGTTAAGTTTTGTATCAGCTTGTTGTAAACAAAACAAAATTTTTCAAAGCTCAAATCGTCCTGTCAAATATATAGAATGTATGCGGAAATTTTAGACTGTTTTATACAAACAGAATATTTTGGGAATTTTTATAATATTATTTATTATATTATGCTAATATCCCATAACATTTTTAAATAAAAATGCAATTAATTTGTTGGTTGGAAAATCAGGTATCTATACGTATATATGTGGAACGAATATTCTCAACAGTTAGTTTAAACAAAACTAAATAAAGAAATAAATTAGATAACAGCACTCACGAAGGTATCTTATACGCAAAATATTACTTAGCAATAAGAAACTGTTCCTGCTTTTATTTAAAAATTAACCAAGATATAATTAAAAATATTAAACCCTGTATATATTATAGTAAAAGTTCTTCGTAAAACTTCATACACTCTTAACAATAATAATTTAAATATATACAATGTATGTTAATATATGTATTTTATTGATAATTTTTAAATAAAATTTTGTATTGAAAACATGATGATTTTTTTCCATAAAATATGATTTTTTTCTGCCTATAATGATGATTT
Organism: Gymnosoma rotundatum; assembly: GCA_916610165.2. Taxonomy (NCBI): domain Eukaryota; kingdom Metazoa; phylum Arthropoda; class Insecta; order Diptera; family Tachinidae; genus Gymnosoma; species Gymnosoma rotundatum. The sequence continues at coordinate 71,712,015 of OU744340.1, forward strand.
TCTTCTCAAATCTTCTGGCAACGCTGGCTCCTAGTATAATTAAGTGGGTAAGAGCTCACAAATTCTTGTTACCTTTTTCATTAATTTTTTATCGTAAAAACAACCACTTGCAGAAACACAAAGGAAAGTTAAAACAAAATATTTAAAAATTAAAGACAGGCGTCGAGTTTTTGCAACTGCTTCGAACGACTATATCGATCAATTTGGGTACACGAACAGAGACGGACAGACGGACATTGCTCAATCGACTCCGTTGTACATAAGAACTTCTTTTTTATCTTTGGTTATTGGTTATATGAAATCATATTCCTATTATAATTTTGCATATTGAATTAAATTGATTTGCGATATTCACACGTCCGACCACAGAAAAAAGATTTTAAGAGATTTGTAATATATACATATATTCGTATAGAGTTAAACCTCGATTATCCGGCACCAGCACGAACAATCGAAATAGACGTTATATGTTTTTGTCGTAGTCATGAATCAAAGTAATTTTGTCTTTAATTGAAAGAACTTTTCTTCCTCTTTTTTGATAATTTACTATTTGAAGAAGCCATCATTTTACAGCATGTGTTAGCAGATCAAATTTTACTTACTAAATGTATAAAAGCGCAAATATATTCTTAAGTGTGGACAATGAACTTAAAAATGGTTTTGAGATTTGCATAATAAAAAAACATATGAATGATGCACGGATAATAGATGTAAAGCATGGATAATAGAGGTAAAGCACGAATAACACTGTACAACACACCAAAAAATTACAAGGTCCGGGCTATAAATTCTGATAGAGGAGACAAAAAAAAGAGATACGTGTATCGTCGTTTTGAAAGTTTACATCTGAATTTCATTTGAGAGGTGGTTAAAGTTTCCCAGCTCTGGCACATTCTTATTGTTAAACGGCTTAAAAAACCATGTGACCCTTACATTTTAGGTATAAAATGTGTTCAGCAAATTTATGTAAAATGTTACGTAGAACATTTTTGTGGAAATGTTAACCCTCTAACTCCTCAAAATATGGATCTTTTTTGTCCTTCTTTTCAAAAAGAGCAAAAACCACCATTAAAACAGGGTTTTAGAGGGTTAAAATGTTCCACAAAAATGTTACCCGTTAAATTTTACTATAAGTCCCTGAATACACCAAAAAGGAAAATTCAACCATAAAGTCAGAAATAAGACGCAACAAAAGAGAGCTTGGGGTTAATTTCGCATTTATTAAGAATTTTGTTTTAAATCAAATTTGGATAGCATTAATTACATTTTTTTTAGCTCTAGGCAATTCCACTTCATTATCATACAATGTCCAGCATATTTCAGCGACAAGCGAATGAATGCTTTTACCTTTATCTTACGAAAATTGTTATTACTTACTGCCTTTTTATAAACCAGATTTTATTACGTGTGAAAAGGGATAATAATTGTGGTTTTAAAAAATCTGTTTTAGAAAAAACCAATTCGAGAATGTCCATAGACCAAAAAAAAAAAAAACAGGTAAATATAAAAAAATTTCAATTGAACATTAAAAAGAAAATGTTTTATTTAGAATAACAAATTTGAAAAAGCAATTAAATATTATGATAAATCAGGCCAATTTGGATGTACAAAATAATGTAATTAGTAATTGTGGTTGTTAAAATTCCACAAATTAGGGAATGTCCCTAAATAAAACCAGGTACTAGAATATTTAACAGTGGTATTGCAATAGGTAAATAATTTCAGTTGAAACTGAAAATGTTTTCAAATGTGATGTGAAAAGGGTAATAATTTCGGTTGTAAAAAATCTGTTAAAATTGCATTTGGGAATGTTAAAAAAGGTTAAATAATACTTATGTATGAATGAATTACTGCAATAATAAATATCGATGTTTTCTATATTATAAATAGAACTAGGTAGTTATTAAACACTAAAAATTAAAATGTTTTAGTTAAAAACTCCTCTTCTACGCAAATTGAGTCCTTTTGTGTGTGTTTGTATACTAAATTAATTAAGAAAGAAACTCAGTTTACGTGTAAGATTTGTTTTGGCAAAAATGTCCAATTGTTTGAAAAAATTAGATTTGTTTTTCTATATCTGCGGTAAACATACTATACCGGAATATAAAGTTACCTTTTTCAATAGTAAAGTTGAAGACATCTATAAAAGGTATTTTGAGCTAGAAGTTTTTCCGGATGAACTGTGGACGCCGAAGCATTGCTGTCGCATTTGTTATAATGGCTTAGTTTTGTGCTCCAAAGGTAATTAATTTTTCTTTGTTCTAAAACTATAGTTTTATTTTTGAACTCTCGCTGAAGGTCAACTAAATGCAATGCAGTTTGATATTCCTATGTCCTAGTCATTATGTTGATGGAACCATCGCTGAACAGGAACAAAGGAAACGAAGTTATCCCAAGACCAATATTAATGTCTCAAGACATTTAAATGCATTGGCTCGGAGACTGAATCTGTCTAAAAAAAATAATCAGAAATTTTAGCTGCAGACTTCAAAGGTCTTCATATACTTGAACCTGGTGTCAATGTTACCCGCTTTCGTAAGCATCAAGACAGCTTTCTGCCATTCTTTTCAGTAAACGATGATAACACGTTTGCTTATTGCAACGATATTAAAGGAATAATGAATGCAATGAATTTTGAGTATAACCACGAGGACTGGCGTATATTTATTGATTCATCTAAGAAGAGTCTAAAAGCTCAACTCTGTATTACGATAATAATAAAAATCCAATTCCAATTGCCTACGGAATGAACATTAAAGAAAGCTATGATTCTATAAAACTAATACTGGACTCCGTAAAATATGAAGACCATAAGTAGCGGATCTGCTGTGAATTAAAAGTCGCTAGTTTCCTTTCAGGTATGAAGGCCGGATACGTTAAGTACGGATGCTTGTTATGCACTTGGGATAGCAAGTGGAAGGGTGATCAATCTTCCAAAAAACAATGGAAGTTGAGAGTTGAGGGTACATTAGGAGAGCACAATATCGCACGTCAAGCATTGGTACCAACTGAAAAAATTCCCTTACCCCCATTGCATATCAAACTTGGTGTGGTAAAAAACTTTGTTAAATGTCTGGATATAAATGGATCAGAATTTAATTTTCTGAAAACAATGTCTCCAAAATTAAGTGAAGCAAAGATTAAAGAAGGTATGTATATGTTCTTCAAGTCGTTGTTATTGTTAAAAGTCTTAAAATTGGTTTTATATCAACAGGCGTTTTTGTTGGTCCAGATATAAGAAAGCTAATACTTACTTCGACGAAACGCTCTCACCAATTAAGCTTGATGCGTGGAAAAGCATTAAGGAAGTGATATACAATGTCTTAGGCAAAAAGCGTTTTCCTACTGCTCGAATATACGTAGACACCATGCTTAGAGCTTTTGAAAAACTAGGCGTTCATATGAACAAAAATTAATTTTTTTAATTCCCATATGGATTACTTTGGGAACCAGTTGTCAACAGAATCTGATGAACATGGTGAAAAATTTCATCAGACATGCGCACCCATTGAAGAACGCTATAAAGGTAAAAGCATTCATTCGCTTATCGCTGAAATATGCTGGACGTTGTATGATAATGAAGTGGAATTGCCTAGAGCTAAAAAAAATGTAATTAATGCTATCCAAATTTGATTTAAAACAAAATTCTTAATAAATGCGAAATTAACCCTAAGCTCTCTTTTGTTGCGTCTTATTTCTGACTTTATGGTTGAATTTTCCTTTTTGGTGTATTCAGGGACTTATAGTAAAATTTAACGGGTAACATTTTTGTGGAACATTTTAACCCTCTAAAACCCTGTTTTAATGGTGTTTTTTGCTCTTTTTGAAAAGAAGGACAAAAAAGACCCATATTTTGAGGAGTTAGAGGGGTAAAATTTCTACAAAAATGTTCTTCGTAACATTTCGCATAAATTTGCAGAACACATTTTATACCTAAAATGTAAGGGTCACATGGTTTTTTAAGCCGTTTAACAATAAGAATGTGCCAGAGCTGGAAAACTTTAACCCCCTCTCAAATGAAATTCAGATGTAAACTTTCAAAACGCCGATACACGTATCTCTTTTTTTTGTCTCCTCTATCAGAATTTATAGCCCGGACCTTGTAATTTTGGAAAAAATTTGATTTTGTTGTACAGTGTAATAGAGCAAGAAAATAAAAGAACATCATGACGGTTAATAGATGGAACTGATTAATAGATGCCCGGTTAATCGAGGTTTAACTGTATTTTGCTTCTAAATATCAGTAAATTTTTTTTGGTTCTTTCTCTCAGAAATTTGGATTTTCAAAGCTTAAAAAAAATAATAATTTTGAGTAGAAAATTAAAATTCAGCAAATAAAGAAACAAATTGAACAAGTAGAATCATAAATAAATCGAAAAATAACAAGACCAGAGGTCATTAAACGAATTGAAAATTAGCAAAACAGAAGCTAGAAAAAAAAACTTAAAAATAGGTGGAACATAATTTTAAGACGCAGAACTAAAGAAAACAAGTTAGGGGCCTATATTCGGCTATGCCGAATCTTATATAACATTCACGATATATATAATTCTTATTTAGTGAAATAACTCGAATCAAAAAAACAAATATTGGAGCAACAGAGTATTAAAAAAACAAATCTATAGTTTTAAATAAAAAACCATTGGCTTTTAATTTGAAAATTTTAGAGGCCCGTAACTTTAATTTTCTATTGCCCCATATATTTGTTTTTTTGATTGGAGTTGCTTCATTGGAGAGAAGGAGACATGGACCGATCTTGCTGATTTTCAATAACAAAAATTAAGGGACGTCGCTCAATCGACTTCGCTATGCATAAGAACTTTGAATATATATATATATATATATATATATATATATATATATATATATATATATATATATACATATACTTTATAGGTCGAAAGTGGATGTTGTAGAAATTACACACGGAACGACACACTTAGATATACCCTTTTTTCACCTGTGTTGAAGGGCATAAAAACCTATTGATAATTTGAACAGATTAAGTTATGAATAAACTTCTAGGTGAATATAATTATTTCGTCTCCATTAATTATGTGATAGTAAAACAATAGTGTAGAAATTCTGAATTTTGAGCATCTATACAAATACTTTGTTCAAACACACTACATATATATAAAACAACTGTAACCCGAATAAAAACAAAGCAAACACGATACGCTGCAACATTTTTTTATATTGTAAATTACAAAATTTTTTGTGGCCCAATTATAATTTTAACAACAATATTAACACAACTGTGAAAAACATCTTAAAAAAAATATTTGGAACATATTATTCTTTAACTTCATAACTTTTTTTTTAATGAAATATTATAATTCCTTTTTTCATTGCAGTCTTAATAGTTCAAATTGAAGAACTTTTAAGGCATTAAGCAGAAAAGTGTAATTTTTTAGAATTAATTTTTTAGAGTTCTCTTTTTAAGTCCAAATTTGTTAAAGAGAGTTTAACGAGTATACCTGGAAATTCTTTCGGTTTATCAATCACTTCATTAAACCAGTTGCATTCTTTTGGTGTAAGAAATGCAAATAAACTCTTAAGATCTTGCTCCTTCGTTGGTTTTAACAATGTTCTTTCCAGATGCGGAACTGGGGTGGAATCATTACATCCGTGTTCGTATCGACAATCGAACGAAAAAAAATTACGTGATACGTTAATCGTATGAACTAAATGTCATTATGACATACGATTGTAAACGGATCGTAATTTTTTGAATGATTCACAATAGTTTTCAAATTAAAAAATTCTGTAGCTAAAGAAAGAGTATTCAGGCTGGTCAGTTTTTCAAATTTAGTTGTTTCCAAAGGTCAAACCCGATTTTTTGCCTATAGCACTTGATTCAAGGACTGCTGCATCAAATAGCACTTCTTCACTTGGCACCAGCAGCTTTTTTGCATAAAGGCCTCCTTCATTCTGGTTTTTCAATTTAAAAAAAAAATTTTTTTCGCTTAATACCTACTTTTGATCAGTCTTAAGCATATAATTATAAATATAAATTATTTTCTTGCAAAAATAAAAACTGCGAATTACCTATTTTAAAATCCTTACATCATTAAATAGTGGTACTATTGCGTTCATACACTTAGAAAGCTCATCCCATAGGCTGTTGGTAGTAGATTTTAATATGCTCAGTTAGGGAAGCATGTTTTTGCCAAATTTTTGTGTTCATTCATGAATCTTAGAATTAACTTATTGTAATAATAACTGTATCATAAACTAAAATTTAATTTATTAAATTCACACTTTTTTTAGCGAATTTGTTGCATTTTTTATTTTATTCGCACAAAGTCTTGTTAATGTATGACAGTTCGTAAAAAACGTACGTTCATTTATACGATAACGTATGTTATAATCTGCATTATTGTGAATTATCTTCCGTTAACGTATGTCATAATCCGAAAAACTTATTTTTACGATACGTGTTTTACGTTCACGGATGTAACGATTCCACCCCTGATTGTACTTGCAGCTAACTAAAGCATAACTTCTAATAAGAAAATTAAAAGGTGTGAAAGCTCCGCGATAACTGCTGGAGGATAAGATATTTCCTTATAAAATATACTGCAGCCTGAAGTATTTTTGGATTTTAAAATGCTCTTTTCTTGAGACGAGTTTCTGATATTTAAGAACGTAATCTTTCAGTAGGCCAATCCATTCTTTACGAATATCATCGACATATATTCTATATTTTTACAAAATATTGAAATTAGAAAGCAAAGATATATTTTTTATTTTATGTTTTAACAAATATAGTTTCTTATCGTTAAATAGTAAAATTATCATAACAAAGCAGAAAAACGAGATTTAGACATCAAACAAAGGCCATTGCAAAGGGGATTAAATAACCGATAATTTTAAGAGTTTTCCCGAAATACGACCTTACACACATGAGGTCGTTTTTCTACCAAACTCCTCAATTGTATTATACGAACTCATTATAAAATCCATCTTATTCAAAATCATTCAGTTTTTAAGAGCATTAAACGTTATTTTTGTTAACATAATAAATCTTGAGTAAGAACTAGTGATCAGAAACAATAAGGTTGTTTATCATAACAGACAATTAAGAATTCAGTCTCTAGACGTCCTAACATTTGGAAGGGAAACATCTTGTTCGTATTATAGAACTCAGCGATACGATTTGTTGATACTCCCTTTTGTTATATGTATGAAATTATTTTTGAGGTTTCATCAAAAGTTTTGCATGTCAAACATTCTAAATTGACAATCAAATGTAATTTGAAAATTTTCTTCAAAAAAGCTATCTATTCCGAAGGATTTGTAATAATATAAGAAATTAAACTTTAGCAATATCATTTTCAACTCCATAAAAATATCTTTGGTAAATCAAATTTAATATTGAAACTATTTTCCAAAAAGGTTTTTCTCGATATTATTGAATATTTATGGAGGACAAGTATGGCGATAATGCGCAACATTATATTTAGTTATTATTAGAAAAATAATTTCGTTATCGCTAAATTAACCCTTATCGGACGCGACTTTTCACACGTTTGATTCTCACCAGGTTGTAGTTATTTTTAACAAATATGAAAAAAAAACAATAGTATGTAATTATACATTTATATTCATTTCTTTTCAGTTTTGTTACAAATTATTTATTTTTTGTACAAATGTCTGAGTTTCTGATAATTATTTATATACTTGTAAGGTATGGTATTTTTTGAAGCAATCTGAGTTAACAACTTCTGATTCTGTATCATTTTCTTCTTCACTTGAGTATTGTATAGGAACTATAACTCTTCTTTTCTTAGAAAATAACGAAGCGTTATTGCTAAACTCATCACTAGAGCTAAAATCACTTTCAGAAATTTCTTTGATATTTATAATATTTTCTTTATTCATTTTATGGGCAAAAAATAAATTCAGACATTAAAAAAAAGAATTGAAAGTTTATTGCACAAGTTAAATGCTCTGCTGATAACGACAAACTGAAAAGATTCTTATGCTCAAACGGTAACGGTAAATACGTATTTTCAAATGGTAACGGTAAATTGAAGAAATGAATGCATTTTAAAAACAAATCTCATCAATAGACAGTATGTTTCGACATAATTCGCCTTGTCACTTCACACGTGCCATACGACCGTAGCAGAAAAGTACTGTTGTCACGTCAGAGGTGACTTACGACCGATAAGGGTTAATTAATTAATTTATTTATTATCCATTTCCGACCCCACAAAGTATATACATATATATATATTCTGAGTTCGTATGCATAGCGAAGTCGATTGGCCGATATCCGTCTGTCCGTCCGTGTTAGTATAGAATTCAAGTTTGCCAAGGCACTAGATCAACTAGGTTAAATTTTAATTCGCCAATCGATCAGACTTAGTGCCAGAAGAGGTGCTATTGAAAATCAGCTAGTTCTGTCCACGTTTTTCGAAGAAGCGGCCAAAACACCACGCCTACCACTTATTTTTCAATATCATTCGGAAAAATCACAAAAAAAAAACAAAGAAAGAACAAACGCAAAATCGTAGGGTAAATAAAAATCAGCAAATGTTATTTTTTAAAATTAACGAGTATTTTTCGTTAAAACGTCGAAAATCTTTCGTGTAAATGAATATTTATAATATTAAATATTATAGACAATATAAACAGCGTTTTGGTTTTGAAATTTCTTCATTGTAGCGAACTTTTAATTTTTTTTAATATCAAGTCAAGTGGCATCTACTTGGGGCATACATTTTAAAGCGAACAATAACAATGAGAATGGAATGTTGCAGACAAAATGCTCGTCTGTATGAACGTGAATGCAAAAGGTGCATAAAACTAATAAAAAAAATATTATTGCGAACATCAAGGTGAGCAGGACTCGAGTTAAAATAAAAAAATATGTGTACTATTGTTCATGTTCATGTTCTGTAACTTTATCTTTTTGGAAATATTTTAATTGAAGTCACGCATTAATACAGTAGTTTTACACTGATTGCAATATTTTAAAACAATAACACATAGAATATATTATCAAAACGTTTTGACGTACGTCCATTATTTGTGTTGCTTACAGTGACTTGAAAAAATTAATATAGAAAAAAAAATGGAATTAACTCGTGAACATTTTCGTGCCATCATTTTTCACAACTTTCGACCTGGATTATCACGACAAGAGTGCATTGATGAACTTAAATCTTTGTATGGCGATGAAGCACTATCCTACAGCACTGTAAAAAATTGGTACAATGAATTTAATCGTGGCCGAAGCTCGCTCAAAGACGAATTCCGTGAAGGTCGTCCAAAAATAGCTGTTGTGCCAGAGAATATTGATGCCGTGCGTGAACTCATAATGCAAGATCGACATGCGATACACCGAGAGATAAAGACATCCTTGGACATTTCTTCCACCAGCATACATTCGATACTGCATGAACACCTGGCCATAAAAAAAATTTGTTCTCGTTGGATCCCGCACAATTTAAAAGTCGCTCAAAAAAAGGCTCGTGTCGATTGGTGCAAAGAAATGTTGCAAAAATACGATTGCGGTGCTTCAAAAGACGTTTATAAGATCGTCACAGGTGACGAATCATGGATCTATGCGTATGAGCCCGAAACGAAACAACAATCGACCGTGTGGGTCTTCACAGACGAGCAAAATCCAACGTGGAAGAAGCACTTCGAAGCAAATGGTCGCCTGTTTCTTCCGCAAAACTGGTCATGTGGCGACTGTTCCGCTTGAGCAACGTAGGACGGTCACTTCTGAGTGGTACACTACAATGTGTTTGCCTGAAGTCATCAGAGAAATTCGAAAAACCAAGAAGAGAAAACGAATCATTGTTCACCATGACAATGCGAGCTCTCACACATCGGCTCAAACCAGAGCGTTTTTGACCGGCCAAAACGTCGAATTAATGGGTCATCCGCCGTACAGCCCTGACTTGGCACTTAATGACTTCTTCTTGTTTCCGCACATCAAGAAAAAAATGCGTGGTCAACGATTTTCGTCACCAGAAGAAGCTGTTGAAGTGTTCAAAAACCATGTTTTAGAGGTGTCTCAATCGGAGTGGAAAACGTGCTTCGACAACTGGTTTGAGCGCATGCAAAAGTGTATGAATCATGCTGGAGAATACTTTGAAAAACAATAAAACCATTTTTGATTATAAATATTCGCATTTTCACTATTAGGCCAGAAATATATAGAGCAGCCCTCGTATTAACATGGATAAAAAATATATTGGGTAATTTTAGAAATGTGTCTAAAAACCGTATTAAAAATCTAATCAAATATATGTAAATACATTTCTAATCAAGGGTGAAATCATTACATCCGTGAACGTACAACACGTATAGTAAAAATAAGTTTTTCGGATTATGACATACGTTAACGGATGATAATTCACAATAACGCAGATTATAACATACGTTATCGTCAGTGCTGCCACAACCAAAAAATTTTTACAACCAAAATTTGCTTTAAAAGTTACCAAATGAGAAAAAAATAAACAAATTTCAATATGTAGTATTTTTATTAAATAACATTTAAAATGGATACATATTTATAATGTAACTTATGTGATTTAAACTCAGTTAATAATAATAACAAAAATAAAATTCTTTTACCTACATATGTATGTATGTAATAAGTAACGATTGTACACGTATGTTTAAAAAAATAAAAGTTTGTTTAAAACAAAGTAAACAAAACTTGCAGTTCACAGTATAATAGTTTGAGACCACAGATTTACTTATTAAAAGTTCATTGCATTTTGAAGTGAAATTTCACATTTAGCAAAATTAAAAGCTGTTGACAGAGTTGTAAAAGAAAAGCAAGTGAGTAGCAATAAAGACGAATTCATAACAGGTGGCTGCACTAGCGATTTTAGTCATAGCTGTTTTATTTTCAGTTGTCTCAGTAGCTATTCGAAAAATTTGAGAATGTAAAAGCATATAAAGTATAACATAAAAAATATTATTATTATTTTGGAGAAAAATAACCAAAATGAGAAAAATATTCACATCTTCACATTAAAGAAAAAAAATAACCACTTTTGGTTAGAAATAACCAAAAACGGCAGCCCTGGTTATCGTATAAAGTTAGTTTTTACGAACTGTCATACGTTAACAAAACTTAGTTCGAATAAAATGAAAAATGCAACAAATTCGCCAAAAAAAAAGTGAGAATTAAACAAACTTAATTTTAGTTTATGATAAAGTTATTATTACAATAAGTTAAATCTAAGATTTATGAACGAACACAAAAATTTAGCAAAAAACGTGATTCCTTATTGAGCATATTTTATTCTACTGCTAACAGCCTATGGGATGAGCTTTCCAAGTGTATCAACGCACTAGTACCACCAGTTAATGATGTTAAAATTTTGAAATAGGTAATTCGCAATTTATATTTTTGCAAGAAAATATTTATATTTATATTTTGTGCTTAAGGCTGATCAAAAATAGGTATCAAGCGAAAAAAAATTTTTTTAATTAAAAAACCAGAATGAGGGAGGCCTTTATGAATAAAAGCTGCTGGTGCCAAGTGAAGAAGTGTTAATTGACGCAGTAGTCCATTAATCAAGCGCTACAGGCAAAAAATCGATTTTGACCTTTGGAAACGATAAAATTTGAAAAAATTTTTTAATTTGAAAACTATTGTGAATCATTCAAAAAATCCGTTTACAATCGTATGTCATAATGCCATTTAGTTCATACGATTAACGTATCACGTAATTTTTTTTTCATACGATTGTCGATACTAACACGGATGTGACGATTCCACCCTACTTTTTTGGCCAATAAAATGGCTTTTTGAATGAATTAATTAAATAAATGAAACGAATGAATATTATACATCTTTTCTTTGTTTGTGCGTGCTTCAATCACGGCTAAGCAACTGATCCGATTTTATTGAAGTTTGAAACAGGAGTAAATATTAGAGTTCGTAGTAAAATAGCGTATTTCCATATATTTTCAAACATTCAAATTTCAGCTGGTTTTGATTTCTAATTTCTAAAAATTGTTTCAATAGCTTTAAATGTTAATAATCGTTTATGAATGAAGTTCAACTAAAATTTGCCTATGAAAATTTTTTGAAAAAACACTACACTACAATTTTTCAATATTTATTTTTTTTAACACAAAATCTATACTTTCTAGACTGTTTCACACTACGTGCAATCATGCCAGTATAATATTAATTTTTTTTCCAATGTGCACATCTTTTCTCTAGTTAAGGATATATAAAATTCGGCATAGTTTAATACAATACCTTTGGTTTGTTTCAGTGATTAAAAATGCTTGACTATTTTCAATGCATATGTAGTTGCTTAACTGTTGCTGTTGAAAAATATGCAGCAAAAGCAAAAAGGAAATGCAAAAAAAAAGAAACGCATTTGCTTTAGCTGAGACTATGTGTTTCTTTCTGCAGCAAAGCAATCAGCAAAGCAATTACTTTAAAAACGTTTGCTGTTGCTTAAGCAATCAGTTGATATTTATTTTTGTTTTTGCTATTGCTTTACTCTTTACTATGAAGTTGTGGCTGACTACGATTGCTTTTTCTTGCTGTAACTCGCTGCTTTTCATGCCTTTTAACATTGGAAAGGTTTTTTTTGTATTTACGAGGGCTGCTCTATATCTTTCTGGCCTAATAGTGAAAATGCGAATATTTATAATCAAAAATGGTTTTATTGTTTTTGAAAGTATTCTCTAGCATGATTTATACACTTTTGCATGCGCTCAAACCAGTTGTCGAAGCACTTTTTCCACTCCGATTGAGACACCTCTAAAACATGGTTTTTGAACACTTCAACAGCTTCTTCTGGCGACGAAAATCGTTGACCACGCATTTTTTTTCTTGATGTGCAGAAACAAGAAGAAGTCATTGGATACCAAGTCAGGGCTGTACGGCGGATGACCCATTAATTTGACGTTTTGGCCGGTCAAAAACGCTCTGGTTTGAGCCGATATATGAGAGCTCGCATTGTCATGGTGAACAATGATTCGTTTTCTCTTCTTGGTTTTGCGAATTTCTCTGATGACTTCAGGCAAACACATTGTAGTGTACCACTCAGAAGTGACCGTCCTACGCTGCTCAAGCGGAACAGTCGCCACATGACCAGTTTTGCGGAAGAAACAGGCGACCATTTGCTTCGAAGTGCTTCTTCCACGAACAACTTTCGTTGGATTTTGCTCGTCTTTGAAGACCCACACGGTCGATTGTTGTTTCGTTTTGGGCTCATACGCATAGATCCATGATTCGTCACCTGTGACGATCTTATAAACGTCTTTTGAAGCACCGCAATCGTATTTTTGCAACATTTCTTTGCACTAATCGACACGAGCCTTTTTTTGAGCGACTTTCAAATTGTGCGGGATCCAAAGAGAACAAACCTTTTTTACGGCCAGGTTTTCATGCAGTATCGAATGTATGCTGGTGGAAGAAATGTCCAAGGATGTCTCAATCTCTCGGTATGTCGCATGTCGATCTTGCATTATGAGTTCACGCACGGCATCAATGTTCTCTGGCACAACAGCCGTTTTTGGACGACTTTCACGGAATTCGTCTTTGATCGAGCTTCGGCCACGATTAAATTCATTATACCAATTTTTCACAGTGCTATAGGATGATGCTTCATCGCCATACAAAGATTTAAGTTCATCAATGTACACTTGTCGTAATAATCCACGTCGAAAGTTGTGAAAAATGATGGCACGAAAATGTTCACGAGTTAATTCCATTTTTTTTCTATATTAAATTTTTTAAGTCACTGTAAACAACGCAAATAATGGTCGTACGTCAAAACGTTTTGAGTACGATTATGCTTAAAAATGACAAACTTTCCAATGGAAATGTCAGATTGCACTTGGCAGCACTCAGTGTTGCCAGGCCAGAAATATATATAGCAGCCCTCGTATTACTTACAATACGTAAGAAAATACGTTTTAAAAATGTTGTTTTAATTACACCATTAAATAGTGTTTGTTTTTTATTTCTTAAAAAGCAACAGCAAAAGAAGAAATAAACATCAACTGCTTAAACAACAGCACACGTTTCAAAATAAATGCTTTGCTACACTGATAAAAAAATCATCATAACGCTAAAGTAATTTAACATCAATTCAATGACAAATGTCTTCGTTTTTGACCCCGTGACACTTGTCATTGTTGTGATGTCAACCATGTCATTATTTGCTTATTTTGTCATCAATGCCAAGGATCACAATTTTGTCATCAATTCAATGACACGCTGACGTAAACGGAATGAAAAACCGATATCAATTAAATGACAAAATTACATCAAAATGATGACGAAACTTTTTGGTTTAATGAAAGAATGTCATCAATGCCAAGACTAAATATTTCGAATGAATAAAAAATGTCATTAGCGCAATGACGAAATATTTCGATTTAATGAAAAAATGTCATTAATGCAACGACGAAACTTTTGTATTCAATTAAAGCATGTCATCAATGTAATGACGAAACTTCCTGATTTAATGAAAAATATCATCAATATAATATATATATATATATATATATATATATATAATATAAACTTAATGGCAGACTATCATCGAAGCAGCAATCATTGATGTAATACGGAAGCAATATAAGTTTCAAATCCATGTGTTTTTCTAACAATAAAGATACACATAATTTTTATTTACAATATGTATGTATATATTTCACAAAACAGAAAACTTAAGAACTTCAATTTTTATACTGTTGGTATAATTTTCGGTAATTTTTATGTTATATTATAATTAAAATAAAAAGTTATAAAATATACATAAAAAATTGTGTCAACAATATGATGCTAAAAGTTCATCAATCTGATGACATATTAACATCACTCCCTATGAATATGAGAAAATTCTCCGTGTTTAGCACTTTGCTCTCATTACTTTTTACGTTGGCGCCAAATTTGATGATTATAATCATAATTATGTGTCATCAATATAACGACGGGGTGTCATCATCTTCGTTGTATATATGCTTTAGCTTTTTAAGCATTGTTTTCAAAAGGTCGTGCATATTTAGTTATATATTTATTTGGTCATAATAATGATGATGAACTTACATCAATGTGATTTTATTTTTTAAATAAAAAAATAATCAAGTTGCAATTAAAATGCTAACTGGAATTATAAAAACTCTATTTACTTTTTTCTTAAATATATATTTTACGAAATAATCGTATACGAAATATTGCATCAAGTTGATGACATTGTAGTCATAACTTAGATGACATCTAAAATATGACAAAATTCTATGATGATGTCTGTCATTGCATTGATGCCATTTTATACCTTATTGATGACATCTTTCATAACATTGATGTTTAAATTTTGATGTTATAGCGTCATCAAACCAACGATGATTTTTTCTATCAGTGTAATTGGAGAAAAAAACACATAGTCAACTTAAGCATTTGCATTTGCTTGAGGAATGTAATAACTTTTATGTTTTAACGCTATTATAACTGAAATGGACTACCTTCAACATGATCCTATGTAATCCAGTCATGGACCATATTTTCCAACAAGATTTCGTTGTTAAACGACAAGTGTTTGCGTTTTGACGATTGCATAAGGTGTTGCCAAGAGTTGTATAAGCCCTCTGGGGTATTCCATCGCATAGTGACTAGGAGTAGTTTTAAAACTGCTCCCATGTAATTAAAAGCTGGGTTATTTGGTCCAACCCTAGGACATCGTAATGTTAAATGGATCATGTTTTCTCTATACACTTGGGTTACCTTTGGAGTAGTCCTAGTCCCTTATGGAATATAAATTAAATGCGTGTATGGACTAGTCGCCTTATCTTCAGGGATTTTAACCGTTACAAATTTTCCTGCACCGTGGAAAATGGCAAGAATTTTACCAATACCAAAAGTAAAGAATCCTACAGCCTGTACTGATTATCGTCCAATCAATATAGCGTCCGTATGTTCAAAAGTCTTTGAAATGCTATTGAATTCTCAGATGCTGATATACATTAACCAAAAAAATTTATTATCTTTATACTAATCAGGACTTGGGAGTAAACATATTACTACTTGCCACTTGCTTGACATTTTACATGAAATAAGAAATGGCCTGGATAAACATAATTTTGTAGCAATGATTAATTTAGATTTAAGGGCTTTTGAATCAATTTCACATGAGATTCTTTTAAATAAAATATTTTCAAATTTCAATTTACTAGAACTGCTTGTAAGTTAGTGGGTCGTTTATATTGCATAGAACACAATATGTACAAATGTCATTACATAAGTCGTCGACGAAGCATACCTCTAGAGGTGTGCCTCATGGTACTATTTTGGGACCGGTTTTGTTCTTAGTGTATATAAATGATATTTTGTCGTCGTTGGTATTACTTAAAGGATATATGTATGCTGATGACTTGTAGTTAGTTGCTATAGCAGAATCTAAAGCTAAACTGAGTAAAATAACAAATGAGGACTTGGGAAAGGTACAAGGATGAATTTGTTTCTTATTTTAAAGCTCTAGGGTTTTATATACATGAAAAATTATCCTTTAGTCAACATATTAATTTTATGATTCATAGGGTTCTTCTGACATTACGGAGGGTATGTAGTATTCCCTGCAAACTTTCTGTTAATGTTAAGAAAAAAATTGGTCATGCTCTTAATCTTCTTAAGATCTTGTTTAATTGCTAATTTAAAATTTTGGTTGCCACTTTTCCAAAATAGTTAAGGCATATTCGTAAAGTAAAAATTAGGTTAGTTATAAACTGTCTAAACATATATCTAAGTCGATTGGCCATAAATGGCTTAAGATATTTACATGAAATAAATAAATGCTGGGACATTTAGTTTTTTTATTTGCTGAAAAACATGAGCAAGCAATTTAAACCCTGGTTAGTTTTAAAAGTTTTCGATAAAAATTCAGTTTGTTATTGTCGTTTCGTAGGAAAACTTAAATCAACTCATTATAATCTCACATCTTACCATGCAACACTTATAGATTTTTTAATTAAAGAGAATGTCTTATGTTTAATTATTTTCAGTAATTATTTTTATTATAAAGGTTCAATTGTTAAGGAGGAAGTTTATTTTTTAATTAAGGGGACGTCTGATTACGAGGACTTTGCGATTTCCGCGATTTGTTTGATTTCTGCGAACTACTCTAACCCTGCGAACCCTGGGATTTTTGCACCTTCTGCGGGATGGGCGAACGTTACCGTTCTTGTTTCCTTTATTTCCTATGCCGAGTTCAGATCCTAAAAAGCCAGCTCGAGCGCCAATACCAGTTTCATAATCAGCATTTATCAAATTGTTTCCATTGTCGTAAAGCATTTCAGTGCTGTCATAATCATTATCATCGTCATCATCATCATCGTTATAGTTATCATCATCATCAATTTGATATATTATAGCAAATTTATCATCACCAGGTTTTGTAACATTTTCCAAGCTTTGTTGCAAGGCTTTTCTAGTTGAAGCAGCTAAGCAATAGTGCACAGCACAGAACAATACCACCCAGACAGCAAAGAGGTTTTTTAATGATATTCCCATTTTTCCTTTAAGTTTTTCTTAGTTGTCGTTAAGAAACCAAAAACTGAATGATGATTAAACCATTAATTCTATGAGTATTTATATGTAATTCATTGCAATAAGAATTAAGAAGTATTCATTGTTTGGCTGTACAACAGTTGTGTAAATAAGTTTTTGAAAATATGAGGCCATCATAAATATGTAAGTGTGACAGTGTTTTGTTAGTTTTTTGTAGCATAATGCAAATGTTTATTTGAACTAATTATTTTTAAACATTTTGTGTTTGTTTTAAATTTATCTGTAAGTACAAGAATCAACCATTCAATACAAAACACGCATTAAATGCAGCGTTTTGTAAAAGAATAAATAAATTGGGCATTATTTTAAAATTAATGAAGACAAAGAAAAATGCTTTTGAATAATGTAAACAACTGCATATTGATGGAAGACAGAGTTTCGGGCCTCACTATTATAAACCCTTTACGAAACGCATATTTTGATTATAAAAACATTATAACAATTATTTGAAAAGTGTCTAATGTGCCAGGAAATTTATAGCTGATATTAAGTTTTAAAATTTTAGACAGACTTAAAACTCTCATCATTTAAAAAACTCACGATTTAGTTTATTAAAAAAGCGGCCAAGATAATTAGTGCAAATTAAAAAATTACAAACCAAAGCATGGCTAAAACTTATATTTTATTTATTATCCTTATATTTTTCTGCTATCTGTCTATAACGGTTTAAAAGATTTGTCATATACATCAAATAACATGAACTATTAGGGAACCCTTTAATCTGCAAATCCAAACTTTATAATTGTTGTTGTCCTACGCAATACAATTCTTTGTAAATTTCAACCATCTCACAGAGGAGTATTTTGCCAATCTAGCCGGCCATTACTTCGTGTTAGCTTATATTCCCAGTAAAAAATAATGTATGTCATTCTTAGCGAACGGCATCTTATTTACATCCAAAAATGCTAATACACCTTTTCTAGATTTCGTCAGTTTTTTTTTAAATAGTTTTTCAATCAACATGTGGAACTACTTCTTAGATTTATATTTTTCCTTGCATGACTACAAGAATTTTAAATAAAACTAAAGTTCAGATCTTTCTTGGCTTAAATTCATTTATTTTAATTTCTAAAATACTTTTTTTTAGAAAGAAAAATTATCTTACTAATGCGGACGTTTTCCAAAGAAAACAAGAAAAATTAGACGCCATTAGAATGTAATGCTGCATTTTCTGGATCTCTACATCCCTCATCAACATTCTTCGCATCTATTTAGTTTATGATGTGTACATTATAAACATCATCTGTTTAACCAACTAACTTTGTAAATAAGAATACGAGTAGTATTCCTATCAATATTAATTTGGTTACACGAAGTTTACACAGAACCAAAGTACTTCTTCACTGTTCTCCCTGTATTTCCTCTTGTAGATTTTTTTTGTTCCAACCATCGATATTTAAGAAATCAAAATTCAAAATTTTTTGGTGATAAGCTTCCCCAGTCAAAATAAAAAACAATCAAAAAATTTTTTTGAAAGGCAAAAATCCGAAACGTATAAAAAAGTTCCCTATTAAATCTATAAACGAATTAGAGGACGAATTTTAGGATTTATTTTGTTTTACTTTTTTATTTTAGAGTTCTTCTATAATAACTATTGTAGAAAGTCGCGGATTAAAATAAGGCCTTTGTGACAGTATGTCCAAAGGTTTTAGTAGACCATAACACAATTTTAATGGTAGTCATAACAAACAGCTTGTCAAAAACTACCCCAAGTTTCTTAAATATTATTTCGTGTGTATTACAAAAAGTACCAATCTATTTTAAAAATAATTTAATTTTTTAACGTGCTTATTAAAAAAATGCAAATTTTTAATACGAATGCACGTTTTTTAAAGATTTTTTTCTTATTTTGTTCTTAATGGTACAATTTTAATTTATTTGTTAGATAGAAAAAGTAGTACAATTCTGTTAAATACGAACAACATGCCTTCAATGACATGCCAATGTAAAATTCATAGGTTTTTCACCCGAATTTGCACCACTTCGTTAGAAAAGATATGGTGTTTTAATTACATCTTTTTCCTCACTTTTTTTACTGGGTTGGCTTTCAAAACTTACTGTGTGCACCTAGATTAATAAAACTTATCAGAAAAATCCGTTATGGTCGTAGGATGTTAAAGCTCTAACTAACAAAAATTGGACCAAGGAGAAAAAAGTTCCCCTTAGAAGAACTATCCTACCACTATTTTATTTTATTTTGCTTTATTTGAAATCTATTAAAAAAAAAACATTAAGTAAATTGTTTTATTAAACTTAGAATCATGATAATATAAACTTTACATGCGTTATTGAGCTAAATCCTAACAACAATACTTTTAAATACATATTTACATTTCTGTACTTAAAGTTTTAAAGCTCTTTAAACATTATTTTCTATATATTAAATCATGTACATGGAATCTTTTTAATCTTTTTACTTCTTATGATTCGTCTAGTAAAGAAATAGCCAGCGAATTAGAATGAGTACTCAGTCTGTTCAAGTATCTTGTGCTAAATTTATTTATCTTGCCTTTATAAATGGAATTTTAAATGTGAATATTTTTATTTGTGACGAACAACGAAGCATTAGCTATGATTCTTAAGGTTTTCGAATGATAACGTTGTAGTATTTCTATATTTGAATTACTTGTGGTACTCCATATGTCCACACGGGCTTCAATATTGCTTTATAAATTTTAATCTTATTCTCAAGATTTGTTGTTGATTTGAAACCCAAAAGCCAATACATTTTCTTAGTTTTTATATTTAATTGTTCCATTTTTGCATTTATATAATTTTTCCACGTAAGCCTTTTGTCAAGATGCATTCCCAAGTATTTTTCACTTTCCGATTTTGTTATTTGTTCACTGTTGATAACAACTGGGAGACAGTCTCCTTAGTGTTAATGAAATATGAATGAAATATGTTAGTAGTGATTTATCAATTTTAATAGTGATTTTGTACCAGCTTTGAAACAACAACAGCAGAATAATCTGAAGCTATTATAGCAGTGTCATCAGCGTAGGAAGCAACTTCTTTGTGAACTGGCATGTCGGATGTATATATTGTGTATAATGTGGGACCAAGTACGCTTTCCTGAGGCACTACAGCATTTATTTCGCAAATTTCAGACATTTCATCATTCACTTTCACATAAAAAGTTCTATTGTTTAGGTAAGATCTTAGCAGCAAAAACATTAGGGCTGGCAGATTAGTTTTTAGTTAGAACATCAGGCCATGGTACCAGTTTCTGTCAAACGCTTGTTCAACATCTAGAAACACTGGTGAGCTATATAGTTTTCTTTTCAAACCGTCAGGAACTATGTCGATGATACAGTGACATTGCTCCGGTCTACCGTGCTCATGCCGAAGTCCACATTGCTGATCTGTTATTACGTTTTGTTTTTCAAAAAAAAGTCAAAAGCCGATGTGAAAGCATTCTTTCAAAAAAATTTGAAAATAAAGTAAGCAAACTTATTGGTCTGTATGACGAAATTTCATTTTCTGATTTGTTTGGTTTCCATTGGATAGTGAGATAATCTCAAAATAGCGTTGCATATCATGGTTAGGTATAATAAAAAATTTAAGTTTTTTTTTTTTAAATTTCAAGTCATTTTGTTCAGCAATAATGTTTAGAAACTTAAAGTTGGACTCAAGAGAAAGGCGGTGAAATAAAACATTATTTAAAAAATAATAAAATTATTAAATGAGTTGAATTACACACGCCTTTAAACCATAGAAATTAATTTATATGGGCAGGGGGAGGTATCCCTCCAATTGCAGCCCAAAAACGTCCCTGTGAAAATTTTTTTTTCATTTTCTCAAAAAAAATTTAACAAAAAAAATCTTTGTTTTAACGTCGAAGGAAATTTTTTTATCATAAACAAAAATCCATTATCTATTCAGCTGCGTACTTAACTTTTTAACATTAAAAAAATTATTTTTAACCTAATGTCCGGCTAGATTGGCAAAATACCCCTCTGTGCGTCTGGCTAAAACTTTTTAAAACTATGGCCTATATAAATTATTTATTAATAATATTAATTTATTAATAATAAAAAATTTTTTCATTTCATTTTTTTTTTTTTACCCTTTACCACAAAAAGTTTGTCTGTAAATTATTTAATTTTGCGATTTTGTTAAAGACTTTTTAACCCTTTTAATACAGGTTAATTAAATTCGTGTTATTGTTGTGTTCATATATTAGTTATTTAAAAAAATGTATCTTCTTAAAAAAAGTGCAGAGGACAATTTATACATACAACAGCAAAAAAAAATGTATTTTTTCAAATAAGGAGTGGTTCCACTCCTTCAAATTGTACTAACATAAAAACAAATTCGACACAAGCTGAAACTTTCAGCGAAAAATTTTTGAAAAGGTAATCGAGTGTGAAATTAATCATTTTTGAAATAAGGACCTCACGACCAGATTGCTAACCTAATGACTTCAACTAGACATTAGACTTTTATAATCAACTACTGTGAATTTATTACATTAATTATTGCAGAAATAATGATGATCATAAGTACATATTTTAAGATATTCTCTCTTAGCTTGAAGAACAAGTTCAATTTCTACTTCCTTTTTTTCTTGCGAACAAATGTAATGTTTTTTGCAAGCGAGTAACAAAATATGGCAACCACAAAAGTAAGTCATTATACGACAAGTACATTTTAAGGTAATGTTTAGTTTTTTGCTGGATTGTTGAACTTTACTTTTTGTAAAGAATCTTATAAAACATTTTATTATATAAAAGCTTAAGTGTATTAGAACAAGTAAGAATGCTGTATACTTATATACCCATGGTATATAATCAAAAAAGCAAGTATTGGGGTGACAGAGAATTAAAAAATACAAAAAATTTACTACTGCATAAATATAATTTTACATAAAAATAGGATCGGCTCTTAATGGGTTGAGCATTTTTGAAAAATTTAAGTATTTCCTTAAAGATCTTTTCAAAAGCTGTTAAATGATAACCATATTGATATTTTAATAAATTTGAAAATTTCAGAACCCCATAACTCGGAAAATATGGACGAGCGCCAATTTTTTCACTTGACGATTTTTCTTATTTTTTAGTTCTCTATCGCCCCATATATTTATTTTTTTGATTGGAGGTTCTTTATTGTTCCAAAAGACAGGAAAAAATTGGAGGTAGGCATGGTGTTTTGCCTGCTGCCTCGAAGGACGGACAGACGGATATTGCTCAATCAACTTCGCTATACATAAGATGTCAGAATGTAAACATATAATATATATTATATACTTGATGGGGTCGGAAGTGGATATTGTAGAAATTACACACGGAATGACCCTTTACCACTTTTTGTGGTGAAGGGTATAAAAATATATGAAAGTGCAACGTTTTTTAATTATGGATAACAATAATGTAAAAAGGAATTTAAAAAAAATAACGATATTAAAAATAAAGTGGTGAGAAGGGGAGGCTAAAAAAGTGCAACTTTAAAAACAATTTTGTTGAAAGGTCTCCTTTATTATTTTTATGTGATATGTATGTCTCCCAATAGCAAAAAGTATTACAAAAATAAGTCTAAAATAAGTCTATCCTTGGAACCGTTATAGGCAAACGCTTGAAAATTGGACGGAATGTCGATTACTGTAATTTATAATAACAAGTTTAAATATTCAAAATTATTAATTAAACGGTGTCCCATTTAATTGAATGTTAGTGGCCATACCTTAAACAGTTGTAGAAAGACGGTTAAAATTTACAAAGAATCTAATGGTTAAGTGCGCTACAACAGCAAGTTTAAAAATTCAATTTGGAAATTAATTAGTGCCCCTATAGTTAATGTAACTTGATGTATATTGCCACACTGTTGAACAGTTTTAGACATACGGTTTAAATTAACAAGGAGCTGTAGCGCTAAGTCCGCTATAACAGCCAGCATAAAATCTTAACTCGGAAATTGAATGGTATCCCAATATTTAATATAATTTGTTATATTTAGGCAAATGGGAATAAAAACTAAAGTTGATGGGACAGCAACTCTAACTGGTTGCGCACATATGATGAAGGGTATATATGATTCGGCATAGCCTGATATAGCACCCTTACTTGTTTTCTTTATTGTGGTTATTGAAAATATATTAAGAACAAGTTTAGGTTAAAAATAATTTGAATGGAAAATTCTTGAAATATCTTAAATAATTTCCATTTGCAAGAAAGAGCACCTTTTTTATGACAGAGCCAGTTTTGGGTTTAAATAAATATCGAAAGGGAATTCATCGAGCCCCAAAACAGTAAGATACCACAACTTTACTTGTTAGACAGAGTTCGTTTCAAAATCAACAAATTCAAAAGCGTGTAAAAAAACTCTCACTGAACTAAAACAAAAAAATACTTCAATGTTTAGTAATGGATAATGTCAACCAGGTCCGTTAGAATTTTTTACAGAAAAATCGTCAGAAAATTGCAAAAAAATCGTCAAAATCATTATCAAAATTATCGCCAAAAATCGTGACAGAATAAAATGTTAAAATGTTTAAATACATTTACAGCATTTTGATTCATTTCGTCTTGTCTGTTTCTGTAGAGTTATAATATGAGCCTTTTCTATTTAAATAAGAAGTAGAAAAGGCTCATATAAGAAGCTTTAAAACAAAAATCGTCAAACGTCAATATGTGATATTTATCTAGTACCTCTGATGTCAACCTTGATTTAATTAAAAAAATGGTTGTCTGTCAATAAAAACTGGAACAATAACAATTAAATAATCCGCGAAGCAATTTAAGTTAAAGACATTTTGATATTTTAAAAAGAATTTAAATGTAAAGAGAAGAGTTGCAAAGAATTTTGGGAAATTTTACTTGTATTTGAGGATTAAAATAACAATTAACAACCACGACTTAATCAAAAGCAACATGCAGACAATATATTAGGGGAATTTAACTTGGACCATCAGAAACAAATTTCAACATCACTAGATGTTAAATCAAATTTTTCCAAGGAGATGTGAGGACAATAATAAAGTGTCAAAATTTTAAAAAATTTTCCTATCAAAAAGTAACTAAAACTAATATAAGAAAATAATTACCAGCTGTTTTTTAACCAGACTGGAAAACTTAATTCGCCTTGCTTGTAGTGCCAAAAATATTTATTTGACAAATTTAACATACATACCAAGGCAAATTGAATACTAGGTAAAACTAGTAGCGCAGGTGATCGAATTCGCTTTACACATTTCTCCGAGCTAACGTCAAAATTTATTTACATTTTCGTGACGCGCCATTTAAAAAAACTAAAAAATAATGAACTTGAAAATAAAATTGAATAATTAATTTGAAAAAATTGAATGTGCAAAAAAACGTTGTTTAAAAAGTGAAAAGTGTGTGTGCCAAAAAGTGCTGTAGGAATATAAAAAAAAGAACAAAAAACTTAACTAAAAAAGAAAACGTTTCTTTATAAAACATTTGTAAACTAAAAACATTTTAAACAAAATATACATTTTTAAAAATGTGTTATTGTGCCGTTGGCAAGAAAAAGTACGAACGCGGGTGTGGAACTTTGTTCGATATGCCAAAGGACACTAAAAGAAAAGTGAAATGGTTTAGTTTTGTGGAATCAATTTTTCTGCAGCGGCGCGTATATGTCTAACATGCCAGTGATAATAAACAACTTACCCCCATATTTTTCATTTCATTGGACACCACAGTGTACAAATATATACGCCTTAAATCGAGTTTACGGACGCAGCTTAAAAATTAAAGAAAAAATTTCTACGGGGTGAAAAATTTAATTTTAAGCAAAAAATGTAAAGCGACAAATTTGGGGTTGACCCTTAGTTACCGAGTTACGGGCCTCCAAAGTTCGTATGTACAATATGGAATATATCGAGTATTTTTTTGGTGAAATAAGACAATATCTTTTCAATTGAAAAGGAAAATAGTAAAAATACAATAAAAACAGATAACGACCAAAAAATATATATATTAAATAAATTAAGTTTAGTGACAATACCATACGAAAAGAGATAAAAAAATCTTTAGCAAGCCAAGACGGTGTTGTTCATACTATAGAGGAGACAAGTTTTGCGCCCGGTCGAAGGCCGGCTACGCAGAAAATCTTTAGTAAGCGAAGATAAAACTAAGAGCTGTCCAAAAAACTTTCATATACAAATTTTTTTTACTATTTTCCTTTTAAATTGAAAAGATATTGAAATTACCTTTCCAATGATACCCATATTGTATTATTTCACCAAAAAATACTCGATATATTTCATATTGTATATACAAACTTTGGAGGCCAGTAACTCGAAAACTAAGGGTCAGCCTCAAATTTATCACTTAACATTTTTTGCTTAAAATTAAATTCTACACCCCGTAGGCAACCTTTTTTTAATTTAAAGTTGCGTCCGTAAACTAGATTTGTTCCATATATACAAACACTTTTTAATAAATTTGTTTAGTTTTTGTTTTTTTTTTTATATTTTTCGTCAGTTGTTAACTGACAAGTACAAGTAAATTTACACAAACAAAATACATGCGTTTTTTGTTTTTGTCCTCATGCGATTACCTAGTATTCAATTCGCCTTGATACATACATTGTATATTGTTAAGTTTTGGATAGAAAAAGGACAATCGAGTTTTTGTGGTGATTGTTGTATTTCTGCGGGAAAACCTACCCATATGGCAATTTAGCTATTGCCCATGGATTCTACCCAAAAAGTCTTACATCAAAAGCCAACATGATTAAATAAGAACTTAATTGAATCAATTAAGCAAAAAGACAATAAAAATACAACTTGCATATAAGATTTTTGAGAATTTGTTGTATTTTTGTTTTATTGATCAATAAAGTTCTCATTTAATAAAATTTTTTTTATAAAGAGAAGTAGCACTTCAGGCACTTATACCTACTTAGTTTGTAACCGAGCTACATTCTTTACAAATTGGATAAATGAGAGAGAAGACAGGTGGTGAAAGAATATAGATATAGCTATTTTAATAATTATTTTACTTAACCGCCGAAAATACTATGAAGAAGTACTGACGAAGGAGGCTGCATGTATATATGTTTATAAGACTCTTAGGTTTCCTTTACAAAATTTGGGTAGAATCAACTAATGAAAGGCAGTAGCGATGTTGCCATATAGATATGTTTTTCCGCAGTAAAGCATTTAATTTTTTTGTTTTAAATAATAACTATTTCATGAGAATATCAATAAAAATTTATACTTGAACTAGTCACAAAGCCTATCCCTGCCAGGCAAAAAAATATGTTTTAAAATATTATGGTCTTCTTCACACAGAGTGCTTAAAGTGTGCGACATTTTATATGGATGATAGAAAGGTTTCCTTAAAAAAAATCATAGGAAAAATTTATAGGATTGTTACAAAATTCCAAAGCCACGACCACCGCCTATAAACCGAAAATCAAAAATCTGGCTCAGTCCTGCACCACTCCAATAAAAAATAAAACAAATATATAAGGCAAAAGAGAGTTAAAAAATAAGAAAAAAACATCAAGTGAAAAAATTTTCGCTCCCCGGTATTTTCCGAGTTATGGGTCTCTGAACTTTTCATAAAAAAGTACGATTGTGCACCATATTTTTTAAGAAATCAATATGGGTATCATTTGAAAGCTTTTGAGGGGATCTTTAAGGAAATACTAAAATTTAAAAAAATGCTTAACCCAGTAAGAGCCGATGACATTTTTATGTAAAATTATGTATATATATATATAAAGTACTTACTTTTTTTCTTATTTTTGAATTCTCTGTCACACCTATATTTGTTTTTTTGATTGGAGTTACTTCACTGAACTAAATTTACATACATGGTGAAGGGTATATAAGATTCGGCATAGTCGTATATAGTACTCTTACTTGTTTATCTTTATAAAATAGTGTGTAGATTTGAAAAAAGATAGAGTCTAGAGCACAATCATAAAAATCCAAAGATAGAAAAATGTATATAATTCAAAATGTATGTAGTCTTAGTTTTTAACATAACTTTTGTATTTGTCGCGACAAATTTATATCTGTACAACTTCATTATTAGTGTTGCCGTTTGGGTTTTGTTTATTATTGTTTAAATAAATAAAGATTTTATCTTTCTTTTTCAATGATCCATAATAAACGTAAATTTTTTATGATAAATTTAAAAATCTCTCAAACTTCAGCATTTATTTTATTCGTTTATCGAATTAAAACGTAATTTTCGCAGGGTATTTGTTTTATATTTCTTAAGGAAACCTGTATCATATGTTTGCAAGGCGAACTTATTACAACAAAGGAAAATTAGCACTAGTGTAACTTTTTAAATCGAACTTTAATTATTTTTAATGGCCTTTTTGTCTTATTCATTCAATGGAGTTCTCATTTAATCAGTTTGGCTTTTAGTATAAGACTCTGAGGTTTTCTTTACAAAATTTGGGTAGAATCCTCTGATGAGCTATACATAAGCAGTAGCGAAATTGCCATATGACAATTTCATTTTCTAGTTAAAAAATAAAATATTTTTCATGAGAATATCATGAAATATTTAAATTTGAAGAAATCAAGCACAATTAAAGTAAATTAATGTGCGGTTTCTGTATTACAAGCGAGCGACTTGTCTAGAAAATTTGTATGAAAAGCAATCAATTTTTTGAGCAATTCCTATACAAATTTTCCAGACGAGTTTCTCGCTTGCAATACAGAAACTGCACATAAGAATATTTTGTTTTTTTTTTTTTGTTTTATGAACTTAATCTAAATGTTCTTATGTTCTTTGTCTTTTTGCTTTTAGTCAAATTCAAAACGATCACAGTAAATTTTTTTCGGGTTTTGAAGAGAAAAAATTTCAAATATGCAGAAAATAATTTTTTGATGCCATGACAAACTATATTTTCTTACGATTAGTGTTTAAAAAACGACAATTGCCGCCCGGAATTGTAAAAAGAAAAGAATAAAAGTAAAAAAAAACTAATGTGCTATAACTACTAACTGTAAACTGATTTTTTCTTCTTCATTTATTCTGATAAATCACGCGTGTGTTTCGTTTAAATTGCGTAAATCTGTTTTTGTGGTACAATTTTAAAAAACCCATAGTTGGAACACTAATTACTATTAAATTTTTAGTAGCTCTTTCTAAAGACCAGTTTTTTTCGATGACATTTAATGAGAAAAAAAAAAGATTTTTAATATTCGTCTTTAAGATTTTTGGAAAAATATTATGGTAACACTGCTTGTGAGAAAGTTGAAATATTTGCATGTGTTTTTTTATCGCTAAACTGTTGAACTGTTAATTTGTTAAGAATAAAAATCAGTTCACTTTTAAACTATAAAAGCAAAGAAATTTTTTCAAAATTTGTTCAGTGTTAAATTTTAAGCCATATTCTTAACATCAATAGTAAAATGAAATATATTTTGGCATCCATGTTCTTGTGCTTGGTTGCAGGGTCCTTCGTCGAAACAATTTTGTACGACGGATCTAAACTCTACAAAAGAACTGCTGATAGTCTTAAACACGGAATTGATCAAATATTTTCAAATCGTGAAAACTACATTAAACTTGCAGTGAAAACTATTAGAGATTTGCGTGAAATAAACGAAACATGTGTGAACCTTGAAAATAAGCATTTTTTGTCCACTATTGATATTTTTAATTCGTCTATGCAAGCTTGTCGTGAGGTGGCTGCCAATAAATCAAACAATATTTTGGAAGACATTACTGCCTTAACCAAACAACTGAAAACTCATGGTATAGAGTTGAGACGCTTATATCAAAACTGTATAAGAAATGCCAACGTAATATGGGGAATTAGGTCAAGTTGTGATGAGCATAAAATTAAACTCAATAAATACCTGGAATATTCTAATAAATCCATTAAGGAAATTGAGTACCGTACTAATGAGAGAATTCTGTACCTTGTTGCTGATACTGATTCCTGCTCTTTAAACCCCTTTGAGGACAGCCTTTATGATTTGGGTCGTATCCAAAGAACAATCGAAAACTGCATTGCTAAATCTAAATTAAAGTAAATATGTTATTAAGTATTGAAAATAAATCTCCTCTATTTTAAATTTTAAAAATTTTCACTTTGTTTAATTAAAAAAAAAAAAAAAGATTTTTATTTATGAACAGTTATTTGCAAGATGACACTTTATTTTGTGTTGCCATTATACTTCTCAGGGCTACAGTCTACTAACCACAAAAATGATCAAAATATAAAATTTCGTAGAGAAGTTTTTAAAAGTTTTTTTTTCCTAATTCATCCATTTTTCTGCTTACCAATTTTTTCAAACAATTACAATTTTAATTTTTAGACATCCGCAAACGTGCTTAAATATTTTATACGCATTTTTTCTTTCAGAACTCTTTGCACGTAATCTAATAAAAAACAATTTAAAAATGTGAGTTTTATGAAAAGAGAACTGAAAAAAGTCTTTCGCATATATTATGTTGTTTATCTTTTAATTCGGCTAAACAAAAAAAAAAAAAAAAAAAAAATTCATGCTTCTTTCACATCGCACACCTAGTTCAAAAGTGACACAACGCAAAATTTTAATTTTTCAGAAATCGAAAAAGAATTTTAGACTATTTAGTAGAAAATCCATACCGATTATGATACCTATAAAAAGTTCTTTTTATTTGTTTAATATTTGTATACTAGAAAATGAACAATTTAATTAAATTTTGAGTTCAGTCACTTTTGAACTATGTGTGCGACATGATTCTATATCCTCAGTTGTAGAGTAATTGTGCATTTTCATTAATGAGGTTTTCTTTTAAATACTTGATATGCTGTAATTGTGCATTTTGTATGCTACCAAAACCACTGTTTTTTTCAACTGTTTTTATAAATGAAACCTGCGGTCTGTGTGGGATATTCCGTAGTGTCTGTTCATATTGTTTTTTTTTTTATCAAAAAAGTAAAATTAAATTTCAAATTTCTTAAAAAAATAAACATTTCTGTAACAAAAATTGTGTTGACAAACACGATCAGTTAGAGCCAATTTACACTATGAACTTTTTAATGAAACTAGTATAAAATTTCTATATGATGGTAAAGAAAGAAGGGTATGATGCAAAAGTGACTAAAAATGCTTATGTAGTTTCCTAGCTGTTGCTGTGGAAAAATGTGCATTAAAAGCCAACAGCAAATGAAAAAAAAAGAAAGTCATTTTCTTTAGCTGACTATGTGTTTCTTTCTGCAGCAAAGCAGTCAGCAAAGCCTTTATTTTGATAACGTTAACACGTGGCTTGATAATGATGTTATCCACCGTTGTCAACTTGGTGCTTTTCGCACCCTTTTGGGTGCTTTTTCGAATTTTTGTGCGAAAATTTCACGTGTTGGTGCGTGGTGCGTTTTTTTCTAAATTTTGGTGCTTTTTTTAATTTGTGGTGGAACCAAAAAAAAAATTTTTTTTTGTACAAAAAATACACCTCTTTTGATACCATTTCGTTTAAGACGTACCAAATCATAAGCACAAAATGGAACGATATTGTTTTTGTTTTAATTTATTTTCTGTTATGTTAAAAAAGAAACGTTTCACTGTATGGAATATACTATCCCTTTTAGATTTTCATGGTCATTGTTTTTGTAGTAAAGGCTGCTGTCGTATCTGTTAAACAGCTTAGCAAAGGCAGAGTTTTATCGTGATCAGTTAACCGACTTCAAAAAAGAAGGAGGGTCGTCTGAATGTTGCCTTTTTTATATTTGTGACTGCAGAACTCAGTCATTTCTGAAGCGATTTTAAAAATTGTTGGTAATATGATAGATTATGCTTACAGATTGGTCCCGTTTAAAAAACAGTTCATAATCTTAAAAATTTAAAGGGTGTCCTTACACATATTTTTTACGTGTATTATGAACTGTAAAGGACGATTTTGTAAAATATAAAATGACTGCGTATTACTATGGCTCCCAATAACAAAAAGTTATACAAAAAAAATCTAAAAATTAAAGGGTGCCCCCACAATTGATGTAAATTTATTTATATGGGCCTATCTTTTGAACAGTTATAGACAAACGCTTGTAAATTGGACAGAAGGTCGGTTGCTATGGCCGATATAGTAAAAATTATTAATACTAAAAATTATAAACTAAAGGGTGCGCCTATAGTTCTCTTAATTTGATGTATATGGCACTACTTTTTAACAGTTGTAGACAGACGCTTGCAATTTACAACGAACCTGAATTGCTGAGTCCGCTATAACAACAAGTATAAAATATGGATTTAGAAGTTAAAGGGTGTCCCATTAGTTGATGTAATTTCAAAGTATTCATAATTTTTTTTTTGCATTTATAAGCCTTTAATAAAATAAATTTTGTAGGGCAATTTTACTTAATAAACTGTATGTATGTAATTATACAGAAATATTTTTTTATGAATGATCGGTGTTTTTTTTTCAAAAGTTGTGTATGCAATATATGCAAAAATGTATTATATAGTACAAATTAACACAAACATATTTGTTTATTTTTTTATTTTTGTTAAGTTTTATTTTTTAATTTTGTTTGTTTGTAAAAACCTTGAACTTTAAGACTGCTTTATTGTTATATTTTTAATACAAGAAAATTACACTTTTTTTTTTGAAAAACTAAATTATTAAAGATTTTAAATAAAAAAGAAATTCTAAAACTTGGTGCGTTTTCTCTTAAATGGTGCGTTTTTTTCTCCACTTTGGTGCGTTTTGAAATTTCAAAGTTGACAACGCTGATGTTATCACATCGAAAGCGCTCGCCAAACGTACGAAGTACACAGCCAGAGACGACAGTTTTTACCGAAAACTATAACAACAGTTTAAAATTTTTTTTTATTTCCTGATTTTCTATTGCCAAATCTATTTTTGTTTTTTTTTTTTTTTTTGATTGGAGCTACTTCACTAGATTTGTTCAAAATGATATGAAAAATTTAGATGCAGGCGTGGTATTTTGCCTGCTGCCTCGAAGGATATAGACTAATCTTGCTGATTTTCAACAGTAAAATATTCGAAACTATGTCTGATCTATTTGCGTATTTAAATTTTCTCAGCACGGACGGGCAGACGGAAATCGCTCAATCGACTTCGCTATAAGAACTTGGAATTTTTTTGGGTCGAAAATGGATATTGTAGAAATTACAAACAGAATGACAGACTTAGTTACAATACCCTTTTTTCACCTTTTATGGTGAAGGGTGTAATGATATCACTCGCACTTTATTACTAAGCGAAAAATTGCTTGATAGTTTTATTTGCATTTCTTCTTTTAGTTACTATGTACAGATGTGCGCATAATCTAATCAAAATTGTAGATATGAAAAATCATAAAATAAGAGCAAACTATGTCGTTCTCATTTATATTATTTATCTTAATTTACTTTAGTTGTGCTTGATTCATTCAAATATAAAACATTATGATATTCTCATGAAATATTTATTATTTAAAACTTAAAAATGAAATGTATTACTGCGCGAAAACATATTCATATGGCCATTTCGCTTTTTCTTGGTTTTTTTAAATTGTATCACAAAAAGTGATTTACAAAATTTTAACGAAATATTTCTGTTACCACACGTGTGACTCACTAGAATAAATAAAGAAAAAAACATCAGTTTACAAGTAGTAGTTTAGCACATTAGCTTTTTTACTTCAGTTCCTTTCTTATTTACAATTCCAGTATGCTGTTCCTTAAACCCTTATCGTAAGAAAATATAGTTTGTTATGGCATACAAAATAATTGTCTGCATATTTGAAATTTTTTCTCTTCAAAACCCGAAAAAATTTACTGTGATCGTTTTGAATTTGACTATAGGCATTAACCCCATACAAAACTATTTATGTAGGCGCCATAATATATGAGAACATTTACCTAGATTAAGTTAAAATTAAGTTAAAAATAAAACAAAATAAAATATTTGTTATGACTAAAGCAAGGCCTGCACATTGAGGAATATGAATTAGAACAAGATATATGTATGTATATTGTCAATGTTTTTTAGCTCTCTGTTGACAAAGCAATTTTTATTAATGAACAACTTTTAAAACTTTTATTTTTTTATAAAATGTGTAGAAAAGTTTGCAAAATAGCTTACAAAGGTTTAATTTGTATTGAAAATAGTTTAATTATTAAAAATTCTTAAATTGTGAAAATTAAAACATAATTTAAAATATAATTTAATTTAAATTACTAAATGTTTACAATTTTTTCCTCAAAATAAATTTTATGGCTACATGTTTTTTCTAAATTCTATTTATTATTATGAATCATTTGTTAATAATACAATATTTTAACATCGTAACCATAAAAATATTAATTTACATGCTTTAGTTAAGCTAGGCTTTCATTTAGCTTTAAATGATAGGGGTGGCTCAAAAAAACAAAAACCTTTTGACAATAGAAGGCTGGAAGCTGGTTGTTGTAATCTTAAAAAATTACAAATCCTAATCTTAAAACAACAAGTTTTTTGTTTTTTTTTTAAATTTTTATAAAAAACTTAGTGCTATTTTTAAATTATCCCGATTAAATTAATTACGGATATTGATTATTGATTTAGTTTATTTAAAATGCTTGTCAGAAGTTTCCTGAAGAGTTAAGTAATCGGTAACGAAATGGCCATCGAGACGTGCTTCGACTCTCAATGATCAATATCGGTAATTAATTTAATCGGGATAATTTAAAAATAGCACGTAGTTTTTTATAAAAATTAAATAAATTAAAAAATATTCCCGTGTCTTTAGTTAAATAATTTGCAAAGTGCCTGTGCATAGAAATAAATTATCGTAGTGTTTTTTGATATTTTTTTTCATCCTCTTTCAACTGTATAAAAGAGCCGAAAAAAAGTCAGCCGTATACAGTGGAGAAAGAAAAATAGAATTACTTTAGGTTATTGTTGTTTTTGCATATTCATAGCGAAGTCGATTGAATCACGTCAATGTAAGTGTTAAAATTTAAATACGCTAATCGATTAAAAATAGTGCCGAAAGAGGTGCTATTGGAAATCAGCAAGATCGGTCCATGTCCTTAGACGCAGCGGGCAAAATACTACGTTTACCTCTAATTTTTCCATATTATTTAGAACAATGAAGTAACTCCAATCAAAAAAATAAATATATGGGCTACAGAGAATTGGAGGTGACAGAGAATTAAAAATTAATAAAAAATTAGGACCGCAAAAATATATATTTTTACATAAACAGACATCGGCTCTTAATGGGCTAGGTATTCTTAAAAAAA
The DNA here is from genome assembly GCA_916610165.2 of Gymnosoma rotundatum. Classification (NCBI taxonomy): domain Eukaryota; kingdom Metazoa; phylum Arthropoda; class Insecta; order Diptera; family Tachinidae; genus Gymnosoma; species Gymnosoma rotundatum. The sequence goes on from OU744340.1 coordinate 71,746,742, forward strand.
ATTTTTGTATATAGGCTAGCGCTAATTTTTTCCCTTGAAGCTTTTTTTCTTATTTTTTAATTCTCTATCGCACGATATATTTATTTTTTTGATTGGATTTACTTTATTTTAAAGGCTCTGAAGAGATCCTTAACGAAATACTAAAATTTTTTAAAAATGCTTAACCTATTAAGAGTCGATGTCATTTTATTGTAAAATTATTTTTGGGCTATTTCAATAAACTAGACTTCAAGGATGGTGAAGGGTATATACGATTCAACATTACCGAATGTAGTTTTTTAATCAATTTGTATAAAAATTATTAAAAATAATTTGAAAATGTGTTTAGTATAATTTAAGTCCAAAAAGTCAGTTGGTTTCATTTAAAGATTTTGCTTATCGACCCTGATACAAATATTATGACAATATAACAGGCGTAACTGTCAACCCAGCAGTTTAGTTTTTCTTGTTGTCTCAAAACGTCACAGTTTATGTAAATTTGTTATTTTCGCAGCGACATATGTTTAACTTCGTGCATAAAAAATCTGTATTAATTTTTGTTTATAAAGCTTGAAAAAAGGCGAACTAGCCCAACTGTCAAACTCCATATATAAACTGTTATACAGATGTTTTATATATGGATTTTGACTACCGGTGAAAATCAATGAATTCGCCATCGCTACCACCTGGTTATTGATTCGCTTTGGCATGACATTTTTAACAACAGCGACAATTAATAAATTCGCCACTGCTTTCACTTTGTATATTTTTTCCACTGTTGTCAGGGAAAGATAGGAAAAAGTAACGCTTTTCCTTTAAATAAGTTACATTTTTTCATAAAAAGTTACATTTCATAATTTTCCTTAAATAAATAATAGTTTAATGTAAATTAAATTAATGTTAACTAATGTAATTTAATGTAAAGTTTTATTTCATATTTCAGAGAAAATAACAAGGCAACAAATTCATTTATTGAACAAAAACAAAACGAAAATAAAAAACATCAGTGATGATTTGCAAGAGTATTTAAGACAGGCCTGTCATATTTGCCGATTTGTCGGCATTTTGCCGATTTTTCGCCTCAAATTTATGAAAATGCCGATTTGCCGATTTTGGCTCCAAAAATGCCGATTTTTGATAAACACTGTAACAAGGTAAATTTTTTGTTTTAGAATAATTTATTAATTTTGAGCAACACTAGAATACCTCTAACATTAGAAAGAGACAACTTTTAATAAGTCAGCTCTTCTACTAAGGAGAAAAAGAGTAAGGCTTATTTGCTGTATTGGAAAAAACAATTCTTAACTGTATGTGAGCTATTAGAAAATAAAAAGTTCTCGCTGGCGTGAATGAAGCAACCGATCTATGCAACACCAAGTTATTGTGTTTGGTTGTACGTATATGTGAAAATTACAAATATAAAACTATTTTTTCCGATTGATAAAAGTAGATAATGTTATGCCGAAAGTCCAATTTGATAGGATTCGGTGCTGCCGTTATGACAGTCTGAAATAATTTAGTTGCAAAAATTAAAAAAAAAGATATTCACAGATTTATTTATTATGAAATATGTTTTTCACTCACGTGGATTATATGCTTGTCTTTAGTTACAATTTTAGAACATTCAAAAATTACTAGAAATAAAAAGATAAATTACTGCACCCAAGTCAAACCAGATGGCTGTCGCTTGAAGCAGTAGTTGTTTGAATACTAGATTTGTATGAGGCCTCAAAAACTTACTTTTAATTTGCTGCTTATGTTGATCAAATCGATAGAGCGGAAGCAAATATAAAAAATTAAACGAACCAAATTAAATTTATTTATCCTCTTTAAATATATTTTTGAAATTGTTAATAGTATAAACAGAATAACTATTTTAAGGTGAATCAACTGAAATACACAACCTATACAGCCATATAGAAAGGAATTTATGAATAGAGAGCATTTTTTGAAATTGGATGCGATGTATTTGGGCTCATTGGTTAAGGAGTTGATACAAGAATCAAAATGGTAAATTACTGTATTAACTTTTATTTAGATCTTACAAATTCAAATATTAAAACACTTTGATTTTAAACATAAATCTTTAAAAATGATAAATTATTTGCTACTTTTTGTTAATAAAAATATGTTTTATTCTACTCAAAATGTGTTTTTTAACTTGCCGATTTTTTGCCGATTTGTTAAAATAATTAAAGTGCATATAAAGCCGATTTTTTGAGCAAAAGTGACGATTTCTTATCAACATTTTCTGGCACCCTGTGTATGAATAAAATAAATGAAAACAAAATTGCGTTTTAAAAAATCAAAGTTTCTTCTCTTAATAAATGCCAACGACTTTGACAAGTGTAACATCGAGTATTTTCCCTCTATGTTTACTATCCGCTAATTTTCTCTTACAGCTACAGTCAATATTCGCTTTTGAAAAAAAGACAATATTGTACACTTTTATACGGCTTACGCTCATCTCTAATATATACATAGATTAGGTAAACATGATAGATTTGAATTGAGATTTATAGATTCTTTACAATTCTGGAGACTTTAGCAAATAATCTTACACATATGGTTCGGCGATATCAGAATATCTTGCTTGTGGAGAATTTGAGTGGATAACAAGATCTTACTTTGTTTGATGTTGAGAAAATATCTGATACATCAGCACTTAGCAGTAGATATTGAGTATTCTGACTTAATACATTATGATCAAAATGTCTGTCCACAAAATAAAGCATTAAAAATTACATAATACATAACAGAGTTTTAAAGCAGAGTATTGCTATTGTTTTAAAACATAATTACAGAATTTTAAAATTTAAGCAGAACCATAGAAAAAGTGCCAAAAATGATTTTGAAAATAATTTCTTTAAACTTCTAAATAATGCTCTTTATGTAAAAACGATGGAAAATGTAGAAAAACGTAAGGATGTAAAAATTGCAAATCAATGGGAAACCACAAACAAAAATCGCTCAGGTCTGAGACCACTAATATCTAAGCCAAATTTTATAAGTTTAAAGAAATTTTTTGAGGACGTGTATGTGGTAGAATTGAAAAAGTACAACCGTGCTGCAATAAACCTACATATATATGTTGTTTTCACGGTACTAGAATTATCGAAATGAAAGATGTATGATTTCCATTATGGGTACATGAAACCAAAGTTTGGTAAGAATTTTTCTCTAAATTATATGGATACATATTCATTAATTTACATAATTAAAACTGACGATTATTACAATGATTTACGTAATGACATTAGGTATTTTTGATTAATTAATTAATTTTGATCAGAATATCCAGTACAGGGAACTGCCAGAGTATCAATTTTTGTTACTCAAAGTATAGTCATCTTAAATGCGGTTGCGGTGGTAACATTATGACAGAGTTTGTGGGCTTAAGGTCAAAAATGTATTCACAGACTACAGTCAACACAAAAGAATTTAAAAATCTAAGATTTAAAAAAATCGGATGCAAAACGCTGTCAGTAAAAGATTATGGGCAGTGTTTATTTGGGGGTAATATGCAGATTAATTATTTACACAAAAATTGCACAAAATTTTAGTCAGTCTTAATGATGATAAAAGAAACATTATGAATGATGTAATAAAAACGAGGGCTTGGAATCATTATTAATATAGAGTTTATAGTTACATGGAAACTGAGTAGAAAAATTAACCTTATGAATAATAAATGTGTGATGATAGTGGTCAGTAGCATTATGAAATTATATCTGTTTTTGTAAACAAAACATTGTTTTATTTTATTTTCTTTAAAATATATATTAAAACATAACTCTTAAATATTAAAAACAATCATAAGATAAATACTTAACTTCGCGTTTATAAATTTATAATTATTTTTACAGCTATGTTTCTGTTGTTTAGCTTGAGGTATATCCTTTATTCATAATCTCCTACATTAAATTTAGATAGCCTGAATATTTTTAGGCGGTTGTATACTGTATTCAACAATTTTTCCTCATTTGCCGAATTAACTTCTATTAGAGAAATTTTAATAGTGGGGTGAACTTTTCTATTATATGCTTTAATTAACTCTTTGTAAATATCAAGCCAGTGATAGGATCCACGAAAACTAAGTTCTTTCCACATCAATTCTTTTATTGTCGAAAATAATCGTTCTAGTATTGACACTTTCATGCTACTAAACGTTGAGTAATAATTGTTATTATATTTTTTCATCAGCTTAGCAAAATGTTTAATAAAAACTTTTTACCATCATCTGTCTGCAAGTTTTTTGTAATCCGACCTAATCTTAAGATCGTCTCTATTACTTGAACTACTTCTAGGCAGTTTTTGTTTAAATGGCTGCACCCCATGCAAATTTTGATAACGTATAAGTTACAGTTAACAAGTATCGATAATTATTATTATATTGCAGCATAGCTGCCCATTTCAACTAAATCTGCCTGCCACAATTTGTCCATTCCTTTCATGATAACTCTTCTACGTCTAAAAAATCTCTTTTTCAGTTTGTTTATACAGTTTTGTTTTGATTTATTATCCATCCTTAAATATAAACATAGGCGGATTAAACCTATTTCGATGTCTCTTTCATTTATTCCTTTAATATCACTCAATAAGATTTCAGTCTTTTTCAGATTCGAGAACGTTGGAATATAATAATTATAATAAAAATGTAATAGCTGCTTTCTTAGATTACTATTCCAACAAAGTTAAAAAAACTCCTATCCGAATTATTGATTTATACGTTTCACAATCAATATTTATTCTGAATTTTCCTTGCCGCACTTCCAAATAGCATACAAGTTAATAATTAACATATTTATTTTTCTTTATAAAAGTTCAATTCTCCTATCGCAATCCAATTGCTGACACATTTCCGGTTGTTACAGTTAATAATTATTTTTCTTACCTTAATAAAGTTCATTCCCCTATCGCAATCCAATTGCTGACACATTTCCGGTTGTTACAGTTAATAATTATTTTACTTACCTTAATAAAGTTCATTCCTCTGTCGCAATTCAATTGCTGACACATTTCTTATTGAATTTAACAAATTTAATTTTTTATAATATTTAGTTAAAGTGCTGACTACATTTTATTGCTGATGATTGCTGTTCGATAGTTATTAAGCTTATAAGTAGAATATTAAGTATTCATTATGGTATTAAGAAATAATTGTTTGTAAAAAGAAGACATAGTCTTCAACAAGCATAAAATAAAATTATTTGCGTAAAGAAGACATAATCTTCAGCAAATAAATAAATTAATAAATAAATAAATTAATAAATAAATAAATTAATTAAAAAAAACCAAATAATAAATAATTTAATTTACTGGCGCCCGAGCAACTGGGTATATTTTAAGTAAAAAATAGATATACCACGGAACCCAAGCCTGTACGTGTCCGTCCGCAGGCACCCGTTCGTTGACAGTATTGTTTCGAATCCGCAGTAACGTAAAGTAAAAAGGAAAAAATTCGTGCAATCGGAACGGTTTTATTTAAGTGATTTGATTAAGTGAGACTTATAATAAGTGTAATGAAACGAAATAAATAATAAGAACTAAAAAATTATATTTGAGACAGAAAATAAAACTGAACAATTTAATAAATTATAAAAACTGCACAAAAAAATATTTAAATTAAAATATTAAAGTAAAACACTAGAAAAAAACGTTTGAAAAACAATTATTACAACATAAAAAAAATCAACATAGAAGTCCGACATCCGTTGGAAAATTAACCAGCCTAAACTCATCGAAAACACCTTCACATAATCAAGATCAACAGAAAAAATCAACATTGAAATCCAACACCTTTTAATCAACTATAAATATCATCAAGATCATCAGAAAAAATCAACATTGAAGTCTAATACCCGTAGATGATAAATCAACTAAAGCATCTTTAATCAACTCTAAATATATTTTTTTAACAACAACTTAAACATGAAGGCAGCACTATCCATCTTGTAAGTTAAAATTACGTTAAACTTAAGAAAATTTTTTCAGAATAATTTAAGTTAAATATTAAAAAAAATTTTCATTAAAGAAATAAATTAAATAAAAAATTACAAAGTTTTATCAAAATACAATGATGTCTAATCCTAACAACCTAGTGAGACCACCTATTCTTAACCCTCCTAACCCTAATCCAAATCCAAACCCAGCAATAGGCCCACAAAATTTTCAAATAAATCCTGAATTAGAAAATAGAATAGCTTTAATTTGTGCCCAACAGTGTAGAAGTATTGTGCAATCAATAATTAACCCTAATGCGGATATAAATCTTGGAAATGACCAAATAATTGAGGAAAGATATAGGGAAAATCTTAATGATTTGGACAAAATACCAGACATAGTTAGAAGTTTAAGGGAATTTTCTGGAAACTCTTCAGAATTTAATTAGTGGAAAAAAAGTGTCGAAAGGGTACTACACATCTACGACTCAATGAGGGAAACACCAAAATACTTTGGAATCCTAAGCGTCATCAGAAATAAAATAGTAGGAAACGCAGATATCGCATTAGAGTCCTACAACACTCCTTTAGACTGGAGTAGTATAGTAAGATGTTTGACTCTACATTATGCCGACAAACGCGATTTAGGCACGCTAGAGTATCAGATGACATCTCTTATCCAAGGAAGAAACACTATTCAAATTTTTTATCAACAAGTCTATTCACACTTATCCCTAATATTAAATAAAATAGGTTGCATGGAAATGGGACAAGAGTCCTTTCGACTTTTGACTCAGACATATCGAGACAAGGCTCTCGATACGTTTATAAGAGGATTAAACGGAGATCTACCAAGACTCCTAGGCATTCGAGAACCTTCAGATCTTCCGCAAGCACTACATCTTTGCTTGAAGTTGGAAAACCAACTTTATAGATCAGAATACGCGACTAAGCACCAAAATCATAAACATCGTCAACAGCTTCCACTTCCTTCAATGCGTAATTTGAATACACAAAATCATAATAGACCTTTTTATCCAGAACTAACATTTCAACACTCTACGAAATATAATAGCCCTACAAACAGTATGCAACAAAATTTATTTAAAAATCAACAGCCCTTCCCATATCATAAACCCCAAACCATGTTTCAACCGCATCAACAAAGGCAACAACAATTCCAATTCCAGCCGCCAAGACCAACACAACCTAAGCCTCAAGAACCTATGGAAATTGATCAGTCTGTTCAAACAAGAAATGTTAACTACCAAAACAGACCCCGTCAAACGACACAATTTCAAGGTAAAAGACCTGCATCAATGAATCACGTTCCACCACCATTTAAACAACAACGAAATTTTCACATACAAACTAATCAACAAAATTTTGAAAATATAATAGAATCTGAAGAATTTCAACCAGAAAATTTCGAAGACAACTACTACCGGCAAATACAAAATCAAGATCTTGAGAAATACGTCGAAGCTTTAGACGAACAGGATCAACAGTATGAACTTCCTACCCAAGAACTAACTGACATTCATTTTTTAGGCTAACGTATTCTTCGCTTCCATACTTTGAATGTAAGGCGAAGAATGGTCAAATCTTAAAAATCTTAATAGATACGGGATCTAATAAAAATTACATTCAATCCTCTCTTGTAAGCAATCCTAAACAAAATGAAAAACCTTTTTTGCAAACTCAGTTTCTGGTGACATTGAAATCACACACCATACATTTATATTTTACCCTACCTTAAAACATTTCATGGTATTTTAGGCCATGACAGTTTACAAGAATTAAACGCAATTATCTATATTAAAGAAAAATACATGTTAATAAATCACAAAATTAAAATTAAAATCCATCAACAAATTTCCCAATCAGTAAACAAAATGGAATTTAGAACTAATCACATGGACGAGATTCAAAAATCTCAATTAGAAAAAATTATTAATAAACATCCCAATTTGTTCAAAGATCCTAATAAAAAACTGACATTTACCTCTCGAATCAAAGGAGAGATTCGAACTACATCTGAATCTCCAATATATTGTAAATCATATCCATATCCCATGGCACTCAAAAACGAAGTTGAAAAACAAATAAAAGAACTTCTAAATGATGGTATAATTAGGCCTTCCAGATCACCTTACAACGCACCCGTCTGGATTGTCCCGAAAAAAATGGACGCATCCGGCGAAAAAAAATTCAGAATGGTAATTGACTACAGAAAGCTAAACGCGATCACTGTAGCCGATAGGTACCCTATCCCTGAAATTAACGAAGTTCTCGCAAATTTAGGAAAAAATAAATACTTCTCAGTAGTCGACCTTAAAAGTGGTTTCCACCAAATTCCTTTGAAGGAATGCGATGTAGAAAAAACCGCGTTTTCCATCAATAATGGAAAATTCGAATTCGTCCGACTTCCATTCGGATTAAAAAACTCACCATCAATCTTCCAACGAACTTTAGATGATGTTTTAAGACATCACATAGGAAAAATATGTTATGTCTACATTGACGACATTATTATTTTCTCCAAAACCGAAAAAGAACACTTTGAACATCTAGACAAAATATTTGAAACATTAGAATCTGCGAACTTTAAAATACAGCTCGACAAGTGTGAATTTTTAAAAACGGAAATTGAATTTCTTGGATTTATTATAGGAACAGAAGGTATAAAAGCAAACAAACAAAAAGTAGAAGCAATAGCCCAACTTCAGCCACCAAAAACCCTAAAAGATTTAAGAAGTTTCCTTGGCATGTCAGGTTACTATAGACGCTTTATCCAAGATTACGCAAAACTTGCTAAGCCCCTGACATCCCTTTTAAGAGGGGAGGAAGGACGCATTTCAAAAAATGCCTCCAAGAACAAAAAAATATTTTTAGATTATAATGCTCTAGATGCATTTCAAAAATTAAAAAACTCGTTAATCTCTAGTGACATAGTGCTCTCACATCCTGACTTCGAAAAATGTTTCGAGCTTACGACAGATGCTTCCGACTACGCACTCGGTGCAGTCTTATCGCAAAACAAAAAGCCGATAACATTTCTTTCGCGAACATTAAGTAAAACGGAAGAAAATTATGCCACGAACGAAAAAGAAATGTTGGCTATAATTTGGGCATTGAACTCACTGAGAAATTATCTGTACGGATCCCGAAAGGTAATCATATTCACAGACCACCAGCCTTTAACATATGCTCTTAGCAGTAAAAACACAAACAGCAAGATGAAGAGATGGAAAGCCATACTCGAGGAATATGATTATGAACTTAGATACCAACCAGGTAAAACAAACGTGGTAGCAGATGCACTATCCAGGCCACCACAGATAAATTCAATGACAGCAACCCAGCACAGTGATGAAAGCTCCTCAGAGAATAAAATACCAGCAGTGGAATGTCCTATTAACGTATTCAAAAATCAGATTCATATTTTAATAGACAACAATGATAGCTACAAATTTGAAATCCCTTTCCCGACTTATCACAGGCACATAATAAAAAAACCTTATTACACCAAAAATATATTAATTTCGATTCTAAAAAAGTATCTTAACCCTAGCGTAATTAATGGATTATTTACTACTGAGCCAATTATGGGCATAATTCAAGAATTTTATTCCGAACATTTTATTAACTATAAAATTAGATTCACCCAGTCACAGGTCAAAGAAGTAACAAATGATGTAGAACAAGAAGAAGTATTGATCAGAGAACATAGAAGAGCCCACAGAAATGCCAAAGAAAATAGAGAGCAGATAAAAAAAGATTACTATTTTCCAAAAATGACAGAAAAATCCAGTAGAATTGTTAAAAATTGTCAAGTTTGTAGAGAACAAAAATACGACCGACATCCTAATAAACCACAGTTCCAACCCACACCAATCCCACAAAATCCTGGAGAAATCATCCATATTGATATTTATTCTACCGAAGGAAAACTTGTATTAACAGCAATCGACAAATTTTCAAAATACGCTTTAGTTAAAATTTTAAAATCTAGGGCAATAGAAGACATTAAAGAGCCATTAAAAGAAATAGTTTTAGCTTTTGGTATCCCCAAGTCCATAGTCATAGATAATGAAAAATCCTTAAATTCTGTATCAATAAACTTTCTTCTTAAAGATCAATTTGGCATTAAAACCTACACTATACCGCCCTACTCCAGTTGTGTAAACGGTCAAATAGAAAGATTTCACTCCACTCTTTCAGAGATCATGAGATGTTTAAAACCAGAAAAACTACATACTTCTTTTCACGACTTACTTACCAGGGCAATACACGAATATAACAGGTCGATTCACTCCACCACCGGCAGAAAACCGATAGATATATTTTTTAACAGAAATCTAAGTAATGATCCAGAAAAATTACTCTCGGACAAACAAGATATAATCAATCGTTTAAAGGAAAAACAGAAACAGGACTTAGACTACCATAATCAAAATAGACATGAAATAAAATGTTATTCACCAGGAGAAGAAATCTTTGTCAGAGTTAACAAGAGACTAGGGTCAAAACTGACTCCAAGGTTTAAAAAGGAAATAGTCAAAGAAGATAGAAATTCTACTATTTTAACAATGACAGGCAGAATTGTGCATAAAAGTAATATTAAAAGAAAATAAATTATATTTACAGATTTTATTTAACCTTTGTAAAAACTGAAGTTCAAATTTTGGATTACACTTCTTCGTATGTTGTGACAATTAATAGAGGTACAGCAAAAATTCAACAGGGAACCTTTACTATTCTACATTCAATAGAGTTGGCACAATATGCAACAGCAATATCCGATACCCATTCATTTATCCAACAACACATCCCAAATTACCATAACCTGCATCCCATCCTTATTCATGAATTAAAACTCTCCGAAAATATTCTAGAAAACATAACACCAACTGTAAAAAATAAAAGAGCAATAAATTCCATAGGTACTATTTGGAAATATATCGCGGGATCTCCTGATCACGACGATTTTGAAATTATGGCAAATAATTTGAATGATCTTAACAAAAATAATAATAAACAAGTTCATGTAAATGAAGCCTTTAATGAAAGATTAAATAATCTCACAGAAGTTGTTAATAAAATTTCAAATGCAATTAGAAAAGATGTAATATTAGAAAATGAAATTGTCATAAACCTACAAAATAGAATCAGACTAGTTAAGGAAGAACTAATAAATATTCAAAATGGAATTATATGGGCAAAGATAGGAATTGTTAACCCATTAATATTAGATAAAAAAGAAATTGAAATAGCTATAAGTAAAATAAGAAAAGAAAATATTGCTTTCGGAAGTCCTGAAGAAGCACTTCAATTTGCTAAAGTATCTGTCCTATACAGTACTAATAAAAAATTATTTTATTTGGTTAAGATTCCTTTAACAAAAAATGAAACTTATGAAGATGTTATTCTAAGACCAGTAAAGAAAAAAAACTCTGTCATTAATTTAGATTTTAAGCAAATTTTAAAAAATGAAAAAATAATATATGGAATAATTGATGATTGTGAAAAATATTATAATATAAGAATTTGTAAAGAGAATCAGTTAAAAAATATTTAAAATAGCAAATGTATTCCTAATCTTTTAAGTAGTCAAAATTCTACATGTGTAACGAGCAACAATCATCATATCCCATCAATCGAAGAGATCGAGTCCGGGGTTATCCTAGTAAATAATTGCAACACGTCTATTTATATTGATGAAACAATGAGAAATATATCTGGAACACTTCTAATTAAATTTCATAATAGCACTATTAAAATTAACAATATGACTTTTAGTAATATAGAGGCTTCACCTTTACAAATCATTCCCGCATTAATGCAGCCCGCTCCTTTCGAAAGCGACCACATTAATTTTCTATCATTAGAAGCGCTCAACGAATTACAGATTAATAATACGGAGGTAATTTCAACTATTCAAAAACACTTGGAAATCGGAGGATGGTCAATCTCTGTTATCCTGAGTCTCATTATTATTTCATTAGCAATCTTCAAATTATTCTTCAAAAATCCCAAAAAAATAATTGTCTTTGAACCTCAAATTCCCCACATTAATAACGAGCCTAATGCAACAATAAGTTTGCAACATTATGCCGAATACCCAAAACCAATTGCATTAGCAGCTCCCATCAAACCTCCTAGGTTAAACAATATTCCTTTTTTCTAAATGATTGAGGACAATCAATTTAAGAGGGGAGGAGTTAATAATTAACATATTTATTTTTCTTTATAAAAGTTCAATTCTCCTATCGCAATCCAATTGCTGACACATTTCCGGTTGTTACAGTTAATAATTATTTTTCTTACCTTAATAAAGTTCATTCCCCTATCGCAATCCAATTGCTGACACATTTCCGGTTGTTACAGTTAATAATTATTTTACTTACCTTAATAAAGTTCATTCCTCTGTCGCAATTCAATTGCTGACACATTTCTTATTGAATTTAACAAATTTAATTTTTTATAATATTTAGTTAAAGTGCTGACTACATTTTATTGCTGATGATTGCTGTTCGATAGTTATTAAGCTTATAAGTAGAATATTAAGTATTCATTATGGTATTAAGAAATAATTGTTTGTAAAAAGAAGACATAGTCTTCAACAAGCATAAAATAAAATTATTTGCGTAAAGAAGACATAATCTTCAGCAAATAAATAAATTAATAAATAAATAAATTAATAAATAAATAAATAAATTAATTTAAAAAAACCAAATAATAAAAAATTTAATTTACTTACACACAGTTTATACTTGAAAGTGTATTCAGTAGCTTCCTCCCTTGTATTTTCAATTGAGTTTATTGAACATCAATATTCGCGCCGAGAAAGCGGCCTGTTAATGTAGTCCTTATAACTCATAAGGATAAGACAATTTTCTTGACCGAATCCAAGAATTTTAAGTTTAAGAAGTACTCCAAAAAAAAAAAAAAAAAAAAAAAAAAAAAAAGATTTTATCTTGAAAATTAATTTTCTTGTTTTCTTTGGAAAACGTCCGCATACATTTGAAAAACAAGTTTTCTTTCTAAAAAGATTATTAGAAATTAAAAATGAACTAAAGCCAAAATAATTTCAATTCATTTATAGTATTCACAGCTCAAAATCCTAATTTAATAAAAATTAAAATAGTTCAAAATCTTAAAAATTAGCGGGTGTCTCCTTACATACATGTTTTTTAAGTGTATTATTAACTGTAAAAAGAACTTCTTTAAAATTAAAAAATGGCTGCGTCTTACTGTAACTCCCAATAGCAAAAACTGATGCAAAAATAAATCTAAAAATTAAAGGTTGGCCCCATAGGTGACGTAAATTGACTTATCTTGGCCTGTCTTTTGAACCGTTATAGACAAACGCTTGAAAATTGGACAGAATGTCGATTACTATGACCGAAACAACTATTAATAATCAAAAATAAAAATTAAAGGGTTCCCAAATAGTTTACTTAATTTGATGTATAGAGCTATACTTTTGAACAGTTGTAGACAGACAGGTAAAACTTACAAGAGAACAGTACCATTTAGAAATTAAAGGGTTTTTTCATAATTGATGGAAATTGAAGTATATTGGCCTATCTACAAATAGACAAATGCTTGCAAATTGGATAGAATGGCCAGTGCTATGACCGTTATAGTCACAAGTATTACAATCAAAATTATGAACTATAGGAGGCCCCAATAGTGCATTTAATTTGATGTATGATGATCTGGCCAAACTGTTGAACCGTTATAGACAGATGGTTGCAATTTATACAGAATCTGATTGATAAGTATACTACAACAGCAAGTATGTAATTTGAATTTGGAAATTAGACAGTATCCTAATAGTTGCTGTAATTTGATGTGTATTGCCAAACTGTTGAAGAGTTGTAGACAGACTCTTGAATTAACAGACTGATGAAATCTGTTTTGATGTCGGTTTTTTTTGCCAGAATTATTCTATTATAGTATTCATTCTCTATGAAGCTCAATTATTAACTAACGATTTTTAATTTCGATAGTCGCCTTTTAAAGACGATTTTTAACACTTATCCCTTACTAAAAATAAAAAAAGAAGTAAAGTAATCTAATTATATTAATCTCATGTATGTATAAGTATTATTAACTAAAATAAATATTATATTTTATTTATTTATCTAAATATATATCTGTTTTTATTTCTTTTTTTACATTTCTAAGTGTGTTGTTTATTTTATTATAAAATCCCAAATTATATTAACTTTGTCTTTGTTGCTCTTCTTTTTGATTTTCGTATGTTGCTGACAATAGGTTGAATAATTTTTATGCTGCTCAATAATTTTTATCACTTTAAGTTTTTTCTTCAGAAAGAAATAACATCCAAACATTCCAACTTCATCTCCATTTGAATCATCGTGAGAGCATGGAGTTATATAAATACTAAAATCTGCATATCTATTTTCAAATGATCCTATTTCTTGTAAATATTCTTCGAAAATTTTATTTCCAAATTTTTGTAGAAAGTCTTCAATAGTATTCATCCTTTTAAAATTTTATTTAATACTGAGTAAATAGATTAATCATAGAAACTCTTATAGCCCGAGTTCAATTAAAATTTTAAATAAAAATAATTAATTGTTAACTATGTTTTAATTTGCTTTACTTAAATAAATTTTATTTAAATGTATTAAGAGGATACTGGAGGAACTGGTTTTAACTCAAACCTTCATCATCATTTTAAGAAAATGTTGTTATCATATAGACGCCCGTAGATAATAGTTCAACATTTTTATACATCAGCGAATTAAACCTCTAAGAGAAGTAAAATATACTGGTTTTCAACTCTTGCACAACAGATTCTCCATAAAACAACAACGTGATCATTTGCATATTAGAAAAAAATATTTATTATATAGACCAAGTTTTCTTAATAAAAGTAAAGAAGGACCAAATATTTTTAATTTTATATTTATTTATTTTTTATATCAATAATAATATATTTATTCAAACTTAAGTCAATTTTTTTTTCTTTTACTAAAAATGTATATCCCTTATTAATTTACCTTCTTCTTCGTCAAACCAGTAGAGTTTCACAGCTGAGATAACATCTCCTTCGTCATCATATAGAAATTAAAGACTTAATTTTTATGATATCCCAGTTGGTTGTTGAGAATATCTATATTTGCATCACTGCTACCATTATATTATCTGATATGTATGTATATGCCTCATTCCTTAACTTAGAAGAAGAAGGGGCTTATTGAAAGTTCTTCTTCCATACTGTCCAATGAAATTAAAATGGGGCTTAAATTTATTTTTTTTTTCAATTTTGGATATTAAAAACCCAATATAACTTTTTCATTTTACAATAATAAAACGATTTAACACAAATAAATTTTTTTAATAATAAGAAAATTTCCGAAACAAACAAATTGATTAAAAAATCAATCATAGCCTTGAACAAGCAAGAGTGCTATATTTGGAAATGCCGAATCTTATATACACTTCACCATCTATGTAAATCTCGTTTAGTGAAGTAACTCCAATTAAAATAGCAAATATTGGGGTGATAGAGAATTTAAAAGTAAAAAAGTTTGGCAATGCATATATAAATATATATATATATATAGTTTTGTAGAAACTTCTTGCTTTGCAAACAGACACAATAGGCCATTTCGTTTCACTTTCTGGGCCAGAATTATTTTTACTTTTTTTTAGAATATAAATAAAGCATCTTTGTAACAATATGTTATTTATACTCATGTATGACATTACCACTAGCAAAGAAAGCCATCAACAACTCCTTAAAGTACCAGCAGCATCCTGGCAATCGTAAGCTTTAGGCCAGTATTAATATTAAATTTTTGGTACCTTATTATTAACATATTAGGTCCAGTTAATGAAAGAAAGTTTTACCCATTGTGTTTCATAAATATTGAGTACGAGGGCTGCTCTATATATTTCTGTCCTATTAGTGAAAATGCGAATAGTTATAATCAAAAATGGTTTTATTGTTTTTCAAAGTATTCTCCAGCATGACTTATACACTTTTGCATGCGCTCAAACCAGTTGTCGAAGCACTTTTTCCACTCCGAATGAGACACCTCTAAATCATGGTTTTTGAACACCAGCAGCTTCTTCTGGCGACGAAAATCGTTGACCACGCATTTTTTTCTTGATGTGCGGAAACAAGAAGAAGTCATTAGGTGCCAAGTCAGGGCTGTACGGCGGATGACCCATTAATTCGACGTTTTGGCCAGTCAAAAACGCTCTGGTTTGAGCCGATGTGTGTGAGCTCGCATTGTCATGGTGAACAATGATTCGTCTTCTCTTGTTGGTTTTTCGAATTTCTCCGATGACTTCAGGCAAACAAATTATAGTGTACCACTCAGAAGTGACCGTCCTACGTTGCTCAAACGGAACAGTCGCCACATGACCAGTTTTGCCGAAGAAACAGGCGACCACTTGCTTCGAAGTGCTTCTTCCACGAACAACTTTCGTTGGATTTTGCTCGTCTTTGAAGACCCACACGGCCGATTGTTGTTTCGTTTCGGGCTCATACGCATAGATCCATGAATCGTCACCTGTGATAATCTTATAAACGTCTTTTGAAGCACCGCAATCGTATTTTTGCCACTTTTTTTTGCACCAATCGACACGAGCCTTTTTTGAGCGACTTTCAAATTGTGCGGGATCCAACGAGAACAAACCTTTTTTACGGCCAGGTGTTCATGCAGTATCGAATGTATGCTGGTGGAAGAAATGTCCAAGGATGTCTCTATCTCTCGGTATGTCGCATGTCGATCTTGCATTATGAGTTCACGCACGGCATCAATGTTCTCTGGCACAACAGCCGTTTTTGGACGACCTTCACGGAATTCGTCTTTGAGCGAGCTTCGGCCACGATTAAATTCATTATACCAATTTTTCACAGTTCTATAGGATGGTGCTTCATCGCCATACAAAGATTTAAGTTCATCAATGCACTCTTGTCGTGATAATCCACATCGAAAGTTGTAAAAAATGATGGCACGAAAATGTTCACGAGTTAATTCCATTTTTTTCTATATTAATTTTTTCAAGTCACTGTAAACAACACAAATAATGGTCGTACATCAAAACGTTTTGAGTCGATTATGCTTAAAAATGACAAGCTTTCCAATGGAAATATCAGATTGCACCTGGCAGCACTTAGTGTTGGCAGGCCAGAAATATATATAGCAGCCCTCGTACTTAATTATAGTGTGTTCATACATGCACTTTTATTGGGTCAATATTCTGTGTATTGACAAAATTAGTTTGGTTTAGACGACATTGCTTTGTGTTTGAGTAATAATTTCAAAATTTAACTTACTTTAGACGCCATTGCTTTGTGTTTGAGGTTTAAATTTCGCAATTTTCTGTTTTAATTTTTTTTAATAATTCATCTCTATTTTCTTACTTTTGTTTGAAGGTGCCATTTTTCATTCAATTTTAACAATTTTTGTTTTTTTCTCTTACTGCGCTTTGCTTTAACCGCCTTCCTATTTGACACTTAATTCAAAATTTAATATATAAAAATGAAAAGGTACGTAAAAATATATGAGTCGAACCGAATACCTACATTTTCAGCCAACCTTAAACATATAAAATTAAGCTGACAGATTTTTTATCTTTTCTAAATGCAATATTATCGCAAAGAAAATCATAAAAAATTCGCCAAGTATCTCGCCTCTCGCCATTTCAAAATTTTTATTGCCAAAGAGCATTTTTTATCGCCCCTAGAAACACTGCCGAGAGTTATCTTTTCACGGAATGTTTGTAAGTATTTTTCTTAAATAATGCCGCTGTAGCTTGCGAACGTTTAAAAGAGTGTTTTATTACCATTCCTGACTTTATGTTTTATCAAAACTGTGCATTATATGATAGAGATAAATAAGATAAGCATATACATTTTTTCATTAGATCCTCAATATAGTTTCTAAAAATAAAAAAGTACAATAAAATAATAAACATAACCAAGTGTAGCTTGCTTGCTAATAAGTGCCAGTGATATCTTTTTTATTGTATTTGAGAGCAATAAAACAAGAGCAAGACAAAGAAAACTTCCTAGCAATAATATTTGAAACTTACATAAAATGTGTTTTTTCTTAACATTAACATTACTTTTAAAAATTAATAATAATATTGCGTTTGAAATGTTTTAAATCTAAACAGTCATCATTATTGCCCAGCAAAAAATTTGACATTACCTTGAAAAGTACTTGCCATATATTGACTTACTTTTGTGATTGCCCTATTTTGTTACTCGCTTACAAAACACATTACGTTAGTTTGCAAAAAAGGAGGTAGTAATGGAAATAGTTCTTTATGTTAAAAGAGACTACCGTACTAATGGTACTCATTATTTCCTACAATAATTAATGTAATCGATTCTCAGTAATTGATTATAAAAGTCTCATGCCTTGTTAAAATCATTAAGTTGGCAATCTAGTTGGGAAGTATTTACTTCTGCCAAAAATGCTTAATTCCGCACTCGATTACCTTTTCAACAATTTTTTGCTGGGTGTAAATATCATGTAAAATATTATTTACTATTTTATTAAGAACTTCTAAAGTAATATGAAAAATAAACTTATGAAGAGTATAATATTATTGTCAAAGATAGTTTTACATATGAATATGGTGAATGGTATATAAGATCCGACAGAGACGAATGTAGCACTCTTACTTGTAAGTGTTGTCATTAAATTAGATATCAATAATAGTGCGTTTACAGTAGAACAAAATTGACTAGATTTGATTTAAAACTTTCGCTAAATCTAGTACGTTTACATTTTATTTCTTTGACACTAGCAAGATTTCATATTGACAAAAACGAAAAATATGCATTTTAACAACTAAATTGCTTTTTATTTATACTTCAGAATTTTGTTTACTTCTATTATTTCTTCACTTGGATACTGTTTTATTTAAATTTTATGCCGAATCCTATATGCCCTTCAACATCTATGTAAATCTAGTTTAGTGAAGTAACTCTAACAAAAAAAAATAAATATTGGGATGAGAGAGAATTAAAAAGTAAACAAATTTTGGTACTGCATACATATAACATCGCCTCGAATATTTAAAAAATTTGTATGTTTCCTTAAAGATCTTTTCAAAGCCTTTAAAATGATACCCATATTGATATTTTAAAAAATTTGAAAATTTCAGAGGCCCGCAACTCGGAAAATATGGGGTCAGAATTGGATATTGTAGAAATTACAAATGGAATGACAAACTTAGATACATATATTATTTTTTCACTTTTTGTGGTAGAGGGTATAAAAATTAAAAAATTTTTTAATTAAAGACACTGGAATATTTTTTTTTAAATTTAATTTTCACAATAACTTCGTGCTATTTTTTATTGAATTATCCCGATTAAATTAATTATCGATATTGATTATTGAGGGTCAAAGCACGTCTCGATGGCCATTTCGTTATCGCTTACTTAACTCTTCAGGAAACTTTTGACAAACATTTTAAATAAACTAAAGATTTTTGTCTAAGCAATAAAGCAAAGACAAAAATCAAACTGTTGTTATAATTTTCGATAATAACCGTCGTCACTGGCTGTGTACTTTGGATGTTCGGCGTGCGCTTTCGATGTGATAACATCATTTTCAAGCCACGTGTTTATTAAAACTGAAGAAATAGTGTTAAAAATAGATAGTGTTAAGAATAATTTTGTTTATGAGGTCTTGCGTATTCGTAACACATCAAAAAACTGATGGAAAAACATAAAATAACCCATTACTACAGATACGTAGACGACATTATATGCATCCTAGGAAGAGACAACGCCGAACAAATTCTTATAGACTTAAACCTAATACACAACAAAATCATATACACAATGGAAAAAGAGCAAAACAGAACTTTACATTATCTTGAGATATCAACCACACAACCATCGACAAACTACTCAGACAATACAAAAACAAGAAGAAAGAAGACAAGGACACAATCGACACAGCACGACGACACATCTTTACTTACACAGGGCCAAAAATATATATATTAACTAACCTTTTCCGAAAAGAAGGTTTACACACAACATTAAAAACGAGCAACACTCTACGTAACAATCTCAAGACATCAATAGAAACAACGGATAAATTTAGCACCAGCGGAGTATACAGACTTATTTGCACCTGCAACCATACATACATCGGACAAACTGGACGAACATTAAAAACAAGGTTTACAGAACACATACGATCATACAAAAGGAAAAGGGAAGACTCCAATTTCGCAAAACACCTTAAAAAAGTAAAAAAAAGTAAAAAAAGGACGAAGACTAGACATTCTTGAAAACATGGAAATTTACAAAACACGAACGTTTAACAGAGACATTATAAACGAACAGGTAAACACAACCTCTGACACGATTTTTACACCACTTAAATTACTAAAACACTCTTACAAACGAAAAACACCCACAGACGGCCACACTTAACTCCAATAATAAAAGACCCAAATATTAAACTATTTACCCCAATAAACATGACAGATATCAGGAAATCTACCTGTATAATACTATTTAGACGGACGAAAATTACCTTAACCCACCACCTTTTATTCTTAACACTATATATTTTTAACACTATCTCTTCAGTTTTAATAAAAACGTGGCTTGAAAATGATGTTATCACATCGAAAGCGCTCGCCAAACGTTCGATTTATACAGCCAGAGACGACGGTTATTACCGAAAATTATAACAACAGTTTAATATATACTGGCGGAATCAACCCAATTAATTTAATACAAAAATCAAAGTTTTAGCAAAAACAACAATAACCAACAGTAATTCTATTTTTCTTTCTCTACCCTCAATAATCAATATCGGTAATTAATTTAATCGGGATAATTCAATAAAAAATAGCACGAAGTTTTTGTGAAAAAAAAATTTTTTTTGTTTTTATTAATTTTGTTTTGTATTTTAATAAAAATGTCATATTTCGTTAAATAGCGTAGTAATTTTTGGTACTCTCTTGGGAAAAAGAATAGTTGTATCACTAAAGGCCAGGATTCACTACCATACGCAATCGTAAGATTTAAGAAAAAAATCTGACAGAATATTTTGGTCAAATAATATAAGTTTATTAATGTGTGAAATCCTGTTAATTATTTATTGGCCAATTAGGCTAACAAATTAACAAAAAATAAAAAAAATCTGTTATACTAAAAAAATCGTTCCAAAACGGCGTCGTAGGAGCGACTCTCCTCACTTTAAAAAAATCAACTCTGATCGCATGGAGAAATATATTTTACGAATTATTTCAAAAGCTTATAAAATCGCACAGATCTGTCACACACATGTTTTTTTAATTCGCTCACATGCAATTTTTGACAGATTGTGCGACTGAGTATGATAGTGAATCCTGGCCTTAAGTTATACTACATTTTGAGTAGATTTCGCCAAAATCTAGTTGCGC
The DNA here is from genome assembly GCA_916610165.2 of Gymnosoma rotundatum. NCBI lineage: Eukaryota > Metazoa > Arthropoda > Insecta > Diptera > Tachinidae > Gymnosoma > Gymnosoma rotundatum. The sequence goes on from OU744340.1 coordinate 71,768,101, forward strand.
AGTAAATTCTGTTTTGTATGGGAAATCTATTAGATTTTGCTCAAAATCTCATTAGAACTAGATTTCGATGTAATGTAAATGCATTATAAGCATAACGCATATTAAGTAATGTAGAAAAAACAAAGGCACGACAATTTATTTGTAAAAAATCATACAACGATACAAATATTTAAAAACCAAGTTGGCAAACAACAACAGGTATTGTGTTGCGGGTTATTGCCGAAACCACTTAGCAGTTATTTCAAATATTTCCATTTATTTTTAAGCTTTCCGGGTTACTCCGGAGGGACTAAATATCAGAAACATTTCTAATTCAAGAGAAATGTCTAAAAGGAACAGGCGCTGTTCTCCAACACATGGTTTGTTTGTGTCTTTCTAGGAAGTACATCTAGGTGCTACTATGATCCTGGATCGGTTGCATAGCACTTATAAGGTACTTATCTTAAATCAATTGATTAACAAAACAATACAAAAGATTTTGAAGACTTTTTTTCTTTTTTGGCTTCAAACGACAAGACCGATTAAGAACTTGGAATGTTCGAATGCTTTTAGATTTAAAATTCATCATAAGAATACCATGGTTCTACATTGTACGAAATGTATATTTAATATTGCAGTTCAAAGCAGTTGCAATATTGCTGAGGAAGATAATGTCTGATACATCAAAGAATGATGCATCCGAAAAAAAGAGAACTATTATGTACACATTTTATAAATCTCAAAAGGTAAAATACTTGTTTGTTGACAAAAATTTTTGTCAATGAAGATTTGAAAATAAATACAATATATTTCCTTTTCTGAGTTAAATACGTTACAGAGGTGCCTTAATTTAGTTCGAAAGACAATTTTATTTCGTTTTCTGCACTGAATCAAAATTTATATATTGTAGCACTTACAAAAATGAAATTGAATGGGAAAGATGACTTTTCCAGGATACCGTGAAACTGTCTTGGCAAATTTCAAAATGATCGCAATTTCATTTTTTCGGGCTTTGAAGTGAAAAATCTTAAAATACCCCGAAAATTATTTTTTACAATGACAAACTATATCTCTTTACGTTTAGGGCTTAAGAAACGGAAATTACCACCCAGAAACCCGGGAATCCCTAAATTCAACAAGGTATTAAATAAATGATCATTACCCAGTAATAAAAAAAGTAAGAGTGCTATATTCGAATAAAAACAATTCAGTACTATATAAAATTTTACATAAAAATTTCATTGGCTCTTAATGTGTAAAGCATTTAAAAAAATTTTTAGTATTTCCTGAAAAAAAAATTAAAATTAAAAGAGTAGTTTGGTTTTTAAATCAAGAGCTTATAATTTAATAAATAATTTTCGATTACGTTCCCGCATTCAGTTACGCTCGAATCGAAAATAGGTATTTTACAAAAAAACCTAATCGAAAGAAAATAATTCTTGCGAAAAAAAACCGACTTCAAAACAGATTTCATCTGTCTGCCTATAACAGTTTAAGTGTATGGCCACATAAATTAGATTACTTTAACTAACTCCAAACTTTATACTTGTTCAACTGTTCAATAGTTTGGCAATATGCATCAAATTACAACGTTTGTAATAATAACGCATGTTTGGTAAATACGAGACCATAGGATTCGCAATACCTAGTATCAAGAAGTATAGTCAGAATTGAATGATTTTCAATCAAAAGAATCCGTACGTTTGTTCTAAAAGGGAAAAACGTAAGAATATTAATGAAAGTCACAAATAGCTAACAAAATGTCCAAAAAATATGATTTTTTTTTTTACAAAAGTGTCTATCCTGCATTAATTACTCACGGGGTTGTCTTATCTTTTTTGGAATATGTAGCCTGTAATTGTGTTTACGTTTTTTTATTCGTTGCTTTGCACTCCTAGAAATTTTATAATTTATAAATGTTATTTCTAAATCGGCTATATTTTTTAAAAATATTTTAGCGCTTAAATCAAAAGAAAACTTTTTATTAAAATTTTAAAACTTTATATGACAGAGGTACAAAACTTTGCGGGCCTACCCAGAAGCTTCTTTACTCTAGGTGGCCGACTTATCGCAGCTCAACTCAGAAACAGCTATGCTTTCCCTATGTAAAATTCCATTAAGATATCGTTATGTCCAAAATAAATCACTTTCAAACCACTGTGTACTCGTAGTGTGTTCGTTGTGATACAAAAAGATACAAAACAAAACAAAAACATAGTAACTCAGAGTTACTTAAAATTGTAAAAACACTTTTAAAATTTTCGATCTTAAAGCACTTAAAGTCTTAAGTTACCTAAATAAGAGAGTTTAATCAAATTACGGCTACCTTTTTTTTAGGAACAAATCATAATCTCTGAAACGTCGTAGCACTTTTCACATTTTCAAAAAATTAATGCGTTTTACACATACTTAAGTACATATATTTGCAAAAGATTATAATTTAATTATTTTTAATGTTGGACTGACAAACATTTTTGCATAGTTTTATAGATTTTAGCCAAATCATAAATACAGTCTTCAAAAGGATTTAAAGAGCAAGATTTAGCCTTTTCCACAATAGATTTAACAATTATATCAGCTCTGTACTCAATTTTCTCAACAGATTTATCGTAATTTCTTAGGAACTTATTGACATTAGCTTGCCAAATACTAAAGCAGAGTATTCCTGAATGGTGTTTGCAGTCTTTATAAAATTCTAGCAAATCCTGACCATCTTTTGTCAATTGTTCATGTAAGGTGACAATTTCAGTTAAAATCCCCATTGATGCTTTGTCGGCCTCACCTCTACAATATTCCATAGCGATGTCAAAGTTTTTACTAATGGACAAGAACTTCTCTCTTTCAGCCTCCATACAAGTATTGTTTTCGTTACGAAAATCTTTAATTTGTCTTACTGCAGTTTTTATTTCTTCTTCACGTTTTGAAAACATTTGATAAACGCCAAATTTCAAATTATAATCAGTATTTTTGTAAATTCGAAGCACGTTTGCCATAATTTCGCTGAAGTGAAACTTGTTTAAGATATCATCGGCATCAATGACCACCAAACAGAAGGAAAATATTAAAAACGTAAATTTCATTTTGTCTCTAATGTTAAAAGTATAAATTATTGTTTAACACTGAACTGACTTAAAAAATTTCATATTATTTATACTTTGACCGAGTACTTTATTTAACTGAGTTGGTTCTACATTATTAGATAACAACCTGAAATTTAACAAATTGTTTGTCATGGATTGAGAGGCTGTCTATCTTTATACCCTTCACCACAAAAAGTGGAAAAAGAGTATATAAAGGTTTGTCATTCCCTGTGTAATTTCTACTATATCCATTCCCATAACGTATTTATATTCTGATATCTTATGCATAGCGAAGTCGATTGAGCGATGTCCGTCTGTCCGTCCGCGTTAGTGTTTTCACAAGAAACCTAAAATAAATATGTCAATCGTTCAGATATAGTGTCGAAAGAAGTACTATTGGAAACCAGCATGAGCGGTCCATGTCCTTCGAGGCAGCAGGCAAAACACCACCCCTACCTCTAATTTTGTCACGTCATTTGGAACAATAAAGTAACTCCAATAAAAAAAAAAAAATAAATGTATGGGGCGATGGAGAATTTAATAATAAGAAAAAAAACATCAAGTGAAAAAATTGGTGCTCTCCCATATTTTCGGAGTCACGGGGCTGCGAAATTTTCAAATTTTTTAAAATATCAATATGGGTATCATTTTAAAGCTTCTGAAGATATCTTTAAGGAAATACTAAAATTTTAAAAAAATGCTTAACCCAAAAAGAGCCAAAGTCATTTTTATGTAAAATTATATATATGCAGTGCCGGAATCTTTATTTTTTGAATTCTCTGTCACCACATTATGTGCTTTTTTGATTGAAATTATTTCACTTAACTAGATTTACATAGATGGTGAAAGGTATGTAGGATTCGGCATAGCCGAATATAGCACTCTTACTTATTTTTCTTTCAGAACTATTTGCACATAATCAAATAAAAAAAACAATAAAAAAATATAAGTTTTATGAAAAGCGTACTGATAAAAGTCTTTCGCATTCAGTATGTTGTTTGTCTTTATAATTTGGCTAGACAAATAGAAACAAAATTTCATGCTTCTCTCACATGATTCTTTATCCTCAGTTGTAGAGCAGTAGCGCAAAATACTTGATTTGCTGAAATTATGCAATTTTCATGCAACCAAAACCACTGTTTTTCCAACTTGTGTTCTGTGTGGGATATTGCGTGCTGTCTATTCATAATGTTTTTTTTTTTTTTTTTTTTGTTTTGTTATCGAAAAAGTGAAATTTTATTTTAACTTTTTGAAAAAACGAAGATTTCTGTAACAAAAAATGTGTTGACAAACACGCTCAGTTAAAGCCAGAAATTTTGTTATGAAACTATCATGAAATTTTTGTTTGGTTGTGAAGCAAGATGGGTAAGCAATAAGGCATAGCTTGAATTTTGAGATTGTTGCCTGTTTTGTTTAAAATAACGCATATCGGTGCAATTTAGAGAATTAAGATAATTTCATAAAACAATGCCATGGTATAAATCTGCACTTACTTACTTTGTGAGATATGGAAAAATTAGAGGTAGGCGTAGTTTTTCTCCTGCTGCCGCGAAGGACATCAACCAATCAATAGTAAAATAGTAAAATTTTCAAAACTATGCCTGATCTTCAGAACCTTGGCGAAGTTGATTTCAACACAAAAACGGACCGACAGATTGACAGACGGATAGACGGGGTCGGAAATAGATATTGATAAAATTAAAAATGGATGCCAAACTTAAATATACCCTTTTCCATCTGGTGTGAAGAGTGTAGCAAAATAAGAAAGAGAAAAAAACAAGAAATTTTTATATTTTATTTTTTTTTTATTTAATTTTATATACATTTTTATATTAACTTCTTTTATGATTTATATTTAAATTACGAAAACAATATTATTATGTATGCATATAAGTATACAATTTAAGTAAATGCATTCCTTTTAACAACAACAAAACATACTACTTGAAAGAATTTAAGTAACAAACAAGTATAAAAACTAACGGGATATGCAACAAGAATATGAACAGTGAGCCACTTTGTAATAAAATATGATAAAAATACAGTGGTACAAAATTAGAAAAATGTAATGAACTTTAATGAAAAGAATAAAGCAAAATTAAGTAAATAAAAAATAAATAAATTTAATAATATTTATACGTTGACACTTTCAAGATGAAATTAATAGAGCCAGTTTGTGGATAGGGCGACGTATAACTCCTTTAGCTGTTTTGATGTCTACCAATTTTACACGTTCATCTCTGCCATGTACCACGTTGATGATCTTGCCCATGAGCCATTTTTGTGAAGGTAAGTTATCTTCATAAATGAGAACCAGCGCACCAGTAGTGATGTTTTTATTGGAGACTGTCCACATATTTCTAGTCTGGAGCTCATTTATATAGTCATGCGACCACTTCTTCCAAAATCGTTGCTTGATGGCACTTATTCGAGCCCAATGTTCTAAATGGTTGATTGGCTTTGATGAAACATCTCGTTCTGGCAATGCACGAAGAGCTGACCCAATGAGGGAATGGCCTGGTGTGAGAGCCTCAGAGTCATTTGGATCGGATGATAACGGTGAAATGGGCCTCGAGTTCAGGATAGCTTCAATGTCAACCATTGCTGTTGCAGGCTCTTCGTAAGTGAGCCGTGTGTTGGCCAGTGTTTTCTAGAGATGACCCTTTGCCGATTTAACAGCTGCTTCCCACAATCCGCCAAAATGAGGAGCTCTGGGGGGAATAAAACGAAAATTAATAAATTCATTACAATAAAAGTTCATAATGGCATTTGCGTTGATGGGGTTAAATAAAAACGATTTTAGTTCTGCCAACTTCGAGTTTGCGCCGACAAAATTTGTTGCGTTGTCGCAGAAAATATTTGTGGGCAGACCTCTTCGACCAATTAGCCTTTTGAGAGCAGCAATAAAGGCATCTGTTGATAGATCCGAAACCACTTCAATGTATACTGCCTTGGTTGCAAGACAAACAAAACGGCAATGTAGGTTTTTTATGGAATCTTCCCTCGTATACGATAATATGTGTTGACTGGACCACAAAAATCTACGGCACATCGGGCGAATGGTCTACCAGGGTTGAGCCGTTCTACTGGTAAGTTTCCCATCATTTGTTGAAGCAATTTTGGCCTATAACGAATGCATTGGACGCATGAGTTGACAATTTGACGACAAAGGTTTCGGGAATTGATGATCCAAAATTGTTGACGGATAAGCGACATAAGATCCTTTGGTCCAGCATGATAGTTACTAATATGGATATGACGTATATAGCAATTGACAAAATGATTTTTGGCGGGCAGTATTATAGGGTGTTTCTGACCTTCCGAAATTGCAGCATACTCTAATCGACCACCGACCTTGAGCAAATTAAAGCCACTTGAAGCATCTACAAAGGGGTTGAGACACTTGAGAGCACCTTGCGGATCTTTTTTCTTTACGGCTCGTGTTATGTCATCTTGAAAATAGAGCTTCTGTATGTTGAAAACTATAGTTCTTGGGGTTGTAAAGAGTCAGTATTTAAAAGATTAGTTTTATATTTTTGTGAAAAACGAAGCATCCACGCAACAACACGAATAATTTTCAAATATGAACTGTATTTCTCAATTGATTTCAAGATGTAATTAAATTTAACCTCTAGACAAAGCGCCGTTTTACGTTTCTCCTTATTTATTTCGTCTTGAGCTTCTTTTGAAACTTCAGTAAACTTATTGGCTGGCCATTGGGAGGAATTCGAAGAGAGAAACGAAGGGCCATTGAACCAGATAGATGAAGCAAGTTCTTGTACTGTTGAGCCGCGAGAAACGATATCTGCTGGATTACAATGCGTCGGTACATGTCGCCATATACATCCATTCGTTAGATCTTGAATTTCAGATACTCTGTTGCCGACAAAAACGGATAAAGTTGATGAGTGCTGCTTGAGCCAATAAACAACAATTTGCGAATCTGTCCAGAGAATTACCACGGGACCTTTGAAAACGAAAAGTCTTTTAATTTTTGAATATAGCTTCGCAAGAAGTTGAGCTCCACACAATTCTAATTTGGGCAAAGATTTTCGTCTTGTAGGAGCAACTCTAGATTTTGTGGTGAGATGGCGAACAGAAATATTTCGAAAAGAATCGGTGACACGAAGGTAAAAACAACAACCATAAGCGCGAATTGATGAGTCGCAAAAGCCATGAAGTTGAATAGATTGAGCAGAGGCAGCAAGGCAATAGCGAGGAATTTTAAGTGAAGACAACAGTTGAAGATCTGAGACAAAATTTTGCCAAGCTATATGTATTTCTTGAGGAATAGACTCATCCCAACCAATTTTTAAAATCCACAATTCCTGCATAATCATTTTTGCTTTGATAATGAGCGGAGCCAAGAGTTCAAGCGGATCAAAGAGCGATGATGAAAGCGAAAGAATTGATCGTTTTGTGATTTTGTCATTCAACTGAGACTTAGGTGAAAATGAAAAGAGAAAAATATCTTTATTTTGATCCCAAGTGATACCAAGAGAATTTGTTATGGATGATTCATCAATATTTAAGTCTTTAACAGTTGAGTCATTTCGAAAATTTTGATGGTTTGAGTGCCACTTATCAAGCTGAAAACAACCTCAAAATAACTTCAGTAACTTCATTTTTTATCTGAGTTAGTTCTTTCAAGGTATCTGCTCCACCCAAAAAATCATCTACATAAAACGATGATTTGATGGTTTTAGAGCCAAGTTCAAATTCTGCTGAATATTGATCTGCGAGTTAATAAAGACTTTTTATGGCGAGATAAGGTGCAGCTGACATTCCATAAGTAACAGTATTGAGCTGGTATACTTGAACTTCCTTTTCTTCAAAATTTCTCCACAAAATATATTGAAACTTTCTATCACATGGAGCGATAAGAACCTGACGGTACATTTTAACAATATCAGCCGTGATTGCGAAACGATAGAGACGAAAACGAAGCAGTATGTTGTACAACTCATCTTGTATTGTTGGGCCAATCATTAAAATATCATTAAGCGATTTTTAGGACGATGTTGCACATGAAGCGTCAAAGACCACTCTTAATTTTGTTGAAGTGCTATTGAGCTTGAAGACACAGTGGTGAGGGATGAAATAATGGGGCTCATGTAACAATGAGTTGCGAACTAAACTCATGTGACCAAATTTTTCATACTCTTCCATGAAAGCCACGTATTGCTTTTTAAAATCGTTGTCGCGAGCAAATCTTCTTTCTTGAGAAGCAAATCTTTTAAGAGCCATATTTTTCGATAAACCTAAAGAGTCGGGAGCATCTTTAAAGGGTAGCTTAACAACAGTCCTACCAGTGGATTCACGGTACACGGTATCATTAAAAAACTCGGATTGTTCTTGTGTTAGAACATTTGAGCTATTATCAACTTCTTCAATTTCCCACAAACGCTAAAGTTTAACATCAATTTCTTCTTCTAGTGACAGCATACAGGAGCCAAACGTCTTGGGTTGATTCGAGTTGTATCTACCAGCAACAATCCATCCAAATACTGTTTTCTGCAATCTGGGTAAATAAGGACGAAGTTTAATTTGACCTACCGACAATATATCAAAAAAGGTTTCTGTACCAATGAGCAAATCAATCCGATTAGATTTATAGAACTCTTCATCTGCGAGCTGGGTGTTCGGTGGCAAATTCCAGGATGAGATATCAAGTTCGGGATCGGGTTGGTACGAAATGTGAGGAGTAATGCAAAACGAGAGCGAGACGTCAAATTCAGTGCAACGAGATTTTACATTTGTGGACGACTTGTATTTGGTTTTAGTGAAACTGTTTCCTATACCAGCGACTTGAGTAGTTTGTTTGGTACGAGGCAGATGCAACTTTTGAGAAAATTCATCAGTAATGAAATTCAATGGGGAGCAAGAATCCAACAAAGCCGGTCCCAATTGATAACGACCAGTAGAATCGCGAACTTAAACCATGGCAGTAGCAAGCAATACCTGTTCAGGTGAGGATTTTTCCATTTGGTTGTGGACCGAGGCAGAAATTTCGTTCACGGCAGAGCGAGAAGTACTAGGGGTTGGTTTAGTGGCAGGAGACGAGGGTCTTGGCGGCTGAGGGCGATGAACCAAACTATGATGAAACCGAGAACAAATTTTGCATTTAAATGAGGATGAACAGCTATTAACTTGATGCCCTTTCTACAAGCAATTTATACAGAGACCAAGTCGTTTAATATTTTCTAACCGAGAAGCTACATCCATATCCTTGAAGCGAGAACAACGATGAATGGTATGATCGGGTTTTGAGCAAAGGGGACAAAAGTGTTTTGAGATCGAAAAAGTGTATCCAGGTTTAGGTTTTTTAGATTTAGGCTTACCAGCTTGAACATCATTCTTACTGGCTTCTGAATGGGTGTAGCTGCTATCAATCGACTCCAAATATTGCCTACGCCTTTCCAGGACCTTAGAGCAATCGTCCCATGAGGGTAGCTTAGTGAAATCCAAAGAACCTTTCCACTTTTTACGGGTATCCTCATCCACCTTCTCCATTACAATGTAGATAAGCTTGGAGTTAGCGATGTCATTCGGTGAGCCCAAAGATTGCAGGGAACTATACAAAGCGGAAACGTTATCAACAAGACTACGTAATTGAGCATAATTGTATTTGGACATGGCAGAAAGTTCGCAAAGAGTTGTGATATTTTCCAGAAAAATTAGTGAACTATTATCATAGCGCGTTTTAAGTCGTTCCAGGGCCTTTGGGTAATTCGCATTTGTAATTTGGAACGCTTTAACCGTTTCGAGAGCTTGGCCATGAAGGCAATTTAGCAAATGGTTAAATTTTTCAATATTTGACATACCAAACTCACGATCAATAATTTGGCTGAACGACGTTATAAACCACTAAATGTGGGCAATTTAAGCTGGGGCAATTTATGGTTGGAAACAGGGAAACAAATTGTGGAGTCTGATATTGTTGTATTTTGAACATCTTCACCAAGCTGTGCCTGAATACTCAATTTAGCTGCTATATACAAATCCTAAATTTCGGGCCGACCGCCGTCTTCTGGATCATATTTCTCTATCTGGGTTTGAAAAGTTAAAATCTGCTTAAAGTAGGACTCCAAAATTCCCAAGCGACATTTGAGTTCAGCAGGAGACAGCGTTTGTCCTTCACTCCAACCATTGGCCTCAATTTGATTTTTTATGCGGCTAATACTCTTCTTTGTATTAGCCCGTTGTTGCTTAACTTCCTCCAAAGACATTTAGGGGTTTAATGGAACGAATAAAATTTATATAAAATTTGTTGTACCACAAAGAGCGCAAAAAACTGTCTTAATTTAATTTTTAATATTTGTTTCCCGAACATAAAAATATTGTTTTTATTATTATTTAAAGTTGTTATCTATACGCTGCTGAACTTATAATTCGAGGCACTTCAAAAAACTTAATTGTTCCTATGGAATTTGCGACCGTGTAAAATAAAAAAGCCCGATTTGCTTCACTTCTAAATTACGTAACACTGTTTTATTAATTTTAAAAATATTCTTTTTTACTTAAAATAATATTACTTATGTATTTGAGCAAATTTGCATACATTCTTTAACGAAGGGCCACTGCTGTTGTTATTATTTTGTTTCTCACTTCCAATGTACTTATTAAACTTCTTTTATCATTTATATTTAAATTACCAAAACAATATTATTATGCATGCATATTAGTATACAATTTAAGTAAATGCATTCTTTTTAACAACAACAAAACATACTACTTGAAAGAATTTAAGTAACAAACAAGTATAAAAACTAACGGGATATGCAACAAGAATATGAACAGTGAGCCACTTTGTAATAAAATATGATAAAAATACAGTGGTACAAAATAAGAAAAATGTAATGAACTTTAATTAAAAGAATAAAGCAAAATTAAGTAAATAAAAAATAAATAAATTAAATAATATTTATACGTTGACCTAACACCCTTCACCACAAAAAGTGGAAAAAAGGGTATATTTAAGTTTGTCATTGATAAACTGGACGAACACTAAAAACAAGGTTTCCAGAACACACGGAACGGAAAAGGGACGAATCCAACTCCGCAATGACCTTAACACACATGGATTCGCACCAAAAATAACGAAGACTAGACATTCTTGAAAACATGGAAATCTACAAGACACGAACGTTTAACGGACACATTAATAACGAACAGATAAACACAACCTGTGACACAAGTTTTACACCACTAAAATTATGAAAACACTCTTACAAACGAAAAATGCCCACAGATAGTCACACTTACCTATCCAATTATAAAAGACGAAAGTATTAAACTATTTATCCCAATAAACCTGGCAGATATCACGCAATCTACCTGTTTAATTCCATTTATGTAGACATGATCCTAATGGACAAAATTACCTGAACTCATCACTATTTACACAACAAATACCTTACACTATCTCTTCAGTACTAACAAAAACGTGGCTTAAAAATGATGTTCTAACATCGAAAGCGCTTGCCAAACGTACCAAATAAACAGCCAGTGGCGACGGTTTTCACCGAAAGATATAACAACAGTATTACATATACTGGCGGAACAAACCCAATTAACTTAATATACGAGGGCTGCTCTATATATTTCTGGCCTAATAGTGAAAATGCGAATATTTATAACCAAAATGGTTTTATTGTTTTTCAAAGTATTCTGCAGCATGATTTATACACTTTTGCATGCGCTCAAACCAGTTGTCGAAGCACTTTTTCCACTTCGATTGAGACACCTCTAAAACATGGTTTTTGAACACTTCAACAGCTTCTTCTGGCGACGAAAATCGTTGACCACGCATTTTTTTCTTGATGTGCGGAAACAAGAAGAAGTTATTAGGTGCCAAGTCAGGGCTGTACGGCGGATGACCCATTAATTCGACGTTTTGGCCGGTCAAAAACGCTCTGGTTTGAGACGATGTGTAAGAGCTCGCATTCTCATGGTGAACAATGATTCGTCTTCTCTTGTTGGTTTTTCGAATTTCTCCGATGACTTCAGGCAAACAAATTGTAGTGTACCACTCAGAAGTGACCGTCCTACGTTGCTCAAGCGGAACAGTCGCCACATGACCAGTTTTGCCGAAGAACCAGAAGACCATTTGCTTCGAAGTGCTTCTTCCACGAAGAACTTTCGTTGGATTTTGCTCGTCTTTGAAGACCCACACGGTCGATTGTTGTTTCGTTTCGGGCTCATACGCATAGATCCATGATTCTTTACCTGTGACGATCTTATAAAAATCTTTTGAAGCACCGCAATCGTATTTTTGCAACATTTTTTTGCACCAATCGACACGAACCTTTTTTTGAGCGACTTTCAAATTTTGCCGAATCCAACGAGAACAAACCTTTTTTACGGCCAGGTGTTCATGCAGTATCGAATGTATGCTGGTGGAAGAAATGTCGAAGGATGTCTCTATCTTTCGGTAAGTCGCATGTCGATCCTGCATTATGAGTTCACGCACCGTATCAATGTTCTCTGGCGCAACAGCCGTTTTTGGACGACCTTCACGGAATTCGTCTTTGAGCGAGCTTCGGCCACGATTAAATTCATTATACCAATTTTTCACAGTGCTATAGGATAGTGCTTCATCGCCATACAAAGATTTAAGTTCATCAATGCACTCTTGTCGTGATAATCCACGTCGAAAGTTGTGAAAAATGATGGCACGTAAATGTTCACGAGTTAATTCCATTTTTTTCTATATTAATTTTTTCAAGTCACTGTAAACAACATAAATAATGGTCGTACGTCAAAACGTTTTGAGTACGATTATGCTTAAAAATGACAAACTTTCCAATGGAAATGTCAGATTGCACTTGGCAGCACTCAGTGTTGCCAGGCCAGAAATATAAATAGCAGCCCTCGTAAAATTAAGCTGCCAGATTTTTTTATTTGTTTTTAAATGCAATGTTATCGTAGAGAAAATCATAAAAAATTGGCGAAAAATTCTCCAAGTATCACGCCTTTCTCCATTTCAAAATTTTTACCGCCAAAGAGAATTTTTCATCGCCACGTTTGGCAAGAAAATGCCATGACTGAAAACACTAACGAGAATTATCTTCACATGGAATGTTCGCTAGTATTTTGCTTAACTCTTTTAATAGATTTACAGAAAATTTTCTATTACTTAGTGGCAATATTTTCCAAACACTTTAAATCTAAATAATGCCGCTGTAGTTCGTGAACGTTTCAAAGAGTGTTTTATTAGCATTCCTGACTATATCTTTTATCAGATCTGCGCATTATATTATAGAGATAAATAAGATCAGCATATACAGTATTGTTCGAAACCTAAGCAACTTTTTCCCACTAGGTAATAATAGACTCATATCTTTTTTTTAAATAAATTTATAGAAGATAAATTTTTTTTACTACTACACAATGTGTGTAACCTAAAAAAACAAAAAAAAAAAATAAATTCCATTTCTTTGGAAGTTATAATAAAATAAAAACAAAATTAACTTAAAGATTCGCTGTTCAAAACCTAAGCAACTTTTAATATTTGGTATAATATCCTTTATTTCTTACGACCTCAGCGCATCTTTTGGGCATAGATTCAATAAGATTCGATAAAATATATATTAGTATAGCTTCCCACTCTGATTTATGACAGTTCATCAACTCCAGTCGAGTTCCAACTCTCCGTTTTAAAATTTCAAAGAGGTTCTCTATGGGATTCAAGTCTGGCGATTGAGGTGGCCAATCCAAAACTTGAACCCCATTAGCTGATAACCAATCCTTGACTAACTTCGATGAATGTTTTGGGTCAGTGTTATGTTGAAACACCCATCGAAGTGGAATTTCCCACTCATCATAGTTAAGCATGTGAGTTGCTAAAATGTCTCTGTAAACAAAACAGTCAGTTTTTGTTTGAATTTCTACAAAGGGACCAACACAACTGGCCGAAAAACAAGTCCAAACCATTACATTTCCACCCCCATGCTTTTTTGTGGCTTTTGAGTACCGAGTATGTAGCCGCTTTCCTTTTGGTCTTCTCACGTGGCAAACTCCATCTGAATTTAGTAAGTTAAATTTAGATTCATCACTAAACAAAACAGTTCTCCATTTGGATATAGTCCAATCCATATGTGCTCTAGCAAAATCCAACCTAAAACAACCAAAAAGCTGAGAAAATCAGAGACTACGTTGCAATCAATCAAACAAACCTCTTTTTTAAATGCTTCTTAGTCAGCATAGGCTTCTTAGATGGCATGAAGCTCCTTAAGTTTTGTTCCAATAAATGTTTTCTTACTGTGGAATAACTAATCTGAAGTTCAAGCTCATTCACGATGTCTTTCGACGAAATAAATGGATTTTTTTAACTGGACGGAAAATTTTCTGGTCTGTTCGCTCAGAAGTTTTTTCAGGTCGCCCACCGTTATTGGCTTCCTCTACTTTCCCAGTAGCTTTATACTTTTTTATAAGTCGGGAAACTGTTGATTTATTAATATTCAATTGGTTTGCTATATCAATTTGGGATTTACCGTTATTAAAAAGTTCAATAATCTTTTTCTTAAAAGCTGATCCATAACGTGTTCGCGTCATTGTTGTACTTCTAAAGAATTGGTACTACTTAAATGCATAAAATCAACCAAAATTATTTTTTTCAATAGCAATCATAACGGGACTAAAATTTTTGTTGCTGTTTTAGTTAATATTTCTCAAAAAAATGAAACAATGTAAAAGTTGCTTAGGTTTCGAACAGCGAATTTTTAAGTTAATTTTGTTTTTGTTTTATAAATTCTTCCAAAGACATAAAATGTATTTTTTGTTGTTATTATTAGTATGTAGACTATATGTATAATAATAAATTAAAGGGAAATTTTTCATTAATCTATTTAAATAGAACATATACGACCATGAGTATTTACTGGGGAAAAGTTGCTTAGGTTTCGAACAGTATTGTACATTTTTTATTAGATCCTCAATATAGTTTCTAAAATAAAAAAGTATAATAATAAAATAATAAACATAACCAAGCGAAGCGAGCTTACGATTGCTAAGAACGCGAGTGATATCTTTTTTATGTTATTTGAGATCTAAAGAAATAGCACAGAGAAAAAGAAGGTGGAATTATCTCGTAAAACCACAGCTATCACATTTTTGAGCAATTAAATAATTAAAATCTTTATTTTTTGCGAATAGTACTTATTTTTATTTTCTTTTTTTTGTGGAAAAAAAAACTTTTTTTTGTTAAATATCTAGTTCAGTCTAGATGGTCTGAGGAGGTTACCTGGAGGGTCTCGATGACATTGTGGCCTCAGTACGATAGTAGGAGAACCGAAAATCTACTGAGGTTTCCTCGGGGGGGGCACTGTGTCATTGGTACCCATGCTAGGAGATTGAAGATGAGGAAGAGGAAGAAACGGTAGAGCATCTGCTCTGCCACTGCCCAGCTCTTTCTGAGAATAGAGCGGCCATCTTCGGCAGTCCGAGACTGCATGGTCTTGCAGACTTATCTGTCGGCGACGTTGCTAGGATAAACTTGTTTATCCGGTCTTCGGGGTGGTTTGGATTTGGATCTTTGATGGTGCCGTAGCGGCCTGAATCTGATCCCCTGCAAATCCTGTTTTCAGGTAACACAACGGGACCTTTGGGATCCAAGTGGGTCGGTCTTTTATGCCGACGGCCTGTGCAATCTAACCTAACCTAAATATCTAGTTTTTGGTTTGCTTTTTTCCTTCTTCATAAGAAAAAAACACTATACAGTCGAAACTCTCTATAACGAACTCCTATATAACGAAGTTTTCTTTATTGCGTAGCAATTATAAGAACACTGTTTTTTGGGTCTACTTTGAGTGTATTATAATCTCTATATAACGAATTTCCCTATAGCGAATATTTCCTTATAACGAAGCATTTTTGCGACCTTAACTTTAAGATTGAAGCGTTTTCAATCTCCATATAACGAACTTATTCAAATAATTTCGACGTCGCTTTGTTGTGTGTTATTGGTGTTGTTATTGTTGCTCTGTATGTACTTTGTTGCTTTCACAACTCAGAAGCAAAGTCTGATGCTTTGAATCGATTATTTACCATAAAATTAAAAGTGTATTTTGGGGAACCACCGAACTATGCAAGTGACAACTGGAATCAATACCATCTCTTACATTTCTTGCAGTCGCTATCAGTTTGCCTTTGTATATCGTGATACATATGTACATACATAATAAGTTGTAAAATGACTCCGCGCCTAAGTATTACTGTGGAAAAAAAGCTATTAATCATTAAAGAAGTTGAAAAGGGAAAAGCTTCAAAAAAAGACATTGCTAAGCAATTTGGAATTCCTTCCAGTAGCTTATCTACGATCTTAAAAAACAAGGATAAGCTTTTAACCAGTGTCGCAGATAATGCATTCAGTATTAAACGCAAGAAGCTTAGAACTTGTACCTTTGAGGATGTTGACGAAGCAATGCTGAAATGGATATTCGCCGCACGTGGTAGGAATCTTCCTCTGTCTGGACCAATACTGAGAGAAAAAGCAAAACAATTCGCTGAAGCATTGGGCCACGAAGAATTTGAAGCAAGTGTAGGCTGGCTTGAAAAATTTAAAAATCGTCACGGCATTGTACAAAAAACATTGTGTGGTGAAAGTGCTGCCGCCCACATCCAAACTCGAAATGAATGGGTGACGAATGTCTTGCCAAAATTGTTAGAAAAATATAACGAAAACGACATCTTTAACGCCGATGAGACGGGTTTGTTTTTTAAGTGTTTACCAAATAAAACGATGGCGTTTAAAAATGAGAAGTGCTTTGGGGGGAAAAACAGCAAAGAGAGGATAACTGTTATGGTGGCATGCAATATGACCGGATCGGAGAAAGTTAAATTGCTTATCATAGGAAAGGCCAAGAATCCGAGATGCTTCAAAGGAATCAAATCTCTAGACGTAGATTATGAATTCAATACGAAAGCATGGATGACAAGCAAGATTTTCTTGAAATGGCTCTTGAAATTGGACCGAAAGTTTGCTTCTCAACAAAGAAATGTTTTGCTTTTTGTTGACAACTGCGCTGCGCACCCTAGGAATGTAAAGGACCAATTGAAAAATATTGAAATTGCTTATTTCCCACCCAACATGGCTTCGTTACTTCAGCCAATGGATCAAGGCATAATTTGTAACATTAAAACGCATTACAGAAAGCGCATTTTGACAAACATTTTGTTACAAATGGAGGAGAAAGAACCTCCCATGCCAATAAATTTGCTGGATGCCATACGAAACTTAAGCAAAGTGTGGAATGTCAATGTAAAATCCGAGACAATTGCAAACTGTTTTAGAAAAGCAGGATTTGTAAAAGTTGGCACCACAGCGAACTACAGTATGCCTTGGCACGAAGAAGACTATCTACCACTATCGCAATTCGTCTTCTTAGAGTCTTCATTTAAAACAGTTGCTGATATTAATGCAACATTTAAAGACTACATTAATGTTGACAATGATGTCATTACCACAGACAACCCTTCCGACGAAGATATCCTCGAAAGTGTTCAAGAAAGTTTTGGAGCACCAGCTATCTCAGGTAAAGAAACAATAATAAAAAAATGCCGTGGCTAATAATTTTTGATGTACATTATAATTTCTCTTTTAACAGATTCAGATGAATACGAAGAAGAATCTGCCGATATTACGAAACCTTTACCCACATATGGACAACTTTCTTCATCAGTTGAAGGTTTCCGTACCTATTTGGAAATGAAAACCAACGTACCAGATCTTGTGTTTACTTCTCTAAATGTATTAGAAAATTATATAGAAGAAGAAAAGTGGAAAAATGTACTTCAAACCAAAATAACTGACTACTACAAATAAAAAATGGTTAAACGGAACAAAATTGTTTTGCTTTTCTACATAGCGAATTTTCTTTATAGCGAAGTAAATATCCAGTCCCTTGGAATTCGTTATAGAGAGTTTCGACTGTATATGTCTTTTTAGAACCTACAGAAACCCTGATTATATTGTTTTCTATGTGCCAAGGGTTTCACCTCTGTATCAAAACCAAAATTTGATAAACTGACATGAAAATTACATACAATCAGGATTGTTGGTCAAATTCGTTCAAACTGACCAATTGAGCAAACGGATCAGTCTTTGATAAATAACAGTAAAAGACCGGTCACATGTCAACCATCTATTAAAGACATATCGTCGGTCGTGAATTTTTTGTTCGCTGCTTCAGGGGATTTGTCTAATTTATTTGTACATACGGTAAAAACTTAAATTTTACTTATAGTGGAGACATGTTTTTTATATGTAATAGAAAGATATTGTTCCCGGTTTCAAACTTTAACAAATTTTTTTTGAATTTAATTTGTTTCTAATGACAACACCGTATATCGGGCTTAAATTGTCTGCTGTCGTGTGTGCGTTGATCCTGCTGCGGCAAATGTGTTTAATGCTCTACATTTAACAGTTTGTGTAATTGATAATATCATTGTGGTGCCATCTGTTGAGAACGTAGATTCAATAATGCTTTGCAAACACAAACCTTTAAATTTATTTACATAACAAAAGTTCAAAAATATATAATTTTCTTGTGGAATTATGTATGAGTGGCTTAATCCCAAAAAAAGTATGGCTGTTGATGACATTCGTCTGATGATATACTCATGAAATATTTATTTTTTAAAACTACAAAATGAAATGTATTGCTGCGGAAAAAGCATATCCATGTGGCCATTTCGCTACAGCTCATCAGTGGATCTTCCCAAATTTTGTATAAAAAACATATGAGTCTTATACCAAAAGCCAAATTGTTGTTATAATTTTCGGTAATAACCGTCGTCACTGGCTGTGTGCTTTGGATGTTCGGCGAGCGCTTTCGATGTGATAACATTATTTTCAAGCCACGTGTTTATTAAAACTGAAAAGATAGTGTTAAAAATAGATAGTTGTGTTTACCTGTTCGTTAATAATGTCTCTGTTTAACGTTCCTGTTTTGTAAATTTCCATGTTTTCAAGAATGTCTAGTCTTCGTCCTTTTTTACTTGGGTGTATTACTGTCATACGTTCATCTATTTCTCTTGGTTCGTGTCCATGTGTGTTAAGGTGTTTTGCGAAATTGGAGTCTTCCCTTTTCCTTTTGTATGATCGTATGTGTTCTGTAAACCTTGTTTTTAATGTTCGTCCAGTTTGTCCGATGTATGTATGGTTGCAAGTACAAGTAAGTCTGTATACTCCGCTGGTGCTAAATTTATCCGTTGTTTCTATTGATGTCTTGAGATTGTTACGTAGAGTGTTGCTCGTTTTTAATGTTGTGTGTAAACCTTCTTTTCGGAAAAGGTTGGTTAATCTATATATTTCTGGTCCTGTGTAAGTAAAGATGTGTCGTCGTGTCCAAAGTACACAGCCAGTGACGACGGTTATTACCGAAAATTATAACAACAGTTTAATATATACTGGCGGAATCAACCCAATTAATTTAATACCAAAAGCCAAATTAATTAAATGAGAACTCCATTGAATCAATAAAGCAAAAAGACAATGAAAAGCTTAAAAATGTTTTATACAAAAACGCTTCAACAATTTTTCTTTCAAATAATGCCGCTATAGTTTGTGAACGTTTAAGAAAACGTTTTATTACCAGTTCTGACTTTATGTTTTATCAGGATTAGGCATTTTTTTATAAAGATAAAGTACACAAGCGTAGTTTTTAGTTTCTAACTAGAATAAAAGTGTAATAAAATAATAAAATAAACCAAAGGTTATTCGAGACGAAAATAACTAAGGCAAGACAATTTATCTGTACAAAATCATACAACGATACAAATATTAAAACACAAAGTTGGCGAACAACAGCATGAATTGTGTTGCGGGTAATTGCCGAAGCCATTTAGCAGTTATTTTAAATATTACCATTTATTTTTAAGCCCTCCGGGTTAACCCGGAAATGTTTAAAAGGAAAAGGCGCTGTTCTCCAACACATGCTTTGTTTGTGTCTTTCTAGGAAGTACATCTAAGTGCTATGCTCCTGGATTGGTTGCAGAGCCCTTATCAGGTACTTATCTTAAATCAATTGATTAACTAAACATCACAAAATACTTTGAGGACTTTTTTCTTTTTTGGCTGCAAACGCCGAGACCGATTTATAACTTGGAATGTTCGAAAGCTTTAAGATTTCTCAAATTCATCATAAGAACGCCACGAATCTAAATTGTAGGAGCTGCGAAATTTGCAACATTGGACTAATATCTTCATTGGATGGATACCTACTCTATTAAGCCCGAAAATCAACAGCAATTCAGAGCAGTTGCAATATTACTCAGCAATGAGGAGCGAATGTCAAACCAAAGACGATCTCTCCAATACCTTGGTAGTATAATATTAAACATAGTGAATGTCCGATACAACATAGAATATTGTATCCAAAAAAAGAAGAGTAATATTATGACCACATTTTATAAAACTCAAAAAACTTGTTTGTTGCCAAAAATTTTTGTCAACGGAGAATTGAAATCCTGTTCAGATTTAAATGCCGTATAGAGGTGTCTTGATTTAGTTCTAAAGACAATTGCATTTTGTTTTATGAACTGATCAAAATGTATATATTGTAGCACTTACAAAAAAGAAATTAAATGGGAAAGATGACTTTTCCAGGATACCGTGAAATTGTCTACGCAAATTTCAAAACGATCGCTGTTTAATTTTTTCGGGCTTTGAACTGAAAAATCTTCAAATATGCCGAAAATTATTTTTTACAATGACAAATTAATTATCTTGATGTTAAGGGCTTAAGAAACGCAGCAAGGAAAAAATATCATTCGGAAAAAAATTTTTTGCTGCTTCGCATATTTTGCAGTCGCACAGTATTATTTCTTTTTGGGTCAAATTTCTCTTGCCTTTTGGTAGCGTTAGAATATTTGCATGTGTGTTCTTATTGCTAAACGTTTAAATAGTTAATTTGTTTAAAAAATAATCAATCGATGTTCAATCGATGATTGAAACAAAGCAAAAACAAATGTACTGGACGAAATACAGAGAGAACAGTAAAGAAATACGTTGGTTTGTGTGTAAATTTCGTCTAACCAAATATGAATATATGTATGAATATTCTCGTATTCTTATTTACAAAGTTAGTTGGTTAAATAGATAATGTTTATAAAATACACAACTAAGGTAGATAGATGAGAAGAATGCTGATGAAGGTCGTAGCGGTCCAGAAAGTGCAGCATTTCATTCTGCTACCGTCTAATTTTTCTTGTTTTCTTTGGAAAGCGTCCGCATACATTTGTAAAAATAAATTTTCTTTCTAAAAAAGATTTTTAGAAATTAAAAATAAATGAATATTCACAGTTCAAATAATAATTTAATATACTAACATTAAGTTAAAAGAATCGTTTATGAATTTATTACCCAAATGCTTTAGATGTTCTTATTTTATCTGCATCTTAATCTAAAGCAAATAACATAAAGAATATACCATTATTAATGAATGGTGAATAACAACTTAAACAGTTTAAAACTATAAAACACGAAGAAATTTTTCAAAATTAATTCAGTGTTAAATTTGTAGCAAAATTATTAACAACATCAACAAAATGAATTATATTTTGGCAGCCTTGTTTTTGTGCTTGGTTACCGTAAATGCTTATTATTTAGACCCTTTAATGTCTTCAGTCGATAAGATTTTGGTCGAAGGATCTCAAATCTACAATAAAGCCGCTGATATTCTTAAGCATAAAATTGATCAAAGTTTTTCAAATCGTGAAAATTACGTTAAAGCTGCAATGGCAGCTATTGAAGATTTGCGTAAAATAAACAAAACGTGTGTGAACGCTGAAAATAAGCAAATATTGTCTACTCTTGATATTTTTAACACGTCTATGCAAGCTTGTCGTGATGTAGCTGCCAACAAATCAAACAATATTTTGGCTGACATTACTCCCCTCACTCAACCAGTGGTTACTGATGGTAAAAAGCTGAAACGCTCATATCAAAAGTGCAAAAAATTTTCCAGAGTAGTGAGAACATTTAAAAAAACTTGTTTTCGTTATTGGGAAGAAAAAGCCAATAAATACCTGGAAGATTATCTTAAATCTGTTGAGGAGACTAAGGACCTTACTAATCAGAGAATTTATTATGCCTTAATTGATGTTGATTCCTGCTCTTACAATCCTCTTGAAGACAGCGTTTATGATTTGGCTCGTATCCAAAAAACAATCGAAAACTGCATTGCGAAGTATAAATTAAAGTAGATATGTTTATTATGTATTGTATTATTATTATGTATTATTATATTATTATGTATTTATTATGTATTGAAAATAAATTTCCTGTATTTTAAATTTAAAAAGTTTGATTTCGTTTTATTGAAAGGAATTATGTTTTGAAATTGCTATTTGCAAGATAACACTTTATTTATGTTGTCATTGTACTTTTCAGGGTTACGGTGTTTTAACCATAAAACCGATCAAAATAAAGGAGTTCATAAAGAAGTTTTTTTTTCCAAATTCATCCATTTTTTTTTTAATAATTACAACTAGTAAGAGTTCTATATTTAGCCGAATCTTATGTAAATCTAGTTTAGTGAAGAATTATAGAGTAAAAAAATTCAGTTCTATATTTAGTTTTTTTATAAAAATGTCACTAACTCTTAATGGGTTAATCATTTTTAAAAAAATTTTATTATTTCCTATCTTGATATCTTAAAAAATATGGTGCACAATCGTTCTTTTTTATGAAAAATTTACTGGCCCATAACTCGGAAAATATGAGCGAGCGCCAATTTTTTTACTTGATATTTATTCTTATTTTTAAATGTTCTATCGCCACGTATATTTTTTTTCCTTTTTTTTTTTTGTATTGGAATAAATTGTTTCAAATGATATGGAAAAATTAAAGGCAGGTGTGGTGTTTTGCCCACTGCCTCGAAGGACATGGACCGATCTTGTTGATTTTTTAATCGATTAGCGTATTTATATTTTTTGTAGATCATGTAGTTCCTTGTCAAAGTTGATTTCAAACTTAGATAAAGCATTTTTGCACTTTTTTGTGGTGTTTTTTTTTTCTTAAGTAACACTTTATTAGCATCCGAAAACGTGCTTAAATATTTTATTCGATTGTGAGTTTTATGAAAAGCTTACTTATAAAAGTCTTTCGCATTCAGTATGTTGTTTGTCTTTATAATTTGGCTAGATAAATAGAAAAATTATTTCATGCTGCTCTCACATGGTTCTATATACTCAGTTGTAGAGTAGTAGGGCGTTTCCATTAATAAGATTTTGTGCAAAATACTTGATTTGCTGAAATTATACAATTTTCATGGAACCAAAACCAACGTATTTTCATCGTGTGTTCTGTGTGGGATATTCCGTGCTGTCTATTCAAAATCGTTTTTTTTTTTTTTTTTGTAAAAAAAGTGAACTTTTATTATAACTTTTTGAAAAAATGAACATTTCTGCAACAAAAATTGTGTTGAAAAACACGCTCAGTTAGAGCCAGATATTCAGATATTTTTTCATGAAACTATCATGAAATTTTTGTTTGGTTGTGAAGCAAGATGGGTAAGCAATATGGCATAGCTTGAATTTTGAGAGGATGTTATTGATGCTTGTGTTTTGTTAAAATAAAAACGCCTATCGATGCAAATTAAAAAAGAAAATTAAAAACAATTTCTTAAAATGGCATGGTATAAATCTGCACTTACTTAGTTTGTGAGATATGCAAAATTTAGAGACAGGCGTAGTTTTTCTCCCGCAGCCTCGAAGGACATCAACCGATTTTGCTAATTTTCAATAATAAAATTTTCAAAACTATGCCTGATCGACTGACGTATTTAAATTTTTTCTAGCTCCTCTAGTATCCTGGCAAAGTTGTAAAAATTACTAACGGAATGCCTAACTTATATATACCCTTTTCCACCTGTAGTGAAGGGTGTAGCAAAATTAGAAATAGAAAAAAAACAAGAAATTGTGAACTCTGTTCTTAACATTTCAATGCGTCGCGGAATCGGGCGGAAAATGTTTACGCTACAAAACGATCTTTTAAAAATATAACTGGAAGTTCCACATTTTAGATATGACATAAGACACAGTTTCTTATATGAATACATTGTTATACCCTTCACCACAAAAAGTGAAAAAAGGGTATATATAAGTTTGTCATTCCGTTTGTAATTTCTACAATATCCATTTCTGACACCTGCACCATACAAACTTAGGATAAGCTGGACGAATTCTAAAAACAAGACTTACAGAATACATACGATCATACAAACGGAAAGGGGACGACTCCAACTTCGTAATAAACCTTAACACACATTGACACGAACCAAGGGAAATATATGAATGTATGACAGTATTATACCCAAGTTAAAAAGGATGAAGACTAGACATTCTTGAAAACATGGAAATCTACAAAACACGAACGTTTAAAGGAGACATTATCAACGAACAGATAAACAACACCACTAAAACTATTAAAACACTCTTACGAACGAAAAATACCCACAGATAGTCACACTTACCTATCCAATAATAAAAGACGAAAATATTAAACTATTTATCCCAATAAACGTGACAGATATCACGCAATCTACCTGTTTAATGCCATTTATGTTGACATTATCCTAACGAGCCAAATTACCTGAACTCACCACTATTTACACAACAAATACCTAACAATATTTCTTCAGTACTAACAAAAACGTGGCTTAAAAACAGGGACCGTAACGGTTATAAGGAATATCAAAAAAGTTCTTTTATAACAGTTATTTAGTGACTTAAAGAAAAAAATCCATTTCAAACAGTTATTTTTCAACGTAAAAATAAAAGTTGGAATGAAACTCTTAAAAAAGGAGTTTTATTTTTCGGTCATAAAATAAAGCTCTTTTTGGGAGTTTTATTTTTTCCGTCTAAAATAAAAGTCTTTTGAGGAGTTTTATTTTTCCTGTCTAAAATAAAATTTATTTTATGAAAATTGGCACCCAAACAATTTGAAAAGCAGTGAATCTTATCACCTAGCATTGCAATTGAATAAATCGTAATTAAAATAAAAACACTTGGGTTTATAATTTGTTACTGTTTGATTCCTATTTAAACTCCCTGAATGTAGATAGGGAAGAAGAAACAGAAGAAAATGATAATGTGGATTAACAAAGAAAAGCTTTTTATTAAATTAATAATTTTTCTCCAAGGCCCAAATCAAGTGATAAACCTCTTTTTGAGTTCTGAGACTCAAAAAAATACAGTATCCGTACTTATATAAATTGGCAAAAACTGTGCAGTGTGGGAAGGAAGCGTAGAAAGAGCATTCTCTGCTGTCAAATTGGTATTGAGCGACCTGCGTTCAAATCTTTTTGCAGAAAATTTGGAAAAAATTATGTTTGTTAAATTAAACAAATAAATAACTACACACATTATATCAGACTCTATAAAAAAAGACTGTAAAAAAAGAAGAACATTAACAAAATGAGTTTTATTGTAGGCGGAAAAAATAAAACTTCTCAAAAGACTTTTATTTTATGACGGAAAAAATAAAACTCCAAAAAAGAGTTTTATTTTTTCGTTGAAAAATAACTCTTAACTTCGGGGTTGAGATCGTTTTTTAAAGATCACCATATATTCTGAAAGAGCACTTTAATACGAATCTATTGGTATATGATAGTATGTGTCTCAGTTGACTCTGACATGAAGATTTTTTGAGTTTAAATTTTCTGGATAACCGTTATTTACGGTCCCTGCTTAAAAATAATGTTCTCACATTAAAAGCGCTTGCCATACGTACCAAATAAACAGACAGTGGCGACGGTTTTTACCGAAATATATAACAACAGTATTACATATACTGGCGGAACAAACCCAATTAACTTAATATAAAATTAAACTGCCAGATTTTTTTATTTGTTTTAAAATGCAATGTTATCGTAGAGAAAATCATAAAAAATAGCAAAAAAAAAAAAAAAAAAAAATTTGCCAAGTATCACGCCTCTCGCCATTTCAAAATTTTATCGCCACGTTTGGCGAGTAAACGCCATAACTGACAACACTAACGAGAATTATCTTTACACGGATTGTTCGTTAGTATTTTGCTTAACTGTCTTAATACATTTACGGGAAATTTTCTCTTACTTAGTGGCAATATTTTCTCAAACACTAACAGTTTTGCTTCCAAAAAATGCCCCTGTTGCTTGCGAACATTTCAAAGAGTGTTTTATTACAATTCATGACACTATGTTTTATCAGAACTTAGTATTATATTATAGAGATAAATAAGATAAGCATATACATTTTTATTAGATCCTCAATATAATTTCTAAAATAAAAAAGTATAATAAAATAATAAACATAACCAAGCGAAGCGGGCTTACAATTGCTAAGAAGAGCAAGACAATTAAATATTTTATTTTAAAAACGTGGCAAACAGCAGTTCCGTAATTTTGAGCACAGATAACTAACCAGATAACTCATTTGTGACGTTAAAAAATGTGTGTTATTTTCTTCCAGCTTTCGTTTAAGCGAATAAAAAATATTAAAAAACGTGAAAGCAATGTGTTCGAAGGAACCGCTACCCATACCTCCACCAAACACATGTTTTCATAGAAAAATATAAAGGAGTTCTGCCAGCAAATGCTTAAATAATTTCCTTTAAATAAAATAATGCATTTTAGAAGAAAAACTAAGCCTCCTATGGAATATAAGCGGGAGTATGAAAATCTGGAACAAAAATTCTAGCATAATGTGCTTCTTTATCGTCTGTTAACCCTTAAAGACATATCGTCGGTCGCAAGTTATTGTGTTCTATACCACAAAATGTAAAAAATTGAGATAAGATTAATTTTTAGGCAAACTTTTAGAGATCTGTCGATCTGTGCAATCAGTTTGCTCTTATTAATTATTGTTTACAGAATATGAGTCATTGTCTTTGTTCTATACAACTCTTTCAAGACAAGCTTTGTAACCTAGTGTGTAATATATGCATATAGAACAAAACTGGAACAAAATACTAAATAATAATAATAATAATATTTTGTTCTATATGATGGTCTTTATAACCGTTTTTTGTTTTACTTATTTTTTGTCACTTCGCGTTGCACTTGTCAAAAGAAATGAACAAAAAAAAAAAAAAAAAAAGAAAAAATAAGGACAAACGAACATTAAGCAAAAGCCAATAATTTTTAATGAAGTCTGCGTGTTTCCTAATCGATGATATCAGTGAAATGTAACGAGTTTTGTTGTGTAAATCAGAATTCCTAGGTTTTTTTGGAGTCGCATCGCCAATTAGGTAAATTTTTTCCCGAATTTCCACAAAAACAATTTCAACTATCTCCAAAAATGCCCACTGCAAATGATACTATTTATTGTTTGCTCTTTCTAAGCTCATTGGGCCTAACTTTCTCTATGTGAATAAAAATGCACTTTTTATTACAAATTTTTGGTTCACTTCTTTAGGGGATTTGTCTAATTTTAAACATTTATTTAAAAAACATCAGTATATTACCAATGTTATTTAAAATACTTACATTTTTTTATATGTAATACAATAATACTGTTCCCGGTTTTAAACTTTAACAAAATATTTTTGTTCGTGGATCCTGATGCGGCCAATGTGTTTGATGCTCTACATTTAAGGGCATGTGTAATTGATAGTATCATTGTGGCGCCATCTGTTGAGAACATAGATTCAATAATGCTTTGCAAACACAATCCCTTAACACTAGAAACGCCACCGTGCCAATTTTGTCCCACATGCGAGTTGTGTGGCCCTTAACTTCTTTATTTTTTTATTTTGATTTATGAGACTTTTTGACTTTTATTAATTTTATGTATATATTAAGCTGAAAATGTATAAAATTTTTTCACATGCAAATATTAAGAAAAAAAGTGTGTGTGTACCTTGAACTGCCGATGGGTCATTTTTGTCCCCTCAGTATTTTTTATAGTTAAGAAAAAAGTACATAACTTTTGTATCTGCAAACTAAAATACATCGATGCAAAAATAAAATAACGGTGTTTCGAGCGTCTCGCGGGCGTTCGTCTGCAACTGTTACCTACAACTTGGACGCATAAACGTACAGAAATATCAGATTCAAATAAAGCTATTTTTTCGCCCGATGGAACAGCTTGGACAATAATTGCAGGAGGGAATACAGCTAGCAGGCATGGGTGCCAAAACGTTTTTAGGGACTGCAGTGTACCAACCTCGTATGCGATGCGTAACATAGATGAAACTTGTGAAAGTGCTTGGAAACTAATAGTTACAAGAAGAATGGTGCAACATATATTAGAATATACAATGAAGGGATTGGAGGACTTAATTGGTATACTATACATTCGAGGAGCAATTGGTGCAAGTTTATTACATATGGACTCATTATGGTAAACAAAATGGGATAATGCAATTATAAAGGCAGTTATGCCCCGAAATCGATTTCGAGAGATAATGAAGTTTCTGAAAATTCATCACTTGACAACTAAACGACAAAGACTGAATAAAGATAAGTTTGGTATGATCTCCGAAATTTGGTATGAATATATCGCAAGCTCACAAGCGTATTACGTACCCGCCCATACATAATAATTGACGAACAACTCTTTCCCTTTAAGTGTCGCTGTCGATTTACAAAATTTATAAGCTAAGAACCTGATAAATATGGTCAAAATTTTGGATGGCGGTTGACAGCGATGAAATTATATAAGAAATGTTTTTCCTCATCTTGGCAAGAATGAAAATAGACCAAATGAGGAGCGTTTGGAAGATTGGGTATTGAAGAAATTAATGGATCCTTATATCAATGAAGGCAGAAATGTTACTTGTGACAACTTTTTACTTGCAACCGGCATATTTGAAGTCCAACAATACTAGCATCGTGGGCATGATTAATAGAGCTCTAAGAAAAATACCCATTGCCGGGCTATACAGCAGGAGTGCTCTTTGTCAGTTTATCAGGCTAAATCCAACAAATATGTGCTGATTTTCAGCACTATGCATAAAGATGTAACAATAAGCTCTACGGCAGTTAAAAAAAGAGATAGTGTTATTCTACAATAGCGCGAAATACGGAGTAGATCTCGTGGACTCAATGAGCCCTAAGTACACAATAAAGGCACCATCTAGACGTTGGCCGGTTTACACATTTTTAATAATATATTAGATCTAGCAGCCATAAACTCATGGATAATATTTGAACTTATCAGCAATAACAAAATTAAATGCAGAGATTTTCTCTTGCAGCTAGGCGAAGAGTTAGTATCTAAAAATATGAATAGTAGAAAAAATCAATACCCTCAGATATCCCAGAATACATATCAGAATGCCAGGAAAAACATTGATAATGTCTGATCAAATCAAACTGTGTAAATAGCAAATCATTTGTGAAGTACCATCAGTGCAAAAAAACAGTGCAGTAAGTTTATGAGCCATGCATATTATTTATTCAATACTTGCTTTTTAAATACAAAAAAAAATTTCTAATAAGTATTCAATTATCTTCTTTTATAATTAATCTTTTATTATTATTATTATTATTATTCATTAATTTAATCCAAGAAATAAATTCCTAGACTAAAGGTTTATAGACTAGGGCATTAGCTGCCAAGGCCATCAGCCCAATAATTAATCTTTTAATTTTTTTCATCAGACCTTGTGTTTCTGTTTTTTATGAATAAAAATGTTTAATCATAAGTTTCATATCATATTTCAAATAACTTTGTAATATATACAATGGGACAATTTTGGCACAGCGGCGGTTCTTGCGGGGTTGTAAGTTCCGGCGCTTCTAGTGTTAAATTTATTTACATAACAAAATTTCAAAAATATATAATTTTCTTGTGGAATTATGTATGAGTGGCTTAATCCCAAACAAAATATGGCTGTTGATGACATTCGTCAGATGATATACTCATGAAATATTTATTTTTTAAAACTACAAAATAAAATGTATTGCTGCCATTACGCTACAGCTCATATAGCTCATCAGTGAATTCTGCACAAATTTTGTGTAGAAAACATATGAGTCTTATATAAAAAGCCAAATTGATTAAATGAGAACTCCATTGAATCAATAAAGCAAAAAGACAATAAAAAGCTTAAAAATGTTTTATACAAAAACAGGACAAATATTCAGTAACTATTTTTATTTTTTCTTCCATTTTTCTATATAATGCTTTAACAGTTTTTCTTCCAAATAATGCCGCTATAGTTTGTGAACGTTTAAAAAATCGCTTTATTAGCAGTTCTGACTCTATGTTGTATCATGATTAGGCATTATTTTATAAAGATAAAGTACACAAGCGTAGTTTTTAGAATCTAACTAGAAAAAAAGTGTAATAAAATAATAAAATAAACCAAACGTTATTCGAGACGAAAAAAACTCAGGCAAGACAATTTATCTGTACAAAATCGTACAACGATACAAATATTAAAAAAAAAAAAACAAAGTTGGCAACCAACAACAAGAATTGTGTTGCAGGTTATTGCTGAAACCATTTAGCAGTTATTTTAAATATTACCATTTGTTCTTAAGCCCTCCGGGTTACTCCGGAGGGATTGTGTTGACAAACACGCAATATGGCATAGTTAGAATTTTAAGAGGATGTTATGGTTGCTTTTGTTTTATTTAAAATAACGCCTATCGACGCAAATTAAAAAAGAAAATTAAAAATAATTTCATGAAAAATGGCATGGTATATATCTGCACTTACTTGGTTTGTGAGATATGGAAAAATTAGAGGCCGGCTAAGTTTTTTTCCCGCTGCCTGGAAGAACATCAACCGATTTTGCTAATTATTAATGTAAAAATTTTCTAAACTATGCCTGATAGAGGGGCGTATTTAAAATTTATCTAGCTCACCTAGTGCCTTGGCAAAATTGGACTCACAGAAGGACAGACGGATAGACGGACATCCCTTAATCGACTATCGCTATGCATAAGAACTCGGAGTATATACGCTTTATGCGGTCGGAAATAGATACTGTAAAAATTACAAACGGAATGACAAACTTAGTTATACCCTTTTTTACACTTTTTGTGGTGAAGGGTATAATAAGAAATTGCAAACTCTGTTTTTAACATTGCAATTTACTTTTAAGTAATCGCAGTTAATTTAAATGATTGAGATTTTAATTATTTTTATTCTTATTTAACGGTGTTAAAATAAATTTTTTGTTATTTTAAGTATAGTTGATTTAAACACCACACAAAACACTTTAAATTCAGGGTTCAGATATATTCGTGAAGTGTGTTCAGTTGTCGCTTGGATTTTTTTGTTTAACTGAACAGGATTTTTAACGGCGTTTATTAAATAATTAAACGTCTTGTCAAAAACGTTAACAAAGTAAATACATACAAACATATTTTTAAAGACATTAATTTTCAATTAAAAAAATGAATTTATTTATACTTTATTTTTGCTTAATCGAAAATGATTTAAATATTCTAGCAAACATGCACAAACTGTGTGTATTCTTTAGGATCTTCTGTGGAAGAGGATACCAACTCTTTTTTGTCGTCCAAAATTGCGTTTGTTATTTTTGCAAACATCTCAATTTGTTGCAAAGTACGTGAAATGTTTGTCGATTTACTCAAAAACAGTTTTTAATCCCTTCTTCACTTAGAATTTGACAATCGAATTCCAAAAATGAGTGTGAGATTCTAAGAATAATAAAATTAAATATTATTAATTTCCACAATAAGAATGCTCTGCCTTTGCTCCATTCTCAAGTCCATTACATTTTGATTTAAGGCACGACGTTTTCAGTTATAGATCTCTTTTTCTTGCTTAAATAACTCTTCAATATTTATCACTGCATTATTTATATAATCTTCAATTTAAGGCTTTTATCACTTTTCTGGAAATTAGATTCTTTAATTTAATTATCTGTTTAAACAGCTGACCAACTATGTCAACTAATGTCAACTAAAACACTATATTTACAGTGTGAACGCTTGTGTTTAGTTTGTTAAACATCTCGCTTAAACACGTTGTAAACACATAAGTGTGAACGGCATATTTAATCTCAATTTTAAATGTAGCTGTTTCTATTATAGCCTTTTCAGTCATTACCAGCGTGGCCAATTTAGCACTTTCGATGCTAGATTCAGCACTTCTTTTTTTAATGTAATTTACACAAAGCATTTATTTTGAAAACGTTTGCTGTTTCTTAAGTAATAAGTTAATGTTTGTTACTTCTTTTGGTGTTGCTTTTGAAGAAAAAAAAAAAAAAAACAATATTTAATGCTGTAATAAACACAACGTTTTTTAATGTATTTTCTTATGTATCGTAAGTAATAAATACATAAATACGTTTCCAATGTTAGAAGGGATGAAAAGCAGCGAGTTGCATTCGTAGTTAGCCACAACTTCATAGTAAAGAGTTAAGCAATCGCAAAAATAAAAATTAAGAACAACTGACTGCTTAAGCAACAGTAAACGTTTTCAAAGTAATTGCTTTGCTGATTTCTTTGCTGCAGAAGAAACACATAGTCTCAGCTAAAGCGAATGCTTTTCTTTCTTTGCATTTGCATTTTGCTTTTGCTGCCTGTTTTTCCACAGCAACAGTTAAGCAACTACATAAGCATTATAAATAGTCAAGCATTTTAAATTACTGGTGTATGTGATATTTAATTTAAAGACTGAATTATTATTTCTTTTGTGTTTTTTAGATTTTTTATGATTAATAAATGATTTATTGTTTTGAGAAATTAGTTTTTTTTCAATGGAAATAAATATTTCTAAGGCAACATAAGCATAAATTATAAAACTATGAAATCTCCAGGAAAATATTTGCTTAAAATTAAGACATTTAAATTTTGGCACTATTTTTGGAACTTAAAAATTTTTTTAGCACTTATTAGCACTTTTTTGGTGCCAATTTAGCTCCAACATTTTTTTTGATCTGGTCACACTGGTCATTACTCAATATTCAGCTTTTCTCAATAAAAGCCATTATTGACCTCGATATTCCACAAAATCACAATAATTTATTGCGCAATAAGTACGAAATTGTTATAATATTGAGTAGAAATTAAAATACAACACTGTTCAGAAGATGTGTTTGAAACCAATTGCGTCTAAACTAAGCTAAATTTTATAGTTTAATAGTCATATTCATAAAAAATAAAATAGATTTGATATGTATTTTATGACAAATTTTCCATACAAATTTGTCCCAAAATACATTTCAAATCTATTTTAATTGTTTATGAATACGGCAGTAAGAATTTAGGGACAAACCAATTGCGTCTAAACTAAGTTAAATTTTGAAATTAATCCTCAGACACAAACTAATTGCGTGTAAATCAAACTAATTTTATCAATAAACAGAATATTGACTCAATAAAGGTTCATGTATGAACATACTGTTATAGACTAGTTTAGATTTTTCTTCAAACGTTAATCAGCACTTTATTCCAAAAGGGCTTGGTAACACTACAGCATACTAATGGCGTTTTCTTTTCTGACAAAAATGTTGCATATATTTAACACTTTTTACATCTTTGTGTTCTTTTCTAAAAATTGTTCGATAGTGTAAATTAAAAGTATGTTCTTTTGAAAGTATGTTGCACGAAAAAGTGTAAGATATGTTACATATTTTACCCTCAACTTTATGTAAGGGTAAGTATGCTACACTTTTTTTAGTAGTTCTTACTCTTGATAAGTGATGTTTGCTTTTGTTGCTGAACACAATGTTATACTACTTTATGTTTGAAACGCTAATTAAACATTACTGACATGTAAAGGTAATTAGAAAACTTTAATAACAGTTTTTGTTCTATTGTGGCTATAAAATGTGTAGCAATTTTTCGGGGTTTAGGCAACATGCAAAACATTTTATGTGATTGTTGGGTAACATTTATTTTCAGAAAAGAAAACGCCATAACTTTTATATACATAGTAAAAACTGTGTAACTTTTAAATAAAACGCCTGAAAGTATGCTTGCATTAAATTTTTACTTATTTAACATAATCATCCAGACGATTGCAAAAAAACTACTTTTCTAGGCAGAGATGCCACTTAGCAATTTTCGGGGTCGAATTAACCGGGAAAAATATATTTTAACCCCAAACTAATGTATATAATTAAAAATAAATTATCATACAGTGATATGTTGAATTAGGGAAAAGTTCTAGGGTCAGATTTTATTTTCATGAAAAATTTTATTTTGTTAATATAAAATAATCTTTGCTACAACTTTTTTGTTGCATTTACAAAGTTGTTATTTAAGATTGTGAATTCATTACTAAAAATCCGGAATATTAAATTTTTGCAAAAATAACGGAGGTTCTGATAGTTTTTCTAAAGTTTGGAAAACTAACTAAACGATTTTAAATTAATTACTTTTTTATTTTGAAAACTTTAGATTACTTTCCCGTTACTCTGATGCCATTTTAAGTGCGTAATCGTGCTTTTAATGCTTTAAAACTCTTATACCCAGCGGGACAACTGTAATTGTAAATTTATCAATTTAAGTTTTAAATGTTCGATTTTATATTTTTCGCGTTAAATAAAAAAATTAATTCTTCCGGTAAACAAAAACAAATTGATTACTATCTGTCGATACTTAAAATATTTGAAATAATTTAACGTATTTGCTTTAAGCTTTAAGATTATTAAGACCTGAAATATGATAGCGTTTAGTTATATTGATGTATGAGAACATCATTGCTGTGGGAATAAAGTATTAACCAAATCGGATATGGTTGCAAAATAATAATAATAATAATAATTATTATTATTTCCAATATTTATATAAGATTTGAATTTGCGCACAGCAGTAATCCGCTTACTGCTTATTTTTTGGTGATGGATACCGTGTAGGAATATTGTCAAAGGTTCAATAACATAAAGTAAATTTTTTGAAGAAATTAAGAACGATTGATTACATAATGTTAAATACTGAATTCAAGCAAAGTTTTGTAAATATCATTTAAAAATGAGCTACGAGGGCTGCTCTATATATTTCTGGCCTAATAGTGAAAATGCGAATATTTATAATCAAAAATGGTTTTATTGTTTTTCGAAGTATTATCCAGCATGATTTATATACTTTTGCATGCGCTCAAACCAGTTGTCGAAGCAATTTTTCCACTCCGATTGAGACAGCTTCTTCTGGCGACGAATATCGTTGACCACGCATTTTTTTCTTGATGTGCGGAAACAAGAAGAAGTCATTAGGTGCCAAGTCAGGGCTGTACGGCAGATGACCCATTAATTCGACGTTTTGGCCGGTCAAAAACGCTCTGGTTTGAGCCGATGTGTGAGAGCTCGCATTGTCATGGTGAACAATGATTCGTCTTCTCTTGTTGGTTTTTCGAATTTCTCCGATGACTTTAGGCAAACAAATTTTAGTGTACCACTCAGAAGTGACCGTCCTACGTTGCTCAAGCGGAACAGTCGCCACATGACCAGTTTTGCCGAAGAAACAGGTGACCATTTGCTTCGAAGTGCTTCTTCCACGAACAACTTTCGTTGGAGTTTTCTCGTCTTTGAAGACCCACACGGTCGATTGTTGTTTCGTTTCGGACTCGTACGCATAGATCCATGATTCGTCACCTGTGACGATCTTATAAACGTCTTTTGAAGCACCGCAATCGTATTTTTGCAACATTTCTTTGCACCAATCGACACGAGCCTTTTTTTGAAAGACTTTCAAAATGTGCGGGATCCAACGAGAACAAACCTTTTTTACGGCCAGGTGTTCATGCAGTATCGAATGTATGCTGATGGAAGAAATATCCAAGGATGTCTCTATCTCTCGGTAGTTCGCATGTCGATCTTGCATTATGAGTTCCCGTAGGGCATCAATGTTCTCTGGCACAACAGCCGTTTTTGGACGACCTTCACCGAATTGGTCTTTGATCGAGCTTCGGCCACGATTAAATTCATTATACCAATTTTTCACAATGCTATAGGATGGTGCTTCATCGCCATACGAAGATTTAAGTTCATCAATGCACTCTTGTCGTGATAATCCACGTCGAAAGTTGTGAAAAATGATGGCACGAAAATGTTCACGAGTTAATTCCATTTTTTTCTATATTAATTTTTTTAAGTCACTGTAAACAACACAAATAATGGTCGTACGTCAAAACGTTTTGAGTACGATTATGCTTAAAAATGACAAACTTTCCAATGGAAATGTCAGACTGCACTTGGCAGCACTCAGTATTGCAAGGCCAGAAATATATATAGCAGCCCTCGTATTTAAATAATTTATTTCATTTCGTATATAATCTCCAGAGTATTTTAAACGATTGTTTCTTCGCGTTTGCTGACATGTCCAAAAAAAAAGGTTGTAAAAAAATTATTGCAAAAAAAAACAGACTTCAAAATAAGCTTCATCTGTCTGTATGACCACATATGTACATCAAATTACAATTATTATTGGGACGCCCTTATATTCCATCTCTAAACTTTATACTTGTTCAACTGTTGAACAGTTTGGCAATATATATTAAAATAAGAGCCACTTTAGGGACACCCTTTAATTTCAAAATTCAAATTATATACTCGCTGTTGTAGTAGGATTAGCAATCAGGTTCAATAGTTTGGCCACATACATAAGATTACATCAACTATTGTAAAACCCTTTAATTTATAATTTAAAATATTTATACTTCTTCTTATACCAAACAAAGTAATGGAAATTCTGTCTAATTTTCAAGTGTTTGTATTTAACGGTTCAAAAAATACGGGCATATAGGTAAAATTACATTAATTTTGGGAACACCCTTTAATTTCTAAATTCAAGTTATAAAATTGTTGTTATAGCGGAGTTATCATTACAGGTTCCTCTCAGCTGTATGTCTATAACGGTTCAAAAGTTTGGCCACATATATCGAATTACAATAACTACTGGGACAACCTTTTATTTATAGTTTTGAATGTTTATACTTCTTATTATAACGGTCATTGTAATTGACACACTGTCCAATTTTCAAGCGTTTGTCTATAACGGTTGAAAAAGGTAGGCGTATACAAGTCAATTTACGCCCCCTATGGGGACACCCTTTAGTTTTTGATTTATTTTTGTATTACTTTTAACTATTGGGAGATATAGAAATACGCAGTTTTTTTAATTTTAAAGAAGTGCGCTTTACGGTTTATAATACACTTAAAAAAAATGCATGTTGTATGGGGACACCCTTTAATTTTAAATTATGTACAGTAAAGTACCTCCAATCAAAAAAATATTATAATATATGGGGTGATAGAGAATTAAAAAATAAGAAAAAAAACATCAAGTGAAAAAATTGGCGCTCACCCATATTTTCCGAGTTACGGGGCTCTGAAATTTTCAAATTTTTTTAAATTTCAATATGGGTATCATTTTAAAGCTTTTGAAGAGATCTTTAAGGAAATACTAAAACTTTTTAAAAAATACTTAACCCATTATGAGTCGATGACGTTTTTATGCAAAATTTTATGGATGCAGTACCAAAATTTTTTTATTTCTTAATTCTCTGCCAATGTTTGCTTTTTGAATTGGAGTTACTTCGCTAAATTAGATTTACATAAATGGCGAAGGGTATATAAGATTCAGCATAGCCGAATATAGCACCCTTACTTGATTTAAAGTCTGTTAAAAAGAGTTGATATTGTAAGTGCCTTAGGACTGAAACAAGCAATTAAGAGTTATTACTTGTATGGATACAAGCTCTTGATCGCTTCGCTCAACATCTAAGTTGTTAGTTTTTCTTATTTTTGAGAAATATTTTTTATGAAATTTTATCTAACAGAATTTTTACGTTTCAACCTTATCTGCCTTTCAGTCTAAAGCAAATAGAAATAAAATGCTAAACAAAGTTTTAAGGCAAAGAACTTTGTTCAAATTAGTTCAGTGTTAAATATTCAGCAACATTCTTAAGATTATTATCAAAATGAAATTTATTTTTACAATTGTTTCCTTGTGCTTGGTAGCAGTATTTGCCGATAATAATCACGTTGCTCTAATGTCATCCCTCGTTAAAATTATATCCGAAGTGCCACAAATCTATATCGAAGCTAATGATCGTCTTGAAGACCAAATTGGTCAAAGTTTTTTAAGTCGTGAAAATAAAATTAATGATATTATGAAAAAATTTATTATTTTAAGTAAAGCATCCGGTAAATGTGTAAACCTTGAAAATGAGAAATTTTTGACCACACTTGACATCATTCGTTGGACTTTACAAGATTGTCGTAAGGAGGCTACCAAAAGAATAATTAAAGTTTTGGCTGATATTTCTGCATTCACTAAAAGATTGGAAAAAGATGGTAAAGAGTTAAAACGCCTTTATGATACTTGCAGCAGCATTACTGGCATTATTGGAAGAGCTAACTGTTATAAGGTATGGAAAAGTATAGTTCCTCTGTACCAGGAAGGTTTCCGCAAATCTATTACTGAAGCTAAGCAAATTCGCTACGATCCGGGTGAAGATGTTTCATGCTCTTATGATCTTATTGACGACAGCATTGAAGGATTACATCATATCTATAAAAATCTGAAAGTGTGTATTGAAAATAAATAAATTGATAGAAATAAATTAACATACATATTTTTTTTTATACGTTGATTTTTATTTATTTTTCTTTTCTGTTTTATTTTTAAAAAGATAGATACTGGGTTTTTTTTACGTCAAATAATAATGTTAGTAAAATGGCGTTTTTTATTTGCACCATGTGTCTTTTTTCCTTCCCCCTAGTCATTCTCTGAAAATGTTGAAAAATTAGGTCTTTAAATATTGTTTTTTTTTTCACAAGTATTATCTGTCGATTGACTACATCGTTACTTCATGCCATTGAAATGTGTCACAAATAAAATCGAATTCGGATCTATATAGTATCCCCAGTCGGGAAGAAACGTACCACTACTGTAATATAACTATTGGGAAACTAATTAGATTCTCTACGAAGGGTTAAAATTTAATATTCTGGTAGTGTCGAATATGTGTCTGTTAGAAGTGTAAAACAGGTGTCTTCTTAAAGTATCGAATATATAACTTCTACAAGTAAGGAAATTCTGCTTTATCAAAACGGTATTCATACTCGAAATGTTTAAGAAAAAGAGAGAAAAGTTTAATTCAAATTTTAAGAATTTGTGAAAGTAGAATAAAAAATGCGATATAGAGATTGAGAAAAAAATATTTTTTTTGTTCGAATTTATAAATAATCAATTTGCTAATACAAATCTACTAACAGTCACAAATAATTTCTTGTTTTATTTTTATCAGTTTATTTTTTTGTAATTTGTCTTAACATTTTTTATATGTTTCACGCATTTAACATAACCGAACGCTGCACAAGTCAAACTATTAACAATAATGTTTTTGTTTATCTGTAACATTAATTAATTCACTAATAATAGAGTCGAAGTTGTGACCTATAATGTGCATAAGATAATTTAAGCAAACTTAAACACCTGTGCAAGTACATTTAATTATATGTGGGAGACTATAATTTACTTAAAAACACTTTTCGTCCAGTTTCGTCAAATGTTATTTCTTTAAGCAAGGTACAAAACGTTGTGTTATACATTCATAAAGAAAAATTGCAATGAAGACCTACAGTTTTAAGTTTTTAGTTTTAAATATAATAGCAAATATATATTATTATTCATTTTGAACTATTAAAATAAATGTTTCAAAGAGTAATGTAATGTGCTTACGAAATTCATAAGGAAAATGCAATTATAAGGTTGTCCCAGAAAGCAAAATTTTACAACTATTTTTAAATGCAGATGAAATTTTGTTTAAAGATGATTTTAAATATCTTGGAGTAAATGCCACCACGTTATTATAATTTAATAAGCATATTGCATTTACTCTGGAAAAAGCTAATAAAGTTAAAGGGGCTTTTTCAAAAACAAAATTGCTCATATGCAAAGCCAGTATAAGACCAATACTGTTATATGCGTTTCCAATTTGGTTTTCTTTATCGCCAACTTTTATAAAGAAATTGGAAATATTTGAAAGATATATTTTACGGAAGTGTGTAGGAAGAAATTATAGAACGCGTTTGAAAAGATTTTCAAATGATTTCATCTACGAAAAGGCTTCGGTAATACCAATCTCTGAATACTCACTTAATTTAATGAAACGATTTATTGATAAACTAACTTATTTTGAAGGCAATGTAATGCAAGATATTTTATCCAGCGAAAACGAATTTAACTGGTCAAATACAAATTATCTATCTGCAATTGGTATTTTGCGGGAGCGACTAGAGCGTTACCATAGAGGGTAAACTATTATTTAGTTTTGCTTTTAGTTTTAAGGTCTAGTTATAAGTTTTACATATTTAAGATTAGTTTATTTTCCATAGAAATAACTCTATAATTAAATGTAAGTGTCGGGAGCAAGCACTGTTTTATTTCTTTTTATAATTTAATTGCAAATTATTGTAATTTGCTTTTTTCATCGTTATATTAATTAAATCATTACTTTTTAATTTTAAGTTTTTAAATTTATGTGTTATTCAAATCTTTGTATTCCTTTTTTTTGAAGTCTTAATAAATAATAATAATAATAATAATAATAATAATAATAATAATAATAATAATAATAATAATAATATATATTAAATTGAAAAAATAGAAAATTTTTATATCTTGTCCATTTTTAACAAACACACTTTAAAATTAAATATTTAAAGCCCAACTATAATGTGCATAAGATATCTTAAGCAAACTTAAACAACTGTGCAAACACTTTAAATTATGTGTGGTAAACTAAAGTGTTAAATTTTTAGTTCTTAATTAAATAGAAAATGTGGAAAAACAATTTTAATTCCTTGTCCATTTTAATTAAATAAATTTCTTAATTGTATACAATTAAAATGATGTACAATGTTGCATCTTTCACATAGCTGGCCGCAAATACAAAAACTGAAAAAAAACTTTTAATAAATTTTATTGAATTTATATTAGAACGTGAACAAAATATGTAAATATGTATGTAAATGTTATTAAACTTATATGTTATTTAAACGCCTTTCAATTTAATTTTTTTTTATAAAGAAATTAGTTTTGGCAAAAGTAAAAATTAAATATAATGTAACTATATTGTAGTCGCCTAAAATTCTTTAATTGGTTACCCAGGCATACGACAGACTTTTCGTTGGGTTTTTGACATAAGCTCAAGCTACCTTATTGGGCCTTGAATGCTTG
Organism: Gymnosoma rotundatum; assembly: GCA_916610165.2. Taxonomy (NCBI): domain Eukaryota; kingdom Metazoa; phylum Arthropoda; class Insecta; order Diptera; family Tachinidae; genus Gymnosoma; species Gymnosoma rotundatum. The sequence goes on from OU744340.1 coordinate 71,809,256, forward strand.
ATTGATGGCTATTTAAATTTTAAGATCTTTAAACTTATTATACCCTTCACCAAAAAAGTGGAAAAAGGGTATATATATAAGTTTGTCATTCCGTGTGTAATTTCTACAATATCGATTTCCGACCCCATAAAGTATATATATTCTGACTTCTTATGCATAGCGAAGTTAGTCTTAAATACACAAAAAAAAAAAATAATTATCTCAATCGATCAGATATAGTGTCGAAAGAGGTTTGAGGCCGCAGGCTAAACCTCTAATTTTTTCATCTTATTTGGAACAATAAAGTAACTCCAATCAAAAAAATAAATATATGGGGGAATATAAAATTAAAAATTAAGAAAAAACATCAAGTGAAAAAGTTGGCGATCACCAAATATTTTCCGAGTTACGGGGCTCTAATATTTTCAAATTTTTTTAAATATCAATATAGCTATAATTTTAAAACTTTTGAAGAGATATTTAAGAAATACCAAAATTTTTAAAACATACTTTACCCATTAAGAGCGATGGAATTTTTATGTGAAATTATATATATGCAGTACCAAATTTTTTTTTATTTTTTAATTCTCTTTCACCCCAATATTTGCTTTTTTGATTGGAGTTACTTTACTAAATAAGATTTACATAGATGATGAAGGATATTTAAGATTCGGCATAGCCGAATACAGTACTCTTACTTGTTTTTCAGTAAGATTTTTTATCAAGACTTTTAAATGCAGTTATTCTTTATGTTTAGATTTTTAACAAAAAAAAAATGTGTTTCTTGCAAGTGAAAAAATACAACTAATATACACACGTTTTTCAATAAGAAACAATATGTTCCAGAAGGATTCTTATCGGACCTTATAGATTTTTTAAATATCGGATTTTGTTAAGAGCGGTTAAGCGCTCATTTATCCCTTCTGTTCCTCCTGTTTTCACACAGTAGATCTTGTACATAATGTAAATATATATAAGCTAACACTGTGCTTATTATTCTTCCTTGAAGTGTTCCTTGTGTAGTTCCCTTAAGCCTTTAATTAGCCTTTTATGATGAGTATTATCGTATAACTTCTTAATATCTACTTCCGTAATGCCGTTTATTGTTTTGTACATAACTGCTTTATCTAATGCTTTAACTGCTTGGTGATAGCTTCTGTCAAATCTAAAACCATATGAATTGTCAATAAAATTTGCCTCATAAATATTTTCCTATATATTTTTAAAACTATCTGTACCTCTCTTTGCTTCCGGCTTTTGGTATATACACCAGAGAATGACGATAAGTACTTATAAAGAAGATACACTTATTTATTTACTTATATTTTTGAGTATTGAGTATACTTATACTTGTAATACAGAAAATACTTACATCTACTTATTTGCTATCAAACAAGTATGAGTATACTCAATACCCATAGCCAGCGTTGCCGCACAAGAAATTTAGTTTCTAACAATAATTTTCAAAAATCCTACCAAAATCGTTCACAACCTACCAAAAATTTAAAAATGCATTTCTTGCACATAAACTCTGTTATACTCACTTGGTTTTTCCCCCTTAGTTGTTTGTCTTTTGGCGATTTTCGAGATGGGTGTTATGATTTAAAATAGTTTTAGAGGATACTATGCAGAATGAACACCCATCTCTTTCCTGGAGCCAATCAAATTCGCTCAACCATTCGGTTCTAAATTTTCTTTTGACTGTTTCTTTACATGCAATATTAGTAAATATTTATGTAATAAATAGGTATATATTTACAATTAAAAAAGTTTACTTTCTTTTCCATTATGTCTGTTAATATTGTGTAATTTCAATTTCATAATATTGTTCGCTTTTCTTAAACCAGAGATGGTTATAGCTTTAATTATCTCTATGCAAAAAAGTAGATATGTTTTTTATTACACCTAAAACAGTTTTTGAAAACAGTGATAACACTATTCAAAGTTACATTTCTTTTTATTTTATGTTCTGAAATTTTAAGGTAAAAAATTAACTATTCTAAAAAATTGCTAGAGGAGGAAAACCTACCAAAAACTAAAAAAATGCAACAAATCAACCAAACTGTTTTTAAAAAAGAAAAACTACCAAGTTTGGTCCGATTGGACCAAAGCGGCAACGCTGCCCATAGCACACATTATTTATACACATCGAACTTAAAAATATAAATGAAATGAGAGTATGAATACAACTAATGTGTTGGGTATCTGCCATACCCATACTTATAACTACATAATACTCATAAGTATGGCAAAGTAGTTAATAGCATGTTTATACGGCAATGTGAAGCACTTGCTTCGCTCTCTGAAGCATGATTGCGAAGCATGCCGTTTCCACGACACATACTACATGCTTCACATTGACTTCTGTTTTAAAATTTTGTGTTTTGGTTTCAATTTTAGTGTTTGTAATTAATAAAATTTTAAATTATAATATAATTATTTGTTTTTATATTAACACATATTCACACAGCACTTTTAATATTGCTTTACTTTTTTATTTACATTTATATACAGCTAGTTCAGATAAACTTGCGATAAAAATTAGGGAAGACAGAAATTTTTCATGCTTCGCAAGTAGATTCAAGCTAAATCGTCTCAAAACAAAATGCTTCGCTCTCAAGATTTTATATGGCGAAGCACGTTGATTCGGTCGTGATTGAGCTGTGAATCATGAAAAGAGAGCGAAGCAAGAATATTGGGCTCCGTGGAAACATAGTATAAAATACTCATAAAGTAGTTGAAATACTTATAAGTAAAATAAGTACTTATAGGAACTATGTATATAAAAATGTGTAGAATATTCAACATTTTGATTATAAATTATTAATAAATAAATTTAAAGCTGATTTTTTCTTTTCTTTAGTTTTAGAAAAAAAAAATTATTTCAAGTTATATATACATAATTTTTATTTTATCATTTAATGATATAAAATATATATGTACACATATGTGTATATTTCAAAGTCAACTTATGACTTGTTTACTTATTGATACAGCTTAGGGGCCATAATTAACAGTTATTTATAAATATTTTAAGAAAATACGCATATATGAGAAATAAATATAATAAATAAATAAAATTTTGTAAAAATAACTTTCTTTGATACTATTTGGAAAAAAATCAGTAATATATTTATTCTTCAAAAATCAATGTTATATAAGAAATATAATTGTCAATAGCCTTATAACGCCGATTTTTCTGCATGGATTAGAGGTTTACTTAGGCACCCTGGGATATATGATGATAAGAATAAAATTTGCATTCAATGGACTTATTAGAGAGCTATACTCGCTCAGAATATCAGCTCGTGTTTCTCCATAGGATTTTCTTTTACCGAATTTATAAAGTTTAGAAATTTACAAGACATTTAAACTTTAAATGCCTAATTACTTAGTTTCTTTAAATTTAGTAGATTCAATAGAAATAAACAACTGTCATTATTAAGGTTGACTAAAATATTTTTGTTAGAGTATCTCGTGCATACAATATTGTGCGTAACTCTTTTAAGTCATTTAATGTTTTTCCTGATTCTTTTGTAAGATACAACTAAGTAAAGAGTTTTTACTTTGTAATTTTATTATATTTAATCTTTTTTGTTACCATGATTTACTTTTTCTTGATACGATGGTGAAAAATTAATAATTTTCACTTTTTTAGTTGCTTAGACTCATTTGCTTTGGAATTTCTTGAGTGGTTTTATTGTTTTTTATTAGCTTATTTATTAATAATGTAACTTCACTTCAGTATGTGCATGCGATTTGAAGTCGCCAAATTTCTTGCGATTGTGAACTACAGAACACCTTACATGCGATTTCAACTCGCATCGCTAGTTTTAAGCGATTTGCGATTGTCAGAACATGTCTGATTATTTTTATTATATACATATATTTTATTCTTTCTTTAAAATATTATTATATTTTTTTATACTTGTAAGAAAAGAATGGTAATAGAAAATGTAGAAATTCGTGACCTATTACTCAATAAATGTTCATTTATTATTTAAAACATAAATGTAAAAGAAACTGATTTTCAAATAGATTACGTTGCAATTAACTTCTTACCCAATGTATTAATTAGATTGAATTAAAAATTAATTATACTGGCTTTTATATTACAAATCTGTCGTAAATAGATAAAAGTACTTTCTTAAATTAATATTTATAACATTAACAGTTAATATGTAATCGCCACGAAAATATCATATTAACTTGAAAAAATATACGTCTTTATTGAAAATAAAATTGGTTCACACCATTATAAAACAATATATGCCATATTTCTATGAAGAAATACTTATAAGTATACTTAGAGTATTTACATACTTATACTTATTTCTACTCAATACTTATAAGTATGAGTATAGAAAATACACAATCCAACTTATACTTATAGTTATTTGTGCTTCGTGCAATAAAGTATGAGTATGTGTCTACTCATTAGCAGTCAATACTTGTACATATTTAAGTTGAAATCGGTATGAATATGTTGTGTATGGTATGTTGTTGAAGCTGTAACGATACTCATTCATACATGTTTGGCCTCAAATACTTGAAGAGTACTTAAAATGATACTTTTGTCATTCTCTGATATACACCCTTTTTACCGGTTGCGGTTAATATTAAGTTCTCTTCACACTATCTACCAGCTTTCTAAGCTTTTACTTCTAGTGATGTAAATTTCACTTGCTTATCTGTTTGGTTTAGTTTTTCTTGCATATTTCTCCCTATAGTAACAAAACTCACTATATTTCTAACCGCTTCTCCGAACGCTATCAGTCAGTCCGACTTTTACTGTATCTTCCGTTAGTTCTTGCCTTTGTTGGCTTGTTCCAACGTACCTAACTTCTATTTAAAATTTCTTTGCTTTTAAAGTAAACTGTTCCTTTTTCAATTAAAACAAAATTGCTATTTATTATGCTGGGCTATGGATTAGTAGACACATGTAAAATAAAAGTATTTAAAGCTTTATGCAGACGGTTGTCATATCTTGTCAGACTTAACAATGTGCTGACAATGACAAGGCAATGAAAAATAGCCACCACAATGTAGATTGTCAGTTTACACGATTTCAAGGCATTTGTCAGTAAACTGGCAAATCCATTGTAAGACAATTATCCGACATCAACTTTATTTGTCAACATTGTCAAACAAGAATTGTTAGTTCACACGGTTGTAAGAACTCCCAAGTGGTAAAAATTTACAGCTTCATTTTCAGTAATTAAATAATTCAACAGACGAATTTTTAAATGTAAATTATTATAAAAGTTACAAATTTATATTATAAATCTTTATCAAAACAAATGGATATTAATCAAAACGAAGAAACTGCCGTTTTTAGCGAGGATAAAGAAGAATAATTCTTGCAAAAAGCCGACTTCAAAACTGACTTCAGCTGTTTGTCTATAAAAGCTCAAAAGTTTGGCTACATTCATCAACTATTGGGACACCCTTTATTTTTTTGTATTAACTAAAAAAGTTTGGTCACATAGGTACATCAAATTACATCAATTATGGGGGTACCCTTAAATTTCTAAATCCAAGTTTTATACCTGCTGTTATAGAGGTTCTTTTTTAATATCAATCGTCTGTTTAAAACCATCAGATCCATAAAATTGAATTATCTATTGAGTCACCCTTTAATTTATAATTTTAAATATTTATACTTATTATTATTATAACGATCATAGTTATCGACATCGATTTCCAATTTTCTAGAGTTTATTTATAACGGTTCAAAAAATAGGACCATATAGGTCAATTTACATGAAAATACGCTACAATACTTTTTCCGTATTTCGGTTTCAACTACTTCGAGCATTTTTCCTAAACAAAGTCCTTGTAAACAGGCCAGTTCTTTTCCACCTTCAAAATCGTCCCGTGAATGGCGGTCGCTGTCCATTTGTTTTAATTTATACTTTCTTTTTTCTGCTTTAATTTTAATTTTTTTTAAACACTTTTTTCACTGTTTTATACCCTTCTCCACAAAAAGTGGAAAAACAGTATATATATATACATATATATAAGTTTGTCATTCCGTGTGTAATTTCTACAATATCCATTTCCGATCCTGTAAATTGTTGAGCGATGTCCATCTGTCCGTCTGTACCAAAATAAAAAATTGGTATTGCATCTATATAATTTTACATAAAAATGACATCGGCTCTTAATGGCTTAAACATTTTTCAAAAATTTTTGTATTTCATTAAAGGTCTCTACAAAAGCTTTAAAGTGGTATCCATATTAATATTTTAAAAACTTTGAAAATTTCAGAGCCCCGTAACTCGGAAAATATGGGCGTGTACTTGATGTTTTTTTCTTATTTTTTAATTCTCTATCGCCCCATATGTTTTTAGTTGGACTGACTTTATTGTTCCAAATAACATGCAAAAAATAGATGTAGGCGTGGTGTTTTGCCTGCTGCCTCGAAGGACATGGACCGATCATCTCGATTTTCAATAGCACCTCTTTCGACACTATGTCTGATCGATTGACATATATTTTTTTTTTTAGCTGATCTTATGCCTCGGCAAACTTGATTTCAACACTAACACGGACGGGCAGACGGACAGACGGACATCGCTCAATCAACTTCGCTATGCATAAGAAGTCAGAACATATATATGGGATCGGAAATGGATATTGCAGAAATTACTCACGGAATGACAAACTTAGATATGCCCCTCTTCCCTTTTTGTGGTGAAGGGTATAATAATTAAGAGTACTATATCCGAGTGAAATTTTAAAATTTTTTTAAATATCAATGTGGGTATCATTTTAAAGTTTTGAAGAGATGTTTAAGGAAATACTAGAATTTTAAAAAAATGCTTAACCCATTAACAGCCGATGGACATTTTATATAAAATTATATAAATGCAGTACCAATAGTTGCTTTTTTGAATGGAGTTACTTCATCTATAGATTTATATAGATGGTGAAGGGTATGTAAGATTCGGCATAGCCGAATAAATAAATGTAAAAAATCGTTTGTTTTTTAATTTCTTTTTTATTTTAGCACATGCTTAATTATTCTTTTGTAACAAAATTTTTGTTACAAAATGCATATTTTTTCAACAATTTAAAATCATAACATTTTATTTTAACAAAATCAAACTTTTTAAATTTAAAATGCACAAAATTTACTTTCAATAAATGTGAAAATAAATAACTAAATATGTATTTATTTTATGTTAGTTTTTTATATATATAAAAAGTCAAATCATAAACGTTGTCTTTAAAGGGTTTCAAAAAGCAAGAATAAGCGTCACCAGAGCGTTGATAAATCTTTTATTAGCACGGTATTCAATTTCCTTAATGGATATTTTGCAAAACATAACACAATCTAATTTCATTTTGAACATTGGCATTTTTCTTGCAGCTCTTCCTGCAATACGAGTATTTTTTAAATATATAATTTTCATAAAAAAACTTTGTGCTATTTTTTTATTTAATTATCCCGATTAAATTTACTACTGATATTGATTATTGAGGGTCAAAGCACGTTTCGATGGCCATTTTTATACCGCTTACTAATTTCTTCAGAAAACTTTTGACAAACATTTTAAATAAGCTAAAGCTAACACTATGATAATTTATTTCTATGCACAGGCACTTTGCAAATTATTTAATTAAAGACACGGGAATATATTTTAAATATTTAATTTTCATAAACAACTTCGTGCTATTTTTTTAATTTAATTATCCCGATTAAATTAACTACCGATTACCAAGGGCTCAAGAACAAGGCTGCCAAAACAAATTTCATTTTCCCTATAAAGTTAGGAATACTGCTTCAAATTTAACACTGAACTATTAAAAAAAATTTGTTTGCTTTTATAATTTGCAATGCAGACAAAATAAATAATTCTTGCGATAAAAACCGACTTCAAAACAGATTTCATCTGTCTGCCTATAACAGCTCAAGTGTATGGCCACATAAATTAGGTTACATTATTTATTGGGACACACTTATATCTCTAAATTTTATACTTTTTCAACTTACTTGCTGTTGTAGCAAATTTAGCAATCAAGTTCCGTGTAAATTTCTCTTCCATCTGTCTGTAACGGTTCAACAGTTTGCGCATTTTCATCCGATTATATCAACTATTTAATTTATAATATAACATTTTTATACTTCTTATTATACCAAATAAAGAAGTGGACATTCTGTCTGAAATTAAGGTGCTTGTATACAACGGTTAAAAAAATACGGCCATATAGAACAAATTACATTAATTTTGGGAACACCCCTTACTTTCTAAATCCAAATTATAAGCTTCTTGTTATAGCGGACTTAGCAAAACATGTCACTTGTCAATTTCAGCTGTCCGTATACAACAGTTCAAAAGTCCAGCCACATACAATATATTATATCACCTATTGGGACACCCATTTATTTCCAAATCCAAATTTTATACATGTTGTTATAGAGAGTTAGTAATGCAGGTTCTTTGTAAATTTCAGTCGTCTGCCTACAACTGTTTAAAAGTATGGCCATATACCAAATTAAATGAACTATTGATGCACCCTTTAATATATAATTTTAAATATTATAAGCTGTTAAGGCCGTGTCAGATAAAACTTTATCGCTTTGCGTGACGTTTCAAACTTTGAAAAAAAAAAGCGTATAACGCAAGAGGTATGTCACAATAAAAACTTTAACAGCGCCTAATTATTGTTTGTTTTTATAAGTTTTTCTTCCATAATTTTTAAAAAAAAATAATAAAGGAAGAATATATAATAAAAAAATAATATTTTAAAATTCTTAACTCTTTTACGTTCGATTTTGCCAAAAATAATATACAAATGTATAGCAGGTAATTGTCAAAGCGCGCAAAAAGATGAGTGTTGCCCAACTTTATGCTTTGCTTTGCGTTAAAAGTGCTTTATGTGACATACTTCATATAAGTTCGTGCATTTTATCTTAGATGTCAAAGCGAATTTGCAAAGCAACGCAAAGCAAAAGTTTTATCTGACACGGCCTTTACTATAACGGCCATAGCAATCGACATTGCATCAATTTTACAAGCGCTTGTCTATAACGGTTCAAAAGATAGGCATATATAAGTAAATCTAAAGTATTTATGGTACACCCTTTAATTTCTAAATTCCATTTATAAACTCTATAATATAGCGGACCTAGAAATACAGGTCCCTTTTAAGTTTCAGCGTTCTGTCTATAACGGTTCAAAAGTTTGGTCACATACACAAAATTACATATACTATTGGAACACCTTTTAACTTCCAAATTCAAATTTTGTATTTGTTGTTATAGCGAATTTAACAACACAGGTTCGTTGCAAATTTCAAGCGTCTGTCGACAACTGTTCAAAAGTATGGCCATATACATCAAATTTAATGAACTATTGGCGCACGCTTTAATTTAAAATTTGTAATATTAATACTTGTTACTATAACGGCCATAGCAGTCGACATTCTGTCCAATTTGCAAGCGTTTGTCTCCAACGGTTCAAAGGATACGCCCATATAAGTAAATTTACATCAATTATGGGGCACCCTTTAATTTCTAAATTTAAATTATAAACTCGTTGATATAGCGAATTTAGCAATGAAGGTCCCTTTTAAGTTTCAGCGTACTGTCTATAACGGTTAAAAAGTACGGACACATGCTTGAAATTACATCTACTAGTGGAACACCCGTTAACTTCTAAGTCCATATTTTATACTTGTTGTTATAGCGGACTTACCAATACAGGTTTGGTGTAAATTCCAAGCGTTTAACTTTAACTGTTAAAAAGTATGGCAATATACATCAAATAAAATGAACTATTGGCGCACCCTATAATTTATAATTTGTAATATTAATACTTGTTACTATAACGGCCATAGCAATTGACATTCTGTCTAATTTGCAAGCGTTTGTCTCCAACGGTTCAAAGGATACGCCCATATAAGTAAATTCACAACAATTATAGGGGCACCCTTTAATTTTTATATACATTTTTGTATAATTTTTTGTTTTTGGGAGCCATAGTATTACGCAGTCATTTTAAATTTTACAGAATCACCCTTTACGTAAAAAATATGTATATTGAATGGGGAAACCCTTAAATTTTTAAGATTATGAACTGTTTTAAAAACGGGACCAATCTGTAAGTATAATCTATCATATTGACAAAAATTTTCAAAATCGGTTCAGAAATGACTGAGTTCTGGAGGTACAAATATAAAATATCACCATTCAGCCGAATTGTATAACCTCCTTCTTTTTTTGAAGTCGGTTAAAATGAATGTTTAAGCTATTTCGATGATAAGTACATTCCCGTTTCAAAAACCGTACGCGTAAGCAATTATAATTCAAATAATACACAAACAAAAAACCGTATGCAGCGAATGTTCACATAGAAAGTGTACGCCGCTTGAAAATAGTTTCATGCAAAATACCGTTGTGTAAAATATGTAATAGTCATGGCATTAAAAAACTGCATATTTGAAATTTTTTCACTTCAAGGCCCGGATTGTTTCAAATTTGGCCAACGGCATCTTTCCAGACAATTTTATTTATGCAGATGCTAGAATATATAAGCTTGGAAAATTAAAATGTTAAGATATAAAGTGCTTTTATTCTACCATAAACCCTGTTCACTGATTTTTAAAATTCAGAAACGCAATTAAATCTGTTATGTTATAAGTGTTGTCTTGTGCTGTTTGACCAGTCTTTTTAGCTTTTTTTTTACTTAGTTCTTCATAAACATTATTTTTATTTAGTAATGTGAAACTAATTGATTACTATCAATAACTTTGGTTTTTTTAATTGATAATATAATAATGGCGTAATCTGTTAAGAAGATATATGAAAAAATGTAAGAGTGCTATATTCGGCTATGCCGAATCTTATATACCCCTACACCATGTATGTAAATCTATTTTAGTGAAGCAACTCCAATAAAAAAAAAAAAAAAAAATAATAATAATAATAAAAATATTGGGGCGATAGAGAATTAAAAATAGAAGAAAATAATTAACTTTTATTTATAATTTTTTTTAAAAATGTTATCGGCTCTTAATGGGTTAAGCATTTTTTCAAATTTTAGTATTTCCTGAAAGATTTCTTTAAAAGCTTTTAAATGATATCCATATTTACATACATATATCTTAATAAATACTTTTCTATGAAAAGTTTAGAGACCCATAACTCTGAAAATATGAACGAGCGCCAATTTTTTCACGTAACGTTTCTTTCTTATATTTGATTTTCTATCGCTTCATATATTTGTTTTTTTTTTTTATTAAAGTTACTTTACAAAAAAAGACTTTGTCCAAATAACATGGAAAAATTGGAGGCAGGCGTAGTGTTTTGCCCGCTGCCCTGAAGGACATGAAACGATCTAGCTGATTTTCAGTAACAAAATTATCAATTTTCAACTATGGCCGATCGATTGGCGTATTTAAGTATTCCTTAGCTCATCTAGTGTCTTGGCAAAGTTGATTTCAACACAAACACGGACGGACAGACACACATCGCTCAATCGACTACCCTATGCGTAAGAACTCAGAATACCTTAGATTCACCCTTTTTCCACTTTTTGTGGTGAAGGTTATAAATAATGCCTTGCATACACATTTTCTTAAAATTCCTTGCGGAATTATGAGAGGCTTAATCCCAAACAAAATGTTGCTGTTGATGACGTTAGCTTAATATATTTCTGGCCATGTCTTAAACCCAACCATTTGGATAGTAGTAGAATGAAGGCGTGTTATGCTGATGACGTTGATGATCCCGTTAAATATCTGCAGAAGATTTTAATTTAAGTACAAAACAAGCATTAACTTCAAGGGCAATACGCTGCTCTAAAATTTGGTTCAATCGTCATTCGTCTACGATAAATGAAATTGCAACTTGTGTTTTCTTTTAAAGCCTACCGCTAATGCATTCACCTACTATTATTATTATTTTTATGCGTTCGCCTCGCTATCCAACATCAATGGTTTTAGATTAGGGGATTTATCCCCAAATCGGGGATTTTACTTTTTAAACTGGGGATGCAAATTACAGTTTGGGGATTGAGAAATTCTTTGAGGATATATTTTGCGTTTTTGGGATTATAAAAATTAGGCTTTTGGTTATTGTAATTTTACTATTAATAAACAAATTTTACCTTTTTCCTTCGTATAAGTTTCCTAGTAAGTTTAAAAAATGGAATTTGATTTTTCAGCAATAAACTCAACAAAAACCAAAATAAGAAATAAAATGCTCGAGTTTTTATGGAGAATTAATGCAAATTAAAAAAAAAAAAACAATTTGTTGTAAAACTTTTATTCTATTTATTCTATATGTACCATCTATTTCATATGTACCAAGAAATTGCTTTAGACAACGAGATAGAACATTTGGTTTTAGAACCTTTCGGTTTTTTTAATCAACTCAACTTGATAATATTGTAACAACTGTAAATTTAGTTGTTAATGTACATAGATAGTAATCGTTATCGATTTTTGTAATCGATTTTTTTTTAGATTTTGTCTGTCTGACCATCTGTCTGCCTGTGTTCGCGTCACAAAAAACTGCTGGATGGTCCCTTAGAACCTTGGTTTAAATACAGGATAATTTTTAGTTAAAAAAATATGTCACTGAATACAAAAACTAGACAACATTTTATTTTTGTACAATGCAAATTTTTAAAACTGTTTACAGAACTCTACCATTAATATTAAAAAACATATTTTTCTACACTGGTGCATATTCCTATAAGTGCACGCAGTTTTTGTTTTCTCTGTGTTGCATATTTTTAATTTTTAACCATAAATAAAGTGAACGGACTGCAATGCATCGATATAACAGTAGTTTGTTTAAACAAGTATTTTTTTTTTTGTAATTTACTGTTTGCTTTTTTTTAAGCAATTATAAAAAATTAGTGCTTTATTCAGTGGTAGATTTCTATAAGCGCAGGCAGGAAAAATTAGCTTAAAAAATTATAATAATTAAAATATTAAATAAATAAAAATACACAACTTGTATTTTTAAATAATGATTGAAGGTTCTAGAAGTAAATAACAATGCTCACTAATGTGTCTGAGATAAAAGTGTCAACGCAGCATTTTTAACTACGCAATAGATGGCGATAGAAATTCTCGAACATTCAAGAACGCCTAAAAATAGGGTATATAAAAGCAACGCCAATACGTGCTGATTCATTCGTATTGTGAGCGTCATCTAGTTAAGATCTTGTGGTACAAAAAGTAAAGTTTTTACGGTTTTATGTTTTTTATTTTACTATATTTGACCGCCTCACAATACTGTGAGTTGTTGACTTCTAAATATGTACACCTAGAAGTATGCTTGTATTTAGTTTTTACTCCTTTGCAGTTATTAAATTAGGTCATTCTCCATAGAGTTGAATTTTTTAAAGCAACGTTTTTTGTCTCTTAACTCCTAAAAGATTAATTATTTAATAAAAATTCTTTATGGAGATTTTATGGTAAAAGTTAAGAGATTGTTATTTTATCTGCTATTTATAATCTAAATTGGCATACATTCAGCTCAGTTTGTTTGAAATGTTTCAGATTACGTGTGCGCTTTCAAAAGCAACACATTCTTCTAATAAACATTCAAGAATGAAATTAAGTTTTGCAATTTATTTCTTTTGCTTGCTGGCCGTAACAGCCAGCACCTCTGTTGATAATACTTTGGCGGAAATATCACAAATCTACAATAACACAGATGATACTCTCAAACATAAAATTAATGAAAGTTTTTTTATTCTTGAAAAGCAAATTAAAGCTGCAGTAGAAAAAATTGAAGATTTGCGTAAAACAAGCGAATTATGTAAGAATGCTGAAAATAAGAAGCTTGCGTCCACTCTTGAGATATGTTACAAGTCTTTGAAAGAGTGTCGTGATATGGCGTCAAAAAAATCAGGTAAAATTTTGGCAGATATCACTAATATCACCCAACAATTGAAAACAGATGGTAAAGAGTTGAAAAACCTTTTTCAAAACTGCAGTTACGTAATCGACACAAATTATATTATGTTGAACAAGAGGCTGTGTTATGCTATGTGGGAAGGTAAAGTAACTTTATACCAAGAAATCTCCAACAAATCTATTAAGGAACTAAACTATTTTATTAATAATCGTATTTATTATTTTGGACTTGACGTTGATTCTTGCTATCGTAATCCTCTGGAAGACTGCGTCTATGATTTGGCTCATATTTATAGAACTATTAATGCCTGTATTGTTAAAACAAAATAAATAATAAAATAAAAATTTATTGACAATAAATTTTGTGCATTCAATTTTTCATTTTATACGGATAATTAAAAAAAAGTATTTTTGCTGAGTTGTAAAATTTCTGTGTAAAAAATTAGGAAAAAATAAAAAATTTATACAAAACAAATAAGAGTATTATATACCTTTCACTATAATGATGGTAGATATTGCCTTATGTAATTAGAGTTAAGGGTCAAATTCATTTGTACAATCATAATAAATGGAAATACGACAATTGAATTGTAATTTTTGTCTTAAAAAACAAAAACTTAGAATGAATTTAAAAGATTAAAATATCTAAAAAAAATATGAAATCCTCTTTGTCGTGACAAGGTATGGAAACCGAGCGCGAAAAAATCCATTTTTAAATAGGTTTTTCTTATTTAAATGTCTAATAATTTTTCATTTAAATATATTTCTGTAGAAACTTGGATTTTCAATGACCATTTAAGTTATGTGGATTGCTTTTGAAATTTGGGTTTACCAGAGAAGATATCGCTCATTTACTTCAAGACCGTGACAACTCCAAAAAATTCATTTCGAGATAATCGCAGTATAATTTTTGACTCGTTCTCACCATAGACAAATATATTAGACTGCCTAAGTTTCTACTACAATTCGTAAAATGATTCATAACTAAAAAAAAAACCATTTAAAAAACTTTCATCAATTATATTTTAAAAGGGAAGTCTTGGACAAACTATGTGGAATGTTTGAATTATGACATTATTGCTGCAAAAAAATATTCGATACTGTGTCGTAAACTAAAATATGTCGTTATTTGTAAAAAGAAAAACGGAGTTTCACTTGATATTTTTCATCAACACAGCCATACTTGAAAATAATGCATTGTATGAGAAAAGTCGATACATTTTAAAAATATCTTTTTTTCATATATACAGTCACAAAACGAAATATGACAAGCGATATGATCTTTACGTTATGAAGTTTGCTCCACAACTTAAAATGTGTCGTTCTTATTGACTAACTAATTTTCCAGACATGAAATGAAATAACAACATATTCTCTTAAAACGTGGAAAGTACAAAAAACATAAAGAAAGAAACTTATACAAATTTTGAGTTATGACGTTCTTGAAGTAAATGAGCGATATCTGTCCAATGTTGTAAATTCGCAACTTCTAAAGTTACGATTCGTGGCATACTTAGAATCCATTTAAGAAAGCTAAAAGCTTTCGAACATTCCAAGTTCAAATGGTGTTCAGCGTTCAAAGCCAAATAGGAAAAAATATTTTGTGATCTTCTGTCAATCAATTGATTTAAGATAAGTAGCTGATTATGGCCTGGTAGCACTTGGATGTACTTTCTAGTAAGAGATGATCGAGACATGTGTGATAATAGAGCCTGTACCTTTTAGATATTTCACTTGAATTAGAAGTCTTAAGCCCTCCAGAGCAAAATAATAGATGGCATTGAAAAAAGTATTTCGTAATATCTGAAAAAATTGCTAAATAGTTTCAACAATAACCTGCAACTGAGTTCTTGTTGTTATTTTTCAACTTTGTGTTTTAATATTTTTGTATAGATAAATTGTCTTGCTCTTATTTTTTTCCTTTCGAATAACGTTTGGTTTATTTTATTATTTTCTTCTACTTTTTTACTAGTTAGAGTCTAATAAAAATATACGCTTGTGTTATTTATCTTTATAAAATAATGCTTAATACTGATAAAACATAGCGTCAGAGATGGTAATAAAACGCTTTTTTAAACGTTCGCAAACTATAGCGGCATATTTTAGAAGCATAAAGGTGATCAGCTAACACATCTACATATACATTTCTACATTTACGATCCGTTAAAGTGTATGGAAGAATATTGCCACTGTGTAAGAGGAAATTTTCCGTAAATCTATTGGGGAAATTTAGCAAAATATAAACTCTTTCCACTATCTCCAAAAAAACGCTACTATAAATAATACTATATATTTTTAAATTTAAGTATTTACATACCTTCTAGCAGTGCCCAAGTCTTCGTCAGCGTGTCATTTCTAATTTTCTCAAAATTCAAATATAGTAAAATATGTTTTTTTTAATATCAATTGTAGAGTAAATATTTTTTAAAATTTGCCGTCTATAAAAATAAAAAGTGATCTACTTTTTGTGTATTCAATGACATATTTTTTTAAGGAAAAAAATATCCAATATTTGAATCAAGGTTCGAAGGGATCTCATTACAAAATCATTCAAATCCATTCAGCAGTTTTTATGTGACGCGAACACAGGCAGACAGATGGACAGACAGACAGGTGTTTTGTATTCCATAACGATTACTATCTACATCAATAACAATATTATCGAGTTGAGTTGATTAAAAAAACCGAAAAGTTCTGAAACCAAATGTTCTATCTCGTTGTCTAAAGCAATATTTTGGTACATATTTGTGGAGTTAAACATTTGAAGCACTTCATAAGATGGAATAAAAGTGTCACAACAATTTGTCATTTTTATTAAATGTGTATTAATTTTCAATAAAGAATCGAGAACTGCATTTAATATCTTATTTTGGTTTTCATTGGGGAATAAATCCCCCAATCTAAAAACATTGGTGTTGGATGGCGAGGCGGACGCATTAATATAAGGTAAATGCATTTTAAGAGAAAAGACAAGTTGCAATTTCATTATTCGTAGATGGTTGACAATTGAACCGAATTTTACAGAAGCGTGTTGCCTTTGAAGTTAATGCCCTTAAGTTAACGGTTTGATAGCTTGTTTTGTACTTAAATTAAAAATCTTCTGCAGTCATCTGCATAACACGCCATCATTCTACTACTATTCAAATTATCGGGTTTTAGGCATGGCCACAAATATATTAAGCGAACTTCATCATCAGCAACATTTAGTTTGGGATTAAGCCGCTTTAAGAAACTGTGTTGCAAGGCATTATGTATAACCTTCACCACAAAAAGTGGAAAAAGGGTAAATCTAGTGTATTCTGAGTCCTTATGTATGGGGAAGTCGATTGAGCGATGTGTGTCTGTCCGTCCGTGTTCGTGTCGAAAACAACTTTGCCAAGACCCTAGATGAGCTGAGGAATACTTAAATACGCAAATCGATCGGTCAGGTTTTGAAAAATTTTCTATTGAAAATCAGCAAAGTCGGTCCATGTCCTTTGGGGCAGCGGCAAAAACACCACGTCTGCTCCAATTTTTCCAATTAAAAAAATAAATATATGAAGCGATAGTAAATTAAAAAATAAGAAACATCAAGTGAAAAAATTGGCGTTCGTTCATATTTTCCGAGTTATGGGTCTCTGAACTTTTCATAGAAAAGTACGATTGTGCCCCATATTTATTAAGATATAAATATGGGTATCATTTAAAAGCTTTTGAAGAAATCTTTCACGATGTACTAAAAATTAAAATAATGCTTATCCCATTAAGAGCCGATGACATTTTTATGTAAAATTATATATAGTAATTAATTATCTTTTGCTATTTTTAATTCTGTGTCTCCTTAATTTTTTTTCTTTGATTCTAGTTACTGCACTAAACTAGATTTACATATATGGTGAAGGGTATATAACATTCGGCATAGCCGAATATAGCCATTTTTTTATATGTTTTCTTAACATTATTTTATTATCAATTGAACAAACCAAAATTATTGATAGTAATCAATTATTTTCACATTACCAAATAAAAATAATGTTTATTATGAACTAAGTCAACAAAAAAGCTAAAAAGACTGGTCGAACAGCATAAGACAACACTTATAACATAACTTAGATTTAACTGCGTTTCTGAATTTTAAAAATCAGTAAACAGGTTTTATGGTGGAATAATAACACTTTAAATCTTAACATTTTAATTTTCCAAAGTTATATATTGTAGCACCTGATAAATGAAATTGTCTGGAAAAGATGCCTTTGGCCAAATTTGAAACAATAACTATTTAACTTTTCCGGGTCTTGAGGTAAAAAAATTCCAAATATGCAGACATTTTTTTTAATGCCATGAAAAATTTAATAGTATATGGGCGTGACGAAACTCGATGAAACTTTTAAGCAAAATTATAAAAAAATGGCATAAAATAAAAAGTTGGACTACATCTGCTTACACGTAGGGTTTCTGAAAAATGATTAGCCGCAGGAATTTCTTTATTCCCTTTTTAATATAACTTTCTTACATGTTTATGTAAAAAGAAAATTCGACTTAAAGATTTATGGATAATTGGTATGGTAAAACTGCTTGTGATATAGTTGAAATATTTGCATGCGTTTTTTAGCGCAAAACTTTTAAACCTTTAATTCATTAATAAAAAACATTTGTGTGTGTCATCGAAATAGCTTAGACATTCTTTATTTTGTTTTGATATTGTCTACATCTTAATCTAAAGCAAATAGATTAAAATTTTTTAAATAGTTCAGTGTTAAATTTGAATCAATATTTCTAACTTCATAGGCAAAATAAAATTTGTTTTAGCACCCTTGTTCTTGAGCTTGCTTGACGTAAATACTGATTGTTTCATCGCTCTAATGTCCCCTCGATAAAATTATTTTTAA
Organism: Gymnosoma rotundatum; assembly: GCA_916610165.2. Lineage (NCBI taxonomy): Eukaryota > Metazoa > Arthropoda > Insecta > Diptera > Tachinidae > Gymnosoma > Gymnosoma rotundatum. The sequence continues at coordinate 71,827,984 of OU744340.1, forward strand.
TTATGAAAACTACATTAAAGATGTAGTGAAAGCTTTTGAAGCTTTGCATAAAACAAATGAAACGTGTGTGAATGTTAAAAATAAGCAATTTTTGTCCATTCTTTATATTTTAACACGTTTATGAAAGCTTGTTCTGATGTGGCTGCCAACAGATCAGACAATATTTTGACTGACATGAAAGCTGATGGTAGAGAGTTGAAACAGCAAAAGCTGCAAGAAAAGTGCCAACCAGAGAACTGCACGAGTACACCGCAACCCATGAGTACACCGCATACTTACTCTATACTTACTCTATACTTTTCATACTCGAGTATTTTAAACACCGCAATAAAAAGTTGCGGTGTTTATTTTACCCATTCTTGTAAAAACGAGTATCAAAAATATCGCAATCAGAATTTTAAGTATTTTTTATACTCGTACGCGAGAATTTTTTAATTCTCTTTATTTTTAAGCAACGTTGCCACATTTTTACCCTATTAAAGTTTTTTACTGCCGTTTTATGAAATACTGCATTGTATGCAGATCTATTTATAAACAATAAAAAAAAACAAAATTTGATCAAATCTATTGCTTAAACATTATAAGCAGAAAAACAGACAACAACCGTTTTCATAGGTATGAAATACAACACATATTTAATGAATAAAATGCAATAAAAACCCCTTAAAGGCACAGCTTCTGTACACTATTTAAAGCAGGTATACTTATTTTGTTGCTGTTTTTTATGAACAAATATTTTCAGTTTATGCGCCTTGTTGTCATAAACGTGCTACTAACGGTATTTAGGAAAACAAAATGATAAAATGAATCCGTGAATAAAAGGAAAATTACTTAATTTTTTTATTTATGTATAATCTTATGTTTTAAGCTAATGAGGCCTGAATTTATCCATGTAAATAAAAAACAATTTTTTTTACATTACAACATTTCGTGAATTTTTTGTTCACTTTCTCAAGGGGTCGTACTATGACTATGAGTAGAGTTTACATTAATAAATTAAGGATTTTTGATAAAATTAACAATAAAAAACAATATTAAACTTGAATTAACAAACACAAAATTTAATTTAAACTGTTTCTTAAACTAATGCGGGTTTTTTTAGTTTTAACAAAACAGTATATACGCAGATATAATATTGCATTGACCGAATGTCATTAGACCTCATAAATAATAATAAATAAAATAAAGTTTTTAGTTTACATATTTTATTTTGTTAAATATAATTATTGCTTTTATACCTATTTATTAATTTTAAAAATCTATTTGCTTAACGAATAGAATTTTTAAATTTCTCTCCTGTGTCAATTAAAAAAACCCTAACAAAAACGTAATATAATAAACAATGAATTATTATTGAGTTATTAGTAAACTTTTGTTGTGTTTTTAATAAATGAAAATATGGCGAATTTTACGGGTTCTACTTAATTTATTTTCTGTTATATATTAAATAAACTTTCATAATAAATCAAAGAAGTATGTATGTTAGCTAATTTAGACATTGGCGACTTATGATATTGTGTTTGATTTAATAATTCTGATCTGATAACTCTGTTTTCCTCTCACTACACACGTTAAAATCTCTCTCTTGGTGTTTGTTGTGAGTATGAGTACGAATAAAGTAAAGCCAGCATCGCAAACATTTTACTTGAGTATGCTAGACACTTAAACACATCAATACTCAAATGGAATGGGTATAGTAAATACTCGCACAAAAGAAATGCGGTGGCGATCACACCACAACCTCATTTAAGTAGCAGTTCTCTGGTGCCAACGTAATGTTCAGAATGAAATCAGATTGTGTTATGTTTGGCATACCCAAACTCAAAAAATCCATTAGGGTAATTAAATAATGTACTAATGAGAGATGTATCAACGCTGTGGTGACGCTTATTCCTGCTTTTTGAAACCCTTTAAAGACAACGTTTATGATTTGATTCTTCAAATGTAGTTTTTACGAAATTGTCAAAAATGAACTATTAGATAGTGGTTGTTGCATAATGTAAAAATATTTTTTAATTTATTCAAATGCAATTCATTAAATATCTCGAAACAAGAAATATATGACTTAGAACACTTTCATAATTATGGACACATATATAGAAAACTAATATAAATTTTGTGCATTTTCAATTTAAAACGTTTGATTTTGTTTTAATAATATGTTATGATATTAAATCGATGAAAAATTAAACATTATGTAACAAAAATTGTGTTACAAAAGAATTATAATGCAAAAACAAAAAAGAAATTAAAAGTCAAACGATTTTTTACAAAAACAAGTAAGAGTGCTATATTCGGCTATGCTGAATCTTATATACCCTTCACAATCTATATAAATCTAGTTTAGTGAAGTAACTTCCATCAAAAAAGCAAATATTGGGTACTGCATATATATAATTTTACATAAAAATGACATCGGCTCTTAATGGGTTAAGCATATTTAAAATATTTAAGTATTTCCACAAAGATACCTTCAAAAGCTTTAAAATGATACCCATATCGATATTTAAAAAAATTGAAAATTCAAGAGCCCCGTAACTCGGAAAATATGAGCGAGCGCCAATTTTTTTACTTGTTGTTTTTTTTCTTATTTTTTAATTTTCAGTCGCCCCATATATTTATCTTTTGATTGCAGTTACTTTATTATTCCCAATGACATGAAAAAATTAGAGGTAGGCGTGGTGTTTTGCCTGCTGCGTCGAAGAACATGGACCGATCATGCTGATTTCCAATAGCACCTCGTTCGACACTATATCTGATCGTTTAACATAGTTATTTTTTTTATCAAGTTTGTCTCAATAATATATATCAGTGATGTTAATAATTTGTTCGGGATAATTATCACGGCATTTTTAAAGATTAATAAACATTTTATTTTATATGAAAATTTATTATATGGAATCTTTCTTATGCTAATTTACTTTAATCATGCTTGATTCCTTCAAATATAATACTTTATTATATTCTTACGAAATATTTATTATTAAAAAATACAAAATGAAATGTATTACTGTGGGGAAATCATATCCATATGGCCATTTCGCTACTTCTCAAGTAGCTCAGGGTTCATCGCCTGTAATACAGCACATTACTCTTACTTGTTTTCATTTATCTTTCCATTTTTCTTTTATTATATTTATATACAAATTTTTCACAATTATGAGAAAAATAGTTTAAAAAAAATCAAATAATTATTTTCTTTTTATATACATAAGAATAAATAAAGACACCAAATATTTATTCTGATATAATATTTCGAATTCAAATATCTTTTATTTGAACTGATTTTTGCAAAAACATTTGGTGATGAACCCTTATACTATGTTTACACGGAGCCCAATATTCTTGCTTCCCTCTCTTTTCATGATTCACAGCTCAATCACGACCGAATCAACGTGCTTCGCCATATAAAATTTTGAGAGCGAAGCATTTTGTTTTGAGACGATTCAGCTTGAATCTACTTGCGAAGCATGAAAAATTTCTGTCTTCCCTAATTTTTATCGCAAGTTTATCTGAACTAGCTGTATATAAATGTAAACAAAAAAAGTAAACCAATATTAAAAGTGCTGTGTGAATATGTGTTAATATAAAAACAAATAATTATATTATAATTTAAAATTTTATTAATTACAAACACTAAAAATGAAACGAAAAACAAAATTTTAGAACAGCAGTCAATGTGAAGCATGTAGTATGTGTCCTGGAAACGGCATGCTTCGCAATCATGATTCAGAGAGCGAAGCAAGTGCTTCACATTGCCGTGTAAACATGCTATTAATTGAATAGCAGGCACTTACAGCAATATTTTATATAAATTAAAGTCTAATTTTATTCTCGAAAAAATTTATAGCACTTAATGCTATTTTTACTTCAGCATTAGAGTACGGAAATGATTTTACATTTATAAAAACAATTTTTATTAACTGAATTTTTAAGTCAGCGGTAATAAAAAAGAGCTAAAAATAGCGCGAAAAGAACTAAGTTGGCTTCACTGTATAAAAGTGTGGGAACCAGTGATGACGTTTAGTTACATTTTTTGTAACTTTTAAAGACTTCACATAACATGTATAATTCTGTTTCGTCAAATTTTCGTAACTTTTAATACTACTGAAAAAGTTTAACTATTTAAAGCAAGAAACTGTCAGATATCCATTTTTCCTAACATATCACTTATTTTTTATTGCCTTAAAATATGCAACAATTTTTACTGTTTTTACAATTTTTGTATTGTAAAGAAATGCTTGATGAAATATGTACTTATATACATACATACATACTTATATTGTGTTATATTCATAAAAACTTACATTAAATATTAAATGTACTTTAGGACAAATTTGTTTCGAAAATTTGTCATAAAACACATTTAAAAGTTGCTTTATTTGTCAATTCGTGTGAATGTTTCTTTTTTTAATATTTGGCCTGCAGAGTTCAGTCTTTTCTGAATCGATTAGGGTGTCCCATAGATGGCTTAAATTTACCTATATGGAGCTATCTTTTGAACCGTTATAGACAGACGCTTGAAAATTGGACAGAAAATCGATATCTATATATAACCGTTATAGTAACGAGTATTAATATTCAAAATTACAAATTAAAGGTGCCCCAATAGTTAATTTAATTTGATGTATATGGGCATCCTTTTGAACAGTTGTGGACACACGCTTGAAATTTACAAAGAAATTGTCTTGCTAACTCCGTTATAACACCAAGCATAAAATATAGATTTTGAAATAAAAGGGTGTCCCAATAGTTGATGTAATTTTATGCTTTTAAAAAGTTAAAGACAGACAGCTAAAACCTACAAGGGATCTGTATTGTTAAGACCGATATAACAACAAGCCGTATCTGTTGAACCGTTATATACGAACGCTTCAAAAGAAGACAGAATGTGAACCACTTTGCTAAGTATAGTAAGAAGTATAAATATTGTTGATTATAAATTAAAGGGTATTACAATAGTTGATATAATTTGATGCATATGGCCAAACTGTTGAACCGTTATAGACAGACAACAGCAAGTATATAATCTGAATTTGATAATTTAAGGGTCACCCTATAGTTGCTGTAATTTGATGTATATTGCCAAACAGTTGAACAAGTAAAAAGTTTAAAGATATAAGCGTGTCCTTATCGTTAATGTAATCTAATTTATGGGGCCATACTCTTGAACCGTTATAGGCCGAGAAATAAAATAATTTTAAAGTCGGTTTTTTATGCAAGAATTATGTTGTACTCTTTTGAGCCCTTTCAGTTTAAATGTTTTTTATTAAATTATGTTTAATTTTTTTACCACTTTTTGCTCTTTTTCAGTTTGAAAATTTAAAATTCATATCATCACTTCACAATGGTCTGCCGCATATGCCAAAAAGTATGTAACAAGAAAAACGCTAATAAAGGTTTGCATTAGTTTTTTTTTAAAAAACCATCAATTTATCTATACATATTGTTACGTTTATTTAAATTTATAAACGTTTTATTAATGAGTTCTTTATTTGCAAAATAATTAAACACACAACTTTTAGAGTTTTAATTAAATTACACTTTATTTAATCAATTATTTGACGATTTAACTATTCGCGATTAATAACACACGCTGGCAACTTTAATTGTTGTACCACAAGATCTTAACTAGATGACGCTCACAATACGAATGAATCAGCACGTATTGGCGTTGCTTTTATATACCCTATTTTTAGGCGTTCTTGAATGTTCGAGAATTTCTACCGCCATCTATTGCGTAGTTGAAAATGCTGCGTTGCCACTTTTATCTCAGACACATTAGTGAGCATTATTATTTACTTCTAGAACCTTCAATCATTATTTAAAAATACATGTTGTGTATTTTTATTTAGTTGTTATACAATGCAGGTGTGTGTATGTTTGTGTATTGTGTTTGTTTAGTCATCGCTTTGTGTTAGTTGTTTTTGTTTTGCAATAAAGATGTTTTATAGAAACTTCTAGCTTTGAAAACAAACACAATAGGCCATTTCGTTTTACTTTCTTGGCCTCAACTATTTTTAACATCTTTTTATGATTTAAATAAGCATCTTTGTAACAATATAATAAAATTGTAACGGGGTCATTTCTGTAGATGCAACATTTTTTGAAAATTTTGATGTTATTGTAGTTAGTAATCTATATCAAATACAAGACACGTATTTTTGAAATTTTTGTGTGTCTGTCCGTCTGTCTGTGTTCGCATCACGGAAAACTACTAGATGGATTTGAAAAAAATTTTCTGAGGACGTCCCTTAGAACCTTATATAGAATATTATTTTTTCGTAAAAATGAATCATTTCGACAAAATAGAGATACAATAATAAACCGGTATAGTGGTACTAAAGCAGTTGTCAGCAATTTTTATTTTTGAAAAAAATTTTGGAAAATTTTTAACACTGTCTTCAGAACACTAGTATAAATAGTTAAATTTTAATTTTAACAAAATTATTTATATAAACAATGAATTACTCCACATATTGTTTACAAATAAGAAAAATTTAGTACTTTTGGATATGATAAGCTTTTTGTTTTGTGCTCCATATCAAATTTTGTGTTTGAAATTGCCACTTTGTGCTTCACATCCGTATAAACTTTAAATTTTATCTATTTGTTTTATGTTAAGTAAAATATGTATATGTTTATTGAAACAAAATTATGAATAAAACGAAAAGTTAATGTTATTTGGAGGTGAAAATGCGGTGTCTGAAAATGCATACCTACTAACCTTAATTGTTCTTATTATTTTAAGATTTTTGTTAACCTCCTGGGCTATAATGATCAATTATTTGTTTGCAAATGTTAATAAAAATTAAAACATTTTTATGTATTTCTCCCAACGTTTTGTTTGTTTTTTTAAACTTCTTCAGGGGATATTTATTAAAAATGAATACTTTGTTAACATTACAGAAAGAGTTTTATATTTTATTTAATAAATAAATAAAATAATTCAAAATCTTTATACAACAAAAACACAGAATTTTATGACAGTCTTAAAGCTAATAGAACTTCAACTATTGTTGTTTTTTTAATGAGAACAATCCTTAAGTTTTTTAACAGACTTCAAAAAAAGAAGGAGGTTATACAATTCGGCTGAATGTTGCTTTTTTATGTTTGTGCCTGCAGAACTCAACCATTTCTGATAGTTTATGCTTACAGATTGGTCCTGTTTTAAAAACAGTTCATAATCTTAAAAATTAAAGGGTGTCCCCATACAACAAACATATTTTTACGTGTAAAGGGCACTTCTGTAAAATTTAAAACGACTGCGTATTACTATAGCTACCAATAACAAAAAGTTATACAAAAATCAATCTAAAAATTAAAGGGTGCCCCAAAATTGATGTAAATTTACTTCTATGGGCCTGTCTTTTGAACCGTAATAGACAAACGCTCACAAATTTTACAGAATGTCGATTGCTATGGCCGTTATAGTAACAAGTATTAATATTAAGAATTATAAATTATAAGGTGCGCCAATAGTTCAATTAATTTGATGTATGTGGTCACACTTCTTAACAGTTATAGACAGACGCTTGAAATTTACAACGAACCTGTATTGGTAAGTCCGCTATAACAACAAGTATAAAATATGGATTTGGAAGTTAAAGGGTGTTCCAATAGTTGATGTAATTTCAAGTGTGTGGCCGTACTTCTGAACCGTTATAGGCACAACGCTGAAACTTAAAAGTGACCTGTATTTCTAAGTCCGCTATATCAACGAGTTTATAATTTGAATTTAGAAATTAAAGGGTGTCCCATAATTACTGTAGATTTACTTATATAGGCCTATGATTTGAACCGTTATAGACAAACGCTTTAAAATTTGACGCAATGTCGATTGCTGTGGCCGTTATAGTAACAGCTGATAATATTTAAAAATATAAATTAAAGGGTGCACCAATAGTTCATTTAATTTGATATATGGCCATACTTTTAAACAGTTGTAGACACACGATTGAAATTTACAAAGAACCTGTATTACTAACTCTGTATAACAACAAGTATAAAATTTGGATTTGGAAATAAACGGGTGTCCCAATAGTTGATATAATATGGTGTATGTGGCCGGACTTTTTAATCGTTATAGACAGATAGCTGAAATTTACAAGCGACATGTTTTGCTAAATCCTATATAACAAGAAGCTTATAATTTGAATTTAGAAAGTAAAGGGTGTTCCCAAAATTAATGTAATTTGTTCTATATGGCCGTATTTTTTGAACCGTTGCATACAAACACCTTAATTTTAGACAGAATATCCACTTCTTTATTTGGTATAATAAGAAGTATAAAAATGTTATATTATAAATTAAATAGTTGATATAATCGGATGTATATGGGCAAACTGTTGAACCGTTACAGACAGACTGTTGAAATTTACACAGAACCTGATTGCTAAATCTACTACAACAGCAGGTATATAATTTGAATTTGGAAATTAAAGGGTGACCCTACAGTTGCTGTAGTATAAAGTTTGGAGATAAAAGGGTGTCCCAATAGTTAGTGTAATCTAATTTATGTGGCCATACACTTCAACTGTTATAGGCAGACAGATGAAATCTGCTTTAAAGTCGGTTTTTTTCGCAAGAATTATGTTCATCGATATATTTAAAAATAACTTTATGTATTTTTACATTTACAGTCCTACTATTTTATTTTATTATATAATATATTTTAACATATGCATACGTATGTACATACTTAAGGAAACATTAAAAAACAATGTATTAAAACATAAAATTAGTAAAAACGAAAAAATATTTGCTATAGATTTCATGTTTTTTATTACAAAAAATTTCAGTCCTAGTGTTATGTTTTGTTTTTTGTGCTTTTTGTAAAAATATGTAAATTATCCTTTTTTTAAAGGAAAGATGTTCCAAATAAAACAAGATAGAAATAATTGTTCCAAAATTAAAAAAACTGTAATTGCCAAACTCCAATTTCAATTAATTTGTAATATCCACAGTTCAACTCATAATTGATTAAAAAAAAAAAAAAAAAATAAATTAAGAATAATTAAAATTTTCTATACAAATTTTTCCTAAACTGCATTTCAAATCTATTTTAATATTTTATAAATAGGGCAGTATGTACGTAACGATGCAAAACAATAGTTGGCGAAATTATTTACGCCAATTATTGGTGTTAGGGGATAAACAATATTAATTAAACGTTAAAATTGTTGATGTAGAGCAAGGTCGATATGAAAATATGAGATATGATGAAATGTATATTTGAGTCAGTAAAAGTATATTCAGGTTATATATATTCTTTACCTTCTATCCCCCATATATTTGTTTTTTTTTATTGGCGTTAATACATAGTTCCAAACGATATCAAAAAGTTAGGGGTAGGCGTGGTGTTTTCCCCGCTGCCTCGAAGGACATGGACTGATCCTGCTGGTTGCCAATAGCACCTCTTTCGACACTATATCTGATCGATTGGCGCATTTCATTTTTCTCTAGCTGGCCTAGTGCCTCGGCAAACTTGATTCAACCCTAACACGGACGGATAGACGGACATCGCTAACTCCACTTCGCTATGCATAACAACTCAGAAAATATATATACTTTATGGGGGGTCGGAAATGAACATTGTAGAAATTACAAACGGAATGACACACTTAGTTATACCCTCTTTCCACTTTTTTTGGTGAAAGGTATAATAAAGACCATTTGCTCGAAAAATTAAATAAAATAAAATTTTTTAATTTCAAATAAAATAAAAATGAACTTAAGCCAAAATGAATTTTAAGACATTTGTTTTAATATCAAACAGCTCCAACAATAATTTCATTAAAATAAAAAATGCACAACCTTCTTAAGCCTCATTTATAATAACTATTAAAAATCTTTTTTATCTTCGTTTACCTATTTACAATCTATTTTAACAATAGTAAGTAAATAAGATAATAAAAAGTAAGTTAATTTATGTCGCTAAACTTCATTAAGCTGTATAAACATATATGATATTATACAATAATATTATGATTATTATTTACATTAGGCACCAAAATTATAATTTCCTAAATGGTAAATCTAATACTTGAGATCTTATCAATCTTTTAACTTCTTTTGAGTCACCAAATACTTGAAAACAATTATTTAAACATGTGTTTTATATTTTATATTACATTTTATTATATACACTTTTTTAATTACTCTCCAGTTTATTAAAACACAGTCAAAGATTCTTCAACATGTTGTTGCCAACGTCTTTATAAAAAAGGAAGAATGCTCTATTTGGCTATGACGAATCTTATATACCCTTCACCATCTATGTAAATTTAGTTAAGTGAAGTAATTTCAATCAAAAAAGCAAATACTGGGGTGACAGAGAATTACAAAAAAAAAAAAAAAAAATTAAGTACTACATATACATGATTCTACATAAAAATGTCATCGCCTCTTAAGGAGTTAAACATTTTAAAAAATTTTTAGTATTTCCTTAAAGATCTCATTAAAAGCTTTTAAATGATACCCATGTTGATATTTTAAAAAATTTACATATTTCAGGGGCCCGTAACTCGGAAAATAGTGGCGAGCGCCAATTTTTTCACGGACAAACAGACGGGCATCTCGCAATTGACTTCGCTATGCTTAAGAAGTCAGAATATTTATACTTTATGAGGTCGGAAATGGATATTGTAGAAATTACAAACGGAATGACAAACTTATGGCGTTTTCTTTTCTGAAAATAAATGTTACCCAACAATCACATAAAATGTTTTGCATGTCACCTAAACCCCGAAAAATTGCTACACATTTTATAGCCACAATAGAATAAAAACTGTTATTGAATTTTTCTAACTACCTTTACATGTCAGTAATGTTTAATTAGCGTTTCAAACATAAAGAAGTAAAACATTGGGTTTAGCAACAAAAGCAAACATCACTTATCAAGAGTAAAAACTACTAAAAAAAAGTGTAGCATACTTACCCTTACATAAAATTGAGGGTAAAATATGTAACATATTTTACACTTTTTCGTGCAACATATTTTCAAAAGAACATACTTTAAATTTACACTATCGAACATTTTTTAGAAAAAACACAAAGGTGTAAAAAGTGTTTTGTCAGAAAAGAAAACGCCATTAGTTATACCCTTTTGCCACTTTATGTCAAGAGTTTTCTAAATAAAGATAAATGTTGTTAGATAAACATTGCTTCAATTAAAACCTTAATCGTAAATTTAAATAAAATTTATTTAAGGCATACACGAGTTAGACCAGAAAATTATGATAAAATAAAAGTAGATTACCTTAATTGTACGTAGAAGAATTGTTACCTTATTTAACGATTTTGACGATTTTTAGAGCCTGAAATTAAAATTTAAAAAAATTTCATTTTTTCTTTTTCGATTTAAAAAAAAGAAAGATGTTAGAAATTTTGCTTTTTCTATATATGTGCCTGTGATTTTGAAAATTTTTCTTTATTTTTAAGGTTATGCTTAGAAATGGTCCAGTTTTAAAAACTGTTCATAATTTTAAAAATTAAAGGATGTATTATGAACCGCAAAGGACGCCACTTTCATTAAAAAAAACTGCGTATAGATCCAAATAGTACAAAGTAGTACAAAAATGAATCTAAAAAAGAGTGTCCCCTATTTTTTTGAATCGTTATGGACAAAGGCTTGAAAATTAAACACATTGTCGATAACTATGATCGTTATAATAACAAGTCTTAATATTAATTATTATTAATTAAAGGGTGCCCCAATAGTTCATTTAGTTTGATATATATGGCCATGATTTTGAACTGTTGTAGACAAGTGGTTAAATTGTTAAAGTTTAGATTTGGAAATCAAAGGGTGTCCTAATAATGGATTTAATTTGATGTATGCTGCCAAACTTTTGAGCCGTTACAGACAGACAGCTAAAATTTACAAGGAACCTGTATTGCTACATATGTCCGCTATAACAACAAGTATACAATTTCAATTTAGAAATTAAAAGGCGTTGCCATAATTAATATTCCCACTTATTCTAATATCACTTCGTATCAATTTCGGCGTCAATTCAATAAAACTTCTATAACATTCCTGTGAAGACATCGACGGTTAATCGATTTTTATTAAATGCAAATGCACATCCCCAATATTTTCTATAAGTGAAAAAAATTTTGCTTTAATTGGTGATGAAAGCTAGAAAAAGCAAAAACTTGCAGAATTGCAATATTTTTAATTTGCCGTATCGCCTGCTCCCGGCTGTGCTTTCAACGAGAAATTCGACTTCAGCAAGTTCCATGTCATTAGAATCGTTTCCAATGTCAACCATTTGAACTCCTTGAACTGCTCCTTCAGAATTCAAATGCTTCTGGAAGTTAAGAAGGTTTGCCAAAGCGGACTGAGTGATAATTGTTTAAACATTTCGCCGCCAGTGACTTTACATTCCGCTTTATTAGCAACAATCTTTTTTCACTTTTATTTTTTAATTTCACCATACCTGAGAAGTAATTTTTACAAACTTTTTTACAAATCCCTATTCAATCCTTTATTTTGTTACCTTTTGCCATTCATCTGCTAATCTTCTAGGCGGACCAAGAGAATTTAGAATTTTTCCAATTTCTTCCCATTTTTCTTAAAAATTGCATGAAGCAGTTCCTCTGCGAAATTTTTTTAATTTTTCAAGTAAATTTGCATTTGTAACCTTAACTTTTTATATTTTTAATGTTATATTTGGTTTAAATCACTTCCAGTCGTTACACAAAAAGGCGTCGACAAAAACCAGAGTCACGTCAATACAATAACGTCGTTACATTTGTTATAGAATACAAAACATTTTTGAGCAGTAATCGATAAGTGTCAATAACGACTAGTAGAATAAAAAATCAAATTTGTCGAAACATATCAACATTGATATGTGACGAAAACGACAACTAGAATAAGGGTGATTATTTCAGCTATATGGGCCTATCTTTTAAACCGTTATATACAAACGCTTAAAAATAAAGCAAAATCTCCACTACTTTGTCTGGTATATAAAGAAGCATTAATAATTAAAATTAAAAATTAAAGGGTGTTGCAAGATTTGATGTATATGTCCATGCTGTTGAGCCGTTGTAGACAGACGGTTGAATTTTATACAGAACCTGTATTGCTTAGCCCACTAGAACAACAAGTGTAATAACTAAATGGAGAAATTAAGGGATGATCCCATAATTGATACAATTTGACCTTCATATATGGCCGTATCGTTTGTATCGCCTGTCTACTACTGGTATGGTATAAAAAGAAATATAAATATTTAAAATTATAAACTAAAGGGTGTTACAACAGTTCATAAAATTTTATAAAGATGACCAAGCTGAACCGTTATAGACAGCAAGTATAAAATTTGAAATTGGAAAGGGTGCCTCTATAGCTGAAGTAATTTAAGGCCAAGTAATTTATGGCCAACCTCTTCTAAACAGAGGATTGAAATTTACCAACTGTATTGCTAAGTGCGGTATTATAACTAGTTTAAAATTTTAATTTGGAAATTAAAGGTTGTCCCAATAGTTAATTTGATTTGATATTGTGGCCATACTTTTTAACCGCTATAGACAGATAGCTAAAATCTTTTTTGAAGTCGTATTTTTTGTTTTGATAAAAAATTGGTTTTAAAATGATGTTCTCACATCGAAAGCGCTCGCCAGACGTATCAAGTAAACAACCAGAGAAGACGGTTCTCACCGAAAGATATAACAACAGTATAATATTTACTGGCGGAACAAATTAACCAACCCAATTAATTTATTAGCAATTGTGTTAACCGCAGAGTTAGTGCTCGATCTTAGCTGCTGTGCAGAGGTCTGTTATAATTAATAGCTGTCATATAACCCGTAAAATTTTATTTATTTATTTAATTTTATTAACAATCGAAAAGCGTCTTTAGGCCAAATTGATTTCAAAGCTTTCGAGTAAGAACATTTTATTGCATTACATTACATTATAGAATTAACTGTTTCATTCTGTCTTGTTATATACAGAAATACTATTAAAAATTCGCCCTCTCACCCTATTTATTTTAAATGTTAATTAAACGAGAAAAGCCTTAATATGTTTTGTATTTGCCTAAGATCACCAAAATATATATAATCGCCAGTAAATGAGACAAATAAAACAAAAATAAATAAAAAGAGACATATAATAACAATAAATAAAATAATGATAGTAATAAGAATAGTGTATAATGACAATAATAGTTGCGATTATACTTATTGGTGCAGAGAGGCACAACGAGAACCTCCTTAATTTTATGTAACAAATAATCGTCAAAGAAACTGATACGATTTCAGAATTAAAAATAAATACCTCTTACGTTTAATTTAAAGAACTATAAAAACTAAATTCTTCAAAGAACTTAAGGCCATTAAAAAAATAGAAATTTATTTTATCTTACAGCCATACCTAAATAAAAGGGGAAAGCGGATCGTTTTCTTCCCCATAGCTTTAATGCTGAAATGCCATACCTAAACAAAAGCGGCAACGGCCATAAAATACTCAATATGTGCCATATTATACATACAAACGTTGGAGGCCAGTAACTCCGAAACTAAAGGTTAGCCCCAAATTTTCACTTAAAATTTTAACCCCGGACACAATTTTTTTAATTTCTGAACTACATTTTTTCCAAAAATATATATAACTTCCTTAAATATTTTAAAATGAATAACAATTCTAGTGTTTGTATTGTGTAAATTGAAAATTTTATTAAAAAAACAAAATTTGTTACGTTTTTGTTTATTTTTAATTATTTGTATTATTAATCGCCTTGTCAAAATCGGATTTTCCATTAGCAAAGCGTTGCCGCCGCGTTATTTCGGTATGCTCCATACAAAATGTACAGGCATGAGAATTTTTGACAGCAAAAAACGCTTTCCGCCCTTGTTTAGGTATGTCTGTTATATCGTTCTATTTGAAACAAATTGACGATTTCCCATTAATTTTATCTGGCAACATTTTATGAAATTGTATACTAACTTTATATGACTGACAGTGGAGAAGTTATAAGCTAGAGATGAGCGATCCCGTTATTTTTGAGGACCGTCGTTACCAGTGAATGTGGATTTTTAATCACCGTGCTTTTAAATAGTTACCGTGAACACCGTTCCTGTTTTTATTAAAGCATATATACTTACATTTTTATATACAAAGTATCTATGCAGTAAATATATTAATATATTTACAGTGTTGCCAGGATAACACAAAAAAAAGAAACGCTCTTAAAAAAATTTTTTTTTTAAGTTACAGGTGTTTAAATACCTATGCTGTGATTTTATGTAATTTAATAAAAATAGCAAAAAGTTTTATTCTACAATTCAGGGAAAGTAACAAAGCAACAAATTCAATTACAAGACATAAAATCAAAGAAACCTCTCATTGTAAAATGTTATTCTTGAACTTCAAACACTAATAGTTTTGCAGGTCTTTTTTATTTTCTGCAGCCATCATTAAAGCAGCAATTGTATCAGTATTCAACTTCTTCATATACGCATTGGAAAATGGAATTATAAAATAAAGCTTGAAGTTACAAATTAAAATTTTTGAACGCAGCATTATTTAGATTAGAAGTTCTTTCCATTTAAATCAGTACCCAACTGTAATATTCCGTTCTTGAAAAGTGCGTGTGTTCGTCGTTCAATAACATTAGTCAGCCATTTTATGTAGAATATCTAAAGCAAATAAAATTATTAAAATAATAAATTCTATCGATGTTCAATCTTTCAACGAAAGAGATTTTACCGATTTATTTAAAAATTTTCTATTTTATATAAATGTATATTTTATCCGGCGCTTCTTTCAAATTAAAATTGACGTTTGCGGAAATGTAACAGTAAACAATGTTGCATATTTCAAGGCAATAAAATGACAGCACCACTTCCTAGTTGACAAATTTTTTTTAAACGAAATAAGTAAAGTTGCTAACAACTTTCAAAGGATTGAATACTGCACTTAGTTTTCCACATGTAATAAGTGTAGCTATTATTATTTAACAGTTGGAAAAAAACTGTGACTAGAAACATTTAGCTGTTATTATTACAACTTTAGAAACACTACTTTTTTGTTTATATCGAACTAGTTGTTCAAATGGGATTTTGACAATATTTGCAACCTGACAGTAGCTCTTGTCTCAAATAAAAAAAAACAAATACTTCTTTTTAGTAACATTACTGCATTTTGAGTTTGTGTCAAACGTTACTAAAATTTGGCCACATATAACAAAATTATACATGTTACGTGAAGCCTTCAAAAGTTAAGAAAAATGTAAGAAAGGTAACCAAACGGCAACACTGCTCTACATTCAAAGCAGCTGCAATTAAATCTGGCCAGAAATACAAAGTTCGGTAACACATTGATTCAAGAAAAGATCACAAATATTTTTTTGTTTTTTTGTTGCACAGCAATGAAAATGCATTGACTTATTAAAGAAAGTAAAATCACATTTATGTTTATACGTGTGAAAATATAAAAGAACGTTCTTCTACATGAAAGTGTTACTTGATAAACTCAGTTACTGTAGTGACAAGTGAATTTTTAATCACAATGTTTTAATTACATGTATTAAAATATCGCTCATCTCTAGTATAATACTACGTGATAAAGAACAGGTTACGTATAGCAAGAGGTCTTTGCAAATTTATAATTTTAGATGTAGAAATGATGATAGATGTGGGTTTGAAGGAGTTTGGAGGGCAGTTAATAAGTTGCTTGACGATTGTATGCTGTTAAGTAAAATAAGAAAATAAAATAAACACCAATAGTTAAAATTCAGTTTACAAAGCTTAACGTTTTATTAGAAGGTAGGAGATGTTTACCTTAGGAAAGTTCAATATACTTCAAATGTTTTAAGTTAAGATTTAGTAGTTGCTATGCAAGCAGTGAGAAATATTTGTATAAAAATGGCTACAAATGGCTGTAAAACTAAAAATTATAAATGTTAAATTTAGCCAAAACCTTATCAAACTTTGCATGGGATCACGGCTTGATGACATGCCATCATACTCCTTTACTTGGGTAAAATGGAAGGACTTCAAAATTTTTTAATGTTTAAACACTCATATGCACCGTTTGATAGTCTAATAGCCGCTTAAGATACTTTTAATAATTCAATAATTCTTCAATGGCTCTTAAGCTGTAAAGTAAAGAAAGATTAAAAATTATACAACATAAATTTCAAGCTTTAAATATCAAGAAAGACTTAATCTGTAATAAAATCTTTATGCTGTTTTAAACATAAGTGCCAAATAAAAGAAATTTTTCCAAAATTTTAAATTTCATCAAATCTGAGCAGGTTCTCAATGAGCCCAGCCCCATCCACATAACTTGACACATTTTATACAATAAATAGCCATGGGATATGCTTGTGGTTCATAATTTGTTACGGAAACAGTGATTGAGATTAGGTCCCACAGTGCTCTATCCCTATGCTTTGAGTCGGCAAAACTAAAGGAATAATCTAATGAATATAAAATTTTTATTATTTGTGTCTAATGTCTAAAATATGGAAACATTCAAGTTTGACTTAAATCCTCCTATACATCCTGTCTTTTAAAACTATAATTTTAGCTACAGCTAATTTGAGGCTGAAGCAAAAATTGATACCTGTCTCTAAAATTTAGTATTCTGCAGATGCTGTGACTACAAAGAAGAAATTCCAGGAAATATTTTAAGGGATTCTGGAACTTTATTTCACAAAAGACACAACCAGCTGGCCATGCTCCTCCTAGAATATGGGGTTCTGCCAACACTAAAATTTCTTAGAGGTGCTTTAGCATCGACATCTGTTTGGTCACGTAGTGTCTGCCCTTTTATTATTCCGTTGCGTTCTATTATATTGTATTGTATTGTTTGTATTGTTATGTATTGTTATGTATTGTATTGTACTGTATTGTATTGTAAGTAATGAGTGTAAATAAAATATTATAAATTAATTCTCCTTGAATGTTTCTGAAGCAATCGTTTAAAAATTTGTTTCTAATAGTATTCGCTTATTTTTGATTACAAGACACAATTTATTTAAATATTAAATATTTAAACAAATATAAATATTTAAATTTTTATTATTTTTAATAAACAACATCCAGTCTAACGGAAAATTATATAAAATTGCTACTCGTTATCTAATCAAATAAAGAAGAACTAACTGAATTCAGAGTATAAAAGCAAAATGAATTTTAAGACATTAAAGCATTATTAAATTTTAAGCGATACTCTTGATATTAAAAAAAATGAGATTTCCTTTTGCGTTAATTTTATTCTATTTAGTTGCTGCAAATGCTAGCAGTCTGGTCGCCAAAATTTCCATCGATAAAATTATAGCCGAAATGGCTCAAAACTACAAGGAAGCTGCTGCTCGTCTTAAACATAGCTTCGATGAAATATTCTTAAAACGTACTGCGCTAGTTAAATCTGCAGTAAGGAGCGTTGAAACTTTGCGAAAAACAAACAATACGTGTGTGGCGGCTGAAAGTGAGAAGTTTCTCTCCGTTCTTGAATCCTTTAGCAAGTCTTTGCAGCATTGCCGTGATATGGCTACAAAAAGTTCAAAGAAGATTTTGGCTGATATTATTGTCCTTACTCAACAATTAGAAAAAGAAAGCAAGGATTTGATACGCATTTATATAAAGTGTCAAAAATATACTGATGTTATATCGAAAATAAACTGCTACCGGGGTTGGGAATCTACAGTCACTAAGTACCAAGAAAGTTTTCGTAAATCTTTGAAAGAAATCAAACACAGCACAAGCGAACGTATTTATTATGCTGTGATCGAAGCTGATGCCTGCTCTAAATATCCTTTTGAAGACATCATTTATGATTTGTCTTGTACCTATAAAACTATGAACAAGTGTACCGTCAGGCCAACATAAATAAATAATAATTTTTTGCAAATATATATTCATGTATTAAGTTTTTTTAAAAAGGTGCTTTCAATGAAAAAATTTGATGATAAACACTTTTTTCGTTAACTTAAAATTTTGTGTGTTTCTAAATTTTTAGTCATACGTTTAATTTAGGTTGAGTTATGAAGAAAGTATGTATTTCGATTTGTTTTTAATGAGTACATTCACCGCTGCATTATGTTATATAAAATTGCAATAAATTCTCTAACCTGTTTTTATTTAAATCCCCTGATTTGTAGAGGGCCTAAGAACTTCCTCATGCTTTTAAACTCGTTATCTTTGTGCTACAAAAGCCGATGAATTTAATAAGTAAAATACATAGAAACAAAATTGCCTGAGACGCAAGAATAAATTATACGTAATTAAAAAAAAACTACTTCAAAACAAATAAATGGAGATGTAGTCATCGAATCTATAATAATGCACTGAACACATTCGAGACAGCAGCTACAGACTGCAAAATGTCAGAATTAGAATGCATGTGTTTATATGAGAATGATTAATTTGTTGACAGCAAGGCAACGAGGCGGTAGGTTGTTGTCTGGGCTGAATTCGCCGCTGCAGTCAAATTAAACTAATTTCTATTTTTATTGGCGACAATAAACAGTTTAGTGATGTCAGTATTATAAGACATGTAAAATAATAAGTGCTTAAAATCTCTTATTATGAAAAACGAAAAGAATAATAAAAATATAAAATAAAAGTTATTTATTTAAAGATTTAAGTGTAAATTTATAATAAAACTGTAACAGGATAATTTCAGTACATGAAATATTTAATGAAAATAATGAAGACAATACTTGATTTGGAATACAAAATACCTATTTATTGAATTCTATCTTAGCACGTAAGTGCTGCTGGATAGATATAAGTAAAATTTTGTAAGGAGATCCCGGATTTTTTTTCGTAGAAAAATAGAGAAACCAATCTAAAATCACCCAATTTTACCGGTATAATTGTACTTAAACAGTTGCCAACACATTTTAGTTTTGTATAAAGAAAAATTTTAACACTTTTTACATACTTTTCAATAATTGCTAAAAACATATTTTTCGAAATTTGAATTTAAAAAAAAAAACTAGAATTTCCACACCGACGAATTAAAAATAATACAATTGTCATGGCGAAAGTGTACGCAGAATAATTGTAAAAATTTCTGAGGAATGTATTAAGATGTACATAAAACTAAAATTCCTTTTCTGTGTGGACAACATTTAGTTAAAAATTTACTTCTGTTCTTAGTACTTGCTGGTTGAAGTACTTATATTAATTTCAATTGTCGTATGGGATATCTGTAAATACATAACACGATTGGTTTTAATAGATATCAAAAACTGTTGTTTTTAGTATTCTTTGTTTTAATGGACAAAAAACTACGTAACACACACTACTGTACTTATTATTGCTTTTTAGAATTACTTCTATATATTTTCAATCTTAAAGACAATCCAAACGAATTATTCTACTCTTTGAATAGCCTCTTACAAAATATTTAAAACATTTTTTTAATTATAAATCGGACCTGCTCCTTTAAAAATCGCTTAAATAACATCACTGAGATACACGTAATTCGTATTTTTATTATGTAGCTGCTGCCTTCAAAATAATTATGTAGCTGAATACAAATGCTGCTAGCGTCATTTGCTGTCGTGTGTTCGTGTATCTTGCTGTGCCGAATGTGTTCAGATGGGACAGATTGTTTAATCGTTGCTTAAAATTGAAAGCGGCCATAGAAAGGAAATTTTAAAAAACTGTCTGTTTATTTGTTTATTAGACATGTTTTTTTATCGAACATACAACAGATTTTGACTCAGATTCGTAATTCAATAAGAAAAAACAACGTGATTTAAAAGTTTTAAAGCAAAGCAATACAGTAGTGTTTTATTTTAAGTCGTAAGAGAAGTGGCACTAACCTGGTCGCTTAATATGAAAAGGATCTGACACTTAAACATGGCATTGTCATAAGGGGGAGTAAGTTGCCATTTAGCACTCCCGTTTTTACATATCATGGGATAAGTAACTTAAAAGAAACTGACCCAAACTTCTTTTATCTAATTTTGCAATATTTTTCTTGTGGTTTGTGGACGTAAATGCGGGTAATTTTACATCCGAAATCCATACAATCAAAACCGAAACGTTGCAAGAAGGTTATTACTATTTTTGGCTTAAGTTTATTGTTGTTAAAATTTCTATAAATTAAGTAAAAATTATTACAAATATATGAGCAAGTTTTTTAAAGAAAGCAGAAAAAACTAGACAACAGTATAATGTAATGCAATATTTTCTGGATCAATACGTTATCTGCATTATTCTGCATTCTTCATCTATCTACTTTAGGTTGTGTACATTGTAAATAAAAACACGAGGAATACAATCAACAGTAATGACGCAAGTCGTTATTTTTATGAAATTATTAGTTGAATTGTGTGATATTATAACAAATGATTTAAAATTAATTTTGAATTAAGTAAATTTTTATTTTAATTTTTAAAACTAAAAAATAATTTTTCTAAAAAAATGTTTTTAAACCAACTACTCGTAATGGCAACCGATATGTCGAAAAATGAACGAAATAATTCTTAAAAAAAAAACCTACTGCTAAACAGATTTTAGCTATCTATATATAACGGTTTCAAAGTTTGGTAACATGCATCAAATTATTTTAATTATTGGGACACCCTTTAATTTACAAATCTATATTTTATACTTTTTGTTATAGCAGACTTAGTTTCTTTGTAAATTTCAGCCGTCTGTCTACAACTGTTCATAAGTATGGCCATATATGTACATAAAATTGAATGAACTACTGGGGCACCCTTTAATTTTTAATTTTGAAAATTTTTAATTCTTATTATAACGGTCATACTAATCGGCATTTTGTCCAATTTTTAAAAGATAAACCCATATAGCTCATTTTGCGTCACCTAGGGGAACACCCGTTAATTTAATTTTTCTATTATTAGGTGTGTTCATTTACTAAAAATTTTTACAAATTTGTAACAATTGTTACTGTTTTGTTAACCCAAAAAATTTGCAACGAGAGAGCGTCGAAAGAGCGTAAAAAATTGAGAGACAGATAAATTCTTGCAAGTTTTTACAAGTAAAATTTCGAGTTTGAATTAGATTGAAAATAAAAATATTTTGGAAAATTTAAGAAATTGTAAGTAAATGCAAACTTTTGAAACGATAAAAAGTATTAAAAAGATAAATATATTTTTGTGTAACTTAGGAACAGCAGACCCAAAATAAGATGTGTTATGAAATTGAACTAAACAACACAGTATCTAGTACATCAGTGGCAAAGGATGTTCCGTCAAACAGAGGTCATTTTATAAGATAATTTGTTTTCTAATTAAAAGTTAATCATTATCAAGATTTTTAACAGGTTATTCTTGTAATGTAAGTAATAGCACTGCCTTACAAACCTCTTTATTATTTTTTGATTCATCAAGTGATTCGGAAAGTGATAACGATGCTGAAACTGTTGAATGTTTACTACAGCATTTGAATGTAATAAAAGGTTATAAAATATTTTTTGAAAAGGAATCGCGTAACTGCATTAGAAGATATTTTGAAGATTTTATGATAACCTATACAGAAGATGAGTTTAGGCGTCAATTTAGGATCACTAGAGATCTATATGAACAGTTATGTTTTAAATTTGGAGAAAGCGAAATATATAATAGCCAACGGGTAGACAAACGTCTTTCGGAAAAGCTATATTTAGCCGTATTCTTATGGTTTACTGGTCACGAATCCTGCAGCTATAGAGATATAGCGGATCGATTTGATCTCGCTTCAGAAACAGTGTAGAATATTATTCGTAGAGTTTCTTTTTATGTAAGCTCTTTGGGCCCTTCTGTTATTAAATGGCCGGACGATGAACAAAAGCTTAACTCAAGTAATTACTTCAAACAGAAGTGTGATTTTGCAAGAGCGATTGGTAAAATACTTAGTTTTATTTTTAAATTAAATTTTTAAGAATTGAAAAATAAACAGGCTGCATCGACGGAACTCACATCGTCATAGATCCGCCGAAAAATGGCAAATATTATTATATTGATAGGAAGGGAAATACTAGTCTGTGTTTGCAAGCTGTATGTGATGAAAAAAAGAAATTCATAAGTATATTTGTTGGATATCCCGGCTCATCGCATGATAGTTGGATGTTTCAAAATTCCTCCCTTGACAGGAAATTACCATCGAATTGTCAAAGTATTTTCTTTAATTTTTATTTTTTATGAATACTTTTTATTTAATATTTTTTTTAGATTATTATATATTACGGGACTCCGCTTATTCTTGCAGTTCACTCTCTTCTTTCCTTATCGCGATAATGGGCATCTATTCAGAAGCCAAAAAATTTTCAATATGATATTAAGCTCTGGTCGTGTATTATAGAGCGCTCTTTGGTATACTAAAACAGCGGTTCAGACAATTGTACTACTGCAAAATCCGTAGAATAAAACGTTTGTGCCACTTTATTCGTGCTTGCTGTGTACTACATAATATTGCTGGACAAGATGACATTCAATTCAACGAAGAAACAGTACTTTCCGTTCAAGAAGAATACGATGGATTTGAAAAAAGTGTCAGAGGAAATACTATACGAAATGCTATTCGACAAGAAATTGAAATAAATGTTTAATTTTTAAAATTTATTATTCATTAAATATTTTTTATGAATATGTATGTATTTCAGTTTTTCAGTAAAAATATAATTATTCAAATAACAAAACTATTAAAAATAATCAATATAAAAATACATAAAAATTAACATAAATCTTAAAAAATAAAATAATACACAAGGCAGATTCATTTTACTAGGTAGTAGCGGCTCTACAACAAATACAACATTGGCAAAAACAACATTTCTTTTTATTGTTGTTTTGTGCGTTGGAAACGTCAAAAACACAAAGAGAAATAAAAAATAATTGCTCTCAATACTAAAGCTTGCTCTGTTTCTCAAACGCTTGTTGTTAGTGTTTTTTGAAATTCGTAAACAAACAAAGAAAAATACAAACAACTTTTGACGTTTCCAACTACAAACCAGCTGGGTGGACGACACTACCTAGTAAAATAAATCTGCCTTGATAATACACTTCATACGATTAATTAATTTCACTTAAAAAACTTCAATGCAAAAAAAAAAGATAATATAATAATAAAAACAAAAGTATTTAAAAAAATTCACAGTGATTATTCATAACAAAAATAAAAAAATTAACATAAAAATTAACACAAATATTGAAAATTTATCTAAAACACCTCATGTATTTATTTATTACTTAACTCAGCTAGAAGCGTTTCCAGAAGCTACAGTTTTCTCTTTTTCTCTCCTCCTCTTTCTGCGCCCGTTCTTCTCTTCTTTTTTCCCCTTTCAGATATATCTTTTAAGATTTCAAGGCTTCTTACTTCAAATTCATTTGCTTGCTCAGCCAAGGTGTCCGTTTTTTGAAGGATTTGCTCTTGGAGTGTCTTCTTTTTGTTGCGCGTTGTTCTTTTGCCTACGAAAAATTTATTAATACGAGTATTAGTTAATTTCATATAATGTAAATATTTTTAAACTTAAATAAAATTTTAATGCAATTATCAATTGATTTCTTGGATGTGCTCGGAACGTTGTCATCTGGAGCCTCTTCATAAAGTGTTGAAACTATTGATTCCTCATCGAGCACATACTCTGGGTTTATACATTTCCGTTCTTTAAGGAGGTCATCTAATTCGCTATAGAAAAAATTAATTGCTTATTGTAAAATATACGTAAACATACATACTCTTGAAAAACAAAAGTTTGTCTGTTTCGACCAGTACGGGAATTGTGGACTTTATTTTTTTTATACTGCCTTTCCAATCCATAATATTTGGCTTCCACCTGTTGAGCATTATATGTGTGACCATTTTCCTTAAATTTTCTCTGATATAACTTGCCACATTTTTTTTTCGTTTTTAGCTTAACAGTTTGTCCTACCTGTGGCCGCATCTCCTTGACTAAGGAAATTAAAAGTTTTACAGAAGCACTTAACCACTCGTTCCGTTTTTGGTCAGCTTCCACTTCGTTAGCACTGAAATGATTTATTTTATTTAAAACGAAGCTATTATAAGGGCTATGAATATACATACACATGAAGATTGATCAGTGGCAGTTTCCCGAAATATTATTTCTTCAAATAACTCTTTCTCAACCTCCGCCAACTGGTTAGGGTAGTTACTGAGTACTCATATGTACCTATACATTACAATACTATTTTTACTTGAAAATTTTAGCTAGTTAAGTGTTCATTTACTTTTTCACATTTTTGAGAGTAATTTTGGAAAATTTCTTGTTACTCTTTCGTTGCTAATTTTTACTAGTAAAGTTAATGAACACACCTATTACTTACTTTTGCTGTTGGGAGCTAAGCTTGTCATTCCATGTTTAATTTTTTCAATATCTAGTTCCGAACCCATATTTTGACTTCTTATGCATAGCGAAATCGATTGAGCCATGTCCGTCTGTTCGTCCGTGTTAGTGGCAAACTTGATTTCACAAAAAAACTAAATATGTTGATATGCGACTCTGGTAATAAGTTGTTAATTGAGTTCGTATTTTTTTATATTCTTTAAAATAATCTTGATATCCTTTCAATTTTTGTCAGCTGACTGCTGTATGGCAATCATTAAATTATGTTCGCATTCTCTTGACTTCTCTTTCCTCATTACATTAAGGCAAGATAATGCATGGAATACACGATGGGCATAGCTATGAATATAGTAAGCTAATATAACAACTCAAAGAGTGCTTAAAAAAATAGTACTAGGTATAAAAAATTTAACATAAAAATGTCACCGGCTTTAATTGGATTAAGTATTTTTTTTAAATTTTAATATGTGCAAATAATATGGAAACATTAGAGGTAGGCGTGGTGTTTTGCCCGCTGCGTCTAAGAACATGGTCCGATCTTGCTGATTTTCAATAGTAACTCTTTTAACACTATGTCTCATCGATTGGCTATTGCAAAGGTAAAAATGATTTCAACACTAACACGGACGACCAGACGGACATCGCTCAATCGACGTCGCTATGCATAAGAAGTCAGAATATACATACATACTGGCCTGGCAACACTGGGCGCTGCCAAGTGCAATCTGATATTTCCATTGGAAAGTTTGTCATTTTTAAGCATAATCGTACCCCAAACGTTTTAACGTACAACCACTATTTGAGTTGTTTACAGTGACTTGAAAAAATTAATATAGAATAAAATGGAATTAACTCTTGAACATTTTCGTGCCATCATTTTTCACAACTTTCGACGTGGATTATTACGACAAGAGTGCATTGATGAACTTAAATCTTTGTATGGCGATGAAGCACCATCCTCTAGCACTGTGAAAAATTGGTATAATGAATTTAAACGTGGCCGAAGCTCGCTCAAAGACGAATTCCGTGAAGGTCGTCCAAAAACGGCTGTTCTGCCAGAGAACATTGATGCCGTGCGTGAACTTATAATGCAAGATCGACATGCGACATACCGAGAGATAGAGACATCCTTGGACATTTCTTCCACCAGCATACATTCGATACTGCATGAACACCTGGCCGTAAAAAAGGTTTGTTCTCGTTGGATCCCACACAATTTGAAAGTCGCTCGAAAAAGGCTCGTGTCGATTGGTGCAAAGAAATGTTGCAAAAATACGATTGCGGTGCTTCAAAAGACGTTTATAAGATCGTCACAGGTGATGAATCATGGATCTATGCGTATGAGCCCGAAACGAAACAACAATCGACCGTGTGGGTCTTCAAAGACAAGCAAAATCCAACGAAAGTTGTTCGTGGAAAAAGCACTTCGAAGCAAATGGTCGCCTGTTTCTTCGGCAAAACTGGTCATGTGGCGACTGTTCCACTTGAGCAACGTAGGACGGTCACTTCTGTGTGGTACACTACAATTTGTTTGCCTGAAGTCATCGAAGAAATTCGAAAAACCAACAAGAGAAGACGAATCATTGTTCACCATGACAATGCGAGCTCTCACACATCGGCTCAAACCAGAGCGCTTTTGACCGGCCAAAACGTCGAATTAATGGGTCATCCGCCGTACAGCCCTGACTTGGCACCTAATGACTTCTTCTTGTTTCCGCACATCAAGAAAAAAATGCGTGGTCAACGATTTTCGTCGTCAGAAGAAGCTGTTGAAGTGTTCAAAATCCATGTTTTAGAGGTGTCTCAATCGGAGTGGAAAAAGTGCTTCGACAACGGGTTTGTGCGCATGCAAAAGTGTATAAATCATGCTGGAGAATACTTTGAAAAACAATTAAACCATTTTTGATTATAAATATTCGCATTTTCACTATTAGGCCAGAAATATATAGAGCAGCCCTCGTATATACTTTATGGGGTCTAAAATGGATATTGTAGAAATTACAAACGGAATGACAAACGTAGTTCTACCCTTTTCTCACTTTTTGTGGTGCAGGGTAGAAAAAGGTTAAAGATTTTGTCAAGGTGTTCTAAATAAAGAGAGCTGCTAGGTAAACATTGCCTCAATTGAAACATTGACCATAAATTTAAATAAAATTTATTTATTTATGCCATACACGAGTTAGATAAAACCATGACAACACAAAAGTATATTAAGTTAACTGTAGCTAGGAGAGTTATCTTATTTAAAGACGAATTTTAAACAAATATTTTTTTTAGTAAAGAGTTTTACGTAACAATATAGGAATTGTGTGAGTTTGCTTGTGAGATAAATTATGAGAATTTCGGCAGAATTTTAATTAGTTATTTATCCAAATTATGTTTTTATTCGACTTTTGCAGTTATAGATAATTATCAAAAAGTTCAAAACCTTTTGCATCATTGCTGCATATTTTAACAAGAATGCTATATTCGGCAATGCCGAATCTTATATACTCTTTACCACCGATATAAAGCTAGTTTATTATAGTAACTCTAATAAAAAAAAGCAAATATTGCGGTGGCAGCGAATTAAAAATAAAAAAAAAATAATTGGTACTGCATATGTATAATTTAACATAAAAATAACATCGGCTCTTATTGGGTTAAACAATTTTAAAAACTTGCAGTGTTTCACTAAAGATCTTTTCAAAACCTTTAAAATAATACCCATATTATTATTTTAAAAAATTTGAAAACTTCAGATCCTCGAAAATCGGAAAATATGGGCGAGCTGTTTTTTTCTTATTTTTTAATTCTTTAACTCACCATATATTTAATTTTTTGATTGGTGTTAGTTTATTTTATTTATTTATTTAGCTATCATGACTTCAAGAATAAAATTCTTTTACAGTCCAGTGGTATTACATAATGGGCACCATACGTTTACAAAAATTGGGTGCCCGCTGCCTCGAAGAACATAGATCGATCATGCCGATTTCCACTAGCACCTCTTTCGACATATTTATTTTTTTCTAGGTGATCCAGTGCCTTGGCACTTTGATTTCAACACTAACACGGGCGGACAGACATAAAATTCCATCGGTTCTTAATGTGTTAAGCATTTTTTTATTGCGGTTCCTAATACACTTCAAAACACGTATGTTGTATGGGGCCACACTTTAATTTTTAAGATTATGAACTGTGTTTAAAAAACGTACATCGTATTGAATGTTTTATCACTGGCTCGTTTACTTTAAATTCTTACGAAAACAAAAACACCTGCAAACTAGCAGACTTTAAATCAAATTTCTGTTGTTTTAAATTATTTTGCTATACACTCCCTGAATCAACAAAAAATAACGAAACACCAAAAAAAGATATTTTTATATTCTTTTAAATGCTTGGATTTTCTTCAATGTTACAAAAATTTCTTTTTTTTAACATTTTCTAATCAAATTCTTTTGTAAACACGAGTTAAAAACAGCTGTTTGGCTAATTCTTGGTCGTGAAAATATTAACGCACGCCAAGATAGCTTCGCTAATTGGAATTCAAAAGCCGGGGAAAATGTGGAATTTTGTATTTTTATTTAAAAAATAAAATTAGCATAAATTTTAGCATCTATTAGGAAGAAAATTCATTTAAGTATAAATAAATGAAACAATTTTTTATGTTGTTTTATTAATTTTTCGACCTTTTTATGAATACTACTAAAATTTTTTATATTTTATTGTATATAAATTATAAGAAACAATTTTTGCTTTACAAAAAGCGTTTTTACTGGTCGCAAAACATCTAATTTTTTCAAATTATTACATTATTAAAGTAGAGACCTAGCCAACCGTGCAACAATTTTGCCGAGCCGTCATGGAAAAGTCAGCAACGCTTTTTTGTGCCCTCTTGGTATAAAGGCACTTTTCTCAAAAACGGCTTGGAGGAATTTTTGCACTGTAGGCAAATTTTGTACGTCTAGGTCTTTACTTTCATAACATATGACCTTTAAGGGCGAGAGTAGTTTCGATGGGAAAATCAGAATTTTTTTTGCGACCACTAAAAGCGTTTTTTGTAATTATTTTGTAAATAAAAAATTGTTTTATATTTAGTTTTTTTCTGACCTTTTTAGTTTTATTAAATTTCTGTGTTTTTAAGTTCTTTTTGAACTTTCAGGCTTTCAAGGTCAGTTTTAGAAAATGAAAATTTTTTTATTTATTAATTCCGACGTTTCGTTGGATAATCCCAACTTCATCAGGGAAATTTTTATTTTGTCTGATAACAATAAAAGTATAAACAAAACAGATTAAATACATACATAATAAACAATTATTAAATCTTATATTTTTTATAAAAGCAAACCACTTTACTTACATAATATTTTAATTTTATCACAACAAAAATTATTTAATATATTTAACATTTAAAACGACAATTAATTTTTTTAAAAAATAAACAAAATTTAAACATCAAATAAAATAACATTAACATAATAGCACACCACTGTTCTTAAAGTTAACATCACATTTTAAAATAAGACTATAGAATAATTTGCATTAGTTTTGTCTTTGTCATCTTTTTTGTTAATTGCACTATTCCCTTCTTGTTGTATTCGAAAAGTTTCAAGTTTTTTCTCTCGTCTCTCTTTGTCCAGTATTTTTACATTTTCCAAATCAGCAGTATGGTGGTTGTCAATACAGTGTTGTGCCAAAGCCGTCGTGTGTTTTTGTTTTTTAATGTCAGATTTGTGTTCACTTGTTCTTGTATTTAAACCAGTGTTTGAAAAAAAACAGTACACTAATATAGCGTACTGTTTGACCAACACAAACTATAATTTTTTTTTATTGTTTATGAATCTGTACGCAAACAAAATACCGTACACAACGATTGTAGGCTGATGATCACAAACACTACGATAACGTACTGAATTTTATTTAAGGGTTATTTTTTTGTTTGTGTACTGATCTTAAAGAGTTCACTACGTAAACTGTAGTGTATTTTAGAGTATTTTTTAGTGAACTTTAGCGTATTTTTTAGTGAACTTTAGCGTATTTTTTAGTGAACTTTAACGTATTTTTTAGTGAACTTTAGCGTACTTTTTAGTGATCTTTAGTGTTTTCTATAGTGATCTTGCTTGTAAATTATTTTTGTGTTCTTTTGAGAATTTTTAGTAGATTTTAGCGTACTTTTTAGTTATCTTTGAAATTTTTCATAGTGGTTTTGGTTGTAAAATTACAATTGAAAATTTAATAAATAAAATTTTTTATTTTGTATTAAAAGAAGTTCTAAAGTTTATTTAATTTATATATAGTATTAAATTTCAACATTTATTATGATTTATCGATGAAATTTGTTATTTAAAATAAAGTATATTGTTACGTTTATTTAAATTTATAAACGTTTTATTAATGAGTTCTTTATTTGCAAAATAATTAAACACACAACTTTTAGAGTTTTAATTAAATTACACTTTATTTAATCAATTATTTAACGATTTAACTATTCGCGATTAATAACACACGCTGGCAACTTTAATTGTTGTACCACAAGATCTTAACTAGATGACGCTCACAATACGAATGAATCAGCACGTATTGGCGTTGCTTTTATATACCCTATTTTTAGGCGTTCTTGAATGTTCGAGAATTTCTACCGCCATCTATTGCGTAGTTGAAAATGCTGCGTTGCCACTTTTATCTCAGACACATAAGTGAGCATTATTATTTACTTCTAGAACCTTCAATCATTATTTAAAAATACATGTTGTGTATTTTTATTTAGTTGTTATACAATGCAGGTGTGTGTATGTTTGTGTATTTTGTTTTTTATTAGTCATCGCTTTGTGTTAGTTGTTTTTGTTT
Organism: Gymnosoma rotundatum; assembly: GCA_916610165.2. Lineage (NCBI taxonomy): Eukaryota > Metazoa > Arthropoda > Insecta > Diptera > Tachinidae > Gymnosoma > Gymnosoma rotundatum. The sequence continues at coordinate 71,859,101 of OU744340.1, forward strand.
TGTAATACAGATGTTTTATAGAAACTTCTAGCTTTGAAAACAAACACAATAGGCCATTTCGTTTAACTTTCTTGGCCTCAATTATTTCTTTATGATTTAAATAAAGCATCTTTGTAACAATATGTTATATTTTCACTATCCGGCAGATTTTCCGTTTGGATAAGTAAATCTATTATTTCTTTCGATATTACTTTCTCTAGAAGTCTAATTTATTTGTTCTTCAAATAATTAATTTCTTCATCCACCAGCGATTCATCCAAACTTGTGTTTAGAGTTTTTACTGTCTTAAGCATGTTCGCTCCATTATCAGTGGTAATTGAAAAAATTTGGTTTATGTTAATATCATACTCTCGAAGTACTTCTAATATAATACCTTTTAAATATTCACGTGTATGGCTTAATTTGAGTTCTTTAATGGCCAAAGTTCTGATTTATATACACTTATTTTTAATATACTGCACATATATACCAAGATCACTCAAATCTTGTCTTGTCGCTGCATCGATTTTTAATGACACTAGTTTTTTTTTTCTTTTAAATCTTCTATGATACTCGTATTAGACTTAATTTTTTTAAAAAATGTTATTATTCTATCAGACACATTGCGTTCATTTACAGTTATATCCAAGGCTTCAAAAACAGGTTTTGCTAATAGTTTAAAGGCGTGATCATCCACCATATGGAGTGGGCGTCCATTTTTTGTAAAAAGTTCCACAATCGCTAATTCGACATTATCTCGATTTAAGCGATTTGATATTATTTTCGTGTTAACGATGTTTGTTTTTGGTTCTTAAAGCAGTTTTGTTTGCAACATAGTCTGGATACAAATTATGATGAAATTGTTTAAGGCGTCTATCCAAATTTCCCGTATGTTTACATAATATTTTGTTTTTGCAACTTCCATTGTGGCATATTATACCTCCACTATTTTCATCGAATAAATCCTGCAAAAATTGGTTTTTGGCGCTCGGCATTTTCTCTGTTTTCTTATTAAGTGTGAAATTATACTAACATAAATCTAACAAGCTTCTAGTAAGAAGACTAACCAATAAGTTCTCAAAACAAGTTTTTTACTACCTAGAATGCACGATAACAATGAAGTCTTTTTTAATGGGGTTTGTAGTTATTAGATACCTGAAAAAAAATTAATTTTAGATAAACTAGATAATAACATTTTTTAAAAAAATTAAGTCTAATACGAGTATCATAGAAGATTTAAAAGAAAAAAAAAACTAGTGTCATTAAAAATTGATGCAGCGACAAGACAAGATTTGAGTGATCTTGGTATAAATGTGCAGTATATTAAAAATAAGTGTATATAAATCAGAACTTTGGCCATTAAAGAACTCAAATTAAGCCATACAAGTGAATATTTAAAAGGTATTATATTAGAAGTACTTCGAGAGTATGATATTAACATAAACCAAATTTTTTCAATTACCACTGATAATGGAGCGAACATGCTTAAGACAGTAAAAACTCTAAACACAAGTTTGGACGAATCGCTGGTGGATGAAGAAATTAATTATTTGAAGAACAAATAAATTAGACTTCTAGAGAAAGTAATATCGAAAGAAATAATAGATTTACTTATCCAAACGGAAAATCTGCCGGATAGTGAAAATATAACATATACTTTATTTTAAATAACAAATTTCATCGATAAATCATAATAAATGTTGAAATTTAATACTATATAAATTAAATAAACTTTAGAACTTCTTTTAATACAAAATAAAAAATTTTATTTATTAAATTTTCAATTGTAATTTTACAACCAAAACCACTATGAAAAATTTCAAAGATAACTAAAAAGTACGCTAAAATCTACTAAAAATTCTCAAAAGAACACAAAAATAATTTACAAGCAAGATCACTATAGAAAACACTAAAGATCACTAAAAAGTACGCTAAAGTTCACTAAAAAATACGTTAAAGTTCACTAAAAAATACGCTAAAGTTCACTAAAAAATACGCTAAAGTTCACTAAAAAATACTCTAAAATACACTACAGTTTACGTAGTGAACTCTTTAAGATCAGTACACAAACAAAAAAATAACCCTTAAATAAAATTCAGTACGTTATCGTAGTGTTTGTGATTATCAGCCTACAATCGTTGTGTACGGTATTTTGTTTGCGTACGCATACACAAACGCTAAGAAAATCTTTATGCATTTTGTATTTTTTTAACAGAATGAATTTGTGTACTGAACTTAATAAAATTTGGTACAGTACACTAACATAGTGTACTTTAGTGTTTTTTTTCAAACACTGATTTAAACTTCTTTTTGTTGTTCCTATATAGACTTTGTTGCAGCTTTCTGTTGAGTTTCCCAGACACCTTATTTGATATACAACGTTGCTTTGATCCATTCTTTCAATTTTTGTTTTTGTAAAGAGAGAATTTATTGTTTTGTTTGATCTGCAGCGTTGTCAACTTGGTGCGTTTCGCATTTTACGTGTTGGTGTGTGGTGCGTTTTTTTTTTTTAATTTTGGTGCTTTTTTTTAGTGTGAGAAAAAAATTTTTGTAAAAAATACACCTGTTTTAATTTCATTTCATTTAAGACCTACCAAATCAAAAGCAAAAAGGAAACGGTCAGTCATTTCTAAACCGATTTTGAAAATTGTTGGTAATATGATAGATTATGCTAACAGATTGGTCCCAATTAACAAACAGTTCATAATCTTAAAAATTAAAGGGGTCCCCATACATATTTCTTACGTGTATTATGAACTGCAAAGAACGATTCTGTAAAATATAAAATGACTGCGTATTACTATGGCTCCCAATAACAAAAACTTATACAAAAATAAATCTAAAAATTAAAGGGTGCCCCCATAATTGATGTAAATTTACTTATATGGGCCTTCGTTTTGAACCGTTATAGACAAACGCTTGTAAATTGGACAGAATGTCGAGATTCGGGAAGTCTTGCCTTCTAAATTTAAAATTTAACAAAAAATTAACGTTTTAAACACGAGTTGGCAACACTGTACCGTAAACATCAAAATTTTAAGTGCTCTCTACAATTATTTTCTAATTTAATCAATTTTTATTGAAATAATTGCTTTTGTTTGAAGTAAACAAGTTTATATAAGAAAACAAGTTACAAACATAAAAAATTAACTGCAACATGTCTAAAAAAGGTCGTCGTAGCTTGCTAAAAAGTAGTAAGACAAATTGCGGCCAATGTAAATTAGTGGTAGACGAAAAAGAAGATGATTTTATTGTGTGTGATATATGTGAAAAGACATTCCATGTTTTTTGCTGCAGTAACTTATATAAACGTAAATTCGAACACCTATTAAAGCATGAAAATGAAAACTTTGTCTGCCAACTATGTGACAGTAATGGTTAAACGTAATCAAAACAAAATTACAAAAACTTGATCAGCTGTCTGATTTGCAAGAAACTATGAATTTCATGTCCAAGCAGTATGACGAAATTCTAAAAGGTGTTGCAGAAAATAAAAAGAAAATTGATATGGTTGAAAAAGAAAACAAAAATTTTAAGGAGGAAATAAAGTCACTAAAATATTCAATGAAATTCTTGAATGATCAAAGAGTTAAAAACGACTGTATAGTCAGTGGTGTGGAAGTACCGAATGGACTGTCAGCAGTGGATACAATCATTAAATTGTCAAGTGATGCTGGTTTAATACAAACCCAGAAAGTATTGATGAAGCGTACTTTTTAAAAAAGAGAACTGGCCAAAACAAAAAAAGAGAGAATTTTATTGAAAAACAATCAGTGGTTGTGAAATTTAACTCAAAGAAATCAAAGGAAAAACTAATGTCGGTAAAACCAACTCTAAGACAAAAAGAATCTAACATCTTTGTAAGCGATGTCTTGAAAACAGTAGGTTATCGGTCAGTATATGTAGCTGGTGGAAAAATTTTCGCTAAAAGAAGTGAGCTATCGAAACCGAGGTTGTTATTTGTTTTTTATATGATGTTGTTAAAATGTTCTTTGGTATATTATTTCACTTTGTATTTTTAATTTTTGAAATCGATTTAAATTTTATTGAGAGCTTTTGAAAACATTGTTTGAAAATTTTCATTAGTTGAAAACTTCTTGATAAAGGCACATAAAATTGTAAGTTATTGTATAATTCTAAATGTATAATAATATGTTTACATTGTAATACTTCCAGTGAATAAACATTTGTTAACCAATTGGAAAGAGTTTATTCAATAACCGTCTTGTTTTCAACATTTTTTATTCAAATTTTTATATTTATTTGATTGGCTTCTTTGGAATTAATTGGTGTCCTTCATTCTGTCTTTTATTTGGAGAACCTAGTGGAAGCAATTTTGTTCAGTACTGTGTTGCATTAAAATCTATGAGAAAAAGTAGAAGACTTCAAAGACTTTCCCCGACAATGCCAATGATAAGATCGCCAATTTCAACTATCGGTACAACTTCTGCAAACTCTAATGGTAATGAATCTGAAAACACGTTTACATATACACATCCAGAAGGCATACACCAAATGCAAGAAGGTCCAGAGCAGATAACAGATGAAATCGATAAGCAGTTAGAGGGTACGCAGACTCCAGAAGGTATTCGTCGTATGCAGACTCCAGAAAGTATCCATCACATAAGTCAAGAACAGGAAACATCTCAAATTGATAAACGTTTAGGAGATATGCAAACGCTTTTATTAAATCAAATGAGAAGTATGCAGACATTAATGGAGACAAATAATTTAAATACGCAGAATTCAATTACGGCCCTAAAAGAAAATTTACGAATTGTAGAGTCAAATGTTGTTCGAAATTATTCAAGTTTGTCAGAATTATCTTTAATTAATTCAAATGTGTCGACCAATAATGTAGCAACCATCACAAATTCGACAGCTTCAAGTAATGTTATAGCTTCTGATTCAATCCCATTAAGCGCATCACACGCATCAAATGTTCATACTTTCAATTCAATTCCTTCCGGTTCCTCTTTTGTAAACTCTCAGCCTATAGTGCATGCTTCACCATTTGGTTTGCACTCAACACAAACAAATTCATCGCAATCGTTAAGCAATCATCGACAAAAAAAAATTTACCCTCTTCCAAAATTTTCGGGGTTACCAGAAGATTGGCAAACTTTTTATGAATCGTTTATAACTTCAACGCAAGAATTCGAATATTCGGAACTTCATAATATAATGCGTTTTAGAGAAAGTCTTGAGGGAGATGCGCGAGAATCAGTTGAATCATTGTTAGTCAGCTCAAAAAATGTTAATGCAATTATTAAAACTTTGTCAGAGATGTTTGGCCGCCCAGAACAATTGATTAAATCGCAAATTCAAAAAGTAAGATCATTGCCATCCGTAAGCGAATCAGATTTAACTTCTCTTATTCACTTTGCAAACAAAGTCGGCAATATGACTACTTTCTTAGAATCCGTTGGAGGAAGCTACCATTTGTCTAATCCGTTATTGTTAAGTGAGCTATTAAACAAACTTCCTATATCTAAACGCCTTCAATGGGCAGAAAAATGTTTAAGTCTTGATCGCATTGCCACAATATCAGATTTTTCGGTTTGGCTTTCTAATTTGAGAAGGATATCTAATATGGTTACCGATGCCTCTCCATTACCGGACATATTAAAAGAAAATAGAAAGTATGCCTGTATAGTTTTAAATAAAAAATGTAAGTTATGCGATGGCGAATGCAAGTCACTAGTATTTTGTAAAACATTTTTAGATTTTTCCATTGATAAAAAGTGGCAAACAGTTTTATCATTAAAAGCATGTTTTTGTTGTCTTAAATTTGGTCACCATGCAAAAAGTTGCTATTCAAGAAAGAAATGTGAAGTTAAAGATTGTGAAAAAATCCATCACAGCCTTCTTCATAAAAATATTTTGTTAGAAGAAAATTTCAATTCACCCAAAGATATTTTAAACATAACTCATCGGCAAGCTCGTAGTTGTCTCGTTGATGTTGATTCTTCAGTTGTGCTTTTCCAAATTATTCCTGTTTATTTATATGGTCCGAATGGTTCTGAAAAAATTTACGCCTTTGTTGATGATGGAGCTAACGTATCTATTATAGATTCTGAAATTGTTCAAAAGTTGGGAATACCTGGGCGAAGGGACACTTTAGAGTTACAGTGGATAAATCATCAAACTTCTCGAGAGCAAACGCAAATAATTGATGTTGAGTTAAGTGGCATAAAAGAAAAAAGTCTAAGATACAATATGAAAAATGTCTATGTATCAACTCATTTGGATCTTCCTTCACAAAGTCTAAATACATCGAACTATGATTTTAAAAGATATAATTTATCAGCAGATATATCACATTGTTGTTATAATCAGATAAAACCTAAAATGATTATAAGCCTGGCCCATGCTTTTTTAACTGTACCGATTGAAACACCGAAAATTCTATCTCCAAGTGGACTAATAGCTACAAAAACAAGGTTGGGTTGGATAGTTTATGGAAACTTAAACAATAGCGACTACTCACAGAAGTCATTTTCATGTCATTTAGAAAAAAAAGATAGAGAAGAATTTGATAGCGAAAATGAGTTAGATGTCTTAATGAAGAGTTATTTTGGAATAGAAACTTTTGGAATTCGTCATTTTGAACCTTTGCTATCTGAAAATGATGAAAGAGCTTTGGAAGTATTAAAGAATACTACAAAACGAACCGGAAGTAGGTTTGAATCTGGATTAATTTGGCGCAAAGATTTTAAGTTTTTCCCTAATTCCTATAATATGGCTCTAAAAAGATTAAATACGGTTGAAAGAAAAATGTTATTGGACCCAATATATGCTAAGGAATATTGTGAAAAGATTGAAGAGTACCTAGAAAAAGGTTATGCGCGAATTCTTTCTGAAGAAGAAGCATCAAGGCATTCTAACAAAACATTTTATTAACCGCATTTTGGTGTTAAGAATCCCAATAAGAAAAAACTTCGTTTTGTTTTTGATGCTGCAGCTGAAGTCGAAAATATGTCTCTCAATAAGGCACTTCTTGCAGGTCCAGACCTTAATCAACCTCTTCAAACGGTGCTTTTTAAATTTAGGCAAGCACCTATAGCCGTATGTGGTGATCTTAAAGAGATGTTTCATCAAGTAGGTATTATACCCGAAGATCAAGATGCATTAAGATTTCTATGGAGAAAAGGTGATACTTGTAAAAAACCTAATATTTATGTCATGCAAAGAATGATTTTTGGAGCAGCTTGCTCTCCAACTACAGCTCAATACGTTAAAAATAAAAATGCAGAAGATTATATTGAAAAATATCCTCAAGCTGCTGCAAGTATTATAGAAAAGCACTACGTTGATGATTACGTTGATTGTTTTGATTCTGAACAGGAAGCCGTTAATGTTGTAAAAGCTGTCAAGTTAATTCATGAAGCTGGGGGTTTCCAAATGCATAATCTTATTACAAATTCAGAAGTAGTTGCTAAAGCGTTAGAAATTTCACATAATGATGAAGTCAAATTAAGTTCCGATAAAATAGAACGAATTTTAGGGATGCATTGGACATCCCATTCTGATTGCTTCATTTTTGTATTAAAATTTCATAAGGTTCCAAAAAATATCCTTGAATTAAAAACAATACCATCTAAAAGACAGTTCTTAAGTATTGCAATGTCTATTTTCGATCCATTTGGTTTTGTGGCGGATTTTGTGATAGTCGTTAAAATTTTAATGCAAGAAGTTTGGAGAAGTTCGATTGATTGGGATTCAAAAGTGCCAAATAGTATTTACGAAAAATTTAAGCTGTGGCTACAAGAAATACCAAAAATTGGTCAATACAAAATTCCTAGATTTTATTTTCGGGAACTTGAAGATTTTGGCAACTTGAAAATTATTGAACTTCATGTGTTTTGTGATGCCAGTGAGGAAGCATTAGCAGTTGTTGGATACTGGCGTGTTATTATAAATTCAAGTTCAAAACTCGTTTTTATAACAGGCAAAACAGCTTGTGCTCCGATACGCTTCCATTCAATTCCAAAATTAGAACTGCAAGCAGCTGTTATGGCAGCACGTCTGAAAGAAGCTATATTAAAATGCCATGATCAGCTTAAACCAAAAAAAATAGTTTTCTGGACTGATTCTCATACTGTTATACGTTGGATTAGATCGGATCATCGAAAATATAAGCAATATGTCGCGAATCGCGTATCAGAAATACTAGAAAATTCTGAAATTTATAATTGGCGTTGGTGTCCAACATCGGAAAATCCTGCTGATGTAGCAACTAGAGCGAAATTTCCTATTAATTACAACCCTGAAGGACGTTGGAAAAAAGGACCTGACTTTCTGCTGGTCGGGGAGGATAAGTGGCCAGACGAAAATGTTATGGGAAATAAGGAAGATAAAAGTGATGAATTTTTGAAATCAAGGCACGTCGTATTGTTAACACAAGAGTTAAATGTCATTGAAGCAACTATAAACCGTTTTTCGAAATTTTTGAAAGTGCTTCGAGTTATGTCCTGGATTATAAGATTCTACAAAAATATTATTCTTAAATTAAATTTTGGAAGAAAAATTGATGGAGAACTGACTATGGATGAATTGACTGAAGCTGAAAATAAAATTGTACGATGCATTCAAAAAAAACATTTTCCTAACGAATACAACAAGCTTATATCAAAACAGAATATTGATATATCAAGTGATCTAAAAACATTAAATCCTTACGTCGATGAAATTGGATTACTACGAGTTGGTGGTCGTTTAGATAATGCTTCCATACTTTCAAGCTATGCCAAACGACCTTTAATACTTCCGAAAAATGACAGGTTCTCCTGTCTATTAGTAGAATTTTATCACACAAAAAATTGTCACCAAAATATCGGGAATGTAATGGGAGACATACGACAAAAATATTGGATTCCTTCTTTAAGAAGCCTAATTAGGACTATTGAAAACAAGTGTAATGTTTGTAAGATAAGAAAAGCTAAGCCAATTCAACCTCAGATGGGTATCCTGCCAGTTGATAGGGTAACTCCTTTTATTAAGCCTTTTTCCTATACTGGTGTTGATCTTTTTGGACCCTTTGATATTAAGATACGTCGTTGTCAAGAAAAAAGATGGGTTGCATTATTTACATGTTTGACAATTCGAGCAATACATGTTGAAGTTGTAACTGATTTGTCAACCGATTCATTTTTATTATGTTTAAGAAATTTTGTTAACAGACGGGGAACACCTATCCAAATTAGAAGCGATAATGGTAGAAATTTTGTAGGGATAAAAAAGGAACTAAAAAATGAGCTTTACTATATGGATTATAATGAAGTAGTGCGCAATTCAACACCCTTAGGAATAAAATGGATTTTTAACACACCTTATGATCCAAGCTCTGGTGGTGTTTGGGAGCGGTTGATACAATCAGTAAAGAAAACGCTTTCAATACTATTAGGAAATATTATTCCTAGGTTAGATGTATTTATAAGTCTTTTAATCGAATGTGAAAATATTGTAAACTCAAGGCCTTTAACACATATTCCTGTATCACCGTATGAACCTGAACCCATATCACCAAATCATTTTTTGTTAGGAGGGATAAATTCCACGCAAGCTCCTAATAATTTTGACCCCAAACTTATTTGTTTAAAGAAGCAATGGCGAATTTTACAAAATTTAAAAAATGGATTTTGGAAACGCTGGATTAAAGAATATCTTCCAGAACTAACGAGAAGAGTTAAATGGTGCCTACCAAGTGCTTCTTTACAAGTAGGCGCCTTAGTTCTTATTTGTGATGAAAGTGTATCAAGGTCTAAGTGGAGACGGGGACGTGTTGTACGAATTTATGCTGATAAGTTTGGTACGACAAGATCTGCTGACGTTAAAACGTGTGATGGAATTTTAAAGAGGCCAGTATCAAAACTTGCTGTGTTAGATATTATAAATGAGTCAATTTCCGTGATCAATTCACGGGGGGCAGAATTTGTTATTTGTTTTTTATATGATGTTGTTAAAATGTTCTTTGGTATATTATTTCACTTTGTATTTTTAATTTTTGAAATCGATTTAAATTTTATTGAGAGCTTTTGAAAACATTGTTTGAAAATTTTCATTAGTTGAAAACTTCTTGATAAAGGCACATAAAATTGTAAGTTATTGTATAATTCTAAATGTATAATAATATGTTTACATTGTAATACTTCCAGTGAATAAACATTTGTTAACCAATTGGAAAGAGTTTATTCAATAACCGTCTTGTTTTCAACAGAGGTATATAGCTAATGAAGATGAGGTTGACAAGCTTTTACTACAGGCAACAACAGATCAAACACGCACTCATAGATCCATTCGTGCAGCTAATTGTCACCGGGGAGTAACTGATGATGATGATGTTTATGTATCACCTTAATATATTGAGTTTGTAAAATGTTCATTTTGAAATATTTAATTTCAATTTTACAATATTGTTACGTTTTTTCCCCTTTTAGAACAGAACAAACGTACGGATTCTTTTGATTGCAAATACCACAATAACCACAAACGCAGCCATCCACGCTACACTACTGTGTTACTCCGGCGAGACGTGGACTACTCGATGCCTTGTTTAGTAACCTTAACCATCCACAGACATCTCCACTACTCCTTTTATCCAAGCCAGTCATCTCCTTTCAATCTAGTAGCCACAACACACACGTCTGCCATACACTGTTGTTATGCTGTTACACTTCCCCGCGCTTACTGCTATTGTTCTTACTTTTTTATTATGAAGGGCTTCTTGACAATTATCTGTTGCTCTTATATTAAGTTGGACGTCTCCCACTAAATTATCTGCCATGGCTTCACACAATAATTGCCTTTTGCCTCTCGGGAGGTTTGTACTGCTGTTTATTAATTTTAATTGCTTATAGCAATTCTTATTTTTTTCGTTGCACGTATGCCCGCATGCGGTATCGAACTCGGACCTCCTGGTTTGTAGTACGCACCTCTACCAACGCAGCCATTGAGGCTGCTCAGCTTTTGTTGGCTAACTTGTGGTTTTGTTATTCCGTAAACACACCATTGGTTGTTGAATTAATTTTATTCACCACACTCATACGGAAACAACTACAGGGGTTGTCAGATTTTTATTATTCGTAACAATATTTTATGTTTAACAATAATATTTTTCAAATTTTAAATTATATAGAGATTTCATAAATAATTTTACAATTCCATATGCTCAAATAATATCCGTCAATATAAGAAGTATATCTTCTATAGATAAATTCAATATTTTTAAAACATTTCTTTGTAAATTACCGCGGCTACCCGATATTATCGCTATCCAGGAAACTTGGTTTAAAAATGAAGTAATTCAGCTATACAGCATTCCTGGCTATAATAGTGTACACAGCTGTAGATGGGATGGTTTTGGGAGAACATCGATTTTCGTTCGTGAGAATATTCAGTATAAAGTTGATAAAGCGAGAATTACATTGATGTAATAGTTTTAACATTGTACACGTTTAAAGCAAATGGAAAACCTATGAAAGTAATATCATTTTATAGATCACGAAAGTGTGATATCAACGCATTTTCTTTTTTCTTGGAAAATTTACTTAGCACATATGGTCGAAGTCACTGTATTTTCGTTGGTGACTCAAACATTGATATGTTAGATGTATATTCCTCTGAGAATTTGTTGAATTTAACAGCAAGTTATGATTTTCAAAATTGTCATACTATGGTTACTAGCCCAGCAAGTGGTACATTAATTGACAACGTCTTTAGCAACATGCATAATTTTTATACATAACATCTGTAGTATGTGAACTGTCAGATCATAACTTTATTTCATGTGGTGTCAAGTTTCATACACATAACCAAGAAAACACGGATGAATGTCGTATACACTGTGATTATAACCATATAAAACATTGTATTAGCAATAACTTGCCCAGATTAATACAAACTGGCGACCCGTCATCTAAAACATCTGCACTAATAAGGTGTGTGAATGATGCTATTAGAAGTTCAACCTACGAAAAAAGGCATAGGAGAGAAATAAGAAGAGAAATTTCTCCGTAGTTAAACGGGAATTTGCTAAAACTTATATCTTTTAAGCAAAATCTTTTAAAGCAAAGGAGAAAAAAACCTGGTAGTGCAGATATTAAAGCAAGGCTAAAAAGAATAAGTAAAGTAATTAAAAAAGCAAGTAAAGATTCGACGAATAACTTTTATAAAAACAATTTGGAGGGATTTCAGAATGATCCAAAAAAATGTTGGAAATCTTTAAATGCAGTACTAGGAAGATCACAGAGTAAAAATATTAATTTATTAAACGCACATGGTGAACTTATTATGGACGATTTTATAAAAGCTGAAGCTTTAAACAATTATTTTCTGAGCTCAATAAACAACATAACGTCTCAGATTGACGCACTTTCAGTAGATCAGTTCTCATCTTTAAGAACTATTAATCAACAAAATATAAGATTTCATCTAAACTATGCAACACCCCAGGATATACATAACGCAATTTTAAATTTAAAACCAAATAAATGCTGTGGCCATGACAATATACTTCCGAAAATACTTTTGAATAACGTAACAGAATTCACACCGTGCCTGCTAAATATATTCAACAACATGGTGAACTATGGTACTTATCCGGATATACCTAAGATTCATAAGGTCGTTCCGATACCTAAGATTAATAATGGCTGTACCGAAGATAAGTTCAGACCTATTGCAGTTTTATCTGTAATTGATAATGTTTTTGAGAAAATTTTACATAGCCAAATATCTACATATATGATAACGCACAACTTCTTAAGTGATTTTCAATTTGGTTTTAGGGAAGGATGTGGTACCGAGGAAGCTGTAGTAAATGTCGTAAACTATAATTGTAAAGGGCTAGATGACGGATTTAGTGGAGTAGCTGGAATATTTTACGATTTTTCAAAGGCATTCGATCTTATAGACCATGATATATTTATTGGAAAAATTGAAGTCTTATGGTTTTTTTGGAAGAGAAATTACACTCTTGAGAAGGTACCTAACAAATCGCAAACAATTCGTTCAGTTAAATTGCCAAACAAGCTCAATAGGTGCAGTTGATCATGGTGTTCCACAAGGTAGTGTACTTGGTCCGTTATTGTTTACTATTTACATTAACGATATAAAAAACCTACAACTTTCTGGAAAGCTTTTTATGTACGCGGATGATATTTGTTTATTCTATCCATACAAATACGAAACAGTTGTTAAGGTATATATGGAACGCGACGCATCTTTACTAGCAGAATTTGCAAATATTAATAAATAAGTCCTTAACCCAACTAAGACACAATTAATCAGATTCAAGCCACATAATAATCGTAATCACTTCAGTGTATTTGTTGATGGAACGGAGGTTCAGGAAGTCAGTCACATTAAATATTTGGGTATTGAATTGCAAAGTAATTTAACATGGAGTCAACATATACGTAGCTTAAAGACGAAAACATCTCAAGCTCTAGGACTACTTTATAAATTCAAAAATAAATTTGACGAAAACACAAAACTAATGCTTTATAATGCTTTGATCCAAAGCCGCTTAAATTATTTAGCCATATTGTATGGTCACAAAAAGAGCATTGAACTTAAAGAATTGCAGAGAATGCAAAATAAAGCATTAAAAATTGTAGCTAATCTACCATTAACTTACCCAACGGAGTCACTGTATTAAAATGTTTTTAGTAATGTGTTACCGCTTCATGGAATATACAAGTTTCAATTAATAATTTATGTTTTTAAATGCGTGCACAATATTGGAACCCCTACGATAACATTTGTGAGAAACCAAACCGCATTTAGAACAAGGAATAATTTGAACTTAGCGGTAGTTCGCTGCAGGCTTGAATTAACCAAGCAAAGGGTAGAATATGTGGATAGTCGTGAGTTCAACAATTTGCCTCAACATGTGAAAAATACAAATAGAATCTCAGTTTTCAAAACTAACATCAGGAATTATTTATATCAAAATATACAAGATATTTTATATCTTTTGTTTTACTTATTTTTTACTTTATTACTTAAAACTTTAAATTACGTACATATAAACATATATTTATAATGTTATTAAATTGTAACAATATTTTGCCAACTTGCCTCTATAATTCCTTCATGGCGCTGAGGCCACTTATTTGTAAATAAAAAAGCATTATATATAACCAACAAAAAAAAAAAAAAACGTAAAACATGTTTTATCTCATTGCAAAAATTATACCATGCCATTAGCGGTACAATTTGAATCCGATATCAAAATATTGTCTAGTATTGAAAATGGGTGGCGAATGGTTCACCTTATGCAATGGAACAATATTGATTCAACATTAGAATTTTGGACTGAAGTTAAATGTTATATTAATATTAACCCTTTTCATGCACCAGCAAATACCGCGCATAAGATTTTGTCAGTTCCGTACTCAAATGCAGAGGTTGAGCGCGTTTTAAGTTCAATGAATTTATTTAAATCAAAGATACGTAACCGAATGTCTTGTTTTGAAGCTAACGAACTTCCAGATAGTGTTAATTGCCGCATTAATAGTAATGATGTTTACAAAATATCAAAATTTGAAATCAAATTATTCATAATTTTATTTTAATTTATAAGCCTTTAATAAAATAAATTTTGTAGGGCAATTTTACTTATTAAACTGTATGTATGTATGTAATTATACAGAAATATTTTTTTTATGAATGATCGGTGTTTTTTTTTCAAAAGTTGTGTATGCAATATATGCAAAAATGTATTATCTAGTTCAAATTAACACAAAAATATTTGTTTTTTTTTTATTTTTGTTAAGTTTTATTTTTTAATTTTGTTTGTAAAAACCTTGAAATTTAAGACTGCTTTATTGTTATATTTTTAATACAAAAATTTTACACTTTTTTTTTAAAACTAAATCATTAAAGATTTTAAATAAAAAAGAAATTCTAAAACTTGGTTTGTTTTCTCTTAAATGGTGCGTATTTTCTCCAGTTTGGTGCGTTTTTCAAAGTTGACAACGCTGATGTTATCACATCGAAAGCGCTCGCCAAACGTACGAAGTACACAGCCAGAGACGACAGTTTTTACCGAAAATTATAACAACAGTTTAAAATTTTTTTTATTTCCTGATTTTCTATTGCCAAATCTATTTTTTTTTTTTTTTTTTTTTTTTTTTTTTTTTTTTTTTTGATTGGAGCTACTTCACTAGATTTGTTCAAAATGATATGAAAAATTTAGATGCAGGCGTGGTATTTTGCCTGCTGCCTCGAGGGATATAGAGTAATCTTGCTGATTTTCAACAGTAAAATGCTAATACGAAAGCTTCGGTGCGTTTTGAATTTTCAAAGTTGACAACGCTGTTGATCTGTATGCCAATTTAATTTGCTTGCTCTCTATTATTGCTCTTATTTGTTTATTTTCTGTGAGTTTTGTTATATATGGAAGGCTACAAATTTTGACGTTGCCAGATGTGTTATTTTTTGTGTTTTTATCCCTGTTTTCTGCTCAATTAAAAAGGTTTTCAACTATATGTGTCGGAGGTATTGGTTGTGTCGAATGATAATTTATAAGACGTCCAGATGAGATTGACTTTGTGTAACAGAAAATTGTTTTATTTATTACAAATTTAAACGAATATTCTTTCTACTAGATACCGAAATTGATGCTAATTTTATTATTTAATTCAAAACACCCAATGTCGGGGTATTTGTACTTCCCCGTTTTTCTCGATTTTTGAATTCACAAAATCGGCGCTATTTCTCCGACGCTATCTTGGTGCATGTAAGATTTTACTTCTCAAAATTCGCAACAAATTTTTTCTCTCTCACATTTTTACACTCTTCTTTACTCTCCTCTTGCAAGTTTTCCAAGTACGTGACAATTAGCTGCAAATTAGTAACAATTTTTAGTTACTGAACAGACCTAATAATAATTTTGACACCTGCATTAACAAGATGCTATTTTTCTTTAGCAGAAAATGCCAGTGTGAATAACAGAAGCTAAATAAGGCATTAGAAACTGTCTGTTGAGACTTAAGGTCATGAAGTTCCCCACGAATAGCTAGTTACGCCCGAGTAATCGGAACTTCATGTAGTGTTAAGAGTACCAGAATTTTTGTGGAGTGGGATAATCCACGCGAAACTAAAATCTTCCGTACAAAACTTGTTTTTTGTTTTAGTTATTTTGTAACGCTACTGAGTGAGTACTATTGTGATTGAAAGCTGACAGATGATAAATACGGCCAATATAGCCAGCTGTTTTTGATATTTGAAGAATAAGGTGCACTATGGTAAAGAAAAATGTGCCAAATGTCCAGTTATCATTTAACAGATCCTCATAAATAGTAATTTTTAAACTTTAAAATAGAATAAAGCAATAAAAGATAAAGTATTTAACATGTGATCATTAAGACAGTTTTATTGGAACATCAAGGTAAAAATTAACCTTTAGTTTGTCGTTTCAGTGTTTCTAGTTAATATCGAAAATAAGAAGTAAATAAAATTGGCAGAAATTTTAAAATTTTGAAAGTGGTGCGTTATTTAACTTATATCCCGAAGATAAAAAAGATTTAAAAACAAGTAAGAGTGCTATATATATATGCCATCGGCTCTTAATGGGTTAAGCTTTTATTGAAAATTATAGTTTTTTCTTAAAGATGCCTATATTAATATTAAAAATTTTGAAAATTTCAGAGCCCTCTAACTTAGAAAATATGGGCATGATGTTTTTTTCTTATTTTTTAATTCTCTATCGACACATATATTTAATTTTTAGATTGGAATTACATCGTTGTTCCAAATGATGTGAAAAAATTAGAGGTAGGCGTAATGTTTTGCCCGCTACCTCGAAGGACATGGACCGATCATGCTGATTTCCAACAGCACTCTTTTTGACACTATGTCTGATCGATTGGCGCATTTAATTTTTCTCTAGCACACACTTACAAACGGAAAAACGTACAATTAGAAAATTTAAGTGCTGTTTCTGTATTACAGGCGATCAACTCGTCTGAAAAATTTATATGAAAAACACTCAGTTTTTTGAGTTACTTCCATATAAATTTTTCAGACGAGTTGATCGATCGCCTATAATATAGAAACAGCACATTAATATATAAAATTAAATTATATCCATATTTTTTTGGGATACAAAGGCTGGGAGAATCGATGTGGAAAAACTGAAACTGAATTCAGCCAGGACCAGCAATAAGTGAGTATGGAGCTGAAGAAAGAAGTAATTCAAAAGATCACGCTACTAAAAGCTTCAACGAATCTGCCAGAAATTATATCAGGTAACAAATTCGCTTATTTTAAATAAAGAAAAAATTTGTAACATAAAATTAGGAGAAAAAAAAATACCACACAGCAAATAATATAAGTTTATATTTTTGGGTTGTGAAACAATAAAAACAAGAATAAATAAAACTGACATAAGCTTTGCATACAAGCCAAACAAAACATTAAATGCAATTTTTACAAAAACAAAAACACCAATAACAAAACTACAGCAAAACAATGTAGTTTACGAAATTCAATGTAAAGGGGATGAAAATAATAACTGCAATCTTATTTACATTGGAACAACTAAGAGAAGTTTAGAGACAAGAGTAAATGAGCACAAAGCTGATGTCAACAAAAACAGAGAAACCACAGCACTGTCTCAGCATATAACACAAACAAAACATAAGCCTGATTTTGACAATATAAAAATACTAGACAAAGTAAACAACGAGAAAAAGAGATACACCATAGAAAGCTTAAGAATACAACAAAAAATAAACAAAACAATGAACATTAAAGAGGACACAGACAATTTAAGCGCCAGTTATAAACTCGCATTAGTTTAAGAAACAGTTTAAATTAAATTTTGTGTTTGTTAATTCATGTTTAATATTGTTTTTTATTGTTAATTTTATCAAAAATCCTTAATTTATTAATGTAAACTCTACTGTCATAGTGTAAGTAAACATATTTTGTACATTTTCGCGGTAATTGTTTTTAATTGTAACTGTGTTAAATTTTCTTCTTTTTAATTAAATAGACGACCCCTTGAGAAAGTGAACAAAAAATTCACGAAACGTTGGGGAAAAATGTAATAAAAATTGTTTTTTATTTACATGGATTAATTCAGGCCTGATTAGCTTAAAATAAAAGATTATACATAAATAGAAATTTGGTGGCCAAAAATAACAATAATAATAACAACTTATTGTTAAGATATAATTGCGAGTGTTTTAATTAACTAAAAAGCAAACAAGAGTAGGCTGTAAAATTTTGTTTTGAATATGAAAGAAATATTTGAAATGTTTTGATAAAAATATAATACATAGTATTTCGAAGGGTTGATTTGGAATTTTCGCGATTCGGCTTGTTAAGCCCTTAATTTTTCCATTTGCTAACACTAATTTAAATGCTTATTCACAGAGAAAAATAAATATCGAACTGAACAGTTGCATTCCCTAAACCACTATATTTTTTTACTTTTTGGTTTAAAAAGCACCATCACTCTTTCTGTCCATGAAAACAAAATTTTTCTTAAATTTTTCTGGAAACCATCATCAATGAAACGATCGCTGTATAAAAAATTTAACCAATTAATTTAATATATTGATCCTCGACTTTCTTGCAACCGATTTATTTTTAACGAAATTTTTACATGAGCCCATAAGTTCTAAACCCCAGAGCAGAATGGAAAAACTGAAATGCGCCAAATATGCCTTTAGTTGTCCCTTTGGTACTTTCTTATATATGATATGGAAGTTAAATAAAAAAATATTAATAATGTTTTAAAATAAAAATGTCGTTTAACTTTTTTGTGGTAAATTTCACATCCTCGATGTCTTTCTGACTCTTTCAAATAACTAATGAAAGCTTAAAGTTTCTAGTTCTAGTGTTATTTTTGGGATTATTTATTACATACAACGCAGAACCTCGTTAAGGCTACTAGTCAAGGTGGTAAGCACGGTGACTACAAATCTGGTTGGCCAGGGTTCAACCCCTTCGGTAATCAAAAAATAAAAATGTTTTTTCTGTTTAATGGTATAAATACAAATTAAGAATTAACATTACAACATGCAGCCCAGCCTCCTTCATCGTTACTTCTTCATAGCATATTCATCGGCGAAGTAAAATAACTAATAAAATGGCGATATCTATCGCATTTCACCACCGGTCTTATTTCTCTTCTATCCCTTTCCTAAAAAATGCAGCATGGTTACAAACCAAATAAGTATTATTTATTGCCTGAAGTGCTACTTCTCTTAACAAAAAAATATTTCCTTAGTGTGGGAATTGTCACACCTCGTGACATAGTGAAGACGCGTTTTATAGGCAACGCTGTTTCTTATACTCATTCGACTTTTATTTTTGATGTAGTAACAGCTACGTTTATTTTATATCTGCTTTTGTAATGCTGTTGGATACCTTAGCCAGGGTTGCAGCTCAAAAATTTTTTTCCCTACCAAATTTAATTTTAAAAACTACCAAATGGCATGTTAACCTACCAGAAAATAAAATAAGAAGTTAAAAAAAATAGATTTATTCAAAAAAACAAGTTTATACATAACAATGTTAATATGTATCTTTACAAAAATAAATAACAATTCATATGTCAAAGAAACAAAAACTTAAGTAAAAAATAAATAAGACTTCATTTGCAAAAGTAAAAATCTTAAATATTTATTTTGAAAAAGGTTTACTTTTAAAAGTCTCGTTTTGCTGACCATATACAGTGCAAATAAGTCTTATTTATTATTTCCTTGCACATCATAATATTATTTAACCCTTTCGGGACGGAGTTTTATTTTGCAAACCAAATTATGTATGGTAAAATTTTTTTCATATTCTAAAAGGTATGATAGAAGTATTATGTTCTCCATACTTAAAAATTTTAAATTCGTCCTTTTATCCTGGGACATATAATACCAACAAGTGTTTTCATTAGGCATAAAATCACAATCAGTGTTCTCGAAGAGCAATTCGAAATTAAAAAGATAACTAAAATAAAAATATTATTAGATTTAGATAAAAGTTTACATTTATTTTAACCATTTTAGGAATGCAATTAGGTATTTATTTGTGGAATGGCCGAAAACACTTGTAACATAAGGCGTTGTTACAACCTGAGCATATCATCTTTGTTCGCTTTTCTATGCCAAGTGAAGAACAGCGGACACAACGACAACGCTTCTCTTGCTCTACTGGCAAGTGGTCTCCAATATTGATGCTATCCGTTTTTGGACGTTTGGAAGTTCTATCTCCCTGGCGATTGCGTTGAAAATAAAGAAAAAAGACAGTTTGAAAATTGCTGGGACGTATTATCCCAGTAGTCCCGAAAGGGTTAAGGAACATAGTTCGAGTCTATTATTATATTTTGGTCACTAACTCTTAGTAAATTCCACTGCGATACAATTTTATCTAATAATTTATCGAACTCTGATAACAAAGGCAGAATTGATTGTTATTTTTAGATATAGTTTCTGGAGGTGTTATTAATTTCAAAAATTGCAAGATCTGCAAAGTCAAATCTTTTTTTAAGCTGATTTAAAAATTCAATGTAAAACTGCACTATATTTGTTTTAACTGCAAGAAATACTTGCATTTTGCTCCCAGTTTCTAAATGTGTATTTTTATTTTCATAATCGATTTAAAATGTTTTTCAATATATTTCTTTTAGACAAAGTTACTCAAAATTAAAATGAAAGTTGTTATAATATCAAAAAGATGGCCATTAAGACCGAAAAGTTGGCACTTGTTATTACTGTCGCCTCTATGATGCATACAAACGCCATCATAGATGAAAGCTGATTATTTAAAATCATGCAAGGATAAAAGCTAATTAGACTGAAAAAAATTAAAACTGAAATTGAAAAAAAAACTACCAAATTCACAACACAACCTACCAACCTACCAACTCATTTCAAAACTACAAAATTTGGTAGGAAACTACCAAAAACGGCAACTCTGACCTTAGCCCATGTCTTTAATATATACAGCCCAAGCCTGGTATAACGAACAAAATGCTGTAAAGCCTATTATTTATTTTATTATTATTATTATTTTTGTTTTATTTATTTATTTTTTATATTAATTATAATTTTTTAACAACTTGTAAAACATAAAAAAATTTAACGAGTAAGAAAATATTTAATTGCTGTTTTTTTTTTTTGACTAATTTGTAAGCTTTTCCATCCAGGAGTACTCACTGTTCCATAGAGATTGAAAAATTTTTAAGCCAGTATTTGTAATCTCTATATATAAAAATAAGTTGCATTGTGTTAGTCATTGATGTTCTGTGGAATGCGTGAACCGATTTTGTTTTTGCAGAGTTCTTATGAAAGGTGACGTCAGTACCAAGGTTTTTATGTACAAACGGTCTTTGTGTGTGAATTGGTTCCATTTTAGCGAACACTACATTCGCTTTAAAATATTTGAAAATATTTGAGTTAATATTTTGAAAAACTGAAATACAATTCGTTTTGTAAATTCATTGCAATTCGATTTTATTTAAACCATTAATTTAACTTATATACATAGCTATTGTAAATCACATCTTCGGTGATCTATGAAATAAATCCATATATATATATATATATATGTATATATAAATCAAATGACGTTTGTTGGTAATCGCATCACTCTAGAACGCTTAAGCCAATCCCTCACTTTTTTCTATTTTCTTAAAATTTAGTAGAGTACAATTTGCTGCATCGATTTTTCAATGATCTTAAAATCTTAATTAATAGAGTAAAAACGGCAGCGCTGATCTCGATTGCTCTTTTCCATAAATGTTTTTTTAGACAAACTTAGAATTTTATAAATACAAAAATTAAACGGGACCACTTTTACGCCTACTGTATTAATATTTTTATATTCGAAATAAAGTAAAAACGTCTGCACCAAAAATCTCTATAATTATTTTTTTTAACCACAGCCACTTCTCAGACCATATCATTTACCTTTGCACTGCGTAATGTACAAATGTAACTCTAATTGCAAAATAAAATAGATATATGTTAAATATATTTATATATGATAAAGCAAACTGATCGTTTGGGATGAGTTTACAATGGCACATAAAAAGTCATTAGAGGCATTAGACAAAACGATGCAAGATTTACGAAACTGCCAAAGACAGTTTGGTGGTGTGATAATTCTGTTGGCCAGTGATTTTCTACAAAGGACCTATGAAATAAATGCATGTCTGAAGTCGTCTGTTTTATAGAAGCACTTTAAGATACTCAAACTTACTATGAACATGCGTATCGAGCTGCGAAGCGGACAATCAGAAAAAGCATTTTCAAAACTATTCCTGGACATTGGAAACGGAAATTATATTTCCACTGGCTGTATTCATATTCCCGCCGCTCTCTGCCAATTCACGAAATCAAAATTTGAGCTATTCGGAAACTCGTTAACAAACTTTAGACAAAATTGCAAAAAATAATGATTGTTTGGTGTAATGGCACTCGGCTAGCCGTTTAAAAGTTTATGAACAACGTAATTGAAGCAACAATACTTAATGGAAAGTATAAAGAAGAATGCGTCTTAATAAACCGAATACTAATGGTTCGGACTGATATGCCATTCAGTTTTGGTTGCAGTTCCCCGTACATCTGGCTTTTGCAATGTTAATTAATAAATCAAAAGGACAATCGTTCCTGCTTTTTTCATTGTCAATTGTATGTCGCATGTTCTCGAGTCGGAACGCCATTGACCCTCTTTGTTTTCGCTCCAGACAAAAGAACAAAAAATGTCGTTAATTGAAAATAATACGAAATCATAGAATTTGTCAAACTAAATATTAATACAACACGATAATTCTTATAGTTCTAAGTACCACATACGAGTACACCTTTAAATACAAATATTAAAAATCATTAAATAAGTGTTTTTTTTTCTCTTAACTATGCAGATAAGTTGGCTTCTATATAATACATTTTGAAGGCAAAACAACGTTTGCCGGGTCAGCTAGTTAATAATAATTCTTGTCATAACACTCAGCACAAAAAGTGGAAGAAGGGTAAACCTAAGTTTGTCATTCCGTTTGTAATTTCTTTATGAAGAGTTCTTATGCATAGCGAAGTCGATTGAGTGATGTCCGAGTATTGTGTAGCTGGGAATAATTTCAGGAAAATATGTATCAAAATTTGAAATTGGACGTAACTTTTTAGTGTTTGAAAAGGTAGCAAACTTTCAAGTTTTGGTAGGTAGCTTATATTTAATTTTGATGGCTTTAGAAATACAGGTCGCTCTTTACTCAGAATAATGTCGAAGCAAAGAAAGCAGTAAAAGTTCTTAGAAGATATAAACATTACTGGCCAAGAGTTTTCGGAAATTGGTAAATATGAATTTATATTTGAAGGAATCAAGCACGAAAAAAGTAAATTAAAATAAAAAAGATTCCAAATAATAAATTTTCATGTTGAAAATATATTTGTTTTAATTTTCAAAAATTCTTTTTTTCATGCTATTTTCGCGATTTATTATTTAAATCACCGATATTGATTATTGAGGGTCAAAGCACGTCTCGATGGCCATTTCGTTATCGCTTACTTAACTCTTCAGGAAACTTCAGACAACAATTTTAAATAAACTAAAGATTTTTGTCCAAACAATAAAGCAAAGACAAAAATCAAAGTTTAAGCAAAAACAACAATAACCAATAGTAATTCTATTTTTCTCTATATTTATATATATATTTCTTTTAAATATAAATTAAATTTGACTAGATGACCCGTGCGAATATTTTGCAGCGTTAGTTGTCATTTTTGTAAGATAAAATGAAAATAATTAATAGAAATTTTAGTAACTTCAATATATTTTATTAAAAGTATAAAAATATTAGAAATCATAATATATCATACATATTTACATACATACATATGTTTAAATGCTTTTATAATACTTCTTTGAATACAATGTTAGAGGCAGCGTTGCCGCTTTGGTCCAATCGGACCAAACTTGGTAGTTTTTCGTTTTTAAAAAACAGTTTGGTAGTTTGGTTGGTTTGTTGCATTTATTTTTAATTTTTGGTAGGTTTTCCTCCTGTAGCAATTTGTAAGCAATAGTAAATTTTATTACCTTAAAAATTCAGAACATAAAATAAAAAAAATGTAACTTTGAATTAAATAATCAATAACTTTGAACAGTGTTACCACTGTTTTCAAAAACTATTTTAGGAGAAATAAAAAACATCTCTGCTTTTTTGCATAGAGATGATTAAAGCTATAACCATATCTGGTTTAAGAAACGCGAACAATATTATGAAATTGAAATTAACAATATTTATGAGTGAAAGTTTATTTTCAAGTGTATGTTTTAAAAAAATTAACAGACAAAATGGAAAAGTAAGTAAACTTTTTTAATTGTAAATATGTACCTATTAATTACATAAATATTTACTAACATTGCATATATAATAATATAATACTTTTAGTGAACATTGGAAAAAAAACAGTCAAAAGAAATTTCAGAACCGAATGGTTGAACAAATTTCATTGGCTCAAGGAAAGGGATGGGTGTTCATTCTGCATAGTATGCTCTAAAACACCCATCTTAAAAATCAGCAAAAGACAAACTTCCATCTAAACAATTACGGGGAAAAAAGCAAGTGAGTACAACAGAGTTTATGTGCAAGAAAAGCATTTTTTAATTTTTTGGCAGGCTGTGAACGATTTTGGTAGGATTTTTGAAAATTTTTGGTAGGAAGTCAATTTCTTGCGTGGCAACGCTGGTTAGAGGTAATGACATGATCATCGTTAACTTTTTGCCCGTACGAATCCCTAATACAAACAAAAATATCTTTTAATAAACGGCATTATAGTAAATAGCGGTATTGCCAGAATGGATTTTAATACATACTGTATTATGTAGAACTGCATTACTATTAAGCGACCCTGCATTACCACACTTGGAAAAAAAACATATAATCACTGCATTATCATGCAGTTCTATATAAAATATAATTTTTATCAATGAAAATATTAATTTTTCAATTTCTAATTATTTTTCGTCATTAGTGTTAGAAATAAGCTTTAAAATGAGATATCATTCATTAAATTTGATGCGGTGGTATGAGAGCTATTTGCAACCGACAAAAAAAAGTGCTTTAGAAATAATATATATGATTCTACAGATACCGGTGAAAAAGAAAATATTGTAAATATATGTTGTGCACGAAAAAGAATGCGATTACTCTCAAGTTCTAAATAAATTAAGTAGAAATAAGTTAACAACATGTTGCGTATGATGGATCTGTTCGGGAAAAAACACTATTAGGTAAAAGCAACACCATTTCATAACATTTTCAGGGGATAAGTGGGGATAGGAAAACGTCATATAATGAAAGGTAAACTTAGTACTGCATTTTCATGGATAATTGACCACCGTATTATAAACCATATAAAATAATGCACAATAGAAAAAGCAAAAAAAAATATTAAGATCCGATTAGAGTTTGTAACAAGAAAAAAAATCAACGAGATGCTTATCATTTTACGAAGTGTCA
Source organism: Gymnosoma rotundatum (assembly GCA_916610165.2). Classification (NCBI taxonomy): domain Eukaryota; kingdom Metazoa; phylum Arthropoda; class Insecta; order Diptera; family Tachinidae; genus Gymnosoma; species Gymnosoma rotundatum. The sequence continues at coordinate 71,884,551 of OU744340.1, forward strand.
AATAGAATACTTTAAAGAAAATAATTCTTGCAAAAAAACCGACTTCAAAACAGATTTTATCTGTCTGCCTATAACGGTTCAAGAGTATGGCCACCAACATTAGATTGCATTAACTATTAGGACATCCTTACATCTCCAAACTTTATTCTTGTTTATCTGTTTAATACATCAAATTACAGCAACTATAGCGTCACCTTTTAATTTCCAAATTCAAATTATATACTTGCTGTTGTAGTACATTTAGCATTCAGGTTCTGTGTAAATTTCAACCATATGTCTATAACTATTCAACAATTTGCCTACATACATCAGAATATATCAACTATTATAAGACCCTTTAATTTATAAAATAAAAATTTTTATACTTCTTAGTATATCAAACAAAATAGCGGACATTCTGTCTAAAATTCAGGTGTTTGTATATAACGGTTTAAAAAATACGGCCATATAGAACAAATTACATTAATTTTGGAAACACCGTTTAATTTCTAAATTGAAATTATAAGCTTTTTGTTAAAGCGGACTTAACGAAACAGGTCCCTTGTAAAGTTCAACTGTCTGTCTATAACAGTTCAAAAGTTCGGCCACATACACCAAATTACATCAACTACTGGTACACCCTTTAAATTCCAAATCTAAATTTTATACTTGTTGTTTTAGCGGACTAAGCAATACAGGTTCGTTGGGAATTTCAAGCGTCTGTCTACAACTGTTCAGAAGTATGGCCATATGCATCAAATTAAAAGAACTAATGGCGCACCCTTTAATTTATAATTTTTAATACTACAGCGGCCATAGCAATTTGCAAGCGTTTGTCTATAACGGTTTAAAAGATAGGCCCATATAAGCAAATTTACATCAATAATGGGAGCACCCTTTAATTTTTAGATTTATTTTTGTATATCTTTTTGTTATTGGGAGCCATAGTAATACGCAGTCATTTTAAATTTTACAGAATCGCCCTTTACAGTTCATAAAACACGTAAAAAATATGTATGTTGTATGGGGACACCCTTTAATTTTTAAGATTATGAACTGTTTTTAAAACGGGACCAATCTGTACGCATAGTCTATCATATTACCAACAATTTTCGAAATCGGTTCAGAAATGCAAATGCTATTAAACGTAAAATTATCATCTTCTTAAATAATTAATAATTTTGTAGTTTAATTATGTTTATTTTATATTATTTTATAGATTAATTGTCTGTAAGGATTTGATATCCATAGACTAAGTTGTAAATAAATGAATAAAATGACTGAGTTCTGCAGGCACAAACATAAAAAGAAAAAGCAACATTCAGTCGAATTGTATAACCACTTTCTTTTTTTGAAGTCTGTTAATAAAAGCAACAAAATTGCTCTAAATATAAAAAATATGCTTGCTGAGAATATCAGTAGACTCACTGTTATATAAAAATATGATGAGCAATGAATTAGAAATTATTATTTTTTAAGTTTGTAATAGAAATGTTATCTTAAAAGTGTTATCAGCTAATGGGTGATAAGCAACCTTATGTAGCGAATGATTTAAAAATTTTATATTGGATACAACGAATCAAAAAAAAAGTGAATTTAAAAAAACCACACCAAACGAACTACCAACCTTTAATATTGCCCACCGCATATTGCAAACATTTCGAAAATTTATTTCCCTTATAAGTACAGCACTAGCAAATATTAAGTGAATAAAAATATAAAGAAAGTATGAAAGATTAAAAATAAAAATTGGGCTCGTGGCCATACCGACTGTTAGCAGTAAGAACGATTAAGTGTATGTTTGTGACAAATTGGTTTGCATGCAGACTTTGTCTATCCAAATTAATAAAATAGATAGACAGCCTTTCAATCCAAGACAAACAATTTTTTAAATTTCGGGTTGTTATCTAAGAATCTAGAAACAGCTCAGTTAACTGAAGTACTCGTTCAAAGTATATTATGAAATTTTTTTAAGACAGTTCAGTGTTAAACAATAGTTAATACTTTTAACATTAGAGACAAAATGAAATTTACGTTTTTAATATTTTCCTTTTGTTTAGTGGTCGTTAATGCCGATGATATCTTAAACAAGTTTTACTTCAACGAAATTATGGCAAACGTGCGTCGAATCTACAAAAATGCTGATGATAGTTTGAAATTTGGGGTTGATCAAATGTTTTCAAAACGTGATGAAGAAATAAAAACTGCAGTTAGACAAATTAAAGCTTTTCCTAACGAAAACAATACTTGTGTGGAGGCTGACAGAGGGAAGTTTTGGTTCATTACTAAAACCTTTGAAAACGCTATTGATTATTGTCGTGGTGAAGCCCACAAAACATCAAAGAAAATGTTTACTGAAATTGCCACCTTCATTGAACAATTAACAAGAGATGGTCAGGATTTGCAAGGATTTTATAACGACTGCAAAAACCATTCAGGAATACTCTGCTTTAGGATTTGGCAAGCTAATGTCAATGAGTTCCTTAGAAATTACGATATATCTGTTAAGAAACTTGAGAACAGAACTGTTCTAATTGTTAAAATTATTAATGCAAAAGCTGATTTCTGTTCTGTAAAGCCTTTTGAAGGCTGTAGCTATGATTTGGCTAAAATCTATAAAACTATGCAAAACTGTTTGTCAGTCCAACATTAAAAATAATTAAATAATAATCTTTTGAAAATATGTATATGTATATGTAAAATGCTTTAATTTTTTTAATATGTGAAAAGTGCTTTGATTTGTTCCAATAAAAATGGTAGACGAAATTTGATAAAATTCTCGTTTTTTGGTAAGTTAGGACTTTGAATGCTTTAACTGTATCGAAAATTTTAAAAGTGTTATCAAAATTTTAATTAACTCCGAGTTGGTAAAAAGATATTTCTATTGTTTTCAACCTTGCAACGCAGTTTTGTATTTCTCAATGAACACACTGTATTTATTATTTATATTATATTGTAATTAACTATTTCTAACCGTTTTATCAAAAAATTCCTTTTAATCTCGTTATCTTTATGAAACAACTGTCAATAAATTTCAAAAGTACAGTTCACAGAATAAACAAAATTGCTTAAGAAGCAAAACTCAATTATAGATAATTAGCTTGTTGTACCCGGCGTTGCTTGGGCATAATTTGAGTGTCTTTCTAGAAATGAAATAGTATTACGCTTTTTTAATTTCTACTTTATTTCTGTCATTAAAACAGTATTTTTTCTCCATCAAGAGTTTTTTAACTTGGTATTTGTATTGCTCGGTTCTTTCATTTGAACTCATTTCTAAAGCAATTTTATACTGCTTCTTCTCATAGCAACATCAGTTTATTATTAATGACAATTTACTGTTACCCACCTAAATAATATTTCACGACAGATTTTTACTTTGAATGAAAGACGGCCATAATGTTTTATAAACTTGTATTTGTTGGCCGCATGTAATTAAGTTTTTATACCCTTCACTACAAAAAGTGGAAAAAGGGTATATCTATATTTGTCATTGCATGTGTAATTTCTACAATATCCATTTCCGGCCCCCATAAAGCGATGTCCGTCTGTCTGTCCGCCCTTGTTAGTATTAGGTAAAAATTTGGTATTTTAAATTTAAAAGTTGAATTTCTCTAAAAGTAATAAAGATACCATGCAAATTCCAAGCACGTTTTTCCTGTATCTATCTACTCGTATGTAGATTACTAAAAATAAAATCGGTTCACTTTTGATAAAGTTATAAGCTCTAAAACATTTTTAAAGTGCGAGGTTACCTACTTTAATATCCTGTGGTAATATCCTGTACTGAAACAGGATGTATCCAAATGTAATAGGCGAAAAGCTTATGACCTCCTATAAATCGCAGTTTGTTTCTTGAAAATCTGGTAAAAATTTACAAGTTCCAGACTTTTATTCCATTTTTTTGTGTTTTACAGCACTGTGCGTCGGATATAAGCCTGTTCCTCCGTGTCTACGGCCATTAAAACTGACTATCGCTATTTACCTTTTTATAACCTTTGAGTTCATTTCTAATGATCTATTTTACTGCCAAGATTTCAAATGTTTTCAGGTTTATTAATATCCTTGTATTTAAGTATTTTTTGCAGAAGTTAAAATACAACTAATACACATATTTATGACTAGTGGGAATACAATTTGTTATATATTCAATCAAAACATATTTATATTTCCAATATCTCTGAAATCAGATTTTTTTAATATCAGTTAACATACATACAATTGCACGTTTGCCCTCTGCCACACTTTCACTTGATATTCCTTTTCTATGTTCTACATAATTATGTTACTAAGTTTATAATTAAATAAATCTAGGTCCTAGATCTTATGGATAGGTTCTGTCGCCTAGCTGTGATTGACGCACCAACAAACAAACAAACTTATAAAGAGATTTAAAATATACATACATATATAAGATATAAGATTAGATATAAGATAATAGTTGTCATAAAGCATAGATAAAAACAAACAAGTAAAAGCACTATATTCGGCTATGCCGAATCTTATATACCCTTCACCTTCTATGTAATAATGGGTAATAATCTCCAATGCAAAAATTGCAGAGCAAAGAACTGCAGTGTCATCACATTGACAATGTACTGTAGCCAAGCTGTGGGATGTCAGAAGTGTAAATGTTGTAAAGTATAGGAGGTAGACATGACCCTTGGGGGCAACCTGCCGGAATGCTATATAGTTCTGAACTTTTCTGTCCAATATGTAATCTAATCTCTTAGATAAAAAAAAAACCTCTGTATTAAACGGACTAATTTTAATGAAAAATTTATTCTAATATACTTATGAATTAAGCCATAGTGCCACACTGAATCAAATGCCGATTTCACATCCAGTAGAACCATAGCGGAAGATTTCTACGAATAAAAATTAGATCTAACTAAATTCCTAATTTTAATGGTGTTATGCTCCTTTCGGAAGCCGTACTGTTGGGGAGGAAAGATTTTGTTCAGACTTATAAAATCTGTTATTTCATCCTTAATTATTTCACGCAACTTACTTACGGAAGAGAAAAGACTAATTGGGCGTTAAGACAAAGGACTATTGGCTGGCTTACAAGATTTTTTGATAGGAATATCTTTTGATTCCTTAAAGTTATTAGAAAATTATCCCAGTTTGAGGCAGGATTTAATTAAAACAGTTACAAATTTAAGGGCAACTGTTGTTAAATCCATCAATTCCAGGAGACTTCTTAGTTTTAAGACGTGATATTATCGCTGAAACAGTTGAAGCTGACACTAGAAGTTCATTATTGAACGGCTCATTCCTAGAACGGAACTCATTACTAAAACGGTCGTAGTGTGATCATCTAGGCCAGTATGGTTAAGGGCAAATATTTGGCTAGTATTTTGCTTTTTTTTAATCTTGTGGTATATCGGTAATCAGGAGGGGCGAAATGTTTGATGACTTCTTCTTTAATATTTTTGAAAGATTCCAAAAAGGGAAAGAGCCTCTATCTAATAAAGATAACAAACGATTCCATGTTGTATTCCTAAATCGGTCAACTTCTACTTTTATAACTGAATTTAACTTTTTAAATTCGATAACTTTGAAAATTTTATTAACTTTTTAAATTCGATATAATCGTAAATGCATTTATGTCGTAGCCTTTTGCGTCGATGGTGGTTTCTTTTTTGAATTAGTACTTCAACAAAATTCGACAAGGCTCTCTCTAATTGCCTCTTTTGTAGTATTTTTAAAATATAATAGGTTAATATCAATGTCTTCTTTAGTGTGGCAAATACTATTTAGCGGAACAACAAGATGACGACTTAGTGTCTTCTGAAAGCCTTCCAGTTTGCTTCTTTAAAATCATGGCATTGGGATTCAGAGGTGTTGAAATTTTCGTTGATAATGATTTGCACTGGCAAATGGTTAGAACTTAGATAATTTATAACCACCGCAGAAGATAAAATTTCTGTAACATTGGTCAAAATAAGTCCAGTGTTGAACTTTGTCTACTTAAACTTGCCGGGACGTAAGCGCTTTCTGAAGGATACAGAATATCGATATTATATGAGTATTGCTTTTCATATAATATATTACCCCAGAAATTTGCTTAGGTACATTCCCACGATTGATGACGAAAATTAAAGCCACCTCCCAAAATATATCTTTTAGTTCTTGTAAGCCTGTGTAAGTCCGCTGCAAATTGTGTTTTACGAATCCCATCAATGCCGTCCAATGCTCCAGGAAAATAGCAAGAGTAAATGTCTATGTACCCAAAATTATTGAAAGCTCTCACACCTATATTCTCAATCAGGGTGGTTTAAGCCACTGCTATTGTTTAGTGTGATATATTTTTCCTTAGAAGGATGGCTACACCAACTCCCTTAACATTGTTTCTCTAAATAAAATACTCACTGTGATTTAGAAAAATATTGGTCTTTAACCAAGTCTCACTAACTAAACGGATATCAATATTTTTGTCTAAAAGAAATTGAAATAATTATATTTGTTTATTTCTAATGCCTCTTCCATTCCATATTATAATGCTAAGATTACTTATCATAAGGAAGATATTTGAAAGCAAGGTTAGTTATGACCTCGAACTGCTCGACTTTATTTTTACAATTTCGAAGACTATTAATTAACTCTAGGATAAAACTTTTAAGCTCTTGAATCGAAAGTAATTTCTCATGATTCATGCTATTAGGTGAGGAGTTGTTGGCAAAATTATTGGCGTAGGTATTGTTGCCCATAGAGTTGTTGTTGTTAAATTTAAATTTTTCACATTTGTCCCGGCATTAATAGATATTGGTTGATTTGGACATGTCAAATTTGATTTGGACATGTCAAAGTTTTTAAGTATGTTGGCAATATTGCGGTTTGCGTTAACTTTTGAGCGTATTGTAGGCTGGTTCCTTTGTTTCAGTTTTAAGTATCTTTCTGTGCAGGGGCATCCATCAAAATACGACTTATGTTGATCACTGTAATTTGCACATTTCGGACTTTTTACAGTAGAATGTTTTATTTTGTCTGGCACAGTTGGCACAGAATGTTTGCAGTTTGCAGTGACTAGAACCGTGCCCAAACATTTGACAATTGTAGCACTGGGTGACTCTATTTCTTTTATTTGTGTGGAAGTCCCACCTGACTGACGAAATCTATGATATCATAGTTACGTCTCAACTCAGTATATGTTTTGGATTTTCGTTGAAAATAAGTAACCTATATTATGAAGTCTTTTCTTTTTGATTATTTCAGATTCCCGTTTTTAAAGCCCAAAAAGTATTGCTTTATACGGCTTGTCGTTTTTAGTAGCATAGGTGAAGTATTCATACTCCGAAATAGCGTTGCATATCTGGTCAAAATCGTTCTTTGAATAACAAAAGAATTTAATGCCAATAGACATCTTCCTAATGCATAGTCTTTTATTTTATTTAATCTGCAAATTTCATGAACCTTCACGAATTTGCATTTCAATAAAGTTATAGATGGAATATGAATTCTAGGTCCTGTAGTCTACATCATCGATATCCACCATTTTTAAAGGGGCGTAAAAGTTACTGGAACTTGCTGCATTTGCTGCAGAATCATTTAATTTATGTTTTTTTTTATTCATTACAATACCACGTGCGTTGAAGTTATTACTACTACGATCCCGTTTAATCTTGCTTTTTGTTTTGTTTTGATTATTTATTTGTTATTGAAAATATTACAATAATAAGTAAACACTTTGAACAAACAGAGAAAAATAACAGCTGTGTCACCAATGTTGCCCAGTATTTAAACTAAATTATTAAGTGTTGGAAGAACTCGCTAAAAATAATATTATAGATAATAATTAATTTACTTTATTCGTGCTTGATTCCTTCAAATATCATGAAATATTTATTATTTTAAATTAAACTACAAAATGAAATGTATTACTGCGGGGAAAGCATATCCATATGGCTATTTCGCTACTAAAATTTGACAATATCATGAAATATTTATATTTGAAGGAATCAAGCACGAATAAAGTAAATTGATTAAATTTTAAAAGATTCCGAATAATAAATTTTCATTTTGATTATAGATAATAGTGAATAAAATGCAATTTTCGGACGAAAAAGTAAATTATAAAAGTTTTTGGGACACATATTTCTCGAGTTATATATCATTAAATTATGTTATATATAATTTGGTATATTTCGACATTTTTGCAAAGTTTCTGTAGTATACAAATCTGGCAACCCTTTTTCATGATCTGTCAACTTTATTCTTTCCTTCTTTCTTTTGTATATAATTCTTTTATGAAGTAGTTAGAGATGTTTCGAGAATAAAACCTCATGCTTTTTATACAAGTTACGCCACGTGTTGAATCCCTTTTATTATACATTTGAGTACGGTCACCACAGATTTTGGCGACGAGGATATTAAGAATTCTAGAGGATTACAACAAATGCGCAATGAATCAAGAACAGTTTACGGAATTTATGAAGGCGCAGGAAAACATCATTGCACAAATGATGCAGATGGTTACACAAGGGCGAGGTGCAGTACAAACACCCGCCATCACGAATGTCGCTTTATTGCCAAATTTTGAGGCATATGACAGTACCAAGGAGTCGTTCAGAAATTATCTACTACGATTTAAAAATTACACAGAGATGAAAAACATTTCTGAAAACAAGGAGTATTGCGCTAAGCTGCTGTTAAATTCGATGGGAGTAAAACTTTTTAAGATGGCCAACGCACTAGCAGCACCCAAAGCGGTAAACGAAGTTCCATACGACGATCTGCTGGCACTTTTAGAGAAGCACCTGTCTCCAAAAAAAAAAATGTGTTGGTATCACCAAGATGAAACAATTAGCCCGTCGCTATGTATATTGGAAAGCGATCGATAACGATATCGAACATTTAGTGCAATCCTGTCCGTCATGTGCAGAGATTAAAAGCTCTCCAAAGAAGGCAGATCTGCATCCGTGGGAGGAGCCAGATGAAAATTCGCAACGTCTACACATAGACTATGCTGGGCCGTTCCAAAATCATTTTATTCTTGTGGTAATGGACGCAAAATCCAAATGGGCTGAAATTGGAATTACACGAGTAGCACCGTCCTCATTTTCAACCATTAAAATATTAAAGGAAATTTTTTCCAGAAATGGTTACCCGCACGTCTTAGTGTCAGACAATGCGAGCATTTTTACGAGCGACGAGTTCAATACGTTTTGTAGAGATTGTGGAATCAATCAAAAACTTATAGCTCCTGGCCACCCAGCTACGAATGGGTTGGCAATACAACAATACTTGGGAAGACAAATTAGAATACGTTTGGACGCCCTGAAGCCAACCAAAACAACTCGAACACAATGGCGAAAATTTAGGGCTAGGCAATTATTCAGGGGCGAGAGAGTCTTAGCTCGTTACTACACAAACAATAAGGAAACATGGAAAACCGGATTAATTACTAGTAAGTTAGGCAATCTCCATTACATGGTTAAGCTAGATGGCGGAATTACGTTAAAAAGGCACATAAATCAATTAAGTTCAACTAAAGTCCAGCCTTTCAATCAAGAAAGAAATGCTGCAGATGACAACAAAAGACAACGAGAAGTGAACATTGGGGATCTAGTAGAATTACCCAACACCTTAGCGGAACAACATCCATCCTCAAATCAGCAACCACCATCTGGGCAGGAACCGATAACGGGGTTACCACATCAGAGGACTTCCGCAAGGGTACGCAGAATACCTGAACGTCTTAAAGATTACATAGTAGAATTGGAATAAACTCGCCAATCACGGATATAATCTTAATATTGTATTTCTTATTTTGTATTTTTAAAATAAGGGTGAGAGAATTGTAGTATACAAATCTGGCAACCCTTTTTCATGATCTGTCAACTTTATTCTTTCCTTCTTTCTTTTGTATATAATTCTTTTATGAAGTAGTTAGAGATGTTTCGAGAATAAAACCTCATGCTTTTTATACAAGTTACGCCACGTGTTGAATCCCTTTTATTATACATTTGAGTACGGTCACCACAGTTTCACAATTTTATGTAAAAAAATGTTCCGTTGGAGATTATTCAATATTTTTTTTTAATTTAAAGTTAAGTATTGGTTTAAAGTAAAGTCGTAAGAAATTATATAACTCGAAAAAATGCGTTGCCGCTAAATTATTTACCCAATATTTTTTTCTTGAAATAGCCATTCCTACAACGTAACTAACATAATACCAGATATCTTCTTTTTATATCAAAAGCTGGGATTTTAGTTCTCGTACAAACTACAGGAACAGTATAGTATAGAAAGCGAACTAAAATTTGATTTGGGACTTTAAAGCGCCTAGAGGCTGCTTAAATGGAACAAAAGTTACTACATGTGTATATTTTTATGTTTCGATTACAAATGGTTTATTGTTGTTTGCTTTACACTTATATTGTACTGCAATTATAAATTAGTGAATAGTAATTTTAGAAATTAATAATATTTTATATGTTTTATTTGCAATTGCTTCGAAACAATAACGAAGAAATTGAATGCCAAGGAAGAGATCCTATACGCAGCACTTCTTTCAAATAAGTTTATGTTTTTTTACAGTTTGATCAAATATATTGTTACGCTTTTCCCTTTTTTCTAACAAACGTACGAATTCTTTTGATTGCAAATACCATTGTGTCTGTATTCTGTATTCTTACTTTGTATCTTAATCTGGCTATATTTCTTGATCCTACGGTCTTGTGAATCCTTTGGTCTCGTATTTACTAAACATGCGGTATTACTACAAACGCAGCATTCGACGCTACACTACTGTGTTACTCCAACGAGACATAAACTGCTCGATGCGCTTAAGCATATACAGACAACTCTACTATGCATTTTTATCTAAGCCAGTCATCTCCTTTATCTAATACCCACAACACACGTCTGCCTTACACGTTGTTATGCTGTTACACTTTCCCGGGCTAACCGCTACCGTTCTTAATTTTTTTATTACAATACATATTCCAAAAAATATTTGACAGCCCCGTGACTAATAAAGGCAGGATAGCAACTTTTGTAAAAACAATCAAAATTTTCGGACATTTTGTTAGCTATTTGTGACTTTCATATTTGTGGTTCATGACATACCGAATTATGTCCAAAATAAATCGTTATTAAACCACTGTGCACTGTACTATTATGTAATGTTGTACTATATTATAATTAAGTCTGTCTAACAGTTTTATCAAAAAAAAATTTTTTTAGCTTCGTTATCTTTAGGACACAACTGCCTTTGAATAAACAAAATTGCTTGAGAAGCAAAACACAATTATAGATATTTAGCTTGTTGTACCCAGCGTTGGTTGAGTGTAATTTAAGGGGCTTTCTAGAAATGAAAGAGTATCATGCTGTTTTTAATTTCTACTTTATTTCTGTCATTAAAAAAAAAAAAAAAATTTTCATTATCAAGAGTTTTTCACCTTGGTATTTGTACTGCTCGGTTCTTTCATTTGAAGCAATTTTAATCTTTAACTAATTTTAGCAACATGAGTTTATTATGAATAAATAAGTAAAGGTACGGTCATACTTGACAAACATTTGCCTGAAATCGGCAAACATTCATAATTATAATTCAATATTAATTTGGCTAGATGAAGTCCGTACTTAAAGCTTTACTTCGCTGTTGTATCTGCAATTTGTGATTTTTGCTAACAGTCGGTAAAGTCAAGAATGCAAATCTTATTATACCCTTCACCATAAAAAGTGGAAAAAGTTATTATTGTGTTCATAATCTTTACAATATGCATTTTCGGCCCCATAAATATATATTGGATGATAAGGAATTAAAAAATAAGAAAAAACATCAAGTGAGAAAATTGGCGCTCGCTTATTTTTTTCGAATTATGGACCTCTGAACTTTTTACAGAAAAGTACGATTGTGTGCCATAATTTTTTTCATATTTTTTAATATTCACTCCCCCTTATATCTATTTTTTTGATTGGAGGTACTTTACTAAATAAGATTTACACATTTGGTAAAGGGTGTATAAGATTCAGCATAGCCGCATATAGCACTGCTACTTATTGGGTATAAAATTGTATAATTACTCACTACATAAGGTTGTTTACGTAAAAAATTTTGCTGCTCCTTATATCGGATATTTGTTAGAGGCAGATTCGTTATAACGCGTTGTACCTGTATATGTATTGTTTATCATATTCTATTGAATCTTGTTATTTTAACAAAGCAAGACAGGCAAAAACTAATAAAATGAGGCTAATCTAATAAAGTTAAACAAACTCAGTTAAATGAAGTACACGTTCAAAGTATAAATAAAATAAAAATTTTTAAGTCGGTTCAGTGCTAAACAACAACTAATACTTTTAACAATATAAACAAAATGAAATTTACGTTTTTAATATTTTATATCTGTTTTATGGTTGTTAATGCCCATGAAATCTTAAACAAGTTTTACTACGATGAAATGATGGAAACGTGCATCGAATCTATATAAATACTTATAATAATTTAAAACTTTGGGTTGATCAAATGTTGTCAAAACGTGATGAAGAAATAAAAACTGCAGTTAGACAAATTAAAGCTTTTCCTAACGAAAACAACACTTGTGTGGAGGCTGAAAGAGGAAAGTTCCTATCCATTACTAAACACTTTGACGTCGCTATGGAACATTGTAGAGGTCAGGCCGACAAAGCATCAATGGAGATTTTAACAGAAATTGCCAATTTCATTGAACAATTGTCATGATTTCGGAGGATTTTATTACGAATGCAAAAATTATTCAAGAATACCCTGCTTTCAAGTTTGGCAAGATGCTGTCAATGATTTCCTGAGAAATTACGATAAAACTGTTAAGGAAATTGAGCACAAAGCTGATATAGTTACTAGATCTCTTGAGAAAAAAGCTGATTCCTGCTCTATAATTCCTTTTGAAGACTGTATTTATGATTTGGCCAAAATCTATGAAAATATGCAAAAATGTGTGTTAGTCAAACATTAAAATTAAATAAATAATAATCATTTGCAAATATATGTATGTATATGTAAAATACATAAATTTTTTGAAAATGTAAAAAGTACTTTGATCTGTTCTAAGAAAGAAGGTGACCGAAATTTGATAAAAGTTTCGTTTTTCGGTAACTTGAGGCTTTAAATGCTTTTAAGTGAAATTTCACAGATGCAAAGCCGAGATGTTTGTGAAGGGAGCTGTGAATGGTCGGTTACCTACAGTAAGGGGGGCTTCTGGTTGGCCCTTAAAGTTGGGTACCTCATGTAATATTTTGAAAAATTCATAAAAAGTTTATTCTTGACTCAACTGCTTAGATTTTTTAAATTCAAGTAGACCTTGGAAATGTTTTTTATAAAAAATGAGCTCACATGTGTAGGTTATATCTTCTAGTTTGGAAGAAAATTACTTTACAATTTTTTTTTTAGTTTTGGCCGATCTTAACTTGGTATTTTTGGTGTTCTTAATAATGATCAGATTATTGCTTTAGGACTTCTATTATATTCTAATTAAAATTTAGAATAAACCGCGATAGAGTTTTGTTTTGATAGCGCTTTTCGTTAAAAAGTTACCAACCTCTGAATTGTAAAAATAACGTTTTTTTAGGACTTTTCCCAAAAAGGTGGTATTTATTTTTTGCGTATATAAATCAAATTTACTTCAGTGCCTTCCAACTTTTTAAAGAAAAGCTATAGCAAATGCAAATAAGAAAGAAATTAGGTCGAATATTAGAACGGATTTCCCTCTAGCCCTATCTAAATATATCCGATTTTGAAACAAAATTTATAAATTATAAAATATCTCGCAGCGAAAAGCACCTCTATTAGCTATTTGTGACTTTCATTAATATATATTCAGTGGTTTATGAGATACAGACTTATGTCCAAAATAAACCGTTTTTAAACCACAGTGCACTGTACTATTACATAACGTTATATTATATTATAATTAACTCTTTCTAACCGTTTTATCAAAAAATTCCTTTTAACATCGTTATCTTTATGACACAACTGCCTATGAATTTTAAAAGCACAGTTCACGGAATAAAGAAAATTGCTTGAGAAGCAAAACACAATCATAGATATTTAGCTTGTTGTACCCATCGTTGCTGGAGTATAATTTAAGGGGCTTTCTAGAAATGAAATAGTATCATGCTGTTTTTAAATTCTACTTTATTTCTGTCATTAAAATATATTTTTTTCTTTATCATGAGTTTTTCACTTTGATATTTGTATTGCTCGGTTCTTTCATTTGAAGCAATTTAAATCTGCAACTCCTTATAGCAACATGCGCAGAGTTTCGAAAAACTGCTGTTAGAAGTCACATTTTACTAATCAGTTCATTGTTTTAGTTACATGCTGAAAATAAACAATTAAACTCAGTTTTCTATTTTATGCCAACAGAAAATAGTTAAACTGAAACCAACTGAATTCAGTTTACTATTTTCAGCAGCAAAACGAATACAAACTGAAAATGTGACTGGATAATGTGAATAAGGTGTTTAAACAGAGTGGAAAATGTGCGTTCGTATACAATTTATGTGCAATTAATTAGTGGTGTTAGTCGAAAATGCCTTCAATTTGAGTTTAAAAATGTATAAACATTTTTATTATCGCAGCTTATAGGAAAAGTATTAATTATAAACATTTTAATTTACATTAATCGTGTTTGATTCCTTCAAATATAAGTATTTCGTAATATTCCTATGAAATAATTTTTATTTAAAACTACAAAATGTGTTATTATTATTTGAAACTTAAGCCAAATTTGTTTCTATGCCAGCAAAATTCCAGGAATTTCATAAGCATTTTACTGTTGAAAAAAAAAAACATACAAAAATGTTTGTATGTATTTTATTTTGTATGTTTTTAAGAAGCTGCAGCGTTTAAAAAATAATCAATATATTACAACAACAATACAAAATTAATCTACCTGTTGTTAACAAAATCCCAAAGTTAAAAGTTTTTATTTAACAAATGACTGCTAATATTTCCTTCTTTTTTCTTTATATTTTATTTATTTATTTTTTATTTATTATATTTAAAAAATGAATTATGATTACCATTTATTTAGACACATAGTTTCGTACAAAAACAAAAAAAAACAAGGAAAGTTTATTTTATTCCTTCACCATTAAGCTAGGTAGGAAAATTGCGAATCAGTGGCCGTTACTTTATAACGGACACAAATCCTTTAATTTGATAACCTCAATTTCAGCTTTATTATACCTGTAAACAAAATTCGCGAAAGAGAAACATAGACATCTTTAAATTTTATTGGTGTAAAATACCAAAAGAATTCCACACAACTACTATATCGCACTTGATCAACAAGAGCGTATTACGAGGGCTGCTTTATATATTTCTGGCCTAATAGTGAAAATGCGAATATTTATAATCAAAAATAGTTTTATTGTTTTTCAAAGTATTCTCCAGCATGATTTGTACACTTTTGCATGCGCTCAAACCAGTTGTCGAAGCACTTTTTCCCCTTCGATTGAGACACCTCTAAAAAATGGTTTTTGAACACTTCAACAGCTTCTCCTGGCGACGAAAATCGTTGACAACGCATTTTTTTCTTGATGTGAGGAAACAAGAAGAAGTAATTAGGTGCCAAGTCAGGCCTGTGCGGCGGATGACCCATTAATTGGACGTTTTGGCCGGTCAAAAACGCTCTGGTTTGAGCCAATGTGTGAGAGTTCGCATTGTCAGTGATTCGTCTTCTCTTGTTGGTTATTCGAATTTCTCCGACGACTTCAGGCAAACAAATTGTAGTGTACCACTCAGAAGTGACCGTCCTACGTTGCTCAAGCGGAACAGTCGCCACATGACCTGTTTTGCCGAAGAAACAGGCGACCATTTGCTTCGAAGTTCTTCTTCCACGAACAACTTTCGTTGGATTTTGCTCGTCTTTGAAGACCCACATGGTCGATAGTTGTTTCGTTTCGGGCTCATACGCATAGATCCATGATTCGTCACCTGTGACGATCTTATAAACGTCTTTTGAAGCACCGCAATCGTATTTTTGCAACATTTCTTTGCACCAATCGACACGAGCCTTTTTTTGAGCGACTTTCAAATTGTGCGGGATCCAACGAGAACAAACCTTTTTTACGGCCAGGTGTTCATGCAGTATCGAATGTATGCTGGTGGAAGAAATGTCCAAGGATGTCTTTATCTCTCGGTATGTCGCATGTCGATCTTGCATTATGAGTTCACGCACGGCATCAATGTTCTCTGGCACAACAGCCGTTTTTGGACGACATTCACGGATTTCGTCTTTGAGCGAGCTTCGGCCACGATTAAATTCATTATACCAATTTTTTACAGAGATATATAATTTGGTGCTTCATCGCCATACAAAGATTTAAGTTCATCAATGCACTCTTGTCGTGATAATCCACGTCGAAAGTTGTGAAAAATTATGGCACGAAAATGTTCACGAGTTAATTTAATTTTTTTCTATATTAATTTTTTCAAGTCACTGTAAACAACACAAATAATGGTCGTACGTCAAAACGTTTTGAGTACGATTATGCTTAAAAATGACAAACTTTCCAATGGAAATGTCAGATTGCACTTGGCAGCACTCAGTGTTGCCAGGCCAGAAATATAAATAGCAGCCCTCGTAACTTGAAATTTTTAAAATTTCATTTTTTGCAAGAAATCCATTAACAACATCAGTATCTATCTACTGTAAAAATTTTAACACAGCCCGATAACTCTTTTATCTCTAAAACAACATTTGAGACCATTTTCGTGATTATGTAGTGACTACCTTCATATCAACAAAAAGGTATTATTTTATGTTAATACAAAAGTTAACATGGAACTGATTCGTAAATTTTCATAAAAAAGCTATTATTTTGAGTTGAGTCTCTTTTCAATTTGGTTTTATTTTGAGTTGATACTGTCTTGTTGATAAAATTTATTTTATTTATGATCGAAAAATTTCAGAAAAATGGTATTAACTCAAAAAATTGATTTTTTTTGCAATACTTGCACAGATTTCTAGGAAAAGCGATGTAAATATATTTTCTAATGGAATTTGCTTACTATGATAAATTCGGATTTTAAAATTCTCTTAAAATGTAACCACAAACAGTTTTTCACCTCTACTGAAAATTTTAATATTTTGAGTTAACACCCTCTTGTTGATTAAGTGCGATATTTTTTTAACATACATATATAGTTATTTACTAAATTTAAGTTGAAAACTAAATTATGTAAACAAAATGTTTAAATTCAATTTTGAAAACCGCATGTATGTAAGTTGAGCGATTTTAATTTTTAAACAATATAAAAATAACCAGAAAATCTTATCCTTCAAAATTATTTACACATAAATTTAACAAGACATTTGCAATAACACTTTTTTACAAACAAACAAAATGAAAGTATTTTCTCTTTATACCTACTAAACAACAATAACATTATATTATTATTTTTTGTTTTTTTTTTTTTTTGTACAAATTAAACAAATACACTAACAAACTATTCAATCAGATTCCCAATAAACTAATTTTTAAGCAAAATATAACTGTATTGAAGAATAAGCTTATCATAATAAATTTTCAATAACCTTTTATAAACGTACTTATTATTTGCTTGTACTTGTTAAAAATAACAACCGTTTTCCTAAATATGTTTACTATACACTTGTCTTACTACAAGCGCACATGGTACTGCACCTCCTGTGCCATTGCCCATCTCTGGCTCGAAGAAGAATAAGAATTCTGGGCTCTCCTTTCTTCGGATCATCTCACTCTATAGGGGACATAGCTAAGTTCATCCGGGAATCTTCATGGTTCTTGGCTGGATAAGGGGAGTCGCGCCGCCTTCCTTGTGGTATCACAACGGGCCATTCGATTATGCTCAAGTGAGCTTCGTCGCGAGAGGCTGCCACTCCTAACTAACTAACTAATATACGAATATGTACATATGTATATAATTTATTAAATATATTTTCGTGAAAAAGGAGTAAATTCAATTTAAAAAAATCGGATGAAGGCACATGCACTAGCAGCGTGTCATCTTTGGTGTAAATTGCTTACCAACTCGAACCTTGCAACTATTTGCATCAAACGTGTAATACTGCTTATGTCTAACTTATTATTTGGTTATATTCCTAAGCTTACAAAAATATTACCAATGTAAGCTTATTGTAAGTATGATTAGGAAACTATTTTTGTGTAAGCTTGTTATATACTTAAGGCCCAACTATAATGTGCATATACTAGCTTATGCCAACTTATACAACTGTACAAATACATTAACTTATATGTGGTAAACTATAATGTACATAAGATAACGTTTCGTCAAGTTTCGTTAAAATTCATTTCTTTATGCAAGGTACGAAACTGATCGCACTTTCCGTACGGAAACAGCTGATTGTGCTTTGGTTTAAAGAAAAATTTTAATTCAGACCCAAATTGTTAAATTTTGTAGTTTTTAATTTAATAAAAAATTTAGAAAAAACAAAATTTATCTTTATGCTCAATTTTTTACAATTATAATATATATTTAAATTAAATTTGTATTTATACACACATATGTATACCATAAAAGCGATGAACATCGTTGCATTTTTTAGTACAGTTGTCCACAAACACAAAACAGAAAATAATTTGTAATAATTTTTTTTTACATTTTCTTAGAACATAAACCAAAATATGTAAATGTGTTTGTGAATGTTATTAAATATATAAAATATTTTCTTTATAGCCATTTAGTTTTAAAATTTTGTTGATTTATATAGAAATTATTTTTGGCAAAAGTACGAATTAAACATAAATGTGCAACTGTGGCAAATAAGGTACTAAATTTATATAAGTAATTGTAGCCACATAAATTTCTTTGATAAGTTACCTAAGCATTTGACAGGCTTTTCGTTGAATTTTTGACATAAGCTATAGCTAGCTTATGCACATTATAGTTGGGCCTTTAGACTTCTAAGCTTTTTGTAAGCACTGAGTAGTAATATTATCGCAAGGGATCAGTTTTCTTAATTAAATAATTATTAACAAGCATTTTACAATACTTTTCACAATTAATTTCTAAGCTTAAGGCTTATAGTTAAAAACTTATTATTTCTATATAGTTTTCGTTTATTGGGTTATCGCCACACATTTACAGTTTTGTTGCGTTACAAAAAAAAAGCCTATCTACGTCTGCTAAACGTACACGAACTGGGTTTTTAGTTGCGTGCTGTTTATTTGCAAACTCAAAACACAGACAGCAGTGTTCATTTTGCTGCTGAAAATAGTAAGCTGAATTCAGTTGGTTTCAGTTCTGTGTGTGCTCAGTTGAACTATTTTAAGTAGTCAAATTGTTGAAAATAAAAACTGAAACAGTCACTAGTAAAAAAAAATTTTTTGGTCGTGCTGAATTTTAAACCCTGATGAATGCTACTCGTATTCTTATTTACAAAGTTAGTTGGTTAAATAGATGATGTTTACAATTACGCAACTAAGGTAGAGCTACAGAAAGTGCAGCATTACATTTTTCTAGCGTCTAATTTTTCTTCTTTTCTTTGGAAAACGTCCGCCTACATTTGTATATAATTTTTCTTTCTAAAAAATGTTTAGAAATTGAATTAAAAAATTAACCAAAGCCGAAAGTAATTCAATTTTAATTCCAAGGCGAATTGAATACAAGGTGATAGCGGTGGCGAATTCAATTCTTTTCCCTGGTAATCTAACTGTCAAACTTCATACATAAAAAATCTGTATAGCAGTTAGATAAATTTTTTATATATGGGGTTTGACAGTTAGAATACATGGGAAAAGAATCGAATTCGCCACCGCTATCACCTTGTATTTAATTCGCCTTGTTTTAATTCGTTTATAATATCCACTGTTCCAATCCTGATTGAAAGAAAAAACACCAAAACACCAAGCCTGCATCTATTTTTTTGCATGTTATTTGGAACAATAAAATAAGTCCAATTAAAAATATATGGGGCGATAGAGAATTAAAAAATAAGAAATTTTCAAATTTTTTATAATATCAATATCGATATTATTTTAAATCTTTTGAAGAGATCTTTAAGGAAATAGTAAAATTTTATTAAAACTGCTTAACCAATAAGACCCGATGACATTTTTGTGTAAAATTATGTACGTGCGGTATCAACATTTTTTTTATTTTTTAATTTTCTGTCACCCCAACACTTGCTTTTTTATTGGAATTACTTCACTAAACTAGATTTACATAGATGATGAAAGGTATATAAGATTCGGCATATCCGAATATAGCACTCTTACTTGTTTAAACTCAATTTAAGTATACCCCTAAGCTAAAGTTCAGAAAAACACGATTTTTTTGCACAACTAAACTTCAAGGTGTTGGCTTTAGTTTCTTGAAGAAATAAAAAATATACATATTTAATTAATGTTTTTTATAAGCTAATTGGGCCTATTTAGGATAAATGTCATAAAAACCAAATTTGTTACATTTCTGAACCCCGACGTTTCCTCAATTTTTTGTTGACTTAATTCTACTAAAACTATGCATTTATATAAAGGCATGTATTTCTGTGGTAATTTTTCGTGTGTCACTTAAATTCATTTTTAATAAGCTATTTAACAACCAAGAGTTTCAAATGTTGACAGATTTTTTCAAGAGATAAGATACAACTCCAATACATACTTATGTTTAGTAAGAAAACAGTTTGTTATATATTCAAACAGATTTAGTTTTGCCTATTACACCTTACAGATCATAACATACATATATATATTTGTAGTGTTTATGAATTCGAATTTTGTTAAGATCAGTTAGGATGAATAATATTGCGCGTTCCACTTACTATTCCTCTTTTTTTAAATAAACATTCTCTTTTAATTGTATAAAAAGGCAGAAAAAAAGTCAGCCGTATACAGTGGTGAGAGAAAAATAGAATCATTGTTGGTTATTGTTGTTTTTGCTTAAACTTTGATTTTTGTCTTTGCTTTATTGTTTAGACAAAAATCTTTAGTTTATTCAAAATGTTTGTCAGAACTTTCCTGAAGAGTTAAGTAAGCGGTAACGAAATGTCCATCGAGACGTGCTTTCACCTTCAATAATCAAAATCGTTGATTTATAATTCAAATCGACGTATTCTACATTCTGCATAAATATGTGACTATGTTTATAATTTAACAAAATCGGTGCAGGTGTTAATGCCCGTTTACCCCCTTCTTTCTTATCTAGGTCTCATCAGTCGTTTAGCTGTGATTGACGCACCAACGAACAAACAAACCAACAAATTAACAAAAAAAAAAACTTACAAGGATATCTATAATATAGATATTAGATTATAAGTGCTCTACAATACAAAGTATGTGTAAATTTTAATTATGTGTTTTTTTATTTTCTTCGAATATATTCACATTCACATTAATCAACAGGATGTCTTCTGAGTTTTAAGGATCCTTACAACTATCCACATTATAAAATGTAATCGTTGGCATTTTAAAATGGGTAACTACGTACCGAAAGTGCTGTGGTCGGCACATATGTTAAATTGCACAGTTTCATCAACATTATATGCTCTGCAGCAACAAGTAGAGTTAAAAAAAGTAACTTTAATTTAATAATAAATTTAGAAATAAAAGGGTGTTGTCAGAATGCGTGGAATTTGCCAAGGCCGTTATAGGCAGACGTTTAAAATTTTTACAGAGGATGTACCTCTACGTCTGCTATAAGAAAAATTGAAAAAACTAAATTAAATGATGGGTGTTCCAATAGTAACGTGATTTTTATAAATATGGCCTCAGTTTTTTTAACCGTAGTAGGCTGAGACTATAAATTTAGGCATAACATGCACTGCTAAGTCACTATAGAAATAACTATAAAACATTGTAATTGAAAGGTGTCCTAATAGTCACAACTGTGCATTGTTATAAATGAAGCACTACTTTTTACATTATTAACAGAAATTTCATTATGTTTAGAATATTTTTCTGGTGCTTTATGGACGTAAACACCGGAAATCTAATGCCCGAAATCCATAAAATTATTACCGAATGTCAAAGTTTTATGAGGAGGTTTATCTATTCTTTAATTTCAAATCTTTAGAGCTGTTGGGGAAAGTGAAGTAAAAATAAAATACTTTGACAATGATTCAGCGAATTCTTAATAGCTGGACTATTAGGAGCAGATATTCACTTGCTGAAGGCTTGAGGTACCCAGATCTTTTAAAAGGAAAATAACAGGAGCTCCAAATAGGGCACCTCTTTTTGGTCTTTTATTTAGAATATAAGTATTATTAGCCCAATATATTTCCTAAGTTAAAAATTATTCGATCTGCAAATTGAAATTGTCGAAAAGCACAATCAATCCTTCCCTAGAAAAATGAAATATTTTTAAGGAATCCTATGAATTTTTTTTGACTCATAAAAATTTTACCAATTTTATAAATGTGTTACTCCAGCACGTACTATCGAACTAAATATATTTTTAAAATACTTTCTAATTTTTAAAATGCTTTTAGTTGTTTGCAAAAGTGTTTTATATTCCGAGGCCTACTTCGTGGTTTTTGAAGGCATGATTTGATTTTGCGATTCGGTTTGTCCTAAGCTTATTCTAATTCAAACCTCATTCGCCCAGCAGTTAATTTTAGAAATCTATTGATTTATTTGCAAATTTTTTAAATATTTATCGTTCTTTTTAAAGTGTGAAGTGTGTTATAATTTAGGCAAACTATAAAAATCGCAAAGAAATGTTAGTAAAACTTACATATTTTCTTATTTAAATTTAACAGCTTTTCTGCTCAGCTGCATAAAATAACACATTATATGTTAACCCTAGACTTTTTTAAATCGACCAGAGGCCTTATTCTGTAATTCTCCAAAGCTAAATTGCTTAAATTTTGAACTTATCCATGTTTACTTTTTCTAATTAATCGGTATCTGTAAGTCTATTTCAATAAATAAGAGGGTATTAAGTATAGGGTTATATGTTCCAATGTCGTATTTGTAGCAAAACACTGCTTTGTTAAAATTAAATAATTTTAGATATGGCGATTTAGCTTAAGCAACTTACAGAATAAGGCTGCTGATTTTAGGGAATTTTGATATTAACCAATTTCTAAACTTAAAAAAAACTGCAATAGACTTTTAAAATCATATAAGCCTTAGGTTATTCTTAAAAGTATAATTTTTATTTTGAGAGTTTTTGTACATTAAAATATTATTTATTTGTTGCGATAGTTAATTCAAGTCATAAAAGAAACAATAATAATTGCCACTAGAAAAGTAAACGAAATGTCTTATTGCGTCTGTTTTTAAAAAAACAAGTTTCTAGGAAACAAAATTATCAAAAAGCAAAAACAACTAATACAGAATGAGAGGTAAACAAAAGACACAAAACCAAACACCTGTACGGCCTAGTAAATAAATAATAATATCGGGTGTTTTTTTAAGCCCAATAGAACTTTGAATTATACGAGGGCTGCTATATATATTTCTGGCCTGGCAACAGTGATTGCTGCCAAGTGCAATCTGACATTTCCATTGGAAAGTTTGTCATTTTTAAGCATAATCGTACTCAAAACGTTTTGACGTGCGACCATTATTTGTGTTGTTAACAGTGACTTGAAAAAATTAATATAGAAAAAAATGGAATTAACTCGTAAACATTTTCGTGCCATCATTTTTCACAACTTTAGACGTGGATTATCACGACAAGAGTGCATTGATGAACTTAAATCTTTGTATGGCGATGAAGCACCATCCTATAGCACTATGAAAAATTGGTATAATGAATTTAATCGTGGCCGAAGCTCGCTTAAAGACGAATTCCGTGAAGGTCGTCCAAAAACGGCTGTTGTGCCAGAGAACATTAATGCCATGCGTGAACTCATAATGCAAGATCGACATGCGACATACCGAGAGATAGAGACATCCTTGGACATTTCTTCCACCAGCATACATTCGATACTGCATGAACACCTGGCCGTAAAAAAGGTTTGTTCTCGTTGGATCCCGCACAATTTGAAAGTCGCTCAAAAAAAGGCTCGTGTCGATTGGTGCAAAGAAATGTTGCAAAAATACCATTGCGGTGCTTCAAAAGACGTTTATAAGATCGTTACTGGTGACGAATCATGGATCTATGCGTATGAGCCCGAAACGAAACAACAATCGACGTGTGAGTCTTCAAAGACGAGCAAAATCCAACGAAAGTTGTTCGTGGAAGAAGCACTTCGAAGCAAATGGTCGCCTGTTTCTTCGGCAAAACTGGTCATGTGGCGACTGTTCCGCTTGAGCAACGTAGGACGGTCACTTCTGAGTGGTACACTACAATTTGTTTGCCTGAAGTCATCGGAGAAATTCGAAAAACCAACAAGAGAAGACGAATCTTTGTTCACCATGACAATGCGAGATCTCACACATTGGCTCAAACCAGAGCGTTTTTGACCGGCCAAAACGTTGCATCCAGAAAAGTGCACCGTTTGCTGTGGCTTACACACTGGTGACATCATTGGACCTTATTTCTTAAAAAAATGAGGCTGTATCTCAGGTTACTGTCAATCGAGATCGTTACCGCACTATGATTAATGATTTTTTGTTTGAAGGATGACATTGACTGTGGTTTCAACAAGATGGAGCTACGTCCTTTTCAGCTATCGCAACCGTATAATCGTCTGAATAAACTGTGTAATTTAAATGTAAAGCTTTAAACGTGTTGTGTAATGATATATCAACTGGTGTCAATAATTGATAAAAATTAAACCACCAATGGAAGCTGTATACTAGTTGTGAGCATTTGAAAACTTACAGGGCAAATATTGGAATTATAAAATGATGCTGATTCGCGTTAAACAGGCTTGAGTGAAAGGTAGAAAGGTTGTCAGTTATGGCAATTTATCGCCAAACGTGCCGATAAAAAATCCTTTTTGGCGATAAGAAATTTTAAAATAGCGAGAGGCGAGATTTCTGGTGTCATTCAAAGTACTTGGTGAAATTTTTGGCTATTTTTGA
This sequence comes from Gymnosoma rotundatum, assembly GCA_916610165.2. Classification (NCBI taxonomy): domain Eukaryota; kingdom Metazoa; phylum Arthropoda; class Insecta; order Diptera; family Tachinidae; genus Gymnosoma; species Gymnosoma rotundatum. The sequence goes on from OU744340.1 coordinate 71,909,439, forward strand.
AAATTTTCTCTGCGGTAAAAAAATACCTGGCTGCTTAAGGTTGGCTAAAAATGCTTGTGTATTGGCGTACTAATTAAATCTGCTTTGTGTGCTATATTTGCACGTACCTATTTATCTGCCTTGTATATACAAACATACATATATTAGTTTTAGAATTATAATTCAAAGAAAAACACAGTTAGACAAAAAATTAAAATTGTTAAAATTAAATGAAATATGACATCGACAACAAAAAATGTGATAATAAAGAAAATAGCGATAAAATAATAAAAAATTTAAAAAAAAATTAACAGAATGAGAAACTGAATTGAAAAGGCAGATCACTTAATTTTGCAAAAAAATGTTTTCTATATTTAAAAAAGTAACTTAAATAAATACTTGACCGGCTTCCAAAAAACATGTCTATTTTTGATATTCAGGAAATTTTTTAAATATTTAGAGACCCTAATTACGCACTTGGCTTTTATGAAATAGTCTATATAACTAATGTTACCTATTTTTTATATTTGCAATGTTTGGCAACATTCGACAATTCGTTTGGCGAGAAAGCTCGAAAAAACTGGCAACACTAAGGGGTAGTGTTACGAAAATAAGATTTGGCAACCTCTGTATATATACCTGAAACAGTGATGGAAAAGTTGTTACGATCGTACATTTTTTGATACTATTTGATTTGAAAAAATACCGTGTTACCCCTCTGTAACATTTGATACTCAGTGATATGTCTACAATTTAAAACTATTGATTTTCTTAAATTCATCTGTTTTAGCATTTGCCCTTTATCACTTATAGTTTACGAAAATGGCAACTCGATTCGAACGCTATCGAATGTCGCAATCCGGTTATCGATACGTCACGAAAATTTACTCGATACGAAACCTCTCTCGATCACAAATGCGACAATTTGGCCCCAGATGTTACGTTTTTTGTGTTTCTTTTGATTGAATTGTACATCTTAATACAAAAAAGTAAGAGTGCTACATTCGGCTATGCCATATCTTATATAGCCTTCACCATCTACATATGTAAATCTAGTTTAGTGAAGTAACTCCAATCATAAAAGCAAATATTAGGGTGACAGATAATTAAAAAATAATAAAGTTTTGAACTACATTTCAGTGATGGGAAATGATATTTTCATTTGGTATAGATTTGGGCTTATTTAAAGGACAATACCCAATGACTTTGACTTTATAGCATGTTTACACGGCAATGCGAAGCACTTGCTTCGCTCTCTGAATCATGATTGCGAAGCATGCCGTTTCCACGACACATACTACATGCTTCACATTGACTTCTGTTCTAAAATTTGGTTTTTCGTTTCAATTTTAGTGTTTGTTATTAATAAAATTTTAAATTATAATATAATTATTTGTTTTTATATTAACACATATTTACACAGCACTTTTAATATTGGTTTACTTTTTTTGTTTACATTTATATACAGCTAGTTCAGATAAACTTGCGATAAAAATTAGGGAAGACAGAAATTGTTCATGCTTCGCAAGTAGATTCAAGCTGAATCGTCTCAAAACAAAATGCTTCGCTCTCAAGATTTTATATGGCGAAGCACGTTGATTCGGTCGTGATTGAGCTGTGAATCATGAAAAGAGAGCGAAGCAAGAATATTGGGCTCCGTGTAAACATAGTATTAATGTGATGAAGGAAGTTTTTTTTGGAAATGGTCTCAAAATGTAAGAGAAAATTATTTTTCAAAAAAGCCCAAATCAATTCTATTGGCGCTATTTATCTCGGGGCTGTTTCAGTTTAAAGTGATATACCTTAAAAAGTATAAAGTAAATTTTAAAACTTTTTTGTTTATAGGTAAAATGATCTGTTAATGTTAACTTTTCTTTTTCATTAAGATATTTTTGCTGTTAAATAAAAATTTAAAAAAAAATTAACGATTTGTTACTCTTGAGGTTAAACAAGTACTCTCAGGAAAATTTTTTGATACCGAAATGAAAACATCATTTCCCTTCACTGACCTGAAACCTATAACTGTAAACGCCAACAAGAAACATATTTACAAATACACACATAGCTATTAATTTGTAGATATCTCAATGTTTTAAATGAAATAAGCATAAAAGGTGAAGCAGGCGGTGAATTTAATGTTAGCGATAAATATATTAATAACGAAACTGGCCAAAGTATTGCAGAAGAAAATGGAGAAGACGCAAACTATTTTTATGGAAAAAGGAGGTACAAGTGGTCAGCAAAAGAACCATCACGGTACATCAAAACTCCATTACATAACATCAGCGCTTGCCAAAATGTTTGAAGTAGAATCCCGAAAATGGAATAATTGGATATTGGTCAAGATTTTTCGATAGAAATATAGAAAACATAATTCTTGAACATACAAATACAAAACTAAAAGCTAAATTCGATCGCTCCCAAAGAAGTGAAATGAAAAATCTTGATCTTATTGAATTACGGGCGTTCTTTGGTATTCTTATTTATTCATCCTTCTTCAAATCTTACCACAAAGACACACTACATATTTTTGCAACTGATGGAACGGGCATACAAATATTCAGATCGATAATGTCCGAGAAACGATTCCTATATATCGTGCTTAAGATTTGATGACTCTACTGATAGAAAGCAACGTTTATTGAAGGATCCATTAGCTGAGGTTTCCGAACTATTCAAGAAATTTATAGAAAACTGCCAAAACAATTATACCATTGGTACCCATGGTTGCATCGATGAAATGTTAGTGCCGTTCCGCGGTAGATGTAAGTTTAAAATGTATATGCCGAAAAAGCCCGCAAGATATGGTATCAAGATCATGGCGTTAACAGACGCTCGCACACAGTACCTTGCGAATACTTACTTATGTATATTATGGCAAAAATTCTGACGGAGATAGTTTGACAGACAAAGAAAAAAAAACTATCAATACCAACACAAGCAGTATTAAAACAATGTAAAATTTTAGGAGGAAGTAATAGAAATATTACTGCTGACATCTGGTTTTCCTTAATGCAGGTTATACAAGAATTAAAAAAAAAACAACTTACGTAGTTGGGTACATTAAAAAAAAGAAAAAACAAAAGAGAAATACCCCCAGAGTTTATACGATTTCACCAAAGACGTTACCATTTTATCATATGTGCCTCCTAAAAATTGAGCGGTTCTTTAATTATCTTCCATGCATCACAAAAAAGAAAACGATGCTCAAAGTGGAAAACTCGCAATAATAGTAGACTACAAGAACACAAAAGGGGGAGTTGACGAACTTGACAAAAAATGTTCATGTAACCGACGTACACGACGCTGGCCACTTGCAATTTTTTGTAGATTATTGGATATACTTATGTGCTGCAAATGATTATGTAATATACCAATCTTGTGACGAGTTTGAAGCAAAATCAAGAGCAAACTTTTTAAAAAATCTAGGCCGACAATTGAAGCAAAGCCGCGAATAACGTTGTGAAAGGCAAATTTTTCAAAACCTGTTTTTTTTTTGCAGATTACCGTTAATTTTACTCTCTTACATTTGTTCCAACAACAAAACATTAAAATTATGCATTTTATCACCGTCAAAACGCAATTACAATGAGTCAGTCAGTGGAGATAATCAAACCATTTAAATACGTTTTTTTGCTCTCCTGAAAAATTATTATTTTGTCATTTGCAACGTTATTTGCGGCGATCCTTTAATTGGTTTTACCACACTTGCAAAGGCGAGAGCATAACCAACGTCTACCTAAGTTACTTCGAGATAACATAATTAGCATTTTAGGACTAGACTTCGTAACTCCCCCTCCAGTAGAGCCGACCATAGTTGCCAGAAAGCTGTGCTACATCTGCCCTAGTAGGTTAAAGCGAAAGACTACACATGTTCGCCTGTTTTGTTGCAAGCCTATGTGTATGGGATGCAGCAAACGCGTATGCGTGAATTGTGCAAAAAAGGGATTAGATTAGTAAAATTCCTAAAAATGAAGTGATCTCAATTTGTTTAACCGACTTCAAAAAAAGAAGGAGGTTATACAATTCGGCTGAATGTTGCTTTTTTATATTTGTGCCTTTAGAACTCAGTCATTTCTGATCCGATTTTGAAAATTTTCAGTAATATGATAGATTATGCTTACAGATTGGTCCAGTACATGATCTTAAAAATTAAAGGGTGTCCCCATAAAACATACATATTTTTTACGTGTATTATGAACTGTAAAGGGCGATTCTGTAAAATTAAAAATTACTGCGTATTACTATGGCTCTCAAAAACAAAAAATTTTACAAAAATTATTCTAAAAATTATGGGTGTCCCATAATTGATAAAGACTTACTTATATGCGCCTACCTTTTGAATCGTTATAGACAAACGGTTGCAAATTTGACAGAATGTCGATTGCTATGGCCGTTATAGTAACAAGTATTAATATTAAGAACTGTAAATTAAAGGGTACGCCAATTGTTCATTTAATTTGATGTATATTGCCATACTTTTTAACAGTTAAAGACAGACGCTTGGAATTAACAACGAACCTGTATTGGTAAGTCCGCTATAACAACAAGTATAAAATATGGATTTAGGAGATAAAGGGTGCTTCAATAGTAGATGTATTTTGGAGTGTGTGGCCGTACTTTTGAACCGTTATAGACAGAACGCTAAAACTTTAAAGGGACCTGTATTTCGAAGTCCGCTATATCAACGAGTTTCTAATTCAAATTTTGAAATTAAAGGGTGTCCCATAATTACTGTAGATTTACTTATACACCCTATCCTTTGAATCGTTATAGACAAACGCTTATAAATTTGACGCAATGTCGATTGCTATGGCCGTTATAGTAACAGTTGATAATATTTAAAATTATAAATTAAAGGGTGCACCAATAGTTTCTTTAATTTGGTATATGGCCATACTTTTAAACAGTTGTGGACAGACGATTGAAATTTACAAAGAACCTGTGATACTAACTCCTCTATAACAACAAGTATAAAATTTGGATTTGAAAATAAACGGGTGTCCCAATAGTTGATATAATATGGTGTATGTGGCCGGACTTTTGAACCGTTTTAGACAGACAGCTGAAATTTACAAGGAATATGTTTTGCTTAGTCCGCTATAATAAGAAGCTTATAATTTAAATTTAGAAATTAAAGTGTGTTCTCAAAATTAAGGTGATTTGTTCTATATGGCCCTATTTTTTGAACCGCTGTATACAAACACCTTAATTGTAGACAGATTATCCACTTCTTTATTTGGTATAATAAGAAGTATAAAACTGTTATATTATAAATTAAATAGTTGATATAATCCGATGTTGAACCGTTATAGACAGACACAGAACCTGATTACTAAATCTACTGCAACAGCAAGTATATAATTTTGCTGCAATTTGATGTACATTGCCAAACTATTAAACAGTTTAAAAAGTATAAAGTTTGGAGATTTAAGTGTGTCCCAATAGTTAATGTAACCTAATTTATGTGGCCATACACTTGAGCTGTAATAGGCAGACATATAAAATCTGTTTTGAAGTCGGTTTTTTTTTCGCAAGAATTATTTTACAATATAATTTTTCTTTGTTTTCTTTTTTATTGTTAATGTTATACATTTGCCTGCGAAAAAATGCCTTTTATGTTTTTGTTTTTTATTTTATACGTTTTTTTTTGTTTATGCTATTTTTGTTCCTTTTTTTAGTTTAAAGAAAATTGAATATGAAATAAAATCCTTGTTTTGTTTAACTAGAAGATTGATTTTTTTTTAATTTATTACTTTATTCATTTTAAAAATGTGTCATCTAATTCCAGTTAAAAGCAAAAAATTTAAAAAAACTTTTTTTGGCAAAATTTTCTAAATTATTAAAAGGGGTAAAATTTACCACCATCACAGCCAGCATATACGCCAAAATATTTCACCTCAGTAGTTAAAGGTTAGATTTATAAATATTTCTATCATATACATACATACATATATGCACAAAAAAAAAATATTGACGTTGCCCTTTACATAGAGTTCTGTAAACATTTAACAAAACGATGTGACCTTAAGAATGCAACCCTAACAAAAAAGTCTATTCTGCAAATTTAATTACAGACACTGAAATACAAAATTAAGATGATGAGTATAGAATACTTCACTATATGACTTTAATAAATATTTTAAAAATTTAGAAAATGTCACAGTAGAAGAGTTTCGTCATACAATCTCAAAAATTTTTAGAGCGGAAGTAAGTTAGTACATACTTCGAACTTTATCGAAGTTTGCAATAACGGATATTTTTAAAAGTAAACTTAAATGTAACGAAATACAAAAATAGGTTAGCCAAAGCTACATAAGAGGGTATTTACATATATACTTATGATTATTTGTTGGTAACAAATGTTCGTGCTATAATTTAAAAATTAGTTCTAATGTTTTGAAAAACTTTAAACCTTATCGGCATCATAATTAGAAATGTCTGAAATACTTTCAATTATTAATAGAATTTTGTTTACTTTTGTAAAACAAAAAAGTACAAGCATACATATGTACGTATTTGATCTCAAAAGGATGTTGTATTGTTACAACTATGTGTAATTTTTTTATAAAAAAATTTTTTGTGTAAAATTTTTAATTTTTATGTTTAATTTTTAATTTTTATATTTACATTTTTATGTATGTTTTTGATTTATGTATTTATGGTAAAATTTAGATTTTTTATAAACCAACATTTTTCTCTAAAAATTTCTGGCACCACTCACTGCTTTAAATGTCTAGCCCACTCTCTTAAAGGAAAATATTATTCAAGAACAAAACTATTCAAAATAAATAAATTATATTAATGAATATTTTTATTTTCTATTTACTAATTGGATATGATTGGAAAATTTACTGCTGAAAATGCAGCTATGTCGAAGGCAATATGCTCAGAAATAGAGATGGAACAAGGTCAAATACCCAAATAGTAAATTGGGTATTTAAATGTAAATACCCAGGTATTTACCTAAGCATCTAAGTATTTACCAAAAAAGTGGGTATAAATCACAATGAAGACAAACTTTAATAAATTAAAAGAATTAAATTTTTTATTATAATTTAGATTTTTCAATAACAAATGATATACATTTTAAATTTAATCGTTATCGCTATCGAAGGAATATCGTCTTGAGCACCTTCTAGTGAATAATTCATGGCATTTTCAAATTGAGTGGAGTGCGTACTTTCTGCTGAAGGTGGTAAACTATTTTGAAAAAGCAAGTTCCAATTGCACGATATATATATGTTATTTTTCCTTCTCTTTGTGATATTAATCGGTTCCTTTTTTTGAGTAAATGAAGCTGTGGGTACTTAAGAAACGTTCATATTAGCTGAAATACAGGGAGCTATTAAAATTCGAATAGCTAATTTTCTTAATTGCGTGCTTTTAGAAATTCCTTTCCACCAAGTTACTGGAGAAGTTTCATCCAAACAGCTCCAGACAAAAGTTTTTGCCTGGAAATCATTTCTGGCCTTAAAATTAGCAAAATCTGCCTTTACATTTATGTTAAGCGCCAACCTCCTGAGACGAACCAAGGTCACTTTCTGGTGCCTTAGAATCTTCCAAATTCGCAGCTTAATGTATCGTTATTATGGTTTTATTTAATCGTGTATTGAATATGGTCGATAGCTCAGTTTTTTCGGCATCATTCAGTATCATACTTCTATTTCAAGTTTCAGGCTTTCTAATTCAACCTTGCTTTTAAATTCATAAAACGCGAAATATATCCTGTTTATATTAATTTATTTGATTCGAGCTTACAAATCCATTCTGTTATGCAACCAAATATGTTTGAGCTTAAATTTTATATCTCCGAAAAGATTTCGCTCAGTAACTCTGATTTTATATCGGCTTGTAGATAAATTTCTTCATAAACTCCTAAGACCTGAAGCGATGATTTAATTTTTATTCGACTCTGTATTGAATGGCGGTTTTCACACTAGACCAATTGTATTGGCATAAAATCGCAGTTTGTTGGCTTTTTCGGTGAAGAGAGTGGTTTTTGGTTGGCACAATTTTTCAACCAGCTTTAACCCCGCACAAGCAGAACAAAACTAACGCAAACACACTTATGATTTTTAGTGTTTAGTTAGCCATCGACGCGTAAAGATGAATATGAAGCAAATGATATTAATTATGTACGTGATTGAGATTATATTATGATTGAATTAAATTTTCTTACAATATTTTATCAAGAGAAATTAAGTTTAAATTTAATTCGAGTTGATTTTTATATGTATTTTACAGGGAAAAAATTGAAAACGAACTTTTTGTCAAATATGAATAAAATATTAATTGAAATCTTATGAAAATGTGGCTGGCATAAGTTAAGAAATTCCTCCTAAAATTATTGCCAATTCATCATTACTTATTTCAGCAATATTTCCGCCAAGTATGTTCCGCAATTTATGTATGTGTTTAACGAACGAAAGGCAAACGTGAAATAAACAAAGAAAATACTAGCACACACAAAACTGTGTACATGTATGTGCACAATTTTATGCCAGCATAATTAGTCTAGTGTAAGTTCAAAAGAACAAAAGTTGTGCGGATTAAAAATTAGTCTTGTGTGAAAATCCTCAATAGAAGTAACTTCGCCACCTTGTTTTGTCTGGCAGTTTTAACTCATCACCGATTCCTTTTTGTTTCACAGTTTTAGCTAAAGTTGCTCTTAGAACTTGTTTGTTTATAATTCTTCTGTAAGGTATGGCCTTTAAAAAAAATGCTGACAAATTAATTGAAGAGTATGCGCTACATAACCCATAGGCACAACATTCGGGTAGGATTCCTATCTTTACTACTATTTTGAACGCCTTTTGCATATTTGCACCGTATTCCTTCATGATCTTAATAATTTCCTGTGATAAATACTGATGCCAATACACGCGCACATTAATTTATTTACTAATCCCTGGGAACAAATATTTAAGAATAAATGAACCAAATTATTTTTATGCACCCGAGACTCAAGCTTGGGTTTCTTTCTAGATGCTATAGCATTGTTGTAGCCATCGCTCCCACTCATTACATTGACTTGCCATAAGCAGTTCCTATTAAGAATTGTTGTTGTGTTTGATGCAGTCAAAAGTGCCTTATGTGAGCAAAACGCATCAAGAAATGTATCAATAAAATACACTTTAACAAAATATGTTTAAAATAAATTCGATAATGTTCACATTCTCTTACTCTACGTAACAAGGAGTATTTGTTATTCAAATTAGTACTTACCCGAAAATAGATAAATACCTGGGTATGTAAGTGGGTATAAATGGGTAAATACCCAGCGTTGGGTAAATACCCAGGTCTAAACCCATCTGTAATCAGAAATGAGTTGGGACAATGTTTAAAGTTTGTGTTAACACAAAGCAAACGTCTTCTTCTAGCTCTTGGTGGCATGAGGAAGTGTAGAGCGAGATGAAACATAGAATATAAATAAAACTAAACCTCTAAATAATATTGAAAACAAGAAAACATAAAGTAACCAACAAGTAAACAGTTTAAACAAAACAAAATTCTAACTAAACACTCAATGTATAAAGCTAATTAATTTAAGGAGTTATAACAAAATATTAACAAAAATAAGAAATTTAAGAAACAGCAAAAACAACAACAACAATGAGTTTCAAGGAATATGGATAAATCAATTTCTCCCGCGAAAAAACGATTGAGAGAAGCAGTGCTGCCACAACCAAAATTTGTTTTAAAAGTTACCAAATGAGAAAAAAATAACCAAATTTAAATTCAGTTAATAATAATAACATAAATAAAATTCTTTTACCTACATATGTATGTATGTAATAAGTAACGATTGTACACGTATGATTAAAAAAATAAATGTTTGTTTGAAACAAAGTAAACAAAACTTGCAGTTCACAGTATAATAGTTTGAGACCACAGATTTACTTATTAAAAATTCATTGCATTTTGAAGTAAAATTTCACATTTAGCAAAATTAAAAGCTGTTGACAGTGTTGTAAAAGAAAAGTATTATAAGCAAATGAGTAGCAATAAAGGCGAATTCATAACAGGTGGCTGCACTAGCGATTTTAGTCACAGCTGTTCAGTTGTCTTGGTAGCAATTCGAAAAATTGAAGAATATAAAAGCTTAAAAAGTATAACATAAAAAATATGTACATGTGTATTATTATTTTGGAGAAAAAATAACCAAAATGAGAAAAATATTCACATCTCCACATTAAAGAAAAAAATAACCACTTTTGGTTAGAAATAACCAAAAACGGAAGCCCTGGAGAGAAGTCATCCAGACTTCTTTAATAGAAAATACTCCTATAACCCGAAATTATATGAAGAGTGAATCTCTTTATTAACCAAATACAAATTCTCCACTTAGGCTCCTGTAAGTAATTAATAAGTTTTGATAAGCTAACTGAACAAATGCAAACAGCGTTGCCAGAAGCTTTGAGAAGAAAATCATCATATTCATCATTATTATCATTTTACGGAAAAAATCATAATTTTTTCAATACAAATTTTTTTTAAATTATAATTAAAGTATATTATATATTAAAATACATTGTATATATTTAAATTATTATTGTTTAAAGTGTAGGAACTTTTAATATTTTTAATAATATCTTCGTTAATTTTTAAATTAGAGCAGGAACAGTTTTTTATTGCTAAGTAATCTTTTGCGTATAATATACCTTCGAGAGTGCTGTTGTCTAATATATTTCTATATTTAGTTTGAGTTTAATTGACTGTTGAGAAGGAAGACTTATTAAGTTTTGAACAAATTTTGGCAACACCGGAAAAGCTGGAGTGTTGTCAACACGAGTTATTTTTGAAACTTTTGACAAAAATACCTCACAGCTAAGATTATTTAGAGTTGTAAAATGATCACTGAATTTTATAAAACGGAGTTCTCTAAATTCGTTATCTAAATTTTAAATTCAACTCCATTTTATTTGCTTGTTTGTGGATTGGGTAAATAGCTGATGGTTACAATGTAAACAATTCAAAAATGCTGATGAAGGGTGAAGCAATCCAGAAAATGCCACATTTTATTATGTTCGTTTCTAATTTTTCCTTTTACCGTTGAAAACATCCATTTACATTTCCACAATTTTTCTCCCTTAAAATTAAAAAATATTAGAAAGTAAAATAGAATTGAAATTAAGCAAAAATTAATTTATTTCATTTGTCAAGATAAAATTTTTTTATTTAAGGAAGTTGGACTAAATATCTATAAACACGAGAATTTTATATTCAAGTAAAAATATAATTGCCTTAATTGAGGTAAGTATATGTCTGCAAATAGCATTTAACTTAAAAATCTTGCTCTTAAAAATTTATTAACAATGAATAAATTCTTTTAATTTTTGAGCTATTTAATCAAAGTATTTCATTACATATGTAAAAGGTCCATAGGGACCTTTTCACACGGCCGTGAAGTTTAGAACTGTCACTCATCGGAGGGTTAAGCTCAAAACAATTTTAATGCAATTCTTTTGGCAAAAACTTGCGTTTCTATGTTTCTATGATGTGTATATATAAATTCCCAATGTCGTTCACATCATCAGTCAGTTATGATAAACTGTCTAAAATTTGACGTTAATGCATCGAACTTATACATATATACATAAATAAAAATGCATGAAGGCTATCTTGTGCGAAAGACAAGAGCGAACCCCTTTTTAAGTGCTCCGAAATTAGCTGCTATCGCTGAAAGTGAACTGGGTAAAGTAGTTTGCGCTCAAACGATTAGAAACATGCTCCATCGGGCCAATTTGAATGGTAGAAGAGTACGAGTTAAACCCCTTATTAGCAACCGAAATAAAAAAGTACGTCTGGAATTTGCAAAAACCCATCGTTCAAAAGATTTTTCATTCTGGAAACGAGTTATGTTTACCGACGAGAATAAGTTCAACATATTTGGGTCCGACGGTAAACCTTATGTGTGGCGTAAATCGAATGAGGAGCTCATTTCCAGAAATATGAAACCAAATATGAAACATGGCGGTGGTGGCGTCATCGTTTGAGGATCCTTTTCGGCGGCTGGACCTGGCACACTTCATTTCATTGACGAAATTATGGATTGGAAGGTTTATTTAGATATTTTGAAACGAAATGTAGCTTTGTCAAGCGAAAAGTTGGGATTAGGCCAAGATTGGTACTTTTATCAAGATAACGACCCCAAACATAAGGCCTACAATGTACGGACCTGGCTGCTGTACAATACCCCACATGTCTTGGACACACCAGCACAGAGCCCAGATATAAACCCTATTGAGAACTTGTGGAGTTATCTTGACACAAAAGTTCGCCAGCATAGAATTTCTAAGAAGGAAGACTTAAAAAGAATCTTACGTCAAGAATGGGAAAAAATTGAGCCCAGTTATTGCGAAACCCTTGTAAAAAGTATGCCCAATAGGCTAGAAGATGTAATTAAGAATAAAGGGATGCATACAAAGTATTAATTAGTATATAATCATAAAATATAAAACAATCTTTCAATTGTACGAGTTTGGCTTTGACATTGAATTTACTGCTGTTTTTGTTTGTCGTTAAATAATATTGTTAAAAATGAAATATATTTTCTTTTTGCTTTTGGTTATTAAAAGTTAGTGAAATAAATTATAAAAAATAAATGCTGAACTTTACTCGTTTTAAAATCGAGTAAACCAACCTGGTCGAAAGTAAATCGAATGCAATTTTATTCTTAAAAATGACTGAGAACACAAGTAAAGAACCGTTGGAATAAAAAATTCAAAGTCTTTATTATTAACCTTAGTAAAATTAAACACATTTTAATATATTTTATATTATAAAAAAGTTGGTTTAAAAACACTCTTAAATTGTTCCATATTCTTGCCTCAAGCTTGATGAAAATTAGGTGCATGTATAAAAACACTTTTTTTGGTAAAAATTTTAAGCGCACATACGAAGTATCTTTTGTACACACAAATTAACAATAAAAGTTCAATTTTAACAAATCTAATTTAAAAACAAACTTTTGACCAAATCACAAAATTTTTGCAAATTTTTAATAAGGCGATCACAGTTTATTTATCTATCTTCGAAAAAATAGAGTCACCACTTATTTATGAAAATCTTTTTGTCAAACTTTTCAAAGGCATTGATAAGAAATAAAATATACTAATAACTTTCGATAGAAATCATTGCATAATTGCAGGTGTACATACGAAATGCTCAAACATACATAAATATGGATGTTAGTTAGTTGAGAATTATAAATCATTTTTTTTAGGTCTGCATTGATTGGAAAGCCAACTTTGGCGTTTAAGTAAAAGTTCGAACTTAATTTCGAATAATGCCAAAACGAGTGATTTGCAGAACAACTCGTTTTTTAAAATGATTCGGTTTAGAGAACAGAGATTATTATTATTATTTTTATTATTATTATTATTGTTATAATTATTCACTTAAATTCAGCTATTTAATAACTAATTTTTTGTAATAACTAAATTTAAGTATCGTTGTACCTGAATTGTTTTATAAATTTTCAATATTCTTAAAGGTTTAATTGTAATTATCGTATGCAAAATATCTACTCAATACTGTAATAAAAGACTAACTTGTTGTATTGTATTGATCTTATAAATATGAATTAATATGAATTTTTACCATACCATAAACTTATTTAAATGCTACAATCTACAAGAGTCCTTCACTGGTCCCATTTTGTTCCTATGCACTTGAACTTTAAAGGTAAAAAATGGTTGAAATAAAACTTCATGACAACAATCTGTTATATAAACCTTTTGGTAACGAAAACAATAGAAGGTGTACCAGCTCTTTACACTTATCTTCTATTACTAGACGAAGTTCACACTCCGGACTCACATAGAATGTATACTTGTATTAATCTGTGATATTGTCATAGTAACACACTATTTTATTTTGTTTTATACACTTTACCGCAGGTAAAATAGGGTATATTTAAGTTTTTCATTCCGTTTGCAATTTCTACAATATCCATTTTCGATTCCATAAAGTATATGTATGTATACTCTGAGTTCCAATTCATAGCGAAGTCGATTGAGCTATGTCCGTCTGTACATCCGCGTTTATGTTGAAATCAACTTTACCAAGGCACTAGATGAGCTAAAGCAATGTTGACTTCGCCAAACGATCAGACATAGTTTCGAAAATTTTGGTAAATTTCCTTTCAGGCAGCGGGTGAAACACCTCATTATAATGTTTCCAATCAACTGGATTAAATCTAGTTTAGTGAACCACTATAAGTAGACAACTGAAATTATAAATTGTAAAGTATGTGCAAACAAGTAAGAGTGCTATATTCTACTATGCCAGATCTTATATAGCCTTGACCATATAACTTAACCCAGTTTATTGAAGTAACTCTAATAAGATTCGGCATAGTCGAATATAGCACCGTTACTTGTTTACACATACTTTAAAAATTTCAATTGTCTACCTATAATGTTTCAGAAGACAAGGTCATGTTTTCAAGTTAAGTCACATATGGGGATGGCCCTTAAATTAACTCTTATTTTTATGTTTTATACTTCCTGTTATAGCGGATATAGAAATAAACATTATAATGAAAAGGTCACATACATACTTCAAATGGTGAATCCATAGATAATGTTATAATTAACATGTTTATACATGTTCTGCAAGCAAGCCCATTCTTATTCCGCCAACATAAAAAAGCTTTTGAAATGACCTTGAAACTAGCAACACAACGTAAGTAAAAGTAATAAATTTATAATTAAAATAGTAAAAAGCATGCATATAGTCATATGGAACCTATAACTTCTTTTTATTTGTTAGTTTATATTTAGAAATGACTTCTAAATTAAATACAAGCCAAACATGATGAACAGGCAGATTCACTTTGCTGCTAAAATAAAGTATTTCAATAGATGTTTTGTCAAAGCGTGTGAATCTGCTTCCTAGGAAAAATTCATTTTAAATATTTTTAAATTTAGCTTGTAAGCAATCATAACTTTTTAAATAAAGAATCAGTCCATGAACAAACTAAAAACCACTCGACACGTTTCAGTCTCTATATACTTACGACATGTAAACATTGCCAATTTTCACATAAGTAGTGGATTAAATTAAAAATATATATAAATATTTAAAATGACTATTCGTAACAACTTAGTCGCGTTTAGAACATGTGAACAACAAGTTAAGCAAGTTAATTATCGCAACTATTTGTGACAGTCTCCTATACTACTGAACTACTCGCTTGTTTTCGATGTATGTTTCGATGTATATACGTTTTTAGGTCAAGACTTAGGCAAACGCCAACTACCCTTGACTATTGTTTCGAGTTGCACTTTTTACACTCATAAAGTCTTAACCATAAAAAAGTAAGCAATTATCTGTTGCAAAAGCAGTTATTATTAAAGACATAACATGGTGTGTTGAAATGCAATTTGCTTTAGTGCGCACTCCAATCAGAACTTTTAAGGACTAATTTTGTTAAAACTTTAAAAAAGATTATTTAAAAAAAAAAAAACAAATAAAAATGCTTTAACAGATTTTAAATAAATTAATAACTTAACAAGTAGGAGTGCTATATTCGGCTATGCCAAATCTTATATACCCTTCGCCATGTATATAAATGTAGTTTAGTGAATTGACTCCAGTCGGAAAAAAAGAAACAAATATTGCAGTGAGAGCGAATTAAAAAATAAGAAAAAGAAAAAATATCATCAGCTATTAATTGGTCAAGCATTTTTACAAAATTTTGGTATTTCCTTAAATATCTCTTCAAAAGCTTTTAAATGATATCCATATTAATATGGTGCACAATCGTACTTTTTCTATGAAAAGTTCAGAGGCCCATAACTCGGAATATATAGTCAAACGTCAATTTTTTCACTTGATGTTTTTCACTTAATATTTTTATTTATTTAATCCAAATGATATCGAAAAATTAGAGGCAGTCGTTGTGTTTTGCTTACTACCTCAAAGGACATGAACCGATGACGTTGATTTTCAATAGCAAATCTTTCAAAACTATGTTTCTTCCATTGGCGTATTTAAATTTTCTCTGGCTCATTTATTGCCTTGGCACAGTTGATTTCAACCAGAAACAGAATGGATAGGCGGACATTGCTTGATCGACTTCGATATGCTTAAAAAGATAGAATATATACGCTTTAGCGGCGGAAAATGAATATTGTAAAAATAACACAGGAAATGACAAACTAAGATATATCCTTTTTCCACCTGTGCTTAAGAGTATAATCGATATTAAATAAGAAATTCCATTTCTTAAAGCTTGCGAATGTTACATTGGATTATGGAGTACCTGAACTTGGGAATAGAAGTAATTACATTTAAGCGTCAAAGAGGTTACAAACGATCTTTGTAAAGATAGCTCGGAATTTAGAACTTGAGTTGAATTAAGAAGACATCACTTAAACAAGAAATAACTTTAAAAATCCGGGAAAATGTTCTATATGAAAGGAATTAAATAATTAGTAAATGTATTGGGCTTAATACGAGTATGTGATTTTTATTATTATTTTTTTTTTTTGGAAAAAACAGGCATTTTTTTTAAAAAATAATAGATTTCATTAGTGTTTTCATTCACCTCAATTGCGTAATTAGGGAATATTGGTAATTAAGATCTTAATGATTAAGCTTAATGAGAACGCAATTAATAAATTAGGCGATGAGTAGCCAAACCTTGTTACACTAGTGAAGTCTGTTCTGTGAGGAGCAGGGTTTTCAAAATCATTTGCAGTTGGATCCTGAAATTAAAAGTTTGTTTTACCTCAAAGAACCAAAAATATTTAAGTTTACATTCCAAATCGTCCACCTAATTGTCTTAATTAATTTAATTTCTAGATTAAAAAAGTATTGCTATTTCTGTAGGTGATTCAAAGAAAGAACTCTTTTTCCACAATCTAAATATACAGGCATCTTAATATGTACAAACTTTTTTCTTCCAAAATATGCTCAAGTTCTTTGTTGTTTGGATTGAATCAGTTTCTTGGAAAAAATTGTATTTATATTTTAAGAAAATGCGTTTTGATCAATCTTTTCTTTCTCTACGCTTAATGACACGCAATCAAGATCATAACCTTAATCAATTAAATCCAAAGGCATGTACGATATATATTTTATGCGATGCTGAAATAAATAAAAAATACGTTATTTAAAATCAAATCGAAATGTAAAAAATAAATCCTCAAAAAGTCCTCAAAACAATTAAACTTTTCCCAATCTCATATTAAAAACCAAATCCCCATTTTTGGATAAATTCCTATATAAGGCAACACTGGTGAGAAAACCCTCTTCTATAATGACATAACTAAATTGCATACGGAAGAAAACTAAAATAATTGAGAAATTGAATGTAATAAAAATAGAAATAAAATATTTTAAAATTAGCTCCCTAGTTTACAGTTAGAACTGGAGGCAAATTATGGCATTCGATATCGATCGAAATTTACATTTAAATTCTATTGATTTTTTTATTGAATTCTTAGTTGGACTGTTTTGATATTACTCGTATAATAAATGAACTAAATTAATTTTGGCTTACGTTAAACTCCATTTTATGTTACTTGTGCGTTGGCTTAATCTAACCAAATTAATATTGATTGATTATGGATAATCATCGTATTCTTATTTATTATTTATTTCAATTTAAGGTAGATACATAAGTGTGAAGAATGCTAATGAAGCGTGTACAGATCCAGAAAATGCAGCATTTCATTCTGCTGGTTACTAATTTTTATTTTTTCCTTGTAAACATCCACTTACATTTCCATAATTTTTCTCCCTTAAAATTAAAAATAAAAAATAAAAAAAATATATAAGAAAGTAAAATAGAATTTAACTTAAGCCAAAATTAATTTAATTCATTTGTCAAAATAAAAATTTTTAATTAAGTAAGGTAGACTAAATATCTACATTTGATTTTGATTTGAATATTTATTTTTCAAAAAAGTTCATTATACTCGTAAAAAAGAAACTTAAACTAACAATAGATTCAAAAATATTCCTTACATACTAGTGTATTTTCCAAGGATTGTTACAATAAAATAATTAAAAATCTGTACATTTTAATATAACCATTAACAATTCAAATAAAGATTAAAGAAATTCCTAAAACTACTTTCACACTAATGAAACAAACCAGAACAAAACAAGACAAACAAATAAATAGAAAAATAAGGTTATTGTGCAGTGTCATACACCCTGTTAACAATATTCAGTTAATTTAGTTTTCTATGATAAAATAGAAGGTCTTCACTATTGTAAAGAAGACCAGTAGTGCGATTCACTACTCTTTTTTTTAACGATTTTCGGCTTGTTAAATTAACTTAACAACAAAATGTCGATTTTACTATTCAGTAACACTTTTAACAATTGTGTATATTGTTAAGAAAGCGACCATAATTTTTGGGTTGTTAAAGCTGTCTACAAAATAAACAACATAAAACTTGTGTTTATGAACATTCATACATACATATAAGCCTATACACAGAACATATACATTTATTTGAACGAAAAATAAAAACTCAATTTGTTTTCAGTTTAAGTAAATTAAACATTTTTTTTAAACTTAGCACATTTACGCATATGTAAAATTTATTTAAAAAATAAATTTCTTATTAAAAAAGATTGCACATGAACATATGTTTCGACCGTCTTTAAGAAGTGGTAACCGCAACTCTACAACCAAAACTATAATTATGCTTTTCCTATTTTCAAACTCCATACACGCATATAATAAAATACGTATTTATGTGTATAAATTGACATCTAAGAAATAAACACATGCATGTACCTCGCTTGAATTCACAAGTTTTTATTATTCTCTTTTGTGTTTTTCGTTTAGTTGTTGACGGAGATGCCACTCAAATGCAATTTGTGTCTATTATAGTTTAGCTGAAGATAGTGAATCGCTTCATCGTTATTGCAAACAACAATTAATGTTGTCATAAATAACAATTTTCGTGTTGTTTAAAGTTAGTGAATTGCACTACAGCTCCCTCAAGGGTCAGCAAGCTCACAGCAGAAAGATACTTTGCTGCCTGAACGGTCTCCAGACTCGAGGCTCGAGAAAAACTTTCTCTCACCAAACTGTTTTCTTTTAAACTTGCCCCTTTCATAAACTTTAAAGCTTTCTCGACCATAAACGAGTCTATTCGACTAAAATCTACTGCATTGTATATAGAGCTACTGAGCCCTAATACTCGCAGTAAGCCCTCCTGGTGCGCTTAAGCACATTTAAGATATGCCGATAAAACTTAAAGTTTTCATGAAAGGTGACGCCAAGGTACTTTAACCTATCCGAAGTCCTGATCATCTCAGTTCCAATTCTCAAACACGGTCTGAATGATCGCAATTCGGATATATGTATTTCTGCCTTCCTTTGAACATAATAACGTCAGACTTATGAATGTTCAAGTTGAGGCCCCACCTATTGAAATAGTCCGTCAGTGCTTTCAAGTGTTGATTGATTCGTTCATAAACAGTTCTTTCCCTTGCTCCTGAAAAAGCAATAATATCTGAAGTGAAGACATTGTACAAAACCGCGCTCAGCAACGATCCCTGTGGCACTCCTGCAAAAATCGAACCCTCATGGGAGAGGACATCTCCAGTACGAACCCTAAAAAAGAAGTCTCTTAGAAAGCTATCAATAATACGGTAGATGCCTGTGCCAAAGCCCATCCTTATCAATTTGTAAAAGAGACCATCATGTCAAACGGTATGAAAGACCTTGGCAAAATCCAAACTTACTGCAATAGTAGGGCATATCCTATTCAGACCCCTGACTAAATATATATAAACACTAGAATTTAATATTCAATTAAAATTATAATTGCCTTAATTGAGGTAAGTCTATGTCTACAAACAGCTTTTAACTTAAAAATCTTGCTCTTAATTTAAGAAATGTAAAAATTCAAAGTTTTGTAAAAATTTATTCACGATGAATAAATTCTTTTAATTTTTGAGCTATTTAATCAAGGTATTTCATTACATATTTAGATTTTCAAGCTCATAACAAATTTAATGCAATTCTTTTGGCAACAATTTGCGTTTCTACTTATGAATGTGTGTATACACATTCTCAATGTCGGTCACATCATCAGTCAGTTAAAATAATAAGTCTAAAATTTGACGTTAATGCATCGAATACATACATACATACATTTATAAATAAAAATGCATTTGTTTGTAGGTATTATTAAGTTGTTACAATTTAGTAAATCTGTGTGGTAGACACTTGTGCTTTGTGTTGATTTCAACCATCAATAATGAATATTAAGTTCATTGTAAGATCACTGAGCAACTGAAATGTTGACTGACAATAAGTTGCAACATTTTTGAAACTTGAATTAAATTAAAGTAAATTTGTAAAACAAAACAAAAACTATAATGATAAAATTTGCCAATAACTTAAAATTGTTTTTTTTTTAATAACTGTTATTTATTGCTGTTTTTGCAAACAATCTATTTAAGACTTCTAATTTTTTTCCAGCCTGACTGCGTTTACACTCCAATAATTAACCGTAGCAAAGATTTTTTTTGTAGAATTATTAAGACCAATTTTAATAATGAAAATGTTTAAGGTTTTATTATACCCTTCACCACAAAAAGTGGAAAAAGGGTATATCTAAGTCGTCATTCCGTGTGTTATTTCTACTATATCCATCTGCGACCCCATAAAGTATATATATTCTGACTTCTTATACACAGCAAAGTCGATTGAGAGATGTCCGTCTGTCCGTCGCTGTTAGTGTTGCCTCGGCAAACTTGATATCACAAAAAAAAAAATATGTCAATCGATCAGATAAAGTGTCGAAAGAGATGCTATTGGAAATCAGCATGATCGGTCCATGTCCTTCGAGGCAGCGGGCAAAACACCACGCCTACCTTAAGTTTTTTTCGTGTCATTTGGAACAATAAAGAAAGTCCAATACAAAAAATAAATATATGGGACGATAGAGATTTCAAAAATAAAAAAAACATCCAGTGTGAATATTGGCTCTCGCCCATATTTTCCGAGTTACAGGGCTCTGAAATTTTCAATTTTTTTAAACTTTTAATATGGGTTTCGTTTTAAACCTTTTGAAAAAATCGTTAAGGAAAGATTAAAATTAAAAAAAGAATGCCTTACCCATTAAGAGCCGATGGAATTTTTATGAAAAATTTTATATATGCAGCACCATTTTTTTAGTTTTCATTTTTTCATTCTCTGATTAAAGGTGCTTCACTAAACTAGATTTACATAGATGGTGAAGGGTATATAAGATTCAGCATAGCCGAAGCACTCTTATTTGTTACTTGTTTTTCCTTAAGTTAAGTTATACTTCGAGTGTAAAGGTAATTATTGTAATTATGTGTTCAGTAATAAAAAAATTTGTATATATACATAAAAACCATATTGTTTAATGCATTTCTCAATCACTTGAAAAAATCTTGGTATTTTAATTAAAACTAAATTTATTTTGAACCAGTTTAGTTTGTTTATTGCGTGGTACTTGCATAAAAAAAATTCTTATATAAATTCTGTATAATATCGTTGGTCTCGTGTAGAAAGGCCTAAACTTGCATATTTAAAACTTTACAGGGTTGCAGGTTATTATTAAAATGAAGGACGAATTTGGTTTTTAAAACATATTTGTTATTTTTAAATATATATACATATATGTATTCTAAATTGAAATAGGGCTTTTTGTAGTGTCATTACAGAGCATTAATGTAACTTAGAGATTTTTTCTGTACCGATTAAAACAAGTTCGTGATTAAAATTACCAGAAAATATTGTAACTGTATGTCAACATATCATAAAAGTTTTGGCAGTCAATAGGAAACAACTTCTTTAGAATTTGCAATTGGTCCCATTGGATTCACTGTCGTACAATGTGATCACACAAAAATCTCATAGAATTCTATCCAACTTTAAAAATCGTTCCAAAATGGCGTCGTAGATGCCACAATATTACATAGAAAAGATGCGAAAAACAAATGGTGTTAATATTGTGCTGTCTTTTCTCCTCATCTTAAAAAAATCAATTTTGATCTCATAGAGAAAACTATTTTATAATTTATTTGAAAAGATTGTAAAATAATTCAGATCTGTCAAAAAGTGTGTCACACACTATAATACTTTTTGAGCACACGTGTAATTTTTGACAAATCGTACGACTGGTTAAATTTGTAGTTCAAACTTAGATAAAATTTTATAAATAAGTACAATAATTCCGATTTTTACTTGGTCGAATTGGAAATATCGTTTCGAAAGTTTCCCATATCTAAGAAAAACGTGTTGACAAAATGATTTTCTTCTAGATGTGATTTATATTTCCTGGCTTTTTTTTAATAATTTGCTAAGACTACGACGGCAAATTTATTTTGTTGTTTTTTCTTTTTTCTTAATATAAGATAATGGGTTGCATCGCACTTTATCTGTGTATGCCCAACAACTAAGTATTTTATTGAATACAAAATTCTAGAACAGCATTAGAATGCTAGAATGAACGTCGAATGCCGAACGTACGAAGTACACAGGCATTGACGACGGTTTTTACCGAAAATTATAACAAAAGTTTAATATATACTGGCGGAATTAATCCAATTAATTTAATATAAATAATAATGTTGTGAATATCTGGAAATCGACCAAAAAATGCATGTTGTGAAAACGAAAGCAATAAAGTATCCTGCCGTTTTACTCCATACAAAATTGTTCGCTTGGTATGTTAGAAGATTAGTTAGTTAGTTAGGAGTGGCAGCCTATCACGACGAAGCTCACTTGAGCACAATCGAATGGCCCGTTGTGATACCACAAGGAAGACGGCGCGACTCCCCTTACCCAGCAGAGAACCATGAAGATTGCCGGATGAACTTCGTTATGTCCCCTATAGAATGAGATGATAGCTCCGTAAGAGTTCCGAAGAAAGGAGAGCCCAGAATTCTTAATCTTCTTTGAGCCATGGATGGGCAATGGGACATGAGGTGTAGTACGGTCTCTTTCTTATCCTCCGAGTCACAGCTGTGACAAAAATCATTAAAGGGCAGACCGAGTCTTTCAGCATGCCTGCCGATTAGACAGTGACCAGTAAGTACCGAGACCGTGATACTTATGGATTTCCTGTCCAGTCCGAGCAGCTGCCTGGTCCGCTTGAAATCCAGTGTATTCCACAGTTGTCTGAAGACACAACAGGAACTTTCCTTTACCCACAATTTGCAAGCAAAATTGAGGAAGTGGTTCTTTATGGCCATTTTCACCGTTGCCAGAGGAATTCCAATGTCTGGTAGCGAGGAGACGTTAGGAAGTAATGTTCCCCGTTTGGGACGACGCTGTCGTCCAGTTTCGAGTCCACCATTGATGGCATGGACACATCCTGAACTATAATCTTAGAGTGCCCTATGTCCGGCCTAAGCCAGCATGAGAAGGCATTAAGTCTGGCTGCACATCATTTGGCCTGTTGCAATGCCAGGAGTTTGGTGGGTAGCCAGTGGAGAAGAACATACAGAGCCTTTGTCGAAGTCCTGAATTTATCAAGAGGCTTTTGATTGACCGTTTTTTCGAGAGCGGGCCACCAAAAAAAAAAAAAAACAGCATCATAGAGAATATTCGGCTCGATAACTGCCTTATAAAGCCAGGAGGTGATCCGAGGCTGAAGCCTCCATCTTGGTCTTAGAGCTCTCTGGCAGAGATAGAGCGCACAGGTAGCCTTCCGAGCTCTTTCGACAATGTTTGATTGGGGTCTTGTATCTCCGCGTAAAGAGCATAACCTCCGTTTTGCCGGGGTTAACATCGAAAAGACTACAAATTGTAAAAGTTTGAATTTTTAGTTTCATTTTGTTATATGCCAAATTGGAGTTTGATTGTTATACTATTTTTTTAGGTATGGTTATTTAAATAAAGTTCTTATTATTAAACAACTATAAATAAACAAAACTTTGGCTAGCTATAATCTATTTTTACACACTGTCCCTATAGCGGGCTCTCAAGCATAATGGATATAAGTATTCTTCTTATCATTTATAATCAGAGTCAGGGTTGCCAGGGGAAGACACGAAAAAGTTACGCTTTTCCTTCACAAAATTTGAATTTTTTTTTAAAGTTACATTTTGAAAGTTTTCCATTAATATATTGCGGCTCATCAGGATAGAACCAACGACAGAGCGGCAATTTTGAATTTAGTTATACTTTTGGTTTTTCTGCTTCAATTTGTAAAATCATCCATAATTTATTTTTTCTTTTAAAATTTTTTGCAATAAATTTATTTATTTCTGCGTCAAAAAACTAAAAATGTTTTCTATTTTTTACACAAACTTCTGTTTCAGTAAACCGCGTTCATTTGTCTATGTAAAATAAATTCAAGCGGCAAAAAGAACAGCTGACTGCCGCCCGTGTTCGCATGTCGCTTACATTGACTTTTTATTATAAGTGTGTTTGCACATATCCAAACTCATTTATATACAAACAGTAAAATTTAAAAGGAAAAATGTTTAACTTACAACCACATAGCTTCGTCTGGTTCGAACGAACATGTCGAGTCATGAACAGGCCTGCCATATTTGCCAATTTTTCGCCTCAAATTTATCAAAGTGTCGATTTGGAAACCAAAAATTGCTTCACCCAAGTCAAGGCTGTCGCATGAAGCAGTATTTGTTTGAATATAAGATTTGAATGAGGCCTTAAAAATTTACTTTTAATTTACTGCTAATGTTGATCAAATCGATACAGAAAAAACAATTATAAAAAAATTAAAAAAACCAAATCCAATATATTTATCCGTTTTAAATATACTTTTGAAATTGCTAATATTATAAACAAAATATTTTCAAGTGAGTCAACTGAATTACACAACCCAAACAGCCATATGGAAAGCTACTAAGAACTCTACTAAGTAATTTTATAAAATTCAATGATCTTTATTTAACGGAATTTATGAGTAAAGATCATTTTTTGAAATTTTATAAGATTTATTTGGACTCATTGGCTAAAGAGTAAATAACTGTATTAATTTTTATTTAGAACTTACAATTCAAATATTAAAACATTTTGATTTTGAACATAAATCTTTAAAAATGATAAATTATTTGAGACATTTTTTTTAATAAAATTATGTTTGTATCCAAAATGTTTTTTTTAACATGCCGATTATTTGCCGATTTTTTTAAAATTAAAGTGCCGATTTCTTATCAAAATTTTCTGGCACCCCTGGTCGTGCATAACTTATTACAACAACAAACACAAGCAAGCAGAAAATGAATATGTGAATTTTCTGAGTTTTCCGGATAATTTTATATATTTTTCGTACAAACTATTTCCTGAAAATTTGGAATCGAAAAAAAAAAATTAACTAAATCGCTCCAGCCGTTCTCACGCCATTACATTACATACGTAAACCATTTCATTTTTATATAAATATATAAAAGATTATATATATAATCCAACCAATTTTTTTTAACTCTCTGTTACCCAACTATTTGCATTTTTGATTGAAGTTACTTCACTAAACTAGATTTACATAGATGGTGAAGGATATATAAGATTCGGCATAGACAAATATAGCACTCTTACTTTTTTTAAATAGAATTGGGACATCATTTGTAAAATTTGTTGGTAAAATCGCTTTGTTATGTTAAAAAAACGGCTAACAGAGACAGGTATTTCTTGTCTCAAATAATAAAACAAGTACTTTTTCAGTAAATATTACTGTGGCTGTGCCATCAAAAGTTCCAAAAATTGGGCCAAATATCACAAAATTACCCATATTACGTGGAGCCTTCAAAACTTACCAAAAATATATAATTGTTTTTTTAATATAATTTTTATTTATATTTTCAATATTTCGCCACACCGTTGGGTGGCATCATCAGGAAACAAGATACAAAATTATTAAAAATTAGATTTTTTGAAAAATAAAATGGCGAAATATTGAAAATATAAATAAAAATTATATTATTTATAAACTGACCTAGTGCTTAAAAAATTATAAAAGAACTTACCAAAAATTTTAAAAATGTTACCAAACGGCAACACTGATCAGAGTACCTAAATTCTCTCTCCCTTCTCACACACACATTACCTGAACAAAAACATGAATTTTTAAAGCACGATTCAATACTAAAATTCTGAGATGGAAAAGTGCATGCTCTCGCCATTCAATAATATTGGCAAAAGTAGAATTTTTTAATAAATCCGCTTGACCTTTTTTTGAAAGATTGAGCTTCGATAGAATTTGCAAAATTAGTAATTTTGAAATTACCGTTAATAAAGCCAAATTAGAATCTTCTTTGCTTAAAACTTTAACAAAAAATTACTAACAATTTTTCTGCAAAATAACTTTTTCAAAAGAAAACTTTCTTTTGAATCGAGGTATTGGTACGGTACCACTAGATAGTAGTAGTTTAGTTATTCCGCCTGTTGTTTTTCAGGCGAGTAATTAGTTTTCGCCACGAAATAAGTGAAGCTCATATTATTTCCCAGCTGAGAAAAATTGTTGCCGGATACATTTTGCTTTCTTAATATGAAACAAGAAAAGTATGGAGCTTTCTCACTAATTGAACAGGGTAAAACTTTAACATCGATTTATTTATTTGTTTTTTTCAAACAAATTTTTTATATGAGATTTTGATTGCATTCGCAACTAATCTTTGTTATTAAAAACGAAAGGTTACTATGTTAAGAGAGGTTCTTACCACAAATAACAAAACAATTTTATTTTTTTCAGTGATATTAAATAAATATATAATAAAATATAATAATAATAATAATAATAATAATAATAATAATAATAATAATAATAATAATGATAACAATAATAATAATAATAATAATAATAATAATAATAATAATAATAATAATAATAATAATAATAATAATAATATAATATAAATATAACAAAATTTTACATGTTACGTCGAGCCTTCAAAAGTTTTGAAAAATGTAAAAAATTTAACCAAACGGCAACACTGGTAATGATGTAATTTTTTTATCTTTCTATTAAAAAGCACAAAAATGATTTTTAAAAAGCAAGAACTCATTTACTCGTATGAGAATTTTTAATTTAAAAAGGTTTTCATAAGTGAAAAAATCGAAGAAACATTTTTTTTCATTAGGTGTTTACGTGTGTATATATATTTTTTGTTATACGAGTACAAATTACAAATTGATATCTTGTTTTTTTTTTTTTTTCTTTTTTTTTTTTTTTTTGTTTTGGAGTGTATGCTGATGATAAAGTTATTTTAAAACCATATACTATAATTGTAAAATTGCTTTAGCTTATTTATTTCAAATATATCCGTTGAAGTCGGTATTTCGTATTAGGAATAGCAGCTTAATAAATGTGAATATCTTAGTGATTCCTCATTTGAACTATTTTTCAATTTGATTAAAAACTCATATGCTTTGAGCAATTATCGTCCAAAAAATATTGTACCAATTCACAATCTTGTGTAAATGGTCGTGCAACATAGCATTTGCAAATTTGTGTAGCATATTTTTAGTCTACACCAACAAAACACACAGTAATGAGTAAAATATGCTACACAATTTTGCAAATGCTATGATGCAAGACCATTTGCACAAGATTGTGAATTGGGCGATTGTGTAAATTTTTATACATATTATATATAGTTACATATGTACATAGTTATGTTTCAGCTAAATAACGGATTTAAAAAAAAACGTATCTATGTATAAATGTATGTTAATGTACTAATAAAATTACGTTCATATAGATTTTAATAAATTTTGTTTCTGTATGGTTTATTGTTAATTTCTTAGATATTTTACCTTACCTATTTAGGAGAAACTTCATTAATCTTATCTTTGAATGCTCATAAATGAGAAGTTTTTAACGCTGAAAAATTCTTCGCATTCGTTTATGAAAAGCAGCATCAATTAGAGGGACGTTATTTATCTCTTATCATATATGAATGCTTAAAAACGAAAGAGACTCCTTCATGTGTGATCGTAGTAAGAAAATTTTTTCATGGTCGTTTATGAATGTGAAAAATAAAAAAAAAAATCGAAGAAATATCGTTTTTGAAAAATATCATAAATTTTTATAATGGAATGCTCATAAATGAAAAATGTTGAACTTTGTTTATAATAACAACTATTGCTACTTACCTTAGGCATTTTATATGCATATATTAATTCTAGCTGTAAAGGAAATATGAAAAAAAACTTCACTTTACTATTGAATTGTGATACTAATTTTAATCTTTCTATATCTGTACTTTTTTCTTCCCGCATCTTTTATATATCTCCCCTATACACAGCAGCTTGAAAACGATATTTTTGGACTAACTTCGGTATCTCATGAACCACTTAAGATATCTTAGAGACAAAGCAGAGGTTTTTTCAGTAAATCTACGAAGGGTCGTCCCCTAGGGTGAACGGGGGCTTCTGGGTAGGTTACAAATATTGGATACCTCGGACATATAATTTTTTTAAAATGTCATCAAAAGTTTATTTTTAACTCTGACGTCCCTGCAGCATAATGGTTTAAAGTAAAGCTTGGTATAAAGAATTACTGTTTAAGAATTAAGTTAATTTTCATTGTGATAGCACTTTAAGTTAGCGAAATTGTATCAGTAGCCAGTTATTATAGCTAACAAAATAAACACTTCGCAATTCATTGAAGATAAAAATCGCACTTATAAAAACTTTTATAATTTTAACAACAAGACGCCTAATAAGCCGTCATATATTAAAAAAAAATTTTGTAAATTTATAGCTGGATTAGATTAAAAATTCAAAAGTCAATTTAATATCTTGAAATTTATTTCATGCTATAAAAAATAACAAAAATATATGTAATCAAAGTCAGATAATCAAGAATGTTTAACAATTCATAACTTATAATAACCTATTGGTCTGTGTTTTGAGCTTTTAAGCGTTTAAAAATTGTGAAGTATAAAAGCAAAGAATTTTTTTAAGTTAGAACAGTGCAAAATTGTAGGCAGTAAGGAAACAATAAATAAAATATGAAATATACTTTAATTATTTTTGGATTGTATTTGGTGGCCGTGAGTGCTGGCCCTATTGACAAACCAAACGTAGACATTGAAGCGAAGATCAAAAATATCCTTAAGGATGTGGCTGAAAACTCAAAAAAAGCCGCTAATAATCTTAAAAACCAAGTTGAGGAATTTTATGTAGATCGCTTGAAACAAGTTAATGCTGCTGTATCGGCCATTGATGATTTGCGTGAGATCAACGAAACGTGTGTAGCTGCAGAAGATCAAAAAATTAATGCAACTGTTAGTGCCATGCACATCTCTTTGGCAAATTGTGGTGCTACAGCTGTCAACACTTCAGCTAATATTGTGGTAGAGATAAGTAAGCCCGCTAAGCAACTGGTATTTGATGGTTACGATGTACTACGCTTATATAGAAAATGCAAGAAACATCTCAATCCTGTTTTGAAAAACATTTGCTATAGCCGCTTAACTGTTAAGGGTACTTTATACTTGAACAACGCTCGTAAGTCAACCAAAGCTATTAAGAAGACCGTTAACGACGGTATTCCTAAAGTAAAGACAGAAAGTAAGGATTGCGCTAATTCCGCTGTCGATGTTGCCATGAAAGAGCTGGCAGAAATTCGAGCATCTATCGATGCCTGCATTAAGGGAGAGTAAATTAATAACAAAATATTTTCAAAATAAATATTATACACTGGCGGACCCGGCGAACTTCACCTCGCCTCAATTTTAAGCCTTTAGACGCACTTTAGAGTGATAATACAACACAATTATCAATTATTATCAAATATTGTGATAAAAAGAGGCCCGATAAATAAAATTTCATACAAAAAATAATTTTTGATTTTTCTAATTTTTCTAATATTCCACAATTTTCTATGATTTACACTAAGAACTTTCTATTTTCTGATTTGGAAAGCCATTAAGAAATAATTTTACATAAAACCCGATTTTCGGTTTTTCCAATTTTCCGACTTTTCCGGAGGGATTTTCAAAAATTTCCTCCGTAATGACCTTCTCCTCGAAAATACGAATAACTGACAAAAATTTTACAGAAATCGGCCTAGCTGTTCTCATTTTATGAATTAATATACATTTTTTACACCATTTTTATAAGATTTTAATGTTGCACGTAAAAATGACATGTAAATTTTTGGGTTTAGTTTTTTTACAGACAATAAAAAAATAAGTATCCCCTTGAGTTCGAAGTCAACTTTTTTGTTTTTTGCTTTTTGCAAATCATTTCTATACAAGCTGCATATGTTGAAAAGAACGTTGATCGCGAATGGATTTTAAGTTTTTAAGATAGAAATAAACAATCCTGAATAGAAACGTAGGATGCCCTTATTCACTATCAAATTCGTACAAACGTACTCAGCTATTGAAGCAAGTATATTTAGCTTAACCAGAGGGCTGTGTATTTCGTTTTAATTCCAACTCAGTTATTATTTAATAAGCACAAGCAATAAAATTAGCGTTTGATGAAAAAAAAAAGATATAGGAGGAACAAAAAGTCGAGAAAAAAAAGAGAAATTATTTACAAATGTTAAGAGATCAAAGGACACATAACGACTCATATATAGCTTGGAATACAAAGCAGATTTGAATGCAGTTGTAACTTTAGTGATTTTATCTGAGTGATTTTATTGCTAACTGCAGCCAAAAAATGTTTATGATGCACATTTCTTGATAAACAAAAGCTATACAAAAAATCGTGATGTTTAAAATCCAATAATAAGAAACAGACTGTGGGGTCAAGAACCCAATCTCCTGCGCCTATATATTTTAAATACCAAATTAATTTTTATTCGAACGCGTTTTCGGATTGAAATATAACAATTTGTTGCAATGCATACATAAAAACCAAAAATATTATTCATCAGACATGTCAAAAATTCCGATCGGTATGGTTTGAATTCCGTATTAACAATTCCCCAGCAAAAAATTTTTGAAAAGGTAATCGAGTGTGGAATTAAGCATTTTTGGAGGAAGTACTTCCCAACTAAATTTCCATCTTAATGATTTTAACAAGGCATGAGACTTTTATAATCAACTACTGAGATCAATCAATTACATTAATTACTGCAGGAATTAATGAGAACAATTAGTACGGTAGTCTCTTGTAACATAAAGAACTAGTTCCATTACTACTTCGTTTTTTGGGAACTAATGTAATGTGTTTTGTAAGCGAGTAACAAAATATGGCAATCACAATAGTGGGTCGTTATTTGGCAAGTACTTTTTAAGGTATTGTCTATTTTTTGCTGGGTCCAATCGATTTTGTTTTACCTTCTTCAGATTCCGATCAATTTTGTTTATTTCTAAAAATGCTTAATCTTCACCCTTTTATTTAAATGTGGCAATATTGCGCACACCAAAGTAAATAACAAGGCTAATCTAAATAAGAACACATAATTAATGTAAATTTAAAGAAATGTAAATAACGAAATTTCAAAGAAACTCAATTCCAAATGGTTTTATTCCGAAAAAAATTTTCATTTTACGTTTTCTGAAGAACCAATTTGCGGAATTGAAACCACTTTCGATCGGAGTTGAGTTCTTTGATATGCTTGATTATTATTTTTTGCAAATTCAAAAGTATCATGGGGGTTATAGAGAACAATATTCGGAGCTTTCACCATTTGCCAAAATTTTCTTTTTACGATAATTTCAATTCCGTCTACTGCACCCTTTCTGTGCTACAAAAATTAAAGAGAATTGAGTGAATAGCAATATGGCTTTCGATTGGACTATGTTAATACTAAAGCAATGGTATCAACCTGTAACCAATGCTCCATTAAAAAAATTAAGTTGGATTAAGTTCAAAAATATTTGGCTGGTAGGCTGTTTCTGGGATATGCCCATATGACGTTTAAGACTTATTTATCAATTTAACGTTAAATTTTTAGTTTGAGCGACGCCCGTCTGTCCGTCCGCGTTCGGGTTGAAATCAACTTTGCAAGGCTTTAGATGAGCTTGAAAAAATTCATTTATGCGAATCGGATCATAGTTTCCACAATTTTGCTATTGAAAATTAGCAAGATATTTTATTTACATTTCCTTCCTTTGAGGCAACGGACAAAACACCACTCATGCCTCTAATTTTTTTATATCTATAGGAACAAATTTACTTAGTGAAGTAAGTCCAATTAAGAAAACAAATGTATGGGGCGATACAGAATTAAAAAATAAGAAAAAAACATTAAGTGAGAAAATTGTTGCTCGTCCATATTTTCCGAGTTATGGGCCTTTGAACTTTGTCTAGTAAAGTACGATTATGCACTATTTTTTTAAGATGTCAATGTAAGAATCTTTAGGAAAATAATAAAATGTTCGAAAAGAGCTGATAACATTTTAAGGCTGATAACATTTTAAGGTAAAATTATACATAGTATTTAATTTTTTTCCTACTTTTTAATTATTTTGCGCCCCAATATTTGTTTTTTAATGTGGTTACTTCACCAAACTAGATTTTACATTTATGGTAAAGATTATAAAGATTTGGCATACCCGAATATAACACTCTTACTTGTTAATAATAACTTTAAAATTTTCAATTGTCTACCTATAATGGTTCAAAAGACAAGCTACATTTTCAAATTAAGGAACACATGGTGATGGCCTTCTTTTATTTTTATGTCTTATTCTTCCTGAACAAGCAGAGTAACTTTGCTTCTAAAATAAAGTAATTTGCATCGTAGGCAAAATTAATTAAAAAATTTTTTAATTCAGCTTGTAATTAATCATAACTTTTTGAATAAAGAATCAGTCCATGAATAAACTTAAAACCACTCGACACGTCTCAAGCATGTCTCTATATACTTACGACATGTAAACATTGTCAATTCTCACATAAGTAGTTAATGAAATTAAAAATATATATATAAATATTTAAAATGACTATTCGTAACAACTTATTCGCGTTTAGAACATGTGAACAACAAGTTAAGCAAGTTAATTATCGCAACTATGTATTTGTGGCATTCTCCTTCACTAGCGAACTGCTCGCTTATTTTCGATTTAAGTTTCGCTGTATGTTAGGCAAACGCTAACTATCCTTGACTATTGTTTCGAGTTGCAATTTTTACACTCATAAAGTCTTAACCATAAAAAAGTCAGCAATTAACTGTTGCAAAAGCAGTAATTAATAAATAACATGGTGTGTTAAAGGCAATTTGCTTTAGTGCGCACGCCAATCAGAACTCTTAAAGAATAATTTTGTTAAAAGTTTGAAAAAGATTACTTTTTAGAGAATGGGTTATGCTGGTAAAAAATAAAAACTCCTAAACAGTTATAATAATAAGTTGAATGTTACCTAAATTTATTAATAAGTAAACAAGTAAGAGTGTAATATTAGGCTATGCCGAGTCTTATATACCCTTCACCATATATTTAAGTCTAGTTTAGTGAAGTAACTTCAATCAAAAAACAAATAGTGATTGGGGTTACACAGAGTTAAAAATAAAGAAAAAAATATTCAGTACTTTATATAAATTTACAAAAACATATCATCGGCTCTTAATGGGTTAAGCATTATTAAATTTTTTTAGCGTTTTCTTAAAGGTCTCTTCAAAAGCTTTTAATTGATATCCATATTTATATCTTTAAAAATATGGTATACAAACATACTTTTCCATTAAAAGTTAAAAGGCCCATAACTCGGAAAATATGGGCAGGCGCCAAATTTTTTCACTTGATTTTTTTCCAATTTTAGAATTCTCTATCGCCTTATATATTTGTTTTTCTTTTTTTTTTGACTGGAGTTACTTCACTTAACTAGATTTGTTGCAAATGACATGAAAAATTTAAAGGCAGGCGTGGTGTTTTCTCCGCTACCTCGAAGAACATGGACCGATTTAAATGATTTTCAACAGAAAAATATTCGAGACTATGTCTGGTCGATTGGCGTATTTAAATTTTCCCTTACTCATCTAGTGCCTTCACAAAGTTGATATTAAGCTGAACGCGGACGGACATCGCTCAATCGACTTCACTCTTCATAAAAATTTAGAACATATATAATTTTTCCATCTGTGGTGAAGGGTATAAAAATATAATCTGCTAATCGGTATCAAATAAAAATTCCATTAGTTAGAACTTGTCGAATATTGCAATGGATTATGAAGTACCCGAACTTGGGATAAGTAGTAAGGTTATAAAACGTACTTTGTAAAAATCGTTCGGGATAAGGAATTTGAATTGAATTGAAGAGGGAGGATATTACTTTAACAAGAACTAACTTTAAGAAACGTTCTTTGTGGAAGGAATTAAATAGTTAAAAAAAAAACTATAAAATTAATGTATGGAGCTTCTATATGATTATATTGAGATACAAGACGTTTTTATCAATTATTATTTTTTTTTTTTGAGCCAGGAAGTTTTTCAAGCTGCCTCTGTGTTTAAGAAATAATAGATTTTACTAGTGTTTTCATTCAGCTAAATTGCTATATTAGGTAATTTAGGTAATTAAGGCCTTAATGATTGAGCTGAATGAGAACGCAATTAATAAATTAAGCAATTAGTACGCAAACTGTGAACTCTCTTCAGAGAGAAGCAAGATTTCCAAAATGTTTTAAAGTTGGATCCAAAAATTTAAAGATTGTATTATCCCAAGAAACAAAAAGCTGATTGGTTAACAAATATTCCAACTCGATGCCTCCCACAACCAATTTTTTATATTACTAGAGTTAAAATGTGTTGCTATTTCTGTAGACTCAAAGTTTTTGCAACAATTGGAACTATTTTCATCCTTATTTTAGCCTTGAATTCATTGCTAAAAGAACTATTTTTATACAAGCTACGTAATATAGAGGCATCATGATAGGTATAAAGATTTTTTTCAAAACATGCTCAACAATACATGTTCTTTGTTGTTTTGAGAAAACGAGATTTAATTAAGGAAGTTTCAAAATTTGTTTCAATAAAATTTGTAAACATAAAAAGCACTTCTTTCTCTTCGCTTAATAACAAATTGTCAAGATCATAACCTTAATCAATGCAATGCTGAAATAGTTGTAGATAAAAAATAAGTTATTTAAAATCAAATTGAATCGAAATGTAAAAAAAATAAATCCTCAAAAAGTCCTCAAAACAATTAAACTTTTCCCCATTCTCATATTAAAAACCATATCCCCATTTTGGGATAAAATCCCTTATAAGGCAACACTGGTGAGAAAAACATCTTCTATAATGACATAACTAAATGTTATAAGGATGAAAACTAAAATAATTGAGATATTTAATGTAATAAAAATTAAAAAAATATTTGAAAATTAGCTAGCTACTTTACAGTTAGAACTGGATTGCACTGCAAAAATTCTTTTATAAAATATTTCTTTCAATTCTTCCAAATTGACAGATTTTTACGAACAAAATAAAAAATTTATTTTTTTTTCCAATTAAATAGTTGAACTGTTTTGATAGTATAATAAATGAATCAAATTAATTTTGGCTTTAGTTCAACTCCATTTTACTTTGCTTGTGCGTGGACTTAATCTAACCAAGTTAATATTGATGGATTGTGGATAATCCTCGTATTCTTATTTACAAAGTCAGTTGGGTAAATAGCTGATGTTTACAATGTACACAACTTAAGGCAGGTACGTGTGAAGAATCCTAAAAAAATCTTACTAAAAAAATCTTACATTTAATTAACAAAAAAAAAAAAAAATAAATAAATAAAAGTGTAAAGCTTTGCTCAAATTTATTCTTTTAAAGTCCTTAAATTTTTGAACTATTTAATCAAGGTATTTCATTACATATTTAGATTTTCAAGCTCAAAACAATTTTAATGCAATTCTTTTGGAAACAACTCGCGTTTCTGTTTATGGGTGTGTGTATCAGTGTTGCCAGGGAAAGACAGGAAAAAGTTACGCTTTTCCATTACATTATTACCTTAAAAGTTACATGTTGAAAATTTCCCTAAATAAATAGTAAGTTAATGTAATTTATATAAAATATAGTAAAAAGCTTTATTTCATGTTTCAGGGAAAATGAGACAAAAAACTAATTTACTGAACAGAAACAAAAATAAAATAAAAAATAGACAATCGTATGAAAAAATGCAGCCCGATGATTCTTATGAGTATTTGACTCAATACTCAACACTAATATTTCCTAATTAAAAAGTGCATGATCTTGCCAATCAATAAAATTAATTTAAGTTCGATTTTTTTTAAGATATCCAATCAACCTTTTTCTTTGAAAGGTTAATCTTTTAAAAATTCTGTTATTATTGTCAAATTTGAGTTTTATTTGCTTAAAACTTTAACAAAAAATTACTAAATTGTCAATATAATCCGGCACTTCTACAAGAAAGCTTTCTCCTTAATCGAGGTATTGGCAAGGTAGCGAAATAACTAAAGTTGCTAAAAAATTTGAAACTTTGAAGAGTGCTTAGTTTTTCACCCGAAATAAGTGCAACTCATATTATTTCCTAGTTGGGAAAATTTGTTGGCAGAAAAATTTTGCTGTTTTTAAACATTAAACAAGAAACATTTCGTGATATCTTACTAATTGAGCATAGCGCAACATCAGCAAGGTTAGTTTTTGTTTATTTCGAACTAATTTGAGTTAAATCGAATTGATAAATTAAGAGAAACAGCTGCCATAGAGATTCTGACTTCAACTACTGAAACCTTTTTTGGTAATATAACCTTATTTCGTGTCTGTTTGAAAATTTGGCCAAATATAACAAAATTATACATGTTAAAAGGTTACAAAAAATGTAAAAAAGTAACCAAGCGGCAACACTGGTGGGTACGTACATTCTCAATGTCGGCAACATCATCAGTAAGTTATAATAAACTATCTAAAATTTTACGTTAATGCATTGGTCTCATACATACATACATACATACATTAACCCTTATCGGTCGTAAGTCACCTCTGACGTGACAACAGTACTTTTCTGCAACGGTCGTATGGCGCGTGTGAAGTGACAATGCGAATTATGTCGAAACATACTGTCTATTGATGAGATTTGTTTTTAAAATGCATTCATTTCTTCAATTTACCGTTACCATTTGAAAATACGTATTTACTGTTACCGTTTGAGAATAAGAATCTTTTCAGTTTGTCGTTATCAGCAGAGCATTTAACTTGTGCAATAAACTTTCAATTCTTTTTTTTAATGTCTGAATTTATTTTTTGACCATAAAATGAATAAAGAAAATATTATAAATATCAAAGAAATTTCTGAAAGTGATTTTAGCTCTAGTGATGAGTTTAGCAATAACGCTTCGTTATTTTCTAAGAAAAGAAGAGTTATAGTTCCTATACAATACTCAAGCGAAGAAGAAAATGATACAGAATAAGAAGTTGATAACTCAGATGATGATTGGATTGAAGTCGAGAATGATGGTGATGATGCTCTAGTCTAGTAGTAGTTGTACAAAAAATAAATAATTTGTAACAAAACTGAAAAGAAATGAATATAAATGTATAATAACATACTATTGTTTTTTTTTCATATTTGTTAAAAATAACTACAACCTGGTGAGAATCAAACGTGTGAAAAGTCGCGTCCAATAAGGGTTAATAAATGTGTATTTGTTTGCATAAAAATGCACGCATGAGCATGCATGTGCATGTATTAGAACAACAGTAGCTACTATTAAGTTGTTGCAACTGAATAACTCTGGGTAATTTTTTGCAGCCATTTGCGTTTTGTTTTGATTTCAACAATCAATAGCGAATATTAAGTTCATTGTAAGATCACTGAGCAACTGAAATATTGACAGACATTAAGTTGCAACATTTTTGAAACTTAAATTGAATTAAAATAAATTTTTAAAGCAAAACAAAAAAGATAATGATAATAAAATTTACCAATAACTAAAAATGTTTTTTTTTTTAATCACTGTTATTTATTGCTGTTTTGGCAAACAATCTATTTAAGACTTCTAATGTTTTTCCAGCCTGACTGTGTTTATACTCCAATAATTAACTGTAGCTAAGATTTTTCTTTGTAGAATATTTGAGACCAGTTTTAATAATGAAAATGTTTAAGGTTTTATTTTTACTTAAGTTAAGTTATACTTCGAGTGTAAAGGTAATTATTGTAATTTTTTCATGTTCATAAATAAAAAATAATTATATACCTACATAAGAGCAATATTGGTTAATGTATATTTTAATCACTTGAAAAATCTTGGTATTTTAATTAAAACTAAATTTGTTTTGAACAAGTTTAGTTTTATTATTGCGTGGTATTTGAAAAAAAAAACAAAAAAATTCTTATATAAATTTTATACAATACGAGTATCGTTGGCCTAATGTAGAAAGTCTTAATTTGATTATTATTGAAACTTTACAGGAGAAATAAAAACGCATTTAAAACTGTAAGTGAATAAAAAAAAACATCACGTTCCTTTTTAAATGGAGGTTAAAAAACATTTTCTTATTTTTAAATATTAATGAAATATATATAAAAATTAAATTGAGATAGGGCCTTTGTAGCTCATTACAAAGCATAAATGTAACATAGGGCTTTTTTTTCTGTAGCGATCAAAAGAAATTATAAAATTATGGTATAAAGGGATATACTCTCTATCATAACAATAGGAGTGACAAAATAGGTGGTGGCGTAGCTATATATTGCAAGTCCAGTATTAAATCTATATATGTCAGCAAGTCAACCAACCTTGAACCAGGAGTTTAGTTTCTTAACATTGAAATTTATGACAATAAAACTAGAGTTCTGGTGTCATGTGTATATAATCCTAACAAAAAATATGATCTTAGTCCTTTTTTTTGCTGATTTTGCCACCTATATTATAGATTATAATTTTTATGTCACTTGTGGGGATTTTAATATTAATTTGTTCAGTGATGATAATCATAAAGCAAATTTGCTTAACTACGTAAGTTCGGTTGGTCTCTCAATTGTTAATCGCCAAATGCCTACACGTTTTTCAACAAATTGTCTCCCAAGCTTACTTGATTTGTTTCTGCTATCAGATGCTAGCTGCTTACTGTTATTTGATCAAATATCATTTGTATCAGATCATGACCTTCTGTTTTGCTCCGTTGATATAAATATTAATAAAACTGAGACTTCACTTTGATATCGTATAGAGACTTTAAATCAATTAATTATCCTATGTTATTTTCTGACCTTCTTAATCACAACTGAACTGATTGCTGGTATGAGTCGACAGTAGATGATAAGTTAGATGTATTTCTAACATCAGTTCTAGAAATTTATAACCAACATTTACCAGTGCGTACTTTTTACTTCAAAAATTGTTCTTGTCCGTGGTTTAATACAACTGTAAAGCAGTCAATTAGTGAGCGCAATTTGTGTTAATAGATGGAAAAAACCCCATCTAATTGTAACAGAGCTTTTTATAACAGGGCTAGAAATCGAGCTAACTTGGCTACAAGAGAAGCAAAGAAATTTTATTTTTATCACGAAAGCAAAGCACGTCCTTACCATTTGGTTAGCTTTGGAAAAATATCAAAAGTTTAGGTGTCTTTTCGAGAGGAAACTCGGATTGCCTTTTAGATCCTAAAACTCTAAACGAGTTCTTTTCTGTAAATGATCTTAACAAACCGGACTTATCTACTATTCAGCCTACTT
Source organism: Gymnosoma rotundatum (assembly GCA_916610165.2). Classification (NCBI taxonomy): domain Eukaryota; kingdom Metazoa; phylum Arthropoda; class Insecta; order Diptera; family Tachinidae; genus Gymnosoma; species Gymnosoma rotundatum. The sequence continues at coordinate 71,948,938 of OU744340.1, forward strand.
ATTATTGCCCGAATAAGTTCCGGTTCTTTACTGTTTCTGATGACGAAGTCTTTAGAACTGTGATGAGCATTCGCTCTAATGCTATTGGTGAGGATAGTGTATGTATACGATTTCTAAAAATAATTTTACCGTATGTTGTTGGATTTATTACACATATCATAAATCATTGCTTCACAACTAATGTAAATTGTTTGCTGCCTCCGCTGCAATCTGGGTTTCGTTCAAACCATAGTTGTACTACTGCAGTGCTAAAAGTAATTAATGATATCAGACCGGCCTATGATATGGGTCCCTTATGTGCTTATTAGAATTCTCAAAGGCGTTTGATAGAGTTAATCATGCAATTCTTTGTAGAAAACTAGAATGCTTCTTTCGGTTTGACCACTGCGCAGTATTGCTAATAAGAAACTACTTAACTGAATGTTTACAGAAAGTGGTTGTTGGTTCGAGGGAGTCAATCTTTGTGTGCGTGAATTCTGGAGTTCCACAAGACTCAGTTCTTGGGCCTTTGATGTTCAGTTTTTTATCAACGATATTTTTAATGTAGTTAAATTTGTTAATATTCATGCGTATGCTGATGATATCCAACTTTACACATGTTGCCGCATTGGTCTTGTTGACGATATGTGTTATAAACTTAATGAGGACCTAAATGATGTTTGCATGTGGGCTAAAAAGAACAACCTTACGCTTAACCCAACCAAATCGGTTCTATTACCCATCAGCAAGAACAAGCTCCATTTCAACCAGCTTCCAACTGTTAAGTTAGGTCATACTCCACTTGTTTATGTGAAAAAAGTTAAATATTTAGGATTTATCCTCAACTCGTCGTTAACATGCTGTGATCACATTAACAATACAGTGCGTAGCGTGTATCTAATACTACGTAATTTAAGAATAACCTCAAAGTACACACCAATAGATGTAAAGAAACCTCTTGTATTACAACTAATTGTACCTATTATCACTAGCTCTGCTGAGGTATATAGCAAATTAGACTCGTATTCGCTTCATAAGTTAGAAGTATCATTCAACAATGCTACGCGATATGTATATGGTATTCACAGATTTAGTAGTATGATTCTTGGTTGTGACCTATTGGACTATCTAAAAATGCGCAATTTGATTTTTCTGTACAAATTAATAAGTGTCCAATCACCTGGCTATTTGTTTAACAAAATCTCATTTGGAAGGTCAGCCAGGGGTTTGTTGTTAATACCACCAAGGTACAACCATCTAAACGCAAGTAGATTCTTCTTCATCAATGCCATAAAGCTCTGGAACTCATTACCCGCAAACATAAAACTCATTGCTGACAGACAGGGTTTTAAGAAATCCCTCATGGAATTTTTTATACGTGATATATAGTCCAACTCATTCTCCCTCTTTCTATCTTATTCTTCATCGACTTAATTTTCTAATAAAGTTATTTTATTCCATCACTTTTTTATATTCTTGCTAAATATTTTAAATTGTATTTTTTATTATTATTCCATTCCTTATTATTTATTTAGTTTTTTTTGCTTTTAATTTATTTGTTTTTCTTAATTTTTAAATTTTTTGTTAGTTTTTAATACAAATTGCTATATTGTAATTTTTATGTAATACCACTGCCCGTTATGTAATACCACTGAACTGTAAAAGAATTTCATTCTTAAAGTCATGATAGGTAAATAAATACATAAAAAATAAAAAATAAATAAATAAATAAATATTGTGACTACTTCAAAATATTAATCTCGAAAATAAAAATAATGTGAATAATTTGTACGGCAACATATCATAAAATTTTTGGCAGTGTATAGGAATCAACTTCTATAAATCATGTAATTGCTTCAATTTCTTTTTCGGAATTTCTTTATACATATTGCTGTGCTGCAATGATGTGTTCTCGTATTCGTCTGTAATATTTGTTTTAAAATAATGAGCCAAGAAGAATCGTATTAAAGAGCAAGCAACATATTTAAAAATTGAATTGAGAAATATGGCTTCGGAAGTTTTTTTTTTAAATCTAAAAAAAAAACGTGCAAACCAAATGGCGTTATTCTAGACGTTTTTTTTTGATATTTCTTTGGCTTCTTTAATAATTTGAATGACATTTGGAAATTTCTTTAGTTTTTTCATTCGCATTCACACAGCCAAATATGTTCTCGGCAACATTCCATTAGTATTGTTATTGTTCGCTTTTAGGTGCATGCAAAGAAAACGTCAATAAAGCGTATAACCGAGTACCGAACACAAAAATTGATTCTTTCTTTTCCAACCGTAATTTGCTAGCAACCAAAATTTTTCCCTTCCAAATTTTTACTCGTCTAAACTAACGGACTAAGTGCACCAAAGTAAATTTATATTACATAAGCAAAAAAAAAAGAATACCACCTTTTTGGGAAAATCCTTATAAACGTTATTTTTTACATTTTTTCAATTAAAAGGCTTGTTTGTACCTTTTTAAGGTAAAGCGCTATTAGAACAAAACTTGAAACTTGTTTATTCTAACTTTTATTAAGAATACAGCAAGCAGAGAATGACAATGGGTGATTGCAACAATGTTCATACAAAATTTTTATTCTAAACACTGTTGCCAGAAGTGCAGATTTATCTGCATTTTAAAGATTTTAGCCTCACAAATTGCCAAAAACCAGTTTTGAAGATATTTGGAATAAAATCGAAGATTTTTAAAAATCTTTCACAACTTCTATTACGTTGCCTAAATTTTCTTGTTTTGTTTGGAAAACGTGCAGACTTGTAAAATAATTTTTCTTTCTAAAAAAGCTTTTTAGAAATTAAAAAAAATGAAGTTAAACCAAAATCAATTTCAATTCATTTATAACAGCCACTGTTCAATTGTATTAAAAAAAGTATTTTAAGAAATGACCTTTCAATTAAAAAATTCTTATGCATGAGATTTAAGGTCTGCATAGAATTTAAAATCTGTTTTTAAGCTTGGTAAAAGTAGACCAATAAAAAGTCAAATATCAGATTTATTTATTATAAAATGCATAAATATGTCACTCACTGGTATTATGTTCGTCGTATGCATAACTCAAATAGAGCAGATAGAACTGCTGTGGAGACGCTAGATAGAGATGAATACAATTGTTTGCCGAACAGTCCAAAACATCATAACCAATTTGACAAAATACAAATTTTTTTAATAATATTTTTTGTTGAATTATAGGAACACCCTCTACTTTTTAAATTCAAATTATAAGCTTCTTGTTATAGCGAACTTAGAAAAACATGTCCCCTGTTCAAAAGTCCTGCCACATACACCATATTATATCAACTATTGGGACACCCGTTTATTTCCAATTCCAAATTTTATACATGTTGTTATGGAGAGTTAGTAATGCAGGTTCTTTGTAAATTTCAATCGTCTGTCTACAACTATTTAAAAGTATGGCTATATACCAAATTAAATGAACTATTGGTGCACCATTTAATTTATAATATTAAATATTATTAGCTGTTACTATAACGGCCACAGCAATCGACATTGCGTCAAATATACAAGCGCTTGTCTATAACGGTTCAAAATATAGGCCTATATAAGTAAACCTACAGTAATTATGGGACACCCTTTAGTTTTTAAATTCAAATTATAAACTAGGTAATAAGGGGACTTAGAATTACAGCTCCCTTTTATGTTTCAGCGGTTCAAAAGTACGGCCACACACTTGAAAGTACATCAACTATTGGAATACCCTTTACCTTCTAAATCCATATTTAATACTTGTTTTTTTAGAGGAATTACCAATACAGGTTCGTTGTAAATTCCAAGCGTCTGTCTATAACTTTTAAAATGTATGGCAATATACATCAAATTAAATGAACTATTGGCGCACCCTTTAATTTATAATTCTTAATATTAATACTTGTTACTTGTTACTTGATATTCTGTCCAATTTGCAAGCGTTGGTCTATAACGGTTCAAAAATTTTGTTCACATACACAAAATTACATTAACTATTGGAAAACCCTTTAACTTCCAATTCAAAATTTTATACTTGTTGTTATAGAGGAGTAAGAAATACATGTTCTTTGTAAATTTCAATCGTCTGTCTACAACTGTTTAAAAGTATGGCTATATACCAAATTAAATGAACTATTGGCCCACCCTTTAATTTATAATTTGTAATATTAATACTTGTTACTATAAAGGCCATAGCAATCGACATTCTATACAATTTGTAAGCGTTTGTCTAAAACAATTCAAGAGATAGGCCTATATAAGTAAATCTTTATCAATTATGGGACACCCTTTAATTTCTAAATTTAAATTATAAACTCGTTGATATAGCGGATTTAGCAATATGGGTCCCTTTTAAGTTTCAGCGTTTTGTCTATAACGGTTCAAAGGCTTGGTCACATACACAAAACAACATTAACTATTGGAACACCCTTTAATTTCCAAATCCAAATTTTATACTTGTTGTTATAGCGGACCTAACAATACAGGTTCGTTGTAAATTTCAAGCGTCTGTATACAACTGTTCAAAAGTATGGCCATAGACATCAAATTTAATGAACTATTGGCGCACCCTTTAATTTAAAATTTGTAATATTAATACTTGTTACTATAACGGCCACAGCAATCGATATTCTGTACAATTTGTAAGAGTTTATCTAAAACGGTTTAAAAGGTATGCCCATATAAAAAATTTTAAAAATTTTGGGCACCCTTTAATTTTTAGATTTATTATTGTATAATTTTTTGTTTTTGGGAGCCATAGTAATACGCAGTCATTTTAAATTTTACAGAATCGGCCTTTACAGTTCATAATACACGTAAAAAATTTGTATGTTGTATAGGAACACCCTTTAATTTTTAAGATTATGAATTGTTTTTAAAACGGGACCAATCTGTAAGCATAATCTATCTTATTACCAAAAATTTTCAAAATCGGATCAGAAATGACTGAGTTCGGGAGGCACAAATATAAAATAAGCAACATTCAGCCGAATTGTATAACCTCCTTCTTTTTTTGAAGTCGGTTAAATAAAAAGAAATAACTTTCGTTAATTTCTGGAAAAATGTGTTCTAAATAAGAAGTACTGGTCTGATTCTGCTTTCCCAACTCTTTGAGCGTTTGTCCAAAATGTAACGACTTTACCACATTCATCGGCAAATGTCGAGAGAATATTTAGTCAGGTAAATTTAAATAAAACAAAACTTCGTAATCGTTTAAAAATGAATCTTTCGTAAGAACATTGCTTACAAAAGATTATTTAATACTTAGAAACTTCAAATGTTTCGACACACTTATATCTACAGATTTGCTAATATGATGTCATCTTATATTTATTATTTATATAATTTTATATAAAGTTTATAGCATCCAATAGAACTTTTACATTCGTAACCATTTAACTTTAATATAATTTTTTCATTCTGTAATTTGTTTTTGCTTTTTTTTATTATTTTTATAAATATTCCGATATATTGTATAGAATTAAATTGTCATTTTTAAATAAAGTAAAAATGTATTTGGAGATTTATTAAAGATTTTTAAAATAAGGTGCATATTTTGCAGATTTTTCGCGAAATATTGTTGGATTTCGCAGATTTTACACCTTAAAGTTCCAGCAACATTGGTTCTAAAAACAAGACTTTATATTCAAACGATCAAACTTGTTTGAACGCACATAATCCCTGTTGATTTTAATTCAATCAAATAATGTGTATATTGTTGGCTGTGTGATTTCAATCACGTGTCATCTAACTCAAATCAATTCTGGTGGTTGTTCAGAAAACTGTTCATTCGAATCATCAGTGATTATATTAATGTAGAATAAAAATCAAAAAGCAAAAACGAACGCTTATAAGTTTGTTCATGAGTTTTTATATACATATGTTTTTAAATGATGACAGAACGAAATAGTAATGAAAGCAAAATGATTTAACAGAAACAAAGTAATATTTATTTATTTAATATATGTACAACTTAATAAAATAAGAATACTATAAGGTTTAACAAAAAAAAAAAAAAATATTTTATTTTTTAAATTCTTACTTCTTCGAATGAAGAAATACTTTAGGTGTATCACAAGATACTGTCTTCGAACTATAAATTTATTAAAAAAAACTAAAGCAAGGACGTATACAATTAACATTTTATGGGTTCATTTCTTCTAGTAATGAAAGTAATATGCATGCAGGCCAAATTGCTAGGTATGACTTATATAGCTGCAAATAGAGAATATGCTATTTTGGTTTTGTAAGACTCTTGTGTGTGAGGTTTTCCCAACTATAAGAAATGTTAATGTATTACTATCTAATACTTGAGGTTTAAAAATTTGATTTTGAATTGTTTTTTCATAAATCCTTATTAGGCTTCTCCATACATTTTTTTTTAAAGAAAATACCATATTAAAATCTAAATAAAATCAGAGCTAAATCATTTTTTTTTGTAATATTACTAGCCTTATCTTTCTGCAATAATAGGGATATTCATGCCGTTTTTAAGTTTTAAAAAAATATTTCTGAATATCTCTGAATAAGAAATTTAAACGAATGCGGGTTTTCGTTTGTTTTAATCAATTAATGTTTATGCAAATTGTTTACGTAGTATGTAGTTCAGTTTAATTAATGTAGATATTATTTCGATATCTTGTTTTCGAATAGCAATTTTTTATTACCGCTATTTGTATTTGGAATGCTCTTCCATATAATCAACAAATAAAAAATAAAATTTCTTGTAGAAAATTCTTTTTTAATTTTTTTTAATAAACTATTTAATTTAAAAAATCTGGACGTAGCTGTCCAGAAAGTGCAGGAGTTTATTCTGCTAGCGTCTAATTTAAGAAAAATTTTCTTTGGAAAACGTCCGCATACATTTGTAAAATAAATTTTCTTTCTAAGAAAGATTTTTAGAAATTAAAAATAAATGAACTCAAGCCAAAATAATTTCAATTCATTCATAATATTCACAGTTCAAATAATAATTTAATAAAAATTAAATTAAAGTCTAATTAAATTTAAAAAATCTAAAAAAAACTAAATTAAATACAAGAATATCATCGCGCAAATTCGACTTAAAAACTGACAAACAATCGAATCAAAAAGCTGACCTTGCAACCCACTGTGCAATAACTGGACATCAACCAAATTTTAAAGAAGTGGGAATATTAATTGAAGAGAGAAATGCATCAAAGAGATACATGCAGGAGATGCTGCAAATAATATATATTCCAGTTGAGAGAAGAATTAACTACAAAACAGATACGGACAATTGCGGTCATGTATATCGAACACAATCAACAAACATAGAAACGAAAAACGAAAAAGACAGTCAGTGACATAAGCTTAAATAATAAACAACAGACGACGCTGATATATACTAACATTTAGGTAATTGTAATTTGTTTGTTATGCTGTGAAAAAAGTAAATTATTTAAAAAACAATCAAAAGAGTTTTTTGTAATTTATAAAATTTGAGGACCATAACAAAGCCGAAGCATAATTAAAACAAATAAAACAATAACCTTTTTATGTCATTTTCAAAAAATTATGTGTCCGAGGTATCCAAATTTGGTGGCATACCTAGAACCCTTACCGTTAGTAGATTCACGAGAAAATAGCTCTCCTTTACCTCTGTTAAATTTCATTAAGATATCTTGAGTGGTTCATGAGATACCGAATTTTGCCCAGAAAAAAATCATTCTCATGAATGAAACACAAACATCACAGTCATCTTTTTTGGGCTTGAAAATATAGTAGTCTAACTTTTTTATTGTTTCGACTACAACAGACTAAGACAATTTCATATCTTTGTTTTCGACGTTTGTCTCACACTCACTTAGGTAAAAATCATAAATACGTTTGCATAAAGAAAAAACAGTTTAGAAGTACAATTTTGTTTAATTTCGTTGACCAGTTTTCTAAAAACTCACTTCTTATGTGATTGCCCTGGCCCCACCGCTCCTTTTTCTTTTCAGTGGGCTCAGCTGTGAGGCATGTTTCTCACATTTTCTAATCCAATTTCGCACCATCTTTTTCTTGAATTCTAATGTCGAAAAAAACAAACGACGACATACTTGCAGTGGATTTGAATTCTTGTTTAAAATAAATTTACCGAAAATTAAACAAACAAACAGTAGCCGCGGCTGAGAAATGAACTCAAAGGCAATCCATTACAGTTTGCTAGAGATCACATCACATGGGACATTCTATACGAATAAAGGCGAGGTCTTTCAAATAGCATCACAGTAGAAAGGGTGGAGCAACGGTCTGCGGTATTATAATGTATTACGAAATAATTATTTTAAAAAAGAGATCTAGCATCTGCTATTTTAATTTGTAAAATGTTACTAATTATCTTAATATTAATGGTTCTTAAAACACGATAATATTTCACTTTGTATGGGTGGTACCACGGTCACTGCCATCGGATTTTAGATATAAAACTTTAGGGCTTGACCCTTTATAATTCTTAAGTCACATAGTGAATAGTATTTACTTTATATGAGAGGTACCACGCACACTCTTCCAGCCAGTTTTTGGTTTGACTATATTGTAAGAGCGGTACTCGTTCAGAATTTCAATAATCTACCTGTTATAGTTTTCTAGTTTAACTGTAAACATTTTTTATTTTGTATGGGTAGTAAACACGCCCACAGTCTATGTTCTGCTGTACTATATACATTCATTGGTTGGGGAGAATTTCCAGATTATACCTTGTAAAGTTCCTAATTAACACAATGATAAATATATATAATAGGTATGGGAATTGCCACGCACACTTGAAATAAAAAAAATATGTTCGTTATGTTCTGAGAACATGAAAGGTCCAACGTTTTCTTTAAACTAATTATAGTTTAATTAAATCAATAAAAAAATATAATATATAAATTGAGATCTGATTAATAAAATGCGTTATAATAATAATTTTATAGTTTTTTTATATTTGCAATATGTATATACATTTCATTCTCTTTGTATGCGAATTGAATTTCTTAAGCATTTTTTGAAAGGTATAATGTGTATGCTGCACATGTGCTATCTGCATTCATAGAAGTTTTTACACCCAATAAATCTTTAAGAAGTATTAACTTCTATTAATTCTATTTCGCACACGAGTCTTAAAATCGAAAATACTGTTTCAACGCAGGCATTATTAATTGGAATTACCAGCATATTAGGTACGGCCAAAGAATGTTCTTTAAAATGGTGCGTACCTGCAGTATCCTCACAACTGTAAACCTTCGACTTAAATTTATGTTAATTAGTGGGAATAAAATAATCTTTCCAATTAATAAAATGTAATTTTTTTATGGTAAAACACCAAATTGTTGGTACTAGAACAGAACTATAGAATTCGTGGTATTGTTGGTAAAAATAAAAGTTTCTGGTTAACGTTAATGCAAAAACTTTAGATCGTTTCTACCTTTTACACATACATATGTAAAATATATGTAAATGTTTAATTTATTGTTATTTTATTTTTCCATGTACGTTATTTTCGTACCCGCAGTTATTTTTATTTTTTCATGTACTTTTTTTCCGTACCGTCCGGAAAATAAAGTACGCGTACACATACACTCGTACATTCACGTACGTGTACGCAAATGAATATTTTAATAAAACACATTCGTGGATGTGAACAGAAATTTTCTACTTTCAGAGACACACTTAATTGTTATAAAAAAAATGTACGCGTTGGTTTTGAAGAAAACATTGCCTGTACGATGAGTGTACTTTCTGAACTCTGATTTAGTGGAAATAATGTTTGGCATATCAATGGATATGGTTATACTCTTTATAAACTGTTCACAGTTATGTACTTTATTTAAAACTGATGGCTTCAAAATTTGGCATTCTAGTAGCCTTCGATGCATACTGCCTGCGTCCACATTGAATAATTGAAATTCTAAGTTTAAAATACACAGTTCACGTAAATGTTCCATACAATTTTTCTTATCGAATTTTTAAGACAAATTAAATACTCATCAGAACATGTAAAACACAAACGGCAAACACTTTATAAGTCATCAAAAAATCATAATGGTGCCAAATCAAAAATTAGTTCGCCAATATATTCAAAAATCGCCACGTTTGGAATAATCGTCATACCTGACATCCCAGCAGCATAATGCCTGAACTACAACTGAATATAAAGAGCTACTGTTTAAGAATTGAGTTCATTTTTATTGTGATGGCACTTTTAGTGAGCGAAATTGTATCGTTATTTACTAAGTCAGCAGCAATACACCAGTAGCTAATTATTATAACTAACAAAATAAACACTCCGCAATTCATAAAGATAAAAATCGCACTTATAAAATTTTTTTTTATTTTAATAACCAGACGCTTAAAAAGCCGTCATATATTAAAAAAAATTTTTTTGTAAAATTTATAGCTGGATTAGATTAACAATTTTTAACGTCAATTTACAATCTTGAAATTTATTTCATGCTATAAAAAAATAACAAAAATATATGTTATCAAAGTCAGATAATCAAGATTGTTTAACTAATCATAACCTATTGGTCTACGTTTTAATCGCTTAAGTGTTTAAAAATGTCGAGTATAAAAGCAAAGAGTTTTTTTTTAAATTAGAACAGTGCAAAATTGTGGGCAGTAAGAAAACAATAAATTAAATAAAATATGAAATATTCTTTATTTATTTTTGGGTTGTATTTAGTGGCCGTGAGTGCTGGCCCTATTGACAAACCAAACGTAGACATTGAAGAAAAAGTCAAAAATATCCTTAAGGAAGTGGCTGAAAACTCAAAAGAAGCCGCTAATAATCTTAAAAACCAAGCTGAGGAATTTTATGTAGATCGCTTGAAACAAGTTAATGCTGCTGTGTCCGCAATTGAAGATTTGCGTGAGATCAACGAAACGTGTGTAGCTGCAGAAGATGAAAAAATTAATACAACTGTTAGTGCCATGCACATCTCTTTGGCAAATTGTGGTGCTACAGCTGTCAACACTTCAGCTAACATTGTGGTAGATATTAGTAAGCCCGCTAAGCAACTGGTATTTGATGGTTACGATGTACTACGCTTATATAGAAAATGCAAGAAACATCTCAATCCTGTTTTGAAAAACATTTGCTATAGCCGCTTAACTGTTAAGGGTACTTTATACTTGAACAACGCTCGTAAGTCAACCAAAGCTATTAAGGAGACCGTTAACGACGGTATTCCTAAAGTAAAGACAGAAAGTAAGGATTGCGCTAATTCCGCTGTCGATGTTGCCATGAAAGAGCTGGCAGAAATTCGAGCATCTATCGATGCCTGCATTAAGGGAGAGTAAATTAATAACAAAATATTATTAAAATAAATATTATACATTTTTATGTTGCACTTAAAAATGCCGGTTTAGATTTTTTACAGACAATTTGCGAATCATTTCCAAACAAACTGCATATGTTGAATAGAGTCTTGGTCGCGAATGGATTTTAAGTTTTTAAGGTAAAAATAAAAAATCTGATTAAATGGAATTTTGCGTCCCGAGGTAATTAGTCGTCAGATTGCTCTTATTTACCGTAAATTTTGTACCAAAATACCCAGGTGCTAAAGCAAATCTGTTTCGCTTAACAAGAGGGCTGTGTATTTCGTTTTGTTTCCAACTTATATACACCTGTAGATAAGCGGCAGTTTTATCAGTTAATATTTAATAAAAACAAGTAATCAATAAGCGTTTGATAAAAAATAAGATACAAGAGGTGCTAAAAGTTGAGTCTTGAAAAATAAATTTTATAATAAAAAACCTTAGTATGCAGTCAAGATTTGATAACTCGAACTTTTCTAACCGAAATTATTTTAACTCGAACTACTTAGCTTTGGCAGTAGCGCTATAACAATAAATAATATACAAATTCCATAAATGGAATTCTCGAAGATTTCCATAACTTGAAAGGAATATATACAGTGGTGTTCTATAAAATAGAGCTACCTTGATCTAGCATTTTTCAAACTACAAATAATGTACAACAAACTTTATAACTATTTCTTTTTATATATCGGTTTACTCGTAAAGTAAAAGATACAAAAATAATGCAAATGTTGGAATTCAAAACTTAAATAAAAATTTACGCATTATATTTTTACAAGTCACCAGGTCCTGCCTGTGCATAAAAATAGAGCCAGCCAATCTAGTTACCTAAAATAATTTTTTTGTTCCTTTACTGAATTTTTTCTCATTAATTATTATTTCTTTACTTCACTATTTTGTGGAATAACCCTTATTTTTTATAACGTCTGTGCATAGTTTTCGCATTGAGTTCACAAGTTTTTGGCAGGTTTCTACAGGAATATTTTTCTACGCACCCTGAATTGAAGTCCAAAGTTCGTCGTTATTGGATGGATTTATTCCTCGAAGACACATTTTTACTATTTCTCGATAGAATTTAGCCTAAAACCTTGACGTTATGTTCTTCAAAATAGTCATTAAAAATATTTAAATAATAAGCGGCATCCATTCTACCCTCAATCCGAAATTAGGGACCAATACTATAATATGAAAAATATCCCCATACCATTATGTTTCTGCCTCCATCTTTAATGGTTTTTGTGGTGTTTTGTGTGCGGAATTCGGTGTTGGGAGATCTTCGTACAGGAAGGTTGCTTATGTCTGACTTAAACAAATAAGCTTTCGTTTCGTCAAACCATAGAATATTTCTCCATTCGCTTACAGGCCAATCTACATGATTTTGGGCAAATTCTAATCTTTTCTTCAGATGCTTATACTGAGGTATGAGACCTTTCTACTACTTCTAGCCTTCAAATTAATTCTAATACGAAGCCTTCTTATGGTTAAGGTAGAAACATCTAGATTATGCTCTTTTTAAAAATGGAAGAGGTCTCAAAGGATCTTTATTTACATGACGCAAAATTGTTCGCTCCTCTAGACGTGTAATTTTCGACGGTCATTTTTGACAGCGTTTTCCACCATTTTTTAGAGCATCCAATTATTCCGGCAATTTTCCTATAACTTTTTTCTTTATTATGGGGTTTTTTTATTGTCTCCCGGCTCTCGTAGGTAGTACAAGGTTATCCTCTGCCCATTGTAAATACTTTTATATAAAAATGTTGTGAGATTCCTTTCGAATTGTACTTAAAAACACTAAGCTTACCTTTTTATACACAAATTTAAGAAAGAAAAAGAAATTTAATTTGTAAAAGTTGATTATTTTTCAAAACTGGGGCCTAATCACCGCATTCGATATCGAGTAAAGTCTATCGTAATTTTTCATTTTGGTATCACGACATCCGATATCGAATGAAATGTATCGTAATTTGGTATGATAGCATTCGATATCGAGTAATCAAACAAATAACATCTCTCGAGCTGTCATTCGATACGTCAGAGCTTGTCGTATGCAATTATAATTTTATTTTTTCGCGGCAAAAAGTTAAAGTTTTAGTTCTTTCAATTATATTTAAAGGAAAAATGTAAGTTTAATAGATATGCATATGTATATCATGGCAAATTAAAAGTAAAAATTTTTATTTTATAGGACAAATATTAATAAAATAAATGCAACGCAAAAGGAGTTGATGGCGGAATTTATGAGTTTACACCCACAGTTGGCAAAAAATATATTATCTAATTGTGCCCAAGGAAGGTCAGTTGCAAACAAGCTTTGGGAGCAGCTGTCCAATAATTTAAATAGAGCTGGGCCACCGATAAAAGATATTAAGTCATGGAGAAAGGTAAGTAGATTTTCTTGGATTTGAAAAAAGAGTGGCTGTTTTATTGTTGTTGTAACAGTTCTGCTGCTGACGAGAGTTTTTCCCTGGGGAAATACCTCCCGGCTTGTACGCCAGCATTAAAAACAGCATCCCTTTATTGTTTGCCTTATTGCTTTTGTAGATTTTAATTGTTGCCTTTTGAAATTTATTTTTTAGGTTTTTACTGATCAAAAACATCAAGTTAAAAAGAAGGTCTCTTTTAATATTTCTTCAAAGAGAAAAACTGGAGGAGGTCCCTACGAGGAATTGACCTTGTCACCGGCTGAGGAACAAATTTTGCAGGCTGCAGGTATAGGTGTAAGCGTTGAGGGTCTTCGTTCTACCAAAACTTTTGGTGCTTCCAAAGAGGTCTTAGAGCCTTGTACTGAAGAGGTGGAAAATTATTTTGAAGAATATATTGATGAAAGCGATAAAGACAATACAGGAAGGGAAACTCATGAGGTTTTAGAGAAGGTTTTGAAAAAAAAGTAATAAATAAAGAAAGTTCTAAAAGTGATACCAAACTAAACCTTCTTAGAACCAATTTAGAAAAATTTGAGCAGTCTCAAAACATGTTAAGTTCCAAATTTGACCGTTTGCTAACATTAGTGGAAAAGTCTAATGAACTTAAGGAGAGATTCATCAAATTGAAAGAAGAAGAACTTGCTGCAAACTTGGCTGTTAAAAAAGTTGATCTGGAAATAGAGACTTTAGAATTAGAAATGCTAAAGCAACGATTTGAATAAATAAATATAAGTATGTATATACCTATGTATGTAAATATAAATATATATATATATATATATATATATATATATATATATATATATATATATATATATATATATATATATATATATATATACATTTATATATATTTATTTATTTATATATTTATTTATATATATTTATTTATTTATATATATATCCTAATTTATAAGATTTTATTTAAAAAAATAATTTTTTTGTTATGAACAAAGCAATATGTACTTATATGTATATCCTAGTAGTAATAGTATATCTTTGTAAGATTTTGTTTTTCTTTTAGAAAATGAATTTAATGTTTTTATTTTTTGTTTTTCTTAAATACAATAAAAAGTACAAATACACTTTGTGTAAACATGTTCCTTAAGACAAAATAGTTTTATTTGTTTCTCCATAAAGATAGTTTAATGTGATCCCTAACTTTTTTTCCAATTTTTGTTAACTGAGTCTCATTACCAATATCAGGATCAGGGGGAAGGGCTTCAGCACTAAAGTTATGTGTGTAACTGGGAACTTTAAAATAAATACACACATTGTGTAGGGCAACACATGCATTAATAAAACAGGCCATTTTTTCCGGGCTGTATCGGCTTCTCTTCTCGTTGCTTAGAATTTTCCAACGCGCTTTTAGGATGCCAATAGTTCTCTCTATTATACATCTAGCTTTAGAATGTATATCATTAAAGTGGGTTTCCATCGACCCTTCCTCGATATTCCTGTATGGAGTTATTAACCATGGCTCAAGTGGGTATCCAGAATCGCCTTAAAAATAAACATTTGATTTTAATTACATAAGTTTCATACATACATACATAAAATTTGTTCGCATTACCTAAAAGCCAAGCATTTTTTAAGGTGTTTTCATTATAAAGCTCTTCTAACCTAAGCTTTTCCTCAGAATGCCTCCATACAAATGAGTCATGAGCAGCTCCACCATATCTTGAGTTAATACTCAGTATTTTATATTCGTGATCACAAATCTGAAAAAAAAACCTTGAAGATTACTTCTTTGTGATAAATTTTACAACAATACCACCATAGCATTAAGACTGTGGTAGCCTTTCCTATTGAAGAACATATGTTCATTCTTAGTAGGCCTTTGCAGACCTATGTGAGTGCCGTCTACACATCCAATCACTTAAAGAAAGTTAAACAATTATTACAAATTGCTAGTTAAAACGTTTTTATACAAACCTCCAGGAATATTATATTTGTTAAAGAAATAATCCATGCATGCAAGTGATTGCTCAGGACAAAATTTTATGAATTTTGGACAAAGCTTATTTTCCATTTCTTGTACAACGTGGCTAACTATTTTTGAGACTGTACTCTGTACTAAACCTAACAAGTTATCATTTCCTACACTATGTTGATAACTTCCACTTGCCAAAAGTGAAAGTGTGGCTGCCAATTGAAGTTTTGGTGGCACTGCTGTGGACATATATCCAGTATAATTCAGAGTGCAAAGAACGAAATTGAATGCTTCCTTTGTCAGTCGAAATCTTGTTTTAAATCTAAAAAAGAAACATATTGAATGAAAAAAGTAAAAAATTCGAAAGTTATCTTACGCAGCTGCCGGCAAAGACAAAGGATCACTTTTATCTCTTATTTCTTTCCTTATGCGTACTACACAACTTTCTTCGTCGTCTGATGAAGATAAACAACAAAATAGCGAGGGATTCATTTATTTAAACACAATTTTAATAATTAATTATGAGAATAAAAATTTTTGGCTCAAAGTTTCTGTTTAATTTGGTTGTGTTTGTTTACATTTCAAAAACATATGTTCGTAAATCTATTACATTTTGATAAAAATTACGATTCGACACATATCGCATGACATGATTTGCTTACTCGATACATATCGAAATGTTATTCGATACGATAGTTCACTCGATATCGAATGCGGTGATTAGACCCCTGGCTGTATCTTTTGCACATCCGTTTTCACATCCAAATTTATACTGATAATAAAATGATGACTAATGAAGCTGAAACTATTTTAAACATAACGGGATTACATTTGTAAGAGATGTGTAAAATTAGTGGAACAACTCTTTTATGCTTACTTTTTTGTATGAGGGATTAATCTATTTTATTGCGCATCTATAACTCGAAGTATTTTGCGTTTTTTGTTGGTTTTCTGATTATGGTTGTTTGTTTTGGTTTGTACATTTTACTCTCTTTTGCTTGTTTCCTGATTTGTATATTTTATAATTTATTTATTGTATATTTCAGTTTCATTCATAACTGTCGTTTGCGTTGCAGCTAAACGTGTTTTTAAATGTTTGGCGATTGAAGTAAAATGAGTATGACATTCTGGGTACTACGACCTTGACGATTTAATAAAATAAAGAGTCAATTATGGAATCGTTTGGATCTGGAATTCGGTTTTGTAGTACAATGATTAAGACACTAATATTTAAAAATATTCATAAAGCACTCCTCCATTGGTTTACAGCAAATAAAAGCCAAAATATGCCTATATTTAGCGCAATATTAAAGGAAAAGGCAATAAAGTTTTTAAAACATTTTGGTGACCATAATACTATGGCCAACACAGGTTGACCATGGTCAATTAGTATTTACATAAAATATTTTTTATTTTTAAATTTAGACATGGGGTGGGCTATAAAAAGGCGTACGGTAAAGTGGACTGCTAAAAGTGGTAAAACTCGTTTCGCCGAATTTATTGCAAAAGTACTTCCTACGGAATGTTTTTAATGCGGATAAAAAAAGGATTGTTTTTTAATGTTTTCCAGATAATATATTAATTTTTAAAAACCAGCAATGCCATGCAGGCAAAAATAGCAAGCAGGGTGTCATGTTGTTGCCGGCGGCAAATATGGATGGTTTTGAAAAGCTTCAAATTCAATGGATTAGAAGAAGTGTCAAACCTGGTTTCGTGGTGTTAAGTGGTTACCTGTACAATATAAAGCAAACTCAAAGGCCTGAATGTCTGGACAACTTTTTGAAGACTGGGTTTTAAAAATGGATAAACAAAATTAAAGTGCCGGCCGAAAAATTATATTGTTTATTGATAATTGTCCAGCTCTTCTAAAAGCTGTACAAAGCAAACTGAAAGCTATTAAGTTGGCATTTTTTCTAAATTGCAACCACTTGATCAGCGCATAATTCAAAACTTCAAAGTCTTCTATCGTAGCAGAAAAGTAAAATAAACACTTTACCAATAGAGGTAAACGAAAAACAGGTCATCAGCCCATCAGAAATGGTGAAGAAAATTTTTTCGCACATAGAATTTGCATTTACAAACCAATGACACTACAACTGATGAGCACTATAAGGCTTTCATCTCAAAATATTCTACTTCCTTGTTTATAAATATATGCTTGGGCACGTAGTTTTCAGTTATTGAGTATTTAATATTATTATAATTTTGATATTATGTTGATCTTTCTTAGCTTTTATATGATCTTTCCAAGTGAGCCGTTTGTCAAGATACATCCCTAAATATTTTACACAATTTATTTTTGGTATTCGAAAGCCATTCAGATAAAAAGGTCGACAATCTTCCTTTCGCAAAGTAAACGTGATATGATTTGATTTATCTGTGTTTGTTTCAATATTCCATTTGCCAAATATATTGTTGTAAATCATTTAGTTCTCTTTGGAGAACAATCGATGCTTCCACTGGAGACTCATTTGCAGATATTATAGCAGTTTCATCAGCGTATGTGGCTAGTGTAATATTGTCTGTTGTGGGCATGTCGGACGTAAAAAAAGTATATAATAGGGGATCTAAAACGCCGCCTCGTGGTACTCCTGAGTATATTTCATATATACTAGGATTTTCATCACAAACTTTACAAATAATTTTTGATCCTGTAAATAGGACTTTAGTACATTATAAAATGGTGCAGGTAAAATGCATTTCTGTTTGTATAGAATGCCTTCATGCCAGACTGTATCAAAAGCTTGCTTAATATTTAGAAATACCGCTAAACAGTACATTTTTCTTTCTTATGAGTCCGATATTACGTTAATTATCCTGTGACATTGCTTCACGAAAGCCAAATTGGTGGTCAGGCATAATTTTTTGTTTTTCTAAAATTGGCTGTAATCTAGAAGCAAAAAGTTTCTTATATATCTTTGAAAAACTTGAAAGTAGACTTACGGGTCTATAAAATGTAAAGTGATTTTCTAGTTTATTGGGTTTCTGAATCATTTTTATTTCAGCACATTTCCATTCAGATGGAAAGTAAGAAAGCCGTGGAACAGAGTTATATATTGACGTCCAGAATACAATGCTCTTAATGGATAATGATTTAAAAACCATAGAATCAATTTTGTCATGCCCTGGAGATTTCTTGTTATTGAGCAAATTTTATTCTGCACTTCTTGTGGCGAAAAAGACTTAATTGGCAGATCCATTTGGTGTGGAGATTCTAAAGCATTAAGAATTTCCGATCCATTAATTGTATAAGACATTTGGAAAGGTTGAAAAGTATGTTTTAAATGTTCGAAAAATGCATCTGCCTTAATTTTGCTATTTCTGCACCATATGCTATCTTGGGTGACGATCGGTATATTTCTTTTAATTGGATGTTTTAAATACCTAGTGGCTTTCCATAAACTATAATCAGAATCTTTCGATGTATCTAAGTTTCTTACAAAATTTGCTAATTCGTCGTTTTTAACTTCTGTAATACGTTTTATGAGATTATTTGAATTTCGATTAAAGTTCGTTTTATCCAGCGTTGTCAACTTTGAAAATTCAAAACGCACCAAAGTGAAGAAAAAAAAAGCACCATTTAAAAGAAAACGCACCAAGTTTTAGAATTTATTTTTTATTTTAAATCTTTAATGATTTAGTTTTTCAAAAATAGTGTAATTTTTTTGTATTAAAAATATAACAAGAAAGCATTCCTAAAGTTCAAGGTTTTTACAAACAAACAAAAAAATACAAAATAAAAAAAAACAAAGAAAATAAAACTTAACAAAAATAGAAAAATAAACAAATATGTTTGTGTTAATTCCCAGTTAGCATTTTTTTGAATTATTGATCATCTTCGATTCTTTTTTGACTCTTCTACACGATTAAAATGATCGTTTATGCGCTCGTTTTAGAGTCGAAAATGATTGTTTTGTCGGTAAAAAATGGTACCCTAGCCGCGACTCTTCTAAACAAGTCCCTTATGACTCGCGTTTTCGACTGATTTTCGGTACTGTTTTCAATCGTACTTATAATTAAATACGATACTTTTTCGAGTCAATTTTTGATCATATTACTACCGGTATGCGAGTCTTCTTCGAACCATATTATACGAATATTTCTAATTATATTTTTTCTTGAAATAAAACATTGCAAACAACGTTTTGCTTATTTTTTGTTACACGCCGTCTTGACGAGCCATTGATTTGCTTAAGCATTGAACAATTTCATGTGCGCACGGTAAAATGGCTTGTGTAGACCATCGTTGTCGATACAGCGCCAAGCTTTCTCCACGCAGGCAAACATGACAAATGTTTGTAACCTAATCTGCTGACGTTTTGTTCATGTGCGAACAAATCAATTGCTCGTCAAGACGTAGTGTTACATTTGTTAGCATGTTAATCCTAATTTTCCTTAAATTCAAATTTAAAAAAATTTGAAAAAATTCATTTGATATTTGTGTCTCCATTTTTTTTAAGAAGTGACACATGTGTTTTTACGAAAATTAAAAAATAAAAATGAAATACATATGTATGTATTTGAATCATTTTTTCATCGTTAGGCTGCGTTTAATATGTCTCTAAAATAATTCTAAAAACATTTGCTTTTTGTAATTTTTGTTTTTAAAACAAGTCGCTTTCTTTGCGTTTGTCGGAATTATATTCGAGTCTCTTTTTAAAAGCACAACTGATTAATCAGTTTTAAGGCATCTTGGGTAGTCTCTAAAGACTCACTTTGGTGATTTTTGTAAAAACGATTTTCCAAATGATAGCTGGGTGTTTGTACTAGATAATAAATTTTTTTCATATATTGCATACACAAATTTTGAAATAAAAAACACCGATCATTCATAAAAAATCTTTCTGTATAATTACATACATACAGTTTAATAAGTAAAATTCCCTACAAAATTCATTTTATTAAAGGCTTATAAATGCAAAAGAAAATTATGAATAATTTGACATTACATCAACTATTGGGGCACCCTTTAACTTTCAAATCCAAATTTTATACTTGCTGTTATAGCGGACTCAGCAATTCAGATTCGTTGTAAATTTCAAGCGTCTGCCTACAACTGTTAAAAAGTATGGCCATATACATCAAATTACTTGAACTATTAGTATTATTTTTGTATAACTTTTTGTTATTAGGAGCCATAGTAATAAGCAGTCATTTTATATTTTACAGAATCGTCCTTTACAGTTCATAATACACGTAAAAAATTAAAGGAATTTTTAAGATTATAAACTGTTTATTAAACGAGACCAATCTGTAAGCATAATCTATCATATTACCAACAATTTTCAAAATCGGTTTAGAAATGACTGAGTTCTGCAGGCACTAACATAAAAAAGCAACATTCAGTCGAATTGTATAACCTCCTCGGTTGACTGATCACGATAAAACTCTGCTTTTGCTAAGCAGCCTTTACTACAAAAACAATGGCTATGAAAATCTAAAAGGGATAGTATATTCCATACAGTGAAATGTTTCTTTTTTAACATAACATAAATTAATACAACAACAATACCTTTTCATTTTGTGCTTATGATTTGGTACGTCTTAAACGAAATGGTATTAAAACAGGTGTATTTTTTGTACAAAAATTTTTTTGTGGTGCCACCATAAATTAAAAAGAAGCACCAAAATTTTAAAAAAAACGCACCACGCACCAACACGTGAAATTTTCACACTAAAAATTCAAAAAAGCACCCAAAATGGTGCGAAACGCACCAAGTTGACAATGCTGGTTTTATCTATTGGATTTCTGCTTAGCTGCCATTTTCTCCGTAACCTTCTTCTCTCTCTCTCTCTCTCTCTCTTTTAAAAGCTCCGTTTCACCGTTTTTTGGTTGAGTGTGTGCAGTAGATATTTCAGCAGCATAATATATTAGATTAGTAAACATTTTTACGGCTGCATCCATTTCTTCGGTAGATTTATTAGATGTATTTAGATTAAGACTTATTTCCATACAGTCCTGGAAAAGATTTACATCAGTTTTGGATGAAATTATTTTGCTATTTTTTGAAACCTTCGGAAAGATTGTACTAAAACATAGAATTCCGGGTGTATGATCCGAATCGAGGTCATCAGAGTCAATTATATCCAGTAAATTGCTGGAGATACCGGAGTAAACGAAGAAATTTAATAAATCGGGTATCTTTTTTGGATCTGATGGCCAATATGTGGGTCTACCTGTGGACAAATTTTTATAGCCGTATTTTACGACACATTTATAAAGTTCCTTTCCTTTTGGATTGTTAAGTCTAGAACCCTACCAAGGATGTTTTGCATTGAAATCTACGCCTACTAGAAATCTAAAGCCGAGGTTTTGAAAGAAAATTTCGTAGTTCTGAAGAGATAAACTATGTCTAGGGGGGCAATATATGGCATAGATAGGAATTTTAACGTTATCACGCTTAATTTTTACGCCACAGGCTTGAATTGAGGGTTAAATAATAGGTTGTAAAGATTCATATTTTAGATTTGTTTTGATTAGTAGAGCTGAATCAGCGTGAGATTTGCTTGTAATAAGTCGTAGCCTCTTATATTAAAATATGTTTTTGATGTTAAATGTTTCTCAGGTATTAGTAAAATATCCATTTAATTTGCATTCCATGTTGATATTCTTAAGTCTACTTGCATAGTTTTTCCATTATTTTTGTCCTCATATCAAACATTCTTTTCATCATGCGTTCTAGCCTTTCCATTAGTCTCATTTCAGGACTGGCTGTATTTCCTATTACTGTTTGCAAATACGTAACGCTACCGTTGTTCGTGTTACTATTTCTTGTACTTGATTTAAATTGAGAAAAGTTGTTGTTAGCTTGTGGAGTTTGTTAAGATCTGTATTGGTTTTGTCTATTAAAAAAGTTTCTTTTTTGATGAATCATTTTTTGGTAAACTGAGCACCCTTTATATTTGGCGGTATGGTTTTGTAAACAATTTACACATTTCGGTGGTGTTTCAATGGTTTTTGTGCATTTAGCAGTGGGATGGTCTAATCCACATTTGATACATATTTATGGTCTTTTACAATAGGATTTTGTGTGTCCAAATTGTTAACAGCGATGACATTGAACTAGATCATCAGTCTTTCTTAGAGCTTCTACCGAAACAGTAGCATTATTTATTTGTTTTACATTAAAAATATCTTTGTTACTTGGACTTGGATCAAGATCGACAAAAAACATTGATAATGGCAGCTTTGTAATGCAACTCCTAACGTTAACTTCTTCCCTGACTTGGTGTCCTAACTCTAAAAGTTCAGCTTTTATATCGTTAATAGGAGTTGAATGGTGAATGCCTTTAATAGCAACTCTATAGGCTCGTTCCTGCTTAAGTTGATATATGTAATAGCTAATATTATTTGGTTCAAAGTACTTAACAACTTTTCTAAATGACTCAACACTTTTAATCATAAGCGTGATTGTATTGTCTCTTAATGATTTATAAATAAAGTCATCTATTTCTTTGCTAACACACTTAATCATTTTACTTATATCTAAGACATCTGGAACAAAGATAGGTAGAGGCCTATCCCAGTAACTGAAATTAATTTGTTCAATATTAAATTTTTTATGTTGATGCATATGTGGGGACTTATTAAGCTGCCGTTTATTTGTTGTTATTCCTGGTACTTGCTGCCAAATATCATTTTCTTCATTATCACTTTCTTCACTTAAGTTTGTCATATTGAAAGCAGTACAGCAGTACCGCAAGATTTTTATTAACTATTGTTTGTGTAAATTTTTGGAATTATTGTTTTAAATTTTTAAATTTGTATATTTGGCATATTTTTAATAGTCTTTGTTGTTTTTGATTTTTTTTTAAATTACAAGTCTGCATTCAACTACACTTATAATGAAACTGAAATTGCAATTGATTACTTAAAAAAACAAAAAAATTAATTTTTTAATTAACTTTTAATTCTCTGTCACCCCATTTAGATTTATAAAAATGATGAAGGGTATATAAGATTCGTCATAGCCGAGTATACCAATCTTACCTGTTTCGTTTTACATTGTCCATGAAAGAAATTTTGTTTTGCTTTTTGTTTTTTCATTGTCCATGAATGAAATTTTGTGTTGTTTCTTGGTTTTTACTACACACACTAAGTGTGTATGATATTTTTCATCCGTATGAATGTTTGTTTTTTCTTTGTAGACAAAATTCGTTGTTCAGAAAAAATTCATTTTGTTTTTGTTTCTTTCTTCTTCATTTCCGTGAAGTATGAGGCCAACATGAAAGAAAGCTAAAAAAGTTTCATGCAATTAAGTACGGTCGCAGAAAATTATATAAAGGCAATAAAAATATGTGCGTTCTATTCAAAAGGGTTATAAAATTGGTGTTCTTACCTAAATGTGCGTTATGTACATATGATTGTTAATCTGTAGGATCTGTCATGCAAATGTGCATTGATCTCTTATTTTTTAACTTTGTGGATGTGCATATTTTACCCTTCATCGTCTATATAGATCTAGTTCAGTGAAGTAAATCCAATGAAAAAAGCAAATATTGGGGTGAAAGAGAATTAAAAAATAAAAAAAAAAAAAAAATATTTGATACTGCATATATAATTTTATATAAAAATTCCATCGGCTCTTAAAAAGTTAAGCATTTTTAAATAATTTTAGCATTCTCTTAAAGATCTCTTTAAACCTTTAAAATGATATCCATATTGATATTTAAAAAAAATTGAAAAGTTCAGAGGCCCGTAACTCGGAAAATATGGGCGAGCGCATATTTTTTCACTGAGTGTTTTTATCTTGTTTTTTACATCTGTATTACCCCATATATTAATGTTCTTCATTAGAGTTTCTTTTTTGTTCCAAAAGACATTAACAAATTAGAGGTTGGCGTGGTGTGTTGCCTGCTGCCTCAAAGGACATGAACCGATCATGCTTATTTCCAAAAGCACCTCTTTCGACAGTATATCTGATCGATTGACATATTTATATTTTTGCCTCGGCAAACTCGATCTATTTCGCTATGTATAAGAAGTCCGAGTATAAATAATTTTAGGGGTTGAAAATTGATATTGTAGAAATTACACACGGAATGACAAACTTAGATAGACCCGTGATATTCAAAAGTCCAATAATAAGAGACATGAAAGAACCCAATCTCCCGGTCCAATAGATTCCTAACACCACAATAATTTTTATTTAGGTAAATTTATTTTATTTAAATGCTTTATATCGCATGGAAATTCCCACGTTTCAACTTATTTATCATTATTAATTTTTAACTGACTTCAACGAAAGAAGGAGGTTATCAGTTTGTCTGAATGTTAATTTTTTTAAAGATTGTGCCTGCAAAATTGAGTAATTTCTAAACCGACTTTGACAATTATTTGTAATTTGATTATGTTTACAGATTGGTCCCATTTTAAAAACAGTTCACAATCTTAAAAATTAAAGGGTTTCCTCATGCAACTTATACATATTTTACGTGTATTAGTAAAAAGTAATACAAAAATAAATTTAAAAATTAAAGGGTGTCCCATAGGTGACATAAATTGACTAACACAGGCCTAGGTTTTGAACCGTTATAGACAAACGATTGAAATTTGGACAGAATGTCGACTATTTTGTTTAGTTTAATAAGTACTACAAATATTTTAAATTATAAATCAAAAGGTTTTACAATAGTTGATGTAATCTCATGTATATGGCCAAACTGTTAAACCATTATAGACAGTCGGTTAAAATTTACAAAGAACCTGATTGATAAGTCTACTACAACAGCAACTTTAGAATTGATTTTGGAAATTTGATGTATATTGCCAAACTGTTGAACAGTTGAACAAGTATAAAGTTAAGAGATGAAATATAAGAATGTCCTAATACTTAATGTAGTTTTACTGACAGATGAGTATATTGATCTCTATAACTTAATTGCATTGGCTCACTTTTGCACCAGCCAAAAATTTCTCAGTTAACGGTGCTTTAGTTAATACTTTTTTGCATTTAATATTATTAGTTTGAAAAACTTGAAAGTTTTGTATATATTAAAGTGACAAACAAAGAAAAAAAAATAATAATGAAGCCATCATCTATTGATTTAATAAATGCTGTTATAGAAACGGCTAAAAATGGCGGTTTAACTCGAAAAATGGCAGATTTTTATAAAACAGGACAGCGGGCAGTGGCTTCAATAAATGCTAATGACAAAAACTCCAATCCTAATTAAAATTTTTAAAGAAAAAAAGGACGGCCGAAAAAAATTACTGACACTGAAGCCAGAGCCCTTGGACGTTCCTTCATTTCAGGGAAAATAGAAAGCACAAAAGAAGCAGTTTCTTCCTGTTCTGTTAATGTAAGCAGATGGACTGTCCAAAGGGCTCTTAAAAGTGTTGGATAAAAGATTTCTATAAAAAATTAAAAGCCTAAACAGCGAATATATATTTTTTCAAGTCGTATACAGTACAAGATTGGAAAACGGTGAGTATTCGATTTATTTAACTTTTTTAACATATGACCTTTTCTGATAGGTCATATGGTCTGGTGAGACCAAAATCAATAGATATCAGTCGGATGGGAAGGTTTGGCATTGGGCCCAGCCATCAACCACACCAAATCCTGCTCATGTATCTCAAACCATTAAATACGGAGGCGGTTCTCTTATGGTACGGGGATGCATAACACCACTTGTGTGGATCGAAAGCATAATGCGCATCTTTGCATTTTGGAAGATAATTTTCCTTTACGTCTTGCTAAAATGCCAGATAGACCAGAGAATATAATCTTCCAAAAAGACAACGACCCGAAACATACCGCAAAAATTGTCAAGAAATGGCTTAATTCTCAGATATTTCGACTCATGGAGTGGCCACCGCAGAGTCCAGATCCGAACCCGATAGAAAATCTGTGGGCGTATTTGAAGCGACGATTGGCAAAATACGATGGAGCTCCGAAAAGTATTAATCAGCTATGGGAGAGAGTTCGGCTTGAATGGAACAAAAATCCTGCAGACTTTGTGGCTAAGCTTTACCAATCGATTCCAAACAGGATGGATCAGATAAAGAAAGCAAAAGGATAGTGGACAAATTAATTAATTTAAATAGTCAAAAATCTTGGAGCAAAAGAATGCCAGTGGTCTGAAGTAGAAAATTTTTGTTTCCCATAAACTTAAGTTATGAATAAAAGTTTCTGTTATTGTTTTATATTTTCTACACATCCATATTTTTAATTTATGTAACAAAAAGTTTAGAAAAATAAATAAATAAAATAATAATAAAAACTAAAAAAAAATTGTTTTACGTATGTTTATTTAAACATTGACTAACTTTTGCGCTACAGTGTAAATTCAATCCTTTTAAAGTTTTTTTTACTTCACATAATTCTTTAAATTTAAGTTTTAATTCAAACATGCGTTAAAGATAATCAATTTTGCAATACATGTTTTTTTAAGGCCACGATTGAAACCAAGCCAAAATAAATATTTATCAATGCCATTCTAAATTCATACAAATGCTTTTTTTATTTGATTAAATAATTTTATTGGCAAGCACCAAAAACATAAATAAATTAATTTAAAACTGAAACCTTGACCATAAACTTAAAAACCTGTTAAAAGTCGCTAAAAAGAGAATAAAGAGAAATTGCTGGTATTTTGAAAAAAAAACATTAAAAAACATTCAAAAATTACTCAAACTGTATAAAAACTGCTTGGAGTTTAAAGTGAAATAAGATTAAAGTGAACAACTTTAGAAAGTCTTACTGAACTGACATGATAATTCACCAGTTCTGAGTAAATTTTTTAAAGTTACAAGAAAAACTATTTTCCTGACTTTGTTTAAATGTTTAAGTAAACTGTTGTGATTGTTGCTGTTTTTTAAATTATAAGAAAACCAGTTTATTATAAAGTCTCAACAAATGCTTCTTTATTCATTTGACATTTTATACCATTTACTACAGGTGGAAAAGGGTATATTTAAGCTTGTCATTCCGTTTGTATATATATTTGGAGTTCTAATGTGTAGTGAAGTCTATAGAGCGATGATACGCTAGAGCTAGAGAAAGCTTAGATGAGTCAATTGATCAGACATACATAGTTTCACAAAATTTTCTATTAAAAATAATAATAAATAAATTTTCCGTACCATTTGGAACAAATCTAGTTTAGTGTAGTAAGTCTAATCAAGATATCAATATGGATTTCATGTAAGAGATTTTAAAGATATTTTTAGGAAATACTAAATTTATTCAAAAATGCTTAACCCACTAAGAGTTGATGACTTATTTTTTTCAATTCTCTGTTACCCACTATACTAGATTTACATTAATGGTGAAGGGTATAAAAGATTCTGCATAGCCAAATATAGCACTCTTAATTGTTTTTATTCGATTTCATCGAACGTAAGCTTTAAAATATGTTCTCTATGCTTTTCTTTTAAGACGCTTCATCACAAAAAGTGTAAAAAGGGTATAACTAAGTTTGTCATTCCGACCACATAAAGTATATATATTCTGAATTCTTATGCATAGCGAGGTTGACTGAGCGATGTCCTTGTGTCCGTCCGTGTGAGAGTTGAAATTAAGTTTGCTGAGGCCAAACAAATATGTCAATCGATCAGATATAGTGTCGAAAAAGATGCTTTTGGGAATCGGCATGATAATAGATGGTGAAGGGTATATGGGATTTGGCATAGCCAAATATAGCACTCTTACTTGTTTGCTTTTTGTAGTCTCATGAGCTAAAAATCTTTCGTCATGAATATTTTTTATTGATGTTCTTGTATAGGCCGTCTGAGGGCAGCGAATTTGGGATATTGTTGCGAATTTTACTAGAACTGTTAATGCTGACATTTATTCGGTGAATGAGGTATAGTTGTACTAAATCGGTATGAATTTTTTAACGAAAATTTCAACTACACAGCGGTTTACTATTTATATTCAACATATTAGATGTGTAAATGACATAGCTATTAATAAATGCCATGTCGAGCATATCTTGCGCTGTAAGCATTATATTACTTGCATACATATCTACGTGTTTTTGGCTAAATGATGGAGCAATTGTAGCATTTCTTAAAAAAAAGCGTGGTTTAGATGTGTATAAATAATTCAAATCTTCTTAATTCTTTCACGCATAATATTAAGAAAAATATCATGTAATAAATTTAATTTTATAAAAAATTCGCTTCGACTAACCAACACACAAAACACTTACTTGTAGGCCGCCGAAAGTAAAGCACGCCTGCGTAGAGTGGGACATAATTGGAGAATAGCGTCATATATACAAAGAAAGAAATGTAGAAAAAGAGTAATGAGAAATAAAACAAAGTAATATTGTTGTTAGTCTAATCGAATAAAAAACACTTCTACGGTTAACTGTCATAGTAATCGACATTTTTCCTATTTTTTAAGAAAAAGACGAACTTATAACCTCTTTCTTTTTTGAAATCGGTAACAAAAGCAGCAATGGTGTGTATTCCATACACGCAGATGCTGATCATAGCAAAACTTCAAAAATGGTGGGAAGTGTGCAGGGGTCTCGCGAGATATATTTAAAGCCATTGCTTAATTGAAATCTTTTCTTTAGCTTAGTGAAAACATTATAACATGTTGCTTATCACAACACTTATCTTTGCTGTTATGTTCACATTTAAATGTAGTTCAGAATGGTTACTGCAAATCAGTTTCAGTTGCTTTTAAAGTTGCTTCCGCTTCCTTTATTTTAACTCTGTAGCACTTATATATGCGATTGCAATAAAAACCTTGAAAGCTCTACAAGCTTTAGGCAGCCCAAGAATATTAAAAAACATATGAGCCCAATTCATAAGTTTGTGCAAATGGTCTTGAATCATAGCATTTGCGAAATTGTGTAGCATATTTTACTCATTACTATATGTTTTGTTGGTGTAGACTAAAAATATGCTACACAATTTAGCAAACATGTCCTTTTTTTAATAAAATAAATATGTAATAAAATATACGAGGGCTGCTATATATATTTCTGGCCTGGCAACACTGAGTGGTGCCAAGTGCAATCTGACATTTCCATTGGAAAGTTTGTCATCTTTAAGCATAATCGTGCTCAAAATGTTTTGACGTACGACCATTATTTGTGTTGTTTACAGTAACTTGAAAAAATTAATATAGAAAAAAATGGAATTAACTCGTGAACATTTTCGTGCCATCATTTTCCACAACTTTCGATGTGGATTATCACGACAAGAGTGCATTGATGAACTTAAATCTTTGTGTGGCGATGAAGCACCATCCTATAGCACTGTGAAAAATTGGTATAATGAATTTAATCGTGGCCGAAGCTCGCTCAAAGACGAATTCCGCGAAGGTCGTCCAAAAACGGCTGTTGTGCCAGAGAACATTGATGCCATGCGTGAACTCATAATGCAAGATCGACATGCGACATACCGAGAGATAGAGACATCCTTGGACATTTCTTCCACCAGCATATATTCGTTACTGCATGAACACCTGGCCGTAAAAAAGGTTTGTTCTCGTTGGATCCGGCACAATTTGAAAGTCGCTCAAAAAAAGGCTCGTGTCGATTGGTGCAAAGAAATGTTGCAAAAATAGGATTGCGGTGCTTCAAAAGACGTTTATAAGATCATCACAGATGACGAATCATGGATCTACGCGTATGAGCTCGAAACGAAACAACAATCGATCGTGTGGGTCTTTAAAGACGAGCAAAATCCAACGAAAGTTGTTTGTGGAAGAAGCACTTCGAAGCAAATGGTCGCCTGTTTCTTTGGCAAAACTGGTCATGTGGCGACTGTTCCGCTTGAGCAACGTAGGACGGTCACTTCTGAGTAGTACACTACAATTTGTTTGCCTGAAGTCAGCGGAGAAATTCGAAAAACCAACAAGAGAAGAATTATTATTTCAACTTTGAATATGATATAAATGAAGAGAAATTATTTTGGCTTAAGTTCATTTATTTTTTTCATTTCTAAAAATCTTTTTTTAGAAAGAAAATTTTTTATTTTATTTATTTTACAAATGTATGCGGACGTTTTCCAAAGAAAACTAGAAAAATTAGACGCTAGCAGAATGAAATGCTGCACTTTCTTTACGATTGCGCCATGTTATGTTCTTTGTAAGTCTTTTATTAATTAATATTTTATTACATTAAAAATTCTTAATATATAAATTAAAGTATACTATGATTGAAATAAACAAAGTGAAAATTATGTAAATTAAAATATAGTAGTACGAGTATTTATAATACAACAGTTATCAACCTAAAAATTCTTCGCAAAAACCCTTTAAGTAAACAAACAAATAAAACCATTAAATTTATGATGATGTTCCCATAAAAAAGTTAGTTCTTTGTCTTTGCGCCGATCAAGTTCCTTATCATTCAATCAATTCTTCACACTTTTAAAATTTTCTTGATTGTTTTAATTTTAATAACATAAACTAGATTTCTAGAAATCAATTAATCTAATCTGGAATTATTTTTAGCACAACTATCAATATTTTAACTGATCAAGAAAACAAAGTCAATTTAGGTGTGAATAAATAACAAATATATAAAATTAAATTATAATAAATTTAATGTACAAATAAAAAATAAAGAAAATATTAAATGAAAAGATCAGGGGTCTAATCACTGCATACGATATCGAGCGTACTGTCGTATTAAATAATATTTCGATACGTGTCGAGTAAGCCAATCATCGCATACGATATGAATCGGATCGTAACTTTTAAGAAAATTTAATAGATTTTAAATGCCAACAAATAATAAAAATAGTAAAAGCGGAAAATTAAACGCATGTTTGCCAAAAGAATTCATATCAGAATAAATATCTAAAACCTTGTTTTCTCGATACCGATCCCAAAATACGATAATATAAAGTTGTCTTTTTCTTCATTTGTGCTAACGAATGTTTTTTTTTTTTATTCGCCCAGCTTAGATATTTCGACATTACAAAGCGTTACGTTTAGATTAAAATACGACATTTGCGTTTTAAATATGCAAAATTAAAAAGCGGTAATGTTTTTATACATGTTACAAGCTGTAAAATAAGAAACCTGCCAAGTCCATGTTCGTGAAATTAAAATTATTTCTTCCGATCATAATTAAAAGATTATTTGTGGCAAGGTTTGGCCCTGTAAATCTTCCGGCTGAACGAATGGCAAGACATGTGTTCATGTTGAACTGCCTCACTACATGAACTGCCGACTGTCTTATCGACTATGCGATAAACTTATGATTTTTCGTTTTACGAACTTCGAACAAATGCTTTCCTATTTATTTTTTTATTTCTTTACATTTTACCTACCGCCCTTAATAAGTTCGGATCTGGTAAAATGAAATGTCGATTTGACAAATTTTTGCTAATAAATCGTAGCACTAATTTTATGTCTGCATTTTCTAAATTTTTTTGCAAAAATTTAGCAACAGTTGTGTCGTTGATGATGACTTCTTTGGTTAACTGCAAAGCAAAGCAATGCCAAAATTCCAGAATTCACAGAACATTTATTGTTGGTGCAATTTTTATACTCCGAAAACACTGAGCCCTTTGAATCAGTTTTGATAAATAAAAAATCTGATTGATTGAAAAAACTTATACATCTCTGTCCATGTTTGACAAATAGTTTGCAGTACGTTGGCGCATATTTGTATTATTATTTGCTTAAATATTTGAAACTTTTAAATCACTTTTTCATGTCAAGGCTGCAAAAAATAAGTATAAAAAATTCGCCAAGTGAAGAGTAATATGTTCATGTTAATGGCTTTTGACATTATGACAACGATGCTTACTGGATCGCTGTTCGTCATCTTGAGGACTGTTTGTTAACAATAATTAATAATTTTTTTACAGTTAATAACCTCACAAAAAGAAGGAACATTTTTGGGCAAACGGTAACGCCGGTGCTGCCATTTAACCAAGTCAGACGCCTAGAATACAAGATAACGAATTAATCATTTTATCACAGATAACAAAGGCAGTATAAAACTTTCTTTTAAAAAGCTGCCATATATTAGAAACAATTTGTTTACAATACTTTTTATTGGGTCTTATTATTAATGCTATAATTTGTTTATGCCAATTTTCCAATGATTCTTATCAAAGTCAGATAATCAACAAAATTTACCTAAACGCACCCAAAACAGTTTATGTTTTAATAAATATTTAAAATTGTGTAAATTAAAGTATCGCAATATATGTATCTGTTTAGTATAAAAGCACAGAATTTTTTAAAGTTAGAACAGTGTAAAATAGTGAATACTCGTAGTAAGAAAACTATAAAGAGAATAAGAAATGAAATATACTTTTATAATTTTTGGTTTGTTTTTGGGGGCCGTAAGTGCCGGACCTACTGCTAAATCAAACGAAGGCCTTGAGGCCAAGGTTAACAATATTCTTAAGAAAATAAATCAAATGTCAAACAAGGCTTCTACTATGCTTAAAAAAAGTCTTGACAACCTTGATTCAGATCGCTTCAGAACAATTGAAGATAACTTGTCGGAAATTGCCAATTTACGTAAAACAAACGAAGCCTGTGTAGCTGCAATGGATCAAAAAGTTGTTGAAGCTCTTGATAACATGTTCAACAATATAACAATTTGTGATGGTGAAGCTGCCAAGTCTTCAGCAAATATTATGGATGATATTAATACTCGTGTCAGCCATGTTGTATTTGTAGGTTATGATGTACTACGCCTAATTAAAACGTGTAAAAGCTGCACCAAACGTATCATGAAAAACAACTGCCATAAACGCTTGGCCACCAAGAGCAATTTATACTCAAAAGACGCAGGTAATTCTATCCGTGCTGTTGACACAATCGTTACTGGTCGTGTTTCTGAAGCAGTGGACAATTTTGTTAATTGCACTAAATCTGTTGACACTGATGCCGAGTTGGAGGTCGGCAAAATTCTTGCATATATCAAAGCCTGCATTAAAGGAGAATGACTTCTAAAATTATTGTTATAAATAAATAATATACATTTTGATGTGGCATTTTAAAAAGCGATTTAAGTTTTTAAAGTGGCACTTTATTTTAAAGAAACTTACGGTTTTTTATATTTATGCGCTTGTGTCGTAGTTTTAAGAAAATAAAAATAACATAATTTTTGCACCATACAAGGCATTCTGTTGAGTTCGTAGTCGTTATAATTAATATTTGCGAACAAAAGATTTGAAATTTTTAACCATTAAAAATTATTTGAAAAAAAGAACTAAATGTATTTGCTGGCTAAACCATTAGAAGAATGTAGATCCCAGCATTTCCTAGGGATCTTAACATTCTTGTTTCTCGCTTATGTTTTAACATCATTCCCCTGCTTCCATGAAGTTATCAATTTTGTAGTAAAAGACGGCACGATTCGTGTTAGCCTGCAGGGTCTTGAAACTGAAAGATAAAGATTTTTGAAGTGGTCATCTACAGGGACAATGGTCTTTATTTAAATGATTTTTAAGGCCTTTCGAGGAGTTAAATGGTGGGCGATAGATATTCTGCGACTCCTTGGGGCCTCAAAGTTCACCTATTAGCTTACTTAGTTCAAACAAAGTGACAGAGTCAGGAATAGTTCCAAATGTTTTGAATTTGTGCAGCTTTGTTTAAGGTTTGTGTACAGCATACGAAATTTATGAGAAAATCCCAAATTTTATATCAATTTATAATACTAAGAATGTAAGTACCAAAATTTGTAACAGAGTTGTAAGTGATGCTTTTAGTTATAAATACAAAAGTTGATCGTATGTCAGACATGATTAGAAAAAAGTTATTATTGTGGCATTGTCAATATTTTCAGCAACTATTGCAAAACCTTTTAATATATCATTTAAAATTTTTATACTTCTTGTTATAACAAACAAAGTAGTAAATGGTCTGTGTAAAATTCAGATGTTTGTATATAACGGTTTAAAAAAATACTGCCATATAGGTCAAATTAGAATAATTTTGGGAGCACTCTTTAATTTCTAAATTTAAAATATAAGCTTCTTGTTATAGCGGACTTAGCAATACAGGTCCCTTGTAAGTTTCAGCTGTTTGACGATTTTCAAGCGTTTGTCTATAACGGTTTAAAATATAAGCCCATATAAGTAAATCTACATCAACTATAGAACACACTTTAATTTCAAAATTCTAATTATAAATCGTTGATATAGAAAAATCTACATCAACTATAGAACACACTTTAATTTCTAAATTCTAATTATAAATCGTTGATATAGAAAAATCTACATCAACTATAGAACACACTTTAATTTCTAAATTCTATTTATAAACTCGTTGATATAGAGAGCTTAGCAATACAGATCCCTTTAAAGTTTCAACATTCTCTCTATAATGGTTTAAAAGCATGGCCATATATTTAAAATTACATCATTATTGGGGGCTATAGTAAATTTTTACAGAAGTGTCCTTTACAGTTCATAATACACTTAAAAAACATGTATGTTGTATGGGGACACCCTTTAATTTTTCAGATTATGAACTGTTATTAAGGAGGGACTAATTTGCAAGCATAATCATGAAATTACAAAAAGATTTTAAAATCGGTTTAGAAATGACTGAGTTCTTCAGGCACAAACATAAAAAAGCAACATTCAGTCGAACTGATAACCACCTTCTTTTTTTGAAGTCGTTTAAAAATCATTTAAAATGGGTATTATTAGAAACGGAAGAACAGAAAATAACTCTTACTCTTTTAAATTTTCTAATAATTGGTCCAAATATCACCGCATGAGAGACAGGTTTGAAACTGAGTTGGGTGACTGGCTAGATATCGAATTTGTTGGTAAATTCATTTGTAATTAAAGTTTCCGTATAAAGTTTTGGTTTTTCAATAAAACTAAATTTTATTATACAATATTAGGGAGAAAGTATAAGTGGTAGAGGCCGACCGAATTTTTCTTATAAGGAGGCGAGTGGAAGAACTATTCGCTTGTTGCATGGGAGGTGGCGGATTGGCGTTTGATAGATTTTTTAAAATTTGACATGCAAAATTTCAAATTTATCGGAAAGCTTATTATAATTTTTAAAATTTGTGTTGTATGGGAGGTGGGCGGTTCACTCGTTAGATTTTCTCGATTTTTTTTCTTTTTTATTTTTCTTTCTTATTAATTTATTTGTTATTTAAAATTGATTTCATCTATTGGATTATTTTCTTTACAACCACTTTTAATAAATTAGATTTTTAAAATTTTTCCCATATTGTTATACAATTATGAATTTAGTTAAGTTTTTTTTAGTAAGTTTTTTATTTTTAACCCCAAAACAAAGTCCATTGCCCAATGTTGATACTAGCGGCAAAAGCAAATATGTACATTTTTTGAGCGTTGGATAATTCTTTAATTCAAACAACTAGATTTTGAATATCTAAGCAATTCTGTTCTTCCTGAAGAAAATTTTAGAAGACTGATAAAAACTTGTCTTTCAGTAGATCAATAACATTACATCTTTCGACTTTACTAATATGTATAGAATAATATGAGTGCTACCAAATAAACGTCAAGATATAAGAAGTTTTTAAATAAAAATCGTCAAAGGTTAGTAAGTGATATTTATGGAAATAATCGTCAAAATGATATAGGAACATAAATTAAATAAGGGTATCCATATAGTTACGTGATTTTGAAATGTATGGCCTTGCTTTCTTCTTATTCTTGTTATTTGCTGAGACTTAAAAATTTACGCTGGGTTTTTATTACATAAATAAGTATAGGAAATTAAATTCAAAAGGTGTCCCAAAAGTAACGTCATTTTCACAGGGCTTTTTTAATTTTTAACCATGTCCACGGTAACAGGTAAATTAAAATAAAACATTAAACGCTGACCTATATATGCTACGGAATCTTTCGTGTTTAAGTCAAGGCTAACAGCTGGGAAATTTGTGAAAGGTAATTCTATATCGAACTTCCAAACATACCTATTCTTTTGCAGATAACAGTGGCATATGTCATTCAAATTAATTTTGCAATATGCCAAGCTTTCTGGAAATTGGGGCTATGCGAAAGCTTATGAATGATACCATTAATCGTGATTTTTTGACACATTCTAAATGGGGTTTTACGAACGCTTGCGTGTGCTACTTTGTCTGTAATTGTGTTTGTAATCGGTATTAAGGAATCAGAAGCTCTCGATGTTCTTGGCATGAAAATTCAATGCGATATTCGATGGAACAAGCATATTTTTTATTCCCAAAAAAGTATTTAAAAGGTAAAAGAAGAATGTGATAAACTCGCTACCTATGTCAGCTCTATTAGATCGAAAATGGCCGGTGTTTAAAAAACTATTTTGGAGTTACTCGACCGCTAGCATGGACGCACAAAGTAATGTGTTGTTATAAAATCAGGGAACTTCTACCCGAAAACCGCAATTTTTTACGCGTAACACATTCTTGATCAAGAGAACATCCCTTTGTGATCGACTGAAGCGTAATCGCACTACGCGAAGGTCTGTCGTGTCAATTTTAATGCATACAAATTAAAATGAAGTTTCCAGATGCACCGCTTCCACTATTCTCCTTTCCATACCCCTATTTCCTAGTTCTGGAACAATACGTTGCATAAATAGGGGTTATCCAATAGAAGCGGACTTATCTATTTTCCGAATTTCGTAAAAATCGAAATCGCCTTTGCACCTTATAAACAACTATTTACCTGCATTTCCAATTTAACTAAAATCGGTTCAGTCTTGTGGCGGTGATTTACGTACCAACAAAGAAACAAACAATAAAATGAACTTACAAAGAGGTTTAAATTATACGTATGTTGGACTAGCAGCGCACTTTCGCCTCATTGAAAATTCTATTCTAAAGTCTTGTTGACTTGTTCTCTTTATTTCTTTCATGAAAAACTGAGTTATACCATTTGTTAAATACAGACAGACAGACGCAAATTCCAAAAGTATGTGTTTTGTATTCCAGGGATTCTCAACCTTTTTTCTTTCTTACGAAACACTATAACGATTTTAAAAATTGGTGGCATAAAAACACACTGCGTAAAATAGTTTATAATAATTTGTAAATAAAATAATGTGTGTAAAATGACAGTACGTTTATAAAAGATTAACTACAAGTAAATAAAGTTTTTGATAGCTTTATTTATATTTGGCCGTAAAAATGATAATGCCACTCTTCCTTCTACATTTAATAATCTTTCTCTTGTTTAGTTTTAATGTTGTTTAATACTTAAAAATCGAATTCCCACAAATACGATGTGAAAAATTAAAATATGCTTAAAGCTATACCGTACAAAAACGACTATTATCAAGAATTTGCATTAAAAATGACACCTGAAATAGTTCCTGTTTGAATACATCAGCTGATGTTTTACTTAGCCGTTTTTACACCACAACCATTCAAGTCATTTGGTTACAAAAAAAGCTTTATACCGCCATTAATTATGTTTGTTGGCGCCACAGAAGTATTGACAACCCAGTTTTTTGTAATTCGTATTATTTAATACTCTACATATTTTTATACTTTAAAATTTCGCGACACTTTTGTGTGCCGCGGCACAATGGTTTAGAATCACTGATCTACAGATATTCTAGTGGACTGAGTAGGTGGTTATATTTATAACAAAATCTTATGTTCACAATTCACAAGGAATTTGGTTTTAAATAGCTGATAGACATGTTGGCTTCCTCTATTTATGTCGTTTATAAAAAAACTGAAGTATAATTATTTAAATACAATATTTAAAACATTTTTCAGTACATATCAGATTAATTTAATACTTTATTTGCCAAATATTACCTGTTTATAGTAGCAAAACCACCGAGAATTACTAAATTCTTCTTCAAATTTTGCTCATAGCTCTTTAATATCCTCCATTAAAAGTTAATTTTCAATTGTATCGAAATTCTATTGACATTAATTTTTGTTTTGATATATGCGGATACCATTTAATTTTATAAAGTAAGCATTACCTTTCAAGTAAAGGAAAAAATTTTAAAATCGGTTAGAAACGGCTGAGTACTGCGGGTACAAACATAAAAAAACAAAAGAAAAACTTAGACGAACTGATAGCCTCCTTCCTTTTTTAAAATCGGTTAAGAAGGCAGCGATTGTTGTGTCTTCCATACAACCAAATACTGATCAGGGGTCTCGCTAGATGTATATATAAAGCGATTGCTTAGTTGAAAGCTTTTCCTAAACTTAATGAATAGCATGCTGTTATCTTTGCAGTTATGTACACATCCACACATACATATGTCGTTCAGAATGGTTGCTTCAAATTACTTTCACTTGCTTTAAAAGTTCCTTCTGCTGGTATTTATAATTAACTAGCAGTGCCCACGACTTTGTCTGCGTGTCATTCCTAATTTTCTTAAAATTCAAATTTAGAAAAATGTTTTTTTTAATATTTATTTCTGACTTCTGTGGACAGTGTTAATAATTTTCCATTTACACAAAAAAAAATCCAGACAACTGTATTAGTGCCCTTATACCGGTAAAATTGGGTGCTTTTACACTTGTATCTTTATTTTATCTACGAAAAGACCTATTATAATGAAAAAAGAGTATTTTATATTGGAATCAAGGTTCTAAGAAACCTTTCCACAAAATTTTGTTTGAATCCCTTCAGTAGTTTTTATATGATGCGAACACACACAGACAGACAAACAGAACAAATTGCAAAAATAGGTGTTTCGTATCCCACATCGATTACTAACAATAACATCAAAATTTTCAAGCAATATTTGATGTACAGAAATGACCCCATTACAGTTTTATTATATTTTTTCAACCCTGGAGCACTTATTTATGCAAATGCAAAAGCTTTCAACCGTTTCAACAGCCGAAGAATATTAATTTTTTATTTAAGTATTTTCTTAATGATGCAAAAAAAAAAAAAAATACTACAGA
This sequence comes from Gymnosoma rotundatum, assembly GCA_916610165.2. Taxonomy (NCBI): domain Eukaryota; kingdom Metazoa; phylum Arthropoda; class Insecta; order Diptera; family Tachinidae; genus Gymnosoma; species Gymnosoma rotundatum. The sequence goes on from OU744340.1 coordinate 71,988,368, forward strand.
CATCAAAACACTAAAACAAATATTTCTATCGTTAAAAGCAACTTAGTCGGCTCCAATTGTTGCTTACCAACCTTAAAAATCTTCGAACAAACCCTTTAAGTAAACAAACAAATAAAACCGTTAAATTTATGATGATCTACCCATTAAAAAGTTAGTTATTTCTCTTTATGCCAATCAAGTTCCTGATCATTCAATCAATTCTTCACACTTTTAAGAATTTCTTGATTGTTTTAATTTTAAATAACACAAACTAGATTTCTAGAAATCAATTTATCTAATCTGGAATTATTTTTAGGACAACTATCAATATTTTAACTTATCAAGAACTTATCAAGACAACAAAGTCAATTTAGGTGTGAATAAATAACAACTAAATAAGAAGTAAATTATAATAATTTTAATGTACAAATAAAAAGTAAAGAAAACATTAAATGCAAAGATCTGGGGTCTAATCACCGCATACGATATCGAGCGTACCATCGTATCGAATAACATTTCGATACGTGTCGAGTAAGCCAATCATCGCATACGATATGCACCGAATCGTAACTTTTAAGAAAATGTAATAGATTTTTAATGCCAACAAATAATAAAAATAGTAAAAGCGGAAAATTAAACGCATTTTTGCCAAAGAATTTATTTCAGAATAAATAACTAAAAACTTGTTTTCTCGATATCGAATGTTATCATCCCAAATTACGATAATTTTTTTTTTGTTTTTTTTTCATTTGTGCTAACGAATTTTTTTTTTATTCGGCCAGCTTAGATCTTTGTGACATCGTTACGTTTTTTTTAGATAGTGTTTTTCTAGATGCTACAAGCTGTAAAATAAAAAAATACTTGTGTACTGAAGTTAAACACCTGACGAGTCCATGCTGATGAAATAAATATTATTTCTTCAAATCATAATTGAAAGGTTATTAGTTGCAAGGGGTGGCCCTTTAAATTTTCCGACTGAACGAATGGCAAAACATATTTTTGGTCTTGTTTATTATATTTTGCTAATATCCCATAACATTTTTAAATAAAAATGCAATTTATTTGTTGGTTTGGAATAGCAGGTATCTATACGTATTTCGCCGGTTGCTAAATCCAGCTCATCAGAAAACCTTTATCCAAATTTTTGGAAAAGCCAAAAATATTTTTTTAAGTATAAAAACTTCAAAAACAATATGAGAGTTATTTTAGAAGCCAATACGGTATCGTCTGTGTTCATGTTGAACTGCTTCACTACATTAACTGAAGAGATTTATGGATCTAAAAGCCGACTGTCTTATCGACTATGCGATTAACTAACGATTTTCCATTTTACCAACTTCGCACAGATGACTTTCCTATACATTTTTTTATTTCTTTACATTTTACCTATCGTCCTTGCTAAGTTCGAATCTGGTAAAATGGAAACTCGAAAGGCCACATTTTTGCTAATAAATCGTAGCACTAATTTTATGTCTGTATTTTCTTAATTTTTTGCAAAAATTCAGCAACAGTTGTATCGCTGATGATGATTACTTTGGTTAAAGAAGAATTGCAAGCCAAAGCAATGCAAAAAGGCCAAATTGTCTGGATTGAGACATTTAGGCTTAAGTTCCCATTCTCTAAAACAATACCCCAAAATATTATGTTTCTTCACAAAACATTTATCGTTGGTGCAATTTTCATACTCGGACAACACTGAGTCTTTTGAACCAGTTTTGATAAATAAAATATCTGATTGATAGAAGAAACTTATACATTTCTGTCCGTGTTTGACAAATAGTTTGCATTATGTTGGTGCTTATTATTATTATTATTATTGTTTGCTTAAATTTTTGAAACTTTTAAATCACTTTTTCATGTCAAGGCTGCAAAAAAGAAGTAGAAAAACTTCGCAAAGTGAAGAGTAATATGTTTATCAAGATCAAGTTCCTTATCATTCAATCAATTCTTCACACTTTTAAAATTTTCTTGATTGTTTTAATTTTAATAACATAAACTAGATTTCTAGAAATCAATTAATCTAATCTGGAATTATTTTTAGCACAACTATCAATATTTTAACTGATCAAGAAAACAAAGTCAATTTAGGTGTGAATAAATAACAAATATATAAAATTAAATTATAATAAATTTAATGTACAAATAAAAAATAAAGAAAATATTAAATGAAAAGATCAGGGGTCTAATCACTGCATACGATATCGAGCGTACTGTCGTATTAAATAATATTTCGATACGTGTCGAGTAAGCCAATCATCGCATACGATATGAATCGGATCGTAACTTTTAAGAAAATTTAATAGATTTTAAATGCCAACAAATAATAAAAATAGTAAAAGCGGAAAATTAAACGCATGTTTGCCAAAAGAATTCATATCAGAATAAATATCTAAAACCTTGTTTTCTCGATACCGATCCCAAAATACGATAATATAAAGTTGTCTTTTTCTTCATTTGTGCTAACGAATGTTTTTTTTTTTTATTCGCCCAGCTTAGATATTTCGACATTACAAAGCGTTACGTTTAGATTAAAATACGACATTTGCGTTTTAAATATGCAAAATTAAAAAGCGGTAATGTTTTTATACATGTTACAAGCTGTAAAATAAGAAACCTGCCAAGTCCATGTTCGTGAAATTAAAATTATTTCTTCCGATCATAATTAAAAGATTATTTGTGGCAAGGTTTGGCCCTGTAAATCTTCCGGCTGAACGAATGGCAAGACATGTGTTCATGTTGAACTGCCTCACTACATGAACTGCCGACTGTCTTATCGACTATGCGATAAACTTATGATTTTTCGTTTTACGAACTTCGAACAAATGCTTTCCTATTCATTTTTTTATTTCTTTACATTTTACCTACCGCCCTTAATAAGTTCGGATCTGGTAAAATGAAATGTCGATTTGACAAATTTTTGCTAATAAATCGTAGCACTAATTTTATGTCTGCATTTTCTAAATTTTTTTGCAAAAATTTAGCAACAGTTGTGTCGTTGATGATGACTTCTTTGGTTAACTGCAAAGCAAAGCAATGCCAAAATTCCAGAATTCACAGAACATTTATTGTTGGTGCAATTTTTATACTCCGAAAACACTGAGCCCTTTGAATCAGTTTTGATAAATAAAAAATCTGATTGATTGAAAAAACTTATACATCTCTGTCCATGTTTGACAAATAGTTTGCAGTACGTTGGCGCATATTTGTATTATTATTTGCTTAAATATTTGAAACTTTTAAATCACTTTTTCATGTCAAGGCTGCAAAAAATAAGTATAAAAAATTCGCCAAGTGAAGAGTAATATGTTCATGTTAATGGCTTTTGACATTATGACAACGATGCTTACTGGATCGCTGTTCGTCATCTTGAGGACTGTTTGTTAACAATAATTAATAATTTTTTTACAGTTAATAACCTCACAAAAAGAAGGAACATTTTTGGGCAAACGGTAACGCCGGTGCTGCCATTTAACCAAGTCAGACGCCTAGAATACAAGATAACGAATTAATCATTTTATCACAGATAACAAAGGCAGTATAAAACTTTCTTTTAAAAAGCTGCCATATATTAGAAACAATTTGTTTACAATACTTTTTATTGGGTCTTATTATTAATGCTATAATTTGTTTATGCCAATTTTCCAATGATTCTTATCAAAGTCAGATAATCAACAAAATTTACCTAAACGCACCCAAAACAGTTTATGTTTTAATAAATATTTAAAATTGTGTAAATTAAAGTATCGCAATATATGTATCTGTTTAGTATAAAAGCACAGAATTTTTTAAAGTTAGAACAGTGTAAAATAGTGAATACTCGTAGTAAGAAAACTATAAAGAGAATAAGAAATGAAATATACTTTTATAATTTTTGGTTTGTTTTTGGGGGCCGTAAGTGCCGGACCTACTGCTAAATCAAACGAAGGCCTTGAGGCCAAGGTTAACAATATTCTTAAGAAAATAAATCAAATGTCAAACAAGGCTTCTACTATGCTTAAAAAAAGTCTTGACAACCTTGATTCAGATCGCTTCAGAACAATTGAAGATAACTTGTCGGAAATTGCCAATTTACGTAAAACAAACGAAGCCTGTGTAGCTGCAATGGATCAAAAAGTTGTTGAAGCTCTTGATAACATGTTCAACAATATAACAATTTGTGATGGTGAAGCTGCCAAGTCTTCAGCAAATATTATGGATGATATTAATACTCGTGTCAGCCATGTTGTATTTGTAGGTTATGATGTACTACGCCTAATTAAAACGTGTAAAAGCTGCACCAAACGTATCATGAAAAACAACTGCCATAAACGCTTGGCCACCAAGAGCAATTTATACTCAAAAGACGCAGGTAATTCTATCCGTGCTGTTGACACAATCGTTACTGGTCGTGTTTCTGAAGCAGTGGACAATTTTGTTAATTGCACTAAATCTGTTGACACTGATGCCGAGTTGGAGGTCGGCAAAATTCTTGCATATATCAAAGCCTGCATTAAAGGAGAATGACTTCTAAAATTATTGTTATAAATAAATAATATACATTTTGATGTGGCATTTTAAAAAGCGATTTAAGTTTTTAAAGTGGCACTTTATTTTAAAGAAACTTACGGTTTTTTATATTTATGCGCTTGTGTCGTAGTTTTAAGAAAATAAAAATAACATAATTTTTGCACCATACAAGGCATTCTGTTGAGTTCGTAGTCGTTATAATTAATATTTGCGAACAAAAGATTTGAAATTTTTAACCATTAAAAATTATTTGAAAAAAAGAACTAAATGTATTTGCTGGCTAAACCATTAGAAGAATGTAGATCCCAGCATTTCCTAGGGATCTTAACATTCTTGTTTCTCGCTTATGTTTTAACATCATTCCCCTGCTTCCATGAAGTTATCAATTTTGTAGTAAAAGACGGCACGATTCGTGTTAGCCTGCAGGGTCTTGAAACTGAAAGATAAAGATTTTTGAAGTGGTCATCTACAGGGACAATGGTCTTTATTTAAATGATTTTTAAGGCCTTTCGAGGAGTTAAATGGTGGGCGATAGATATTCTGCGACTCCTTGGGGCCTCAAAGTTCACCTATTAGCTTACTTAGTTCAAACAAAGTGACAGAGTCAGGAATAGTTCCAAATGTTTTGAATTTGTGCAGCTTTGTTTAAGGTTTGTGTACAGCATACGAAATTTATGAGAAAATCCCAAATTTTATATCAATTTATAATACTAAGAATGTAAGTACCAAAATTTGTAACAGAGTTGTAAGTGATGCTTTTAGTTATAAATACAAAAGTTGATCGTATGTCAGACATGATTAGAAAAAAGTTATTATTGTGGCATTGTCAATATTTTCAGCAACTATTGCAAAACCTTTTAATATATCATTTAAAATTTTTATACTTCTTGTTATAACAAACAAAGTAGTAAATGGTCTGTGTAAAATTCAGATGTTTGTATATAACGGTTTAAAAAAATACTGCCATATAGGTCAAATTAGAATAATTTTGGGAGCACTCTTTAATTTCTAAATTTAAAATATAAGCTTCTTGTTATAGCGGACTTAGCAATACAGGTCCCTTGTAAGTTTCAGCTGTTTGACGATTTTCAAGCGTTTGTCTATAACGGTTTAAAATATAAGCCCATATAAGTAAATCTACATCAACTATAGAACACACTTTAATTTCAAAATTCTAATTATAAATCGTTGATATAGAAAAATCTACATCAACTATAGAACACACTTTAATTTCTAAATTCTAATTATAAATCGTTGATATAGAAAAATCTACATCAACTATAGAACACACTTTAATTTCTAAATTCTATTTATAAACTCGTTGATATAGAGAGCTTAGCAATACAGATCCCTTTAAAGTTTCAACATTCTCTCTATAATGGTTTAAAAGCATGGCCATATATTTAAAATTACATCATTATTGGGGGCTATAGTAAATTTTTACAGAAGTGTCCTTTACAGTTCATAATACACTTAAAAAACATGTATGTTGTATGGGGACACCCTTTAATTTTTCAGATTATGAACTGTTATTAAGGAGGGACTAATTTGCAAGCATAATCATGAAATTACAAAAAGATTTTAAAATCGGTTTAGAAATGACTGAGTTCTTCAGGCACAAACATAAAAAAGCAACATTCAGTCGAACTGATAACCACCTTCTTTTTTTGAAGTCGTTTAAAAATCATTTAAAATGGGTATTATTAGAAACGGAAGAACAGAAAATAACTCTTACTCTTTTAAATTTTCTAATAATTGGTCCAAATATCACCGCATGAGAGACAGGTTTGAAACTGAGTTGGGTGACTGGCTAGATATCGAATTTGTTGGTAAATTCATTTGTAATTAAAGTTTCCGTATAAAGTTTTGGTTTTTCAATAAAACTAAATTTTATTATACAATATTAGGGAGAAAGTATAAGTGGTAGAGGCCGACCGAATTTTTCTTATAAGGAGGCGAGTGGAAGAACTATTCGCTTGTTGCATGGGAGGTGGCGGATTGGCGTTTGATAGATTTTTTAAAATTTGACATGCAAAATTTCAAATTTATCGGAAAGCTTATTATAATTTTTAAAATTTGTGTTGTATGGGAGGTGGGCGGTTCACTCGTTAGATTTTCTCGATTTTTTTTCTTTTTTATTTTTCTTTCTTATTAATTTATTTGTTATTTAAAATTGATTTCATCTATTGGATTATTTTCTTTACAACCACTTTTAATAAATTAGATTTTTAAAATTTTTCCCATATTGTTATACAATTATGAATTTAGTTAAGTTTTTTTTAGTAAGTTTTTTATTTTTAACCCCAAAACAAAGTCCATTGCCCAATGTTGATACTAGCGGCAAAAGCAAATATGTACATTTTTTGAGCGTTGGATAATTCTTTAATTCAAACAACTAGATTTTGAATATCTAAGCAATTCTGTTCTTCCTGAAGAAAATTTTAGAAGACTGATAAAAACTTGTCTTTCAGTAGATCAATAACATTACATCTTTCGACTTTACTAATATGTATAGAATAATATGAGTGCTACCAAATAAACGTCAAGATATAAGAAGTTTTTAAATAAAAATCGTCAAAGGTTAGTAAGTGATATTTATGGAAATAATCGTCAAAATGATATAGGAACATAAATTAAATAAGGGTATCCATATAGTTACGTGATTTTGAAATGTATGGCCTTGCTTTCTTCTTATTCTTGTTATTTGCTGAGACTTAAAAATTTACGCTGGGTTTTTATTACATAAATAAGTATAGGAAATTAAATTCAAAAGGTGTCCCAAAAGTAACGTCATTTTCACAGGGCTTTTTTAATTTTTAACCATGTCCACGGTAACAGGTAAATTAAAATAAAACATTAAACGCTGACCTATATATGCTACGGAATCTTTCGTGTTTAAGTCAAGGCTAACAGCTGGGAAATTTGTGAAAGGTAATTCTATATCGAACTTCCAAACATACCTATTCTTTTGCAGATAACAGTGGCATATGTCATTCAAATTAATTTTGCAATATGCCAAGCTTTCTGGAAATTGGGGCTATGCGAAAGCTTATGAATGATACCATTAATCGTGATTTTTTGACACATTCTAAATGGGGTTTTACGAACGCTTGCGTGTGCTACTTTGTCTGTAATTGTGTTTGTAATCGGTATTAAGGAATCAGAAGCTCTCGATGTTCTTGGCATGAAAATTCAATGCGATATTCGATGGAACAAGCATATTTTTTATTCCCAAAAAAGTATTTAAAAGGTAAAAGAAGAATGTGATAAACTCGCTACCTATGTCAGCTCTATTAGATCGAAAATGGCCGGTGTTTAAAAAACTATTTTGGAGTTACTCGACCGCTAGCATGGACGCACAAAGTAATGTGTTGTTATAAAATCAGGGAACTTCTACCCGAAAACCGCAATTTTTTACGCGTAACACATTCTTGATCAAGAGAACATCCCTTTGTGATCGACTGAAGCGTAATCGCACTACGCGAAGGTCTGTCGTGTCAATTTTAATGCATACAAATTAAAATGAAGTTTCCAGATGCACCGCTTCCACTATTCTCCTTTCCATACCCCTATTTCCTAGTTCTGGAACAATACGTTGCATAAATAGGGGTTATCCAATAGAAGCGGACTTATCTATTTTCCGAATTTCGTAAAAATCGAAATCGCCTTTGCACCTTATAAACAACTATTTACCTGCATTTCCAATTTAACTAAAATCGGTTCAGTCTTGTGGCGGTGATTTACGTACCAACAAAGAAACAAACAATAAAATGAACTTACAAAGAGGTTTAAATTATACGTATGTTGGACTAGCAGCGCACTTTCGCCTCATTGAAAATTCTATTCTAAAGTCTTGTTGACTTGTTCTCTTTATTTCTTTCATGAAAAACTGAGTTATACCATTTGTTAAATACAGACAGACAGACGCAAATTCCAAAAGTATGTGTTTTGTATTCCAGGGATTCTCAACCTTTTTTCTTTCTTACGAAACACTATAACGATTTTAAAAATTGGTGGCATAAAAACACACTGCGTAAAATAGTTTATAATAATTTGTAAATAAAATAATGTGTGTAAAATGACAGTACGTTTATAAAAGATTAACTACAAGTAAATAAAGTTTTTGATAGCTTTATTTATATTTGGCCGTAAAAATGATAATGCCACTCTTCCTTCTACATTTAATAATCTTTCTCTTGTTTAGTTTTAATGTTGTTTAATACTTAAAAATCGAATTCCCACAAATACGATGTGAAAAATTAAAATATGCTTAAAGCTATACCGTACAAAAACGACTATTATCAAGAATTTGCATTAAAAATGACACCTGAAATAGTTCCTGTTTGAATACATCAGCTGATGTTTTACTTAGCCGTTTTTACACCACAACCATTCAAGTCATTTGGTTACAAAAAAAGCTTTATACCGCCATTAATTATGTTTGTTGGCGCCACAGAAGTATTGACAACCCAGTTTTTTGTAATTCGTATTATTTAATACTCTACATATTTTTATACTTTAAAATTTCGCGACACTTTTGTGTGCCGCGGCACAATGGTTTAGAATCACTGATCTACAGATATTCTAGTGGACTGAGTAGGTGGTTATATTTATAACAAAATCTTATGTTCACAATTCACAAGGAATTTGGTTTTAAATAGCTGATAGACATGTTGGCTTCCTCTATTTATGTCGTTTATAAAAAAACTGAAGTATAATTATTTAAATACAATATTTAAAACATTTTTCAGTACATATCAGATTAATTTAATACTTTATTTGCCAAATATTACCTGTTTATAGTAGCAAAACCACCGAGAATTACTAAATTCTTCTTCAAATTTTGCTCATAGCTCTTTAATATCCTCCATTAAAAGTTAATTTTCAATTGTATCGAAATTCTATTGACATTAATTTTTGTTTTGATATATGCGGATACCATTTAATTTTATAAAGTAAGCATTACCTTTCAAGTAAAGGAAAAAATTTTAAAATCGGTTAGAAACGGCTGAGTACTGCGGGTACAAACATAAAAAAACAAAAGAAAAACTTAGACGAACTGATAGCCTCCTTCCTTTTTTAAAATCGGTTAAGAAGGCAGCGATTGTTGTGTCTTCCATACAACCAAATACTGATCAGGGGTCTCGCTAGATGTATATATAAAGCGATTGCTTAGTTGAAAGCTTTTCCTAAACTTAATGAATAGCATGCTGTTATCTTTGCAGTTATGTACACATCCACACATACATATGTCGTTCAGAATGGTTGCTTCAAATTACTTTCACTTGCTTTAAAAGTTCCTTCTGCTGGTATTTATAATTAACTAGCAGTGCCCACGACTTTGTCTGCGTGTCATTCCTAATTTTCTTAAAATTCAAATTTAGAAAAATGTTTTTTTTAATATTTATTTCTGACTTCTGTGGACAGTGTTAATAATTTTCCATTTACACAAAAAAAAATCCAGACAACTGTATTAGTGCCCTTATACCGGTAAAATTGGGTGCTTTTACACTTGTATCTTTATTTTATCTACGAAAAGACCTATTATAATGAAAAAAGAGTATTTTATATTGGAATCAAGGTTCTAAGAAACCTTTCCACAAAATTTTGTTTGAATCCCTTCAGTAGTTTTTATATGATGCGAACACACACAGACAGACAAACAGAACAAATTGCAAAAATAGGTGTTTCGTATCCCACATCGATTACTAACAATAACATCAAAATTTTCAAGCAATATTTGATGTACAGAAATGACCCCATTACAGTTTTATTATATTTTTTCAACCCTGGAGCACTTATTTATGCAAATGCAAAAGCTTTCAACCGTTTCAACAGCCGAAGAATATTAATTTTTTATTTAAGTATTTTCTTAATGATGCAAAAAAAAAAAAAAATACTACAGACATCAAAACACTAAAACAAATATTTCTATCGTTAAAAGCAACTTAGTCGGCTCCAATTGTTGCTTACCAACCTTAAAAATCTTCGAACAAACCCTTTAAGTAAACAAACAAATAAAACCGTTAAATTTATGATGATCTACCCATTAAAAAGTTAGTTATTTCTCTTTATGCCAATCAAGTTCCTGATCATTCAATCAATTCTTCACACTTTTAAGAATTTCTTGATTGTTTTAATTTTAAATAACACAAACTAGATTTCTAGAAATCAATTTATCTAATCTGGAATTATTTTTAGGACAACTATCAATATTTTAACTTATCAAGAACTTATCAAGACAACAAAGTCAATTTAGGTGTGAATAAATAACAACTAAATAAGAAGTAAATTATAATAATTTTAATGTACAAATAAAAAGTAAAGAAAACATTAAATGCAAAGATCTGGGGTCTAATCACCGCATACGATATCGAGCGTACCATCGTATCGAATAACATTTCGATACGTGTCGAGTAAGCCAATCATCGCATACGATATGCACCGAATCGTAACTTTTAAGAAAATGTAATAGATTTTTAATGCCAACAAATAATAAAAATAGTAAAAGCGGAAAATTAAACGCATTTTTGCCAAAGAATTTATTTCAGAATAAATAACTAAAAACTTGTTTTCTCGATATCGAATGTTATCATCCCAAATTACGATAATTTTTTTTTTGTTTTTTTTTCATTTGTGCTAACGAATTTTTTTTTTATTCGGCCAGCTTAGATCTTTGTGACATCGTTACGTTTTTTTTAGATAGTGTTTTTCTAGATGCTACAAGCTGTAAAATAAAAAAATACTTGTGTACTGAAGTTAAACACCTGACGAGTCCATGCTGATGAAATAAATATTATTTCTTCAAATCATAATTGAAAGGTTATTAGTTGCAAGGGGTGGCCCTTTAAATTTTCCGACTGAACGAATGGCAAAACATATTTTTGGTCTTGTTTATTATATTTTGCTAATATCCCATAACATTTTTAAATAAAAATGCAATTTATTTGTTGGTTTGGAATAGCAGGTATCTATACGTATTTCGCCGGTTGCTAAATCCAGCTCATCAGAAAACCTTTATCCAAATTTTTGGAAAAGCCAAAAATATTTTTTTAAGTATAAAAACTTCAAAAACAATATGAGAGTTATTTTAGAAGCCAATACGGTATCGTCTGTGTTCATGTTGAACTGCTTCACTACATTAACTGAAGAGATTTATGGATCTAAAAGCCGACTGTCTTATCGACTATGCGATTAACTAACGATTTTCCATTTTACCAACTTCGCACAGATGACTTTCCTATACATTTTTTTATTTCTTTACATTTTACCTATCGTCCTTGCTAAGTTCGAATCTGGTAAAATGGAAACTCGAAAGGCCACATTTTTGCTAATAAATCGTAGCACTAATTTTATGTCTGTATTTTCTTAATTTTTTGCAAAAATTCAGCAACAGTTGTATCGCTGATGATGATTACTTTGGTTAAAGAAGAATTGCAAGCCAAAGCAATGCAAAAAGGCCAAATTGTCTGGATTGAGACATTTAGGCTTAAGTTCCCATTCTCTAAAACAATACCCCAAAATATTATGTTTCTTCACAAAACATTTATCGTTGGTGCAATTTTCATACTCGGACAACACTGAGTCTTTTGAACCAGTTTTGATAAATAAAATATCTGATTGATAGAAGAAACTTATACATTTCTGTCCGTGTTTGACAAATAGTTTGCATTATGTTGGTGCTTATTATTATTATTATTATTGTTTGCTTAAATTTTTGAAACTTTTAAATCACTTTTTCATGTCAAGGCTGCAAAAAAGAAGTAGAAAAACTTCGCAAAGTGAAGAGTAATATGTTTATGTTAATGGCTTTTGACTTATGACAACGATGGCTACTGGATAGCTGTTCGTCCTCTCAAGGACTGTTTGTAAACAATAAATAATATTTTTTTTACTGTGAGTAACCTCACAAAAAGAAGGAAAATTCGTGGGCGAGCGGCAACACTGGTGTTGCCATTTAACCAAGTCAGACGCAGATAACAATGGCAGTATAAAACTTTCTTTTAAAAAGCCGCCATATATTAGAAACAAAAGGTTTATAATACTTTTTATTGGGTCTCATTATTAATGTTATAATTTGTTTAGGCCAATTTTCCAATGATTGTTATCAAAGTCAGCTAATCAACAAAATTTATCTAAACGCACCCAAAACAGTTTATGTTTTAACCAATATTTAAAATTGTGTAAGTTAAAGTATCGCAATGTGTCTCTTTAATATAAAAGCACAGAATTTTTTAAAGTTAGAACAGTGTGAAATAGTGAATTATAAATTGAAAATGAAATATACTTTTATAATTTTTGGCTTGTTTTTGGTGGCCGTAAGTGCCGGACCTACTGCTAAATCAAACGGAAACCTTGATGCCAAGAAGGTCAACAATATTCTTCAGAAATTAACTCAAATATCAAACAAAGCTGCTACCACCCTTAAAGAAAATTTTAATAACAATTATTCATTTCGCTTCATGCAATTTGAGGATTTCTTGTCGGACATTGCCTTTTTACGTAAACTAAACAAAACGTGTGTAGCAGCAAAGGAGCAAAAATTTAATCAAACTCTTGATACCCTGTTCGACAATATAAAAAAATGTGAATCTAAATTTACCGACTCTTCAGCCAACATAATGGTAAAGATTGGTACTCAGGGCAGCCAAGTGATATTTGGTGGTCTTGATGTACTACGCTTGATTAAAACCTGTAACCTCTGCCGTAATCCTATTATGAAAAACTCTTGCTATGAACGCTTAACCACCAAGAGGAATTTATACTTAAAAGATGCACGCAAGTCTATCCGTGCTGTTGACAAAATCGCTACTGATCGTGTTTCTGAAGCTGTGGACAATTTTAGTATTTGCATTACAGCGGGTGTCACTGATCCCGTGTGGGAGGTCTACGACGTTTATAAATCTATTAAAGCCTGCATTGAAGAAGAATAAATTCTGAAAATATTCTAATAAATAACTATTATACATTTTGATGTTGCCCTTAACAAAGCGTTTTAAATTTTTCAAGTTACACTTTATTTCAAAGAAACTTGCTGTTTTTTTGTAATTATACGCTTGTGTCGCAGTTCTTTAGAAAATAAAAATAACATACATAATTTTTATTTTGAGTTCGTGGTCGTACTAATTACTATTTTCGAACAAAAGATTTGATGATTCTTAAAAATTATATTGAAAATAAAAACTGAATGAATTAAGGGGAATTAAAGTCTTAAGATTCACGTTTCTAAGGTGGAAGGCAGCTATCGCTTATGTTTAAACGTTATTCCCCTGCTTTCATGACGCTATCGCACGCGCGAGTCGTCTTAGCTTGCAGGGGCCTGAAACTAGAAGATTAAGAAATTTGAAGCCTACAGGGATTTCCGGTCTTTATTTTTGTAAGTGATAAGGGCAACTATAGAGTAAAATGGTGGCTTTATTTTAGATTCCATCACGGGGAGACCTATAGATAGTCTGCAACTCCTCGGAACGTCAATGACCACCTATTAGCTTAACTAGCTCGAATAAAGTGACAGGCTCGGTTTTAAAATCTCTAAAGAGAATTACAAAAACATCTGGTATTTAGAAGAAAAATTAAATAAACAACAAAATTAAATAAATTACTTAAACTGTATAAGAACTCCAAGCAGATAAAATAAAATTAAAGTGGACAACTTTGGAAATTGTTCTTCAATTGATACAAGATATTCATTTTACTCGTCTGCCGGTTTTCAGTTCTGAGTAAATTTTTCTGCTTAAATTGAAACAATAACGTTTACTTGACTTTGTACAACTGTTTAAGTGCATTGCTGTTGTTGTTGCTGTTTTTATTATTATAGGAAAACCAGTTTATTCTAGTCTCAACAAACGCTTCGTTATTCACTTGACTTGTTAGAAAACTGCTTGAAATTGAGATCAAGATCAAGTCAAAATTAAAGAAAGTTGTTTTTTGCAAAACTAAATGAAACGGTTTAATTACGCATTTTTAAAAATTGAGAGCACTTAAATGTGTCTCGCACTTACGTTTTTAAAAACGATTTCTAATGAGGTTTATATTTTGAATAATTTGGATTTTTATTGGGATCGCAAATTAAGTTGGAATAAGAAAATTATATGTTTCATTTCCGTCCAGCAGTGGTAGATACATTTTTTGTTTTTTGTATCTCTAAAGCTTTTGTGCTATTATTATCGTCTGCACTGTATGTTTGAATATCAATGTTTGTTAAGTGTGCACCAAAATTCACAAACAATTGATATTTGTGCCGTAGAATATTTTTAATCAAGGCGAAATAATACAGGTGGTCTCGATGGCGAATTCATTACTTTCGTTGTAAACGCTAAATGTAAAACTCCGTATATAAAAAATATGTATAATTTTTTAATATGGTGTTTGACATTTAACGTTTACGGCGAAAATTTGTGAATTAGCCATTGCGACCATCCCGTATTATTTCGCCATGTTTTAACTCTAAATTTTCTTTTAGGCTGAAAACACTAAATAAACATTGAGAAACCATTTTGTTATTTTTGCACAAATGGAAACTATTCTTAAATTTAAAGCACATTTTTCAACTGGTGTATATTTTATCACAATAATTGGGTTCTAGAATCCCCAATTAGATTGTCAAAAAAATGAGGCGGTGCTGTATGTCATTTAACACATGAAACAACCACAGTAAGAGCCCTTTAGAAAGCCAAGGGGAATTGCAGTTTAGTAATGCAGGCTACTTGCATAATGTTCTTATCGCTGCATGACCCATAGAAATTCAAATCATTTTGTTTTCGATTAAAGATACAGAGAAACCGGTCTAGAGACAAAAATTGATAAAAAACAATCTTGCGCTGATTTTAGAGTTACCATTTTCTAAAGTTCTTTTGCTCAAGAGAATTCAATAAAAACAATAAATAAATAAAAAAAACCACTCAGAATAAAAAACAATTTAAACTTCAAACAAAAACAAAAACTTGAGTGAAGTTTAAACACAAATGAAACGTTCGCTAGAAATAAATAAGTTCTTGTTCTTGTTTTTATTTTATTTTTTATTTTTTTTTATTTCTTTATTAAATATTGTGTTTAGGTGATTTGTTGTTTTATTCCAATTCAAAACTCGGCTTTAAAGTTAGTTACTGTTCTGACGCTGTTCACTGAACGTGAACTTACCCGTAAAGATTAGACGTGACGATACCAAGCAAACAAAGAAAAATAAATTTTAATACATTAAAACATTGTATGTAATTAAAAATAAGACACAACAACATAAAGTTGTAAACATGACCATTTACGCCATAATTGTGCAAATAATTCTAGTGTGTAATTACAAAATTTTTTAATAAAAAAACACAAAATTTTAAAAACTAAAAGTTTTATAAAAAAAAAAATGTCTCGTTTTTTAAGCTCGACTGTCAATATGAAGATTCTAAGGAGGATTTTGCATCAAAGGTGGGTTCGTTTAACGCAAAATAAAAAATTAAAAAAAGATTTAAATACTATTGTAAAGACATTTCCAAAGATTTGTGGTTTATAAAATGTTTTTGTGTTAAATGTTATAAAGCACAATTGCCGTATTCACAAGCTCTGCTAAGGTGTAGGTAGTATTGCATACTACCTTTTGTTTACTTCTTTGTGAACAACCATTGTATCAATGTGCCATTGTACATTGTACTTCATACGTCAAAAACTGAATAAGAAGAAGAAAAGTGCTATTCATCATTTGTTATTTATAAGCCAAATGGGGGAGAAAACAGAAAAAATAAATTAATAAATTTTTTGTGTGAAAAATATAGTTTCGATATATTAATGGTTGACTCAAGTAAGTTATATTACTGAAGGAAAAATTTGGAAGCTTAAAAGAACTTAAGTTTAGAATGCTATCAGCACAAAATAAGAAAAGATGCAATGATTGGATAATCTTGCTGCATTCTTCATAACATTATTATTAAATATAATTTAGAACAAGGTGGCAAAGAACAAACCTTAAGATATGTTTCCAATATACCCACTCCTACTATATACAACAGAAATGACTTATTCCACTTTCTAATAAATCAGTCAAATCAATAAATTAAATAAATAAAACTAATAAAAATATCTTTTAATTCAATTTAATTTAATATAATTCAGACATGAACACAAAAATAATAATTTATTTAAACATAAAACATTTAAACATAAAAAAAACACATCAAAAAATAAGGCACTATACAACGTTTAAAAAACATATGAAAAAAAGTACTAAGTGTTGTATCGCATGTTTGCATGAAACTTACCAACAACACAGCTAGCACCGTTGTAATTTGTTAGCACTTAGGACTTACTAGGGGGCTTGTGAATAGGGCAAATATATTCCTGGTAACTCGATTCGAAAGTATGAACAGCTTGTAAGTTGTATTCGATCCGAATTTAAACTCTTACCATGTAACAGATTCGGATCGAGCGAAAAGTGCTGCTACTAATTAAAATAATTTTGGTACTACTTTCGAATGTATTATTCAACATTGGCAGCAAAATATTAAAATAAAAATAAAAAAGTAAACAAAAAATATATGTGCGTTATAAAAATGGATGCGATTGCCCTTTGGATGGAAAAAGCAGACGGGCGATTAAAACGTAAAATCCTACGCGATAGTGAAAATTTTATGTAGTTGGATGTAATGTAACTAACAATTTATTAAATATGTTGTATGTAACTAAATATTTTTATTTGTTGGTGTGTGTGAAATTTCGGACTTTACACGGAACCTTTTAAATGTGTGTTAGAGAGCTTTAGTGCGCAGCTGCCAACAGTACTGAGATTATCTTTTGCGACACTATCAATCAAGTTAGGTGATACGCTTAAGTGATTTGGACAAGCGGGGCACCAACACCAACTCGGTCAAGACCGGTTTGCTAGCTTGGCTTAACAACTATGTTAAACTGCATCAAAGAAGTTTGCTATGCTATTGAGAAGCACATAAATTTCATCATAAGCGAAGATGAAAAACGAGCTGCCGAAAATTTCTTTAATGCTCGTCTGGAATTCCAGAGATAATAAGAGCTGTTGATGCTACTCATATCTAAATAGTCCGGATATCTAAAAACGCGCACTTGTTTATGTTGCGCATAATTTCAAATTGCCTTTGCCTTGTATTAATATTTTTCGTAGCATTTCCCTATTGAAAAAGACTTGTATTAATTCTTATTTATTAATAAAAAACTACTTACATTTTCAACGTTTGGTGTGGATGTATGGATTAATTTAAGTTTTTTTTTTATATTTCATCCGTTAGCTCAACATCAAACGAGTACAAATGCCAACTTTCGAACGACTTTAACATCTAAATTCGAAGTACACAGTGAAGCACATTTGAAAGTAGAGTAAGAGTAACCGATAATCGGATACGGCAACCCAAAAGTAGCAAATGTATTTACGAGTTCAAGTTAGTTGATAGGAAAAATCCTTATCCCTAATATTTAACTATCGAATCGAGTTACATATTAACCGCCATGTATTTAATATATAAAAAAAAATCTTGTTGTATAGAAAATTATAAAAAATAAAAAAATGGATAAATAATGCTTGAACTATTGATGTGTAATAGCTTTTTTTGGCCTACAAGCAACCTCTACGTCGATGCATATATGCTTAATTAAGTCTGGTCCAGAAATTTTTGTTTTTTGGTGTTTTAACAACGTTCCGTCTTTTCTCCTACACTATTTCTTATTTTTCTTAACGAACTTTTATGTTGAACTTCCAACCGTAACTAATCTTTTGCAGATGACAGTAGCAAATAGCACTCGTATTCACTTCGCAAAAGGCCAAGCCATCTGGAAATTGGGGCTATGCGAAAGCACATGGATGATACCCCTAATCGTGATTTTTTGAAAATTTTCGAATGGGGCATTTCGTGTGTGCCACTTTATCTCGATGTTGTTGGCATAAAGATTCAATGCGATGTTCTGTGGAACAATCATACTTTTTGGTCGCAACAGAATCAGAATGTTTTCTAAACGTTAAAAGAAATACTTCACTCCATCTGATCTCCTTGCTATCTATGTCACCTTTATCAAACCGAAAATGGAATAAATGGGTTGGTGCTTCAAAACTATCTAACTAACTCGACCGTGTACAGAAGTAACAGTAGGAGGTATATGGCAGCAATGTCGGCTATTTTTAGTGTTTTATCGTTACTACAACGGAATGTGGTCTTATGAAATCAGGCAACTTATACCTGAAAACTGTAATTTATTACGCAAAAAACATTCTTCGTTAAAAGGGAATCCCTTTGTGGTCGATTGACTAGTGTGTCGCCCTATGCCTTTTAGAGAAAATTCGTTTTTGTATCCGAACAGCTTGTATTTAGAATAAACTTCTTGCTGTCTTTCCAGTAAATTTCAGTATTCATAGATTCAAAAATGTCCACAAACACTGTTCCCTCTATTCTCCCTCCCGTAACCTAATTACCTCTTTTTGGCATAATGCATTGTAAAAAAAGGAGTCAACCCGTGGGTGAGACAAACAATAACTGTCACCTACCTAAATTATATGCAGAGAGAAAAGATTTTGCTTCAGGTATTAGATTAGATATTGAATACATACAGGTCATATTTTTTTTTAATTGTATAACAAATTTGTGTAACTTTTTAAAAACAAAAAAATTTTTTTTTTATTTATTGTCATTTGTATTTGTTGCGTAGTATACCAGTCTATTGGCCCCAAATCCAACCAAAAATATTGCAGAAAAATAAACCTCATGAGTTGTTTTATAAAACTGCTTTAGATGACTCTAATGACCAAAAATAAATGGAAATATAAGATTATTTCCATTACGTATGACTTATAGATTTTATTGATCTGTTGTTAATTTATGTGTTGTAAACAATACTTTGAATTGTTCTGTCTCATATTTTTAATTTATCGATTTTTTTCGATATTTTGCCGATTAACAAGAATTTTGTTTTTCAAATATACCGATTTCTTATAAAAATCATCTGGCAACGGTTGGTTTCATTTCACATAATAACTGTTTCACGAACCGGTTTCAAAATAGGAGAAAATTATAAATTTCAACAAATACTACCAGCACTTTATTAAATTAATTGATTGTCAAACACCTGAAACACAAAAAACCTTGAAACCTTGACCGTTACCTTTAAAAACTGTTAAAAATCTCTAAAGAGAATCAAAGTAACAGCTGGTATTTAGAAAAACAAAAAAATAAACAAAAACAAGAGACAGTTCTCTTTTATTCATCACTTAAAGTGGACAACTTTGAAACTAGTTCTTCAACTAATACAAGATTTTTTACTCGTTCCCCGGTTTGTAAAAGTTCTGAGCAACAACATTTTCCTGACTTTATCCAACTGTTTAGGTGAATTGGTGTTGTTGCTGTTGCTGTTTTTAATATTATATGAAAACCAGTTTATTATAGTCTCAACAAACGCTTCGAGTCACAATCAAATTATTTCTTAAGTTATGTTTTGAATTTGAAAAAAAAAAACAAAAATAATATCTTTTATAAATCTTTCCTTGGCTTTGGCGTATTTTTTGGGTACAAAAAAAAAAATGCTCCCGAAAAAATGAAATCGAAATGAATGCTATAATTTCGTTGCTGTCGAAACTGATTTCAAAATAATAATTTCAAAAGGTTTTGGTTGCAGTTTGTAACCAGAATGTAAGCCTTTTGGGATTTTAAAAAAGATTTTCTTGAAAAACTTCAATTACATACATTTATTAGCGGCGTTGGCGTCGTATTTTAATTCAGTATGTAATTTTAGTTTATATAAATTCCTTAGATTTTGCTTGATTTAAGAGCACATAAATGTGGGTTTTAAGTTAATTTAATATGGATTTTGAAACTTAAGGTTTCTATTGGGATCATCGGAATATCCATTTTGATTCGAAAAAGTAGAATCGCAAATTAAGTTGTAACCAGAAAATTTTATGTAACATTTCTATCCAGCAGTAGTACAGATCTTGATAAATTCTTGTCTCTTTAAAACTTTTGTATGTTTGAAATGCAATGTTTGTAAAGAGCGCACCAAAACTCAAACAAAGATTGAAATCGCCGTCATTTGTGCCGTAGAATGTTTTTAAACCCAAATTTTCGTTTAGACTAACAACACTAAAAACGCATCGATTGTTGCAAAAATAAAAAAAAAATGTAACTTATCCTTATATTTAAAGCAAATTTTTCACCTGGTGTATATTTTATCACAATAATTGAGTTTTAGAATCCGCACTTGATTTTCGAAAATAGCGGCGGTGCTGCATGTCATTCAACACATGAAAAAACTACAGAAAAGCAAGCGTAATTGCATTGCGTAATTCATTCAATGCTTATCGATGTACGATCCATGCAAATTTCCTTGATTTTCTTTTCGATTCGGAATACAGGGATCTAAAGACAAAATGTACAACTTCAATTGAAAAGATCTTGCGTTAATTTTGGGGCAACCATTTTTTTTAATTCTTTTGCTAGAGAGAATACAATGTTAACAACACATAAATAAATAAAAACTACTCAGAATAAAAACCAATTTAAACTTAAAACAAAATCTTGAGTGGAGTTTACACACAAATAAAACGTTTGCAAGAAATAAATAAATTCTGGTTTTTGTTTTTGTTTTATTTTATTTCTATATTAAATATTTTGTTTAGTTGATTTGTTGTTTTATTCCAATTCAAAACTCGGCTTTAAAGTTAGTTATTGTTCTGACGCTGTTCACTGAACGTGAACTTACTCGTAAAGATTAGACGTGACGTTCACAAGCAAACAAAGAAAAGTAAATTTTAATACATTAAAACATTCTATGTAATTAAAAAACAAGACACAACAACATAAAGTTGTAAACATGACCATTTACGCCATAATTGTGCAAATAATATTAGTGTGTAATTAAAAAATTATTTAATAAAAAAAAAAACACAAAATTTTAAAAATTCAAAGTTTTAATAAAAAAATGCCTTCTGTTTTAAGCTGTTCATTCTTCGGCTGTCAATATGAAGATCCTGAGGAGGATTTTGCATCAAAGGTGGGTTCGTTTAACGCAAAATAAAGAAAAGATTTAAATACTGTTGTGTAGACATTTCCAAAGATTTGTGGTTTATAAAATGTTCTTGTGTTAAATGTAAAAACGCACAATATATTCTTGTACTTGAAATATATAAAAATCTTTTTGTGCAGGAAATAGATATAAATAAATAAAAATAAAAAACTAAACACGTTATTTCGCTTGAACTATTGATTTGTAATGATATAATTTACTTATTGATGTGTTATATCATTTTTTGGATGTCTTAACAACGTTTCGTCCTGTCTCCTACCCTACAGAGAAAAACGTTTTTTAGTCGAATAGTTCGTATGTGGAATAAACTCCTTACTAAGTTCTTTCCTATCAATTTTATTACGCAAACCTTCAATTCAAATATCCACAATTCCTGCTCCCTCTATTCGCCTTACCATTACCTTATTTCCTAGTTATGCCAAAATGCGTTGCATAAGTATGTGTCGTCCCCTGAGGAAGTCAAACAATTAGCAATTGGATATTAAATTTAAAAATGAAAACAAATTATTTAAAAATTAACTTTTATTTGTTGACTACTGGGAATAAAGTCTTAATTATATTTTCATGTGACCAATGGTTACAAAGTATTGAATGTTTTATTATGCGAAAAAATAATTTAAGTAAATAATGCCATTTTTTCAATTGCTCTCTTAGTTATATAACATGAATGCGCATTTGTTCCCTCTATAGACATCACTCCTCTGAAAATATTGGATCTTCTTGCTTGTTCAAATTATTCAAAATAATACCGTGTAATAAAGGTACAAAAATAATAATGTTACGAATAAAAATCTGGCAACCCCTGTAGTTGTTTCCGTATGAGCGTGGTGAATAAGCTAATTCAACTAATGGTGTATTTATAGAATAACAAAACCACAAGTTAGCCAACAAAATCTGAGCAGCTCAATGGCTGCGTTGGTAGAGGTGCGTACTACAAACCAGGGGGTCCGAGTTCGATACCGCATGCGGGCATGCGTGCAACGAAAAAAATAATAATTATTGTGTGAAGCCATGGCAGACAATTTAGTGAAGACGTCTAATTTAATAAAAGAAGTAACACATAATTGTCAAGAAGCACTTTATAATAAAAAGTAAGAGCAATAGCGGTTAGCGCGGGGAAGTGTAACAGCATAACAACAGCGTATGGCAGACGTGTGTTGTGGCTACTGGATTAAAGGAGAAGACTGGCTTGGATAAAAGGAGTAGAGGAGATGTCTGTGGATGGTTAAGGTTACTAAACAAGGCATCGAGTAGTTCATGTCTCGCCGGAGCACCACAGTAGTGTAGCGTGGATGGCTGCGTTTGTGGTGATAACGCATGTTTAGTAAATACGAGACCAAGGGCTCACAAGACCGGTAGGATCGAGAAGTGATAGCCAGAGAAAGCCATAAAGTTCGAAGACAGAATTTAGCCACAGTGGTATTTGCAATCAAAAGAATCCGAACGTTAGCCTGCTAAAAAGGGTAAAACGTAACAATAATAATAAATATGCCAAACCAGCGTTTTAGTTTACTAATATTATTCGCTTAACAATTTAACAGTTTTCTTTGAAATCGTATATAGTAACTAGAGTTTTTCTTTTCCCAGTATATTTTTCGCGAATTCCCGGGATCCCTGGAAATCGCTAAATAAGTCCCGCATTCCCGGAAATTCCCGAAAAATATACTGATTCAGAACGATTTTAAAAGATAGTCTGTTTTTTTAGAAATTAAATTTATTACTAAAATTTTCTTAACAAAAATTATTCAAGTCGGTTGTTTAAATACATAAAAAAATTATAACGTTTTTAAAAAAAATTCAAAAATCAAAAATAATAATACATAAAAAATAAAATTAAAAAGTCTTTTCTAATTAAAACTGTTAGTTTTTCAAAGTAATTTTATTATACTTTTAGTATCACATTCATGAGACTAAACGATTTTATGTAGGTATTTAAGAAAATAATCAAGTTCAAGTTTTTTTTTCAAAACATAACGTTAACAAAACCATTCAAAATTAAGAATAAATAAAAAAATGTGTGTAGGTATAATGATAAAAAAATTTTCAATTAAAAGTCTCTGATTTTCAAGTGTGTTTTTAAAACACATAAAGCATTAATATATTCATCTAAAAGATTATTTCGAAGTTTATTAACTAAATGTAAGGCATGACTGAGACAAAAAAATATTCCCTCAACGAAACTGTTTTTTCACAAACTTTTTTATTATGTTTTGACCAACAGTTATAGATGCTACTATGTGGTTTTTAATTCTGCTTCCATTAGGTTACGAATTTCAATAGCTCCACACTTTCCAGATATATAAACCATTCCTAACTTGTAGAAATACTCCGCGTTTCCATATAAACATATATTTAAATATCTTAAATTTTTTATACTTATCCATACACATCCAGAACTAATCTACATTTATCATTTAATTTTTCATCTATGTCGTATTTTATTTCATATTTAACTTTAAAAATAATCAATAATCAGGTTTTGTACATCACGTTCGATTCTTAGCAGAGTGGAAGCATTAACTCTCTGAAACTTCCATCCATTAACTGCAGCTGGTTTTGAAACAACTAAGCTCCTGTCGTCCTTCTTATTACCTGCATATTGATGTAATGTACCCTGTGTTTTTCTGACCTTTTCTTCCCCTCTGTGGTGGTTCTTTCCCTGGTACCACATTATCCAGTTGTTTATTATGTATGCCTTTTTAATGACGTATAAGCCCACTTGTGTTCTTAACTTTGCAAAAAATTCATTTTGCAAGCAGCAGAATCTTGCGTTTTTTTAAATTAAATACTATTAAAATTTAATAAAATTACATATCCACCTTATTAACTTAACTATTTTTAATAAAAGCTTTAAATAAATATGAAAATAGACATTAAAGTAATAACAGTTGTTTTTAAATCTATAAGAGTTGCCATTTTGATTGTAAAACAATTACTATTTACCGGGAATTCGGGATTAAAAATTCCCGGGTATTCCCGTAAATTCCTTAGAAATACACTAATAGTAAGCAAACTAAAAAGTAATTGAGCAGCATTTTATCCATGGCGGTAAAATAAAATACTAAAACGTCGGCCACCTTAAAGAAGAGCGGCT
Source organism: Gymnosoma rotundatum (assembly GCA_916610165.2). Lineage (NCBI taxonomy): Eukaryota > Metazoa > Arthropoda > Insecta > Diptera > Tachinidae > Gymnosoma > Gymnosoma rotundatum. The sequence continues at coordinate 72,012,969 of OU744340.1, forward strand.
GTACCTAAGAAGCAATTGGTATGGTGCGTCTCCTATAAGCCTTATATTTGACTGAAGCGTTTTAATTTTGTATACTTTTTTAACTTTTTTTTAAATAAGCTACTAGTTTAGTATCAATAATTTAAAGCTGTTTTCAAATTTGGCAATGTTATTATATCGAAGTTTTTTACAAAAAAGTAAATTATTTGTAAGTGATAAAGTACAACACTGTTGTTTTTTACATTTCAACAGATTTCATTCTGTCTATTCGAAATTATCTCGGATTTGCATAAATTCAATTTAATGCTACGAACACAACCAGCGTTGCCAGAAGCCTCGAGAGGAAAATCATCATATGCTGAAAAAAAAACATATTTCAAGGAAAAAAATCATAACTTTTTCAATTAAAAATTTTGTTTAAAAATTATAATTAAAATACATATATTAACATACATTGTATGTATTTAAATTATTATGGTTTAAAGTGTTCGAAGTTCTACGAAGAACTATTTCTATAATATATACAAGGTTTCATACTTTTAATAATATCTTGGTTAATTTTTAAATTAAAGTAGGAACAGTTCCTTATTGCTAAATAATCTTTTGCGTATAAGATACCTTCGAGAGTGATGTTGTTTAATCTATTTCTATATTCAGTTTTGTTTAAATTGACTGTTGAGAATATTCGTTCAACATTTGCCGAAGAAATGGGAAGACTTATTAAGTTTTGAACAAATTTTGACAACACTGGAAAAGCTGGTATGTAGTCAGCACGAGTTATTTTTGAAACTTTTGACCAAAATTTGTAACAGCTAAGATTATCTAAAGTTGTAAAATGATCACTGAGTTTTATAAAACGGAGTTCTCTTAATTCGTTATCTAAATTTAGAATATCACTAATTAGATTTGGAAAATTGTTATTAAAAGCCTGTCCGAGAATTAATTTTTCTGTTTATAATTTTCAAGGGGTTAAGACATGAAAACTCTTTTAAGAACATATCGTTAAAATGAAATACTTGAAATAAAAAACTCATAGTTTTTATAAATTAGAAATCAAAATTTAAGATAAAAAATCATGAAATCATATTTTGGTTAAAAAATCTTCAAAAATATGATAAAATCATCATTTTGGCAACGCTGAACACAAATGGGACGATCGACGAAGTTCGTCCAACACGACGAATACGTTGTCAAGTATTCCTTGTGAAAACACACAGCTGTTATAATTTTAAAGTTGCTTACTTTTTGTAAGCTGCTAAGATGACCATCAAAAACAAAAAATTATAATAATAATAAATAAATAAAATAAAATAATAAAAAGAAGTTTACCATTAGCAATAACAAAACTAAAAACTATTTTTATATTTAACTTATCGTCGCTCGCCGGCGTAAGAAATAGAAATAATTCTGTTACAAAAAAGGCCGCGTATGAAAAATTTCTTCCAACGACATGATCATGTGCATTTTTACATACACAAATGTGTTTTATTTTTGACGATGAGTATTCGCGACCAAAAATTCGTCGTTCGTCCCTTAGCTGCTGTTCGTTTTTCTGTTTTGTTTTTCTGTCTTGCACATAAATACCTGTTTAAAATTTTGTTAACATCCTTGATTTTTTAAGTCGATTAAAAAGGCCACATGCAGAAGGGCCTTGATTGTGACAACTCCTGCACAACTAATTAGAGAATTTATCCACTTTTATCATTAAGTCGCGATATTGAGCGCGTTGTTGTGCAACTAATTCAAGAGTATTCGTTTAAGAATATAAGTAACCAAATCGCCAAAGTTGCGGGCAGAAACTTGACAATAGTTCGTCAAAAATAATCCATATTATTTCATTTATATTTGATCTACATATCCCTGGTCTCATGTAGAAAAGCTCTTACTCGCATTATTGCCATTTTACAGAAGGTAAAAACATAACTGAAACTGTGTTAATGTATTATTTGAAATGCAAAATGCCTGCAAAATCATACTTTTGATACTAATGCATTGAAATTTTGTGACGAAGGGTATCTGTGTAAAATGAATTCCGTAAAATTTGAGTTAGGGCCTTTTATATGAGACCAGCGATATGTCCATATAAATTATTCATCAGTTTCTAAACTATATACTAGTTGACAAAGAAATATAAAAAATATATTGATATCACAATCAAAAGAAACAATATTGCTGGATTTTTAAGTACACACAGAAAAAAGATTGGTTAAAATTCGTTTGATATGTTCAAAATTTAATTACTATTATAATTATTTGATTATTAATATAAATAAATTATAATTTTGACTTATTTTTAATATTAAAAGCTAACAAATGGTATTACCGTCCAAATGTTAGTTATTACACCTCTTTGTGTCTTTACTAAAATCAATTCTATTAAATGGAAGATGCAACTAAACTTATTTAGCACATTACTACTGAAAACCAAAGTTTGGTAGTTAGAATCATCAAAATCGATTGTGTCTTTTAATATTGAAAAATGTTTGACATAATAAAAATGAATGTGTACACCTTACAAAAAAAAAAAAAAACCAAGAATATATTGTTAGTAGTGAAAAGTTCTCTAATATTGTACAAAATCAATCTCAGAAAGACGTTTGTAAATTAAAAAAATTCTAAAATGTTTTATACACTTTGCAGCAGCAAAAGGTGAGGTATGGAACGGAAAATTGAAGAATCATGATGTAAAGAAAGGAGTAGGCTGAATTCGAATGGCCGAAACATGAAATTCATAAATTATAATCTTATTCCTATAAATTCTTTTTAAAATAAAAGTAAATATTAAAATATTTCATATTATTTAATTCACAATAATACTTTATAGTCACCCAAGAATCATTTTTTTAAATAGTTATGAGTGCTGTGTTCATTCAGCTATTACAACCGAATTCAATATAATAAACACAACCGACAAAATTCGATTTGTAACAAATTCGGTTCTTATAACGAATTTCTTTTCTCTGTATAGATTCTTTAAACCTAAAGAATATCCGGCCTCTAATTCGAAATTACTTTAAACAATTATTACACACATAATTACCACATTTGGTACAGTGAATGCTGCCATGAATGAATGCTGCTTTTTGATGCTTGTGCCTGTATGTAGGGTATCCTCTTACCACAAAAATGTTTTTACTTGTATTAAAGGGTAAAAAGTAATACGATAATTCTTGCGAAAAAAACCGACTTTAAAACAGATTTTGTCTGTCTGCCTGTAACAGCTTAAATGTATGGCCACATAAATTAGGTTACATTAACTATTGGGACACACTTATATCTCCAAATTTTATATCTTTTCAACTGTTCAATAGTTTGGCAATATACATTAAATTGCAGCAACTATAGAGTCACTCTTTAATTTTCAAATTCAAATTATATACTTGCTGTTGTAGTAGATTTAGCAATCAGATTCTGTGTAAATTTCAACCATCTGTCGGTAACGGTTCAAGATTTTACCCATATACATTCGATTATATCAACTATTTAATTTATAATACAACATTTTTATACTTCTTATTATAACAAATTAAGTAGTGAACATTCTGTCTAAAATTAAGGTGTTTGTATACAACGGTTCAAAAACTATGGCTATATAGAACAGATTACATTACTTTTGGGAACACCCTCTAAATTCTAAATTTAAATTTTAAGCTTCTTGTTATAGCAGACTTAGCAAAACATATCCCTTGTAAATTTCAGCTGTCTGTCTATAATTGTTCAAAAGTCCGGCCACACACCATATTGTATCAACTATTGGGACACCCGTTTATTTCCAAATCCAAATTATATACTTGTTGTTATAGAGGAGTTAGTAATACAGGTTCTTTGTAAATTTAAATCGGCTGTCTGTAACTGTTTAATGGTATGCCGATATAAAATATTAAATAAACTATTGGTGCACCCTTTAATTTATAATTTTAAATATTATCAGCTGTTACTATATGACATTGCGATAAATTTACAAGCGCTTATCTGTAGCGGTTTAAAAGATAGGCCTATATAAGTAAATCTACAGCAATTATGGGACACCTTTTAATTTCTAAATTCAAATAATAAACTTGTAAAAATAGCGGACTTAGAAATACAGGTCGCTTATAAGTTTCAGCGTTCTGTCTATAACGGTTCAAAAGTGCGGCCCCACACTTGAAATTACATCAGCTATTGGAACACCCTTTTACTTCTAAATCCATATTTTATACTTGTTGTTAATGCGGACTTATCAATACAGGTTCGTTGTAAGTTCCAAGCGTCTGTCTATAACTGTTAAAAAGTATGGCAATATACATTAAATTAAATGAACCAACCATTGGCGCTCCCTTTGATTTATAATTCTTAATATTAATACTTGTTACTATAACGGCCATAGCAATCGACATTCTGTCCAATTTGCACGTGTTTATCTAAAACAGTGTAAAAGATAGTCTCATATAAGTAAGTCTTCATCAATTATGGGACACCCTTTAATTTTTAAATTCAAATTATAAACTCTGTGACATAGCGGATTTAGCAAAACAGGCCCCTTTTAAGTTTAATTGTTCTGTCTATAACGGTTCAAAAGTGTGGTCACATACACAAAATTACATTAACTATTGGAACATCCTTTAATTTCCAAATCCAAATTTTACATTTGTTGTTACAGCGGACTTGGCAATACAGGTTCGTTATAAATTTCAAGCGTCTGTCTTTAACTGTTACATCAAATTTAATGAACTATTGGCGCACCCTTTAATTTATAATTTGTAGTATTAACACTTGTTACTATAACGGCCATAGCAATCGACATTCTGTCCAATTGTCAAGCGTTTGTCTATAACGGTTCAAAAGATAGGCCCATATAAGTAAATTTACATCAATTATGGGGGCGCCCTTTAATTTTTAGATTTATTTTTGTATAATTTTTAGTTTTTGGGAGCCATGGTAATACGCAGTCTTTTTTAATTTTACAGAATTGCCCTTTACAGTTCATATGCACGTAAAAAATATATATGTTGTATGGGGACACCCTTTAAATTTTAAGATTATGAACTGGACCAATCTGTAAAGCATAATCTACCATATTACCAAAAATTTTCAAAATTGGATCAGAAATGACTTAATTCTGGAGGCACAAATATAAAAAAAGCAACATTCAGCCGAATTGTATAACCTCCTTCTTTTTTTGAAGTCGGTTTAAAATAGTTTTACAAGCTTGGAAGTGTCTCTGTAGGTAAACTAAATTGATCTATATGAATTGCTTTCTTAAAACTTTTGCCGAATAATATTTACCCTTCACCATCTATGTAATTCTAGTTTAGTGAAGTAACTCCAATCAAATAAGCAAAAATTGGGCTGACTAAGATTTTAATAAATAAAAAAAAAATCATACTGCATAGATTTAACTTTACATAAAAATGTATCGGCTCTTAATGAGTTAAGCTTTTTAAAAAAAATTTAGTATTTTCTTAAAAATCTCTTCAAAACCTTCAAAACAATATCTATACTGTTATTTTAAAAAATTTTAAAATTTCAGAGCGCTATAATTTGAAAACTATGGGCGAGCACCAATTTTTTACATGATGTTTTTTGATTCGAGATACTTTATTGTTCCAAGTGGTGTTTTGCCTGCTGCGTCGAAGAACATGAACCGATCATCCTGATTTCCAATAGCACCTCTTTTGACATGATATCTGATCGATTGACATATTTATTATACCGAAAAAAATTACTTTTTGCCAATCGCTGTCGCTTAATTTTCTTTGTAAATGCAATGCCATATTATCTTTTGAAAATTAAAGGCGCTGTTGTTGACGGATTGCGTTTAATGGAGGAGTTGTTGTTGGTTTACATGCATTAACTCCTGCTTAATGCTTAATTTTAGAGGTAAAATGGGCTGAATTTGAGGAAATTCGAAAACAATAAACAAAAAAGGTAAACATCAATTTTTACAATTTCCGACGAAATTGAAAAACATTTTTTTCCATACTGATATAACTAACTGAAGTCACTGTAATTTTAATTTTATTTGCTTTTTATAAAGCCTGCTGATTTAAGGTCAAAATACAAAATAAATGAAAAATTTTATTTTTGACTGAAAAACTGAAGGTTTCTTTGGAATAAATTGCAACTTTAAAAACTTAAATCGCTTTGTTATATATCAAAATGTATAAAATTTATTTATTAGAATATTTTGACAATTTATTCTAGCAGTTTCTGATAGATGCAACAATTTTGTCGAGCTTTAAATTGGCATCTCTGTAAACCGATTTAGTGCAAATATAAAAATTGTCCACAGTTTCAGAAACACGATCAGTAACGATTGTGTCAATAGCACGGATAGAATTTAGTGCATCTTCTAAGAATGAATTGCTCTTGGTGGCCAACTGTTCATAGCAGGGATTTTTTATAACAGGATTGTGGCTGGTCTTACACATTTTAATTAAGCGTAGTACATCATAACCACCAATTGTAACTTGGCTGACGAGAGAACCAATATCTGCCATAATATTGGCTGAAGATTTGCCAGCATTACCAGCACAAATTGTTATATTGTTGAATATGCTATCAAGAACTTTGTCTACTTTTTCATCCATTGCAGCTGTACAGGCTTCCTTTAATATACGTAAAAGGTCAATATGCGCCAAATCCCCTTCAATTGATCTGAAGCGATCTGAATAAAAGCTATCCAAATTTTCTTTAAGCGTAGCAGCAGCTTCGTTTGACATTAGAGTTACATTCTTAATAACATTGCTGACCTTGACCTCAACATCTACGATTGATTCAGCACTAGATCCGGCACTTACGGCCGCCAAAAACAAGCCAAAAATTATAAAAGTATATTTCATTTTTTATTCTCTTTATCGTTTTCTTACTATTCACTATTTCACACTGTTTTCACTTTAAAAAATTCTGTGCTTTTATACTAAACAGATGTATTGCGATACTTCAATTTACACATTATTAAATATTGCTTAAAACATAAACTGTTTTGGGTGCGTTTAGATAATTTGATTTTGATAACAATCGTTGGAAAATTGGCGTAAACAAATTATAACATTAATAATAAGACCCAACAAAAAGTATAGCAAACCATTTGTTTCTAATATATGGCGGCTTTTTAAAAGAAAGTTTTATACCTCCTTTGTTATCTAAAAAAAATGTTACTCCTCATTTAATATAATGAAAACGATTCCTACTGGATCGCTGTACGTTATTTTTTAGGATTGTTTCTAAACAATAATAAAAATTTTTTTTATTGTTTGTAACCTTACAAATAGAAGAAAATTTGCTAAATTTGTTGACGTACCGTAACGCTGGTGCTTAGCTTTGACCAAGTCAGACTCTAAGAATACTAGCTAATGAATTAACTACCCCCGATTTTATATTAGAAATAAATGGTTTACAACACTTTTTGTTGGGTCTTATTATTAATGTTATTATTTGTTTATGAAAATTTTCCAACGATTGTTATCAAAATCAGATAATCAACAAAATTTATCTAAACGTACCCAAAACAGTTTACGTTTTAAGTAATATTTCAAAATGTGTGAATTGAAGTATCGTAATATGTCTGTTTAGTATAAAAGCAACGAATTTTTAAGTTAGAACAGTGCACAGTGGGGCAAAATTAAAATATTTTGGAAACAAATAAGTCATGTGTAAACGACTAGGCCGATTGAACCAAAATTTTACATGAGTATAGCAGAGAGTATTTGAACTTATTTTTCAAGGCTGGGTACCATAGACTTCCATGTGATCGCAAATTTGGGTACCTCGCACCTACAAGGTTTTCTTATGCTTGACATTTCTTAAATTTTTGCTGATTTTTAAAGTAATACATGATCTTAAAGGCCTAGTTAATACCTACAAGCAGTGTCGTAATCTGCGTATTTATGTTTTAAAATAATCGAGTTGTCAGCATTTTAAAATTAAAATTTTTGTCCATTCGGTACCCTGGACCCGTTTTTTTTTTAGTATTGAGTACAATTTTAAGTATTTCTTTTTTTTAGATTTTTTATCGTTGTTAGCGCGAAAAATTTAAAATATCTTGGAAAAAATTTTAAGATTATATCTCTGCTGAACTATGGCATTTTTGTGTATTTAAACGCAACCAAGCGCCGATTGCAGACATTGCGATAGCGTGTCAGGATACTTTCCTGACACTGCAACCGGAACGTCATCCGCATATGCCACAGTCCTGAACCCCTTGCAGTCCATTTCTGTCAGCAATGCGTTCATTGCGAGGTTCCAGAGAAGGGGAGATACTACCCCCCCCCCCCTGTGGTGTACCTCGCTTAGCTATCCTATTAATATTTACGTACCAAAGTTTTTTGATGATCATAAAAAATTGTTGATATCATAATTAGAAAAAACATTAGGCCGACCACATTAAAGTTTAAGACATTGTGTTCTTTTTTGTAGACTAATGCTGCAAGGGGACCTGATAGAATTAAGACCGACATACAACTCCAGAGTTGATCTTATTGGTACTGCAAAACTGAAAAAATCTATTAAATTGTTTGATCAAAATTTGATCAAAGATTTCATTCATACTCACTGGTTGCATTCTCATCAGCACATGAAAACACCTTTGAACATTAACTAAAAAACACAACCCCAGGTTCAACAAATTTGTGTAGGCCAATTTGTTTTGAGTATGTAAAGGAATCAAACACTACAACTAAAAATTATTTGAGCATATAAAAGATTAAATAACCTCATTGAAAACAATATCTATAAAAATAAAAGAATTATTTTAACATGATTGATGGAAAATTTAGTAATTCTATAACTAACACATCTTTATTTTGTAAATGTTCCATATGTGATGAGCAGAAGTTGGAATTCAAGCACAACAGGAATTGACAAAGAGTTGCTCAGAATGGTTAACGTAGTCTTAATGGCAATTAAAAGCAAAACTGAAATTAATTTGTTTTGCTTTGGAAAATATACGGCAAAATTATCTGAGGTACTGGTCTCTCTGTATCCATGAAGAGATATGAGTACGCAGTACGTAAAATATTATATCGTGGCAAAACAATTATAGAATCGAATATTCCTCCTCTTGAAGAATTAACAAAAGAAGCCCAAGAAATAAGTGACTGCGATTTTAAGTACATTCAATCATTCTGTTTTCGAAAATATTCTAGGCAGTCACTAAATGATACTACAAGATGTATCCTATACTCTCATCAATTAGAAAACTTTGGATCAGTTATAAAGCTTCTTCATGTTTCTTTATCTTTCAGACACGCATCATAATATGACAGATTATTTTATAGAAAATTCATAAAAATTTTAAGAAATTAAAATACACTTTTACAGAATATTTATAAATAAAAAATAAGCAAAAAAAGCTCAGTATTATCCAAGTTTGTAAAAATTGTTTTAAATTTTAATATCTCCTCTTAGTTACCCTTTTTTGACGTAAATTTATTTAAATTTACAAAACTGAGATACATATTGGAACGCGCATATTTAGGGAAACATAGTTTTGCACGTAAGAATGATATTAAGGTGTTTTTTATGGGATATTGTATCATTTATATTTGTTATGAAGATGCCTTGTCGGACATTGTCTATTTGCATTATACAAACGAAACGAATTGCTGAAGCTCTTAATACTGTTCGACAATATTGTTACCTTTTTCCCTTTCAAAAGAAACGTACGGATTCTTTTGATTGCAAATACCACTGTGGCTTATTATAAAGTCTGTATTCTTATTTTGTGGCCTTATCTGGCTATACGTTTTGATCCTACCGGTCTTGCCAATCCTTGATCTCGTATTTACTAAACATGCGTTATTATTACAAATGCAGCCATCCCCACACTACACTACTGTGTTACTCCGGCGAGACATAAGCTACTCAATGCCTTGTTTAGTAACCTTAACCATTCACAGACAACTCCACTGCGCCTTTCATACAAGCCAGTTATCTCCTTTATCTAATAGCCACAAACGCACGGCTGCCATACATTGTTGATATGCTCAGAGAACTGCACGAGTACACCGCAACCATGAGTACACCGCATACTTACTCTATACTTTTCATACTCGAGTATTTTAAACACCGCAATAAAAAGTTGCGGTGTTTATTTTACCCATTCTTGTAAAAACGAGTATCAAAAATATCGCAATCAGAATTTTAAGTATTTTTTATACTCGTATGCCAGAATTTTTTAATTCTCTTTATTTGTAAGCAACGTTGCCACATTTTTACCCTATTAAAGTTTTTTACTGCCGTTTTATGAAATACTGCATTGTATGCAGATCTATTTATAAACAATAAAAAAACAAAATTTGATCAAATCTATTGCTTAAACATTATAAGCAGAAAAACATACAACAACCGTTTTCATAGGTATGAAATACAACACATATTTAATGAATAAAATGCAATAAATCAGGTATACTTATTTTGTTGCTGTTATTTATGAACAAATATTTTCAGTTTATGCGCCTTGTACTCATAAACGTGCTACTAACGGTATTTAGGAAAACAAAATGATAAAATGAATCCGTGAATAAAAGGAAAATTTTAGTTTTTAATTTTTTTAGTTTTAACAAAACTGTATATACGCAGATGTAATATTGCATTGACTGAATGTCATTAAACCTCATAAATAATAATAAATAAAATAAAGTTTTTAGTTTACATATTTTATTTTGTTAAATATAATTATTGCTTTTATACCTATTTATTAATTTTAAAAATCTATTTGCTTAACGAATAGAATTTTTTAATTTCTATCCTGTGTGACTTAAAGAAAAACCCTAACAAAAACGTAATATAATAAACACTGAACTAACTATTCCTGAGTTATTAGTAAACTTTTGTTGTGTTTTTAATAAATGAAAATATAGCGAATATTACGGGTTCTATTTAATTTATTTAAATAAACTTTCATAATTTCAAAGACGTATGTATGTTAGCTAATTTAGACATTGGCGACTTTTGATATTGTGTTTGATTTAATAATTCTGATCTGATAACTCTGTTTTCCTCTCACTAAACACGTTAAAATCTCTCTCTTGGTGTTTGTTGTGAGTATGAGCATGAATAAGGTAAAGCCAGCATCGCAAACATTTTAATTGAGTATGGTTGACACTTATACTCAAATGGAATGGGTATAGTAAATACTCGCACAAAAGAAATGCGGTGGCGATCACACCGCAACCGCATTTAAGATGAGTATACTTAGAGTATTAAAAACAGACACTCTTGCAGTTCTCTGGTTATGCTCTTAACTTCCCTTCGCTAACCTTTTTATTATAAAAGGCTTCTTGACAATCATCTGTTACTCTTATATTAAATTAGACGTCTCCACTAAATTAACTGCCATGGCTTCACACAGTAAATGTCTTTTCCTTTCCCGTGGATTTGTACTGCTGCTTCTTAATTTTTAAATTGTATTATAACAATTATTATTTTCCGAAAGCACGCTTGAACTCACAATCTTCTGTTTTACAACAAGCACGTCTACCAACGCAGCCATTGAGGTTGCTCAGCTGTTGTTAGCTAATTATTGCATTATTTTATATATACACCATTAGTGTCCCTGAAGCTGTGGACAATTTTTTTATTTGCACTAAATCGATTAACATTAATGACAATATGTCTATATGAAAGGCTATATTATCAGCTACTTAAAAAAAATTGTTTTAAATTTTTGTGATAAACAATTTTTAAAAATTAAAAAAGAATTTAAAAAAAAAATTATTGCGAGTGATCTCCATCGCGATCCTAAAAATGTTATATTTTTCTTTATTACTATAAGATTTACGATATCTACTTTTATACTTCAAAAAAACAAAATGGTTGCGCATTTTTTCTCCTACCCCCTTTTCACGCTTTCACCTGTATTTAACGCTGAATAGGATTCAGATCCTGATGAGGTCTTTAAAGAATCAGACGAAGAAGGACCATGGCGGTCATCTTTATCTTAGTGCAAAGGAGAATTTGTTTTAAATAAATTATTTGTTATAATTTCAAACAAAATTTACTGTTAAATAATAAATATTTTATTACTATGAAAAAATTAATTTTTTTTAGATAAATAAAATTCTATAAAGTAACAATTCACAAAAATATTATTGGCATTGGGGAGCTTAAATTGGGAAAGGGGCAAAAAATATAATAAACATTTTTTTCCCAGGGACGTTTTCGGGGTGGGATTTAAGGGATACCTCTCCCTCTACATATAAATTAATTTCTATGGTTTTAAGGTGTATGTAATCCATTTCATTTAACAATAACATTAATTTTCAAATAATATTTTTTTTTACCAAAAGAGGCGAGAATAAAATGGCATTTTAGAATCTCTTGAGTCCAACTTTAAATTTTTAAACATTCCTAGGATTTAAAAGTTGTAATTGCTTTTTTATTTTTCATGCGATTTTTCTTGTTTTGTAGCTTTAATAGTCAATGACCATAAGAGATTTTCCTGCCAAGCTTCATTTAACTAGAGTCACTCAGTAAATTTTTAAAGCAAATATAACCTAAAAAAAGGAACGTCCGGGGAGATTAGCAGATTCAAAGAATAAGAAAATACGACGGTTTGTAAAAGTTCTGAGTAAATTTTTCTGGTTGAGTTAAAATTGCAAGCAACAACATTTTCTTGACTTTGTCAAACTATTTAAGTGAATGGTTGTTGTTCTTGCTGTTTTTAATATTATAGGAAAACCAGTTCATTATAGTCTTAACAAACGCCTCCTTATTCATTTGACTTGTTAAAAAACAATTTGAAATAGAGACTTAGTTCAGGTCAAAATTAAAGAAAAATGTTTTTTGCAAGACTGCATGAAACGGTTTAAATTACGTTTAAAATTTGAAAAAAAAAAAAAATACAGAGAAAGTAATATAAAAAAAAAATTGTTTTATAAATCTTTGATCGGTTTTGGCGTATTTTTTGGGGACAAGAAATGGTTTCCGAAAAAATGAAATCAAATGCTATAATTTCGTCGCATTCTGGTACAGTTAAGGTTGCCGGATGTGTGAAAAACAGTTTAAACTCATTTTAAAATAATAATTTCAAAAGGTTTTTGTTGCACTTTGAAAGCCTTTTGATATTTTGAGAAAGATTTGCATCAAAACCTCCAATTACGCACATTTAGTAGGGGCTTTGGCCTGGTTTTTTTATTCAGTATTTACTTTCAGTTTATGAAAATTCTTCTCCTTCTGCTTAATTTAAACGTGACTCGCAATAACGATTTTAAGCGCGTTTTCTAATGAGGTTTAAAGTTTGAAAAATTTGGATTTTGAAACTAAAGATTTTTATTGGGATCATCAGAATACACATTTTAATTCGAAAATCTAGAATCGCTAATTATGTTGTAGTAAGAAGATTTTATGTATCAATTTTATCCAGTGGCAAAGATCATGATTAATTTTTGTCTATTTAAAACTTTTGTGCACTGTATGTTTGAAACGCAATGTTTGTAAAGAGTGCACCAAAACGCACACAACAATTGAAATTGTCGTCATTTGTGCCGTGGTGTATTTCTAACCCTTAATTTTATTTAGAATTAAAAAACCATTGAATTTTAATAGGAATTATTCTTTAATTTAAAGCACATTTTTCACATGAGGGATATTTTATCATAATACAAGAGCTCTAGGTTCCCCCATTTGACTGCCCAAAAAAAGGCGGTGCTGCATGTCATTAAACACATGAAACAACCACAGTAAGAACCCTTTAGAAAGCCAAGGGGATCTGCAGTTTAGAAATGAAGGCTACTTGCATGATGTGCTTATCGATGCATGATCCATAGAAATTTAAATTTTTTTGTTTTTGAACCGAAATACAGAGTAACCGGTCTGGGGACAAATATTGATAAAACAAAAAACAATCTTGCGCTGATTTTGGGGCAACCATTTTTTTAAGTTCTTTTGCTCGAGAGAATACAATGAAAACAATAAATAAAAACAACTCAAAAAAAAAATTTAAACTTGAAACAAAAACTTGAGTGAAGTTTAAACACAAATGAAACGTTCGCAAGAAATAAATAAGTTGTTGTTCTTGTTTTTGTTTTTGTTTTTGTTTTTATTTTATTTCTTTATTAAATATTGTGTTTAGCTGATTTGTTGTTTTATTCCAATTTCAAACTCGGCTTAAAAGTTAGTTACTGTTCTAGCGCTGTTCATTGAACATGAACATACTCGTTAAGATTAGACGTGACGATCACAAGCAAGAAAAGAAAAATAATTTTTAATATTTTAATATATTCTTCGTCACAAGGCACAACAACATAAAGTTATTAATATGACTATTTACGCCATAATTGTGCAAATAATTTTAGTGTGTAATTAAAAAATAAATTAAACAAAAAAAAAACACAAAATTTTAAAAAATTCAAAGTTTTCTAAGAAAAATTCCTCTTTTTTAAGCTGGTCATTCCTCGACTGTCAATATGAAGATTCTGAAGACGATATTGCATCAAAGGTGGGTTCTTTTAACGCAAAATAAACCAAAAGTTTTAAATACTGTTGTATTGAAAATTTTTAAAGATTTGTGGTTTATAAAATGTTTTTGTGTTAAATGTAACAACGCACAATATATTCTTGTACTTTAAATATAAAGAAATTTTGTTGTACAGGAAATGGAGATAATTAAATAAATAAATAAAAAAAATAAATAAAAATTAAAAACTAAACACGTTATTTCGCATGAACGATTGATTTGTATTAATACAATTTACTTATTGATGTGTAATAGCACTTTTTTAACGTTTTAACAACGTTCCGTCCTTTCTCCTACCCTACAGAAAAAAACGTTTTTTAGTCGAATAGTTCGTATGTGGAATAAGCTCCCTGCTAAGGTCTTTCCTGTCAATTTCATTAGGCAAAGATTCAATTCAAATATCCACAATCCCCGCTCCATCTATCCTTCCTTCCATTACCTAATTTCCTAATTGTGGCAGAATACCTTAAATCATCCCCTGAGGAAGTCAAACAATTAATTAATTAATTAATTCGATATTGAATGTAAAATTGAAAACAAATTATTTAAAAATTAACTTTTATTTGTTGACTACTGGGAATAAAGTCTTAATTATATTTTCAAGTGTCCACTAGTTACAAAGTATTGAATGTTTTATTATGCGAAAAAATAATTAAAGTAAATAATGCATTTGTTCCCTCTATAGACGCCACTTCTCTGAAAATATTGAATCTTCAATTGTTGCTTGTTCATATTATTCAAAATAATATCGTGTAATAAAGGTACAAAAATAATAATAATAAATATGTCAAACCAGCGTTTTAGTTCACTAACATTTTTCGCTTAACAATTTAGAAGTTTTCTTTGAAATCGTATACAGTAACCAAACTAAAATGTAATTAAGCAGCATTCAATCCATGGCGGTTAAATTAAATACTAAAACGTCGAAAATTGGGGTAAATTTTTTTTACAAAACTGAAAGTGCGCTTCGACCACCTTTAAATAGAACTGCTTGACCTAAGAAGCAATTGTTATCGTGGGTCTTCTATAAGCCTAATATATGACTGACGCCATATAATTTTGTAAACTTATTTATAATAATTAATTTAAAGCTGTTTTCAAATTTGTTAATTTTTTATATCTAAAGTTTTAACAAAAGAGTAAATTATTTGTTAGTGATAAAGTACAACACTGTTGTTTTTATACATTTCAACAGATTTCATTCTGCCTTTTAACTGTCAGTGTACAACTGTTCAAACGTATGGCCATATACATACATCAAATTAAATGCACTATTGGAGCACTCTTTAATTTAGAATATTTTTTAAATTTTATACTTGTAATTGTAACTGTCACAGTAATCGATATTTTGTCCAATTTTCAAGCTTTCGTCTGTTAGGGTTCAAAATATAGGACCCACTGTATGGGTACACCCTTTAATTTAAAGATTTATTTATTAGTTTTTGCTATTAGAAGCTTTAGTAAAGCAGAGCCCTTTACAGCTCATATTAAACGTAAAAAACATGTATGTTGTATGGTGACACCATTTAATTTTAAATTATGAACTGAGTTTAAAACGGGCCCAGTCTGTAAGCAAATACTATCTGCTCCTTCTTTTTGAAATCGGTTAAAAAGGCAGCGATTGTGTTGTCTTCCATATAACCAAATACTGATCATAGTGAAACATCAAAATTACTACGAAGTGTGCAAGGGTTTCGCTACATATATGGCTATATATTGAAAACTTTTTCTAAACTTAATGAAAACACTATAACATATTGTTTATTAAAACAGCTATCTTCGCGGTTATGTATACATTCACACATAAATATGTAGTTCAAAATTGTTGCTGCAAATCACTCTCCCATCTCCCATCCTTTATTTTCAGCTTTGTAGCATTAATTTATGCAGTTGCAATAAAAAATTTGAAAACAAATTAAACAGCCGCAGAATATGTTTAATGTCAACAAATAATAATAATAGTAAAACCCGAAAATTAAACTAATTTGTGCCAAGGGAATTCATTTTAGAATAAAATACTAAAAGCTTAATTCCTCGATATCGCATGTTAACATCGCGTGTTAGTGAGTGCTTTTTTACTCGCTCAGCCTATCTATTTCTGATATCACAAAGCGTTACTGTTTTCCTTTAGATTAAAATAAGTCATTTAAGTTTTAAAGATGCGAAATTAAAAGGCGGTAAAGTTTTTCTACATGTTACAAACTGTAAAATAAGAAAATACTTGTGTACTGAAGTTAAACCTCAGACAAGTCCATGCTCATGAAATTAAAATTATTCTTTCCAATCATACTTGAAAATTTATGATTTGCATGCTGTCCCTTTCATTATTCGGCTAAACGAATTGTAATACATATTTTCGGTCTTGTATATGCTCATGTTAAACTGTCTCACTACAGTAACTACAATTATTAACTAATTAAAATGTCGACTGTCTCAACGACAATGCGATAAACTTATGATTTTATTAGTTTTTTTTTCGAGCTGATAACTCGATATAAATATGCAGTTTACGACACAGCTTGTAGGTATTAACAAGGCCTTTAAGACCATTTATTACTTTAAAAATCAAACAATAATTGAAGAAATGCCAAGCATAAGAAAAACTTTCAGGTGCGAGGTACACAAATTTGTGATTACATAGCGCCATCCCTGGGAACTCTATGGTATCTAGCTTTAAAAAATAAGTTTAAATACTCCTCTGCTATACTCATGTGAAATTTTGGTTCAATCGGACTAGCTGTTTACACATGACTGAGTTGTTTCCAAAATATTTTAATTTTGCCCCACTGTGCACTGTTCTAACTTAAAAATTTGTTGCTTTTATACTAAACAGACATATTGCGATAATTCAGTTCACCCATTTTTAGGTATTGCTTAAAACATAAACTCTTTTGGGTAGGTTTAGATAAATTTTATTGATTATCTGATTTTGATAACAATCGTTAGAAAATTGGCGTAAACAAATTATAACATTAATAATAAGACCCAATAAAAAGTGTTGTAAACCATTTATTTCTAATATAAAATAGGGAGTAATTAATTCATTAGCTAGTATTCTAAACGTGTGACATGGTTAAATGGCAGCACCAGCGTTACCGTACCTCAATTAATTTTGCAAAGTTTCAAAAATTAAAGCAAATAATAATAAAAGTAAGCGACAAAGTTAGGCAAACTCTATGTAATACATGGACAGAAATGTATGTTTTTCTTTAACTAATTGGTGATATAAAGCATATAATAATAATAATAATAATAATAATAATAATAATAATAATAATAATAATAATAATAATAATAATAATAATAATAATAATAATAATAATAATAATAATAATAACAATTATAATAATAATAACAATTATAATAATAATAATAATAATAATAATAATAATAATAATAATAATAATAAAAATAATAATAATAATAATAATAATAATAACAATTATAATAATAATAACAATAATAATAATAATAATAATAATAATAATAATAATAATAATAATAATAATAATAATAATAATAATAACAATTATAATAAAATTAACAATTATAATAATAATAATAATAATAATAATAATAATAATAATAATAATAATAATAATAATAATAATAATAATAATAATAAAAATAATAATAATAATAATAATAAAAATAATAATAATAATAATAATAATAATAATAACAATTATAATAATAATAACAATTATAATAATAATAATAATAATAATAATAATAATAATAATAATAATAATAATAATAATAATAATAATAATAATAATAGTAATAATAATAATAATAATAATAATAATAATAATAATAATAATAATAATAACAGTTATAATAATAATAACAATTATAATAATAATAATAATAATAATAATAATATTAATAAAAATAATAATAATAATAATAATAATAATAATAATAATAATAATAATAATAATAATAACAATTATAACAATAATAACAATTATAATAATAATAATAATAATAATAATAATAATAATAATAATAATAATAATAATAATAATAATAATAAAAATAATAATAATAATAATAATAATAATAATAATAATAATAATAATAATAATAATAATAATAATAATAACAATTATAATAATAATAACAATTATAATAATAATAATAATAATAATAATAATAATAATAATAATAATAATAATAATAATAATAATAATAACAATTATAATAATAATAACAATTATAATAATAATAATAATAATAATAATAATAATAATAATAATAATAATAATAATAATAAAAATAATAATAATAATAATAATAATAATAATAATAATAATAATAATAATAATAACAATTATAATAATAATAACAATTATAATAATAATAATAATAATAATAATCCGTGCGGAGTTTTCCCAGTCTCCCATCGGACGCGTACCCAGGTGGCGGATAGGGGAACTCTCGGCTGGTCATTCTGGGCTAGCGGAGAAGGTGGTAAATACCACCCGTGGACCAAAATTCTGGGCAGCTGATCACCATGCCTGGTGGAGCTAACGGTGATGGACGCGGAGTGAATATGGCATAAGGCACTGACTTATGGATTTTGACTTGATGCCGCGGGCTGACGACTGCAGTATTCCATCACCTTAGTAAGCAAGAGTGACATCTTGCTGAAATGGCTGATGGGCTAATGCTGCAGCCGCCTCCGTCCTGTTAAAACTTTGGCAAGCCTTCAGGTACGTTCCCCATACGTCGCCATTAGGTTGGTGGTGCAGGTTCAGTTGAGAAATCCTGATTAGTTTCCGTCCTGGCTCTGAACTCCGTTGCCCATGAAGCGCGGAGTCAACCCTTGCATGGCCTCCCTGATTTCATAGATAACCATGGGGACATAGGGAAACTGTACTTCCGTATGGGGATAGCGGCCTGAAGTCGGGACCCAATAAAATGGATACAATTTTTAAAAAACCGGAGAAGAATGGTAGAGACGACGATAGAACAAGGAGAGATGAGGATGACACGGCTGCTCAAAGAGGGGCCTTTAGGAGGAGCAGCTTGCTGCAAAGGTCGCCACCGGCAAGGCGCACACCGACATCGGGCGCGGCTGGAAGTGGAGCGGCTCATGATGGGAGCATGAATGCCGGGGCTTTACCCCGGACCCCCACAGATGGTGCGCTGCGGATGGATGATGGGAATCGGAGGGGAGATGCTTCCAGTATCGGTACTGGGACCGCTTCGACCGTGCAGCGTACACCCAATGGCACCGGCGTGACGAGGGAACAGCTTGTCACTCCCACCTCTGCAAGCAGTAACGCGACCTGTTTGGTAACGGCTCCCAATGCGGATGGCGACACAGGCATGGGGAATGGGTATTCTCCTCGGCTTGAGCTGATCCGCAAAATGAGGAGAATGGAGGAGGATGCGATATCCCAATGCAGATTGGTGATAGAAAGCATGCAGCGGGCGTTCAATCGCCAAAAGAACATTAGCAGCGATGTAAAGGCCGGTGTATCCAAAATGGCCGAGCTGCTGGATGTCACGCTGAATTATAGGCGTGCGTGGAAGACGGCAGAAGAGGAAAAGAACCTCACGGAATTAAGAAGGAAGGCTGCTGCACAGTCCGGTTCGGATACTCCGACTACGGTGACCGCAAACCCAAAACGAGCGGCCACTAGCCCGGCTGTGCCCGAGAGCTCCAAAAAAGCCAGGGCAAAAGAGCCCAAGGGGAGCGTAACTGGGCCTCCGAAGAAGAGCGAAGAAACCTGGCAGACTGTCACTAAGAAGGGCAGTAGGAAAAAGCCTCCAGAAAGGCCATCAGGGCCTAAAAAGAGGAATAAGCCCCGCCCGCCGCGGTTAAAACCAGAGGCGGTAATGATCAGACCTACAGAGGGACATAGTTACGCAGAGGTGCTTAAGGACCTGCGTAGCAAAATGGCGACCGATGAATCGGTCAGGGTGAATTCCGTGAGGAAGACAAAAGCGGGAGCCATCATCTTGGAACTTGGGAGAGGGGAGAAAGTTAGACCGGAGTTCGTCCAACAGTTGAAGAGTACTGTCCGGGAAATGGCCTCAATTGCGGAGCTTAGACCAAGTGCTACAATAGAGATACGGGACCTTGACTCCCTGACACTCAAAGAGGAAGTGGAGGCGGCAATCCTGAAGCTGCTCCCTGACCCAGGGGAGCAGATGCGAACAAGGATTACGATGCCGAACGCACGGGAGCAGGTACGGGCTTTTGTCACGCTATCCGCGGAAGGTGCCGCGAGGCTCAAGAAAGTTGGTCAAATAAAAATCGGATGGATCCGAGCCAAGATACGAGCTTGCGAGGACATCAGAAGGTGCTATCGCTGCCTTGGGGTGGGACACACCCAGGCAAACTGCACTGGTCCTGACAGAAAGGACACGTGCATTAGATGTGGCGAATCGGGGCACAAAATGAAGGACTGCAAAGCAGCCGCTAGGTGCATTCACTGCCACGACGCAAAACGTGGCCGCACTGATCACCTGCCCGGCTCAAGGAGCTGCCCACTGGTCAGAAAACAATGAATGTGATCCAGGCGAATATGCATAGGAGCTGGACGGCGGATGCTCTACTTGAGCAGGTAGCTGCCGAGAAGGGAGCAGATGTGGTCATTATCAGCGAACAGTACGGACGAATATCCCGAGGCGCCTGGTTCGAGGATGAAACAGGTACGGCTGCACTTTGGCTGCCTGGTAACAGTAGGCTCGCAGTCACGCGGTACGGAGCCGGTTGTTGCCACACGTACGTACGAACCAGGGATTTCACGCTGATGAGCTGCTACCTCACCCCTAGTGATAGTATAGAACAGTTTAAAACGAAGCTGGACTTCATTGAGGATAGGGTACATGAAATGGGCGGACCCTTTATAGTGGCTGGGGACTTCAACGCCAAGGCGGTTGAATGGGGTTCCCCAACAACTAACACACGGGGAAGGTACATCCTGGACATGTCCGCCAGGCTTGGTCTGGTCGTGGCGAACACTGGGGACGTCGCTACCTTCAGAAGACCGGGGTGTCAACACACCACGCCGGATATCACTTTGGTGTCTGAGAGCCTGGCCGGGGCAATTGTTGGATGGAAGGTACTGGAGGACTATAGTGGGAGTGATCACCATTACATTAACTTCCAGATCGCAGCGAGGGCCAATCCTGTCCTGATATCGAGAACAGGAGGCACGCGCAAGTGGAACGTGTCTAGACTGGATCCTGGGGCATTTCTGGCTGGTTTCGACTCTGCCTCAATCGCACACGCCACTGATGATGCTAGTTCCCGTGCAGATGCGATGGTGCGGGGAATAATTCGGGGCTGTAACGCATCGATGCCGCGTATAACGCGCCCTTCTAATCGACGACCTGTTTACTGGTGGACACCAGAGATTGCTGAACTCAGGAGGGTCTGCCTCCGCAAAAGACGGAGATACACCAGGGCTAGGCGGAACGGTGAGGCTCCTTTGGAGGCTGAAGAATTTAGGCAATCGCGAAAGGCCCTGAAAGTGGCAATTTTAATGGCCAAAAAATCGAAATGGGAGGAACTTCGAAATGACCTGAATAGCAACCCATGGGGACTCGGCTATAGGATCGTTACTGGGAGGCTAGGTGGGAACTCCAACGTCCCACACTTGGGCGGCGAGGAGGTTGGCAACATCGTTGAATCTCTGTTTCCAATGCACTCTCCGCTACACGAAGAACGGGAACCCCAAGTTGGTGAAATGCCTACTCCCTTCACAGAAGAGGAGCTCAAGTCTGCGGCGCGATGCCTTAAAAGGGGCAAGGCCCCTGGACCGGATGGAGTACCAGCTGAGGTAATAGGACTACTAGCTGAAAATCGACCAGATGCAATGCTGGGAGTTTACAATTCCTGTATAGCCCAGGGTATCTTTCCCAAACAGTGGAAGATACAGAAGCTTGCGTTGATCAGCAAGGGTAGAGGCGATCCGGCACAGCCTTCAGCATATCGCCCCCTCTGCATGCTGGACACTGCCGGGAAACTACTGGAGAAACTGCTTCAACGCAGGTTATCAGATTCCGTCAGGATTGCTGGAGGACTGTCGGAAAGGCAACACGGTTTCCGACCCGGTAGATCAACACTCGGCGCAATTGAGGACGTAGTAAGGCATTTTGAGAGTGCTCAGAGCCGACGCTATTATCCGAAGCGCATAATTGTCTTGGCTACTCTAGACGTACGGAATGCTTTTAACAGCTTACGATGGGCGGATATCATAAGGGCACTACGGGAGAGATTTCGCGTCCCCGGATACCTACTGGGGATTCTCCGGTGTTATCTAAACGACCGTTTGCTCCTTTACGACACACCAGAGGGACAACGGGCTAGGGCAATCACGTCTGGCGCAGCGCAGGGATCTATCTTGGGTCCAGATCTATGGAATCTGAGTTACGACGAGATCCTGAGCATAGGTATGCCGGAGGATACACACCTCGTGGGGTACGCAGATGATATAGCGGCGGTCATCTCAGCACGGGACATGGACGATGCCAGGAGAAAGTTAAACCAAGTCATGATAAGGACTCGGATGTGGCTTGAAGATCACGGTCTGGAGCTTGCCACAAACAAGACCGAGGTTATACTGATGACACGAGGACACATGCCACTTGAGGTTGGCATGCGTATGGGTGATGTTTCCCTGGTAACGCAGAAGGTGGTGAAATACTTGGGCTTGAGACTGGACTGTAGGCTCAATTACTGGGCCCAGATACAGTACGTGGCCAACAAGGCAGCAAGGGTGACGGGTATGCTGAGCAGACTAATGGCGAATATTGGCGGCCCCACGCAGAGTAAACGAAAGTTGATCATGGCGACAACAAACTCCGTACTGCTGTATGGCACTGAAATTTGGGGAGATGCGCTAAGATCGAAGGGCAAGCGCAAGGCACTGGAAGCAGTAGAGCGCACAGCCGCACTCAGGGTTGCATCGGCCTACCGCACTGTCTCGGGAGCGGCAGTCTTAGTAATTAGTGGGGAAATACCCGTCGACCTCTTGGCTCGCGAGCGGAAGGAGGCATGGGACACAAGGGGGGACGGTGCTGGGAGGGACTGCGGACAATCCGGCGATGGCAGGACAGATGGACTGCGGAGACGGTCGGAAGATGGACGGCGACCCTCATCTCGGACGTGGGAAGATGGAGTCAGAGGAATTTTGGGGAAGTTAACTACTTCCTAACCCAGTTCCTCTCGGGTCACGGATACTTTCGAAAGTATCTACACCGCATGGGAAAGGTAGATGACCCTGGTTGCATCTACTGCGAAGCGCCGAACGATGACGCTGAGCACACTTTCTTCAGGTGCATCAGATGGCACGCTGAGAGGGACACCTTGGAAGAGCAGATTCTGGAATTTACCCCAACCAACGTAGTTGGAAAAATGCTAGAGTGCGAGAACGGATGGAACGCTGTGAGAAGATACTGCGAGTGCATCCTTCGAAAAAAGAGGATAGACCTCGACGCATCACGGATTGAGGCCCCCCCACGGGAGACATAAGAAGACGAGCCAATAGCATGATGCTGGCTACAAATATGGTGGTCCCAGACGTGGGAGAGTAGAAAAAATATCCTTTTGTAGGATGTCGTTCTGGGCCCTTCCCGAAGTAATGCAGAAAGCGGTTCCGGGAAGTAATGCAGAAAGCGGTTCAGGAGAGGAGGAGGGATTGTTTTAGTGGAGTAAACACCACATGACGCAGCTGACGACGGTCGCTGTATATGCAAAGGCATTTTAAACCCTACCTCGCCCACCAAAAAAAAAAAAAAAAAAAAAAAAATAATAATAATAATAATAATAATAACAATTATAATAATAATAATAATAATAATAATAATAATAATAATAATAATAATAATAATAATAATAATAAAAATAAAAATAATAATAATAATAATAAAAATAATAATAATAATAATAATAATAATAATAATAATAATTATAATAATAATAATAATAATAATAATAATAATAACAATTATAATAATAATAACAATTATAATAATAATAATAATAATAATAATAAAAATAATAATAATAATAATAATAATAATAATAATAACAATTATAATAATAATAACAATTATAATAATAATAATAATAATAATAATAATAATAATAATAATAATAATAATAATAATAATAATAATAATAATAATAATAATAATTATAATAATAATAATAATAATAATAATAATATTAATAATAATAATAATAATAATAATAATAATAATAGTAATAATAATAATGATAATAATAAAAATAATAATATTAATATTAATAATAACAATAATAATAACATTTCGATGGGTGCCATTCATCGCATACGATATGTATCGAATCGTAATTTTTAAGAAAATGTAATAGATTTATAACATTCATATGTTATATGTCAACAAATAATAATAATAATAGTAATAGTAAAAGCGCAAAATGAAACTAATTTGTGCCAAAAAAATTCATTTTAATTCGTCTTAAAGATTGCTTTTTTATTCTGACATTACAAAGCGTAACGGTTTCCTTTTAGATAAAAATATGACATTTGCGTTTTAAAGACGTAAAAATTAAAGTCGGTAATTTTTATTTGTAAAATTATTTTGTGAATTTTATTAATATTATTTGTTATATTATGCTAATATCCCATACATTTTTAAATAAAAATGCAATTTAATGTAATGTAATGTTTGTATATGTATGTTACAAGATGTAAAATAAGAAAATGCTTGTGTACTGAAGTTAAACCATGACAACTCCATGCTCATGTGTCCCCGATAATGATTACTTTGATTAAAGAACAATCATCTTGTCTTGTTAAGGTCATTTATGTTTGCGTTCCCTTTCTCTTAAATAATACCCCAAAATATTACGTTTCTTGATAGAACATATATTGCAGTTGCAATTTTCATACTAGGACAACACTGAGTCTTTTGAATTTGAACACATATGAATAACTTTGTATGTATTTCAGTTTAGATAAATAAAATATCTGTTTTACAAATAGTTTACCTTACGTTTTTGTTTATTTTTGTTATAATTTGTTTTAATTTTTGAAACTTTTAAATCACTTTTTTCATGTCAAGGCTGCAAAAAAAAGTATAAAAAATTCGCCAAGTGAAGAGTAATATGTTAATGTTAATTGCTTTTTACATTATGACAACGATGGCTACTGCATCGCTGTTTGTCATTTTAAGAAATGTTTGTAAAAAATAATTATTAAAAAATAATTAAAAAGAAGGAAATTTGCAAAATTAGTTGACGTACGGTAACGCTGCTGCTGCCATATAATCAAGTCAGACGCTAAGAATACTAGCTAAGGAATTAATTACTCCCCATTTCTTTTAGATAACACAGACAGTAATAAACTTTGTTTTAAAAAGTCGCAATATATTAGAAACGAATGGTTTACAATACTTTTTATTGGGTCTTATTATTAATGTTATAATTTGTTTAGGAGAATTTCAATTGAACGTTATCAAAATTAGATAATCAACCAAGTTTATCTGAACGTACCCAAAAAAGTTTATGTTTTAAGTAATATTTAAAATTGTGTGAATTAAAGTATCGCAATATGTCTGTTTAGTATAAAAGCAAAAAAAATTTTTAAAGATAGAATAGTGTGAAATAGTGAATAGTAAGGAAACCATAAAGAAAATGAAATATACTTTAATAATTTTTGGCTTGTTTTTGGTGGCCGTAAGTGCCGAACCTACAGCTAAATCAATAGTAGAACTTGAGGCCAAGCTCAACAAGATTATTAAGAAAACAACTCAAATGTCAAACGAAGCTTCTACCACGCTTAAAAAAAAATTTGATAACCTTTATTCAGATCGCTTTAGAACAATTGAAGATAACTTGTCGGAAATTGCCAATTTACGTAAAACAAACGAAGCCTGTGTAGCCGCAATGGATCAAAAATTTGTTAAAGCTCTTGATAACATGTCCAAAAATATAAAAATTTGTGATGGTGAAGCTGCTAAGTCTTTAGCAAATATTGTGGAAGATATTAACACTCGTGTCAGCCAAATTATATTTGGTGGTTATGATGTATTACACTTAACTAAAACGTGTAAGAGCTGCACCAAACGTATTATGAGAATCAGCTGCTATGAACGCTTGGACACCAAGAGCAATTTATACTTAAAAGATGCACGTAATTCTTTCCGTGCTGTTAAAACAATCGTTACTGGTCGTGTTTCTGAAGCAGTGGACAATTTTGTTAATTGCAATAAATCGGTTGAAACTGATGCCGAGTTGGAGTTCGGCAAAATTCTTACAGCTTTCAAAGCCTGCATTAAAGGTGAATGAATTTGAAAAATATTCTTATAAATAAATATTATACATTTTGATGTTGCATTTCAAAAACCGATTTAATTTTTTAAAGTTGCTTTTTATTCTAAAGATACTTATGGGTTTTTTTTTGTTTTATACGCTTGTGTCGTAGTTATTTAGAAAATAAAAATAACATAAAATTTGGAACGATGCAAGGGCGTTCTGTTGAGTTCGTAGTCGAACAAAGGATTTGAAATTTCTAAGCATTAAAATTTATTTGAAAATAAAAACTAAATAAATTTGCTGGCTAAACCATTAGAAGAATGCATATCCCAGCATTTCTTAGGGGAAGTAAAGTCTTCACATTCTCGTTTCTCGCTTATGTTTTAACCTTATTCCCCTGCTTCCTTGAAGCTATCAATTCTGTTGTAAAAGACGACACGATTCGTGTTAGCGTGCAGGGTTTTGAAACTAGGAAATAATTTATTTTAAATGTTAATACATGTTACTATAATGGCCATAGTAGTCGACATTCTGGCCAATTTGCGAGCGTTTGTCTAAAACGGTTCAAAAGATAAGCCCATACAAGTTAATATATATCAATTTTTCTAAATTCAAATTATAAACTCGTTGATTAAACGGGCTTAGCAATACAGGTCCCTTTAAAGTTTCATCGTTTTGTCTATAACGGTTTAAAAATTTGGCCACATACTTGTGATTACATCAACTCTTGTGAAACCCTTGAACTTCGAAATCCAAATTTTATACTTGTTAAAGCGGACTTAGCATTTTTGGCACGTTGTAAATTTCAAGCATCTGTCTACAACTACTCAAAAGTATGGCCATATACATCAATTTAAATGAACTATTGGCGCACCCTTTAATTTATTATTAATATTAATACTTGTTTCAATAACGGCCATAGCAAACGACATTCTCTCCAATTTGTAAGCCTTTGTTTATAAAGGTTCAAAAGGTAGGCCCATGTAAGCAAATTTACATCAATTATTAGGGCACCCTTTAGTTTTGAGATTTATTCTGGTATAACTTTTTGGTATTGAGAGCTATAGTAATACGCAGTCATTTATAAACTTCACACTTAATAATACACGTAAAAAATACTTATTTTGTATTGGCACACCCTTTAATTTTTAAGATTTTTTAAGCGTAATCATCAAATTACAAAAAAAATTTTCAAAATCGGTTCAGAAATGAATGAGTTCCTTCTTATTTTTAAGTCGGTTAAAAATCATTTAAAAAGAGTCTTATTACTCTTATTACGCTTACTCTTTTAACATTTTCTAATAATTGGTCTAAATATAATCGCCTGAGAGATAGATTTCAAACTGAGTTGGGTGACTGGCGAGATATCGAATTTGTTGGTAAATTCATTTATAATTAAAGTCTCCGTATAAAGTTTTGGTTTTTCAATAAAACAAAATTTTATTATACTATATTAGGAAGCAAATACAAGTGGTAGAGGTCTACCGAATGTTTCTTATGAGAAGCCGAGTGAAAAAACTTGTCGGTAGTTGTATGAAAGTTGGGCGTGGCATTTGATAGATTTCTTAAAAATATTTTACAATATAAATGAATGAATAAATGAGAATATGCAATTTAGATTGTATGGGAGGTAGGCGTATCAATCGTTAGATTTTTTTCCATATTTCGCATTGATACTTGTTTTCCTAAGAAAAACATTCATGCCAAATTTTACCTCCTTATTCGAGCTGCTTCTATTTTTGGCCACCCGTTGTATAAAATGGCGACACCGTGCGCCGTTTTGTAAAAGTTCTGAGCAAATTTTTTTACTTGAATTAAAGTAGCAAGTAACAACATTTTCTTGACTTTGTTCAACTATTTAAGTGCATTGTTTTTATTGTTGCTGTTTTTAAGATTATATAAAAACCAGTTCATTATAGTCTCAACAAACGCCTCCTTATTCGTTTGACTTGTTAAAAAACAATTTGAAGTAGAGATTTAGTTCAAGTCAAAATTAAAGAGAGTTAGTTTTTTCAAGACCGCATAAAACGGTTTGACAACGCATTTATTAAATTATGTTTTAAAGTTAAAAAAATAAAACAAAGAAATTAAAATAAAAACATAAAATATCTTTTATAAATGTTTCACCGGCTTTGGCGTATTTTTTGGTTACAAGAAAGGGCTCCGAAAAAATTAAATCGAATTATAATTTCGTCGCATTCTGGTACAGTTAAGGTTGCCGGATGTGTGAAAAACGGTTTAAACTCATTTTAAAATAATAATTTTAAAAGGTTTCGGTTGCACTTTTTAAGCCTTTTGACATTTTGAGAAAGATTTGCTTCAAAACCTCCAATTACACACATTTAGTAGGGGCTTTGGCCTGGTTTTTTAATTAAGTATTTAGTTTTAGTTTATGTAAACTCTTCTCCTTCTGTTTAATTTAAATGTGACTCGCATTAACCATTTTAAGCGCGATTTCTAATAAGGTTTTAATGTTGAAAAATTTGGATTTTTATTGAGATCATCGGAATATACATTCTAATTCGAAAATCTAGAATCGCTAGTTAAGTTATAGTAAAAAGATTTTACGTACAACTCCATCCTCTAGTGGCAAAGACCATTATGAATTTTTGTCTATATAAAATGTTAGTAAAGAGTGCACCAAAACGCACACAACAATTGAAATTGCCGTCATTTGTGCCGTGGAGTATTTCCAAACCTTAATTTAATTTAACATTAAAAAACCATCAATAAACACATTTTGTTTTTGTTGCAAAAATTTAGAAAAACAGATGGCAAATTTCAATTGGAATTATTCTTTAATTTAAAGCACATTTTTCACATGAGGGATATTTTATCATAATACAAGAGCTCTAGGTTCCCCCATTTGACTGACCAAAAAACAAGGCGGTGCTGCATGTCATGGAACACATGAAACAACCACAGTAAGAACACTTTAGAAAGCCAAGGGGAGCTGCAGTTTAGTAATGAAGGCTACTTGCATGATGTGCTTATTGATGCATGATCCATAGAAATTTAAATTTTTTGTTTTCGATTCGAAATACAGAGTAACCGGTCTGGAGACAAATATTGATAAAACAAAAAACAATCTTGCGCTGATTTTGGGGCAACCATTTTTTTAAGTTCTTTTGCTCGAGAGAATACAATGAAAACAATAAATAAAAACAACTCAAAAAAAATGTAAACTTGAAACAAAAACTTGAGTGAAGTTTAAACACAAATGAAACGTTCGCAAAAAATAAATAAAATCCTGTCGTTGTTTTTGTTTTTGTTTTATTTTTATTTTATTTCTTTATTAAATATTTACCCCTATCGCGAATTATTTTCCACATGAAATTTTTTCACATTTCAATGAAAACCAATTTCACCTTATCATGAATGTTTTCTTTTTGCGTGAAAACGTGGTTCATTGTTTTGTTAACTTTGATTTTTATAGTGACATTCATACATAAGTTAGTATTTTTCATCTAATAAGAAGTTTTATGTTGATAAAAAGTAATTTTAGGGTAAAATCGGTAAATAAATTTCAAAGAGACATTCTTCCTAACAAGATGCAAGGTATTAGGTTAATTGCCTCGATATGTATCATATTATACATACAAGCTTTGCAGGTCCAAAAAGCCAAATCTAAGGGGTGATTTTGTTTAGCTGATTTGTTTTTTATTCCAATTTCAAACTTGGCTTTAAAGTTAGTTACTGTTTTGGCGCTGTTCATTGAACGTGAACATACTCCTTAAGATTAGACGTGACGATCACAAGCAAACAAAAAAAAATAATTTTTAATATTTTAAAATATTCTTCATCATTAAAGAACAAGGCACAACAGCATAGTTATTAACATGACTATTTATGCCATAATTTTAGTGTGTAATTAAAAAATAAATTAAACAAACAACAAAAAAACACAAAATTTAAAAAAAAAAATTCAAAGTTTTCTAAAAAAAATGCCCCTTTTTTAAGCTGGTCATTCTGAAGACGATATTGCATCAAAGGTGGGTTCGCAATTTGTATGGTAGGTCTTCATAAGCTACTAGTTTACTATCAATAATTTAAAGTTGTTTTCAAATTTGATAATTTTGTAAGCGATAAAATACAAAACTGTTGTTTTCTTAGATTTCAACAGATTTCATTTTGCCTATTAGAGCTTATAAATCATTACCTTTCTACATAAATTTAAAATTTCTTTAAAGTCGGATTTGCCTAAATACCTGTTTAAAATTTTTGTTAAAACTTGTGCTGCAGTAAATTATTGTTTTATACCTTTTTTTATTTGAGTCCTACCACTGCACAGAGGAGTATTTGACCCAAAAAGCTGGCCAAAAAGGCAAAAATTAATTTGATGAAATCCTAAGAACAAATTACGCAGATCGATAGAGAACAAAATTCTACATCATATCGTGCATTTTAAAGTGTGTAAGTTAAGATTTGTAGTTGTGGAATACTGTTAAATTCAAGAAAGTGAAGAAAATTGCATGCGTTTTTACTGAATTTTTTCATTTCAAGATATTTATATGATATTTTTTGTGGCTAAACGAATAGAGGTATAACATTGATTTTTTTTTTGCCTGAAAGATTTCATCAGCAGCTATTTTTAATATTTAAAACGAAAAAATTATCTTAAATATTTATTTTTAAACTTTTAATTATAAAAAAAAACAATGTATTTAAATATATAAGGTCTTACCAAAAACAAAAAAGGAAAAGCTTTTTGAAAGTGAAGGTAACTATTGTACAAGTAATGTTATATACCACAATAAAATATGAAATCTCTAATTTAAGAAAAAAGAAAAAAGTTTGCGCCATTATTTTTGGTGATTTTTTGAAAATTTTACCTTTTTTCTATTTTTGCTCATAAGGCACTTTTTCTTATACTTTATTGTCGTCATAAACTTTTGTGTTTTTCGAATTATTGATGTGAAATATTATTTAATCACTTTTAACAACTACCAACATGATGGATTACCTGCCCTTAAAAAAGGAATTTCTTACATTTAAAAACGGTGCAGGTATATAAAAAAGGCACCCAAGTATCAGATTATTAACTAAGTAACGGAAAAATGCACTTTGAAAAATATACGTATATGGCTTATTGCGCAAAATTCTTATCATAAGAGTTTTGCAACTTTGAGAGATGACATGGAAAAATTTACACAAGATTTGAGTTATTCCAAATAGTACAGAAATCTAATGCTAGAATCATTGATGAGAAGTTGCAGTTTTTAGCTAGTAAATTGTGTGTGATTTCAGAATGCCAAGGAGATGGGGATATACAAGCAGTAATGCAGTGTGTTATAAATTTCAAAAATTGTTTCAAAAGATATTGGGGTTTAGCAGAACGAAAAGAGGACCGATTTTTAAGCACGTATGCTAAATGGCTGGAAGGAACTGTGACAATACCAGTATTTGACAGTTCATCTTCAGGGCGACCAAAAAAATTATTTAATGAAGCAAGTGAAAGAGAAAACGAAGAAATTCGTCAGCAACTAACCACAGAGGAGATTACATTTACTGCATCACTGAGCCAGATGCGGCTAAATTAATAATGGATATAATACGATCTCCAAGAAAAGCAAACATTTACAAGTGATCGTTAACAACTTCCGAAGTCAACACAGCCAATAAGTTTTCAGCGGAGGGTGCTTTAGCATTTTTTATAAATGCTGAGCTCACGAAAAAGCAATATGAAATTTTATACAATGCCAGCAAAAATGTATATCCATTGTATTTAATAATATAAAATAAATATTAGAAGTGAACATATTTTTGCTTATTTGGTTGTTTATTCCTTATAGGAAGCCAAGCCACGAGACCAATTTTTATAAATATTTAATATTGGATATATTATAATTTTGAGAAAGGAGACATTGTAACATCCATAAAAAGCTATGTTTTATTTCCCTGTATCTACACAACTACAATAGTTCGACTATCTAAATTTAATTTGACTTGCTCGTAGAATAAAGTACGGTTGCAAATCAAATTTTGGCGGAATGCGAGGGGGAGAACGGCATACGTAATAATAAATAATTTTTCTAAAAATACACAACCAATATATAAAAATAAATTCTCTTCAAAATTAAAAAAAAAACAAAGTTCTAAATAGCGGTTGGGTGGGTGGTTGGTGGGTGGGGGTGTGAAAAATAACACAAACCCAATAATAATCTGCCACTATCTTTTTTTTGATCAAACTAAAGCTAAAACTATCAAAAAAGTTAAACTTAAAAAAAAAATCCTCGCTTAATAATTTTGGCCAGCTTTTTGAGTCAAATACTCCACTGTGCACTGGTCCCAATAGTAGTAGACCTATTGACTTTTAGAATTTCGTTAAAATCAAAATGGTCTATTGCACCTTATAGACATATATTTACTAGTGCTTCCAATTTAATTAAAATTTCTTTACACGTGTGATGGTGTTTGACGTACCAACAAACAAACAAACAATGAAATAAACTTACAAAGAGACTTAAATTATATGTATGTTGGACTAGCAGTGCTCACGACTTCGTCTGTGTGTCATTTTCAATTTTCTTTAAATTCAAATGTAGAAAAATGTGTTATTAACTATTTATTCCAGTTCTATTGACAGTGTTCGAAATTTTCTATTTAAAAAATAAAATGCACGGACAACTGTTTTAGTACCACTATACCGGTAAAAGTGGGTGCTTTCATATTTGCATCTCTAGTTTCTTTGCAAAATGAAATAAGGTTCTAAGAGATCTCCTAACAAATTTTTTTTCAAAATCCATCCAGCAGATTTTACATGACGCAAACAAAGACAGACAGTGGGTGTTTGATATTCCATATCAATTACTATATACACTAACATCAATATTTTTCAAGAACATTTCATGTACAGAAATGACCCCGTTACGGTTTTATTATATGTATAGAATACCTATCTCGTTGTAATTGGGTTTTAGTTAACGAATTTAGGCAAAGATATTTTATATAAAAAAATAAAACAATTAAAAGAAAAAGAATGATAATAAATGATCTTTAAGTTCTGCTCTGAAGACTTTCGCCTCCTTGAAAATTTTTTAAAACGACTTTGTGGAAAGAGACTCTAATGGACTGAGAAGGGTTTGTTTATAACAAAATCTTAATTTCACAATTTACAAGGAACTTGGATTTGAATACCTGCAAGAACAATCGTCAGTTGAACAGCTCTTCCATTTATATCGTTTGATACGATATTTTAAACATTTTAAAGTACATAATCAGACCAATTTAACAATTTAATTGCCATAAGTTATCTATTAGTAGTAGCAAATGCTACGGGTTCTTCATGGTCACTTTAGATTTTTATCTATTTTTTAATGCTGGAAACATTTTTTTCACGGGACTTACTACAGTTGTTGAAACTGTCAAGCTTTTATCACGGAAGTAAACGATTTAATAACGCAAAGTTCATTAAATATGTTGGAGAATATTTCATTCATATATAATTATAAAGAGTGTTTTACGTTAATATGCCATTTAAAAGCTATTACCTTAAACTTAAAAACAAAAAACGAATAATTCAAAAACAAGTTTAAAATGACGTCAGAAAAGATTTACGCGTGTGAGTGTACGAAAAAAATCTTGGCGGTGTTATAAAAATGTTAAGAAACATTTTAAATAAACATAAAATAATTAAAATTAATAAAAAAAAATTAAGATTAAAATGAAAAGGTGTTGAGTGAGAACGAAAATCTTAACCTTAACAGCGTTAGTTGAGTTGGGCGCGGTGCGCTCAGCAAAACACAACTCAATAGATATTGTAGTCGTAGATAATTATTATACACTGTGTGTCTAAGTAAATGCGCAGAGAGGTTAGGAAGCAACAAATGTAGCGGGTCAGATGACTGCCACTCGGCAAAAATATCAGTGGTTGAGTAGCGCCCACCTTCTACTCCATTCAATTATTTTAACTATTGATTTTTTTGCTTTTGCTTATATTTGCACTTCACCTTGTTTTGTTTTTTATAAAAAACTAATAAAAAAGTGTTTTTGGGTATTATTCTTATTGCAAAAATTAACGGTTCAGCTAAGTTGGTACTGCCAAATTTTTTATTTAATTTTTGTTTTCAAATCAATTATGCGAATAATTATTGCGAATAAAACCAACTTCAAAACAGATTCCATATGTCTGCCTATAACAGCTCAAGTGTATGGCCACATAAATTAGGTTACATCAACTATTGAGACACACTTACATCTCCAAACTTTATACTTTTTCAACTGTTCAATAGTTTGGCAATATACATCAAATTGCTGCAAAATTATATACTTGCTGTTGTAGTAGATTTAGCAATCAGGTTCTGTGTAAATTTTAACCGTCTGTCTGTAACGGTTCAACAGTTTGCCCATATACATCCGATTATATCAACTACTTAATTTATAATATAACATTTTTATACTTCCTATTATAACTAATAAAGTAGTGGACATTCTCTCTAAAATTAAGGTGTTTGTATACAACGGTTCAAAATATACGTTCATATACAACAAATTTCATTAATTTTGGGAACGCCCTTTAATTTTTAAATTCAAATTATAAGCTTCTTATTATAGCGAACTAAGCAAAACATGTCCCTTAAAAATTTCAGCTGTCTGTCTATAACGGTTCAAAAGTCCGGCCACATACACCGTATTATATCAACTATTGGGACACCCGTTTATTTCTAAATCCAAATTTTCTACTTTTTGTCATAAGGGAGCTAGTAATACAGGTTCTTTGTAAGTCTCCATCGTCTGTCTACAACTGTTTAAAAGTAAGTCAATATACCAAATTAAATGAACTATTGGTGCACCCTTTAATTTAGAATTTTAAATATTATCAGGTGTTACTATAACGGCCACAGCAATCGATATTGCGTCAAATTTACAAGCGTTTGTCTATAACGGTTCAAAAGATAGGCCTCTATAAGTAAATCTACAGTAATTATGGGACACCTTTTAATTTCTAAATTCAAATTATAAACACGTTGATATAGCGAACTTAGAAATACAGGTCCGTTTTAAGTTTCAGCGTTCTGTCTATAACAGTTCAAAAGTAAGGCCACACACTTGAAATTTCATCAACTATTGGAACACCCTTTAGCTTCCAAATCCATATTAATTTATAATTTGTAATATTATTATTTGTTACTAAACCGGCCATAGCAGTCAACATTCTGCCCAATTTGCAAGCGTTTGTCTCTAACGGTTCAAAAATAGGCCAATATAAGTAAATTTGCATCACTTATGGGGGCACCGTTTAATTTTACACGTAAATACACGTAAAAAATATGTATTTTGTATGGGGACACCCTGTGAGCATAGTCTATCATATTACCAAAAATTTTCAAAATCGGATCAGAAATGACTGACTTCTGGAGGCACAAATATAAAAAAGCAACATTCAGCCGAATTGTATAACCTCCTTCTTTTTTTGAAGTCAGTTAAAAAAGTGTTAGTTCGCATTACGTTTAATCGACAGTTAATTTCAATTTTAATACGTAAATTTAATATATTGCAATGTTAAATTCACCTGATTAGAATTAGGAACATATACACGCACTTCATTCTCCATGTTACATATTTTAACCTTTCGTTGGCAGGATCATTTCTCATTTAGGCTGAATACGGTACCTGATTAAAAATAAATATTTTGAATCCTTTTTAAAGTTTTTGCTTAGCTTTAAAAGAAGCATGTTATCACTTGGTATTCTTATTTAAAAGTCAAACTATTTCAATTCTACACAGAGAAAAGAGATTCGTTATGACAAAAAATAATAAATAACCAACAATATTTCTATTAATAAACTGACCTAGTGCTTATAAAATTAGAAACATTTTTCTCTATTTGAAAGGTTATGCTACAAATTGGTCCCGTTTTAAAACCAATTCATACATGTGTTTAAGGACGCCACGTCTTTAGTATATAAGTATATAGAAAATATAAATTAAAGGCTGTTGAACAGTTGTAAAAAGACGAATGAAATTGAAAAAGAAACTGTATTGATAAATCCCCTATAAAATCAAGTATAAAATGTGGACCTAGATATGAAGGGGCGTCTCAATAGTTCATATAATTTGATATATGTCTCCAGGCCTTTGAACCCGTACAGACAGATAACTGAAATCGGTTTTGAAGTCGGTTTCTTTATTTCCTTATTTAGACAGAAAACAGATTAAGAAATAAAATATAAAAATAATAAATGAAGCACGTTTATTAAAGAGCGATATTTGTTGTCAGAATGTAATTGACTTAGCTCCACTGTGCATTACATTTAGTAAGTTGTTGGTTTCACTCCACCACCTATTGTAATGATCAGCGATAAAATTTTAGATGACAAAGTCATCTGACCAAATTAATTTTTCCTTAAATCAATTTTTTCGCATCGATTGTTATGAATGTATCTGTCTTTCAAAAGAACTGAAAAAACACGCTTAATTTTTCCTTCTTTAAATTTTTCCCACATTGGTTACTTTTTAATGAAAAAAATATATGTAAATATATCCGAACAAATATAAAGTGTTTTAAATTATTTTTTTTAATTAATTTTATTTTCTATCTTCTAGTATTCTTTTTATCCAAATCGGATAAACAGTTATAAAATGATGGTGAAATAAATATATTATATTTGCCACCCTCTTTAAAAAAATGGCTAAGGGATAAAAAAAGCTCAACGTATAACCATATTACATCACTTATATTCATCCCTGTTCGTTTGGATGGACATTATTTTTTTTTTTTCTTTTTGCTTTTGTACAAGTCTAATAAATACAAACTTAAGCTACAAGTTCAATCTGCTATCTTTAAATTATATAATCAAATGTCTTACGCCATTTTATACCCTTCAAATATATATATATTCTGAGTTCTTATGCACAGCAAAGCCGATTCAGCTAGGTACATCTGTCCGTTCGTGTTCGGATTGAAATAAACCTTGCCGAGACACTAGATGAACTAGGGAAAACTAAAAGACGCCAATCGATCAGACATAGTTTCGAAAATATTGCTATGGCAAATCATCAAGATCGGTCCATCGGTCATTACGCCTGCCTCTAATTTTTCCATATCATGTTGAACAAATCTAGTTTAGTGAAGTAAGTCCAATCTAGAAACAAAAATACAGGACGATAGAAATAAAAAATAAGAAAAACTCACAAAGTGATAAAATTGGTGCTCGTACATGTATTCCGATTTAGGGGTATCTAATATTTTCACAGGAAAGTTCGTTTGTGCACCAATTTTTTTAAGATATCAATATGTGTATCATTTAAAAGCTTTTGAAGAGATGCTTTAGCAAATACTAAAATTTTAACCCATCAAGAGCCGATGTAATTTTTGTGAAAAATTATATACAGTACTTAATTTTTTTTATTGCAATTACTTCACTAAACTAGATGAACATATATAGTAAAGAATTTACAAGATTCGGCATAGCCGAATACAGCACTTTTACTTTTGGTTCTTAAATTCTTTCAAATATTAATTTGCTGCGTTAAGATTGTTTTTGACAGCCAATAAAAAGGAAGTAGAAGATAGAAAACTATAACCGAAACCAAGAAAAGATTTAATACACTGTAGTATCTAAATTTATGGTCATTACGCTGGAAATCGCCATCCACAAAATCCGTTAATCAGCAGTTCACTTCATCCTTTTAATAGTACTACTGAGGCTTGGATTTCTGCGACTTCTTTTTTTATTTAAACCTAAAGTACTGGCTTAAAGTAAAGTAAAGAAAAATAAATTTGACATCTCAGACGAAAGCATATTTTTAGTGACCCAGAAAAAAATTTTATGTGAAGGATGGTTTAAAGCAATAAAGAGAAGAATAATTTCTATCAAGGGGGGGTATTTTCAACAAAATCGAAACCTTATTTTAATTAATTAAAAAAAAAATAGAATAACCAAGTTAGAAAGAGGAAAAAAAATCAGATTTAAGATTTCTTCCTAGTATACGTACATCCGTATGTAGTTCAAAATGGTTTTTGTAATTCGGATGGGTTGCTTTAAAAGTTATTGAGGTAACCTCTACTTTTATTCATTGTTGTTTACTATATTTATAAATAATAAAAAATTCTATTAATCTTTTAAATTTTGAATAATAAATTAATTTTAAATTCCCATAATTATTTTTTTCATCTTTATTACCAAAACACTTTCGCCACACATGTCCATTATCAGTCAATAAATTTTTTAAGTGTTTTGTTTTTAATTATGAAGTCTAAAGGCTTAAAAACCGTACCAAAACAAAAACTTATCTCTAGTTATTATTATACCCTCAGTATATATGTATATTCTGAAGTCTTGTGCATAGCATAGTCGATTAAGTAATGTCCGTTCGTGCTAGTGTTGAAATCGAGTTTGCAAAGGCACTAGATGAGCTAGAAAAAATTGATCAGTCGTAGTGCCACTTCCTACGAGGCAGTGGGCAAAACACCACGCCTACCTCTAACTTTTTCATATTATTTGGAACAATGAAGTAACTCCAATCAAAAACAAAAAAAAAAATAAACACATAGGGCAATAGAGAATTTAAAAATAAGAAAAAACCATTAAGTGAAAAAATTTTCGCTCGCTATCTTTTTCCTAGTTGCAGGGCTTTGAAATTTTCAAATTTTTTAAAATATTAATATGGATATCATTTAAAAGCTTTTGAAGAGATCTTTAAAGAAATACTTAAATTTGTTAAAAATACTTAACCCATTAAGAGCCAATGGAGCTTTTATGTAAACTAATATATATGCAGTACCAAATTTTTTATTTTTTTTATTTTTTAATTTTCTCTCACCCTAACTAAACTAGATTTACATAGATAGTGAAGGCGTATAAGATTCGGCGGAATGGCAATACATTTTTTTTAAGAACCAAACAGACGATAAAATATCTGCCATATATTAAAAAAAAATTTTGCAATGATTTTATTGGGTCTTAAAGGCTATAATTTATTAATGCCACTTTTCGCAATCTTAATTTTTTCATGTTGCTAAAAATAAACAAACAAACAGATTTGCTATCAAAGTCAGATAATCAACAAAGTTTAACTAAACGACTATTAAAGTTGTATTAATTTAAATATCACGATATGATTTTAGTATAAAAACGAAGAATTTTCTAAGAATTAAAATAGTTGCAAAATAGTGGACAGTAAAAATACAATAATAATATATAAAAATGAGATATACATTTGTTATTTTTGGGTTGTATTTAGTGGCAGTTCTACTGATAATTCAACCGTTAACATTGGAGCCGAGGTTGAAAATGTCCGTAAAGAAATAGCTGACATCTCAAAAGATGCTGCTGCTAATCTGAAAAATCAAATTGAGGAAATTTATCTAGATCACTTGAAACTGTTTGAAGCTGCATTGTCAGAGATTGTAAAATTGCGTGAAATAAACGAAACGTGTGTAGCTGCAGAAGATAAAAATATTACTGAAAATTTCCAAGATATCCTCCGATATTATTATAGAGATAAGTACTTCTACCAAACAACTGATATTTGGTGGTTATGATGTACTTCGCTTAAATAAAATATGTAAGAACTGCCGAAATCCTATTATGTAAATCTCTTGCTATGACCGCTTATCTATTAAGGGCAACTCATATTTGGAAGATGCACGTAAATCTGCAAGTGCAGACCAGAACGAAAGTGATGACTGCCCTAATTGGGTTGCTAATGTTGCTAAAAAAAAAGTTGCAACAAGTTCGTGCATCCATCGATGCCTGCATTTTAGGAGATTAAATTGTAAAAATATTCTTGAAAATAAAAATTATACATCTTAATGTTGCATTTAAAACAGTTTGCTTACGCTTGGAATGTAGTAGCTTTATTTATAAAAATAAATTAACTTTTCGTATTTTACGTTCGTCTCGGCTTAAAGCGTTGTGTCAATTTTCAATAAAGTATATTTGTGCATTTGGTTTTAATTGCTGTCCGATGGTTCTGAAAATACTGACAAATCATGTTTACACTCTATTTCAAATCTAAGCAATAAGCACTTGTTGGTATTTTATAATAAAGTTGAGCAAATTTATTTGATTTGTGTCAAACAATTAAAAGGTGCGGAGGCAAACATTGAGGCTTTACCTTAATAAACAATTCCGATGTACTGAGGTAATAGCCTTGACAATTCCACCATAATTAAAGTATAATTAAGAATTTGTATTTGTTGGTTGTTTTTTATTATTTTTATCTTAGTGAAAGCAATCATAATTTGTTTAGTCAACCATATGGTTTTAAAACAGATATGAGAACTAAAGAGGCTGTACCAAACATTATGGAATATATATGTAGTGTTTATGTTATATGTATTTAAATGTCTAAAAGGATATAGAAGTCATACAGTACAGTTTCATCAGAATATAAGTTTTACTAACAGAGAACCAAGGCATGCATTTGAATGTTGTAAGGTTTTGTCTTGAAGTCACTGAACAAAAAAGTCAAATGCTACTTGCATCCTAACATTACATATCACCGAATTAAACATATGCTAATATTGTAAATTATTTT
Organism: Gymnosoma rotundatum; assembly: GCA_916610165.2. NCBI lineage: Eukaryota > Metazoa > Arthropoda > Insecta > Diptera > Tachinidae > Gymnosoma > Gymnosoma rotundatum. The sequence goes on from OU744340.1 coordinate 72,054,134, forward strand.
CTAAATATTTTAAATTTATTATAATACGATTGCAGTCAACTTTTTGTAAGCCTCTACAAAGCAATAACGGGCGCTGAGGCCAAAACTTACCATAATAATTAATATAATAAATTTAATATTAACAATAATAATAATAATAATAATAATAATAATAATAATAATAATAATAATAATAGTAATAATAATGATAATAAAAATAAATGCTTGGGCTTTCAAAATGACTGTGGGTAAAAATTAAAACGCTTCAAATCAAAATCCATTCTCGTCCTTTTGCTTGAAAATTTTCGCTGCTGTTATGATGCGGCTTATGTTACCATTTTACAATTGAAAAATATTAAAGACAAATTTTATGACTGCATTGCCGTATGCATAAAAAAAATTAGTATGAGGTTGACATAGGTGACCTTATTAGGCGTAGCCTTAACTTGGCTTAACACTTAATATTAATACAGGAATATTTGACCTTTATTTGTTGTGTAACAAATGTTAATAGAAAAAATATGCCATATTTGTAAAAAATTTGGATCATTTTTTTTTTTTGGCCGTATGCCACGATTAACATGAAAAATGTTGGCCTTTAAAACGTCAATTGTTGCTAGTTGATCAGTATAAACCAATGACTTCTCTTGGCCCCACAAGAAATAATCGAGTCGTGTCGAATCGCACGACCTTGGAGGCCTATTGACAGGTGTATTTCTCGAAATCACTTCGACTATCGCCAAATTTTGATTTTAATAACTCGATGGTTGCCGTCGACGTATAACACGTAGCGCCATTTTGTTGCAACCATATTACATCCGGATCAATATTATCCATATTCTCAAACAATAATTCATTAATCATAGTGCAGTAACGATCTCCATTGACCGTTATGTGCTTAATTTTTAAAAGAAATAAGGTCCAATGATGCTACCAGCGTGTTTACCACACCAAACGGTGCATTTTTTTGATGCAATGGAGTCTGTAGGGTATGTTAAGGATTGGTCTCACTCGGTATGCGGCAATTTTGCTTACTAACAATCCCGTTAAGCCAAAATTAATTGGGCTCTAGAGCCCAATCGGCGAAAGAACGACGCATATAATGGTCTTGTGGCTTTAATCTCTGCACTAGCTGGATCTTATATGGGTGTAGGCCAAGATCTTTTTCCACACTTTCATTTACAGCAGCGATATTCTCTTTAGTACGCACATTCCTTCGACATGTTGGTGTTATTGCATTCTCTAGAGAGTATGTAGTACGAAATGTTTCCACATTTCGACGGATGGCTTGCTCACACGGACGATTATGTGCAAAATAAAAATCACGAAGTCGTTTATAAGTTGCTCGAATTGAAGACTGATTTTGAAAGTAAACTTGGATAATTTGATAGCGTTGTTCAAGCGTGAATCTATTCATAATGATTTGCTAGAGTTTACTGAAAATAATAGGAAGAATGTTTCATCAAAATTTAACTTTTAGTGTTTTGTTTATAATTTCAAGTTCTAAGTTAGTTTTCAAGTTATTTTTCGCAGTTTAAGTATTGCGTTTTTTTCAAACGACACCCGATTATTATTTAACTTGTTTTTGCATTTATTACTCGTAGCCAAACGCCCGACCGGACAATTCTTAAAATAATTCTAAATTTCATTTTTATTATGTTAATACATTAAATGAAATTAAATTTTCAATTGAGATTTATATGTTTACAAATCATTTTTTTAGAAAAAACAAGTGTGTTATTTTCTGCTATGCCGAATCTTATGTACCCTTCACCATCTAGTTTAGTGTAGTAAATCCAATCGAAAACGCAAGTTTGGGGTAACAGAGAATTAAAAAATAAAAAAGTTTTGGTAATGCATGCATATAATTTTACATAGAAATGACATCGGATCTTAATGGGTTAAGCATTTTTAAAAAGTTTTAGCATTTCCTTAAAGATCTCATAAAAAGCTTTAAAATGATACCCATATGGATATTAAAAAAAAAATTGAAAATTTCAGAGCCCAGTAACTCGGAAAATATGGGCGACCGCCCATATTTTTGATTGGAGTTACTTCTTTAAAAGAAATGTAAAAATTAGAGGTAGGCGTGGTGGCCCTCTGCGTCTACGGACATGAACCGATCTGGCTGATTTACAATAACACTTCAACATTGTTAAAAACTATCTTTCAATGGCAATGGCACGTTGACAACTGAGCTGTTGATATGATGGCCTGGGTTGGTAGCATACCTCAGGCCAATTTAATAGTTTAAATTTTTCTAATATTCATACACAAGATTTATCATACTAATTTAAACAAAACAACGTCCTTATTTGCCGGTATGGCAAGTAAAAAATAAATAAAATGCATAGTAAAAAATAAATAAAATGGCTGTAGTAGCTTAAAAAATTTTAGTGCTCCTACTAACACCAGAGGCAGTGAAACATTTTTTCGAAAAATAATCATAACGTGCAATAACTATGTTGTGAAAAACTAAGCTTCCTATCTATAACTCCTCTTTCCCATTTATAAATTCTATTCTACTCTATTAATTACCAAAGAAGAATGTAGCTCTTAAAACGTATACACACAATGTAGATGTTATGATGAATATGTTCGACAAAAGCACGAAAAGGGTTAATTGCTTTAAGTTTAAGCAACGGCCTTAAAAGTTTATCAACCACAGGTCATACCAGCCAGCCAGTTTATTATAACAAACAGGTTAATGATTGTTTAAAAGTCTCGAAACGGCAGCATTAATCACAAACTCCAAAAACATTAAAAATTATAAGCTGAACTTTGGCATGCAAATTAAATTGTTGTTAACAAAAAATTAAGTATTTTTATTATAATTTTATTAATTGTTTCCTTATTTTTGTGTTTTATTTACTTACAGATACCTTCAATAGTTGGCTTTCTAAATTTGGATTGATTTAAGCATTTGGCTCTTCTAAATACTTTAAGTTGTTTTATTTCAATAAATATTTAATAAAAATAAATTTATTTAAAATTTTTATACCAAATGTTTAAGTGAAAATTATTTTTAATACACATCTTTAAAAAACTAATAAAACATTGATTTAAGAGAAAATTTTATTATAATTGTTTTTTTATTGGGATAATGGCGTAAAAGGTTTTGAAATTATATTCGGTTGAAAATTCTTCTATTATTTTAATAGAGCTTGTATGTATTTGTTTTGTTTATTTTTTTAGCTTGCTAATTGTGTGCTGCATCCATATTGAGCGACTAAGACGATACCAACCGAAGAACTTAATACCCTAATACTTAATACGCTAGACGTCGTTAAAACAATGCGGACCAAGTGTTAGTTGAAAAAAATATTTTTATAAATAATTTTTACAAAATAACCCAACTTCAAAATGATTTCAGCTGTCTGTCTGTATCGGTTCAAAAGTCTGGCCGCACACAACAAATTCATTAACTATTGGCACACCTTTTAATTTAAAAATCGAAATTTTATATTTCTTGTTAAAGCAAACTTAACAATTTATTTTCTATGTTTGGCCACAAATATCAAATTACATTAACTATAAAGACACCCTTTAGTTTACAAATCGAAATTTTATTCTTGTTGTTGTAGTAGTGTTTGAAATAATGACAATGAAAAACAAGCAAGAATGCTATATTGGGTTGTGCCGAATTTTATATACCTTTTCCATCTATGTAAATCTAGTTTAGTGAAGTAACTCCAATCAAAAAACAAGAACAGAGCATTAAAAAAAAAGTTTTGGTACTGCATATATATAATTTTACATAAAAATCACATCAGCTCTTTCTTAGAGATCTCTTTAAAAGCTTTGAAATGAAGCCCATATTGACATTTAAAAAATTTGAAAATTTCAGAGCCCAGTAAATTGGAAAATATGGCAGAGCGCAAATTTTTTCACTTGATGTTTTTCTTATGTTTTAATTCTCTATCGCCACATTTATTAATTTTTTATTGGAGTTACTTTATTGTTCCAAATTTCATGAAAAAATTAGAGGTAGGCGTGGTGTTTTGCCTGCTGCCTCGAAGTACATAAACCGATCATGCTGATTTCCACTAGCACCTCTTTCCACACTATATATGATGGATTGACATATTTTTTTTTCTTTCAACAGTAACACGGTTGGCAGGTGGACATGATTCAATCGACTTCGCTATGCATTATGGGGTCGGAAATGGATATTGTAGAAATTACACACTTTTTGTGGTGAAGGGTATAATAATGGTAACATTTCTAATGTGCATTTTAATTTAAATATTTATAAAAGATAAGAAGAAAGAAGATTTCTTGTAAATAATAGTTGTTATGTGTTTGTAACAGTCTATTTGTTTTTGTTTTTATTGTTAAAATTTTGCTGTTGCAGCGTGCTATGGGTTTTTTTTTTAAGATAAACGCGTGTGTTCCTCTTAAATTTAAATTGTAAAGTTGTTCTCTTTAAATAATTACTGCTAAGTAATATTAAATAGTTGACATCAGTGTTTTAAGATTTAAATTTTCTTCTATACAACAGGAGGTTATGTCATATGTAAGTAACATAAGCAAATGTGAACGTGAGAGCATAAACCGTATGTTAAACACTGATTTTGACATACACAAGGCAAATTGAACAGGTGCTGATGAGCTGTTTTGCTGTTTTCCTTTGCAAGTTGTCAACATTTTTCTTTTTTTCTTATTGTATGTGTATATTGTGCATTGTACTGTATTATTTTGTACAAATGTATACGCACATACTGCAAGAAGTTTTTGACAGCTCAACAGAACACAAAATACATGTAAAAGCTAATGCAGTCACCTGTATCAATTTGCCTTGCGCATATGTACACGCCAAAGTTTATTTGGATTGCAATTTTGGCATTCCATATGACTTGTTTACGTAGTGTAAACAGACCTTAGTGATTTATACAACAAAAACTGTGTAATAATTAATGTAAGCATTAAGCTTAATATAAATAAATGGTTTAGATATTTGCTAAATAAATTCTAACAATTATTCAATATACATACCAATGAGCTTCAAAGGTATTGCCAGCAAAAATTTAGTTTTCAATATGATTTATTAAAAATATAATTATGATTACAGTGTACATCAAAATGAGCTTTTATTATCAAGAATCTGTTTTATGTTATGTTATAATTATTTCATGATATTATCATTTCATTTTTTTTAGTTTTAACGAATCAAGTACAATGAAAGTAGATTAAAAGTTTGTTCAATTCACAACCTCCCCTTGAATCCTATATAACTAATCAAATATAATTTTACTATATACTGTTATAAATAGTCAGAACTACTTTACTTGTTGCCAAAAGAGGATTTGAAATTGAATCGGAAATGAAAACTTTTAACTGACAATTATTTTCAAATAATTTTCACACAGCACAAAATTTTACTTAAAGCTGTGGAAATTTGTAGACTAATTGCACGAAAATTATTTATAATTACAAATTAAGCAAAAATCTTTTGCTACTGACTACACACATACAAGTGGCATATCCCAGTTGAGGTATCGATACCACATTTTAAAATATATGAAAAGAAATTTTAAGTCTATAACAAATATAAGCTGAGCAAACGTTAAACTTTCGATATTACATGATAACAGGGTTTTATGAATTGAACAATTGTTGGCTTAAGCAACCGGCGAAATACGTATAGATACCTGCTTTTCCAACCAACAAATAAATTGCATTTTTATTTAACAATGTTATGTTATATTAGCATAATATAGTAAATAATGTTATAAAAATTCCCAAAATAATTTTTAAAATAAAATTTATATGCAATTGCTTGTGCAAACTGTTGGCATCACTGTTGTTTTTTTTTCTTTCTCTTGAGAAATAAAAAAATAACTGTATTGTTTTTATTTTTAATACGCCTTACGTCTGCATTAAGTGTTGGCATATAACCAACCTAACGCAGAAGGGAATGTAAGCAAAAATAAAAACGTGGTTTGTTTGTTGGTAATTTTTGTTAAAGCCTTAACATTTCTGTATTGACTTCTTAAATAACTCTCATGTTGTTTTTGAAGTTTTTATACTTAAAGGAAATGTTTTTGGTTTTTCTAAAAATGTGGATAAAGGTTTCCTGATGAGCTGGCTTAAGCAACCGGCGAAATACGTATAGATACCTGCTTTTCCAACCAACAAATAAATTGCATTTTTATTTAAAAATGTTATGGGATATTAGCATAATATAATAAATAATTGTATTATGTAAAGTTCCTCCTTTTAAGTAAATAATCCAAAGAAATGCGGTCGAATTCATAGAAAATAGGTTTGGATTTGCAGTGCTATTCTCGATTGAACAAGCAAATTTTAGTGATAGTAAAAGCATTTATGACACAACAATTTTTTCTTTTTGGATTAAAAAAATATTTTTGAACGACTACAACATTCGACTGAATGTTTCTTTTTTATATTTGTGCTTCCATAACTCACTCATTTCTGGATCGATTTTAAATAATACTTTTTTATTGGAAAGGTGATGGGTGCAGATTGGTCCCCTTTTAAAAACAGTTCTCAGTAACTCAGCAAATATGGGCGATTGCCATTGTTTTCACTTGATGTTTTTTTCTTAATTTTTATTCTCTATCGATCCATACACTTATTTTTTTCAATGGAGTTACTTTATTGTTCCAAATGATACGAAAAAATTTGGTAGATGTTGTGTTTTGCCCTCTGCCTCGAAGGACAATAACAAATGCACAATTAAACATCCCATAGTTAAAAAATGAACAATGCACATTTACTGTTTTGAAAAACCACAACAGCAGATAACACATGAAAATTTAAAGCAGGAAATCAGTTGCATAAATAAAAATCCTAAATGAAAATAATTATGTCATGATACAAGTAAACATCAAAAATTCCCTCTCTAGGTATAATTGCAATAACGTTAAAGATAAGCAAATTATTACACTTAATTCTTAACTCGACTTACTAATAATAATAATCAAAAATAAACTGCAATGGTAGGCTTAAATTTTAACTAAAAAAAGCAATAATAATAATAAAAAATGTTATTATATTTTGTTTATCGCACATGTACTTCTTTGCCGTCCGTACATGTAGTTACTTTTATTTTTCCATGTACGTTTTTTTCGTACATGGATTTATTTTAATTTTTTCAGGTACTTTTTTCCGTACACGTACTGAAAATAGAGTACACGTTCCCGAACAATAGGTACAGTCGTACATTCACGTACGTGTACGTTAATAAAACACATTCGTGGATGTGTACGGAAAATTTCTAAATTTAAGAACACACATAATTGTTATGAAATAAAAAATGTACGGTTTGATTTGAGTTGTGTGTTTTCAATTTATGTACAAGAATTTTGTACATTAAGTGTACTTTTCTAAACTCTGATAAATATGTCTGTATTCCGGGGTATTTGCTCAACTTATTATAAGTGCTAATTTTTCATTTTTAGTGCTTGAGAGTCTTACTGGTTTCTAAAAGGTTAACAATTTGTTTGCGGTATGTGTAGCGCTTGATGGGACTTTTGATAAGATCTTCTAAGATATTTATTGTCCTATTCCGCCACAGTGTTTGCAATATCGCAAAATATTTATAAACACTTTGAGGATACGTTAGCTTAATTAATATAGGTTACCGACGATTTTGTCATTTAAAAATTAACAATTTCTTTTTAAATTTACTTTTTTTTACCGCAGAACAACTTTTTTGTTTTTAAACAAAATATCTTAAAAACAAAATTCATATTATTCCTGGTTTATAGTGGGGTAGATTTATATTAAACTATATTGTGCCCAGCGTTGCCTGGGCCTAATTTGCCTGCCTTCCAAGCAGTGCCTTGTTGGCCTTGTTTACTATGGGACTCTACTCCAAACATGTTAGAAACCAGAAGATATCTATGTTTGAAATATTTTCATAATCTGATTTTATTAGGATTGCTAAGCTGTCAATGTGTATGTGATACAACGTGTATTTAGCGTGTTTATGAAGTCAGCACACGGTATACATACCGCACACTCTTACAGGCGCCTACGTATTTGTTGTTTTTTATATGGACAGAATCACATGTTGTCATGAAAAATCATAACTTACGGACGCGTCGACCGATATGGTGCAAACTTTAGATAAACCATCTACATTGAAATAAACCCTATAAATTTATTTATAAACCCTATAATTCGGTTTAACCGTTCATGAGTTATAAAGTCACAACACACTTGCAACAATTTTATATGTACTTATATATAGATAAAGGCTTATAAAACTTTTAATAGGCTATTAAACGTTTATAAATAATTTTTGTCGACTTTTGCCTTCTAAAGTCTTATAAAACTATAAAGTACAAGTGTTCCCGTAGTTCAAAATTGAGTAAATGAGGGAATAAAGTTCTTCTTCTTCTTGCTGGAAACAGCCCAAAGTTTTTCTTCGTGCAAGTTGTTTAAATTTTTCAAACAGCAAGCAAAATTAAATAAAAAAAAAATATTTAAAACATTAACAATATTTAAAATTGAGTACAATACTTATTCTTATATTAAAGACGATTTATAATGGCAAAGAAAGATATTTTAAAAACTATTGTTGCAGATTTGGTAGACAGTTTAATTGATTCTATTGATGATGACTATATCTTAGACCTTATTTAACTTCAAACAATTGCTAATGTTGGATGTTGTTTAATGCCAAAATAGGAACAGCTTCCCAAACTATTTGAAAAAAAAATGTTCCTTCATATACGGACAAAGAATATAGACTTTCGCAAATGGAGAGATTTATATATAAATTTTTCTATGAAATTTTCAGAAAATTTCATATGTAATTCTTTGCGAGGTAATAAACGCATACTACTAAAGGCCAGGATTCATTATCATATACAATCATACAATTCAATCACACAAAAACCTGACAGAATTCTGTCCCACTTTAAAAATCGTTCCAAAATGTCGTCGTAGGTGGCACACTATTATACAAAAAAGATGCAAAACAGATAGTTTTAATATTTTGTTGTTTTTCTCCTCATCATCTTACAAAAAATCAACCCTGATAGCATAGAGAAAAATATTTTATAAATTATTTGAAAAGATTAAAAAATCGAACAGATCTGTAAAAAATCTGTCGCACCCATACACATTTATTTTTGACAGAACGTACGACTGAGTATGATAGTGAATCCTGGCCTTAAACAATTATTTAGTTTTAAAGGCTTTGCAGGTTTCTGGAGAACAACAAATTTGTAACGACTATTCCATTATTGCTTTTTGCTCATATATTGAAATAAATATTTTTTTATTTAAAAAGTCAAAACACTTAAATTTTTTATTTTGCATTTAAAATTTAGATTACTGTTATACAATTTTGTCTCTTTATGAGAGAAAATTATGCTCTCATTTCCATGAACTTTATCCAAAAAGTAAAGAAACAGACCCAATGAATTGAAATAGATTTAGGCTTAAGTTCATTTTATTAATTTTTAAAAACCTTTCCAAAGAGAACAAAAAAAAAATAGACACCAGAAGATTGCAATGCTGCATTTTCTGGATCGCTACATCCTACATCAGCATTCATCGCATCTACCTACCTTAGGTTGCCAACCAACCTAACTTTGTAAATAAGAATACAAGAAGTATTGATATCAATATTAATTAAGTTTGACGAAATCCACACATAAAACATGTGTTGCCTTGTACCAACCCTCGGTCGGTCGCAATTATTTTGAATCATTCTTACTTGTATAATCACAACATTATGTATTCTTTATCAGTATCATATTGATTGTTATGAGTTAAGCTTAAATGTACATGCGCTGTACCTTTCGCTTTTTTTCTATTAAATATTTTACTAAATTAGGAGCTGAACCGTGGAAACTCTTAAAGTACATTGATAAAATAAACTGTTAAAACTTAAATGTTCTTATAATATTTAGAATGGAAACGGGGCAGAACATTTTATTTTATCTTTACGGACCTCCCTGTTGTTGTTGTTAATTCTAATGGAAAGCGACATAAAATTGATTTATTTTGATTTTAGACGTATTATTTTAAATTTTTAATTATTTTGTTATTATTCGCCTAACTTAAGTAGCACTACTTAAGTTTCTCTTTAAAGTTCACCTTAGCGTTACACCATTATTTACAAGTAATCATAAATCCAATATAAAAATCTTGTTTTATAGGTTCATCATAAAATGATTATCAAACACAAGAAAATAATAGTTTAACTGAATTGCTTCAATTTAAAAGTCTTTAATGCGTCAATGTCATGACGCGTCATCAACAACGACTTCAACATGGTCTTTTCCAACGTATTTTCTGTTTTTTATTTCTTCTGTGCGAAAAGTTTTCTTGTTTCAATTTGCTGCTAGTTGGTGGTAAATTTGAAAGAAAAAATGATCTTAAAAAAACTGGGCCAGCTGCGATCAAATGGGTATGAATGTATGTACAAAAATATTTTTATGACGTATCCTAGATGACCAAACTGTCCTGCCTTGTATGGTGAATGCACGATTTCTCTTCTGTTGTTAAATTGTTCGTTTACGACAATATAAGCGACAACGTCTTGCATACTTTACTGTGTTATAACGACAACATGGGCGACAATGTGTTGTCTTCTATCTATCAGATCAATGGAGGAAAAAATACAAGTATTTTTAAAGACAAAAAGAGAGAACGACAGCAAAAACAAATCATCAACAATATTGTCTAAGAAATGGCCAGGAAGACCAAAAGAGCGACAATATTCTTCATCTTTAATAGAAGACATTTTACAAGACTTTGTCGCTAACATTGTTCCCTTACAGTACACTAAGAAAAATCCAACAACAAGCGACATATCGAAGATTTAATAGAGGTATTGCATGCTCACATATTTCTCGACAACGAGGTGAACATAAGTGTCACTCTATTGTTTTGTACGATTTCGTGGCCACTTGCTGTAACTTAGTTGGTTAGCGATATGACTACTAAGCTGTGATTCGTTTGGTGGTATGGGTTCGTAACCCAGCTATGACCAACTAAATTTTTCTAACATATATTAGGGTTTTTCATAATCCTTCGCCGATATTTTCTTGCAGCAATTAATTATCGGTAATGGGACTGTTGTTAACAGAGGTGCTGTAACATTTTTCTAAAAATAAACATAAAGTGCAACTAGAGCGTTGTAAAAAATGAAGAATTCTATCTATTAATCTTCTTTAACAACTAGTATATTCTTAACATTATCACTTTCCAGAGAAGGCAACACATTTAATAGGTAGGCATTATGACCTGAATGTTACTTCTCTTAACAAAAACGTCAACTATTCGTCAAAGCTGTCCCAACTTTGTCTATGTATATAGATGTATTGTTGTCTTGCTCCCATTCTTTCAAATGTCTTGAAGAAATGGTCAACTGGGATATAAACAATACAAGTACATCCATGTACGATTATGTTACTCAACATGTAATATATATAAACACTCGCTAATTCACGTGTATGTTTCGATTCTGGTTTGTAATACTGCGGTAAATGAAATTGTGCTGTAATCATTGTTTTTCGTTTTCAACGACTTATTTAATTTTATTATGTTTTGACGTTTTTTTATTCTCTAGTTTTTCTTATACATATGTATGTACATATATTGTTGTGCATGAAATTGTCAAAGCAAATAATGTAAATAGCAGAAAAATCTTTTTCGCAAATAATAAATGGATGGGCATTTTTGTTTTGTGAATTTTTGTTGTAAGTTAATTTTTGTTTACATTCAAGTTAGTAAAGCGCGAGATTCATTGAAATTTACAAACGATACGCTAGAGAGTATAAAGTTTTAAAATATGTTTTTAGGGTCTTAGAACTTAAAACGCAGTATTCTTGAAAACTTTGTACTCTGTTGTCAAAACACTGTGCTATGCTACGAATGCTAGAGAAATCGAGAAAACGAGACAAATCACTTACAGGACAGAGGAGATATTTATATCAGATATTTTCAACTAAGCTACTCTGCTTAAAAAATTATATTTATCAAATTGGTCAGATTTGTTTAGCATGGATAGGAACCTCAGCATAAATCCTTTGAGTAACTAAAATGGCTGACGTACTTTCAAAGTTGCTTTAATAAACTCGAGAATTACGGGATGTTCTAAATTTAAGTAGTTTTTGTTAGTGTAATTTATAACTTACTTAAATTTAAATTATTTTATACACTGCAGTACAAAATTAGAAACGAAATTTTTATAAACAATTTTTTTTGTATTCACATAAAAATTAAAATACATCTGCTTATGCCATCTGAAAGAGCAATAAAAATTTATATCATTAATTCGTATTTTATAAACTGTTGCAATTAATTACTTGTTTTTAGAATGGTAAATTATTGTAACCGCATTTACGTTTGTATATTTTTATAAAAGAGAACTGAGTTAAAATTTTCTACAAATTAATAGTAGTTTCGGCCGCCATTTTGTGATATAAGTACATATACTCCGAGAATCGATTTGGCATACTCTGTAATAATACTGTTTTGTGGATCGCATAAAAAATCTTTGGGCGTATGTTTTCAGATTGAAATTTTATTTAATTTTTAACTGATTCAATTAATTTTTTGAAAAGAAATTCTCTTTTTAATTAATATATAATTGATTAAAAATTAATAAATTTTTTTTTTAATTTTTAGCTGAAAGTAAACAAAATTTTTAATAAAAGCCAAAACCTTTTTTTTTGTGGTATACGGAAACAAAATCGCTGCTATGTGTAAGAGCTCATAGAGGAACACTAGGCATTACTCGACTTCCCGGGCGTAATAACTAACTGTTCAAGTTGATAAATTGCTGCAAGCAACGTATAGTTCAAATATAGCAACGAATCACAGCACTGGATCTGTAAGCTCTTGAAAGTGATTGAAAAACGTGGCTATATTATCCAGAAGTAAATTATCGATTTTACATCTCTGTCTTATTAAATCTGAGTTAATATTGCATCGCTGTTTAAAAGTGTATACAAAAAGTATATTGTTAAAAAAAGAAAGTTAATACATATAAAGGGTGATAGAACTTGAAATTATAAATATTAATACTAAGAATTAAATTTTGATAAAAAATATATTCTTATTATTTTCAGTACTCGTAAACTCTGGGATATTATTATTAGTAGACTCAAGCTTAAAAAACCATCCAAATTCACTTTGAAGATCAGTCATCAATTCCAGCAACTTATAGACGACTTCGTGATTTTTATGGTGCATATAATCGTCCGTCTGAGCCAGCCATCCATCGAACTGTGTATAGATTTCGTACTACATACTCTCTATAGAATGCAAAAATACCAACACGTCGAAAGAATGTGCGTACTAAAGAGAATATCGCTGCTGTAAATAAAAGTGTCGAAGAAGATCTATATGTATCGTTCCGTCGTTGGTCGCGGGAATTGTCTTTCAGTCCGTCCACTACGTGGAAAATTTTATGCAAAGATCTTGGCCTACACCCATATAAGATCCAGTTAGTGCAGGAATTAAAGCCACGACACCATTATAAGCGTCGTTCTCTGGCCGATTGGGCTCTAGAGCAGTTGGTGGTTCTATCGCCAAATTGTGTTCAGCGATGAGGCTCATTTTTGGCTTAACGGATTTGTTAATAAGCTAAATTGCCGCATTCGGAGTGAGACCAATCTACAACATACTCCACAGTATACAGAAAAATGCACCGTTTTGTGTGGTTAAAATGCTGGTGGCATCAGCGGAACTTATTTCTTCAAAAACGAGACTGGATCTCACGCTACGATCAATGAAATAATGATTTTTTGTTTGAAAATATTGATGACATAGATCTGAACGAAATGTGTTTTCAGCAAGATGGCGCTACGTGCCATACGTCGATCGAAACCATCGAGTTAATTAATCCTAAATTTGGCGATAATTTGATTTCAAGAAGTGGACCTGTCAATTGACCTCCAAGTTCGTGCGATTTGACACCTAGCGATTATTTTCTGTAGGGCCACGTGAAATCACTGGTTTGTGCTGATAAATCAGCAACAATTGATGCTTTGGAGGCGAACATGTTTCGTGTTATTCGTGACATATGGCCAGCAGTACGCTTCGTCACTAGCAGCCGCGGTGGCGATATGCCCGAAATTTTTAAATATTAGTGCCATGTTCTGAACTTTCGTATTAAAAAAATTCTTCATTACAATTTAATATTTTGTGTTTTCACAAAGTTCTATCGGGCTTTAAAAGACACCCAACATACAGAAATTTAAAACCTAATTTTATGTATATTTTTAAAACTTTAAAAAAAAGTAACTGTTTTTAAAAAATGGGTTTCTCTTATGCAATTTCTTTTTTTCCCAGTACTTGCATCTGTTAACGGTCGCACCGAACCAATTAAAATCAATGCCAAATCTTCCCAAAATTAGTTCACTACTTGATTTGCTTTTACTATTGCTTCTATTTGCAACTTGTCTTTGTATTTCAATCTTTTGTTCCTATAAAAGAATTTTCGTAATTATAAAAATAAAGGGTTCGCCAAATAACTTTTTTTTTGAAAATGCTATACCAGTGTAGCTTCTGCTGTGTGGCACGTAGCGCCAAAACCAAATATTGCCAATATCCTCCTCTTCAATTTTTGTGAACATAAATTCGTTCAACGTGGCCCGATAAGAACCACCATTGACTGTAACGGCAACTTCTTGCTTTCGAAGAAAAATGGCCCAATAATGCCTCTGGACCAAAATCCGCACCAGACAGTGACTCGTTTTGGGTACACTGGCTTCTCTATGTATGAGTGCGGGCTTTCTCTGCCCCAAATGCGACAATTTGATTGTTTACATACCCGCCAAGATCAAAATGAGCTTCATCTGAAAAGATGATTTTTTTTTTTTTTTGCAAAATCGGCATCTTAATCTCGCAATATTTCCCAGCGTTGTTCAAGCGTATACACAACAAAGCACGTTACATCGTGGAATGAATAACATGGCAATGTCGTCAAGGTAGAATTGATACCGCAACAAAGGAAGGAAACTAGAGATGCGCCCGGACGCTCGGTTCAGTTACCGTTCTTTTTCATTCATTTATCAAAAACAGATCCTTATTGTATGTGATTTTCTTGTCTTTTTATCAACACACTGTTGAAACCAAAAAACTTACACATATGTATATAAGATGCGGAAAAAAAGGTGCTGAAAATTAAAAGCATACAAAAATTAGCAAATTTTCATATTTCATTGCATTAAATTATAAATTACATACATATGTATCTATTTATTATCTAATATATTTCTTTGCCGAATCTTATATACCCTTCACCATCTATATAAATTTAGTTTAGTAAGCAAATATTGGGGTAACAGAGATTTAAAAAAAAATAGAATTAAAATGCCATCGGCTCTTAATGGGTTAAGCATTTCTAAAAAATTTAATTATTTCCTTAAAGATCTTTTCAAAAGCTTTAAAATGATAAAAAAAATTAAATATTTCAGAGCCCGGAACTCAGAAGCGAGCGAGCAAATTTTTTCATTTGCTGTTTTTTTTCTTATTCTTTAATTCTCTATCGCCCCATATATTTATTTTTTTTATTGGAGTTACTTTATTGTTTTAAATGACATTAAAAAATTGTAGGTAGGCAAAGTGTTTTGCCTGCTGCCTCGAAGAACAACGACCGATCATGCTGATTTCCAATAGCACCTCTTTTGACACTATATCTGATCGATTGACAGATTTAATTTTTTTTTTTGTGAAATTAAGTTTGCTGAGAAATAGTACTTTTTAAAATACCTTCTATTTGTGTGTATGTAAGTATGTATAAAGGTTTATTTTCGAACTCATTTTGATTTTTTACAAGAATAGTATTTATTAATTTTCACTTTCATCTCTTTTTTTTATAAATTTAAATATTACAAATTTGCCTAAAAAAACACTATATCAAAAAAACAAAATTTTTTGAAAAAGGCGGTTAAGTCAAATAAGAAGATTGAGGGCAACGCCACACCGATGCTTAAATGAAATATATACTTACATACATACATACGTATGTATACATATACAACAACTCTTATTAATACACTAAAAATCACCTGAAACAAAAGAACATGACATAACAACAAACACCTGAATGAAATCGAACCGAACACCATATTATAACCCGTACACTATCGAACGAAAGGAGCCAGCTAAATGTGCGCCTCATTCCGTTCACTTAAGTGAACGCTCAGTTTAACCCGTACACTATTGAACGAAGAGCGCTTAGTTAACTGACCTCATCATTCATTAATGATTGCCACAGCTGTAGCTACCTTACGAATAATTGCAAATTTTGCTTACGCTTAAAATACTGAGCCCGCAACCATGGAACGGAATAAATAATTTTATCCACAGCTTTTTGGTGGCTGTTTACGTAGTGGGTGTGAACATACTAGTGAATCAAAAGCGGACACTTTAATGGAAGACACTTTAATTTACCTGATTATTTTTTCGATACCAAAGTAAGCAGATTAATTATTTACTCTTTCAGTGTGTAATTTTTTATGAACATTGGGAAAAAGTTTAAAATTAGTAAAAACTAATAGAAGGGAAAGAAATTTTGTTTTTAAGAAACATTTTTGCCAAGCCAAATAATTGGCGATACCAGGCAGTGAAAGGGGCTAAGTTTTTTTTATATCGCTCGTTTACTTCTAGAACGTCATAACTCAAAATTTTAAATTTAATTTTAATCATACAGAATCGTTCAAGATTTCAAGCTTGATATTGTGTATACGTTTTATCTTATGTATTTTGTACTTTCCACGTTTTAAGAGAATAAGTCGTTATTTCACTTCATGTTTGGTGTCTTTGTTTGTCAATAAGAATGACACATTTTGGTTTCGGTTTTAAAAATATCTTGTCACATTTTGTTTTGTGACTGTATATATGAAAAAATTATGTTTGTAAAATGTGTCGGCTTTTCGCAGATAGTGTATTATATTCAATTATGGCTGTGTTGATGAAAAATATTAAGTAAAACCCCGATTTTCTTTTCACAAATAACGACATATTTTAGTTTACGGCACAGTATCGTATATGCTTTTACAGCAATAATGTCATAATTCATATATGATATATTTCCCGATAGGTAGAACGAGTGTAAAACTTAAACTGCGATTATCTTGAAATGAATTTTTTTGAGTTATGACGTTTTATATTTAAATGAGCGATGTGTAGTTTTTCGAAGGTACAACGAACATAAATTCGTGTTTCATAAAAAGAAAAATTTCCTAATTGTTAATATTAACCCTTTGCACTCGAGGGCTCCGGAGCGGAGCCATTTAAAATTTATCTTCAAACTCGAGGGCTCCGCTATGGAGACAATGCAAATAATTTTCAGTTCATAACATAAGGACAAAAACAAATCGTAATAACTTCATTTATTCTGTTAACAAATTACAAATGAAATCTGTTCAGTTCTGTTCTATTCTGTTCTATAATTAATTAAAAAAGATTTAAAATACAACTATGACTTTTCTTTTTATGCGCATATCATTTACTTATATGTGAATATGGTTTTTCTATTAAAATTGATTCGAGTTGCTGGTATTATGAGTGAAAAAAAGCTTCGAGTGCAAAGGGTTAACTTAATAATTGCATTTAATTCCATCATTATCATAGTAAGAAACAAATCTAATTGAAAAAATTCAGCTAATCTTTTTCTCATTTTTATAAAATATCAATATCAAAATAATAATGTATATGCCTGATCATTACCCTCCTGTAAAATATATAAAAGACACATTAAGACGCGAAACTTATCGAAATAAAAAATTTTATTTAATTTCCTTTGTAATCAAAACTTAGAAAAATTGCTTAGGACATTTAGGGCTTACGGCGAAATCAACGAATTCGCCATCGCAACCACCTTGTATTATTTCTCCATGGAATTACATGCCACAACTTTTTTTAATGTTTTGTTTTGCCGTACTAGGAAACTAAAACGTAAGAGAGAACTAAAATTTATATAATAACCAGCGTTGTCAACTTGGTGCGTTTCGCACCATTTTGGGTGCTTTTTCGAATGTTTTGTGCGAAAATTTCACATGTTGGTGCGTGGTGCGTTTTTTTTTAAATTTTGGTGCTTTTTTTAATTTGTGGTGGCACCAAAGCAAATTTAACACCACTCTTTTTTTAGTGTGGGAAAAAAATTTTTGTACAAAAAATACACCTGTTTTAATGCCATTTCGTTTAAGACGTACCAAATCATAAGCACAAAATGAAACGGTATTGTTGTTGTATTAATTTTTGTTATGTTAAAAAAGAAACATTTCACTGTATGAATATATGTTTTTGTAGTAAAGGCTGCTGTTGTATCTGTTAAACAGCTTAGCAAAAGCAGAGTTTTGTCGTGATCAGTTAACTTTTAACCGACTTCAAAAAAAGAAGAAGGTTATACAATTCCACTGAACGTTGCTTTTTTATGTTTGTGCCTGCAGAACTCAGTCATTTCTGAACCGATTTTGAAAATTGTCGGTAATATGATAGATTATGCTTCAGATTGGTCCCGTTTAATAAACACTTCATAATCTTAAAAATTAAAGCGTGTCCCATACATATTTTTACGTGTATTATGAACAGTAAAGGACGATTCTGTAAAATATAAAATGACTGCGTATTACTATGGCTTCCAACAACAAAAAGTTATACAAAAATAAATCTAAAAATTAAAGGGTGCCCCCATAATTGATGTAAATTTATTTATACGGGCCTATGTTTAGAACCTTTATAGACAAACGCTTGCAAATTGTACAGAATGTCGGTTGTTTTGGCCAATAAAGTAAAAAGTATTAATACTAAAAACTATAAACTAAAGGGTGCGCCTATAGTTCACTTAGTTTAATGTATATGGCCATACTTTTTAACAGTTGTAGACAGACGCTTAAAATTTACAACGAACCTGCATTGCTGAGTCTTAAATCATTAAAGATTTTAAATAAAAAAGAAATTCTAAAACTTGGTGCGTTTTCTCTTAAATGGTGCGTTTTTTTCTCCACTTTGGTGCGTTTTGAAATTTTAAAGTTGACAACGCTGATAATAACTAGTTGTCCGCTCCGGCTTTGCACATGTATAAAGTTATAGCCTATGCCATTCACTGAAAAAACTATTAAAATCGATGCTGTAGTTTTGATTTATTTATTACTGCCCGCAGCCCGCACGCATTACATTTAGATTTAAAAACTTATTCTTTCCCTAAACCATGAAGATTTCCTGCTATCTTTGGAATATCTAAACTCATACACGACATTTTTACTTACATATTTACTTTTTTACCTATTCAGTTTATTTTTACAACAATTACTGCAGTATTTCTCTACCAAATAACTTTTTTTTGAAAATGCTATAAAAAAAACAGTGTAGCTTCGACTGTGTGGCACGTAGCGCCATCCTGTTGAAACCAAATGTTGCCAATATCCTCTTCTTCAATTTTTGTGAACAAAAGTTCGTTCAACATGTCCCAATAACGATCGCCATTGATTATAACGGCCGCTCCTCATTTTCGAAGAAAAATGGCCCAATTATGCCAAAATCCGCACCAAACAGCGATACGTTTTGGGTGCACCGACTTTTCAATGTATGCCTGCGGTTTTTCTGTGCCCCAAATGCGACAATTTTGCTTGTTTACATACCCGCCAAGACCAAAATGAGCCTAATTTGAAAAGATAATTTTTTTGGCAAAAATTTAATTGAAAAAGTAATGTCGCAATATTTTCCAGCGTTGCTCAAGCGTATACACAACCATATTCGTTCAGTGAAATGATAAAACTAATCATCTGACAAATCAGACATGAGCTAAGTGTTACCATTCACAATATAGCAGACCCTATATTAAAAAAACATCAAAATGCGTGCGTAGTTTTAAAGATTTAAGCATACATAAGGATATAGGGACAGAGAAAGCGACTTTGTTTTATAGTATGTAGTGATAATAAAAATAAAATAACCAAAAACAGAAAAAAATCTAAAAGGACAAAATATATCCTCAAAGAATTTCTCAATCCCCAATCTGAAATATTTATCCTCATTTTAAAAATAAAATGTCAGATTAGGGGATTTATCCCCTGTGCCTTAGTGAAAGTAATAAGTAGCTCATATTGTGGTTGTTGTTTACTGCCTTCAAAAACCATTCTTTTGTTTTACTTTACGTTTCAAACAAATAAATTTAATGAATTTATTACAGACACTTTTAAATTAAATCAAGTCTACTTTTTTTTTCTTGTTATTGTTTCATTTCACGTTTGTTTCTTTGGTTTCTTACTGACTGACTAATTTATTTGTTGTTATTGTTTATCGACTTTTTTGTAGCTTTTATTTTGTGCACAAATTTATGGTGAGGGTATTGAATTAACTTATTTCTTTTTAAGTTCTTTACTATGTGTTTCTACTATTTCTCAGTTTATAAAGCTGCAAGTAATATTTTAAGGTGTTTCTTTACTTGATTGTGTTGCTGGTTGCCTGTCTACCGATAGGTAGTTGTATGTTGTTAAATATTAACATAATTTAACAATTAAAATATTACTAAAATTTATACTGTTGCTTGGCTGGTTGGTGCCAATGCTGCTGTCTGCTGCTTTGCCCCTCTTCTTTTTTAGTTGTAAGTCATTGTTGTTGGTTTGTTTGTTGTTGGTTCAGGTAACATTACACCAAAACCACCGACAGCAAGAGCAACTGCGTAAACATTTTTAACTAAATCTAAATTATTATTTACCAACCAACCAACCAGCCAACCAACAAACCAACCAAATGAAACCAAAAATCATCATCACAAGCAGAAAATCATCGCATTTTTAGCTTTTTACAGTTCGAAACACTCTTAATTTTTAGTTGAGTGACAAACAGGCAGCCGAATAGTTCACAACGTGTTTTTTATTTATGCATTTATTGGGATTTTTGTTCTAATCTTTATTAGTAATTAATTTGATCGAAGTGGAAATAAATTATATAAAAATTAAATAATAATTTTATTAAATGGCTGCACAAGCAAAGAAAGAAAATACGTTTTCGATAACAAGCAATGAATATAAATCCTCGATTAAGTTTTTGAATCGATAGTGAAAATATGTAAACCGCCATCATTTGCTTTAGCAGTTGATGCATATAAAACATAATGAGTATTTAGTTATCAATGGCATGTGCAATAAATAAAACTAATCATCATATAAATTTATAAAATTATTATTTATTACAATAATTAAAAAAATAATAGAATTGTTAAAAGAATATAAAAATATTGTTAATTTCAATTGCTTGTCAAAAGTCAGCTGACGGCAGGCAGGTAAACAAATAAAAACAAAAATGAAAGAATAACTACAATAAAACAGTGCATGTGGAAACTACAGTCATGGCAAAAAAAGATTACACATCTATTGTATAAAAAGAATTCGTCAATATTCACGAGAAATTACTAAATTTTTTAAAATTGCTAGAAATAGTTAAATTAAATGCGTTTATATGCAAAAAAAAAAACGAACAAAAAGATTTTTTTATTAAAAAAAAAGTTTAGAGTTGGCGACTAAAAGCAAGCAACCTTCAATTAGACCTGCGAATTGGTATTTAGTGAACAATGGGTTTTGCCATGGCGAAATAATACAAGGTGGTCGCTATAGCGATTTCATTAATTTGCCGTAAACCCTAAATGTCAAACTACATATATAAAAAATATGTATAATATTTTATATGGCGTTTAACATTAAGCGTTTACGCAAAAATCAATGAATTCGCCATCGAGACCAGCTGTATTATTTCGCCATGGGTTTTGATTTAGCTAATGTAAAAAACGTAGTGATTATTTTTTGAAATATTTGAACATTTTTTTACAAGAATTATGACATTTCAAGCAAAGGCGGAAACTAATATAATTCGCCACAGTCATTTGAAAATTGAAACGTATATTTAAATAGTGAAATATTTAAAATTTTTAAATTCGGAAAAATTTTTGTATGACAAAAACTGAAATTCGACTTCATAAATAGAGCAAATGTGCCTTAGAGTAGAATTACTACCTCACAGTTGCGGATGCGGTTGTTTTTTTATATGAAGTTTTGACAATATAAAACACTCAACGATTCCGCATGAAATTAGAATCCATTTTAATTTGAATGCATTTTCTCTTAAGCTCTCAATTTTTAATTTTTTCTCTTTCAGCATGTTGTGACAGTTTTATTGTTTTTCTAACAAAAATCCTATTTTTTAATATTCTTTGTGAATGACTAGGAAAAAAGAAGAGAAAGAAAACTTTAAAAGTCATTGAAAAACAACAATCATTTTTAAAATTTCCAATTTATTTATTATATTTCATACGTCGCCGCACCTCATTTTGTTTGCTTTTTCTCTGAGATGCGGAATCTGGCGCTACAGCCGTAAGGTTGTATTTCTACTCTAATGCATCTTTTTGGTTGTCTAAATTTATTTTTGCATTATTTTGCTTGGTACATGTCGGTTGAATAGTCTTAAAGTCTATAACAGACATAGACATTGGATAACACTTCTTTATACCAGGCTTGAACTAGAAGAAATACCGTGCTACTATTATGGTATACTTTCATTTCGTTGATCGAAATTAAGCCGATAATTAAACCAAAATAAATTCTTTTTATTTCAGTTAATACAAATGACTAAAATTACAAGTGTTTCTTTTATTTTCTCCATTCACTGTTTCCCTCATAATTTGTTGCATGAAAATTTTTTAGTTGCCGCACCGTTTCCTTGGTGTTTGAAGGTTGCTTTTGTTTATGCCTACTGAACATAAACAATAGAACACAATTTGTTATTAACGTTAAACGTTGTTTTCGTTGTGAGTATCGATTAGTTAGGTGTACTTAAACAAATTACAAAAACAAAAAAATCAAATTTAGGTTTTCATCAACATACTGAACAATGAAACAAAATGCCTTCTTCTTACTTTTTACTTGTTGGAAACGAATGTGTTTTTTAAGAGCTATAAATTAAGGATACATTTCTTATACGATGAAAAACTTATGAGATATTTAAAGTTTAAACTAAATGTTAAGTAAAATTTATAATTTATTTGTTTTTTAAATAATTAGAGCATAAACAAACGTTAAATTTAACATGTTTAACTTTATTGCTGTTGAAATCGGCAGCAATAATAATAAAAACTCAAATTATAAAAGCAATAATTGCTTAAGACTTTTGCATAAAAGAAGCAAATAAATCGTTAAGTAAAGGATGGATAATAATCAGTAAATGGCTGCTGTAACTTCCAATATTAAATTAAGTTCGATGCCTGTTGGACAAGAAAGATGTATCAAGAAGGAAGTTGTAAAATTCGGCTGAATGTTGCTATTTTATATTCGTGCCTCCAAAACTCAGTCATTTCTGATCCGTTTTTAAATTTTTTGGTAATATGATAGATTATGCTCACAGATTGATCCCGTTTTAAAAATAGTTCATAATCTTAAAAATTAAAGGGTGTCCCCATACAACATACATATTTTTTAAGTGTAATATGAACTGTAAAGGGTACTTCTGTAAAATTTAAAATGACTGCGTATTACTATAGTTCCCAAAAACAAAAAATTATACAAAAATATATCTAAAAATTAAAGGGTGCCCCCATAATTGATGTAAATTTACTTATATGGGCCTATCTTTTGAACCATTATAGACAAACGCTTGCAAATTGGACAGAACGTCGATTGTTATGGTCATTATAGTAACAAGTATTAATATTATAAATTAAAGGGTGCGCCAATATTTCATTAAATTTGATGTATATGGCTGTAAACAGTTATAAACAACGAACCTGTATTACTAACTCCTCTTTAACAACAAGTATAAAATATGGATTTGGAAGTTAAAGGGTATTCCAATAATTAATGTAATTTTGTGTATGTGAACAAACTTTTGAACCGTTATAGACAGAACACTGAAAATTAAAAGGGGCCTGTATTGCAAAGCCCGCTATATAAAGTTTATAATTTGAATTTAGAAATTAATGGGTGTCTCATAATTATTGTAGATTTACATATATGGGCGTATCTTTTGAACTGTTATACACAAACGCTTGCTATAGCTAATAATATTTAAAATAATAAATTAAAGGGTGTACCAATAGTTCATTTAATTTGGTATATGGCCATACTTTTATACTGTTGTAGACAAACGATTGAAATTTACAAAGAACCTGTATTACTAATTCGAATACAACAATAAGTATCAAAATTTGGATTTGATAATAAACGGGTGTCCCAATAGTTGATGTAATATGGTGTATGTGGCCGGACTTTTAAACCGTTAAAGATAGATAGCTGAAATTTACAAGGGACATGTTTTGCTAAGTCCGCTATAACAAGAAGCTTATAATTTGAATTTATAAAGTAAAGGGTGTTCCCAAAATTAATGTAATTTGTTCTACATGGCCGTATTTTTTGAACCCTTGTATACAAACACCTTAATTTTAGACAGGATGTTCACTACTGTATTTGGTATAATCAGAAGTATAAAAATTAAATATTATAAATTAAATAGTTGATATAATCTGATGTATATGGGCAAACTGTTCAACCATTACAGACAGACGGTTGAAATTTACACAGAAGCTGATTGCTAACTCTACTACAACAGCAAGTATATAATTTGAATTTACAAATTAATGAGTGACCCTATAGTTGCTACAATTTTATGTATATTGCCAAACTATTGAACAGTTGAAAAAGTGTAAAGTTTGGTGATATAAGGGTGTCCCAATAGTTAATGTAACCTAATTTATGTGGCCATACACTTGAGCTGTTATAGCAGACAGATGAAATCTGAACTCGTTTTTTTTCGCAAGAATTATTGTTATATGCGACTCTAAAAAGCCATGAATACTGATCGATCAGTGGCTGCCTGTAGATAAATTTCCGATACGTGCAAACAAAACAAAATTTTGAGGGCATCATTATTAAGTGCAAACATTTAAAATTTTAGTTCAATTTTATTGCAATTTATTCAGGTTTAATACCGTGAAATACTTGGAAATTTGTACTAACATGATATGATCGTGATGCATAAAAAATGGTATCTACCATTTTGCCAAGGCATTCGGGCCCTATGTGCCTATTAACAGGTCTTACACCCCTGTCGACGTTTAACGACATTTTTTGGCCACATGCCAATTTTTTACATACTTTTTAATTAAAAATTAAAATCTTATTATCCAAAAGTTAAGTTTAAAATCGAAAACTAACAACTTTATTTATTTATTATTTTTTTAGAATAATTTTTTTAGACCAACTTTTTTTGTGAAATTTTTAAAACAGTACTATAGAAAAACCGTACTGTTGGAAGCAGTAATATGCGAGGTATTGCTGTATTTATTGTACTCAAGTAATGCTAGGAACGACGAATTTTTGGTCGCGAATATTCGTCGTCTAAACTAAAAGACATTTTTCTATATAAAAATGCACACAATCATAACGATGGACGAAATTCGTCATACGCGGCAAACTTTGCAATAGAATTATTTCTATTTCTTATGCCGACAAACGAAAAACAAATCAGAACAAAGTGACCATGTTTAACTTTAGATTCGAAGTATTTTAGTAAATAAAGTTGTTTTCCTTAAAAAAAAAAACTATGTATATTTATTTTGCAGCATTTTTATAAGTTAAATATAAAAATAGTTTTTATTTGTGTTTTTGCTAATGTTTAACTTTTTAAATATTGTTTTTTTATGGCAGCTTACAAAAAGTAAATAACTTCAAAAATTATAACAGCTGTGTTTTTCGTTGTTATTGTGGTTCATACGACGAATTTACACAACAAATTTTTGCCGACGTCTTCGTTGTGTTAGACGAAATTCGTCGTTCGTCTTAGTTGTGTTCCTAGCATAAGTCATAAAATACCAAAAGATGTTAAGCTTAAATCATTTAATTTAATTATTAAAAATATAATTTTATTTGTATCATCTCTGGCAAGACAATATGATAGTGCATTTTCTAAAGAAAGGGAATTTTGCTTCATAATCCGATCTCACTATGTGTATTTTTTATTATTTTTATTTTATTTTGTTATTCCTATACTAATTTTGATTCAACTAAAATCTGTCTGCTAAAATAGGTCACTTATTTTTTTTTTTTTTGGACATTTCACGTGGGCATGGAATTTCCCATACAAATAAAATATTTATTTTCGTGTTACTTCGTAAATATAATAGGTTTCACCTTGAAATTTTGTTCAAATAACTCTCTTAAAAATATGCATAATGAAGCGTAAAACTGACAGGATTGAAATACTGGGCGTGGTAACTCCTATTAAAACTCGACGTAAATAATTCTTGCAAAAACAGTCGACTTCAAAACAGAATTAAGCTGTCTATCTATAACGATTTAAAAGTTTGGCCACATTCATTATATTACATTAACTATTGGAACACCCTTTTATTTATAATTTTAAATATTTATACTTGTTATTATAACGTTTATAGTTATCGATATTCTATTCAATTTCCAAGCGGTTGCCTATAACGGTTCACAGGATAGATCCATATAGGTCAATTTACGTCACCTATGGGGACGGCCTTTAATTTATAAATTGTATTCTTTTTGTTATAGCGGACTTATCAATACAGTTCCTTCGTAAACTTCAGCTGTCTGTATAAAACGGCTTAAAAGTTTGGCCACATATATCAAATGACATTAACTTTTGGGAAACCCTTTAACTTCTAATTTTAACTGTTTAACTTGTTATTATAGCGTTCACAGCAATCGACATTCTGTCCAATTTTCAAGCGTTTGTCTATAACGTTTCAAAAGTTTGACCCATATAGGTCAATTTACGTCACCACACCCTTTAATTTTTAGATTTATTTTTATACTACTTTTTATTATTAGGAGTAATAATACTACGCAGTCATTTAAAATTTTATAAATTGCCTTTTACAGGTCATAATACACATAAAAAATTTGTATGTTGTATGGGGACAGCCTTTAATTTTTAAGATTATGAACTGTTTTTAAAACGGGACCAATCTGTAAGCATAATTTTTCAAATTCAAAAACTTTTCAAATTCGAGTTAGACGTGACTGAATTCTTCACACACAAACATTAAAAAAAGCAACATTCAGACGAATTAATAATCTTCTTCTTTTTATGAAATCGGTTAGAAATTACTGTTATGGTTAAAAATCAACTAAAAAGCTGACTGGGTTAAAAAGCTGAATGTGGTATGATTATTTCTATTGGGGTAGCGAGGCGACCCGATAATAGCTCATCAGTTTATTTTCATGAAAATTTCTTTTAAACACTTTTCATCAGTTAAAAAAAAACAACTATCGGTATTGAAGTGCAGTTATTTTTAATTCAGAAGTGTTATTCTCTCTGTCTTTTTATCACACATTTTAAGGTTAGTTGTACAAATTTTGTGCGAACCTAGAAAATTACCTTGACAACAAACTAATTGTAACAAACTTTAAATCTTCTATACATCTTTTTTAAAATACCAGGGAGTTTTCTGAATGTTATCATTGTATAGAATACGCCACGCCTACCTAATATATAGTAAACATTATACCTATTAGTTTTTTTTTAGTATTTATTAGACATATTAAATTAGTAGCTTCAGAGATTTTCTGCTTTATTCTATAAAACTCTCATAATTGACAACAATTTGTAATTTCTCATTAAACGTATTTTTTTTAGCAAAAATAAAAAATCCATCAATATTTCTTTATTAAAAGAAAAGATATTTGTAAACTTTTTTTTAATTTTTTTTTTTTGTATTAATCTTCCACTCTTTCATTTAAACACTTTTATCAGTGTACTCAATTACGAGTAATTTTTATAGATTTGTTAAAATTTATATTTTTTACAGTAGTTTTGGCTCAAATCAATAACACGTACAGTCTTACAATTTGTTCATCTCGGTTGCGCACGTATTTGGTATGTGTTTGCTAAACGTTGAGGAAAAAAATTTATTAAAAAAGCACTTGATATTAAAAAGAAAAAGAATAAAATCAATTAAATTGTAAAAAAAAAATACTAGTTATCAAATAACTTAATTTTACCCTACGCTGAGCAACATTACTTTATGTTGTTTCTATAAGAAAAATAAAAAAAAGAAATTAACAAAAAAGTTTAACACAGAAAATATTGTAAACAGTAATTTTTCTTATAACAATTTATAGATCAATAATTGTTTTCTACTCTTTGTAAATGCTGAACATGATTATGACGCACATTGTAGTAGTAGATATTGATTTATGATTTATTAAATCCAAAATTATTATTATTTTTTTTTTGGTACATAAAAGTCATAATAATTTTTTTTAGAAAAAGCTATTGGCAAGAAATTCCAATTTATTCATAGTCGACTGTAACCCCAATTGTACGACTGATTTAGTAACTAGTGTAAATATTTCCCTTCCAATTAGCAAAATGGAAATGTTATAAAACCATGAACTTATTCTTATGCAACAGCACAAACAGAGATGCCAAGGCAAGTGAAATCAGCTGTGATCACAGCTGTTTGCTAACTGCATGATATTCTTTCAATATAGTGCTATAAAAAAAATATAAACATAGAATAGAGAATATAATTTAATATTGTCAGGCTAACTAAGCAAAATAAATTAAAAACCATATTTGCACTCGACAATTACTCTGACGTAATTTTTGAATTATTGCCGGATATCTCTTACTATTCAAATTTATATCTCAAACATCTATTTTAAACCGACCGTTGGCAAACAGTAACAAGAAAAGTATGTGACGATTACTAAAGATAATAATGAAAAATGCTTTGGGTTGTGTGTGTACTTCCTCTAATCAATTTAAAGGTGATTGATTATTCTTACTTCTTAAATTGGTTGGTTGGTATACATATACTTATGATGTTGACAACGTTGGTATTAATGTGATGATAAAAAAATGCTGCATTACATTCTGTTGTTGTGTGTATTTGTAATTTGTTCTGCATCTTTTAAAAATGAGTACAAAAATTTGTACAGCCTATAATTTAAAAAAATTAAAAAATATATATATTATTAAGAAAATTGCATTCGGTTAAAGGAAGCATTTTTAGTTTTTTTGAAGCAGAAATAAATAAATTGAATGCTAAAAATTTTTAAAAGGAAAAGTAAATAAAATGAACAACGATTTAGTGAAGCAAAAAAAAAAAAATAAAAAAAAAACACGAAAAGAAGACTATGGATGATTTGACAAATTAAGGGCAAATCCAAAAGTTAAACTAAATTCAACATTGCCGGGCGACCGCTTTTAGCGGCATTGCCAAGTTAAAAAAAATTCAACGTGTTGAAACTTTCGTATGAACATTTTTATTAACAAACTATTTTTTTTTTTTTTCAAATAGGTAGTACTGTTGCCGTATGCCGCTTGCATTGGCCTTTCATCATTAGTTATACATACTTCCACTTTTTGTGGTGAAGGGTATAAAAACAATTAAGAGTGCTTAATTCGGATTTGTCGAATCTTAACACTCTTTACCATATATACATATAATTACATGTACCATACAGCAATAAATAAAAAGGGGGAAAATTTATAATGCGAGAAAAGGGAAAAGTGAAAAACCCGCACGGATTTTTTGTTTGTAATTTGTTTGACTTTTTTTTATCATAAACAAGAAACACCCACAGGAATACAAACGAAAGTTGAAAAGAAGATGGCAGTGGGTGGATTTTGCTGATTTCGAGTTGCAAAATTTTTAAAACTATGTCTGCTTAATTAGTGTATTTAAATTTTTTCTAGCTTATCTAGTGCTTTGGCAAAGTTGCTTTCAACGAACGAACACGGACGGACAGACGGACAGACAGGCATCTTTCAATCTACTTCTCTATGCATAATAACTAAGAACTTATTTTATAGGGTCGGAAATAGATATTGTAGAAATTACAAACGGAATGACAAACTAAGATATAACCTTTTTCACCTGTGGTGAAGGGTATAATGAACTTAAGCCGAATTATTATTATTAATTTTGTTAAATAAAAAATATTAAATGTTTCTTAATTTTAGCAAAGTTCGGAGGAGAAATACTCGTTTCAAGTCATCTGTGCTGCAAGAAGATATCATAAGGGAAGGCTTACAAACATTGGAGATTTGCTAAATGTAAAGTTGCTCCCATTTCCCCATCACAAAAAAATGTGATAAAGAGCAAAATATTTTTTTTAGCTTTTAACGTATAGCAACATTGCTTTATAGTGAATCTGTTTGCATACTGTAGAGTGTGTGCTAAGCAAACATGTTGCAATTACTCTTATTCTTTTTGCTATCGGATTCTCATCGAAAATCAGAAAATGTTATTGAAGGTATAATGATTGTTATGTCTACTTCACACTGGCAGATATAAAGTGTTGAAGGTGTAGTGTTGGTTTAATTTGATTCAACTTGGTTAGATAGGAAAAAGAAACGCTGATAACAAATACAATGTACATAAAAAAAACAAAAACACAAAACAAATTGAAAAATAAAGAACAAAAAGCAAAGTTATTTAATTATTTAACTAGTGTAATAATAAAAACCAAAGAAATACTCATAGTAATACACGGCTAATTAGTAGTAAGACGAGAAAAAGTTAAATAAATTTATGCAACAGCAACAAACACCTATTCACAGAAATTAAATTTTGTTTGTGAAAATAAAAAAAAATAAAAAAATTAGAAAATGCTTTAGTTGGAAAAGTGTTCACAGGTAAAACTTGTGCTGTGCGGGACTGCAAAAAAAAAAGTTTTTTCATAAATTTAATTTAAGAAATAAAAAATATACATAAATTTTATAATCACATCTCTTTTCAAATTCACCTTACAAAAACAAAAAAATATAAATGTTAACAACGAGAAATATAATATTACATAATGACAACAACTACTACTGATGATAATTATGATGCGCCCGGCGTTCGTACAATCTTTCGCAGCATTTCACAGGTTTTTTACACTAAAGGTGACAAAACACCTTCACCCACAACACAACGTTTTTCAAACATCAAAGAATTACCGGTAATGGTGAGTAATATTTAATTTTAAAATGTTTTCTATTATTTTGTTATAATTAAAAGTTTGTATTTTTAATTTTTTATCATACATAAGTTCTCTTATCATTTTTCGTTAAATTTATAGCGATTCACTGAGTAAAGACGTGTAGATGTACAGAATGTCTATCGCCTTATTTACGGTCATACCAGTTAATTTTTGTATCTATATTTATCCAATTTCGCTTTCTTATTCTCTATAAAATCAGCTGTAATATGGTCAAATTGGCACACTGGTAAAAACCAATAATTCTGTAGTTTTTCAGCAGTCGAGTTTTGAGTTGGTACTTTATAGCGATTCGAGAGACTGATCCGCAATGAAGTAGAACCCTTTTTCAGCATGACAAATTGAAACTATTTCCAAGATTAATAAAAACTGTTAACCCATTAAATTTGTTTACGAGAGTGATTTTATTAGATGTAGACTTTGCTGGAGTTTTTAAAGCTCGTGGGCGAGCGTCAAAATTTTTCACTTAATGTTTTTTCTTACTTTTTAATTCTCTATCGCTCCATGTATTTATTGTTTTGATTGGATTTACTTCATTACTCCAAATGATTTGAAAAAATTTGACGCAGAAGTGGCGTTTTGCCCTGTGCCTCGAAGGACCTAGACAGATCTTGCTGATTTTCAGTAGCACCTCTTTCAACATTATGTCTGATCGATTGGCGTTTTTAGGTTTTATCTAACTGATCTAGTGCCTTAGCAAACTTGATTTCAACAGTAACACGGGCGGACAGACGGAAATCGCTCAATCGACTTGGTATGCACATGAACTCAGAATATTTGCTTTATTGGATCGGAAATGGATATTGTAAAAATTACAAATGAAATAACAAACTTAGTTATATCATTTTTTCACTTTTAATGGTGAAATAAGAAAAGTTCAAATACTCAGAAGCTATGAGTAGAATAGCTCCTGCATAATAGTAATTTCTGAAATATTTCTTTAATTCCTATAAATTTTGATTGTCAAATGAGTTATTAAAGAAAAGTTAAATTTTTTTAATATAAGACTCATTCGGATTTCAAAAGTATTAAACATAAAGCTGACATCCGTTGGTTGACGGATGTAGCGATCTAGTTAAAGCTTCTTGTCTTCTTTAAAAATAAATTTGGAAATTAAAAAATCAATAACAATACCTGTTCGACTAATAATTTTAATAATTAAACTTATAGGTGAACGTGTACAAAACTCTTCGCTTAATTATTTTAAACTCGAACGTGTTCTAATGGTTTAAATTTTTTTAGCGTCAGCAGCGTCGACTTTATTCTATAATTAATTTCATCAATCACGGCTAAACGATTAAACCGATTTTAAATTTAAAGCACTGGTGAATATTTGTCCTCAAAGTAAAATAGGGTATTTATATCTTTAAATAGGGGACAGGAGGGGATAAAAAGGGAAAATAGGCATTTTTTGAGTCTGAATTAATTTTAACAACGTCTCGGCTAACGATTTTAATGTATTTCGAAACATAGATAGGTGCTCCTCTACATCTGTTTTCAGAGCTAGGACTTACTTAAGGGGTATTTGCGTTCGTACCGATTATAATAAAATTTTAAGCACAGTAATATATTTATCTAAAGGGTATAATATTGTTACGTTTTTCCCATTTTAGACAAACGTACGGATTCTTTTGACTGTAGATACCACTGTGGCTCATTGTAAATTCTGTATTCTTACTTTTATTGCTGTCTCTGGTTATATTTCTTGATCCAACCGGTGTTGTGAATCCCATGGTCTCGTATTTACTAAGCATGCGTTATTACTACAAACGCAGCTATCCACGCTTCACTACTGTGTTACTCCGGTGAGACATGAACTACTCGATGCCTTGTTTAGTAACCTTAACCATCCACAGACATCTCCACTACTCCTTTTATCCAAGCCAGTCATCCCCTTTAATCTAATAGCCACAACACACGTCTGCCATTACACTGTTGTTACGCTGTTACACTTCCCTGCGCTAACCACTACTGTTACTTTATAAAGGACTGCTGGACAATTATCTGTTACTCTTATATTAAATTGGACGTCTCCACTAAATTATCTACCATGGCTTAACACAATACTTGTCTTTTGCCTCTCCGGAGGTTTCTACTGCTGCTTCTTAATTTTTAATTGCCTTACAACAATTATTATTTTCCGTTGTACGCATGTCCGAAGGCGGGATTGAACTCACGATCTTCTGTTTTAAAGCACGCACCTCTACCAACGCAACTATCGAGGTTCCTCGGCTTTTGTAAGCTAATTGTGGTATTATTCTATACACACAGCATCAGTTGAAGTAACTTTATTCACCACTCTCATACTGTTAACAACAACGGGGGTTGCCAGATCTTACTTTCGTAACAATATTCTGCGTTTTTTTTAACCAAACTAATTTCATGGATTTTTCACGTGTCTCGAGCAGAGCCCAGTGCCTAGAACGGTTCTATAAATTAAATCTAGGCAACGCCGGGTACAATAAGCTATGAGTATGTACATAATTCTTCGCTTGAGTTATTGAACACGAACGCGCTTTAATGGTTTAGGATACTTTTCGTCAGCAGCAATAACTTTATTCTTTCATTAATTTCAATAGAAATAGTTGTTCTTTTTTTTTACAAGTTGCAAAATTCAATGAACACATTGGTTTTTCTATTAATGAGTATTTATTTTTATTGCAGACCCAATCATTTTATGTAGCACAATCATTGTTCATTCATTACAACATTTCCACAATGTACATCAAAATTTATAAAGTACATTGATTAATAAAGTACACATACATATGTATGTACATCTATTCATAATACTTTGTGCATATCACGTTATAATATCAAAAAAAAAGTTATGAAAAAATATATTTCATTGTTGCATGCCTGCACTTACAACGAGGAATGTGTTTTTTTCTTCCGCTGCTGCTTGTTATTTGTTGCGTTTCTGCTGTTGCCACATGTATTTTACTGATACTGATACAAATTGTTGCAAGAATTATTTTATTTTTATTTTTCTTTTTTTTTTATTTTTGTTTTTTTTTAGCAAACATGTGGTTTTGAAAAAACAAAAACACTACCATTGTATTAGTTGGCGGTTGTTATCAAATATATTTTTTATGTGTGCTATAAAAAAGATATTATTTGTAATAATTTTAAAAATGTTTAGATCCTATATTTGTATGGATAGGGGGTTGTGAAAGAAGCAGACAAATTTTATAAAAGCTACTTGCAAGGCGCTAAATAAATTTTATAGTCCTATTTTTGAATGCATCACTGATGCACAATGTCACACTGTGTTCGTACTAAG
Source organism: Gymnosoma rotundatum (assembly GCA_916610165.2). Classification (NCBI taxonomy): domain Eukaryota; kingdom Metazoa; phylum Arthropoda; class Insecta; order Diptera; family Tachinidae; genus Gymnosoma; species Gymnosoma rotundatum. The sequence goes on from OU744340.1 coordinate 72,088,346, forward strand.
ACAAAATTATTTCGAAACACGTGGTATTAGTTCATTAATTTCATTTGTTATTAAATTACAATTTGAATTGTGGATTTTATAAATGAATTGAAATTGACTTTAGCGTAAGTACATTTTTAAATTTCTAAAAGCCTTTTTCCAAAGAAAACAAGAAAATTAGATATCAGCAGAATGTAATGCTGCATTTTCTGCATTGCTACATCCTTCATCAACGTTAGGTTGTGTACATTGTAAACATCATCTATTTAACCAACTAACTTTGTAAATAAGAATACGAGTAGTATTCATATCAAAATTAATTTAGTTAAGCGAAGTCAATACGCAAACAAGAGCATTTTTTCACTGTTCTCTATGTTACTCATCTTGTACATTTCATTTTGCTTTGTACCGTTTGTGCCGTTTGTAGTCAGTTCATAGTCCCACTTATGAACATAATGTCCGCACTTAAAACAACAACGGCTTCGCTTACCAAAGTTTTCCTGCACAGCCGGCCTTCGGGGGGGCGTAAGGATTTTCTCCTCTATGGTATCACCAACACCGACTTTGCTTAATAAAAGATTTTCGGCATAGCCAATTTATAAAAACGTTGCATCTTTCTTCCATAGAATACGATAAGTTTTATCCATGGACCTTATGACTATACTTTAATGGACATTATATTCTTGGACGTTATGACATGCCACCATTATTATTTTAATTAATTTATCAATTTGAATTTTATCATAACTTTGTTGATCAAACTTGCCCATGTGTTTTAAACTTACATCGTAAAAACAACGATCCATGCAAGTTCATTCTATTCAAAAAGTCAAGATGTTGCCGTTTACAATCAAGAACGTCGAGAAACTTTAAAAGTATTAGTTAAGAAGAGGTTTAAATTCAGATAAATTATTTGCCTACCTGTTCTAATGATAATTTTACACACTTTAATATTGCGTTAAAAAAATCTATCTCTTATCACCTTTTCGAATTTGTTATATTACAGTTAAATAACTGTATGGCTGATAATCCTGTTTCTAAGCAAGTTAGTCTTCATTTAAAATAATAGTAAATCTCACTGAGTATAATATTGTACTTGATTATAATTTCTCCCGTAATTAGTTTTTGCTCATGGTTTTAGGGCATTTGAAGCTATTGGAATCAAGTAAATGTGTGCTTAGTGTGGGCTTTGCAAGTTTACGATAGTTTACTTTAAAATGATGGATTTTGTAACGTTCAGAAGCTGTATTGTATATGCTACAACACATTTAATGACACTGCTCGGTCAAGGAGAGACGTATTAAAACCTCATCAGATGTCATCACAACCGAAATGCCAAGGCATCCGATAACGCCAAAATGCTTTTTAATGTCCTTTTTAAATTCACAGCAAACCTTTACGCAATGACATCTGTGGTAGAGGGCAGCACCAGTCGCATTTTCCTGCAATGATTTACCTCATACTAAAAATAAATAATGTAACTTCTTGCGCGCTCAATTTAAATAAATTATAATTTTATTTTACTTTAACATATAAATTCCCGAAACGAAAATATGTCCCAAAAAGAAAGAGACTATCCTGCCTTTATTAATCACGGTACTGTTAACTAAGTATGTAGCTAATAACTGAGGACTTGCAAGTCCTTTTATGATTTTTAAATCGGTGTTTTGCACTCTGAGGAATTTCACAATAATTAATAAATTTATTTTAAAAACTGTCTATATTTGGATAAAGCTGGAGGGAGAATCATCCTAAGCTCTCATTTATTAGGATTTGCTATATGTTGTCTTTCAAATAGTTTAAAAAATTTTTGGAAAAAATCCTTAATAAATGGTAATTTTTCATTTTCTTGTATCAGAATATGAATCTATACAAGTTTATTAAAAATTTTATTAAGAATATAGAGAATGTCCTGAACTAATAATCCGGTTATTAGTAAGAGCACCACGCCTATAATTCCAAAATTTAAAAGAAAAATTGTAAGGCAATGTTCTCCCTAATTAGAAGAGATAACTTACACATGTAAGCACATTTTTTATAGTTATTTACAAGGTCTAATTAAATTTTAAAAATCTTAACATTAGAGTTAAAAATAAACTTTTTATGACGTTTCCAAAAAATTATATCGCTTGGTGTCCAAATTTTGGGAACCCAGAACGTCCGCAGCTCCATTCAGAAACAGCTCAGCTTTGCCTCTGTCAAATATCATTAAGATATCTTCAGTGGTTCACGAGTTACCGAATTATGTCCAAAATAAATTGGTTTTAAACTATTGTGTGCTGTATTGCATTCGGTGCCGCCTATGGTGTAGGGTATTTTTAAATAGTCTTCAGTTATTCAGATTTTTTCAGCAAGAAGTCAAGTAATAAGGCAGGTATAAATTTAATTCAGTATATTTTACAGAATTAAATAAATGGTGAAAAATTGCTTTCAATTTCTCAAAAATTCATACACAATTATCATGCAATTTGAATTTCAGGAAATTATATTAAAAATTATTTGGCGAATATTAAATAAAGCTTTGGCTTAGTGCTTTAAAATTCCATTCACCTCGTTCTGCTGATCAATATCAATAAAATTTAACCAATACTTATACAGGTATCCAGATAAAGTTGTATTAGTACGAATATTATTTCCAGGATGCATACAATGATTCTTTGACAATTTCAACTAAAAGTAGAACCATTCGTCTTGTTCTACATGGCCTGTGACGTTAAAAAAAAGTTGAAAACAAATTTTACGATAAAGTAAATCATACTTCTTTTTCAAGTTTAAACAGTTTAAATTTGTTGTTGATTGACAACTTTAACATGACAAAACATGAAATTGTAGAGGGGAGAAGAAATAACCCCAAGCAATTGACACTTAAACACAATAAGAACATAAAAAACACGAATTTTAAACTACATTAACAAGCGCTAATAAACAGTTTTACAACACTTGCCTTTTATTATGCCAGAGTGAAAAAAATGATGAAAGAAAAAAATGCACTGTAGCACTTACTGTTGCAAAAGTGTGTGTATGTGATGCACAAGCTGTGTACTTAAATGAGGTTAATAAATGAGTGCCACAGATATCAAGTGAACAAAAAAACAAAGACAGCTTTTATAATAAATAACAAAAGGGGGCAATAATATTCGTTTGAAGTGAAGTTTTAAAGAATATTGGTTTTATGAACAAAAGTAGGGACTGCATATTCCATATTTTGTAGCATTCAACTGAACAGCACAGACATTTTTATTAAATGTTACTGCTATGGATTATCTCAGTCAGATTTCAAATTATTTTGCATATTTACAGTCGAGAAAAGATAGATTAGTCAACATGCAGAGACCATTAAAGCCGCAAAAGAATGTAAATGGTTAAGAGGCGAAACTATGAGCTGGGCAGCTCAGCAGTGATTATAAGTGGGAAACGGGTAACTGAAAATTGGAAACGAGATCAGAAAAAGCTGTTAATGTTTTAGCCACATTAAAGTTATTGTCTTATCTACTGAACGCACTAAGAAACCCAAAAGAAATTCAAAAATTGTTGTAATTTGTTTAGTTACAAAAAAAAAATATATTGCTATTGAACATCGTGACGCACTATCAGATTTGTTTGTGGGAGCTTCAAAAATTTCTTTTTTGGTTGAAATAAAATTATGGTGTTATGGAGTTGGTATGTGACTCCTTAAAAAAAAGCATTTGCTTTAAATTAACAATCATATAATAACTTAGTATTAATAAAACTTATTTTTTGACCCACAATAGTCTTAAACAGTGTTCTTTAATATTTGGATTTATTTGCCATCTTTGTAGAAATAATTAAAAACAAAAATTTAACACATTTATAAATCTCGTTAAAAAACAATTTGCTTTTTATTTTATTTCATTTCATATCGAAGCACTTGTAAACTTACTCGTATCAAAGTTTTTGCTTTTAGCTTTAATTGAAAAACAAAGATTTCTTCTTTTGTGTTCAATTGCTCTAAAAATGTGTGATAAATAACAAAGTTGGTTGTACATAAATTATTCTTATATAATTTGCAATAGACATTTTGGTTGCCTTATATTTTTAAAATTTTCAAAATATAATCTATACGATATATTAACACAAGAAAAAATATGTACAAATTCTGATATAAAAGTATTTATACAAAAACAAGGAAAATTATTTTTTTGGTTCTTTTTTATGACTCAACACAGCTTTTGTTTAGTCTGATACACTTCCTCCAAAGTGTTCAAAGGGTTTCCAAAATAAAAATATTGTACATAAATATTTTTAATCCTTCGTCACAGGTGGAAAAAGGGTACATTGAAGCTTGTCATTCCGTTTGTAATTTCTAAAATATCCATTTCCGACCACATATATATTCTGAGTTCTTATGCATAGCGAAGTTGATTAAGCGATGTTGACCTGTCCGTCTGTCCGACCGTGTTCGGGTTGAATTAAACTTTTGCAAGGCACTAGAAAATTTAAATACGCCAATCGGTCGAACAAAGTTTCGAAAATTTTGCCATTGACAATTAGCAATAACGGTCTACGTCCTTCGTCGTAGTGGGCAAAACACGTCTCCTGCCTCTAATTTTTCCATATTATTTGGAACAAATCTAGTTTAGTGACTTAGCTCCGATCAAAAAAAAAAAAAAAACAAACATATGCGGCGATAGAGAAAAATATCAAGTGAAAAAACTAGCGCTGACCCATATTTTCCGAGTTACGGGCCTCTGAACTTAAAAAAAAATTTTAAAATATCAATATGGGTATCATTTAAAAGCTTTTGAAGAGATGTTTAAGGAAATACTAAAATTTAAAAAAAAAATGCTTAACCTATTAAGAGCTATTATAAAAAATTATAAGAGCTGGTTTTTTAAAAAGTGGTATAAGTCCAGCTTTCCAAAGTACTACGTTAACAGTAATTTTAATGAGCAATAGACTCCTTCTCCCCGTAGTTACAAAAGTGTTTAATCTTTATATAAAATAAACAAAAACGGATTTGCTGTAACACTCTATCGCACAAAAATTTCTTTTGGAAGTGGAATAAATCCTTCTCCTAATAAGTTTAATTGAAAAAACTTTTATTAATTTCTTCCAAACAACAGATAAATTTCCAGTTTTAGAAAAGCATTAAAGGAAAAGGCCAAGACTACTTTAATGCCACAAAGGCTTGCCGGAAAAAAACAGCTTAATTGAAAAAAAAGAGTTTGTCTCAACTAAGTCTCTTGAAGAGAACAGACAGAAAAAATTTAAACTGCCTAAAAATATGTTGGATACGGCTTAAAAAGAATGAACCAAAATTTTTAATTAAAAATTGGTGTGGAAGAAAATGATACATTCAAAACAATTTTTCTTTTTTTTTTTGGAAAAAAAATTAGTTGTTACCATTTTATAAAACTTCATAGAGCTAAGCAAGAAAGAAATATATGATAAGTTTATAACCTTATATAGCGCCTATTACCATAAATGTTTCCATGTGTTAATGTTAAAGAAAACTATGTATAAAATATCTCTTTCTTATTTAAAGACGAAATAATTTACATTTTTATGTTTTTAAAATAACTGAAATGAATTCTTAATAAATTTGGTTTTTTTGTCTTTATTTTAACTGTTACTTTTTTTCTTCTAGTTTTTTAATTCTCTGTCACCCCAATATTTTTTTTAGGATTGGACTAACTTCATTAAACTAGATTATTATATACGGCGAAGGGTATATAAGATTCGGCATAGAAGAACACATCACTCTTACTTGCGTTTAATTTATATTTTATTATTTTATAATCGTGCAAATTTGTCACACAATTAAAAGTTTTTTATGTAAAAATTTAACATATTGTAATGTGAATGTTGACATTATTTGCATTTATGTACGAAAATAATTTTTATTTTAAAAATACTTTTTCTTTAATAAATAAAGGAGAAAAGTACACCATACTGTATATATAAATTGGCGCACCCCATCATAAAACTCAAGCTAATGCACATACAGAAATATTTTATTAAAAACACAGCGATTTCGCTATAATTTTAATACGAGGGTTTGAACACAATTTTTCTTGTAAATAAATATTAAAATTAAATATTCAGATCTTATCTTATTTTGGTGTGTTTGCAGTTTACCGAATACAAGTTTTGTACTGTATGAGACGCACTACCGTTTGTGTTCCAAAAAGGAGCACAACAATGTTACCATCTATGATGCCATACATTTATGATATTTTGTAAAACTTTTAAAGGCTTCACGTAACATGTTAAAATTGGTTATATTTGTCCAAAATTTTGTAATTTTTGATACAGACACGAAATAGAGTAATAGTACTGAAAAAGTACTTGTCTCAGTATTTAAACCAAGAAGCCGTTTTTATTAACATATCAATTCGATTTGAATACCAAGAGTAACACACTTGCAACTGCTTTTAAAATCCCATTTAAGAAATTAGTTGAAAATATACAAAAACTAAAGTTGCTAAAGTTTTACTCTGTCCACTTAGTGCAAAATTACGAAATGTTTCTTGCTTCATGTTTAGAAACAACAAAATGCATCTGAAACTTTTTTTTCTAACCATAAAATAACATGAGTTGCAGCCTTTATTTCGTGCGGAAAACTAATTACTTTGTTCAAACTTGCAAAAATTTTTAGCAACTTTAGTTATGCCGCTAGAAAAATTTAGAAATACCTATAAAGTTGTCTAGCCCTGAAGTACAATTTTTTTAATTAAGAAGAAGTGCCATATTATATATGAATATAAATTAAGGAAAAATTGAGTTGAAGTTTTAATTCAAATAAGACAAATTTAAGGCTTTTACAACAGTATTTTTTAAAATTATTTTTATTTATGTTAAATCATTATTCTACAAAAGCTAAGTTTGAAGAGATAAAGCTTTAATTTAAATAAAATTGTGCGCATTTGAATACATCCCTCGTAGAAGTTTATTAAGATATAAAGTACTTAGTAACTACAAGTATAAATTTTCATAATTTGTCTTTATGTTATTGTTGTTAAATACAAAATGTAGATTTATTTATCGTATAACAACATTAAACAAAGACACATGTATTTTAAGGTTGTCCCATAACTATTCTCTTCTTACTTTATTTGTGTAGCAACTTGTAATAAGTAGAGTAGATTATCATTGAATGTCAGTAAAGGGTATCACCGTGGGTGGAATTGGCGACTTAAAAATTGTTACTGTGTTTGTAATTTCTATAATATTCATTTCCGACCCCATAAAGTATATATGTACATGTTCTTGACCCTTATACATAGGGAAGATAATTTAGCGATCTTCGTCTCTCCGTAATGGGGGCAGAAATCTGTTTCGCCATGTCCCCAGATGACGTGCAAAAAATTTACGACTACCATTCACTACCAAGCAAAGAATTTTAAGAGAGTTAACCAAGTGTGGAATTAATCATTTATGGCAGAAACAGTTCCCAACAAGATTACCAACTTATGAATTTAACAAGGCATGAGACTTTTATTATCAATTACACAGTTTTGGTAACATTGATTATTGCACAAAATAATGATGGTTGTGAGTACATATTTTAAGATATTCTCTTTTAACTTAAAGAACTAGTTCAATTACTACTTCCTTTTTTGCGAACTAATATAATGAGTTTTGTTAGCGAGCAGCAAAATATGGCAATCACAAGGGTAAGTCATTATATGGCAAGTACTTAAACATACTTAGGAAAGAGGCGCTAATGAAATTTATCAACATCGTTTCATAAGTTGTGGAACAAACGGGTGCCTCTATTTAATTTACGTTTTTAGATTTTGTTGTGCATTTTGTTGTTGGTTTTTTTATTTATTATATTGAAACCCGAACTTTACAAAAGAACACTATAAATTACGATAAAATTGGAATATCTGTAAACGATCTAAATTTCACTATAATATTACGTTTTCACCCACCAGTGCTTCTCCAAATATATTAAAAAGTTATAATTTTTTCACTAAAATTTCACCAAAAAGTTTAATGTTTCTAAGATTTTATTGTTGTAATAAAAAAATTTAAATTTCATTTTAAAGCGAAAATGCACTAACAAAAAGCTTAAACAGTGTGAAAATTTATTATTCGGAATCTTTTTTATGTTAATTTACTTTAATTGTGCTTGAATCCTTCAAATATTAATATTTAATGATATTCTTATGAAATATTTATTATTTAAAACTACAAAATGAAATTTTATAGGGGGGTAGCATATCCAAATGGTTATTTCGCTACTGCTCACATAGCTCATCAGTGGCGTTTACCCAAATTTTGTATAGAAAACCTAAGAGTCTTATATCCTAAGCCAAATTGATTAAATGAGAACTACATTGACATAATTACATAAGGGTTCCCTTTGAAAACCATTTGTAAGTATTTGAAAGATTAAATGAAAAATTAAAATTTTAATTCAAAGCACGATTAAAATAAATTTAAATAAGTTAAAATAATCAACAATTTAAAAGTTTTCTTAAAAATTCCATGTTCGCAAAAAAAAACACATTTACACTATTGATTCGTTTTTATACTCTTCTTCACCGCAAAAAGTGGAAAAAGGGTATATTTAAGTTTGTCACTCCGTTTGTATTGTATTTCTACAATATCCATTTCCGACCCCATAAGGCATATATATTCTAATTTCATATGAATAGTGAAGTCGATTGAGCGATGCCCGTCTATCTGTCCGTGTTCGGGTTAAAATCAACTTTGGCAAGGCTTTAGAAGAGCTAAGGAAAATTTAAATAAAACGCTAATCGATCATAGTTTCGAAAATTTTGCTACTAAAAATCAGCAAGATCGATGTGTGTCCTTCGAGGCAGCGGGCATAATACCACGCCAGCCTCTAATTCTTACATGTGATTTGGAACAAATCTAGTTTGGTGAACAATATTTCTTTCAGCGAAAAAGGGTCAATAGACCTCAGGCATCAATGGCCTCCATTGCGTCTAATTGTTTTGTGTTTGATGTTTTTATAGGTAAAAAACCCTTGACAATAGGTATGGAAACCTAGGCGGCCTCTCCTAGACGCAGATCAGTCCCAAGGTGGAAAATTAAGAACTCAAGCCGAATATAGCTGTAGTAAAAGATATGAATCATCATATTGAAAGAATTCACTGCTAAATGTTTGCGGGGATAAATTTTCTTGTTTATTTTGATCACAGATGACCTAACTTAGTTTTGGAAAAAGTTTTAATGCTATTAAAAATTCTTATGGCAACACAATGGCTTAATTCGCACTTGCTATAAGTGTGCGGCGGATTCTACAACAAATATATAAATATTGCGGTTGCTACAATAGCCACAGTATTTATTCGTAAGTTCATGAATGTTGTAGGAATGGAATTACGTTATTTGGGGAAAAAATATTTCCATCATTCATTTAAAATTTTAGTAATTTGAAATTTAATTGCGTTTAAATTTCGTTGTATTTATTTTAAACCAAATTTAAAATTATTAGAAGTTTAACAATAGAAAAAAATATTCGCTGTTTTGTTATTAACAATATTTGAAAAAAGTTGATTATATGTTACGTATAGCTTAACTTTAATTACATAAATTTCAAATATATATAAAGCTATGTCTTTTACATACGACTTGTCACATTTTACACTGCAAAATACATTCATACATGCCGAGAGACTAAACTGCAATATTGCTTGTGTAAAAATAAAATTGCAATTAGAGCGCAATCAGCTGTTTTGAACAAAAAGAAGATTATGTCAAATGAAATTATACATGTAAGTTTGATCACAAAAATTAGAAGTCGTCTGTAAATTAACAATTTTGACAGATATGCGAAATTACATATGTACTTTCAAACAAGTCATATGTAAAAACATGTCGTCTGAAAGCAGCCTAAGCATACGATTTTCGTAAGACACAGAAGTGTTACAAAAAGTCAATGCATACTTCAGGTTTATGAGAGATATGTTTGCGTGCGAATGTATTGGAGTAAATTTAAAGACAAGTATGCAATTCTGTTTGGTTTCGGTTGAAAATTTGCATTTAATTTGACGCAGAAATATAATCATGTGCTTAAAAATTGTAAATTATTTTTAATAAAATTAATTTCACTTTTAAGGAGCACCCTAACTTGCTTAAAAATAAAACTTATAAATTATATAAAATTAAAAAAAATATGCCAGCTATTGTTGTATTATAAACATTCATATTCATTCATATTTATTCTGTTTTTTACATTAATAAAACCACTCCAGCCACTCAGCCAGCCAAACAATCGCACATGATCTTTGAACTAAATTAATTAAGTACAGTGATCACAATTGTTGGGAAATATAAAAACAACGACACCATCATCAACATAAAAAAAAAACAATTCCATAAAGCATCATTCGTATTAAAAATTAAATTGAAAAAAAAGAGAAAAGTCAAATATGAGTCGACTGGTTTATGAGACATGGCGCTTTTACAAAAATTAAGAATTAGATGCTTAAAAACATACATTTTATTGTAAGTTTTAACTTATTTTGAGTTGTTTAATTAAAGAGAAACTATGAGAGTTTTATTAACCACCACCCAATAATTGTCAATTAAACGATACTGCGGGTGGGTCTCGTGTCTATGTGTTAACAAATTTTGTTGTGACATCAACAGTGAATTTTTATGTTAAAATAAGACTGCCGTAAACTTTTTATGAACTACATGCACGTTTCAAAATTAATTTCATAATTTTATGAAACACCAGGGTAAGTAAATATGTTCTTTTCAGATAATAGGAGAGAATATAAATCAAGCTTTTGAAAAATGTAAACTTTGAAAGTATACCCGCCAAATTATAAGATAAATTTATTTTACAGTTTCTAAAAAAAGTCGATTACTTTAGACACTCTTTAGTTACTTGTAAAGTCTTCTTCACTATTGTAAGAAATTTGATAGTTTATGTTTATATTTACCCAGCCAAGAATTAGACATTATCTTAAAAAGTACATGCAAAAAACATGGTTGAGGTAACCATAATCTAATGTATTATACGCTTGTTAACAAAACATAGTATTGTTACATTTAATAACAATATAGTTGATCTTGCAACCATATTGTAATTGTGTTTAAATATAAATATTAAATGGTTAAATTAAAATATCATAATATGGTTGAAAATGCCATGTTATATAATTGAAGGCAAAGATTTCCTGATATAATTCAAATATTATCATTTACTGTTTCATTTGTTAATAATGTGTCACAAGAATTATTTAAAAACATAAATTCACAAACAAATCATTTATTTGTATGTTTATACAAGGAATATAGTTTATAATGGCATCTTATCGTAATACATTCCATACATACATCCATTTATGGAGAACGCGCTATATTCTCCTATTGAAGATACGTAATGGTAATTCGAAACTGACTACATACACATTTATCCAAAACTTTAACCACGTTAATTTGACATCTGCGTTGGTATATTTTGTTTCTTAATAGCAATTACTCTTGATGCATTATATGGCAGCTTAAATTGAAAATATGTAAATTGTTTCTCAATTATGCTTTAAACTTAAATATAAAGAATTATATTTATTGCAACTGTTTTGAGATGTTTTGCTTACTTTTTTATTTGTTTTCATATTTTGTATGTATTTTATTTTTTATTAAATATTGCGTACATACAAGTTTTTTTTATTTTCTCTAACAGTATAAATCATTTTCAACTTGAAGCTAACAAAAAAAAAAATTAAAAAAAAAAAAACAAAAAAAAAATACTAAACTGATGTAAAAGCATTCTGTCAAGACCTAGAACAAAATATTTTTAAAAATATTACATTATGGTTAAATTTATAAATTTATATTTTATGTTTATAAGTAATAAAACTTTGGATGTGGTTCGAATTTTTTTTAAGTAAAACCAACCGTATTGCACATTGACCACATTATGGTTTAACGTTAACAAAAATATGTTTATCTTGACTTAGGTTTTTTTGAAAACAACAATAATTTGTTCTTTTGTGGTTGCCGCATTTCGTTACTCGATTACAAGTTCGCAAAAAAGGAAGTAGTAATGGAACTAGTTCTTTCACGATAATGCCTTTAAGTACATACTAATGATCATCATTATTTCCAGCAACAATCAATGTTACTAAAACTTCGTTATTGATTGTAAAATCTCGTGCCTTGTTAAAATCATTAGATTGGTAATCTAGTTGGGAACTGCTTCCACCAAAAATGATTAATTCCATACTCGGTTAACGTTTCTAAAATTTTTTGCTGGATAATTCTAAGAAAACATCTGGACCAATTGTAAGTTTTGTTTAAGGTTGTTGTACCACTACAGTAAATGAATAGGTTGATTATACATTAATTTTTTAAACACAACCATCTGCAGGAATACAAACGCAAGATATGGAAAATTAAAGGTAGTAGTGGTGTTTTGCCGCTGCCTCGAAAGACATGGACCGATATTGGTGATTTTTAATAGCGAAATTTTCGATTGGCGTATTGAAATTTTCAAATGAATACGGAGGGACATCGCTCAATCGATTCGCTATGCATAAGAACTTAAAATGTATATAATTTATGAAATCGGAAATGGATATTGAAGAAATTACAAAAGGATTGACAAACTTAGATATAAATGTTTTCCACATGTGGTGAAGGGTATAAAATACGTGGTACGGAACCCCACGTGTGTAACTCAAATTATAAATTTGCAGTTCTAACATTTTTTTTAATCGAAGGTTGCAGTTACGTCCAGTTTTACTTATTTAAGTAATATTAATTTAAAATGATTATTAAGAGTTATACTTTCTCTTTGCTCATAAAAATATTAAGGTGATAAGACGAACAAACTTTTGTAAATAACATTCTTAATTATTAAAGAATAAAAATTTACAAAATAAGTGAACTTGTTTTTCTCTTTCGTGTTAGATATAAAAGATTAAATACATACCCTGTCAAACTATTCTTTAACAAACGTACAATGTCAAAATAATATATGATTTTAAAATACCAACTTTGGGACCACCCGCTAAAAGTAAATAAAAGACTTATACAAGGTTTTTTAATAAGAGCGGTACAAAAGTTTAAAAAAAAAAAACAAAAACCGTTTTGGATATCAATGAAATTCTTTATTCCTGTGAAAGTACGTTCAATGCCATTATGTATAGAATTCGATTTCGTTTGCATAGCCACCACGGGCACGTATGCAGAAGTTCAGACGCTGAACTTCTGATACTGCTACAATTTCACTTTTGATATTCGAAAAAAGTTCATTAATCGTCGCTGGCTTGTTGGCATAGACCATGACGGCGTCAAATAGCACGACCGAGGCGGCCAATAGACTGGACCACTTCGTGAGATAACACGTTCTCTAAACTTGATTTCCATTAAATTGATTGTGACATTCACTGTGTCCTGTCCTGTTGGAACCACATGTCCTCCAAGTCCATATCATCCAATTGAGACCAATAATATTCAATCATCATTAAAGGATAGCGATTCCCATTCACATTAACGTGCCGGTCTTGATCACCATGAAAGTAGTACGGCCCAATGACGCCGTCGGCACATATACCACACCAAACCGTAATTTTTTTTGGAATGCAATGAAGGCTCATTGAGTACGTGTGGATTGCTGCCTGTCCAATAACGCATATTTTGTTTATTGACGAAGCAATTCAGCCAGAAATGAGTCTCATCCCTGGAGATAATTTTTCAATGAAAATCGACTCGTTTTTGGCTCTACTTTTGTAGCGTCTCTGTTGAGAAACCCAATATAAGATGGATCTCACTAAGGAATTGTAGAATTGCTAGGAAGTTAAAACTTTATTTTTGATAACTAGAGGAGTTGTTTCCTAAATTAATAATTTTTTTTCTAGATGCTGCCTCACTGGAAAATACTTGAAACACCATCTTAACGAACAATATTATTTTCAGCGGCAGATTTTCCCCATAAAAAGAGTGTTTGAAGGTTCAATGCACTCATTGTGCAATAATCAGAAGCTCAAGGAACCATTTGCCTCTGTTTTGTAAATACACTACTCGGCGAAGATTCTAAAAGTTCCACTTTGTGCCAAATGACATCTAAGAGTAATGATATCTAAGAATGGATATATTGTATTCTTATGCAGTGATATTGTCATAGTTAAATGAAAATATTTTTGTGACGCAAACGTTAAACACAATCGTCTTCAAAAGGAACTCATTATTCTTATTTTAATCTACAGTTAGTTGTTGAGCATAATAGTTCGTCTACAATATTTCTAATATAAATCCGACTTCTAACTTTAATTGCAACTAAAACTTTTATCCACCCTGTGCATTTATTTATTTAAACAAAAAACGAAAGACCATGAAAGACAGCATTATTTTTTTTTTCGTAGAATGTCTGCAGCTAATTTAAATAAACTTTAACTTTCTATATATTTTCTACAATTATACGAACAATCATTCATTATTTAATAATTGTTGGAGAAAAGTAGTACAGCTACAAACAAAAAAAAAAAAAAAAATACGAGCAATAACAAATAAAGAAATGCATTCAATTGCTGCCTGCTTCTGTTTGTGTCTAATCAATGATGAGGGTAACTGTTTTTCATTTTCTGTTTTTAATTGATTGGGTTGAGTCATGAGTTTGATCAAGCGAAATGAAACATATCTACATATGCACGTATTTACAAATTAAATTGACAATTAGTAACTTGCAGATCGTTCAGATAAATTTGTTTTGAAACGACTTGAATTCGAATCAAGAAATTGTTGATTAAGATCTTAAGACAGAGCGAAAAGCTGCCTGCTACTTCTACACTTTTATTGTTGTAGTTAAATTAGTTTTTGTTGAAATTTAGAGATTGATTGATATTTTAGAACAAGAACTATACCGTTTCTTATACAAAGAATTATTCTTTTAAATCGACTTCAAAAATGGAAGGAGGTTATCAATTTGACTGAATGCTGCTTTTTTATATTTTCGCCTCCATAGCTGAGTTATTTATGAATCGATTTTGATAATTTCTATTTTATTTGAAAGACGATGCTTACTGATTGGTCCAGTTTTAAAAACAGTTCATAATCTTATATATCAAAGGGTGTCCCCATACAACATAAAAGCCTTTTATAAACCGTAAACCGTATCACTTAAGATCCCAATGCCAAAAATTAATAAAAAAAAAATATATCTAAAAAGTAAAGGGTGTCCCAACAGATTGCGTAAATTCACCAATTTTTTTAACCATTATAGACAAACGCTTGCAAATTGGACAGAATGTCGATTGAAATGACATCTATAGTAACAAGTATAAATATTCAAGATTTTAAATTAAAGGGTACTCCAATAGTTCATTTAATTAGATAAACATGGCCATAACTTTTAAACAGTGGTAGACAAACACATGAAATTTACAATGAACCTGTACTGCTAACTCCGCTTAAACAATAACTATAAAATTTGTAATTGGACATTAAAGGGTGTCCCAATAGTTGATGTAATTGGATCTATGTGGTCAAACTTTTGAACCCTTATAAACAGACAGCTAAAACTTACAAGGGACCTGTATGGCTCAGTCCGCTTAAACAATTGGTTTATAATTTGAATTTAGAAATTACAGGGTACTTTCAAAGTTAATGTAACTTGACTTATTTGATCGTACCTTTTAAACCGTTATATACAAACACTTGAAAATTAGATAGAATGTCCACTAATTTCTTTTTGTTATAAGAAGAAGTGTAGATACTTTAAATTATAAACTAAAGGGTGTTACAATAGTTGATGTAATTTTATGTTTTTGTGCAAACAAATGAACCGTTATAGACAGAAGGTTGAAATTTATAAAAATTGCTAAGTCTACTAGAATTGCAAGAATAAAATTTTAATTTGGATATTAAAGGGTGTCCCTATAGTTGCTGTAATTTATTGTGTATTGCCAAATGTGAACAGTTATAGACAGACGGTTGAAATTAACAAGGAGCTGTAGTCCACAGTCTGCTATTACAAGTATAAAGATGGAATATAAGGGGTCCCAATAGTTAATTTAGCATTAATGCCACTGCAAAAAACTATGATTAAAATGAAGAACAGAAGAACTCATAACAGTAAAACTCGTTCATTTTAGTACAATAATTATTTATAAAGTCTTTCGTGGATTAATTTCAAATTTAAATTCCGATTTAGCTGACGTCAAAAAGAAAATGAGTATGAAATTTTTTTTTAAGCACTCACTTTTTCACATTGGAAATTGTGTTTTAATTTACGGTGCAGAATAAAACTCACTCACTCAAATATATATAAACAGTTGTTTGTAATATTAAACCCAGATACTTTTATTTTAAGACAAACATCAGCTACATCATCTTAATCTGTTATTAATTATTATTTTTAAAGATCTAATAAAACAATACAAACGCACTTCTAGTTATGTTATCATGATTGCGATGAATATGATCGTTATATAGTCAACATGAATATTAATGTTTTCAAAAAAGTTCTACTTGTTGTCGTTGTACATTTGTGGATTAATTAAAGTGCGAAGAAGCTTTAATTTACTGTTTCTGTCTCACAGTTTAAGTGTGTGTGTGTATAGCTGTTTATGTAGTTATTTGTATATGTGTGTGTAGCTGGAAAAACAAACTTGAAGTACGCGCGCCTAGAAAGTGCTTTCCATCTTAAGTCCCGTTTAGTTTATTTTCAATTTGCAAACTAAACGCGTCGTCGTGTGGTTTTTCAAGTAAACATTCAATCAATCGGTCACTTGCCCGAAGTAGCCGGCCACCGATAGGTCGTTAACGTTTGTCAATGATAGTGAAAATGTGATCGATTTCATAATAAATAAAAATTGGCGTGGCTTTAAAAAAACAAAAAATAATTGTTTTTGGAACAAATTACACAAACAAAAAAAAAAAAAAAAAATAACGAGAAATTGTGGGAGCGTTCATGGTTTAAATATTTCAGAAAAAATATATAAAAACAAATTTGTATAAAATAAAACATGTTAATATAAAGTAAAACATGTTAATAAATTACAACAAAATATTTTAATTAATATATTTATGTTTGTATTTAAATTTAAAAAATAAAAAAATGTATTCGTAATTGATCATAGTCGCTTTAAAAAGTGTTGACTCGTAACGAATTTATTTCGACCAAAATTTTATGAAGTTTTGATTTTGAATTTTTATTTAAAAAACTTTCAAATATGTACATATATAAATAAATAAATAAACAAATATACAGAAAAAATAATAAAAAAAATTGTGCTTATGGTTTCAGCGTTTTAAACATCTGTTTGTGTGATATTTAATTTTTTTTTTCAAATTCCTGGCATCTATTATGTGTTGACATGTTCGATTGTTTTATAAGGGAAAATAATTATTCATTTAAAAGTGTTGATAAATAAACGATATTACAGTAACACATTTAAATAAGGGACTCTTGTAAAATAATAATCAATAAATAAATATAAAAAAACGAGAACGTTAATGTTGTCGTCTCACAAATAGTTTTATTAGTTGATCAAGTCGATTATAAGAAATAGCATAAAACGGAGTGCTTGTATGTCATTACGCATGCAGCAGGACTTAGTTCAATTGTGTATCGTGACTTCCTTTAGTGGTAATGATTTACCTTTCGCATAGATTCGAATGAACTTTTGGCACGACCTTGGATTCCTTTGTTGCTTTCAAAAAAATGGAGTAAAAATCTGGAACTTCTATTGCATTGTTATAATAAGAATAAAAATTAAATTTTAATTAAATTTAAGATAAGTAGGGCATGGGTTTTCCGCGTCTAAACGTAGAGGGAATCATTTTTGCATATTCTTTTAAAAAAATAGTTAATTGCTGCATTAGAAAGCCGATTTCAAAGAAAAAACTTATAAAAAGTAGTAGCACTTATTAGAAGAACACAATAAAACAAGTGAGCGTTTGCGCGAGGTATCAACACGGCGCGCATCATTTACAGCTGTTTTAATAAAAAAAGATCTACAAATTGTAGATCGGTGGATAGATACCTACCTATGCTATTCAGCTGTGCATAAATTTTTGCAAAAGTTTTTTAAATAAAACAAAGCCAAAAACCAAAAAAAAAAAAATCAAAAGTGAAATTTTGTGAATGAAATTTTACCTTAAATATCTTCGAACATATAAGAGATATTAAGTCAGTTTTTCATCCCGTTAAAGAACAATATGTACATAACTAAAATCAATGTAAATATACTCGTATAAAATAATATTTTTTGTGTAAATAAAAAATTTTCTTCCCAAAAATTTTATGTTTTTCTTCAATCGCTTCCCCAAAACCCATTTATGCGCAGGATGTCTACGAAATTTGGCCAACTACTGAAAATGAATGGTACTGGAATAGTTGGTTATAAAAATAATGAAAAACCCTGTGCAATTTTTTTACAGTCTCGAACATTTAGATTTTTGTTTAAAAATTGCCATGTGGTACTACCCTGTACTGAAATAGAATATATCCAAATGCAATAGGCGAAAAGCCTATGACCTCCTCTATAAATCGCAGTTTGTTTCATGAAAGTCGAGTAAATAGTTCAGAAGTTCCAGACTTTTATTCCATTTTTTTGGATTTCACACCACTGTCCAATGACGCTTGATCAGCAAGGACTTTTGTGTCTTAACAGTTGTTATTACTGAGCTGTATTATAATAAAAATAAAGTTTAAGAGAAGCTTAATGGTTTTTTTTAATTACTTGAGTGAATAGCAAAATCAGTTACATTCAAGGGTTGTAGAAGCACTGCTGACTGCGAATCCGTCGTTGTTCTAAAACTTGGCTTTTACAGGATAGCCTGCTATATTTCGCGAGTTATAAATGATATTTTAATTACATAGTATTTAAGCGAAACAGGTACTTAGTTGACAAATTTAAAATCTCAATCTCTCTCTCAAATTAAGCTGCAAATTATGATAAAGACTTTTTTAGCCTTTCCTCGACTAGTCGATAAATTATTTGCGATTAATTACTATTAATAATTTCTCTATCAATTAATCCTATTATTGGCTACAGCCTATATCCATCCTTTTGATGCACCATCAAGATAAAAAAGTTTTGTTTATCGAGTGGAAAGATGCGGGAATAACACATTTGCTAGAATCTCGATAACACCGAGATATTCAGTCTATCTGGTGTAGGACCAAAGGTACACGTTAATATTTTTTTGTTTATAAAAATAGCCATTTTCTCCTTTCTAAGAGCCTGTTTTATAGACAGAGACAACTTGTTGCACATTTTGCTCAAAGAACAACTACCGTTTCAAATTTCACTGAAATCAGGTTGACAGTTTAGCTTTGATTTTTAAGCAAAGAAACAAACTTTCAAATATTTATGTTAAACTAGATGACCTGGCACATGTTGTTATGCCACCTTTGAATGTGTAAATTTTTATCTCAATTTCCGATAGTTGCACATTTTCTGTTGTGCACACAAACATGCTTATTACTCATGATATGAACGCTCGACTCTTGATACCAAATTAAACAAGTAAGAGTGATATATTCGGCTATGCCGAATTTTATATACCCTTCAGCACATAGTTTCGTAAAGTAACTCCAAATAAGAAAAAATAAGTTTTACGTATATATAATTTTACATAAAAATGTCATCGGCTCTTAATGGGTTAAGCATTTTTGAAAAATTTAAGTGTTTCCTTAAAAATCTCATTAAAAGCTTTTAAATGATACCCATATTGAAAAAAAATATAGTGCACAATCGTACTTTTCTATGAAATATGGGAGAGCGCCAATTTTTTCACTTCATGATTTTTTCATATTTTTTAATTCTCTATCCCATAATATATTTGATTGATTGGAGTTACTTCATTGTTCCAATTGATATAGAAAAATTAGAGGCAGGCGTACTGTTTTGCCCGCTGCCTCGAAGGACATGGACGATCTTGCTGATTTTCAATGGCAACTCTTTTCAAATTATGTCTGTTCGATTGGACAGACGGATAGACGGACATTGCTCAAGAATTTAGAATATATATGCTTTATGGGGTCGGAAACGGATATTGTAGAAATCGCAAACGGAAGGACAAACTCAGTTATACTCTTTTTCCACTTTTTTGTGGTGAAGGGTATAAAAAAATTATAAAAAAATTTTGAAAAATAAATGAAAAACCTTCAAGATAAGGATACTCTGATCACTTAGTTTTGAATTATACTGATTTACAACCTGTTGTCATAGCAACCACAAATATCGTGACACGAGATTTTAATATATGTTGAGATTAGGCTAAAATCACTCTACCATCCGCAGGGTACCTAAAACACAAGACCTTCAATATATTATGTTTGGTCTTATTGTTTAAACTATTCATAATTTTAAAATATTTTTATGGGCGATATGTCATTTGAAAGATGACACATAATTAAAAAAGAAAAATAATTTTATGACGGCAGTTCATAACACATTTATTGTGAAGTCATTTGTGATTTATTTCAATTTATCAGTATATGCGTATCAATATACATAGACACATTTGAGTAAAAAAATAATACAGTGACAGTTCTAAAAAAACTTATTTTGGTGACAACTTGTTAATAATTTATAGGTGTGTCACTTAATTAGATATTAAAACTGCTCTTTTGGGTGCCATAGAACTTTTAAAAATGATGAGAAAAAATGTACAAAAATCAATACAGCAGATGAAAAATTCTGTCAATGAAAATTTATTATTTAAAGTGGCCACAATATACAATTGACATAAAAATATTTAATTTAGTTTTATATTTACGTACGAGGGCAGACTGAAAATATAATATCTAATATATTTTCGGCAAGATCCATTTTATTTTAATCGCAGTTACCAGTTGAATTATTTTACACACAATCGAGTTTAATAATACTGCAAAATAAAAACAGAAAAAAATCTCGTCGAATTTCGACGATTTTGGCCAACGTACCTAACCTTCTCCACCGTCATCCGATTTGCATATTGATGTAGATATTCACCAGAAATGGCTACAAAACTGTTCAACGGCTCGTTCTGTTTGCAAATAAATATTGGCAAAAACTTCTTTAAAATAGTTTGTATTCGAGTGTGTGACATAGCGGTACTCATTTTGCTTTTTCATATCCAAATATGCATGAGATGCTTACAGCTTCAGCTCATGCAATGGATTTACCTACGATTGACTACCTTCCAAAAAGTAAGTTGATATTGCCATTAAAGAATATAACTGGTTAAAAATAATGCAGTTGTCTACTAACTTATTTTGACTAACGGTAGCGGTGTAGATTCTTATTTTATCACTGTCGAATTTTAGGATCTTTCTAGACACTGTTACTATATTTTGAAATCGAAAGAAGTAATTTGGGAGATAACATTTTAAAAACCCAAGAATAGGTGTCACCTATCAGATCGAGTCTATCAATTCTGTAATTAAAGGCATACAAATATAGAATATGATTGCATTTGCGCATTAAAAAAAAGTATCACGCTTTTTTGAAAGGATTTATTACTAGATTTTTATAGCCTTCACCGCAGGTGGAAAAGCCTGTGTCTTAATTTGTCATTCCGTTTGTAATGTCTACAATATCCATTTCCGACCCCATAAAATGTATATATATTCTGAGTTCTTATGCATAGCGAAGTCGATTGAGCAATGTCAGTCCGTGTTTGCGAATTTTTGCCATGGCACTATATGAGCTAGAAAAAATGTTAATACCCCAATCAATCTTTAGTTTATTTAAAATGTTTGTCAGAAGTTTCCTGAAGAGTTAAGTAAGCGGTAACGAAATGGCCATCTACACGTTCTTTGA
Organism: Gymnosoma rotundatum; assembly: GCA_916610165.2. Taxonomy (NCBI): domain Eukaryota; kingdom Metazoa; phylum Arthropoda; class Insecta; order Diptera; family Tachinidae; genus Gymnosoma; species Gymnosoma rotundatum. Next base: position 72,110,035 of record OU744340.1, read on the forward strand.
CCCTCAGTAATCAATATCGGGAATTAATTTAATCGGGATAATTTAAAAATAGCCGTTTTTATGAAAATTAAATATATGTACGTAAATGATGATAAGATTCGGCATAGCCGAATATAGCTCTCTTACTTGTTTTAATTAAATTTTTGTTGTGTCATTAAATCTGTATTTTTTCTTAATTGAAGGTTTTCACTTTCATATTTGTATTGCTGGGTTTTTTCATTTTAATTAATTTCTAAAGAATTTTTATTCTGCAATAATTCACACAATTTACTGTCACTCACCTAAATAACACTTCAAGACAGGATTTTACTACTTCTGTTATAAGGTCATAATGTTGAAAAAAGTTAAGAATGATTTCTAAATGAATGTCTTCGTTTACAAAGTGCTGAATGTTTTAAAACATTTTTATTGGCGTCTATCTAACATGGATGTGACTTTTGTACTTTTGTAGGCATCACAGTTACTTTTTCTCTGAAAATATTGAAAAATGAGTTCTTTAAATAAGGCTTTTAAAAAAACGCCAAGAAATGCTGTGTAATAAAGATATAATAATAATCTATTCATATATGTGCAGATATTTTAAAAATAAATATCTCTTGATTTATACACCAAAACACTGTTAAATAATTTTACTTTAATAGTTTTATACACTTTAATAATTTCATGCCAATATTACCAATTCAACGATTTTGAGGCAAAATTCAAATTTTACACTTTAGTATTTTAATAGGCAACATTTAACAGGCAGCAGAATTCTTAAAACTACTTTTAAGGCCATCTGTTTCATTAAGTCACTAATGCATAGAAAGAGAAGAGATAGAAATTCATACTCCCGATAAATGTAAATATCCCATAAAAAAAAAACGTTAATGCCCAGCAGTAAGTACTATGAGCAGAAGGACAAAGTTCATTTGAATATAATTAGAGATTTGGCTTTATGTGGGGCAAAGTAAAATTATAGAACTAGAGAGAAGAATGGTGCATGCTGGGGCCTTATCGTCGATAGAAAGTATTTAAAATAATTAAAGCCGCAGGTGAAATCCAATTATAAAATCATTTAAAAAGCTCGTGTCTCTAAACGAGAACATGGCTATATCCAAAGTCCCCAAAACTACTTTCTCCACGAGTATAATTTCATTGGAGACCTCGCCTTCTCGACGCTATTGCTCCTGGGGAATAAGGCGGCACCAGTTGCCTGGCTTTACAGGGGTCTGAACCTGGAATATATAAGGATTTTGTGGCTAAATACTGGTAGCACAGGAAAATAACCCGCAAGGACTATGTTATATGTACCGGCTATTGTTAAGAAGCTTTGGGAAGGAAAACAGTGGCTGTCGTTTTACCTAAGCTAACTACCTAACTACTTAATGGATCTAAACTGAGGCCAAGGGCGGCCAAAAATGGTTAAAGTCAATGTTACAATTTAAGTATTTCAATAAACGGCTAACAAAACATGAATCAGGATTGTAAGTTAAGTTCTTGTTATAATACACATTTTTGTTTAAAAGTATTGATCATATGTCAAGCATTGTCAAGATGTGAACTTTCCTAGAGAATTAAAAAACAGATAAATAATACTGTTTTTTGTACTTTGTAGCTTCAAGTATGTATTTTAATATATTTAAAGTTTATCTGCCCGATATTGCCCAAATTAGTTTTGTAATTGTATTTTAGTGTCAACCTCGTTGCAGATTTGTACTAATTTTTAACTGTAGCTAGAGATAAAGCAAGAAAGACCCTACGATGTCAGGCGCCATGTTAAATAAAGCTTTATCTTTTAAAATATTTTAACAATCGCATGAGAAAGATATATTTGAAACTGATTTGGGTGACTGCCTAGATTGCGAATTATTTGATAAATTCATTTGTAATGTAAGTTTCCGTATAAAGCTTTAGTTTTGCAATGAAACTAAATTGAGTTATACTCTAGAAAGAAGTAAATACAAGTGGTAGAGGCCGACCGAATGTTTCGCATGAGGGGGGTTCAATGAGTACAAAAAGGAAGCGAGTGGAAGGACTTGTTGCTTGTTGTATGGGAGGTGAACGTGGCGTTTGACCGATTTTGCTGAAAATTTGTAATATGTTACAATAATACCAAATATACTTACATGCAAAATGACGCTCACTAAAAATTCCTACATCCCACTTACCTATTTTGGCTTATTAAATACATACAGTCTTATTCACAAAAATTTCTTATTGTAAGCTTAATGTATACTTTAGTTATTAAACACTTTTTGTTTTATTAACCATTAATAACAATTTTTATTCACAAACGTTTAAAAACGGTAAATTAAGTATTAAACAGTTTTTATTGTAGTTTTATGTTGGCAACATCATGTCATATTATATGTAAATTTACGTTTAGTGATGCATACAACAATAAACCAAATACCTGAATAATGTTTTTATAATTAAAAAAGAATAATTAAATCAGCAATAATATTATCTGTCATAACTTAAATTATCATTATTTTATTATTATTTATTGTTTTATATCAGAAAAAATTTTAAAGTAATAAAAAATGGTGTTTAACCCTTTTTTATAAAATGATTCACTGAACGAGTACAAAAAAGTACCCAAATACCGAGCTTGACATTACTGTTTGTACATCACTATATTATTTTGTTGATTTATGATACAAATTTGTGAATTTTTTATTTATTATTTTTATTTTTAAATCAATAAAATACAATGCTTTAGTTATGAAAGAACAATTAATTAAATTATAATATTTTCTCTATTATAAACACATTTTTCCCAAATATTAATAGTTAATTTGGTATTTATTACCTGGTAACGTATCGTTTTCTTTAATTGCAGAACAGATAAAGTGATAACGAAATTTTTTGCATTTGAAAAACTAATTGTAAGTCCATCTAATAAACTACGAGAACGCTGCTTCAAAACCCCACAATAATTTGGGCGTTATTGTGTTTGATTTCATTTGCAGTTTGTGGTCTTAAATGGTGCAAATAAATACATGTAGTTGTAATATATATTTAAGTATGTATTAAACACTTACCTATTGTAGAAATTAAATTATATTCGTTATATTTTTTATTAATAGTTTTTCACACTTTTAGAGTAAAATGGGAAAAATGCTTTTCAAAACTTATTAAAGATTTAAAGAAGGATAACTGCTACATTAAATATTTGAAATTTATTAATGATTAATAACAGCGTAATAGTGCTATTAAGCGTTTGTGAATACTACTTTAGCGATTTTTTCTTCTTAACCTCTTATTAAGCAGTTTAAAATTTTTGTGAATAAGACCTCATACTTAGTTGATAGTTACGAATAACGATGACGAAAGTTATAGCATTCTAGGCTTAAAGAGTTTAGCATAATAATAAAAATCGTGCTTCATAAACGAATTATGCGGAAGACACATTTGTGGTTATACCATTAGTGATAAAATTATAACCATTTTTCATTAACATTCTGTAGTTTAAATTCCGTTTTACGCTGTAGCACTGTAGGGGGAAGACTATTAGGAAAAAAAATTAATATAACTTTTGTATGTGCTTTTAAACTTCCACCGGAATATTGAATACAAAATACTACAATAAAACAACAGAATCAAATTGTATATTTTTAAAACAATAAATGAGAATAAATATTCAAAATACTTTTAGAATCAAATAATTTATAATTTTGAAAAGAAATCTGTGAAGAGCACCTGTTATTATTATTTTTTAATAATTAGTTTAAAATCAACATCTAATTGTTTGTATAATAACAATTAAAAATATGTTTTCACAAAAGAAACGCAAATAGTTGAACACAAATATGAAAATTTATTAAATTTCTACAAACACAACGAAAGCAATCTCAACAAGTGAAAAAAAAAACAAAACAATTTCAAAGATACTCTTACAACAAAACCAAAAACAAAATATGTAAGAAAATTAATTAACCATGAGTCATTTAAGCAGACTCTTCGAAAAGCATATTTAGAGCTACTTGTGGATTTAATAATAAAAAAAAAAACGAACACAGGCAAATAAAAAAGAAAAAAACTAAAAAAGCAATAAAAACCGAAAAGAAATAAATGAAAAAAAAAAAACAATAAATGACAGTTTGAAGTGGTCGAAAATAAATAAATTTGAATGAATGGAATTTCTTAGGACAAACGTTCATAATACGTTTTCGTTTGTGGTTTTGTCTTCTTATTATTTCTGACAAATTTTGAAAAGAATAAAAACAAAAACTGAAATTAATAGGCACTATGGGGTGATTAAAAATAAAATTAAGTGTAAAATTAAATTTTTTGTAAATAATAAGTAGTATATTTATTTAAAAATATTTATTATAAAATGGCCGTTTTTCTGTACTGAAAATAAATTACCAGGTACCACCGATTAAAAGTAATCAATTCGCATGGATTTTAATACAAATTGTGTGAAAGATAGGTCCATTACGATGGGCAAACATAAACCATGTAAACAAAAAAATTCTAAATTTCTTAAATTAGAGAATTTAAATCGAAAATATTTCTGTCACACGGTATAAAGTTGAAGAAACAAAGGCCATAATATTTTGTAAATTTTTCAAAGCTGTACAATTACTGATGACAAAAAGACGTAGTAGAAAATTAAAAAAAACCCACGTTCTTATTTTATTTTACACTTACAAGGGGAAGTCTAAAGGAAATATTTTTGTTCTGCCACTACCGATCAATGGTTCTGGTGCTGACTCAAGTTTGAACTTAAGCACATGACAATGGGGATATTATTTTTCCATTCCAAAAATTAGCACTTTGGATTAGCGGAATATTCAATATCAGGCTCGTACTCGAATTCGAATTCGAGAAGCAAGAAACCACATGGCAATGCTTGATATACTCATACAAAATGGGAGGTAGGGTGATAAAAATGGTTCAAGCCGTTTAGGAAGAGTGTCACAAACAGCTTGATACGAGATATGGCAAGCATTTGTTACTACGTGCAGTTGCGTTACCATTACAAGAACTACAGATTTTTTCCTGATCTTGCTTAACGTTCTTAGTTTAACAAAGTGAATTTGTTCTTGTTAGACCACATTTATACCATGCAATTTTTTTTATTTTTCTTTTCTAGTTGCAGCGATATGCGTTATTTTGAACAAAATATAAGCAACAATAACATCCTTTTAAAATTCAAGCCATGCCATATTGTGAACCCCTCTTCACCATTAAATAAAAGTTTAATGCTAGTTTCATGAAAAATTGCATTGTGTAAATTGGTTCTTGCTGTTTTAAAAATTATTAAATTTATTATACATTTATTCATTAATACACTTTATTAAAGAAATTGTTGTATTTACTTATGCAGAGGTAACTCTATACTGCTACCTTTAAGAGATATAAAAAAAAAACTTTAAATATTTTCCATTAATGGGGAGGGGATTCATTGCACTTATGTTGGCCAATACTTGATAAAAGTGCTATTTTTGATAACATGTTGCATACATGTTTTTTAACATTTAACAAACAGTTTTATACAATATTTTACCAATGTACATTTGTATATTATAATAACTAGTGAAACTTTATGTTTAACTAGACATGATTTACAAGCAAAGGAAAAAACTGAATTTAAAATTTTTGAAATATTTGAAAATATCAAACCATAGTGCAGTTATAAACACTGACTGTATTGTATAAAATTATTCATTAGCTTCAGAACAAATATGTTGAAAATAAAAACAAAAACAGAAAACGATCAATTAAAAGCGTATAACCATGAGATAAAGTTACAACAGAGAACTGAACTTAACAACCACTACGTGTTTAACGAATAATATTACAAAATAAGAATTAAAGAGAGAACTTCAGAAGTTTGAAAAAATCGTAATAAAAAATACAAATACATAATTAATAAAAACGAAAAAAAAAAAATACAAGTAAAGATAACACAACACGAAAGACAGCAAGCAGCGATTGTTTTTAACTGAAATAATTGTTTTTCTTTAGTAGAAAAAATCACTTAAAGAGAAAAATATAAATAAGTAAAATTTTAACATTTAATACAGATAAAAGTTAAGAAGTAAATAAAAAGGCAAAAGACAAAATAAAACGACAAACTATGAGTCAAAACGACGACGACGACACAGCCAAATATAAACTAAACAATAACCAATACAACTACAGGAATTATGGCCAAATGAGAAAGACAACAAACAATCAACAAGTCATGCCGCTCTACGAGAATTATACGCTTAATAATAATAACAATAACACAAACAACAACCATCAACCAGATCATGTAATGCTTGAACAAGCAACAACTAAGAGCGAAACATTCAATAACAACTACCACTTCGTAAGCGACACAACAAATACGGCGGATATAAACGAAAAAGAAGCGCGTGACACAAACTCCGTTATTCCAGATTACGATTATGAGAATATCAGTTTTGGTGGCAAAGAAAGCTTAGATAAAAAGATTTTATTACAAAAATATTTTCGCTGCGCCTTGGTGGGTCCACGTTCCAATATATATGAAAATTTATGTCGTGGTTGCAATTACGGTGTGTTTAATGCTCGCGGTCCCCTGTGCGCATTCTGTGAGTGTATAGTGAATGGTGTAAGTTCCTTAAGAAGTGATACCCCCGAGGTTAGTCTAACGACAAGCAATAATATATATGAAAATATTTGTGAATATTGTGGTGTCATATACAGTGGAACAAATTGTAAAGAATGTCAATGCTGTCACATAGAACAAGTGAAAAGTGAAGAAAGTTTCATAGGCAGCGAGGAACTGTTAATAGAGAACAGTAAAAAGCAAAAGAAAAAAGTTAAAATAAATAAATCAAAATCATTTAATAAATCAAACAAGCCAAAAATTTTTTCCAATTTTTGGGAAACCCTAAGAAAACCAAAGATTACTTCTGCTGCGAATGAAGTGAATAAAAAACCTTTAGAAATTATACATCATGTGGACGGTTACGAACGAGTTTTTCATACCAAAGATACATTTGATCTGAAAAAGATTTGCGAACTCAAACGCAGTGGAACTAGTTGTAGTGACCAACATATTTATGGCAGATTAAAACAAAATGACACAAGTCTCGAAGTATTTAACTCCACACAATCTTTGACACAGTCAAGTAAAAGTTTAAGCATATTGCATGGCAAGAAACCGCGCATTTCTAAAGCTAAATTTTTGAGAACAACTCCTTCAGAAAGTTCTGTAAATTCGGACATTAAAGTGGAACCTAATGCCGCTACTATATATTTGAACAACAGTGTGTGCTATTGGATGACATTATTACGTAGTGAAATTCACGTTTACAATACCTTTAACGAACATAATCAAGAAACCTTGTGTTACCCAAAATCTATACCAGCGAAAAACGTGTTAAATTCTTACAAGGCGCCAGCAGTGACTAATAATAAAAAAAATTTTCAAAACTTAACACAAGAGCAAGAAGATAACGATTTTAGAGATTTGACGGAAACACTAAATGCTACAAAGTTTCATTACTCAATGACAAACACGGATTCTTGGGAAACACAGGAAATAGAGAAGATCCAACAACAGCCCGATTGTTATCAGTTGATGGTTGAAGAGTTCATGGCAAACATAATGAATAGACGAACAAAAGACAACAACAAGCAACAAATTGCTAAAGTTAAGGTTGAAATGGCAGGTGTCAATAATAGTGACAGCTATACTAATAATTACAACAGCAACTACAACATAGATAAGACCATTGACATACCTTTGCGTCAACCAACTACAACGACAACAAATAATAATAATAATCAGCACAACAATAATAACAACAGATATAAACGTCAAGGTATGTATCTGCGTTTAGAAGATCACAAACAACTACACCAACAAAACGGGGAAAAAGAAATAGAAATAAATTCGCACAATAATGAAATAAAAAAATCAACTCAGAATCAAAACAAAGATTGTAAACACAAAGAGCAGAGCGAAATAAGGGGAGAAATTTTAGAAATACAAAAAGAGATTAAAAGTGAATGCGAGAACAATACTGTCGCTACACCTGATACTGTATTGCCATCACAAAGCAAAGATCTAGAAACAATTAGTGGTTGCATTAAATCATCAGAGACTGACTGGGATTTTATTAAGACGGATAAAAGACGAGGCATACATGAACGTAATATTTTAGAAGCTTTCGAAGCACTTTTGGAACAAGAAAAAACGAATATTTTTAATAACACAGACGAAGATGATGATAATTTAAATATAAAATCACTTAAGAAAACACAAATTTCTGAATCTCAAAAATGTGTACAAAACTCTTTATTACTTCAACACACATTTGCTGATTATTCCCAGTCCATAACTTTTCATTTTCCTATGCAAACACTTGACGTTAAACAATTGATAAATCAACAGCAACTGTCCACTGCTTTAAATACGCTCATCACATGTTACGATAAATATCTAAACATATTTTTACACCATATTTATCAAACAAATACACAAACCACTGGTGCAATTGTCTATAAAATCCCAAATAAACAATTGGTGAGAAAATTTAAACAGTTTTACAATTACTGTGAGAAAAACACCGAACGTCAAATGAAGCCTAAAACAACAATGAGAGAATTAACATGCGTTAGTAGCAAATTGAAGCTTGACTTGAACGTAACGAATGTTTTCAACAACGGGCAACTGCAGTCAATAACTAATAATGAGTCACTAAATACGGAAAATAATTTAAAACAAGATAATTGTGTTGAAAATAAAACGATTTTGACATCTCAAGAAAATAACATCACGAATCATAAAGTTAAAACTCCACCACAGGTACCAAAAAGAGATCCCACAACGAAATTATCACCCACATCGGAAGCGAAAAGATTAATTGATGACAAAATGACAAAGCCTGGAAATAATCTAAGAACGGAAACTAAATCAGAAGATTCCAAAGAGGAAGAATCCATTTACCAACCCATATGGAAATTTGAAACTAAGGGTAAAGTATCCGAACGCTATAAAACTGATGATGACTATTATGATTTAAAGGCTTTGAAAGAGAAAATTCAACAAGAATCTCCCAACTCGGAAATACCTAAAATATTAATATCCGATGATATTATGCCAGAGGAGGAGGAAGACCACAACAATTGGGAACCGGATGAGGAATTTGTGTTCACAAAACAAATGAAAAAACAAAGATCCTCATCCTTAACTTCAGATCGTACGTCCACCATACGTTCTACTCACAGTTCGAATAGTTCTATTGGTACCTCCTCCTCTCTGAGCGGCAGTACCATTACAGAATTTGCCAGCAGCACTGCCACGTTGGCCTCCAATTTTAGCTCTAGTCTGAGGCATTATCTGTTTCGAAATATTGGCATATTTTATAGCTTGACTGAACCCAAGTTAAGAGCCATTATCTATGACTACGATCGCATTCATTCCTCTAAATATTTTGCCAAACCTATACTTCAGTCTGTCAACGTTAACGACAGTGGCCTTGGCAAATCGTTAAGTCCTTTACAAATTACAAAACTAAGACACACATCAATATCAGCCTTAGCCTCCTCATCACCCACAACTTCAGCTACTTCATCACCAATTTGTCCTACGAAAAGCTTAAATGTCGTTAAATCAACAAAGACTAACAACTCAGGGGTCGAAGAATTTTCTGATAAATTTTCCGGTGCAAAGCGAAAAGTTACTTCTATCAGCTCCTACCCTACTTCACAGTCAATACCCAGTTCAGTACAAGCTTGGAAATACCAACTGTTGGATACTAATTACATGGAGGATGAAGAGGATTTGGTGAGTTAATTTCTTTTTTAACTTTTTTTTTCTCTTAAGCTTCTTTTAATGGGACTTTTTTCTTATTGTTTTTTATGCTATTGTTAAGTATTTTATGGAGGGAAATTGCTGGGAACCTTAAAATTTTAATTGTCTATTGTTTAATGTTCAAATGAAACTTATTAATGATTTTATGTTAAAAATACATTTTTAAAATTTCATGCAGTAATTTATGTAGTAAAGAGGAAATTAATAGCAGAGTGCTCAAATCTATCTATATAATAATAAAACTGTGGCAAGTGTGTTGTGAATTTATAACTCACGAACGATCAATCCGAATTCGATGAAATTTTTAGGGTTTGTTTGTATGGTCGTTTGGTTTTTAGCGACTTATGACTGAAACGGGCCTTTAGGGCTGCATCGATATTAAAAAAATTTAAAACAGAAATAGATATTTTCTTGAAGTTTCAAGGAGATATGCTTATTTAAAAAATAAGGATCGTGAGAGATAAGTGGGGAAGAGGAAAAATGCGCGGAATTGATTTTGGCTAAAAGCAATTTTAAAAATATTTTAAAGATAAATAAGCTCTTATTCATAAGGTCCCATAAGCAGAAGGAAAGCTTTTATAACTCCCATATTAATCAAATACAAACTTTCTTAAAGAGTGGTGGTGGTGCGATTATTCCCATTAGGGTAGAGAAGCTCCCCGGGAATAGAAATTGAAAAATATGTGATAAGAACGTAGGTTGTGGGCTATCATCTAGCAATGCTGTCTGCTCATGTCGAATAAATGACCAAAGTAAATTTGTGAGGTTAGGCCAATTAAACGATTGGAATTTTATATTAAATTAATTAGTCGATGGCCATTTCGCTACCACTTACGTAGCTCTTCATGAAATTTCTCACAAATATTTTAAACAAACTAATAATAATGTCTCATTGATAGAAGGATTTTTTTAAAGATTATTTTGGAATGTGGTTAAAGCACACTCGAAAATCTAATTTTAGGGGTAGTCATTCGAAAAAAAAATTAATATTCGAATTTTCTTCAATTTTAGTTTCAAATAAATAAAATGTTTAAAATTTAATTGTTACATTTTTGTCGACTAACCGAATAATCGAATAAATGTCTAAAACTACTACCAGCTACAATAATTTTAAATTATAACAAATAAAGTTGCAATACAAACTTATTCGCATGTACAACTAAACGAGACTTGCGTCTGCTAGTCTGATCACGGTTCACGTTTTTTTGTGTCTACAAACATATGTCTTATTTAAATTTCTGTATCACGAATGTTTAGTGCTAATGGTTTGATGTTTACAATATTTTTAGTATTAAATCAGGGAATTTAAACTAAGACAGCATTTAAATTAAACAGCAATGAGTTTGTTAAAGTTATATGATTAAAAAATTTAAATTTTGTTGTTCTATACAAAGAATTTTATATTTGAATAATTGAAAACTTTTCTGAACGTTCAAAGTCTGTATAAAAAATAATGGAATTTTTTTTTAATTTCAAAATTTTTCACGTAGTTGCGAAGAGTTTCGTTTTGTAAAATGAGACCGTAAGGTTAAAAATAAATAATATACTTAAGTATATTTTTTGTATACATAAAGGTATGTATGTATGTTAATTCAAATTTTGTATCTCAGGTACCGTGAAATAACTTCCAATTGAAACAACTCCAAACAAAAAAATGAAATAACTCCCAACAAAAAATTCAAAAATCCCATAAAAATTTAAAGTTATTTCACATTGAAATAACTCCTAATTTGTTTGAGGTTATTTCATAATAATTCATTGGGAATTATTTCAAAATGAAATGACTCCCAAATAAAATAAATCCTAACTGGATTCTGTTGGGAATTATGTAATTATTTTGATAATTGGGAGTTATTTCATTTTTATTGGGAGTTGCAAATAATATTTGAAAAGTAAACAAAAATATTTATTTAAAAGTTAATTAATTCAATGTTTTATTTTTTTTTTAATTTATCCTCCATGATATATTGAGCATTGGTTTCGCTTACAAACTTTTTCTGTATAGGAGGCCTTTTCGCGGGCTGAAAGATTTTCTCGTCTGTGGTATTTTGAACACCGGCTTCGCTAACAAAATATTATCCTCCTTCGACCTTCAGGTATGGGAAAGAAGTTATTTCATTTTAAATAATCAAAAAGCGATTATTAGGAGTCACCTAATGGAAGCTATATTTTTTGGGACTTATTCCGTTATTCTGGGTACAGAGAAAACCTTTAGTCAGCGAAGCCGGTGTTTGTTATACCACATAAAATAAAATCCTTTCGCCCGGCCAAAGGCCGGCAATACAGAAAACTTTTAGTGAGCGGAGCCGGAGTTTGTTATATTATAGAGATTAAACCCTCCCATCCGGCCGGAACCGGCTACACAGGCCGGTATGGCTCAATGATCTCTCTTTGGTATATGGAACAGCGGCTTCGCTAACAAAATATTGTCTATATAGCCGGCCTTTGGTCATATATCTATGATGTGTGGTATGATATTAAAGTTAAGGACCGCTTTCATCGGGAGGTACCTGTTATACCATAGAGGCTAAAACAGGTAGACAGTGCCCGGGTGCAAATATAATTTGTATTGGGAATTATTTCCTTTTTGTTGGGACTTATTTCATTTGGGAGTTATTTCACGGTACCATGTATCTTACACCTAAAAAAAATTTATAAATTTTAAAAAATAGGTTCAATTACAAGGCACAGTGGGATAATTGAGCTGTAGGTTAAAGGCTCCGACAATCTGACAACCCTGTCGCGATCAAAAGACGGTTGATACAAAGCAAAAACAAATGCAGAAAATGAGTTACAGAGAAAACAGTAAAGAAATGCTTTGGTTTCATAAAGAAAACAAGATTGCGCCTCTCAGCCGTACAAAAAAATTTTCTACTGCGCATCTACATCAGCATAGAATGAAAATTTGATCAAAATATTAAACGGCAAGAAAAGAGATTTAGGCGAGTAAAACTTTTGAGTTTAAGCTTAAATCTATCTACAGAAAAGCTATTTCGAGCTACAAAAGTTTAAAATTTTGGCTTATATGAAAATTTTTATAAAAAATAATTTATTTCATTAGTTCTTGTAAATTAATAATTTTGTAAAGGAAATACTTAATAATTATTACCGACCTTAATGTCAAATAACTGAAAGTAAAATAACTTTTTCCATGCACTAAATTTGTTGTTTAAAATTAAATAATATCCAAAATTCTTAAAATTGAATTTAATTTTTTATTTAATTTAATTTTCCTTTTTCATTAAGCACTGGACTAACTTTTCGAATTTTAAAATACGTTTTTGCTCTATAAAATTATTTTTTTGCTATTTAATATGATCAGCCTTTTAAATCAAATATTTTGCAAACCGTCTTAAAAAACTTATTTTATTTATTATTTTTATCACATTTATTAACTGGACATTTCAATTTTATTTTTAATAAAAATTTCACATTTTTTAGTTTAATATGTTGCACTTTCCGTGCCAAAATGTACTTTGTTTACAAAAAATATTATAGGTCTACAATGTTACACAAACGTGAGTTCGATAGACAACAAACTAACGGACCTGCGCAATGCGTAATCATGTTTATTTGATTTGTGCTTTGCTTTGTGTGTGCATTTTGTCTAACCAAATTAATATTTTTATTCGTATATTTTATTCGTAAAAAGTTAGTTGGTTAAATAGATGATGTTTACAATGCACACAACTTAAATTAAATATATGCAAAGAAGGATGAAACGATCCAGAAAATGCTGCATTGCATTCTGCTGTTGCCTAATTTTTCTTGTTTGCTATAGAAAACGTCCGCGTACGTAAAATAGTTTATCTTTCTAAAAAAGGTTTTTGGAAATAAAAAAAATTAAAAATCAATTTTCTTTGTTTAATGGATAATACTACATACAAAATGCATGAATACATTTATTTACATTATTTAGGGTTGCTCTACGAACAAAAGATTTGATTTGGGGAAAAGAAAATGAGTTAACTATCTTCCAAAATGTTAGAGATAATACATATGTGCTTCGTGTTTATTTCTAAATGGTTAAAAAATTCGTTATACCTAAAAAATATTATTGTTTATTTAAAGGTAGAAACAACAAATTTGCTTACGAGCATTAAGATTATAAAATTGGTTAAAAAATTAATAAAATCGTAATAATTTCATTAAAACTTTTCACCTAGTTAAGGCACTCTGCTTTAGGATAACATAGGCTATTACGCGCAGTCATAGATATAGTTTATTTGTCTCATCCGTTGGCGAAATTTCAATTTCAGTCTTTAATGTTAATTATCAAGTTTTGAACTTTTGATGGACTATTTTGGTGGTGAATTTTTGTTTTTGTAAAGAAGTTTTACTTACTTTTACTTTTACCATTTCACCACAAAAAGTTGAAAATGGTTATAACTAAATTTGTCATTTCGTTTGTAATTTCTACAAAATCCATTTTTGACCCCATAAAGTAGATATATTCTATATTATGCATAGCAAACAAAACTTTAAATATGCCAATCGATCAGACATAGTGTCGAAAGAGGTGCTATTGGAAATCAGCAAGATCGGTCCATGTCCTTAGATGCAGCGGCAAAACACCACGACTACCTTTAATATTTCCATATTATTTGGGATAATAAAGTTACTCAATCAAAAACAAATGTATGAGGCGATAGAGAATTAACAAATGAGGAAATCGGCACTCGCCTATATTTTCCCAGTTACAGGTTTCTGAAATTTTTTAAAATGTCAATACGGGTATCATTTTAAAGCTTTTGATGAGATCGTTAGGAAATACTAAAAATTTTAAAAATTCTTAACCCATTAAGAGCCGATGACATTTTTATGTAGAATTATGTATATTAAGCACTTCATTTTTACTTATTTTTTCTCTGTCACCCCACCATTAGCTGTTTAGATTGGAGTTACCTCACTAAACTAGATTTACAAATTTCGGCGTAGCCGAATATGGCACTGTTACTTGTTTTTTTTTTTTTTTTTTTTTTTTTTAAATTAATAAAATGCACATCAAATACAAAAGTATAATTTTTAATTAAAAACTTTTTGTATTTTTTTTAAAGCAATTAACGAAGAAAACAAATTTTTAAACCACCACTGCTATATTATTATCCACAACTTTAAAAGTTTTGTGATTGTATCTTGAATTTATAATCAAGTGACTCAATTTATTCAGGGTTTAAATAAAGTCAATTCAATTAAGTAGAACAAAATTATGGTCAATGGCGAACAACAAAAATAAAAAAATTAAAAAAAAAAAATAAAAATAATAATTACATTTATTTATTCACCAGCAAATTGTGGTTGCGAGATGCAACCAACCATATTCTAACTTTAGTGGGATTCTTTTTATTCTCATAAATTATATTTGAAGTTTGAACAAATTTTTATTTCTATAAAACAACAACGTTTTAACCTTCATTAATACAAGGTCCAATTATGGCGAGACAGGTTAAAAAGTTACTTAATCAATTAAAGATGTTGAAAGTCGTAGGTTAATAATAATAAAGAGTCCAGTAATTGGCGTTACATGGTTGTAGAGCAAATAGTTCAAATATTTCTTAGTTGTGACTAAATTTTTTCTAAGACGGTTTGTTTTATAGAATGTTTCATTATTAAAGTAAAAATAAACTTAACGATTTGAGTGTATGGCATCAATAAAAGAGCACATGAAATTTATGGTTTATTATTACTGACTTGTGGCCAGTTCTCGTATTCTGTACATATACATATACCTGGTCGCACTATCTCTTCTGCAGCTAATATATTTGTTCGTGCGATAGGGCAGATGTGAAAGGTAAAACTTCTGTCCACAGTGCAGGATTGAATATGTAGGAGTTGCCTAGCAAACTGAAGTAGTGATGAAGAAACAGTTATAACTGATAGCAAAGATAGGAGCTCCATCTCGTTTTTGGTTCTAATAGAGATATTGTACAATAGCACAGTGTTGCCATTTATGACAGCCTCTCCTGTGATCATTAAATTGTTGTATTTTAATTTTGTCCTGCGATAAAGTCATTTAAAATTATATTAAAACTGCATTTTCTTAACTCTACTGATTAATCTATTTGTTCAAAATATGACGTTGTGAATTTTTTTTTTCAACAAATTGACTGACTCATTTAAAAAGATTGACTGTTTGTGTTTTTCCCATTTTTTAACACATGAAGCACTGTAGGGCATTTAGAAAGCAAAAAAAAAAAAAAAAGATTTACAACTTAGTGTTGTTATGGTAAAGCAGGTAAACATTTATACATTTGTAAGAAATATACTTTTTTTATTTTCTTGAATGCATACCGTTTTTATTACTATTGTTCATTCATTAATGCCAACTACTGTTTAAAAGTTTGTTAACCCTTTTATGTTCAAAATAATAAATGAATCCAACAACTGCAAAAACCAACTAAAAGTTTTTTTTAAACATTTTTCCATTTTTTTTTTTTTGCATAATATGGTGCATCATCTTTTAGCAATTTTTTATGTGATGGTCAGTGTTGTAGTGGTGGGTACTGAAGTAGAAATGTGGTTGGTACTTATTTGGATACGCAAGCTAATTGTAGAGTAAAGACATTTTTGTTTTAAATTTACTTTACAAATTTTTAAGTGCACGTAATTGTTGTGGTTTTAACGAATATCGGCGTTAGTCGGTTCTTAGAAATTGATGCAAAAATAATTTATTATAAATATTTTGTTATTAGATTTGTTTACATGATTAATAACGTTACCTTTTTATTTTTTCGATTGATTTGCAGTACTAACAAAGTATGTCGACATATATTCCACAACCAATGAATTATTTTCATAAAAAAAAAGAAAACCGCAAGGGGAAATATATTGTTGTTTCAGAATATATGTGGAATGTAGCGGCAGTACCACCGTTTTCGTTCGACAATATATGATATCAATCTATGTTAGCAAAAATTTGATCATCAGGTTATTGTTTTTTTTTCGTTTTCTCAACTGATTACTATCTTCTTAAGGTCTGATAATTTAATATAATTCTTGCAGGGTCCACGAATTTGTCTGCGTGTCATTTCTAATTTGATTAAAATTAAAAAATTTATTTTTAACATTTTTTCCATAGTTCTGTAGACAGTGTTAAAAATTTTCTATTTAAAAAAATAAAGTCTGCTAACAACTGTTTTATTACCATTATACCAGTAAAATAAGGTGCTTTCATAGTTGTATCTCTATCTTCTCTACGAAATGATTTATTTTTACGAAAAAAAATCTACCTCCTCACAAAATGTTTTTCAAATCCACCAAGCTCTTTTTTTGGTGTACGAACACAGACAGACACAAAAAAATTTCAAAAATAATTGTTTTGTTTTTCATATCAATTACTATCTACATTAACATAATTTTCAAAAATATATTTAATGTACAGAAATGACGCCTGCTACAAAAGAAAAATTGTAACTCTTCGCTGATATAAATATTATTTAGTTAAATTTTTATTTTTTATGAAAAATAACAAAAAACTTTTTTCATTATTTTTATTGATTATTAATTTAAATGACAAAGCTACTCTATTAAACAACAGTATTTAAATTAGAAAACAACTATGAAAATTTGTTCTTCAGAATCTTTTGTATAGTAATTTACTTAAATCCAAAAAAAAACAACAAAAAGTTAAGACAAATGTAAAAAATTTAACTAAACGGCAACAGTGTTGCCGGGAATGTATTTTTTACTTTGAAAACGCTTTTATATGAAAATTGACTATTTGGAATCTTGTTTATACTCACCCTTATTCTAGTTGTCGGCGTCGTCGTTTTAGTATCAATATATTGTATCAATGTCGGCCTCAATTCAATAAAAATTTTGCATTCTATAACGATCCTGTGACGACGTTGACGGTTTATCGATTTTTATTAAATGCAAATGCACATTCCTAAGTTTATTGTTAAATTTTATTTGTGTTTGATACTTTTATGAAAAAATGTTTTGTATAAATGAAGAAAATTTTTATTTAATTGATGATGAAAGCTCGAAAAAACAAAAACTTGTGTTGGAAAGGTAACTTCTTCGGCAGAATTGCAGTATTTTTAATTTGCTAGATCGCAAATATTTACATATGTTTTGCCTGTTCCTGGCTGTGCTTCTGCAGTAAATCAGTTTGATTATTACATGGCAATTTTCTTTAAGAATTTTTGCCACAGCTTCTTCAATCGGACAGAGTGAAAATTGTTTAAACATTTCACCGCCACTGGCCTTACGCTCCGCATTTTTTACTTTGAATAATAAACTTTGCCACGCCTTCAAAGTTATTTTTACAAACTTTTTCCTATTTGATTCTTTACTTTTTACCTCTTGCCATCTATTTGCTAATCTTCTAGGCGGACCAAGAGAATTTATTATTTTTTTTTTATTTAAAACTGCATGGAGCAGTGCCTCTGCGAAAACGCAGTGTAGGAGATGGATTGTTCTGCAATTCTTCCACCAATTTTTTTAAATTGATTTTTATTTGTAACCTTCACTTTTTTACATTTTCAATGTTATATTTAGTTTAAATAAGTCGACATGCAAAAAGGCGTCGACAAAAAACAGAGTTGCGTCAATACAATATCGTCGTCACATTTGTTATAGAATACAAAAAATCTTTGAGCAGTAAGCGATAAGTGTCAACAACTACAAGTAGAATAACAAATTGAATGCAACATTGATATTTGACGACGCCGACAACTAAAATGAGGGTGGTTAATTTGTTTAATTGTGTTTGATTCCTTTAAATGTAAATATTTCATGATATTCTCATGAAATATTTATTATTTAAAACTACAAAATGAAATGTATTACTGCGGGGAAACCATATCCATATGGCCATTTCGCTACTGCTCATATAGCTCATCAGTAGCAGTAGCGAAATTGTCACATTGATATGATTTCCCTGAATCAAGCAACATTAAAGTAAAATAGCATTAATCAAGAAGTTTATTGGGAAAATCTATTATTTTTATTTCCAGATCTTGTTTTTTGTCTTAATTATATTAAAGGATTCACAAAGTTATTTAGGAATTTCGAAACCTTATTACACAATACCATAACGTAGTTGCTATTTAATGTGGACAAATTAATCATTTAAGTAATAAATCTATACATATAATAAAAAAATTAAAAATTTGTTGTAGGTGTATATAGTAATCGATAATGGAATACAAAATACCAATTTGAATAAAATTTTGTGAAGAGGTCCCTTAGAACCTTGGTTTTATTTTGGTAGATGGAAAATTTTTAACAATTTTTAAAAAACTCAACGATAAATATCTAAAAACGCATTTTTTTTTATTTAAATTTAAATTAAAAAAAATTAAAAATGACACGCTGAAGAAGTCGAGGGCACCTTTTATGTGTAATAAATACTTAAAATGTAATATTAGCGCTGAAAAAAATTTAGCATTTTAGTTACTCAACATATTTCAGTACTTCCTAAACGAACTTTTAAAATAATTAAAAATAAAAATAGAAAACAGTTTTCTTATTATATCCTTTTTTGTTTGTTTGTTTGATTGTTTTTGATTTACTTACTTTTTCACACACTTAGAGTTGAGTTTCTGTGTTTGAGCTGAAAAAATCTAAATCTTAAATATTTTGCCAGTACTATTTTGTATGTAGTAAAACAGTTTTAAGTGAAAACTGTTAATAAGACACCTCCAATTAGGCTTGCCAGAGCCAATTTGCCAAAAAGCTTGACATTGCCCAAAAAAAAACTTGATTTTGAAAAAAAAACTTGACAAATAAAAACACTAGTGGTTTTTATTTAATTTTTTTATTTTTTTTGTTTTCATAAAAATTACGAGTATTAGAATAAAAACAAAAATATCATAAAAAGTAAAAATAACAGAAACAATGTAAAAGAAATAAAAAAACAATATAAGAATAAAAATTCAGTCGTTATATATTTTAAAAAAACTTAGGCGTTATTTAAAAAAATATAGGTACTATTTATTTTGCCACATATATTTCGTATTCTTAGATACAGAATTAGTTAATTCTCTACCATCGGGTGTTGTTAAAAAATGTTGAAAGTTTTTGCAATCCTCATTAAAATTAATTCTTCGGCTTTTATTATATCGAAGGACATTCTATTCCTATCTTTGGTATATAAAAAATATGTATCATATTAGTCCTTAGTTGTATTGATAGTAAAAATATGCTCCTTCGATGTGTTTTTTAGAAATATAATCTTACTTTTTTAAGTATTATTACATGTGTAGCTAGAATAAATTTGAGAAAGAAAGTTAACTTACAAAAAACATTGACAAAACACTTTTTCACTTGACACTTGACGCGCATTAAAAAACTTGACAATCAGGCCAAATCAGGCCCGTCTGGCAACCCTACCTCCAATTGATGACCTTAAAAGCCCAAGTATTATTTATATACAATAAATTAATAAATTTTAGTAGTACATATACACAAAAAAGTGGAAAATTAATAAAACAACATAAATAGATTTTATTTCTTTGGTACCATTTTCTGCTTCAAATTAGTACTCTTAAGTTTCCCAATACCGTCACTATTTTCTTGCAATTTTATCATCATGCCACTAAGCATACAGAGGTGAAACACTTGGCATATGAAAATAATATAATCAGTTTTTCTGCAGGTTCTCAAGAAAGAGACAAATATAGTGTTATATTGTTATGAACAAGGCATAATAAACAAAACAAAAACTAGATATTTTACAAGAAAACATACAGCACAAAAAGTTTTTGCCACAAAAAAAAATTATTGTTTATTCGCGTAAATAAAGAAATCATTTACGAAGTATTTTTAATTTGTAAAAAATGTGATATGTTGTGGTCTTACAAGATAAAAGAAGTGAAAAAGCGCTTAAATCTGCAGTGTTTTTGAATGCAAATATTGCGATCTGTGGCAGAAAAGCAGTGTCGTTTTTTGTGGACGTGTTAAAATTAAAAACTATAACTATTTTGTCAAATGATTAATATAAATTTAACTTGATCAAATAAAAACATATAAATATCACTTTTTCTTATTTATTTTTGCCTATAATAAAACATTTAATTTTTTCTTGCGCCAGAAACACAAATCAAAACAAAATTGAAGTCGATAGGATGTCAAGAAAGAGATGCATAGAAAAAACGAGACGACTATAGTCTCGTGACACCTCTGTATACTCGGTGATCATGCATAACATTCATAAATTTCGTAGCCATCTTTGTATGTAAATAAAAACAAAAAGAAGCACAAAGAAAAATACTTCCATAATACCTGCGATTTCTGCGAATTAAACTGAAAGTTTGTTTTAAGCACGCATGTGCAACATTTTGCGAATATGTATGTACAACATAATAAAAGACTGATGTAATCGAGGTACATATGTATATGTGGGATTATTAAAGTACACTTGCTACAAAAAAAAAAACAAATTTTAGTTAATAACAGTTGTTAAAGTAGTTAATTAAAAAATGTTTCTTAGTATTGAAAAAAATTATAAGAGACGGTATATTTTGGAAATGTTACATATTGTAAATACTCCATTGACTAAATGAATTAATTTTAAAGCAGATACAGATAATGTCGCTCATATATACAGACACTTTATTCACAAAATAACATAAATGTTTTGTTCTTAATATATGTATGTAACACAAAACACATTTTTATATTTTTGTGTTTTGAAAAATTTTTTAAACATTGTTTTTTAATTTCATTATGACAAAAAAATTTTTTTTTTTTTTTTTTTTTCAATTGTTAATTAATTTTGTTATTTTGATTCAATATCAATATTCATTTTGTTTCCTGAAGAAGGTACGCAGAAAGTACCGAAATATTGAAATAAAATATTAATAATAAAAAAATATAAGGACCCAAAGCTTAATAAAATAGAAAATAGTTTAAAAATAAGTTTTTTATTAAAAGATCATTAACTTGTGGTTAATATGTTTACCCTGAACGTGACCTAATTGCTTTTTTATAAAAATAATATTTTAATATAAGATCTTATGAATCATGATCTTTTCGTACTAGATTTTTTTTTTAATAGAGTTTTTCTTTTAACGTTGGAACACGTGTTTTTTTTCGTTGCCAGCCAGAGACTTAATTTATACTCGTTTCCTTTTTCGTAAAGTTTCCAACAACTTTATCTGCAGGTCACATTAGTCAAATATTTGACCAAAAAGCGTAACCAGTATTTTTACTAATGTTTATTCAATCATTCCTGCCACGTAAGTATATTACGAATGATGATTTCAAATATAATAAATGTAATGTCTTGCCTTTTGTATTGAGTAGGATCTTATATTTCTTAATAAGTATTTGAGAGGGACAAACAAATTTTTTCCACAATTTAGTGGTTACGTCTACTGTGCTTTTTTTAGCCATGAAATTTTAACTTTTATTTCTTCTCTGTTATTATGTCTTGTTCGTTTATTTATTTACTATTAATTTCATCAGAATATAATTAATCCCACACGCTTCTGTTTCAAATACTTGTAGTCACTTCCTTTTTTAAACAAACAACGACTTGTTTCGTATATTTTTTTTTAATATATTTTTTATTGTGTTAAAAATTAAATGCTTAAGTACGAGTTGATATATTGTAAATTGCCCGTTTTGTCAGCAACCACATATAGTACTTGTAATTTTTCAGACTACACATTCAGACAAATGTTCTCCATTTTTACTCAAATTATCAGTGCTGTTTATATTTGGTATTGCAGTATTGTTTAGAATTGTTTCACGAAAGTATTGCAAAGATGAGAGAAGAAAAAACAATGCAATTTTTTATTTAAAACAAGGCTTGATGTCGATGTTCAGAAATTAATTTATCTACATCGAAGTTTATGTAGTGCTTAGTAATATTATAATATTAGACTTTTGTAGACACAAGTGCAAAAATGTTTATGTTTTTATTCTTTAAGAACTTAAATTAAATTTTATGCTGAAGTTAAAAATATTATTTTTCGTAAAAATTTATTAGAAGAAATAAAGAAAAGTTAACCATCTAACCAGCAAAAATTTTAGAAAAGGTAATCGAGTGTTGAATTGTTGATTTTTAACGGAAGTGCTTCCCAACTAGATTACCAACCTAATGATTGCAACAAGGCATGAGAGGTTTATAAGTAATTACTGCGAATTTATTACATTGATTATTAAAGGAAATAATGACGATTTTTAATACATATTTTAAGATATTCTCTTTTAACTTAAAGAACTAGTTCAGTTGCTACTTCCTTTTTTGCGAATTAATGTAATGAGTTTTGTAAGCAAGTAACAAAATATGGTAATCACAAAAGTAAGTCATTAAATGGCAAGTACTTTTTAAGGTAATGTCTAATTTTTTGTTGGGTAAGTAATGTTGATTGAGTTTTTAAAAAACTAATTACAGGACGAAAATTATTTACATATATTTTATTATTGCATTGTTTTACATCATAAGCGTATATTTTTTTGTGGCAAAAACTAACATATCAATTTTTGTGGGTCTGGATAAATTTACTTACCTAAACACGCATTTTTTACTTCGTCACTTCGATGAATCTCAACTTATCTAGACTGCGTTGTTACTTCTTAAACCACTACTGCCAAACGCTGTTAATATGATGTTAAATTCATTCCATTCTCTTCGTTGTTTTTTAAACAGGTGACTGGACCATTTGATCTTCGGTAACCCTTTCACTGCGGTGGTTATACAACAATGGTTTGCCTTTTTTAATCTCCCGCTTTACGTTTAACCATCTCAACTACTTTCCTCTAAATACAGGCTTCTTAACCATATTAATAGCTGCGCTAATATTCAGGTGCATTCATTAATATAGCTGTCGCGGCTACACACAGTAATTATTTTCTTTTTTTTCTCTAGATTCGGGGAGGTTTGTACTGCTGTTATTTATTTTTTATTTATTTATTCGCTTTTTTCAAAACAAATCATCCAACTACATTTTTTTTTTCTAAATTTTTTATCTGAGTCTATGGAAAGAAATCTTCGCAGGCTGATGTACATTTAATGTTTACATTTAAAGAAAACTTAATTAAACTATAAAGATTGTTAAAATCGCAACAAAGTCTTCTAAAGGGCTTATCGTTGGCATAATTTTGGCAAACAAATTGAATGTGAATTGGTGAAAAATTTCTGGTTGGACGTACAGTAATGTTAAAGTATAAATTTCCAATAAGCAATTCCGAACAAACAACTCCAGTAATCAAATTAAATAAAAACGTAACATTGAGCATATTTATTCGGCTTTGTAGAGACGGTAGCCCAATTTCAGCAAGTCTGGTTTTATATGACGGTAAATTGGAAAAATAATTTCGGTATACATTTCGTAAGCAAAATAACAGAAATTGTTTTAGAACAGATTTAATTTTATTACTATGCACGATATACTGTGGGTCCCAAACAACGGACCCATGTTCTAAAATTGGTCTTACTAAAGATGTATAAAACTGCTTGGTGATGTGAATATCAGTGAATTCCTTGGCCCATCGTTTGATGAAAGCAAGTACCCCACGCGCTTTATTTGATATCGTAGCAGTATTTTGAATAAAATTTAATTTAGCATTTAATAAAATATCCAAATCTATGATCGAATCAACAATTTTCAACTGATAACCTTCAGAAAAGAACGGATTGTGTGTATCAATTCGTCTGGAAAAGTGCATATGTTTGCACTTGTTATGCACTCAGGAACCTTAAATATCAACAAAAATCACAAAAAGTAGGGATTTGACAAAAATTGTTTGATAATAAAAAAACTTCATACTTTTCAAAATATCGAACTTATACCATAAAGTTGAAAAAAAGTGTCGAAAATTTATTAGATCTTCGAATTTGTGGATAAAACATAAAATATACAAAGTTTAACAAAAACTCAAATTTCGTCCAAAAATACTATTTAATGAAAATGGGGCTTTTTTTTTACTAAGAAGCTGTTTTTATATATTAGTATTTTCAAATAAACCAATTTAAATTTTTTGTGATTTTTCTTAAATCTGATTCCTTGTCTGTGGTGAAGGAGAACGTTTGAAAGGAGATTTGCTCGCTGGAACAAAAACACAAATAATTATTTATCCAAAACAATATTTTGTTTTCATTAGATTTAACAAATAGTGATAATTAAAGTAAATATTTATGCTTAAACTGCTTTTTACAAAAAAAAAAAAAAAAAATAAAAATAAAAAAAATAATAAAATTAAATAAATAAATATGAGCCAAAATATAAAAGCAGGGGAAAAAATTCCAACAAAAAAGTAATAATAAAAAATATTTAAGTACGACTATAAAAAGTAGGCAAATAAAAAGGGGGAAGACTAAAAAGACACATTTGAACAAACAAAATATTAAAACTTTATGTAAATTGTTTTTAATAAAAAAAATTAAAAAAAAAGTCATGCAGCCTCAAATTAAAATTGCTATTTCCCCTTTTAAATATCTGTAGTGAAAAAAAAAAAGAATTAAATATATTTGCTTAATATTAAACAAGGTTAAATTAATTTAAAACTTTTAGTTAACTTAAGAGAAATTTTATATTACACAGTGGGCCAGAATGGAAATATTTTGAAAATAACTCAGCTGTTTATAATTAACTATAACAGAGCAGTAACTGAGCTTAAGTTTTAAAACTGGGTATATTCTTTTTTCTGGGTGTGCCGCTATTTGGTCTAAATTTTCCAGACGTTCCACAATTCCCAAAATAAAGAACAAAAATTTTCAAGTTGGAATTTCTACTCTTATAAAGTCCATAAATGGACTAGGACTTAAGAAATATTTTCAGCAGCAATTAGGAGTATATGTAGATTTATTACGGCAGTTTTTGTTTTCCGATGCAAGCTTTGAGATTAGAGAATATATAGGCTAAAGTCGAAATGTCAATGTTGAACAGGTCCTCCACACAAAAAAATATATTATATATTCACTAAAAAACTTTTTTTTTAACAAAAAATAAAAAAGAAAAGAGTCCTTTCTAGGCTGAAATACACAAAACTGCAATCATATAATCATAAGTCATCAAAGAATAAAATTTCAGAATTTTCTAAAATATTTTCAAAATGCTTCTTTGCTTCTGCCCCACTATGATTTGCCATTTCTATTTATTAAAAAAGTTATATAAATAAAAAATAGAATTTCAAAAAAATTTTACATTTTTGTGTTCATAATTATCTGGTTGGATAGAGTGTCAATTCTTATTATTTCCGTTATAATACCAATGATAAAAAAAAGGTTAAAAAAGGGTGTCCCCATTGAAAATTTATTTCATATACTGGATCTTAGCTTTAAAACTAACTGAAGTCCTATATAAGAAGTGAATTGTACATACGCATATAGTGCTCTGGCTTAAATCGCAGTAAGCAGACCTTTAAAAGATTTAGAGTATTTTTGCCCGCTAAAACAAAGAATAAAAAAAGGGTGTGCTCATTAAAGATCTCAAATGTATGCATATATGCAAATTTTTTACTGAAGGGTGGCCTACACATGCTGCGGAACACTTTCATTTCACTCTTCCCCTCTTTTCCGCAAACTCAACACTTTGTAAAGTAAAATTTTTCAAGTCTAAAAGAAGTTTCAGATACTTATTTCTCTGAGAAGCCCTAGGAATTTTTTAAACTGGTTTAAAAATTCATATGAATCAAAAATGCAAAACTAATTATGGGTTTCCTTATTTGTATTTGATTTTGTTCATTTATATATTTCCCTCTTTTTTAAAAAAGCAACAAATTTTTCTATAAAGAAAAGAAATAAAATATCAATTAACAATTAAAAAAAATAATAATAAACAAAAACAGCACAAAAATGAAAACAAAAGTTTCCTTACACGCGTACCCACATTCAGACCAAATAAAGAGGAGG
This sequence comes from Gymnosoma rotundatum, assembly GCA_916610165.2. Taxonomy (NCBI): domain Eukaryota; kingdom Metazoa; phylum Arthropoda; class Insecta; order Diptera; family Tachinidae; genus Gymnosoma; species Gymnosoma rotundatum. Next base: position 72,136,626 of record OU744340.1, read on the forward strand.
CATGTTTAATATTTATTTATTTCAAATTAAATATTAACAACTCAGTGAATGTAAAAACTCTGGTATGTGACTGTCTAGCATTTACGAAAAAACAACAACAAATAAAAGTTTTTGAGGTTAGGCCCCTCTGCAGCGGTAACCAATATGACAGTTACGCTCCACAGATGACTGAGTGACTGACTTATTAGCGCGTACTCACCATTTTGAGTAAATCAAGTTGTAATTTTTTGTTCTGTGTAATTTTTAAATTATCAAATTCAATACTTAAATGGGGAATGTTTTGCGTTTTAGTGAAAAAGCGAAAACAAAAAATAAAGCTATAAATCACAAATCATTAAATGTTACGTGAGGTGATGTCATATACGAGGGTTTCTATAAAATTATGTTTCTTAATTTTGTTTAGTTATTATGATACATGGGTGCACTGCACTACATGATGGTTAAAATGCATTTAAAATTTGCACTAAATTTCTACTTAAAAAAGTGTTTTTAAATATCGTTATTCATTTAACTTGGAAATAATAATGTGTGTTATAAGTTTTATAAATTTGGAAAGACTTTACTGGCAATGCAAATAAAATTTCTATAAAAATTTACTGCTAATGAAAATTAAATTTCAGTTTCAGTAAAAATTTATTTTTAATACAATTTAACTGGCACTGCAAAAGTGTTCATTAATAGTTATTCTGAGGACACTCAACAGACAATCCGTTAGGTGTTGTCTTTCTGCTGTGTAACACTGTAGCGCTTGCAGTGACGTTAAATGTTAGACAAAAGAGGGTGGGTGGCCATTAAAAAAATGATTGACTAATAATTATTTACAGAATGTGAGTGATTGCCATAATAAATTATAATGTGCGTACAGCAACAATAAACTGATATTAAGGCGAGGACAACTTTATTTAAAATGCATTTTTCGTTGTTTATTTACTTTGTGTTTTTATAAACAAAAATTGAATTTATTTTATTATTTACTTTGTACACATTTCAAAAGTTTTAATAAAATTTAGCGGTAAATTTATTATCAATATACTTTAAGTAAATTTAATTTTTTAAACAGACCTAAAAATTAATATTGAATAAGATAATTTTGTAACTGATAAGAGATATTTGCTGGACTTCAAAAAACATAAGCATGTGATAAGAAAAATATTTGTGTAATTGAGTAAACAAAATCCTACAGTTGGGAAGTAGATATGTATTTCTACTGTAAAATGCTATTTCTCATTTGAGATATTTGGGATATTCTGTAAAATTTGATACTGTCCCAATGCAATTAGATTTTTTACACTGAAATCCTATTTTATGTTAATAAAATACATGATTAATGAAACTCTTTGTCTTGCTTAGTGGGTTGCCTAGTAATGGAGAGAAAATGAGCTAGCCGAAGAAGCCTTTATAAAAGTGACTAACCCACACATGTGACCGTTTTTTATATTAGAAAAACGGCATAAAATTCAAAAGAAAAAAACACGGCTGTCAGCATAGCAAAATCATAAAGATTCAACGTTGTTGATCTTTATGTAAAATAAATTTGATGTAGATTCTTTTCATACGAAAGTTTGACATTTCCAGCAATGGCAAAAATGAATAAATTCACCACTGGTATCACCTCGTACATGATTCCGCTATGGCTGAGAGATATTTTCTCCCTTTATCCTTTAAATAGAATATATATAACCCTTTTTATATCCACGGTATTATATACAAAAAACACACGATATTTTTATACCCTTTACCACTGGTCATTTCGCTTGTCATTTCTACAATATCCATTTCCAACCTCAGAGAGTATATATATCCCGAGTTCTTATGTATAGCGCAGTTGAAGTCGTTCGGTCCAACACGAATTCGGACGGACCACTAAATGAGGTAGAAAAAATTTTAATACGCCAATCGATCAGATATAGTTTCGAAAAGTTTGCTACTGAAAATCAGCACGATCGGTCCAAGTCCTTCGAGCCAGCTAGCAAAACGTCATACCTGTCTCTAATTTTTCTATATCTTTTTATACCCTTCACCATAAAAAGTAGAAAAAGGGTATAATTAAGTTTATCATTCCGTTTGTATTTCTTCAATATCCATTTCCGACCCCATAAAGTGAGCGATGTCCGTCTGTCCGTCCGTGCTAGTGTTGAAAACAAGTGTGTATTTGCAAATCGATCAAACATAGTATCGAAAGAGGTGCCATTGGAAATCAGCCAGATCTCGAAATTTTCTACATTAATTGGAACAATGAAGTAACTGCAATAAAAAAACAAATACACGGGGCAATAGAGAATTGAAAAATATGAAAAAAAAATCAAGTAAAAAAATTGCCTCTCGCCAATATTTCCGGAGTAACGGGGCTCTGAAATTTTCCAATTTTTTTAAACATCATTGGGCTGGAGGAATCACTGAACCTTTTTTTATGAAAATGATGCAGGTCAAGCGCAATCAGTCTATGGTGTTCGGTATCGTGAAATGACAACCAGTTTTTTCTTGCCTAGAATTGAAGAAATTAATGTGGAGGGCACGTGTTTTCAACAAGACGGCGCCACATGTCATACAACCCACAGTAACAATTCAACTGCTGCATCAGTCATTTCCCGGTCGTTTTATTTCTTGTTTTGGAGACCAGAATTGGCCACCTAGATCGTGCGATTTAACACCTTTGGATTTTTTTCTTTGGGACTTTTTGAAGTCTATGGTTTACGCGAATAAGCCGACAACGACTCATGCCTTAAAAGAGGCCTTAATGAAATACCGCAGCATTTATGCAAAAAGGTCATTAAAAATTTCATTAAAAGATCACGTGTGTGCCAGCGAGCCGCGGCGGCCATCTGCACGATATCTTGTTCAATACATAACCTCATTCTGTCTACTTTACGATATAATAAAGTTTCACGATTTTTTTTTAATATCTATGTTTTATTTAAAATTTAAAAATTGCATTCTAGTTGGGACACCCTTTATGTTATTTCGAAAATCATACATATGTTTTTTGTTAATGTTAATGTTTTGATACGAATCAAATAAAAGTTGGTAGCGATGGCAAATACAATCATTTTTGCCGGTAACCTAACTGTTAACAGGATATAAAAAAGTACTAAACACTGCGAAAATGAATAAATTCGCACTTGTTACTATCTGGAATTTGATTCGCTTTGAATTTAGAACTGTTGCTGTAACATCAATAAATAACAACTTTGATTTTCTTTATCTTTTTACAGATTGTTTCCGAATGTGAAATCTTACGCGCTCAACAGATCAAAGAAGAAATTGATCAATCACAACCGACACAGCCGCAACAATTTATTCAACGTTTTAAGAGTCGCTCGACAGAAAATTTTTTAGATCTGCCCATCGAAGATGACAAGAAGACTATTGCCGAGCGATTGGCTAATATGTACACGAGGTTTTCGCCAAGTGAGTTAAAAATAAATTTCTTTTTATTTTCTTATTCCATAATATAACAACGGATTTAAAAAGAAAGTAAAGAAGCATGCAAGTATTTATGGAAACGTTTTTAAACAGCATCAGCTAGAATTTTATCATATCAAATTTGGGAATAAAAAAAAAATAATAGAAATACAATTTTTTCTAAAAGCAGTTGCTGTGAGACTTTTTAACACATTCAAAGTGAAGCTTAAAAGGTCTTAGTTGCTAAGATTTATATAGTTTAATATAATTGATTCTCTAAATTTTTCAGTTCTCCGCAAAGCAAGATTTCGTAAAACCTTTAACTTGGATTTTAGTGATAACATCTTTTTATTTGAATCTAAACTTTTTCCTCCAAAAAATATCATTACATTTTTAAAAACGTGGAGTTGGAGAATAAGGAGAACACGTTTTAAATTTGTAAAAAAAATCGTATATTTGTATCATTTTGGCATAATATCGCTTTACGTTTTTTTCTTGATATCTTTGTTACTGATTGATCATATTTCTAGAGAAATAACAGCAGTTTTGGTTTTATTTCTGTTTGCAGAATGCTTAAAGTTATTTTCAATATGTTAAATCTTTATCATTCTATTCACGCACATTCTTTTGAAGAAGCACACAAAACAAAAATAATTATTGCAGAAAAAACTGACTTTAAAACAGATTATAGCTGTCTGTTTATAACGGTTTAAAAACGTGCATCAAATTACATTAACTATTGGGACACCATTTAATTTCCAAATCCAAATTTTATAGCTCTTATTATAGTGCCATATACATCATAATATGTACATGAATTATAGGGGCACCTTTCAATTTCCAAATACGAGGGCTGCTATTTATATTTCTGGCCTGACAACACTGAGTGTTGCCAAGTGCAATCTGACATTTCCATTGGAAAGTTTGTCATTTTTAAGCATAATCGTACTCAAAACGTTTTGACGTACGACCATTATTTGTGTTGTTTACAGTGACTTGAAAAAATTAATATAGAAAAAAATGGAATTAACTCGTGAACATTTTCGTGCCATCATGTTTCACAAATTTCGACGTGGATTATCACGACAAGAGTGCATTGATGAACTTAAATCTTTGTATGGCGATGAAGCACCATCCTATAGCACTGTGAAAAATTGGTATAATGAATTTAATCGTGGCCGAAGCTCGCTCAAAGACGAATTCCGTGAAGGTCGTCCAAAAACGGCTGTTGTGCCAAAAAACATTGATGCCGTGCGTGAACTCATAATGCAAGATCGACATGCGACATACCGAGAGATAGAGACATCCTTGGACATTTCTTCCACCAGCATACATTCGATACTGCATGAACACCTGACCGTAAGAAAGGTTTGTTCTCGTTGGATCCCGCACAATTTGAAAGTCGCTCAAAAAAAGGCTCGTGTCGATTGGTGCAAAGAAATGTTGCAAAAATACGATTGCGTTGCTTCAAAAGACGTTTATAAGATCGTCACAGGTGACCAATCATGGATCTATGCGTATGAGCCCAAAACGAAACAACAATCGACCGTGTAGGTCTTCAAAGACGAGCAAAATCCAACGAAAATTGTTCGTGGAAGAAGCACTTCGAAGCAAATGGTCGCCTGTTTCTTCGGATAAACTGGTCATGTGGCGACTGTTCCGCTTGAGCACCGTAGGACGGTCACTTCTGAGAGGTACACTACAATTTGTTTGCCTGAAGTCATCGGAGACATTCGAAAAACCAACAAAAGAAGACGAATCATTGTTCACCATGACAATGCGAGCTCTCACACATCGGCTCAAACCAGAGCGTTTTTGACCAGCCAAAATGTCGAATTAATGGGTCATCCGCCGTACAGCCCTGGCTTGGCACCTAATGACTTCTTCTTGTTTCCGCACATCAAGAAAAAAATGCGTGGTCAACGATTTTCGTTGCCAGAAGAAGCTGTTAAAGTGTCTCAATCGGAGTGGAAAAAGTGCTTCGACAACTGGTTTGAGCGCATGCAAAAGTTTATAAATCATGCTGAAAAACAGTAAAACCATTTTTGATTATAAATATTCGCATTTTCACTATTAGGCCAGAAATATATAGACCAGCCCTCGTATTCCTGCATGTGGTTGTGTTTATAACTGATTTATTCAAAAGGTAAGAAAAATTGGTAAAATTTTTACCAGTAAATTATACTAAGATCTGACACAGTCCCCTTTTCATTACTAGGCTGGGACCATAACCTTCAGCAAAACTAAAAATTTTCCAAAAAACTTTTTTTTTAACAGAAAGGCTTTAATGAAGGAAGAATTTCTCATACCGATTTGTGGTGGAGGGTATATGAGATTCATCAAAGCTGAATATAGCACACTTATTGATTTTCTTAGATATAAAGTGCGATGTAAATATCCAATAATGAAAAACCCAATTTCACATAAGCAAATTAAAAAAAAAAAATTTCTTGCTAATTTTTTTATAAATTCAGTTGCACCTGCACCCCATACGTAAGAGGTGCATCAATCCTTTTCATTCATAATGCGATTGAATGTAAGCAAGCCAACTTAGAAAAAAAGAAAATTTATTAACAACAAAAAAACTTACGACTGACAATAATTCAAGCTTTATATCATAAATAAAATAAAAATTTCCATAAAAAAGCATACTTGAGTAAACAAAACAAAAAGAGAAAAAGGCTAAAAAGAAATCCCAAATTTAATGAATCATTCAGACAGTCAACACAAAACAACCATATTCGTACATTGTTAAGGAGTATTCAAGACTATTTAAGTTTTTCCATTTTTTGAATTTGTAATTTATGCAAAATTTATGACGCTGAAACAAAGCCGCCAAATATAAACGATCAATAATCACCACACAGTGTTGAAATTTACATTTAAAAGGGACCACAGCCCACGAAATACTCAGGCATCGAAATGAGTTTAATGAGAAAAAATGTAAAGAAAATGCGTTTGACTACGTGATTTTATAGGCGTTGAAATATTTTTAATAAATTTAGTCACTTTTAAAAGCCGCAATTAAATGGATTTACTTTTTCCATCCTCCTCATAATTTAAATAAAATTCATTTAAAGGATAAAGTGTTTTTAATACAAATCTGAATGCAATCGAAAAATATAATATTAAAAAAAAAACAAACGAATAATCGAAATATTTTAAAACGAAAAAAAACTTCAAAAATAACGAACATTTTGAAACCAAAAACGAAATTCAAAAATGAGTATTTTAGGTGATAAAAGTATGCATAATATTTTAATTTGTTAATCAATATATTTTTTAAGTTCACAAAAAAAATCAAATACATATTTTTTTTATTATTATTTTAAAATCACTAGCGTGTCATCATGAGTAAAAACGGACTTCACTTACAGTTTTTAAACTTGTTGTGGGGCCAAATTACAACATTCAATATCGATCGAAATTTTAATAGAATTTATTCACATACTGGAAGCCTCCGAATTTTCAAGGACATGGCTTTCGATTGGCTTGGAATTGTAAAAGTTTTAAGTGAAATATCCCAAGCTTTTTTTATATTCAAAGCCTATTTAGTGTCATTATTTGTGACGTCAAAAAGCCACCCTGATTATGCTTAAAATGTTCAATCTTCCATGACTCTGATTCTTGTTACAGTGTATGTTAAAGAATTTACATAAATTAGGTTGACTTTCGGAACTTTTTGGTTTATTTGTCAATTCAAACCAGATAAGCTTGTCTTAAAACTATTCCCTTTGTATGGAACTTCTAGAGCATGATGCAGTTTTCCTTCTCTAGAAAAGAAAGAAAGTTACCTACGTATATGGTCCTAAGTAAAATAAAAATACATGTTCCTACTGGAAATGTAGAATATGACGTCAACATTCATGTTTTCCAATTAAATTTTTATATGAGGATATGTTTGCATCCTGATTCGCAATTAGCAATTTTTAGATCGATGCAAAATTTCGATTCTGGTACTCGGTATATTTTTAATTATTAACTAAAGTGATATTTCTTAAAACTAGCTTCTCCTGTTTTACAATAGTTAAACCAGGTGGGCAAGCGGCAGTCAAAGCTGTTGTGAAAAGAGTCACCTTAAATCGTTGTTAGAACATTCGTTAAACGCCGCATTAAGAACAGTTATTACGAAAAACAACTACTCAAAATAACGTGAAAACAGCCTGCCGAAATCTATATTAATTTTAAACAAAAATAATAAATGCAATTGTTGCCCATACGTTGTACGTATTTTTAAAGGCCTTTGAAGTTTGCCAGTACCAGATTTGTGGGGATAGCACCATAAGCACATCTCAACACAATTAACAATTCAATTCAGTTATTTAAAAGCTAAATGTGACATAACAGAAAACCAGAATTTTCAGAAAAATAACCACTGTTTTCCATGCTATGAAATGTTTTCGATCCCGCTTCGAGGTCCGCTTAATTTTACCTTTCGCTAAAAATAAATAAAATTTAACTACAATTTTTTAAATAGGAAGTGTGACACAAATAAGTATTTTAATTTGTTTCACACTTCCTATTTAAATAATTTTAGTTAGATTATATTTATTTTACAAGCAATTGATCTTTATCCATTATTTATATTTTTTTAATATTTCGCTACTCCTTTGTATAGCATCTTCAGGAAAAACAAATATTTAATAAATTTAATAAATATTTTTTAAAAAATTATTGTGCTAATTTCTCGATATCCCGACTTGAATTATAAATCACCGATATTGATTATTGAAGGTGAAAGCACGTCTCGATGGCTATTACGCTACCGCTTACTTAGCTCGTCAGGAAACTTCTCAAATCGGTATATTTAGAAATTAGCACAATAACTTTTTAAAAATTAATTTATTTAATAAATGTTTCCTGTCTTTTTTAATTTAATAATTTAATTGCAAAGTGCCTGTGCATAAAGTTAAATTATCGTGATGTTTTATAATATTTTATTTTTCATCCTCCTTCAACTGTACAAAAGATCTGAAAAAAGTCAGCCGTATACAGTGGAGAAAGAAACGTGCTTTTACCGTTAATAATCAATATAGGCGATTTCTTAATTATCGTGCTAATTAAAAAATAGCACTGTAATTTTTTTATTTTTTTGAAAATTATATTTTATTTATTTTAATAGCAATAGGTCTTTATCTCTTATTGAAATTTTTTCAATATTTTGCTTCTCCTTGATGTAGCATTATTAGGAAAAACAAACTTAAAAAAAGTTTCCCGTGTTTTTAATTTAATTAAATAAAATATAATTAATTAAAAGTTCAAATAAAAACTATATTAATTTTAGTTAGTTTCTATTATTTGTGATTGTCTAAATTAAGAAATAGTTTCAAAGCTGATACTAGTTTATTTTTAAGTCTCTTTTTTCCCGTTTTTGCGGTTTAATAACCAGCCATCCGAAGAAATTGAAACTAATGTATTTTTTCGACCCTCAAGGTATCTAAGTTTGTCTTTTTTACGATATCCATTTCCGACATACGTAAAGAATATATATTTTGAGTTCTTTATGCATAGTGAAGTCGATTGAGCGATACCGATCTGTCCTTATGGGTTCGTGTTGCAATCAATTTTGCCACGATTGTAGAGAAAATTTAATTACGTCAATCGATCAGACATATTTTTTCAAAAATATTGCTGTTAAAATCAGCAAGATCTTTTTTTCCAATATCTTCTCTTCAACTGTCGTTTTGTTTGTATTTCGTTTTTAATAAAGAAAAAATTAACTGAAAATTTAGGAACAATTGGCGAGTTTTTCACCACTTTCTACATATTCACCACTGAATTATACTAAAATCTTATACAGTAACCTTTTCATTTACTAAGCTGTGACAACAAGCAAAACTTACAATTTTCGAAAGATCGTTTTTTTTTATAGAAAAACATTTTGGTAGATTTAATTTTCTTATGCTTTCGTATATGTAGCACTCTTGTTTATATGTTATTGTCCACTCCTTTAAAGGTGGTCATATATTATGTATATCACTATGAAAATGCTATCTTAAAGCTATTAATTAAAATTTAGAGAAACTCATGTTGTTAAATCAAGAACTATACCAACTTTTTTAATTTTACGTTGTTATTTAAAGTGTGTAAAATCCAGGAGAAATTAAGAATGATTTCTATCCTTACTTCGCACAGTGGTTCGAATTATATTTATTTGGACATAATTCGTTATTGCATGAACCACTGAAAATATCTTAATGAAATTTCACATAGGCAAAGCATTTGTGTTTTTCATTTTGGAATGAATGTGTTTCTGAACATTTTAATTTTTACATATAATTTGAGAAAAAACATGAGGAGGCGAGGTGTGGGAAAGCTGCTATAGCTTAAATATATGCTCTATTTACATATGTATAAGTGGTATTAGGGGAAAGCTTATGAGTTCTAAACTGACATTATTATATTGAGTTTTTCAGGAATTTTTATGCTGCAACAATAACAAACAGCGAGTAATTTTAGATAGATTTGCTTTCACTTACATAATAATTTTGAAATTAAATTTTGCTTCGAGTATGTACATACGTAGCATAAATGGATGACAAACTCTAAAAATTTTGACTCAAATTCTGTAAGTGTGTAGATACTTAGACATTAGAACATTCACACTCGTTTGTGCAAGAAAACTGTGCACTCGAGGAATTTGACACAAGCATTTGAGTGTTTGTCAAGCGCTTTAGTAACAAAAATTTTTACACAATAATGAATATTTACTGACATGTGTGACACAAATATTTTAAATATCAAAGACATATTATTCCTATTACATACTAAAGAAAACACTTAAAAATTTTGGAAACATCAGAATTAATATGTTCAAGTCACTAAAAAAATTATTCTCTTACGAGCAAAAAAAAAAAAAAAACAAAAAAAAAAAGAAATTAAGTTTGTAATCAATGTTTCAAAGATATTAAAAAAGTAAAGCATTATATCATATTGTCCCAAAATCATTTTATAAACAAAAGCAATGACAGTTCTTTTTAAATTGAATTCAAATGTTAATTAATATTCTTTTTTTTTCTCTTTTCAGTCCAACGAGGAATTTTAAACATGTAAGTACACGAAAAATAATTTCGCCGAATCTTTATTATTTTTCTTTTTCGTTAATTGTTTTTATTTGTAAAAAAAATATTTTTATACCCTTCACCACAAAAAGTGGATAAAAAGTATCCTCTTATGCAGCGAATCCGATTGAGCTATGTCTGTCGTCCGACGTGTTAGTGTTGAAATAAAAAAAAAATAAATAAACATGTCAATCCATCAGATATAGTGTCAAAAGAGGTGCTATTGGAAATCAGCATGATCGGTCCGCGACCTTCGAGGCAGCAGGCAAAACACCACGCCCACCTCTAATTTTTTCATGTCAAATGGAGCAATGAAGAAACTCCAATGAAAAAAAAAATAAATAAATATATGGCGCGATAAAGAATTAAAAAATGAAAAAACATCACGTGAAAAAATTGGCGCTCGCCCATATTTTCCGAGTTACGGGGCTCTGAAATATTCAAGTTTTTAAAAATAACAATATGGGTATCATTTTAAAACTTTTGCAGAGATCTTTAAGGAAATACTAAAATTAAAAAAATATGCTTGACCTATTAAGAGCCGATGTCATTTTTAAGTTAAATAATAAATATGCAGTACCAAAGTTTTTTTATTTTTTAGTTCTCTGTCACCCCAATATTTGCTTCTTTGATTGGAGTTACTTCACTTAACTAGATTAACATACATGGTAAAGGGTATATAAGATTCGCCAGAGCCAAATATAGCACTCTTACTTATTTATTTCATTTTTAATTTGCTTAAAATTAGATCTTTGTGTTAATAAATTTTTTCAAATATCAAAAAATTATATCTTGCCAATTGTCACTGAAATGCTAATAATGGCACTGTATTTAGTTGACAAGCTTAATAATATTAAATAACTTTTAAATGGAATAACACAAAAATTACATTAATATATCGCCTTCTAGACAATAAATAATATGCAGAATGTCAAAGTGTTGATTTCCTGAATTTGGCTATGGCACAACCAACTACACGGCGCACAGAGGCTTGAAAACAGTTTATTTTGGACATAATTACATCTGTATATTATGTATCTCATGAACCACCATTAAAACCTTTTTGTGCTTTTTAGTTTGACACAAAATATGTTTAAACCCTTTTTTAATTTTTACATATAAAATGAGAAAAAAAGTTATTGAGATGGCGAGGTCTAAGAAGCTTCTATAGCTTAAATATACGGTCGATATACATGTAGGTGGTATTAGTGGAAAGCTTTTGACTTCTAGATTAACAACATTATAAAGTTATTTTTCAAGATTCTTTTTTTAAATGACATTTACCTTAACAACTTAAAAAATTAATTTAAGGTGGTTTTCGAAGAAATAAAATATAGAACTTGAAGTGCCACATAACTAAAACGCATCGAGATATTTTTAAATACTTTTAAAATTATATAGATAAAAGATATTTAAATGAATTGGTTGAATAACATTAAAATTTTTTTATTTTTTATTTTTTCCCGTAACGGGAAAAAATGCTTCAAAAACTGTTTTCAAGTGGCTACTCTGCGTTTATTGCGGGGCTGTTAGATCCTTTTCGGACTATGTAGCCAACAATTGAGGATTTAAAAAAAGATATTTAAATGTAGATATACTACGCCAAAAATACTATGTTAAGGTCAGCCAAAATTTTAAAAAAGGTAAGCCTAATTTCTCCCAAACTAAAAGAGAGAACCTACACATGAAAGCGCATTTTGAGTTAAAAGTAGACTTTTATAACATTACCAAACATAATACCTGGTGCATAGGTATCCAATTTGGGGGCCTCCCCATAGCCTCCCTTTACCCTAGGAGGCCAAGCGTTTGCAGCTCCACTCAGCAATAAATTTGCCTTGCGTGCGAGAAATATCTTCAGTGGTTCATGAGACAACAAATTATGTGCGAAGTAAATCGTGCGGCGTAAAATTGATGAATCCATTTTAAACTAAAATAGTTAAAGATTTGACAAAAGGAATAATCCCTCTAAATTGCATGATGGCGTTTTGTCGAAAAAAAAGTGAAGTAACTTCAGTCAAAAAAGCAAATATTAGGACGACAGAGATTTAAAAAAAATTAAGTATTATAGATAAAAATAATATATTAAAAATAAAAATAAAAATAAAAATGTCATCGGCTCTTAATCTTTTAAGCTTTTTTAAGAAATTTTTAGTATTCCCTTAAAATCTCTTTAAAAGCTTTTAAATGATACCCATATCATATTTTTAAAAATTTGAAAATTTCAGAGGCCCGTTACACAGAAAATATGAGCGAGAGCCGCTTTTTTCACTTGATGTTTTTTTTCTTACTTTTAAATTCTCTATCACCCCATTTATTAGTTTTTTTATTTGGAGTTACTTCATTGCATCTAATAGCACCTCTTTGGACACTATGTGCGATCGATTGACGGACGGACAAAGCTCAATCGACTTCGCTATTCATAAGAAGTAAGAATATATTTAAACTTTATGGGGTCGGAAGTGGATATTGTAGAAATTACAAACGCAATGACAAACTTAGTTATACCCTGTTTCCACTTTTTGTCGTGAAGGGTATAAAAAATATATACTTGACCCCATTTTAGGAAACATGCTCAACATTGAAAACACAACTTTTTTAAATCGTACCAAAGAAACTATTACGCTGCGGATTAATCGTTTAATAAAAAGTGTATTATTTTAATGTTTTTATTGTACATACTGACGTTATTTTAATTGTTGAGAGATTTTAAATAATGACATTGAAAACTTAATAAGATTACAAATAACGAATAAAGTCCGATTGGGTGTGAATTAATTAAATTCTTCTTTGCATTTTAATCAAGCTAACACTAATGAAATAAATTGAATTTTACAATTTATCAACACTTATGCATGAAATATAAGAAGATTAAAAATGCAAAACATATTTTAAAATTTTAATTTATTTGCATATTTTTTTATAATTTTTTAGCAACGGTAGAAATTCACCGAAAAGCGAAAAGAAGGCCTACAAACTAAATCGTGCCAGCCAATCGACAAGTCTTTATTTGGAGGATGGACTTAAACCAAAATACCCCATATTTGGAGCACCACTCGATCAACTTGAATTGCAGCAGAATGTTCCACGTTTTGTTGTCGATGCTGTTGATTACATTGAACGGAAGGACCGAATTATACAAGACGGCATATATCGGGCCTGCGGCAATAAATTCTCTATAGATGAGTTAAAACAAAAGCTAATGAAAAGTTATATTTACGACTCAAAACTTATTGCCGCTGATGATATACACACGGTAACGAGTTTATTGAAACAATTCTTCCGTGATTTACCACAACCTGTCATTCCACAAGAAGTTTATAGTCGTGTCACAATGAATTTGACCGACAAGCAGGGTGTCGATACAATACGAATAGCGATAGAGGAGATGAAGGAACCAAATAAATCAACACTGAGATTTTTAATAAAACACTTAACAAAGTGAGTAAATATTGTAAGAGTTTTAACCAGAAAGAGAAAAATAAAGTAACGATTTTGTGATCAAAGGTTTATGTTAACAAAACATTATTAAAATATGCTTTTGATTATCAGCATGGCAATTCTTAATTTTACTCTTCGTTAGCACTTTATTAATTCTTGATTTTTATTCTTTGTTTTCGGCTGTATGTTTTCCTTTGGCATCTTGTTTATTAAAATTGATTTTTTAGAAGCTTGCGCTAGCTTGCTTGCTCCCCTGCCTACCGACCAGGCCCTTGTATTCAATTTAGTCAAAACTCGCTAACTAAGATTCTTTTTTGTTTTTGCAATACAGGTGCCTTTGTCCTTCTAATATGCACCTGTATTTGTTCATCTACTGCTGCTAAATTTATGCAGCCGCTTGGGGTTGCCCATCATGTGTTCAACTACACTTAGAGCTAAATTTTTAGTAATTGTTTTGCTTATGTATTATTACACCCTTTACCACAAAAAGTAGAAAAAGGGTATAGGGTTTGTCATTCCGCGGGTAATTTCTACCATATCCTTTTCCAACCCCACAAATTATTTATATTCAGAGTTCCGGTGTTAGTGCTTCCGAGATTTCACAAAAAAAAAAAATAAATATGTTCGGAACAAGAAAGTAACTCCAATAAAAAAAATTAATATATAGGCCATAGAGATTAAAAAAATAAAAAAGTGAAAAAATTGGCACTCGCCCATATCTTCCGAGTTACGGGACTCTGAAATTTTTAAATATTTTAAAACATTTTAAATCTTTTGAAGAGATCTTTAAAGAAATAATCAAATTTTTTAAAATTGCTTAAGCCATTATGAGCCGATGTCATTTTTATGTAAAATTATGTACAAGGGCTGCTATAAATATTTCTGGCCTGGCAACACTGAGTGCTGCCAAGTGAAATCTGTCATTTCCATTAGAAAGTTTGTCATTTTTAAGCATTATCGTACTCAAAACGTTTTGACGTACGACCATTATTTGTGTTGTTTACAGTGACTTGAAAAAATTAATATAGAAAAAAAAAGGAATTAACTCGTGAACATTTTCGTGCCATCATTTTTCACAACTTTCGACGTGGATTATCACGACAAGAGTGCATTGATGAACTTAAATCTTTGTATGGCGATGAAGCACCATCCTATATATAGCACTGCGAAAAATTGGTATAATGAATTTAATCGTGGCCGAAGCTCGCTCAAAGACGAATTCCATGAAGGTCGTGCAAAAACGGCTATTGTGCCAGAGAACATTGATGCCATGCGTGAACTCATAATGCAACATCGACATGCGACATACCGAGAGATAGAGACATCCTTGGACATTTCTTCCACCAGCATACATTCGATACTGCATGAACACCTGGTCGTAAAAAAGGTTTGTTCTCGTTGCGAGAACAAATGTTGCGAAAATACGATTGCGGTGCTTCAAAAGACGTTTAAAGGATCGTCACAGGTGGCGAATCATGGATCTATGCGTATGAGCCCGAAACGAAACAACAATCGACCGTGTGGGTCTTCAAAGACGAGCAAACTCCAAAGAAAGTTGTTCGTGGAAGAAGCACTTCGAAGCAAATGGTCGCAATAAACAATAAAACCATTTTTGATCATAATTATTCGCATTTTCACTATTAGGCCAGAAATATATAGAGCAGCCTTCGTATATGTAATAACAAACTTTTTTAATTTTTAATTCTATGTCACCCCACTATTTGCTTTGTTGATTGGAGTTACTTTACTTAACTAGATTTACATAGATGGTAAAATATATCTAAGATTCGACATAGCCGAATACAGCACTCGTACTTGTTTTTTATTTCCTCTCGAGCTGACTATACTACACCTCAAATAACTATTTTCAATGATTTTATTTTATTTTTTTAACAGATAAGTAGGCATTTATTAATTGCGTGTCCTTCTCTTTGGAATGATACATCCCAGAACAGCTAGATGGTGAAGACAAGTGATAGATAAATAGAATGCTTCATTTTTCACAATATTGATTGGCCAAGTTATATCAATTCTAAGAACACCCTCTTATATATAAATTCCAGTTATATACTTGTTTTTATAGCGCGCTAGGCAATAAAGATTCCTTGTAAATTTTAAATATATGCCGATAAAGGTTCAAAGGTTTGATTAAACTACATTAACTATAAGGACACCCTTTATTTTCCAAATACACATTTTTTACTTATTATAGCAGTGTTTGCGATACAAATTCTTTGTTAATTTCAACGGTCTCTCTACAATTGTTTTAAATGTTGCAATATACATTAAATTAAATGAGCTAATGGGGCGCCCTTTAATTAAGAGCTTTGAATTTTTATACTTGTTATCATAACGGTTAGAGTAATCGACATTCTGTCCAATTTCCAAGCATTTGTTTATTATTGGGAGCTATAGTAATATTAAATTTTTTTTTATTTTTAAGTGGAGTCGTTTACGGTACAGAATATACGTAAAAAAACATGTATGTTGTATGGGAACACTATCTCGAAGGACATGGAGCGATTTTTGTTGATTTTCAGTAGCAACATTTTCGAAACTTTATCTGAAGGATTGGCGTATTTCAATTTTCTTTAGTTTATCTAGTGCCTTGGGAAAGTTGATTTTAAGCCGAACACGGACGAACAGACGGACATTGCTTAATCGATTTCTCTATGCATAAGAACTCAGAATATATATATTAATTGTAGACGGAAATCACTATTGTGTTACAAACGAAATGATAAACTTAGATCCACGTGTGGTGAAGGGTATTAAAACACTATATGCAATTATGCCGATGCACATATAACATTTGGTTAATGTAGAATTTTTCAAATTAAGTCTTATGTAATATTTAAAAGTTTAAATAAATACTCTTTTATTTTTTATAATGTTTATATTAAAGTTGCTTTGCTCAGAAAAGCTATTGTTACGGACATATTCCATATGCATAAAGTTCTGAAAAAAACTACAATATTATTAACAAAATTTTATTTTTCTTGCAGTGTGGCTGCCTGCAGTTCTTCAAATCGTATGAATGCTTCCAATGTGGCCATTGTTTGGGGACCATCGTTATTTGCCCAAAATGACACCTACGATATGATTGGACGCATGAATACTTTAACCAAAGTTTTAATAGAACATTATGATCGAATTTTTGATACAAATGAACGCTTACTGTAATTTTAAATTAATTAAGTTAATTTAGTTTTTCCATAATATTTGTTTTCTAGAAAAGTTTATTTGTTATGGTACTCCTCCAAAAAAAAAAAAGAAAGGCTTTACTCATTACTTCTTTTTGATAAATAAGAAAAAAAAAAGAGATTAAAAAAATAAAAGTATTTTTTACATAAATTATTTGCTTTAGCATCACAAAATGTACCAAAAATTTATAAAAGAAAAACTTTATTTTTTTTAATTAATTTTATTTAATTTTAATTTAAGTCATGGATTATAATATAGATTAAGTTGATGTTTAAAGAAAAGTCCAAATAAATATATACTTATTTAAGTCAATTATTATTTATAATTTTTAAAATATTTTCATGCTAAAAATATCAAACTTTGTGTACTCATTTATTTAAATAAAAAACGATATTAAAATTAAAATATAAAGAATGTAGGTATGCTTATGTATGTGTGTTAATTTAAGTGTATTCTATTAAAGGTGCTTTCTCTTTCTATATAATTGTTTTATTCAAAATTTCCTTTTAATGTAACTCTTTAAAATTATTTTTTAATTACGACTTACTTAATATTATCTTAAAATATAATAACTTCCAGTTGTTTAGATACTCTTTATAAAAATAATAAAAATAATTAATGTGATAACTTAGTGATTTAAGACTACGTGTGAGTATGTGTGCTTTTTTGTATATTTAATAAAGTTAAAATGAAATAAATAATTATGAATTTATAATACAAAACTATGATTTATATATAATATACTTAAGTTTTCTTAAAGAAGATTTTGAGTTCGTGATTCCTACCCCTCAGACAGATGAATTATTATTAATAATAATATTTAAAAATTTAAGAATAATATTTATGAATTTTATTTATTTCTTGGAGAAAAATCTTTCATCTATTCGTATATTACTGGAAAAATTTGATATATCTTTTTTAAGAACAGAATGAGAGTTTCGAGAATTCATAAGAACAAAAGTAATATCCATCGGTTTTTAAAAACTTAGTATACTTTTCGCTGAAAAGTACGAATCATCTTGTTTTCATAAAATATTATAAAAGTTAAAAAATATCAACTTAGAATTTGTTTATTTGACTATTCACACTAATGTAGCAATTACTTGAACAAAATTTAAAAAGCCTTCTCCATACAGTTTCCTAGGTAAACGACAACAAAGGAAGTTTCTAGTATAAAAATGTAGGGCTTTACTATTTGATACACGGTAATAATTTTTCACTTTGTATGGGAGGTAACATGCCTACTGTTTCAATTCAGAGAGTTTTTTCTCCAGCTATGCACATTAACAGCAGAGTTAATTGTATAAAATTTCATGACTCTACGGTCCCTTGGCAGAGATCTTCGCCGACAAATTTTATTGGCTGTGGCGGCTTAAACAAAAAACTTTCAGCGGCGACTTAAAATCGGTTGAAGCCGTCTGAAAATACAAAGTAGTACATTAATTCCTATGTATGTATGTACTTTCTTATTAAATAACTATCACGTATATGATGGAAATCGGTCGGTTAAATAACAGTCGTTTTAACCACAAAAAGTTGCCAAAGGGTATAACTAAATGTGTCATTCCGTCTGTAACTTCTATAATATAAGTTTCCAACCCCATAAAGTATATATATTCTACCCTTTTATGCATAGCGAATTCAATTGAGCGATGTCCGTCTGTGTTAGCTTTAAAAACAAGTTTGCAAAGGCAAAAATTAAATAACGCCAATCGATCAGACATATTGTCGAAAGAAGTGCTTTTGGAAATCAGTAAGATCGATCCATGCCCTTTGAGGCAGCGGCCAAAACACCACGCCTATTTAATTTTTCCATATCATTTGGAACAATGAAGTAACTCCAATAAAAAAAAAAAAAATAATAAATATATGAGGCGGTAGGGAATTAGAAAAAAGACAACAACATCAAGTGAAAAAATTGGCGGTCGCCCATATTTTTTGAGCTACGGGGCTCTGAAATTTCACAATTTTTAAAAATTTCAATAGCAGTATCATTTTAAAGCTTTTAAAGAGATCTTTGAGGAAATAGTAAAATTTTTTAAAAGCGCTTAACCCATTAAGAGCCGATGTAATTTTTATGCAAAATTATATATAATTTTAATAACCTTCATCACAGAAGTGGAAAAGGGTATAACAAAGTTTGTAATTCCGTTTTAAATTTCATATTGTCGAAAGAGATGCTATTGGAAATTAGCGTGATCGGTCCATACCCTTCGAGGCATACGTAACCCACCAAGAGCCGATGACATTTTAATTACAATTATACATACATACATTTGTAGTACTTAATTTTTTTCTTATTGTCTAATTCTCTGTCACCCTAGTATTTGATGGCAAAACCATTGAATATTTATCTTTTAAAGGTCACAGCTTCGACTCTGCTATGAGTGAGTTAGGTAATTTAACTGATTAATGTCTTTTAGTTTGACTTCTTAGGGACGCTAAATAGTTTCCCATTAATTGTATCACTATAATTGCACGTTTGTTCCCGGCCTGGGGTTATTAATTAATTTCGGATTCAATATTATTTGCGACACATTTTAACGCCATTAAGTAACGATATAGTGGTTTTTTCGATAGAAAATACCTGCAGGGAATTACCACGTAAAATTCTTCCATGTATGAATGTGTGTGTGTTCTTGCGCTTATCGCTGACCGCAGACAAATATCAATCACCTTTTGCATATTAATTTCTTATGTAAGCGTGTTGTCCTTGGGTGATGATTTATTGTCATTGGCCTGTTGTGCGATTTTGTAAAAGAAGAGGAATAAGAAAAAATATGAAAAAAGACCCGTTTAATACACGAAAATTTCTTAACTAAATTTTCATCCGAGCTGAGCTTGTTTTCGTCATTCTAAATTGATGACGATCAAATAATCATCCCACAAAAAAACAAAATTAAAACGCTTTGATGTTCATTAAAAATTGCTAAAAACACAGATTGTTTTTGAGTTTATTTGATCGTCTGCAATACATTTCAAGCTCTTAGAATTTAAGTTTGTATGTTGGCGAGGCGTAACCCAACTGAAGTTTAAGGGAACATCACATCCGCTGAAGCGAAACCCGAAGTAGCTCTTGCATAGTTTCAAAGTCTCGAACCTAAGAAGTGAATTCGCATATATGTACCCGATATATGCAAGAAATAGTGCTATATTCGGCTATGCCGAATTTTATATGCCCTTCACCATCTATGTAAATATAGTTTGATGAAGTAAGTCCAACCACAAAAGCAAATTTTGGGGTGACAGAGAATTAAATAATAAAAAAAATATGGTACTGCGTATTAATAATTTTACATAAAAATATCATCGGCTCCTAATGGGTTAAGCACTTTTAAAAAACTTTAGTATTTCCTTTAAGATCTCTTTAAAAGCTTTAAAATGATATCTATATGGATATTTTAAAAATTTTGAAAATATAACAGTCCCGCAACTCGAAAAATATGGGCGAGCACCAATTTTTTTATTTGATGTTGTTTTCTTATTTTTTTTATTCTATATCATCCTGTATATTTATTTTTTTGACTGGAGTCACTTTATTGTTCCAAATGACATGAAAAAATTAAAGGTAGGCGTGGTGTTTTGCCTGCTGCCTCGAAGGACAAGAACCGATCATGCTGATTTCCAATAGCACCTATTTAGACTCAATGACATAGAGGCTCTATGAAAAATTCTATGTCTAATGGATTTACATATTAATTTTTTACACGGATATTGTAGAAATTACACACGTAGTGGCAAACTTATACCCTATTTACACTTTTTGTGGTGAAGATTATAATAAACAAGGAAGAGCTTCATATTCGGCTATGTTAAATTATATGTAATCTTCATCACTGTGTGCGACATCTATTGATGTGCTTCTACAACTTCTTTACTACTGATTACTAAGTAGTATTTGATGCGACATATGCAAAGTACTAAAAAGTACAGACAACACCCTGCAGCCATACAAACGAAAGTTGAAAAAAAGATGAAAAAAATTAATTCTCTGTTTTACCAATATTTGCTTTTATGATTGGAGTTACTTCACTAAATTAGTTTTACATAGATGGTGAATGGTATGCATATAAGATTCGGCTTAGCCGAATAGATTACTCTTACTTGTTTTTGTTAAGATTTTTATCTCATTGCCATTTCTACATTAGTTCCTCAGAGTACGAATAATGAATTAAAACCACTTTAGTTACAAACAAATTTCTTTTAGACTAAACTCTTTTTAATTTTCATTTCTTGTTATGTCCTTGTGTAATAGGTATTAACTTATTGCTCTAAACTATTTAACTAAGCTATAACAATTTGCTTAATTAGGGAGTTGAACAATCGAAATTTATCGCTGTTTACCAAAATTATGTTTTAGTTGTAGTAATGGTCACAACCATGGGGTGGTGAATAGAAATTTTTCCAGCACAAAGATTTCAACATTCTAAATTGGTGGTTGTCGACTTGAATATGGCTGTTGACTGGAATAATGCAGTTATTTGAACAAGATTAATGTTAGATGTCGCAGCCAGTTGCGGCTAATAGGGCGCGCCTTAATAAAAAAAACAAGGTAATTATATTGTTACCTTTTACCGTTTTTAGACAGAACAAACATACGGATTCTTTTGATTGCAAATACCACTGTGGCTAAATTCTATCTTCGAACTTTTATGGCTTTCTCTGGCTATACTTCTTGATCCTACCGGTCTTGTGAACCCTTGGTCTCGTATTTACTAAACATGCGTTATCACCACAAACGCAGCCATTCACGCTACACTACTGTGTTACTCAGGCGAGACATGAACTTCTCGATGCCTTGTTTAGTAACCTTAACCATCCACAGACATCTCCACTACTCCTTTTATCCAAGCCAGTCATCTCCTTTAATCCAGTAGCCACAACACACGTCTGCCATACACTGCTGTTATGCTGTTACACTTCCCCGCGCTAAACGCTTTTGCTCTTACTTTTTATTATAAAGGGCTTCTTGACAATTATCTGTTGCTCTTATATTATGTTGGACGTCTCCACTAAATTATCTGCCATGGCTTCACACAATAATTGCCTTTTTGCCTCTCGGGAGGTTTGTACTGCTGTTTATCAATTTTAATTACTTATAACAATTATTATTTTTTCTTTGCACGCATGCGGTATTGAACTCGGACCCCGCGTTTTGCAGTACGCACCTCTGCCAACGCAGTCATTGAGGCTGCTCAGCTTTTGTTGGCTAACTTGTGGTTTTGTTATTCTATAAACACACCATTAGTTGAATTAGCTTATTCACCACACTCATACGGAAACAACTACAGGGGTTGCCAGATTTTATTATTCGTAACAATGTTTTAAACAAATTCAAACAAGAAAGAGGTTATCAATTCGACTGAATGTTAGTTTTTTATACCCTTCACAAAAGTGGACTTCGCTCAATCTTTTGCTATGCAAAAGATGTCAGAACATATATACTTTATGGAGTCGGAAAGTGATATTGTAGAAATTACACACGGAATGACAAACTTATATATACCTTTTTTCCATTTTTTGTGGTAAAGAGTATAAAAATGAACCAAAGCCGAAAATTAGTCAATTTTAATTCGTTTAAAGAAATTTTATTTATTTGGTGCTTAAGGCGGACCAAAAATACAAAGCGAAGAAATTTTTTTTTTAATTTTAACAAAGGAGAATGTAAGAGAGGACTTTATGAAAAAAAACTGCTGGTGCCCAAGAAAGAACTGTTAATTAAAGCAGCAGTCCTTAAATCAAGCCTTACAGGCTTTGAAATATTCACCAGCCTAACCCAGCTCTGGAATTTTTTAATTTGAAAACTATTGTGAATCAATCAAAAGATTACTATTCGTCATAATGCCATTTAATTCATGCGACTAACGTTTCACGTATTTTTTTCGTAAGATTGTCGATACGATCACGGATGTAACGATAAGACCCTTGATTAATAATCAGGATATTGTAGATCCATTTTGAAACTATCTTTATACGTTTGTATGCTCCTCTAAACGTATTTATTTTTTTTTAAGAGAAGTTGCACTTCAGGCATGGTTATTTTCGTAACCGTGCTACATTCTTTAGGATAGAGATAGATGAGAATAAGACAGATGGTGAAAGGAGAAAGATAGATATAGCCATTTTATTAATTATTTTACTTCGCCGGCGAATATGCTATGAAGAAGTACCGACTAAGGAGGCTGCATTTTCAATATTTATTCTGAATATGTATTTATACTATTTGACAGAAAAAAAATTTTTATTTTTTGATTGCCGCAAGGGTTGAACCCTGAAACCTGAAACTGCACTCTATTAATCAACACAACATAGAACCTTGTCACAGAGTTAATCAAATAAAATTAATAAAAGTAAATAAAATGTAAACTTATTAAAAACACTATTTTGGCACGATAAAAAGTGGACTATTGAGAATAACCGGGAATAAAAATAATGTAATTTCCAACTTCGCTTAATATAGCATTCACACTTACTTAACAAAACAACAAGCTAATTTTTTAACCGACACCAAAAAAAAAGGTGGTTGTCACTTCGGCTGAATGTTGCTTTTTTTATATTTGTGTCTCCAAAACTCAGTCATTTCTCATCCGATTTTGAAAATTTTTATTAATATAATAGATTATGCTTACAGATTGGCCCCGTTTTAAAAACAGTTCATAATCTTAAAAATTAAAGGGTGTCCCCATACAACATATATATTTTATACGTGTATTATGAATTGTAAAAGGCACTTCTGTTAAATTTACAATGACTGCGTATTATTGTAGCTCCCAAAAACAAAAAATTATACAAAAATAAATCTGAAAATTAAAGGGTGCCCCCATAATTGATGTCAATTTACTTATCTGGGCCTATGTTTTGAACCGTTATAGACAAACGTTTGAAAATTGGACAGAATGTCGATTGCTATGGCCGTTATAGTAACAAGTATTAATATTACAAATTATAAATTAAAGGGTGCGCCAATAGTTCATCAAGTTTGATGTATATGGCCATACTTTTGAACAGTTGTAGATAGACGCTTGAAATTTACAACGAACCTGTATTGCTAAGTCCGCTTTAACAACAAGTATAAAATTTGGATTTAGAAGTTAAAGGGTGTTCCAATAGTTGATGTAATTACACGTATGTGGCCGAACTTTTGATCCGTTATAGACAGAATCCTGAAACTTAAAAGGGACCTATATTGCTAAATTCGCTATATCAACGAGTTTATAATTTGAATTTAGAAATTAAAGGGTGTTCCAATAATTGATGTAAATTTACTTATATGGGCCTATCTTTTGAACCATTATAGACAAACGCTTGCAAATAGGACAGAATGTCGATATTTTTGGTCGTTATAGTAACAAGTATTAATATTACAAATTATAAATTAAAGGGTGCGCCAATAGTTCATTAAATTTGATGTATATGGCCATACTTTTGAACAGTTGTAGACAGACGCTTGAAATTTACAATGAACCTGTATTGCTAAGTCCGCTTTAACAACAAGTATAAAATTTGGATTTGGAAGTTAAAGGGTGTTCCAATAGTTAATGTAATTTTGTGTTGTGACCAAACTTTTGAACCGATATAGACAGAACGCTGAAACTTAAAAGGGACCTGTATTGCTAAATCCGCTATGTCAACGAGTTTATAATTTGAATTTAGAAATTAAAGGGTGACCCATAATTGATGAAGATTTACTTATATGAGCCTATTTTTTGAACTGTTAAAGACGCTTGTAAATTTGACGCAATGTCGATTGCTATGGCCGTTATAGAAAGAGCTGATAATATTTAGAATTATAAATTAAAGGGTGCACCAATAGTTCATTTAATTTGGTACATGGCAATGGATTTGGAAATAAGCGGGTGCCCTAGTAGTTGATAAAATATGGTGTATGTGGCCGGACTTTTAAATCGTTATAGACAGACAGCTGAATTTTACAAGGATTATGTTTTGCTAAGTCCGCTATAACAAGAAGCTTATAATTTGAATTTAGAAATTAAAGGGTGTTCCCAAAATTAATGTAATTTGTTCTATATGGCCGTATTTTTTTAATTTAATTTTAGACAGAATGTCCACTACTTTATTTGGTGTAATAAGAAGTATAAAAATGTTATATTATAAATTAAAGAGTTGATATATTCTGATGTATATGGGCTAACTGTTGAACCGTTATAGACAGACGGTTGAAATTTACACAGATTGCTTAATTTACTACAACAGCAAGTTCTTAATTTAAATTTGGAAATTAAAGAGTGACCCTATAGTTGTTGCAATTTGATGTATATTGCCTAACTATTAATAGCTTATTAAACCTAATTTATGTGGCCATACACTTGAGCTGTTATAGGCAGACAGGTGAAATCTGTTTTGTTCTTAAATCTACAAGAGAGGGTATAACATATCTTCTTGTAGAGACTACAAGTTTCATAAAAAATATTTGGCATTATTACGGTCGCCGAAACAGATATTCGAAAAGAGTCGCAGTTCTAGGTGATAAGAATAAACAAGTCAGAGTGCTATATTCGGCTATGCCGAATCTTTTATAGCCTTCACCATCTATATAAATCTAGTTTAGTGAAGAAACTCCAATCAAAAAAGCAAACATTGGGGTGACAGAGAATTAAAAAAAATTTTGGTACTGCCTATATATATTTAATTTTACATAAAAATGACATCGGATCTTAATGGGTTAAGCATTTTTAAAAAATTTTAGCATTTCCCTAAAGATCTCTTAAATATCTCTTAAATGATAACGACATTGATATTTTAAAAAATTTTAGAGCGCCGTAAATCGGAAAATATTGGCGAGCGCCAATTTTTTCATTTATTTATTTTTTTTTATTGGGGTTACTATATTGTTCAAAATGACATGAAAAAATTAAAGGTAGGCGTGCTGTTTTTTTTTTTAGAATATATATATACTTTATGGAGTCAGAAATGGATATTGTAGAAATTACACACGGAAAGACAAACTAAGATATACCCTTCTTCGACTTTTTGTGGTGAAGGTGTGTGTCCGGTGTGCAACGCTATGACTTTGGTTAAGAATTGGAGTTAAAAGGTTTCTAGACTGTTTTCCTAAAACGAAAGATTTAAAAAACAAGTTTTCTTCAGACTTAAACGGATGTAAACTATCTACTATACATGACAACTTATTCAAATCTGAATAATTTAAATGACCCATTCTGAAATTCCAAAAATTAAGTTTATTTTCTTGGGCTATTAAGGTTGCATTTGAACCACCAGAACAATATAAATTACATTTATATAAACTTCCACTCTTTATGACGTGCAACCAAAGATGCTATTTTTAGAGATTTTAACTTCACCATTTTCTAATACTTTTTCAAAACCAGTT
Organism: Gymnosoma rotundatum; assembly: GCA_916610165.2. Lineage (NCBI taxonomy): Eukaryota > Metazoa > Arthropoda > Insecta > Diptera > Tachinidae > Gymnosoma > Gymnosoma rotundatum. The sequence continues at coordinate 72,163,083 of OU744340.1, forward strand.
TCTTCCAAACGATGTATTGAAAATAAGTTACACTTAAGATCCTTCAGCAACTTTATTATTATTTTTTCAGAAATATTTCTTATTTTTATTATTTTGGCAGGAATAATTCTTATTTTATGGTTTTATTTATTTTTATTTTTTGGTGAGAATAATTCTTTGTTTTTATTTTTTAATTTTTGTTGTTTGAAATAACTGTTATTTCCCGGTTTTTACTTTTTTGGCAGAAATAATTGTTTTTATACTTCACCACAAAAATTGGAAAAAGGGTATATCTAAGTTTGTCATTCCGTCGGTAATTTCTACAATATCCATTTCCGAACCCATAAAGCATATATATTCTGACTTCTTATACATAGCAGAGTCGATTGAGCGATGTTCGCCTGTCCGTCCGTGTTAGTGTTGAAATCAAGTTTGCCTCGGCAAAAAAAAAATTAATATGTCAATCGATCAGATATAGTGTCGAAAAATGTGCTTTTGGAAATCAGCATGCCTGATCCATGTCTTTTGAGGCAGCAGGCAAAACGCCACGCCTACCTCTAAGTTTTTATGCCATTTGGAACAATAAAGTAGCTCCAATAAATAAAAATTATATATGGTGCATTAGAGAGGTTAAAAGTAAAAAAAAAACGATAAAGTAAAATAGTTGGCGCTCGCCGATATTTTCCGAGTTACTAGCCGATCACATTTTTGTGTAAAATTATATATATGCAGTACCAAATAATTTTTTTTTTTTTAATTCTCTGTCACCCCAATATTTACTCTTTTGATTGGAATTACTTAACAAAACTAGATTTACATGGAATGGACTATCCTTCTTCGTTTTGTGGTATAAAGTACTTATACATGGAGTTAATTTTAAAATGTTAAAAACTTTAATAAGCATTTAATGATACTCTTATAATGATACTCTCATGTTAATTATAGCTCAAAAATTCTTTGTACTTTTAAGAATTTCTGAGTGTTTTGTTTTCAATAATAAAATAGTTTTAGAATAGTGACTATTGGTATCAACAAAGTTTCCCAGTACATTTTGAAAGTATTCAAAAACAAAGAAATGTTCTAAATAGATTGCCTGATATCTGTCTATTATTGTTGGATAGGTAAGTGTGACCATCTGTGGGTGTTTTTTGTTTGTAACAGTGTTTTAGTAATTTTAAAAGACCCAAATATTAAACTATTTACCCCTATAAACAGGACAGATATCAGGCAATCTACCTGCATAATACCATTTAAACGGACAAAAAATACCTAAACCCACCACCTTTTATTCTTAATACTATCTCTTCAGTTTTAACAAATACGTGGCTTGAAAATGATGTTATCACATCAAAAGCGCTCGCCAAACGTACGTATTACACAGCCAGAGACGACGGTTTTTACCGAAAACTATAACAACAGTTTACTATATACTGGCGGAATTAATCCAATTAATTTAATATCATAAAAAGCTCTTCAAAATTCTGTATTAAGAACTTAGTCTAATACTAATCAAGAAAAAAATAAGATGTATTAATGGACCCTATAAAAAGTATAATTGGTCTTTACTTTCTGTTGTTGTTCTGTTCCGTGCCCTTCTTTTTAAATTTCTGTGATGACTTTACGTGCGCCAAGATAGCGTCGATTTTGGGAATTAAAAATCGGGAAGTAAAATTCCCCGGGATTGGGTATTTTGAATTAAAAAATAAAATAAGATTAAATTTTGGCATCTAGAAGAAGAAAAATTGATTTAAATAATAAATAAATAAACAAAACATTTGTGTATTTAGAAAATAATTATAAAAAAGCGATTTTAACTTTTCCCATGGAAACTATTATACCCTCGCTGCAAGTGGCCATACATTATTAAAATAGAGACTTTAATAAACAAAAATTGCCAACCGTGCAACAATTCCGCCGAGCCGTTTTAGAGAAAAGTGGCTTCATCCTGAGTGGGCACAAAAAGCGTTGCTGATGTTTTCCATGGAAACTATAACACTATCGCCCAAATTTTATTTTTTAATTCAATTTACCCAATCCCCGAGAATTTTACATCCCGGTTTTTAATACCCAAAATCAACGCTATTTTTTCGACGCTATCTTGGCGCACGTGATTACTTTCCCTGTAACAACATATCAGCTGTTTACAATAAACAAATAAAAGACAATACACAACAAAAAAAAAAACTATAATGACAATTACAAAAATAGATTTGTTTACAATTTTGCATTCACACTACCAAACAAACAACTTCAAATAATTTAACGTTGAATTCTAGTTTCTACTGATTCGAACGGAACAGAACCTCAAAGTTAAAAAAAACAAGAATACATAACTTCCATTTAACAGAAATTAATCAACTGATTCGTCACGGTACGGAAAGTAACGACTAATCTGCCATTAAAATGTATTTCAATTTTATTGCAATAAATAAATGTTGATTAAACTATTTAAGTTTATAGTATTTACAAGTTGTTTGCATTTATTTTAAAAAATTATAAAAACATATATGAAAAAACGTATTCTAATCATCGGACTTTTACTGGTTTCAAGCATTCATTTAAATTCGGAGCCGTTTTGTCAATGTGAACCCATGCTCGCCAATGACAACATAATACTAAAATCATGTGTTCTTCCCCGAAATTGAACCAGAACATAAAATTCTTTCATATAACTCTTCGGGCGGTGTGGTGATCCCAGCTAAAACTAAGTTAATAGATATTTTAATCGTTAATAATTGTTATAAACTGTGCATCTAGGTAGCTGCTCGGAGAAAGGTAAGGAAGCATCAAATGTCACAGCTCATTCGACTGCATCTCGACACAGGTTACACACCCGCTGTAAGATCCACCTTAAATATCTTGCAATTTTGTTAACGAAATAACTTGGTGCCAGCCAAAGGTCAGTTCCACTACAGCTGTTAACAGTATTGGTGTCAATAAAAATCGTTCGACCTGAAGTTTGTAATTTTATACTGCTGCAAACAGAGCTGGTCTTTTATAATCACATGTCCTTAAAAAATAGTTGAAGCCTGTTTGCCGCAATTTTGAAAAAATTCTTAATCACTTACACTTACGTTAAAAATGATTCATGTGAAGGAAATTCTATTTTTATACATTTGATACTTTTTAAAACAACTAATCAGGTAAAGTTCAGAGAGGCTGTTTAAAGTTCTATGGCCACATTTCAAACTGCTACATCAAATTTTCTGAAAATATGTTTTGATTATTATACCCTTCACCAAAATAACCATTTCCGACTCCATAAAATACATATATTCTGAGCTCTTATCCGTAGCGAAGTCGATTGAACAATGTCCGTCTGTCCGTTCGTGTTAGTGTTGAATTTAACTTTGCAAAGGCACTAGACGAGCTAGAAAAAATTTAAGTACGCCAAAGGATCAGACGTAGTATCGGAAAATTTTTCTATTGAAAATCAGCAAGACTGATCCATGTCTCTCGAAACAGACAAAACTAATTTTTCCATATCAATTGGAACAGTGAATTAACTCAAATCAACAAAAAAAAAAAAAAAGAAACAAATATATTGCGCGACTGAGAATTAAAATATAAGAAAAAAAAAATACTTAAAAGCTTTTGAAAAGATCTTTCAGGAAATAGTACAATTTTTTAAATGTTTAACCAATTAAGAGCCGATTACGTTTTTATGAAAGACTATATATAGTACTTAATAATTTTTTCTCATTTTTTAATTCTCTGTCACCCAAATATTTGCTTTTTTGTTTGCAGTTACTTCACTAAATTAGATTTACTTTAATAGTGAAGGGTACATAAGATTTGGCATAGCCGGAAATAGCACTCTTATTTGTTTATAAATGGATACTCCGGCTTCGTTTTGAGATTTTTACAACTTATGCACGCAGATGAAGTAAAACTCTTGAAAGCTTTACACAGTTCTTACAGCTGAAGAATATTGGTATATTTCCTTATTGATGCAAAAAAGTATATTTTATGATACTCTCATAAAATTTTAAGTTTTTTTTTTTTAGTTAATTACCGAAAAACTTTGCCATATAATTTCCATTATCGCTCGATAACATCTTTGTACTTTAAAGAATTTCTTCATAGTTTTGTGTTTGCTAATCAGTAAAGTTTATTAGTATATTTTTTAATAACAGTCAAATTTAATATCATAATATTAAATGATTGCTTTCGGCTTGTTTTCGGTTTTCAACAACTTTTTTTTTATTGGAACTAGAGTTTGGGGTACGGGAATTCCCGGGCGAGAATTCCCGGTAATTCTCGAAAAATCTTCGTCGGGAATTCCCGGGAAATATTTTAAAAATTCCCGGGAAAACGGGAAAAGTTTTAAATGGATTTTATAACAATCATTTTTAATATTTTCCTATTTTTATTTTATTAAAATTAAGTAGTTATGTAAAAATATCTTTTGTTAAATTAATTTAAAGAATAATGGACTTTCATTTTTAAAATACACTGTTTGTAATTTAACACAACTTTTATAAAACACCGGCGCTTTTTGCCGTTACAACTTGTCATTACTGAAGAAAATTACCAAAAAGAAAAACAGTTTGCAAAAGTAAATGCTTAAAATCTATAAACACATACAAATTTGTTAATTTAATGTTAATATTATTAATTGTGCGGAAAATTGAAAAAAAATTATATTGAAAATTACAGACAGGTAAGTAAAAATATATTATGTATAAATTTTATTTACTCCAATGATGCTAGTTTAAGATGTCGGAAGTTTGAAAATACTTTAATAAAGTGGAAAACGCCGCCCAATGTAATATAAGGCTCAAAAGGCTTTCAATCAAAGGGGTAAGCACCAGTGGCCTTAAAAGGCACATTAGTTTTGTCCACATCATAAAAATGAATATTTTCCCTGATAATGTTTCTTCGAATAATAATATTGTATATAATAGCAGTCCACTTGTTACCCATAGCGACGGAGAAAATAGAAATAAAGACATCATTCCAGCTAGCATGAAAGATGTTGATGGTTTTTTTTTTTTTGCTGGAATTACGCTATTCATCTAGCTGTTATTGAAGTTCTATATGTAAAAGGTTTTGCGCCGTTGCACGAAAGTAAATTGAGTGACGATGGTCTTGAATATGAAACACATAACATTATAGGTAGGTTAAGAATTGTACTTTACAACAACTATAAAACAACTATAAAAAAGCAGTGGAATCTGCACGACAAATCATGAAGGGATTTAAAAAGAGTCCTCTAAAGAATGCAAGTGAAAACCAGATGGAATACCTTGGTGGCTATGAGTTATTAATTTATGAAAGCAAAAAATGCTATAAAGAAAACACTAATCGACTTCGATTTAGCAAATCTGTGGAATGATCAATATGTACCCGTCCTGGAGATGTTAGTCGACGTTCTAACTCCCATAAAAGACACTGTTGAAGCTTTTAGTCACCGATACTGTAACCTTTTAGTAGCTGATGCTATAATAAATGCTCTTTTGCTCAGCTTATGTTAATAAAGACACCATTTTCTCAAAATATAGCTGCGTCAATTCGAGAAAAAATTGGCCAAAGACGTGATGAAAAAGTGATAGCATTAATAAATTATTTAAAATCTCCTGATGTAAATACGAAAGTGCTAAAAACTGATACTGATCTATCTGAAAATTAAAGCAATGAATGTTTTCAAATTAAACTGAAAAATGCTATAGACAATGCAAAGGCTAATCCCCAACAACCAAAACCAACTAAGAAAAGAATGAAGCGAGCAACTTTCTAACTAAAAATTTAGATAATTTCTATAATGCCTTGCTAACAATAAAGCCAACATCAGTGAACAAGTTTTCTCCGTTGCAGGCAACTTTGCCACAAAAGTGCGAAACCTAGCTTCAAGCCAGCTACTAAATGCTTTAGTCGTACTTAAAACTTACTTTTTTTCCAAATGATGTTATAAATTTTGTTATGTTTTTTTTTTTATTTAAAATTGATATCATATCATTTACTACTTTATTGTTAATCTTAAATAAAAGAAATGAAAAAAAAATGTACTGCCTAAAATTACTTTTTGTAATAGAAAAAAAAATACCCGGGATTCCCGGGAATTCCCGGGAAATTTATAAATTTTCCCGGGAATCCCGGGAAGAAAAAAAGTCCGGGAAATCCCAAACCCTAATTGGAACTAACAATTTTATTATTTTATTTTTATATTGTGTCTAATAATGTTGCCGCAAAAAAATAAAGATAAAAAATACATTTGTTATTATTAGGTTTTTCCAGTAACTAGCAACGAGAGAGTAAAGCAGAAATTTTCAAAATGTAAAAAAGTAAATAAACGCTTTACTGGCAAAAAGTAGAAAAGAATATTAATGTGGCTTCAGGAATAATATATGCCTTAAAAACTGTACTGCAACCATTAAATAGTACTATTTTTAGAGTAAATGTAGTAGAGTAAAAACATTTATAAACCAATAGACCAGCAATCTTATCATGTAATTCTCGTAGCTAAATACGGTAAAAAGATCTGTAGAATAGCATTTTAAGCCAAAAATCGCTCAACAGAATTTTTTAGATTTTTCGCACTGAAGATTTAGCTTAAGCGATTAGCAGAATAAGGGTTCAGAAAACTGATGTTAACCATAAGGAAAAATTAAAAGAAAAAACTCCAAGTATTCAAATATCAAAAATATGTATATAAATGTTCTACATATTTTTAATTATATTATATATAATTAATATATTTAAGCGAATTATAAATATAGTTTTTTTTATTTATTTCCAATATTTTTTTTTAGTTTGATTAAAATGCAAATATATTTTCATTAAAAAAATCAAAACTTCATACAAGCGTATAAACAAAATATATGATTGTTTATAAAATGTGTTACTAAATTTGCACTAATAAAGTACATTGCAATAAACATTTCATAACTCTGTGTAAACCTCTACCGTCTGTCTGTAACTGTTCAACAGTTTGCCCATATGCATCAGATTATAATAACTAATTACTTTAAAATATAACATTTTTATACTTTTTATTATATCAAATAAAATAGTGGACATTCTGTCTAAAATTAAGGTGTTTGTATATAACGGTTCAAAAAATACAGCCATATAGAACAAATTACATTAACTTTGGGAACACCCTTTAATTTCTAAATTCAAATTATAAGCTTCTTGTTATAGCGGACTTAGCAAAACAAATCCCTTGTAAATTTCAGCTGTCTGTCAATAACGGTTCAAAAGTCCGGCCGCATACACCATATTATATCAACAATTGGGACACCTGTTTATTTCCAAATTCAAATTTTATACTTGTTGTTATAGAGGAGTTAGTAATACAGGTTTTTTGTAAATTTCAATCTGTCTGTTTACAACTGTTTAAAAGTATGGCCATATACATCAAATTTAATGAACTATTGGCGCACCCCTTAATTTAAAATTTGTAATATTAATACTTGTTACTATAACGGCCATAGCAATAGACATTCTGTCCAATTTGCAAGCGTGTGTCCATAAAAGTTCAAAAGATAGGCCCATATAAGTAAATTTACATCGATTATGGGGCACCCTTTAATTTTTGGATTTATTTTTGTATAACTTTTTGTTATTGGGATCTATACTCGTAGTAATGCGCAGTCATTTTAAATTTTACAGAAGTGTCTAGAGGCACAAACATAAAAAAGCAACATTCAGCCGAATTGTATAACCTCCTTCTTTTTTTGAAGTCTGTTAAAAAAAAAAGAATTTTAGTTGGGTGTTAAAGATATAAAATATTTTTATCAATAATTTTACGAGGGCTGCTCTATATATTTCTGGCCTAATAGTGAAAATGCGAATATTTATAATCAAAAATGGTTTCATGTTTTTCAAAGTATTCTCCACTTGCGCTCAAACCAGTTGTCGAAGCACTTTTTCCACTCCGATTGAGACACCTCTAAAACATGGTTTTTGAACACTTCAACAGCTTCTTCTGGCGACGAAAATCGGTGACCACGCATTTTTTTCTTGATGTGCGGAAACAAGAAGAAGTCATTAGGTGCCAAGTCAGGGCTGTACGGCGGATGACCCATTAATTCGACGTTTTGGCCGATCAAAAACGCTCTGGTTTGAGCCGATGTGTGAGAGCTCGCATTGTCATGGTGAACAATGATTCGTCTTCTCTTGTTGGTTTTTCGAATTTCTGCGATGACTTCAGGCAAAGAAATTGTAGTATACCACTCAGAAGTGACCGTCCTACGTTGCTCAAGCGGAACAGTCGCCACATGACCAGTTTTGCCCAAGAAACTTTGCATAAGCTTTTTGCAATGTTGTCCGTGGGCTACGTTGTTTTTTGAGAAAAGAACTCTGAATTAATTTTTTCTCGTTTTAGTTTTTAAATTATATCACTTTCTTTCAGAGACCTTAAATGTAGTGAACTTCTTTTTTGTTTGGATTTGTGAAAAGAATAAAAGCAAAAAACTAAAGCTGTCTACAACTTTATTATCAGAAAAATCAGTTGTAAATATTTTTCTTTTAAGATGTTTAGAAATTAAAGTAAAAATGAACCAAAAGCCGAAAATAAGTCAATTTTCATTCATTTATAAGATCTACGGTTCTAACCTGATTGGGAAAAAATTAAAAAAAAACCAAAATAAAATAAACGCAATTCATACTTAACTCATAACGTTATGTGCAAAGAAGTGCAAATGATTAAAGATAAAAACTGCATTTCGTGACTGTACAGAAGGTTAGTACGAAGCAATAAGAAATGTACAAGACGAGTTACAGAGAGAACAAAAAAGAAACACTTTGAGTTGTGTTGACTTCGTCTCACCAAATTAATATTAAAATTAGTTGGTTAAATTGATGATGTTTACGACGTACATAATGATGCGAAGAATGCTAATGAAGGATGTGGTTGTCCAGAAAATGCTGTATTTCATTCTGCTAGCACCAAAATTTTCGTTTTTCTTTGGAAAACGTTCGCATTCAATTTTAAATAATTTTTCTTTCTTAAAATTCTTAGAAATTAAATTAAAAATAAACCAAAAGCCGTAAATAAGTCAATTTTCCTTCATTTATGAAATCAGTTTTAAAAATGTTTCCAAATAAGATTTTCCTGCGTTGTACCAAAAAGTACAAACTTTTCGTAAAATTTATCGTAAAGGTGCCAAAAGACCCACGGAAAATTTATATTACAAACTAAGATATATCTATTTACATCTGCTTCATTTTTTAAAAGGAGTCCAAGAAAAAATTATACATAGAAATCTGAACGATTCAAGAAGAGAATATAACGACTTTGCTATGCATAAGAACTTAGAATATATTTTCTTAATGCGGTCGGAAAGGGATATTCTATAAATTACAAATGGAATAACAAACTTACATATCCCCTTTCTCTTCCTGCTGTGAAGGGTACAAAAACAATATTCTATATTAAATTGTACTGCTCAGTATTGCATAAGCACTAGGTAAGTATTTAGGTTAAATTATCAACCCTTGTCATTGTTAATCAATACTGTTAGGCTAGTAAGCATTGTACAAATTTAGTATTATTGCTCTAACAAAAATAAAAAAGCTACAAGTTACTTAGACGTCACGTACTTGTGCAATACAAATTACAATTATTTAACTAAACGAAATTAAAATTGAAAACTTTACATTTAAGAAACTTTTATATTCTTTAGTCCATGTATTCACAAAAAGATACAATTTAAATAAATAATACTTCTATCCAATATTGCTAATAAGAAAAAAGAAAAAAAAGAAGAACAAAATTAAGGAAATAAAGGACAATCATCCAATTGAAAAAGTTCAAAACTAATTTCTCAAATTACATATTATTAGACCTCAATCAAATCGGGCGAACGGAAGTCATTTTGCATAAGGGAGAACTCTTTATTTCTGAAAAAAAAAACTTCACATTAAAGATTTTAACTTTTTACAATGTAAGTTTTGAACGGCCTTAATAATGTCTATTTCAGCAGAGCTGCTACTCATTTGTATATTCCAGCGTGTAAGTAATTGAATTTGAATCCATACATGACATCAATTTCTGCAGTTATTTTTTTTTTTTTACTTAAGGCCTTAGAGAAAGTTTGTAATGAAGCAGGAAACATTTCAATATTTGAATAAAGAATCCTTCGTTTCGTCCGTTTTAATTTCGTTTAAAAAGAAAATATTAATGTTTATAAAAAAGTTTGTGTACTTTTCAATAAAATTGAGTACAACATTTTGTATTTGTAAAGTTGCAAAGCTGCAAAAACATGCTGTACCACTTGCCAGTTGCATACATACATATGTACATCTATACAAGTATGCATATATAAAGATTAATATATGTTTGCTTGTTTGTTTGTCGGAAAGCTATAGCTGTTTATAACAGTGGATCGATCCTCTTGGAATTTTCACAGTGCTTTACGAGTACCAGATATGCGGTTGGTAAAATCGGGTACTTATTTTTTTTAATATTTTAATTGGGTGTGGCACTTGCCACACAAAGTAAATATTTATCAGCGAGATACTTGGTAACACCTGAAAGGTAGCATCTTGGAATTTAGCTCAAATAACTTCCTTCATAATGTGTAATTTTTAGCGATAAAGTGGCTGGATTGGAATAATGGTCGAGGTACCTTCTATACATAGTGTTTTTTATTACCATATAGTAAGAGAACAATAGTAGTTAGAGTATTGAACTCTTGCACCACTTACTATTACATCAACATTCATAGTTTAGCGAAACACAGACTGGCTGAGAATAGTAGCAGTGGTATCCTTCATACATAGCGAATAACTATCGTGTACCTAGAGAGGTTAGGAAAAGTATTTAAAATTTACACAAGTAAGTTATATGTAAATTTTCATAGCGATAGCGTGACAGAGAATTAAAAAATAAAAAAACTTGGTAATACATATATATAACTTTATATAAAATGACTTCGGCTCCTAATGGATTAAGCATTTTCGAAAAATTTTAGATCTCTTCAAAAGATTTGAAATGATACCCATATTGATACTTTAAAAAATTTGGAAACTTCAGAGCCCCGTAACTCGGAAAATAGGGGCGAGCGCCAACTTTTTCACTTGATGTTTTTTTTTTCTTGTTTCTTAGTTCTCTATCGACCCATACATTTATTGTTCCAAATGACATAAATAATTAGAGGTAGGCGTGGTGCTTTGATTGCTGCCTAGAAGGACATGGACCGATCATCCAATAGAACCTCTTTCGACAGTATATCTGATCGATTGACATATTTTTTTTTTTTTTTTGTGAAATCAAGTTTGCTTCGGAAAATTGATTTTAACATTAACATAGACGGGCAGACGGACATCGCTCAAACGATTGAGCTATGTATAAGAAGTCAGAATAATTATCTACATTATGGGGTCGGAAAGGGATATCGTGGAAATTGCACACGGAATGACAAACTTAAATATATCCTTTTTCCACTTTTTGTTGTGAAGGGCATAAAAATTAAGTAAATAATTAATTTTGAATTTTTTCCCAACCATCGATCTTATAAATGAATTAAATTTGACTTTATTTTCGGCTTTTTGGTTCTTTTTAATTAATTTCAACACATTTTTGGAATGAAAAATTATTTACAAATGTATGCGGATGTTTTCCAAAGAAAACAAGAAAAATTAGACGCACACAACTTAAAGTATGAATAATTAAAAATAAAAAGTTTCATTTCGTGGCTATCCAATGGCTAGCACAAAAAAGCAACAACAAATGTACAAGACGAGTTACAAAGAGAACGACAAAGAAATACTTTAAGTTGTGTGTGAACTTCGTCTCACCAAATTAGCATTAAGATTAGTTGGTTATATAAGTGATGTTTACGACGTACATAACATAAGGTAGATAGATGCAAAGAATGCTGATGAAGGATGTGGCGGTCCAGAAAATGCTTCATTTCATTCTGCTAGCGTCTAATTTTTCTTGGTTTTTATTTGGAAAACGTCCGCATACATTTGTAAAAAATTTTTCTTTCTAAAAATGTTTAGAAAATTAATTAAAAAGAACCAAAAAGCCGAAAATAAAGTAAAATTTCGTGAATAATTAATTAAAAAGCTGTCTGGATTGGAAGAGTGGGTGTTAAACCATTATTCCTATTAGGATAGCGAAGCGCACCGGGAATAGCGTTTGTATGTGAACATACATATATTATTTTATTATATAATATTATTTTATTAAATTCGATACGATTAAATATGTGTGTATATGCGTAAGTATGTATGCATGTATGTGTGTGTGTGCATATTTATGACTATTATACAGTTATGCTTCTTCAGCGTTATAAATTGATTTCATTTACTGACCACAATTTTACAAAAACTTTCTTCAATTTATTTATGACAACGAGTTTGCCTTAAAGTGCTGAAATAAATGCACTTTACTTTTAGTTGACCTCAAGATACTGAATTTAGAACGAACGAATATAAATTCATATTTTAAATTCTATTTAAGCGATTGGTTTCAAAGATTCAAATTTGTGTTAAAGTTTTTGAAGTTAGGAAATGATAAAATATTAAAGAAAAAATAATAAGTTTCACATACAAACAGGCACGTGCGTCAGGTTACGGGTGTCACTAAAATGTAAAAGTTGTCATTGCAGAGAATGATTGAGGAAAAACAAAACCTTTTTTTTTCATTTGTAAATTTGAGCTGTGTTTTGCTCCTATATAATATAATATTAACATACAGAGGTTTAGAAGCTTAAAGACCCTTTAATAAAATAAGATGTTTCGTTTCTAGCCTGCGGGCCATTGTAAGTAAGGAAATATATTAAAAGTTTTACATTGTTAAAAGTGACCTATCTTAGCACCCTATAGGGCTGCTCGTAAAAGATCTGGAGAGCTCAAACTCAAAAGTTCAATTGCTCTTTTGTGACTGAAACATCAAGTATTATTTAAATCGATACATACATTTATTTGGTAATCAATGATTTACAATACTTACAAGATATTTCGTTTCGTGCCACACTGTTCGATGTTATTAAAGTCTAAAGTCTTTTTTTAACCGACTTTAAAAAAAGAAGGAGGTTATACAATTCGGCTGCATGTTGCTTTTTTATATTTGTGCCGCTTGAAATTTACAAGGAACCTGTATTGGTAAGTCCGCTATAACAACAAGTGTAAAATAAGGATTTGGAAGCAAAATGGTGTTCCAATAGTTAATGTAATTTTGTGTATGTGACCAAACTTTTGAACCGTTATAGACAGAATGCTGAAACTTAAAAGGGACCTGTATTGCTAAATCCGCTATATTAACGAGTTTATTGTTTGAATTTAGAAATTAAAGGGTGTCCCATAATTACTGTAGATTTACTTATGTAGGTCTATCTTTTAAACAGTTATAGACAAGCGCTTGTAAATTTGACGCAATGTCGATTGTTATGGCCGTTAGAGTAACAGCTGATAATATTTAAAATTATAAATTAAAGAGTGCACCAATAGTTCATTTAGTTTGGTATATGACCATACTTTTAAACAGTTGTAGACAGACGATTAAAATTTACAAAGAATCTGTATTACTAACTCCTCTATGACAACAAGTATAAAATTTGGATTTGGAAATAAACGGGTGTCCCAATAGTTTTTATAATATGGTGTATGTGGCCGGACTTTTGAACCATTATAGACAGACAACTGAAATTTACAAGGGACATGTTTTGCTAAGTCCGCTATAACAGAAGCTTATAATTTGAATTTAAAAAATAAAGGGTGTTCCCAAAATTAATGTAATTTGTTCTATATGGCCGTATTTTTTGAACCGTTGTATACAAACACCTTAATTGTATACAGAATGTCCACTATTTTATTTGGTATAATAGAAGTATAAAAATGTTATATTATAAATTAAATAGTTGATATATTCAGATTTATATGGGCAAACGTTAGAATTGTTACAGACAGATAGTTGAAATTTACAAATCTACTACAACAGCAAGTTTATAATTTGGAAATTAAAGAGTGACCCTATAGCTGCTGCAATTCGATGTATATTGCCAAACTATTGAACAGTTGAATAAGTATAAAGCTTGGAGATATAAGTGTGTCCCATAGTTAATGTAACCTAATTTATGTGGCCATACACTTGAGCTGTAAAAGGCAGACAGATGAAAACTGTTTTGAAGTCGGTTTTTTTCGTAAGAATTATTATTTTACAATTGGTGTTCCGGTAATTTTTGTTTTTAACCGACTTAAAAAAACTGGTTACTAATTCGACTGGATGTTGCATATCTCAGTCATTTCTAAGAAGAATTTGATTTTTTTTCTTTATTTGAAAGGTTATAATTTGGTGAATGTGACCAAACTTTTAAATCGTTATAGACAGACAGTCGAAATTAACAAAAGCCAAGTGTTGATATGTCCGCTTTAACAAAAGGTTTCAGTTCGTATTTAGAAATTAAAAGGCATTTGCATAATTAATGTAATTCGACCTATGGCCCTATGAACCGTTATATACAAACACTTAAAAATTGGACAGAATGTCTAATATAGACAGATGTTATTTACAAAGAAACTGTATCATTAAGTCCGCTATAACAGCGAGTATAAAATTAAGAGTTGGAGAATATGGCCAATCAGTTGAAAAGTTATAAAAATTGACTAAAAAACTGTTTTGCTAAGTCGTGTATACATGCAGGAAAAAACATGGTTGTGATATGGTCACAATAGCCATATTATGTTTTTTGTAACAATGTATAGTTGCGGATAACCAATTATAGTTGCATTCACCAAAACTTTAGGCACGATAAACGTTTTTTGTTAACTTTTAACGATTATATGGCTACTGTGCACAAAAAAATGCAACATGGTTAGTTTTAACTTGAAAAAATTTCAACCACAGCCAAAGTTTTATAACTTATTAAAAATAATATAAAAAATTTAACCATAATATATTATTATAAATCAAAGTATGGTAAAAATCAAACAGAATAACGTTTCCGTTAAAAAATATTTTGTTCTAGTTCTTGAAAGTTTAGTAATTTTTTGGTAGCTAAAATTTGTAATTGATTTTTATTGTTACAGGAAGTGAAAAAAAGTAAAAATTTATGTACAAAATAAATGATTAAAAATAATATGCAAAATCTGAAAACGAATAAGGAGGCAAAAAACATTTAAAAAATAGTTGAAATAAATATTTATGCAAACATATAAATCTTAAATTGTGTGTTTGAAGCACTTTTATAAAACTGATTCTTGTAGCCTATGTGTTAATGCGTTAGTATAAGCAAATAATTAATTTTTTTTTTTGTGAATGTATGTTTTTAAATAATTTTTATGACAAATTTTTAATGAATAAAACAATAATAAGTCTTTTATATCAGTAAAATTTTGCTCTTACGAGACTATATTATAATTGAATTATTTTTTTTTTATATATTAATAAATTTATTTTAAAATTCAAATTTATCACAAAAAAAAAACAGTTAAAATGATCCGCTAAGCAATTGGCTTGTCAGCAGCATAATTAATTATGATTCTATGGATACATATTGTTACGTTTTTACCCTTTTTAGACAAACGTACGGATTATTTTGATTGCAAATACCACTGTGGCTAAATTCTGTCTTCGAACTTTATGGCTTTATCTGGCTATACTTCTCGATCCTACCGGTCATGTGAACCCTTGGTTTCGTATTTACTAAACATGCGTTATCACCACAAACGCAGCCATCCACGCTACACTACTGTGTTACTCCGGCGAGACATGAACTACTCGATGCCTTGTTTAGTAACCTTAACCATCCACAGACATCTCCACTACTCCTTTTATCCAAGCCAGTCATCTCCTTTAATCCAGTAGCCACAACACACGTCTGCCATACACTGTTGTTATGCTGTTACACTTCCCCGCGCTAAACGCTTTTGCTCTTACTTTTTTATTATAAAGGGCTTCTTGACAATTATCTGTTGCTCTTATATTAAATTAGACGTCTCCACTAAATTATCTGCCATGGCTTCACACAACAATTGTCTTTTGCCTCTCGGGAGGTTTGTACTGCTGTTTATTAATTTTAATTACTTATAACAATTATTATTTTTGTTGCACGCATGCCCGCATGCGGTATCGAACTCGGACCCCCTGGTTCGTAGTACGCACCTCTAACCTCCAACGCAGCCATTGAGGCTGCTCAGCTATTGTTGGCTAACTTGTGGTTTTGTTATTCTATAAACACACCATTAGTTGAATTAGCTTATTCACCACGCTCATACGGAAACAACTACAGGGCTTGCCAGATTTTATTATTCGTAACAATATAAATTAATTGCAAACTTAAAAAATACTGTTTTAAAAGTTTTTTCCTTTTAAATTCATTGTCTTGGTTTATTAAACTTGAAGGTATTTTATTAAAAATTGTTGGTAAGCTAACGCCTAGCCCGTTTCTGCCATAATCATTGAAAAATTGTTTGACCTTATATTTTTCCTGAGTTTGACGTCTTGTGTTATACTCGTGATCTATGACACTGAGGAATCTGTTTTCCTTATAAAATTCGTTTACTATCGTGAAATAATATATACTTTTACTGCCGTATTCATAGAAAATAAAATAACTTTGAAATGTGTTTTATGACAATTTTTTCATACAAATTTGTCCTAAAATATATTTCAAATCTATTTTGATTTTCTATGAATACGGCAGTTAATGTTTAAAACGTTGAGTCTCGAGGCAATATTATTTAATTTGTTTGTTGCTGTGTTTGATGTTATGTTTGTTGTTGGTGTTCTTGTGTTTGTTGTTGGCGTTCTTATGTTTGTTGTTCCCATTCTTGTGTTGGTTGCTGTTACAGATCTTCCCGTTGTTGAATTGTTGGTTGCAGTTGATGAATTGTTCCTTGCTGTTAACAAAGAATTGTTGTTAGAAGACATGTTGTTGATTGCGTTGGCATAAATATTGCGCTGTATTGTGTTAGATAGTAAGTTATTAAATGGTGTATTGAGATAAAGTGTTGTGTTGTTTTGACCGTTGTTGCTAACGTTGTTCAGATAATTGCTGTTGTCTATATTATAAGAGAAGTGGTAGTTTCTTAAAAGAATTTTTAGCAATTGGTTTTGCGTATTTTGTATTATTCTGCAATGTGTTGACCCTCTCCATGCTGCGATGCCATGCTTTATATAAGATTCAGCTAATGAGTAATATGCTTGTCTCAGTACATCGTAAGTAGAGCATTAACTTAAATGATAAAGCATATACGTTGAGTTCCGTAGTTTCTTTTGAAAATTTATTATATGAGGCTTCCACTTCAATTTGTGATCTACATACACTCCTAAATACTTGTTAGTTTCCACCATTTCTATAGCCATATATTTATCTTGTGTTGGGATTTATGCCTTTCTTATGAAGTTATGAAATTTTAACTTTACATTTGAATGTGCAAAATGTGGAGGTTTTATATGCATTATTTTTGTTTTATTTGCATTTACAATTAGGCCGATATCGTGACAAAGTTTTGTTGTTGTATTTAGTTGTTCTTGCATCAATTCTGTGGCATATTCAACTTTTTTATCTAACACCATTATTGCGGTATCATCAGCGTAAACGAATGTTGAATTCCCTTGAAGTGTATTTAACATTTCATTGGCATATATTGTATATAATATCGGTCCAAGTTTCGAACCTTGTGGTACGCCACAATCTATCGCTACTTCTTCACTATGTTTATTGCATATTCTAACACGATAATTTCTACCATCGAGATAGTTTTTAAACCAGTTTAGTGTGCAACCTCTAACTCCAATTTTCTCCCATCTCTCATCTGCAGTAGTTTGCTATGTATGAGTGTATAGAAAACTTTGCTAAAATCAAGGAATAGCACTAGGCAATGCATACGTTTACCAAGACAGCTATTAATGTAGTTTGAGAAGTTTCCCAGTAATTTGTTTATATTTTTCCCTTTTTGGAATCCTTTATCAATAGCTGGTAATAGAGCAATAGGCCTCTAGTTATTGAAATCCGTCTTACATCCGATTTTGTAAATGGGACGTATTTAAGAAGTTTTAAGTATATTTGGTACGACGCCGTTTTCTAAGCTTAAGTTTATGAACTTGGTTAAGATGGGTGTAAGGTATTTCGAATTATTTTTTTAAATCTAACGGCCTTATACCGTCTACTCCTGGTGACATTTTCAGCTATCTATATTGTGGTACTTTAATTTAACCATTTAAAATTTATATTTTAACATAATTATATTTATACTTCAGAATCTTATTGTTTTGGATTTTGAATTTTACTGTTTGCTAAAAATTTTTTCAGTTACTGAAAAAATTACAGTTATCAGTAAAACTTTGATGGCAATTAAAATTTTTTCAGCAAGCAGTAAAATTTTACTAAAATCGAGTGCTATGCAAATTTTTACAGATTGCAGCGTTGTAATCGGTTATTATTTATTACTGAAATAAAGGATTTTTTTTTTAATTAACGAAAATAATTTTATTTTTTTCTATTAGCTTTTCTTAATACAAGCATTCCAAAGTTAAAATCAAAAAGTTTTTGCCTTCTGGACCCGTTAAAAATGCAAGCAAAATAAAATATGAAAAAAATGAAAATGTTTTCAGTAAGCAGTAAACTTTTACTGTTTACTGAAAAAAAAAATACAGCAACCAGTAAAACTGTATTGGTTACTGCTTTTTTTAATGCACTAAAAACATACTGCAGTATGCTTAAGTATGATTAGTAGGATACCTAATCTTCGAGAATAGTATTACTTTATTTAATTTCCACTCTTCTAACAATTTAGAAACCATTTAAATGGTTTTATACGCAGTGAAAAGTGTTTGCAGTTACATATTGTTTTATTTCTTATTGCACTGAGTTTTAATTGACTCAATTAATTATTTAAAGATAACATTATTTCCTTCTTTTTCAATTACATAAATAATTGATTTTAATTTGAAAACATATGAAACTTGTTCCATTTGATAACGAAAGCTGATTTGCTGCAAGCTCTCTATGACACATTTCACCATTCCTTAACACATCTTGTTCTAAAATGTTTTATCCAGTTAATTTTTCTTTTCATTCCGTGTCTTTTTATAGATACATATTCGTTAAGTAGATTAACATTAAACCAGCTCTAATGTATTATACTAAAATCAAGATTAAATAGTTCACATATGCATTCATTGGCATTAAGACTATTGTAATCACTGTAAACAAACTGTCATATTGCAATTTCTCTTTTTAATATTTATTGATAAGTAAATATGGCAATGGTGGTGGGATGGTATTAATTTAGAGTTGGTAGTTGAAATTGCCCATAATGAATAAATAAAATTTTTTTACTTGTAATAAATAATAAATATTATGTTAATTTTATTCTGTGCATTTGCCTTAATATTTGCCATCTTTTTCTTAGCATAATATTAACATTACAATTATTACAGTTCAACTTCAAAGTCAAAGTTAAATTAGCTATTAATAGATACAACTAAATAAATAAAATTAACAACAACCCTTAACCCTTTTGTATATACATTCGAATTGGTAACCGCATTCTTTTTTTTTTGAAGTCGGTTAAAAATTACCAATTTTCGCAATGACTATTTAAATCTAAAGCCACTGTAAACACCCGTGATGTTGATTCAAACCAAAACACGTTACGACTTGGATGGTCCCACCAGTGACTGGAATAGTGACCGCAGTTGCTGTGGGCGACTGATTCTCGTTTCACCGGTAGTTAGCCACGGCTCAGATTTCGAAAGTCTTTATCATCTAGCTTCAGGCCCCTGCGAGCGCAGTTGATTGAATCTACTTTATACCTCTCTATTTTAGACCCAATGAACACAAATTTTGAGACTATGATGGTTCGTCTATAAGATGGCGTGAGCCAGAGTCTTCTACTGCTGAGGACGATAAATGCAAAGAGTTTCTATTTCGCAAATAGCATAAAGGGCGACTTTGAAAACAACAGCATGCAAAATTCAAGTAACTGTGTTTTTTTATTTCCTACAATAAACTACACTAAACAAATTTGAATCGCTTTTTTAAATTCAATTTATTTTAAAGTATAATATTAATTTTGAAAAAAGTATTTAAAATTTATTTTCTTTTAATGCATTTATTGATCTCTGCACGAGTATTTTCCAACTTTTTCAAAGTCCCATCAAAAGCCATGTTAACGCACTCAACTTCGTCTACATCGTTCTCACAGTCTTTAATAAGAATATACATTTCATTAACAGCTAAAGCAAGTTTTAAATCTTGTGAAGCAACACAATGTTCCTTTATTTTACGTAAATCGTCAATGCCCGCCAAAAATGTATCAATTTCATTGATGCGCCTTGAACTTATTTCCTTAATGATTGATTCGGCAATTTCGGCCGAACTCACTCCAACCAAAAACAAGCAAACAATTGCTAAAATATATTTCATTTTTTAATTTTATGTGTCCGTTATTTACTTTCCCGCAATTCGCACTGTACTAATTTTAAAAAATTCTTTGCTTTTATACTTAACAAATCTGTTGAGATAATTTTATATTTTTACACCATTTTTAAAATCGTTTGAAACGAAAAGTGTAGTTGTTGCGTTTAATTAAACTTTACTAATTATGTGAGTTTGATAATAAATGTATTTGTTATTGTTTTTTTTTTTAGTAAAATAAAAGAAATTGTGTGAGGTAAATGATACAAGCATTTTATCTTTATCACCCAACTAAAATTATTGTAAACCTATTCTTTTTTCAATTTTTATGTCGGCTATATAATTATTAACTTTCTACATCCTATACTGCAGGTAATTTATATTTCTTACGATAGTTTATCGTTTTTATACCCTTCACCACTTAAAGTATATATATTCTGAGTTATTATACATAGTGAAGTTCATCGAGAGTTATCCGTCTGTCCGTCCGTGTTAGTGTTGAAATCAAGTTTGACGAGGCACTAGATCAGCTACAAAAAAATATATATATAACAATCGATCAGATATAGTGCCGACAGAAGTGCTGTTGTTATATCATTTTCTTAGCTCAGAAAAATTAAGACGCTTAAAAATTTTTTCTTTTTATGTAACAAAAGTGAAATCAAAAATTCAGTATAATTGTGTTAGATTTTTAAAAAATATTGTTGCGTATTGATATTGTTTACTATATAAAGGAAAAACGCAGCCAAAGATGCAGAGTTATTCAAAACAATCCTGAAAATGATTTTCAAGTATTATAAGCCAACCAAATTAAAACGCCACATAGAATTCTTATAATTATTTTAGAAGTTTTAGTAAAGACAGTAAATACAACCACCTGCACACTTTTTCCACTTTTTGGGGTGAAGGGTATAAAAGGGGACCTAGGCCGAAGAAAGGAATTCAGTTACTAAACAAACCTAATACTAACATACATATGTATTTTTTATCTTTATTGTTTGCGGCATAATTGTTAAACACAATAAAATAAAAACATTGTTAGATCCAATAAAAAGGTGGTTGAAAGTCGAAAATAAGTATAACAAATCATTTGGTATTATGATATTAAATTTGATTGATATCAAACAATATACTAATAAACTTTATTGATACAAAAGTATTTTACTATTAGAAAAATACCCTCAAAAAATTCTTTAAAATACAAAGTATTTCTCGAACGATAATGGAAATGATATGAGAAAGCATTTTGGTAGTTATCAAAAAAAAAAAATAAATAATAATAAATAAAAAAAAAAATTGTTTATAAGAGTATCATAAAATATTATTTTTGCCTCAATAGGGTTAATATACCAATATTCTTCGGTTGCTAGCATTGTGTAAAGATTTCAAGATCTTACATCATCTGCTTGTATAAGGGCTTAAGACTTTAAAACAAAGCTAGAGTGTCCATTTATAAATAAAATAAACAACAGAAGAAGGCCAATAACTTTTGAGCAGCAATGCAACACATTAAATTGTTTCCATTGAATTCAGTGTTTTGCTTAAAATGATGCCCATATTGATATTAAAAAAAAATTTTTGAATTTCAGAGCCTCGGAAAATCTGGGCAAGCGCCAATTTTTTTACTTGATGTTTCTTTCTTTCATGCTAATTCTATATTGCCCCATTTATTTACTTTCGATAGGAGTTACCTTATTGTTCGAAATGACATGAAAAAATTAGAGGTAGGCGTGGTGTTTTGCCTGTTGCCTCGAAAGACATGGACCGCTCATGATGTCCAATAGAACCTCTTTCGGCGCTATATCTGATCGATTGAAATATTTATTTTTTTGTGATTTCAACACTAACACGGACGGACAGACGGACATCGCTCAATCGAATTCGTTATGCATAAGAATTCAGGGGGGTTACTCTCTATTGCGATGCGAAAGCAAGTTCGATGCGATAAGTAGGTGCGATAAGAGTACAATTTGATACTCTGTAATGTTAACGCAAATGCTTTCGCAAAATAATTTAAAAAAGAAGCAACTCTGGCACAACAAAATAAACAATAGAGAAGAATGGCAAAATGAAATGTCAAAATTTGTAAGCAAAAACATTTTATTAAATAATACACAAAGCTTCGCGTCCAATGCAAAATATTATTAATTACAAACATTTAATGTAGACTACAAAAAGATCTTTGACGAACAAAATGTTATAAATATAATTTTGTGTGTATTTTTTATTAAAAAATAAAAAATAGTTATGGATTCAGTGGCATTATGGATGGAGACGGAAATTGAACATCACTTAAAATGTAATTTCCATTTTGCGAATATAGCTAAACTTCTTCTGCAGGCTTTTTGTTTGCTGTAACATGTTGGGTAGTATTTATACTTGCGCCAAAGCATTTTGATGTTAGCATCAGAGAACTGCAAGAGTGTCTGTTTTTAATACTCTAAGTATAATCATCTTAAATGCGGTTGCGGTGTGATCGCCACCGCATTTCTTAAGTGCGAGTATTTACTATACCCATTCCATTTGTGTATAAGTGTCTACCATACTCAAGTAAAATGTTTGCGATGCTGGCTTTACTTTATTCGTACTCATACTCACAACAAACACCAAGAGAGAGATTTTAACGTGTGTAGTGAGAGAAAAACAGAGTTATCAGATCAGAATTATTAAATCAAACACAATATCAAAAGTCGCCAATGTCTAAATTAGCTAACATACATACTTCTTTGAAATTATGAAAGTTTATTTAATATATAACAGAAAATAAATTTAATAGAACCCGTAAAATTCGCCATATTTTCATTTATTAAAAACACAACAAAAGTTTACTAATAACTCAAGAATAGTTCATTGTTTATTATATTACGTTTTTGTTAGGGTTTTTTTTTAAGTCACACAGGATAGAAATTTAAAAATTCTATTCGTTAAGCAAATAGATTTTTAAAATTAATAAATAGGTATAAAAGCAATAATTATATTTAACAAAATAAAATATGTAAACTAACAGCCATACCTAAATAAAAACGGAAAGCGGAACGTTTTCTTCCGCATAGCTTTTACGCTGAAATGCTATACCTAAACAAAAGCGGCAACAGTTTGTCAAAAGGATAAAAAACGGGGTTATTAAAAACATTAAGGCTTAATTCTAGTTAACGGACGCACCTCAAAAATGATATAAAGTTGTCTACGGGGTGTAAATTAAAATCTAAGCAAAAAATTACCTTTCCTATGAATCCCATACTGTCTAATTTCGCCATAAAATACTCGATACGTTCCATATTATACATACAAACGTTGGAGGTCAGTAACTCCGAAGCTAAAGGTCAACCCCAAAATTTTCACTTAAAATTTTACACTCCGGACACAATTTTTTTCGTTTCTACACTAAACTTTTTCCAAAAATATATATAAATTCCCTAAATATTTTAAAAATAATAACAATTCTGGTGTTTATGTTGTGTAAATTGAAAATTTTATAAAAAAAAAACCAAAATTTGTTTTGATTTTGTTCCTTTTTAATTTTTTTATTACTAAACGCCTTGTCAAAATCGGATTTTCCAATTGCAAAGCGTTGCCGTCGCGTTATTTCGGTATGCTCCATACAAAATGTACTAGCATGAGAACTTTTGACAGCAAAAAAATGCTTTCCGCCCTTGTTTAAGTATGGCTGTAAAAACTTTATTTTATTTATTATTATTTATGATGAATTATTATATTACATCAGCGTATATACAGTTTTGTTAAAAAAAAAATTAAGTAATTTTCCTTTTATTCACGGATTCATTTTATCATTTTGTTTACCTAAATACCGTTAGTAGCACGTTTATGACAACAAGGCTCATAAACTGAAAATAATTGTTCATAAAAAACAGCAACAAAATAAGTATACCTGCTTTAAATAGTGTACAAAAGCTGTGCCTTTAAGCGGGTTTTATTGCATTTTATTCATTAAATATGTGTTTTATTTCATACCTATGAAAACGGTTGTTGTCTGTTTTTCTGTTTATAATGTTTAAGCAATAGATTTGATCAAATTTTGTTTTTTTTTTTTTTGTATTGTTTATAAATAGATCTGCATACAATGCAGTATTTCACAAAACGGCAGTAAAAAACTTTAATAGGGTAAAAATGTGGCAACGTTGCTTACAAATAAACAGAATTGAAAAATTCTCGCGTACGAGTATAAAAAATACCTAAAATTCTGATTGCGATATTTTTGATACTCGTTTTTGCAGGAATGGGTAAAATAAACACCGCAACTTTTTATTGCGGTGTTTAAAATACTCGAGTATGAAAAGTATAGAGTAAGTATGCGGTGTACTCATGAGTTGCGGTGTACTCGTGCAGTTCTCTGGTTAGCATCTCGTTGTTGATTTTTTTTCATATACAGAAGTTTGATAATCTACTCCTTCATCGTGCAATGCAATATTGTGAATCCAACCACCCTTACTAGAAATGCTTACCTTATTCTTTCGCATACATAAATATTTATGCTGCGTAAGTTTCATATTTATCAAAATACGCAACTTGTTTCCTACCCTCTTCATCTCCTATAGGAAGTCCATTATAATTAAGGCCGTCCGTCAGTTTTATGACGCGTTGTTTGGCATTCCCGCACTGCAATTGTCCCTTGGCCAAACCGCTGTGCTGCATTATAAAATCAAATTTCGAACGGCCGTTGCCGAGTCTATAACCTTTTTGGCATTTTCCTAAAAAAAATTAAAATTTAGATATAAATATAAAATTTTATTTATGCTTACTTACTGATTCGTTACCTTGGCGTTTGCTAATTTCTTAGCGCAAGATATTTGCGTATAACGAACGATTTTGACATAAGCTTTCGTATTACTGAGTGCAGTGATACCATGTTTGCGAAAGAGCATAAAATTAGATGTGAAAGGAAATACGAAACCGCAATAAAGGGTACCAATTGTTTAATTACGTGCCATTTTTCTTTCGCATCGCAATAGAGAGTAACCCCCCAGAATAAATATATACATTATGGGGTCTGAAATTGATACGCACGGAATGACAAACTTATACCCTTTTTCCACTTTTTGTGCTGAAGGGTATAAAAGTACACACGTATGGGTTAATGTGTATTACAAGAGAATCAAAGTACTTGTTTGGTGTGTTGCTGCGTAAGTTATTCAAACTTCACTTTTGATTTAGTTCTGCAGGTGACAACGATTAAACGGCGTTGTAATAAGTGAATTAAATAAATTTTATTTTGGAATTTATTAAAAATTTTCATGCTTTTTCTGATTTATGCGCAGGACAATATCTTTGAACTGGTTATAGAAAGCAGTTAAAATAACTTTGAAGTTTAGAAAAAGTGCTGCTGGGGGAAAATTTTTTGTTCCAACTTATATTTTCAACTGACATATTTTCCAATAGTTAATATTTTTGTATATTATATATTAAAGCTATTGTAAAATAGTGCTTTTCTACTGAAGAACTTTTTTTTAAACAAGTATTTTATTTTCACTGAAACAAGATAGCAATTATTTGATAATTTTGACTGCACCGAAAATCAGTATTTTTTTCGTTTGTGTTTCTAACAACAGGCAAAAAAGTCTAATAAAAAACCATATTTTCATTTATTTTTAACTTTATTAAAAACTTTTTGAATAAATTGCAAACAGTTAATGTTAAAATTTTTTGAGTGAAAAAATATTCCAAATCAAAAGTTTTCTTTATTTTAATTTATTTATCAAGCACAAGGTCTTTTTATTTTTATTTTTTATTTTTCAATATATCGCTACTCCTTTGTGTAGTGACATCAGGAAAAACAAATATAATTAAAAGGTCAAATAAAAAACTATATTAATATCATATATTTTCTTTTTACTGATTTTATTTGTCTATCTATAAAGGTTCAAAATATGGGCACATACACCAAATTACATTAACTATTTTAACACCCTGATATTTCATTTTCAAACTTTGTTATAGCGGATGTAGCATTGCAGCTCCTTGTAAACTTAAACCGTCTGTCTACAATAGGTTGGTCATATATATAAAATACATTAAATACTGGCAAGCCCCTTAATTTCCAAATCCAAAATTTATACTTGTTATTAAAGCGGAACTAGTAATGCAGGTAAATTGTAAATTTCAACCGCCTGTCTACAACTGTTCAAAAATATGGCATTATACATTACATATTAAATGAACAATTGGGGCGCTCTTTAATTTATAATTTTGGTAATTTATACTTACTATAACGGTCATAGTAATCGTTTGTCTATAACGGTTCAAAAGATAGGCTCATATAAGTCAGTTAGCGTTACCTATAGGGGCACCTTTTAATTTTCGGATTTATTTTACTATTACTGTTAGCTATTGGGAGCTATAGTGATACTCAGTTCTTTTAAATTTTATGGTGGTGCACTTTACTGTATATAATACACTTAAAAAAATATATGATGTGTTATGAACCGTTATGTTAAATAAAGAAAAAAATTTGAAATTAGTTCACAAATAACTAAGTTATGCAGGCACGAACCTTAAAAAAAGCAACATTCAGTCAAATTGATAACCTCCTTTTTTTTAAGGCGGTTAATAATTAACAATTTTCGCAATAACCATTTAAATCTAAAGCCACTATAAGCGCCTGTGATGTTGATTCAAACCAATTCACCACGTTACGACTTAGATGCTCCCATCAACGACTGGAATGGAGACCGCAGTTGCTGTAGGCTACTGCTTCTCGTTTCATCGGTAGTTAACCACGGTTCAGATTTCGATAGTCCTTATCACCTACCTTTAGGCCCCTGCGAGCGCAGGCGGCAGGATCTATTTTATAACTCTCTATTTTCGGCCAAATGAACGCAAATTTTAAGACTATAGTTCGTCTATGAGATGGCGTGATTCACAGTTTTCTACTGCCGAGGACAATAAATGCAAAGAGTTTCTATTTCTCAAATAGCATAAAGGGCGACTTTGAACGAAACAGCATGCAAAATTTAAGGAATTGTATTTTCTTTATTTTCTACAAAAAAAAAAACTTTACACTAAACAAATTTGAATCGCTTTTTTAAGTTCAGTTTATTTTAAAGCATAGAATTTATTTTGAAAGAAGTATTTACAATTTATTTTGTTTTAATGCATTCATCGATCTCTGCACGAGTATTTTCCAACTTTTTTATGGTCCCATCAAAAGCCGTGTGAACGCAATCCTCTTTTTCTATTGCGTTGTGACACTCCTTAATAAGGATATGCATTTCATTAACAGCTAGAGCAAGGTTTAAATCGTGTATAGCAACACACTGTTCCTTCATTTGACGTAACTCTTCAATGCCCGCCAAAGATGCATCAATTTCATTGATGCGCCTTGAACTTATTTCCTTAATTTTATTATTAGCAGCATGTCCAACGCTTACCAAAACCAAGCAAACAATTGCTAAAATATATTTCATTTTTTAATTTTATGTGTTCTTTATTGACTTTCACACAAATCGCACTGTATAAATTTTAAAAAAATTCTTTGCTTTTATACTTAACAAATCTGTTGACATAATTTTATATCTTTATTCAGTTTTAAATATGGTTTGAAACGAATAATGTAGTTGTTGTGTTAAAACTTTATTAAATACGTGAGTTTGATAACAAATCTATTTGTATTTTTTTTTTTTTTTTTTGGTAAAATAAGAGAAATTGTGTGAAGTTAATGATAAAAGTTTTTTACCTTTATCACCCAACTAAAATTATTGCAAAACAATTCTTTTTGCAATTTATGGCGGCTATATAATTATTTACTTTCTTCATCCTATACTGCAGGTAATTTATATTTCTTACGATAGTTTATCGTTTTTATACCCTTCACCAAAAAAAGTTTAAAGAAGGTATATCTAAGTTTGTCCCTCCGTGTGCAATTTCTACAATACTCATTTCCGAACCCATAAAGTATATATATTCTGACTTCTTATGCATAGCGAAGTCGATTGAGCGGTGTCCTTCTGTCCAGCCGTGTTAGTGTTGCCAAGGGAAACTTGATTTAACAAAAAAAAAAAAAATAAATAAATAAAAAATAAATGTGTTAATCGACCAGATATAGTGTCGAAGGAGGTGCTACTGGAAATGGTACATATCCTTCGAGGCAGCAGGCAAAACACCATGTCTACCTCTAATTTTTACATGTCATTTGGAACAATAAGGTAACTCCAATCAAAAGCACCAAAAAATATACATATATATGATACTTAACCCATTAGGGGCCAATGGCATTTTTATGTAAAAAATTTTAAATGCAGTACCAAATTTTTTTTATTTTTATTTTTTAATTCTCTGTCACCCCAATATTTGCTTTTTTGATTGGAGTTACTTCCCATAAATAGATTTCCATAAATGTTGAACGTAATATAAGATTCGGTATAGCCGAATATAGCACTCTTGTTTTTTTTAATTTTTTCTTATGTTTTATATCAGTGAAAGAATATAAAAGACAATAGACCAGGAGGCTATATATTATTCCCAAAGCCACAACAAAATTCTTTCTTAATTGTGCTAGTAAAGCGTTCAATTACTTTTTTTATATGGAAGAATAATTTTAAAAATTTATGTTGTACTCTCTTGTTTGTTCAAACAAACTTTTTTTTAATTTTTTTCCCATCAGGGTTTAAACCGTGGATACTATAAATAAATTAAAAATTACTTTTTTCCACTTCGGTTCCTTTTCAAACTTAATTTCTAAAAAATTTTAAAAAGAAAAATTATTTACAAAAACGTTTTTCAAAGAAACGTTTGTTTTTGTACAAGACAAGTTACAGAGAGAACGGCAAAGAAGTGCTTTAGGTTGTGCGTGAACTTCGTCTAGCCAAATTAATATTAAGATTAGTTGGTTAAATAGATGATGTTTACAACGTACATAACTTAAGTAAGATAGATGTGAAGAATGCTCATCAAGGATGTGGCGGTCTAGGAAATGATGCATTCCTTTGTAAAATGTCCGCATACATTTGTAAATAATTTTTCTCTCTTAAATTTTTTAGAAATTAAGTTAAAAAAGGAATCTAAGCTAAAGAAAAGAAACTTTAATTCAGTTACTAAGCAAACCTTATATTTACATACATAAGTATTTTTTATCTTTATTTTCTTCGGCATAATTATTAAACACAATATAAAAATAAAATAATAAATCCAATAAAAAAGAAATTGAAACTCGAAAACAAGTATAACAAATCATTCGATATTATGATATTAAATTTGATTGATATCAAACAATATACTAATAAACTGTATTAATACAAAAGTATTTTATTAAAAAAAAAATACCATAAAAAAATTCGTTAAAATACAAAATATTTATCGAACGACAATGGAAATGATATGAGAAAGCATTTTGGTAGTTGTAAAAAAAATAATAAAAAAAATAAAAACTTTTTTATAAGAGTATCATAAAATATTATTTTTGCCTCAATAGGGTCAATATACCAATATTCTTCGGTTGCTAGCATTGTGTAAAGATTTCAAGATCTTACATCATCTTCGTGTATAAGGGCTTAAGACTTTAAAACAAAGCCGGAGACCCATTTATAAATAAAATAAACAACAGAAGAAGGCCAATAACTTTTAAGCAGCAATCAACACATCAAATTGTTTCTATTGAACTCAGTTTTTTGCTGATGTTAATTACAAACAAATAATTCGGAAAATATGGGCTAGAGACAATTTTTTCACTTGATGTTTTTTTTTTTATTATTTTTTCTCTATCGCTCCATATATTTGATTGATTGGAGTTACTTCATTGTTCCCTTGAGGGACATGGATGGACCCGTCTTGCTGATTTCCAATAGCAAAATATTTCGATACTATGTTGGATCGTTTGGCGTACTCAAATTTTCTCTAGCTCGACTAGTGGCTTGGCAAAGTTGAATTTAACACTAACATGGACGGGCAGACGGACATTGTTCAAACGATTTTATGGGGTCAGAAATGGTTATTTTAGTGAAGGGTATAATAATCAAAATATATTTTCAAAAAATTGAATGTAGCAATTTGATATGTGGCAATAGAACTTTAAATAGCCCCTCTGAACTTTACCTGCTGAGTAGTTCTAGCAAGTGTGTCAGATGTATAAGAACAGAATTTCCTTCACCTGCACCATTGATGACGTAAGTATAACTGATTAAGATTAGCTGAGTAGATTTTTCGAAAAATGCCCAAAAGTTTGAAACATAACATACCAAAAGCGGGATACGCTTATTCCCAAAGATTTTACATGATCTGATAACTCAATGCGTACTCCATTCAAAACTATATTAAGGTCAAGAAGAAAGCGATTACTATGTCCAAACATTAAAGCCTTTGACTTAGTGGTATTATTGCTTAAGGAATTATTTGACATCTATTCATGTACAAGCCCCAGGCTCAAATTAACATTGTACTGCAGAATATGTGGAGGGTCAAGGGAAAAGTTGAACAGCAAAAAAACATCGTCCGCAAATAAATAGGTATCGCATATTGTAGAGTTAATATATATAGTAAACAAGAGGGGACTCAAAACAAAATCCTGGAACCCAAAGACGGAGTCTGCAGCCCAAAATTAATCCCACATAACACTGTAAATTGCGACCTACCAGTCAAATATAAATAAATAAGTTTGCAAGTCGATCTGGAAAATTCATTACTAAGCTTTTCAATCAATATATTATAATTATACTTTTCAAGGACATGTGATTCCAAAAGGACAGCAATATTTGCAGCATTATAAAACTACAAACTTCAGTGCGATCGATTTTAAATTATTGATATCAATATTGTTAACAGCTGCAGTAGAACTGACCTTTGGCTGGCATTAAGTTATTTCGTCAACAAAATTGCAAGATATTTAAGGTAGATATTACAGCGGGTGTTTAACCTGTGTCGACATGCAATCGACTGAGCTGTGACAACTGTGACAACCCCACCAACTATGCTTTTGTACACTCACAGACGCCACCTTTTCTGATGTATTTTTTCACTTGCTAATTCAAAAAATTATTCATCGTTTATTTTTTAATTTTTAATCCAGCAAAAAAAGACACGCAAAAGAAGTAGGAAATTCATGGGTTCTACATAAATTGAACTGGATCAATTTTGGGGAAAAACGCATGATTTTTAAAATTATATTGTCATTGGCGAGCATAGGTTCACTTTGATAAAACGGCTTCGAATTTAAATGAATTCTTGAAACCAGTGAAAGTTCGATGATTAGAATACATTTTTTCATATTTTTGTGTAATTTCTTTAAATAAATGCAAACAACTTGTAAATATTATAAACTTAAATAATTTAATTAATATTTTTTATTGTAATAAAATTGAAATACATTTTAATGGCAGATTAGTCGTTACTGTTTGTTCCGTGAGGAATAAGTTGATCAATTTCTGTTAAATGGAGGTTAAGTATTCTTGGTTGTTTAGAACTTTGAGGTTATGTTTCGTTTGAATCAGTAGAAATTAGAATTCAATTTTAATTTATTTGAAAGTTGTTTGGTAGTGTGAGTGCAATATTTTCATTGTCATTGTAGTTTTTTTGTTGTGTTGTGTCTTTTGTCTTTTCTTTTTTTATTGTAAACAGCTGATATGTTGTTATTTAAAAAGAAGGGCACGGGAACAAAAAAACAACAGAAAGTAAGGAATAATGGGACTTTTAAACTTTTTATAGGGTCCATTAATACATCTTATTTTATCTTAATTAGTATTAAACGAAGTTCTGAATACAAAATTTTTATGAGCTTATTTAACCCTTTCGGGACTACTGGGATAATACGTCCCAGCAATTTTCAAACTGTCTTTTTTTCTTTATTTTCAATGCAATCGCCAGGGAGGTAGAACTCCCAAACGTCCAAAAACGGATAGCCTCAATATTGGAGACCACTTGCCAGTAGAGCAAGAAAAGCGTTGTCGCTGTGTCCGCTGTTCTTCACTTGGCATAGAAAAGCGAAGAAAGATGATATGCTCAGATTGTAACAATGCCTTATGTTACAAGTGTTTTGGGCCATTCCACAAATAAATACCTAATTGCATTCCTAAAATGTTAAAAATAAATGTAAACTTTTATCTAAATCTAATAATATTTATATTTTAGTTATCTTTTTAATTACGAATCGCTCTTTGAGAACACTGATTGGGGTTTTATGTCCCATGAAAATACTTGTTGGGATTATATATCCCAGTAAAAAAGGACGAATTTAAAATTTTTAAGTATGGAGAACATTATACTTTTATCATACCTTTCAGAATATGAAAAAAATTTCACCATATATAATTTGGTTTTCAAAATAAAACTCCGTCCCGAAAGGGTTAAGTAAAACAGCATTTTTTATTATTCTTTAAGACTAAAACAAATCAATATGTAGTATAGCATAGGACGTTGACTTCTAAGATGTTATTGACCTGGGTTGATAATCCAGCCACGGATAGTTTAAAAACTTATATTTTTATAGTATATGTATATGCTATTTTTTGATAAAAAATTTTTTAATCATGCATTTACTCTTGCTCAGCTTTAATTAGTAGTGTCAGTATTAACGGTTGCCAAGCACAAGGCCAAATGCAATGACCAATGTTTTAATTACAGAACATTTGTTTTTGAATACTTTCTAAATATACTGGTAAACTTTATTCTTAAACTATTTTATTATTGAAAACGAAACACTCAAGACGATTGGTACAAAGGAAAAACTAATGTACAAGAAAAGTTACAAGGAGAACAGCCAAGAAATGCTTTGGGTTGTGTATGCACTTTGTCTTACAAAATTAATGTTAATTTATGATGGATACTCCTTGTATTCTTATTCTCAAAGTAAGTTGGTTACAATGTACACAACCTTACGTAGATAGATGCGAAGAATGCTGATTTTGTTTGAAAACGTTTGCAATGCGAACGGAATGAGCGATACCGTGACTTTTGAGAAACGTGGTTACCAGTGAACGTGATTTTTAAATCGCCGTTCTTTTAAATGGTTACTGTGATCATTGTTTCCACTTTTTATATTCAAGCATACAAATAAGAAGTACACACACTATTTTTTTTATTTATTTTTTTTTTGTTTTGCGTGAAATATGGATGCGTGAAGTTTGGAAAAAAGAATATATGTTGTTAATAAATAGAAGCAAAAAATGCTTTAAAGTAATGAAGCTACTTTGAGTTGTGCAAAGATGAAAGGACCAAAAGTACAAAGTAAAATTAAATTTAAGTTTGTACGTGTACAAAAATAAAGAACGTTCTTACACGGAAAACTTCCTTGATTATCTAAATCACTGTGGTGACCTATGATTTTTCTTAACCACAGTGATATATTCACTGGTACTGATATATCGCCCATCTCTAGTCCGCATACATTTGTAAATAATATGGCCCATATTCATAGTTATAGAATAAAGTCGACTCTTGCTAAAGTATATTTTAAAATAAAAAGTTGTTATTATCTTTATTGCTTTCATAGTCAAGAATAAAGTATACTTTAAGTTTAGCCACCTTCCACTGGGTGTCAACTGCAATGTGATAAATGTTTTTATACAATTTCTAAAACAAACATTAGAAAAAAGTAACCTTGTGTTTATTTTGTTCACTTTGGTATAAAAATCAGATATAGAGTATTGTGTTCTTAAACCAAATAAAATAATTTTGGATAAATGAGTTAAAAACAGCTTTAGGTAGTTTTAAAAATTAGAGTTGACTTTCTCGCCAAAAGTATATTTTTAATTGTCTATGAATGAGTTAGAGTCGACTCTAAAGTAAAACCGACTTATGTTCCCTTAAAGTATACTTTATTTTAACTATGAATATGGGCCTATATATTTAAAAAAATTTTTTTAGAAAGTAAAATAAAAAGTGGAAAAAGGGTATATGTAAATAATTTTGTCATTCCGTGTGTAATTTCTACAATATCCATTTCCGACACCATAAAGTATGTATATTCTGACTACTTATGCATAGCGAATCCGATTCAGCGATGTCCGTCCGTGTTAGGGTTGAAATAAAGTTTGCCTCGTCAATCGATCAGATATAGTAGTGAAAATGGTGCTATTGGAAATCAACATAAGCGGTCCATGTCCTTCGAGGCAGCAGGCAAAACACCACGCCTACATTTTTATGTCGTTTGGAACAATAAAGTTCCTCCAAGCAAAAAAATAAATATATGGGGCGATAAGAATTATAAAATAAGAAAAAAAAAACATCAAGTGAAAAAATTGGCGTTCGCCCCTATTTTCGGAGTTACGGGGCTCATAAATTTTTAAATTTTTTTAGTATCATAATGGGTATCATTTTAAACCTTTTGAAGAGATCTTTAAGAAAATACTAAAATTTAAAAAAAAAAATGATTAACCCATTAAGAGTCAATGTCATTTTTATGTAAAACTCTATATATGCAGTAAATTTTTTTATTTTTTATTCTCTGTTAATCCAATAATTGCTTTTTTGAATTGAATTACTTCACTAAACTAGATTTATAAAGATGATGGAGTGTATATAAAATTCGGCATAACCGAATATAGCACTCTTACTTGTTTTTAATTTAAATTTAATTTGAATTAATTTATTTTTTATCAATTAATTTATTTGTATATTAATTAACTTGTATATTAATTATTTAAAAATTTGTTATATTTATATATGCATACAAAGCACTGTGTCCAATATTTGATTCTATTACTATTCTTGAATGCCAGACCAGCAACTCAAAACATCTGTAACACATGTTTTAAATCTTATCTTCGTTTTTATTTCTTATACACTTTAGAAACTGATTTTAGTCACTAATTCAACATTTCGTAACCAATATGTTTCAATATGAAAAAAATATATATACATATATGTAAAACTTGTAAGTGTTTGGATTTTCTATTGGCCATATACTCAACCATATCGTTTTGCAACAAAAAAAATTATTTAAACACTTACTTCGTAGTTTCACTTAAGGAGAAAACATAAGTTTTCCATCTTTTCTAGTTTCTTTTATTTATTATATTATTCTTAATATATATAACAATGAATATTGTGTATTTAAGTCACGTACTGAAGATATGCGACATTTGAACTATAGTTTTAGTTTTGAAGTTATCTGCTGTTTGTTTCGTTTTTTCTCCCTTTATTTCTTATTTCTTATTTTTATAACATTTACTCACAGAATACGGGACAACAAATAAAAGAAAGTTACATAACAACAACAAAAAAAAATACTATGCATATTTCTTTTTACTATAGTCATCAAAATATGTTGCAGTTAAATTAAAGGGCAACCAAAGACAACAACAATTAAATTAAAGTGGTCAAAAAAAAAGGTCATTAAACTTTGCAAGTGTTATAGTATGAATTCTAATAAAATGTAAGCATTTATTATCAATAATTATAAATTTAATATCATGGAAAGTATTTAACTCATTTCTCTGTTATATTTATATATAAAACTCTAATTTAAATGCTCCTTTATTTGCTTATAGATGAATCAGAATCAGGCAGAATTTTTATTAGAGATTGCTGAAAGGTTGCAACAAATATTTAGATAT
This sequence comes from Gymnosoma rotundatum, assembly GCA_916610165.2. Taxonomy (NCBI): domain Eukaryota; kingdom Metazoa; phylum Arthropoda; class Insecta; order Diptera; family Tachinidae; genus Gymnosoma; species Gymnosoma rotundatum. Next base: position 72,198,877 of record OU744340.1, read on the forward strand.
AACCACGTAATGTTAAATTGATTTTATGTTGATACCTATTACTTATTTACAGTATTTATTTATTTACAGTATTGATATACAGTGGTGTTCGATAAAATAGAGCCATCTTGATCTAGCATTTTTTAAACTAAAAATAATGTACAACAAACTTTATAATTATTTATTTTTTTTATATTTCGGATTACTTATAAACTAAATGATACAAGAATAATGCAAATGTGAAAGTTCAAAACTCTAATAAAAATTTCTCCAAGTCACCAGGTCCTTCCTGCCTGTGCTTAAAAATAGAGCCAGCAAATTTAGTTACCTCAAGTAAATTTTTTTTGTTTCCTGACTGGATTTTTTCTCATTAATTATTATTTCTTTGCCTTAGTACTTCTTGGAATAACCCTTTTTTTTAACGTCTAAGCATCGTTTTGGCATTGAGTCCACAAGTTTTTGGCAGGTTTCTGCAGGAATATTTGTCCACACATCCTGAATTAAAGTCAAAAGTTCGTCTTTATTGGATGAACTTATTCCTCGAAGACAGATTTTCACTATTTGCATTAAGTTCTCGATAGAATTTCAGTCTGGGGACCGTGCCTTCCAGCATAAAACCTTTACCTGTTCCTCAAACCAGTCTTTTGCCCGCTGTGTGTTTCGGGTCATTGTCTTGTTGAAGCACCCATCGAAACTGCATTTTCAATTCGGCATAAGGCATCGTAGTTGATAAACTTATAACCAACTGATTTATTCAGCCATTAATTCGACGTTTTGGTCGGTCAAAAACACTCTGGTTCGAGCCGATGTGTGAGAGCTCGCATGGTGAACAATGATTCATCTTCTCTTGTTGGTATTTCGAATTTCTCCGATGACTTCAGGCAAACAAATTGTAGTGTACTACTTAGAAGTGACCGTCCTACGTTGCTCAAGCGGAACAGTCGCCACATGACACATTTTTAAGCATAATCGTACTCAAAACGTTTTGACGTACGACCATTATTTGTGTTGTTTACAGTGACTTGAAAAAATTAATATAGAGAAAAATGGAATTAACTCGTGAACATTTTCGTGCCATCATTTTTCACAACTTTCGACGTGGATTATCACGACAAGATTGCATTGATGACCTTAAATCTTTGTATGGCGATGATGCACCATCCTTTAGCACTGTGAAAAATTGGTATAATGAATTTAATTGTGGCCAAAGCTCGCTCAAAGACGAATTCCGTGAAGGTCGTCCAAAAACGGCATTTGTGCCAGAGAACATTGATGCCGTGCGTGAACTCATAATGCAAGATCGACATGCGACATACCGAAAGATAGAGACATCCTTGAACATTTCTTCCACCAGCATACATTCGTTACTGCATGAACGCCTGGCCGTAAAAAAGGTTTGTTCTCTTTGGATCCCGCACAATTTGAAAGTCGTTAAAAAAAGGCTCGTGTCGATTGGTGCAAAGGAATGTTGCAAAAATACGATTGCGGTGCTTCAAAAGACGTTTATAAGATCGTCACAGGTGACGAGTCATGGATCTATGCGTATGAGCCCGAAACGAAACAACAATCGACCGTGTGGGTCTTCAAAGACGAGCAAAATCCAACGAAAGTTGTTCGTGGAAGAAGCACTTCGAAGCAAATGGTCGCCTGTTTCTTCGGCAAAACTGGCCATGTGGCGACTGTTTCGCTTGAGCAACGTAGGACGGTCACTTCTGAGTGGTACACTACAACTTGTTTGCCTGAAGTCATCGGAGAAATTTGAAAAACCACCAAGAGAAGATGAATCATTGTTCACCATGACAATGCGAGCTCTCACACATCGGCTCAAACCAGAGCGTTTTCGACTAGCCAAAACGTCAAATTAATGGGTCATCCGCCGTACAGCCCTGAGTTGGCACCTAGTGACATCTTCTTGTTTCCGCACATCAAGAAAAAAATGCGTGGTCAACGATTTTCGTCGCCAGAAGAAGCTGTTGAAGTGTTCAAAAACCATATTTTAGAGGTGTCTCAATCGGAGTGGAAAAAGTGCTTCGATAACTGGTTTGAGCGCATGCAAAAGTGTATAAATCATGCTGATTATAAATATTCGCATTTTCACTATTAGGCCAGAAATATATAGAGCAGCCCTCGTATTAAATTTTGATACCGATTTTGTATATATTGCTTTCACCTAATTAGTGATTCGATTTGGCATAATTCTTACTATTTTTTTTTTGATTTTTTTATTAAGTAAATTTTTTTTAACTCTTAATTTAAATGTATTTAAAGATTTTCCTAAAATTATTTCCTAACACAAACTAGTTTCAGGTGCCTATTTTGTAGCAGCCTGACTGAACACCTACACTCTTTATCTTTTGACTCTGTACTACTCCTTCTTGAAGTTCATAAAAACATATACATTTATATTTACATTACTCCACACACACACACACCCACACACACCTCTAAAGTTTATTTTATTTGTAGAATATAAACTAAATTATAGTTAAAATTTATTGAGTTTTCGTGTTAACAATGCATAATTGAGTTTTACGAATTTTAAACAAGAAGAATGTCAACAATTAAAACGATTTATTGGTTACTCAACTGAAGCCAACTACAAATTCTATAATGCGAGTTGATTCATGCATGTATATATGTATGTACATTATATATGTTTTAGCGTGCATAAACAAAGCATGCATAAATTCTTCATACTTGTATGTTTCGTAATGGATACATTTACATACATAGAAAATTGAATACTTACAAAATATTCGCCTGTGTCTGCAAGTAGTACTTCTTGCTGTTATAGTGGTATAAGTAAGTACATACATACGTAATAAGTTGGCTGTCTGTTGTATATTTCGGTATGAAATATTTCTACAACAAGGATATTTGTTGATTTTTATAGAAAATGCAATGCATCCAACAGTTACGGAATAAACAACACACACCCACATATATCTGCACTAACACTTATTTTTTACGGCATTTTTGCAGAAAAGGCCAAATGCTTTAATTATAAACTCTTGAGTCCAAACATGAAATTTTCTTAAATTCTTTTAAAAAATTGCATGAATTTTGTAGCAAAAGGTACAGAGGGTGGGCAGAAACTACTGGAAATTAATTGTTACGAAAAAAAGATTAGACAACATTTTTCAGTCTGTAATAACAAAAACCCAGTGTCTTAGCTTAAAAAAAGCAGAGCTGCATAACATTTTTATATACCCGAAGGGTGACCGTTGGGAATTTTCTAAAAGTGAGACAAAAGGTCATTATACCCTTCTTTACAGGTGGCAAAAAGTTTATCAAAGTTTGTCACTCCGTTTATAATTTTTACAATATCCATTTCCGACCGCATAAAGTATATTTATTCTGACTTCTTATGCCATGCAAAGTCGATTGAGCGATGCCTGTCTGTCGGTAGTGCCTTTCCAAGGCACTAGATAAGCTAGAGAAAATTAAAATACAAAAATCGATCAGACATAGTTTCGAAAATTTTGCTACTGAAAATTAGCAAGATCGATCGTTGTGTTTATGATAAAAAAAAATAATAAAAAAAGGCAAGAAAAATTGAAAAGCTTTTTACCACTTACTACTTATTCACCACTACGCTGTGATACAGTAAACTTTTCATTAACTAAGCTGGGCCAACAACCCTCAGCATATCTTATAGTTATTAAAAAAAAACATTTCTTTAACAGAAAAACAATTTTTTATGCCAACTTTTATTTAAACTTTTCACTAGGGAATCTGCGGAATGTTATATGTGGTTATACATAGTTATATGATGAAGGGTGTATAACAGTCGGCATACCCGAATATAGCGCTCTTACTTTTTTATATCAATAAAGTCAAACATAAAATTTGTTTTAGAAAATAAAAGCAGGTAATGCAAAAACGTCGCTTTGTTTCTTCTACTGTCTTAAGCCATTTTTAAGCACTTCAATTTTCGTTCTCTGGAATAATACCGAGAAATATTACATTTCTTGGAAGAATATGTATATCAGTTTATTAATAACTTTACTTTGTATTTAATTTTCAGAGATTTTATACTTCATTTTCAAAGAATATTGCTAAAAGCATTCTAGTATTTCTCCATATTAATGTAACACAAAAAAAAATAGAACTTGCGAAAAAGAGAATACACATATATCTTTATTGCCCACTATTCATCTTCTCGACAATTTTTAGTACAAAAATAAGAATAAGCAAACTTGCAATGCGTTGATTACAAATTTTATTTTTATCAATTATTCTGAAGAGCACAGCGAAGATGGCTAAACATATTTTTCTTTCTTTTTGAATATTTAGTAATCTAAAGAAAAATTACCGTTGTTTAATTTAATTTAATATTTGCAAAGTGTCCGTGCTTAACAATAAATTATCGTATTGTTTTATATTTTATTTTCCATCATCTTTGAACTGTATAAGAGCCGAAAAAAAGTCAGCCGTACACAGTGGATAAAAGAAAAATAAAATCATTATTGATTATTGTTGTTTTTGCCTAAACTTTGATTTTTGTCTTTACTTTATTGTTTGGACAATAACGTTTAGTTTGTTTAAAATGTTTGTGAGAAGTTTCCTGAAGAGCTAAGAAAGCGGTAGCGAAATGGCTATCGGGATGTGCTTTCACCCTCAATAATCAATATCGGTGTTTTAATTAATTGATCGGTATAATAGAAAATAGCACGTAAAAAAGATTTTTTTTTAATTATTTCGTAAAGCGTAGTTCGTCTTGGTTTGAAAAATTTTTTTGGTTGTCTTCAGTAGTTACGTCTGGTGTTCCTCAGATGACCAGATTATTTTTCAAGCAATCGAAACCCCACTTTATGCCTAAAGATATCAAAATAATTCACTCGAGGTTAATTTATAACCAAATAATTAATTTATAACTAAATTTCTTATGCGGTTTAATTGTCGTTTATTAGATTACTTATTAATAACGTAAAAGTTAATACAATTGTTGTAGACATGTACTATAATATGGTATCTCTATTGTTTTTTTAAGTTTTAAAATATTATATTATTTTTATTTTAAACATCTATTTGAATATTTTATGAAAAGGGTAGTTTGTGCTTTTTTTTATTTTTTATTTAATATTTTCTTAAACAATTGTACAAAGTTGTGACTAATTACGGCTAAATCATCAATTTTAATGTTAAAATTAAGAAGTAATAAAGCGATTATATATGACTTATATGTGACTACGCTGTATTTATCAATAATACTGGCTAATCATTAAAAAAAACTATTTGTGGCCAACTTCATTTTCTAATTGCACATCGCAGCTGAAAGGCCCCAAAGTAAAAAGTAAATAATTCTTACCATTAAATTGCATTTAAATAACAACCAAGAGTGTATGTAATCTTGTGGAGGTATTTTTAGTTTATGATAAAAAAAACTACAATTTACCACTAGTTGCTGGGCATAAAAGCACAACTCCTGATGGTCCTTTTACAAATAATAATAAAAAAAATTAAGAAAAAATTGAAAGAAAATAAAAATCCCTAAACACTTACTTAAAGCCTATTTTCTCTGGCAGAGGCAGAAATAATAAAGTAGAGAAGGAATACAAAAGTTAAATACAAACCAAGCATACATTGTAAACTAAAAATAATGTGCACGTAATGCATAAAATATTGTATATGGTCTAGTCTTATTTTACTCCAGAAACAAATAGCAGGCGAAGCCACATAGACCAAGTTCTTGCAGCAACAGTAAGGAAATGCAAATACAAAACTAAACTAAGAAAATCATATAAATTTTGTGTGCTTGAGAGAGTTTAAATAAAATTCAAATAAAATTGCGGCAAATCATGTTATCTTGGTTCCTTACTTTCATACATAGGTATGAAGGTGCCGGGAAGAACAAAGGGTTGAATAAATATTTTTCCAAGTTGCTAATTTTTTTTCTATATTAGTTCTAATAATGGTTTTTAAAGGATTGTTTGTATTAAAAATCATATATAAATATGTTTACATAAAAGTAACATTTACTTTTACCTTGTTATTTCTTTTAATCTTTATAATAATATTTTGTTTTTTTTATACTCGTCCATTTGTTTGTTTTTTATACAGAATTTAAGAATTGTTATTTTAGAAACCATTTAGCAGTAAACATGCAATTACTTTCTAAGAAATGAGAAACAAATTAAAAAAAAAATAACTTTTAATTGCTGTACCAGCGTTGCCACACAAGAAATTTACTTCCTACCAATAATTTTCAAAAATCCTACCAAAATCGTTCACAGCCTACCAAAAATTTAAAAATGCATTTCTTGCATATAAACTCTGTTATACTCACTTGGTTTTTTTCGTGTAATTGCTGAGATGGAAGTTTGTCTTTTGGTGATTTTTAAGATGGGTGTTATGATTTTAAATAGTTTTAGAGAATACTATGCAGGAGGAACACTCATATCTTTCCTGGCGCCAATCAAATTCTTTTGACTGTTTCTTTACATGCAATATTAGTAAATTTTTATGTAATAAATAGGTACATATTTACAATTAAAAAAGTTTACTTTCTTTTCCATTTTGTCTGTTAATTTTTTTAATACATACACTTGAAAATTAACCTTCACTCAAAAGTATTGTTAATTTCAATTTCATAATATTGTTCGCGTTTCTTAAACCAGAGATGGTTATAGCTTTAATCATCTCTATGCAAAAAAGCAGAGATGTTTTTGTTTGCACCTAATACAGTTTTTGAAAACAGTGGTAACACTATTCAAAGTTATTGTTTATTTAATTCAAAGTTACATTTCTTTTAACTTTATGTTCTGAAATTTTAAGGTGAAAAATTTACTATTGCTAAAAAATTGCTAGATGAGGAAAACCTACCAAAAATTAAAAAAATGCAACAAACCCACCAAACTACCAAACTGTTTTTTAAAAACAAAAAACTACCAAGTTTGGTCCGATTGGACCAAAGCGGCAACGCTGTGCTGTACAAATACAAATACTCTTAACAGGGTTTCAAGACTCTTTTTGAGTTGTATACCTAATTAGAAAAATTTTATCCCCACAATTCCCCACAAAACAAATTCAACTAACTCCAAAAATTCCCACCCCAAATAATACCATTTTATTTAATTTAAGTATTAATATTTTAATTTAATACTGTATTTTTACAAGATATATACAGTGTATATATATTACTTAAGTCGATTACCAAAATCGAAAAGTTCTGAATCAAAATGTTCTATCTCGTTGTCGAAAGCCAATTTTGGTCTATATTTTTGAAGTTAAACATTTGAAGCAACGGAACAAAAGGTTGACAAAAAATATTATATATGGTGTATAGTATTAATTCGAAATAAAAATTCGCTCGTATTGCGTTTTATTTCTTATTTTGTTATACCCTTCACCACAAAATGTGGAAAAAGGGTATATCTAAGTTTGTCATTTCGTGTGTAATTTCTACAATATCCATTTTCGACCCCATAAAGTATATATATATTCTGACTTCTTATGCATAGCGAAGTCGATTGAGCCATGTCCATCTGTCCGTCCCTGTTAGTAGTTTTCCTTGGCAAACTTGATTTCACAAAATAAAAAAAATGTCAATCGATCAGATATAGTGTCGAAAGAGGCGATATTGGAAATCAGCATGATCGGTCCTCGTCCTCCGAGCCAGCAGGCAAAACACCACGCCTACCTCTAATTTTTTCATGTCACTTGGAAAAATTAAGTAACTCCAATCAAAAAAAAAAAAATAATTATATAGAGGCTTTGAAATTTTCAAATTGTTTTAAACTATTAATATGAATATCATTTTAAAGCTTTTGAAGAGATCTTTAAGGAAATGCTAAAATTTTTTCAAAATTTTTAACCCATAAAGAGCCGCTGTAAAAGTTTATGTATGCAGTAGCGAAGCTTTTTTTTATTTTTTAATTCTCTGTCACCCCAACATTTTCTTTTTTGATTAAAGTTCTTCACTAAACGTATATAGCACTCTTACTTACTTTTCATTGAGTTCAGTGCTGAAAAAAGGCGAATTCATTTTTTAAATTTACAGATAGACTTATATCTCATAATTTTTGAAAATGTTTTGTTTTACTATACAAGGAGACTTTTACGTAGCAAAAAATTTAAAATATATGTAATAATAGTAAAATTATTATAACCAATAAACAGAATTAAAAAAACCCCAAAAAACTTCTTTAAATCCCTAAAACTCGAAATATATCCTCAAAAAATTCCTCAATCCCCAAACAAAAATTGTCACCCCGATTTTAAAAATAAAATCCCCGATTTTGGGATAAATTCCCTTATCTGACAACACTGACTCTTAAATATTTTGGACGGATAAGAGCTTTTTAAAAGCTTTTACGTTTTGATATTTCAAAGTTTAAAATTACAAGGGCTGATCAAAAAATATACGTTATTTTCGAATTTCGTGAGTTACGTATGTTCGATTTTCGCATTTATTTCTGTTATGTTGGTACACATGTCTGTTATGTATGTTGGCAATATCAGCCATTTTGGGTTGAAAGTTTGTTTTTGACAGATAAAAATGTTAGTCGTATTATGGTGTGCTCTTCGATTATTTACTATTCGAAAAAATGGATCAAAGAAACTGTATTAAGTTTTGTGTAAAAAATGACATTAAATGCGCAAGACATTTGAAATGTCGACTGTGGCGTTTGGCGAGTCTACTATGAGCAGAAGACAAGTTCAATTGTGGTATAACCAGTTTGAGGAAGGCCGAAAAGATGTCAATGACGATGCTCGTCCTGTCGCCCGAGCACGTCAACAATCGATAAAAACATTGAAGTAGTGAAGAAAATGATTTTGGAAAATCGTCGAGGCTGATGATGTTGGCATATTATTCGACTCATGCCAAGTAATTTTTACGAATGTTTTAGGTATGAAATGTGCGGCAGCGAAGATTATTTCAAAACTGCCAAGTTTTGAGCAAAAAGAACGTCGCATGGACATCGCTCAAGAGCTGTTGAACATTGTTAAGGACGATCCAGATTTCCTCAAAACGGTTACAACTGGTAACGAATCATAGGTGTATGGCTATGACATGGATACCAAAGCCCAATCATCCCAATGGAAGCGACCAAAAGAGCCACGACCGAAAAAAGCACGTCAAGTTCGGTCAAATCTGAAGGTTTTGCTCACTGTTTTCTTCGACTGCAATAGCGCGGTGCATCATGAATTCTTGCTATAATGTAGTACGGTCAATAAGGAATACTACCTTAAAGTTATGCGTAGTTTGCGAGAAGCAATTCATGAGAAACTCACAGAATTGTGGAAAATACAATCATGGGTATTGCACCATGATAACGTACCAGCTCACACATTGATGCTTGAGCGTGAGTAGAGGATATAAAAGAAAAATCGAAATAAGGTTCCCTAACAGGGATACCAAAAATCTCGTTTCAGAAGTGTTTCGAGGATTAGAAAAGGCGCTGGCATAAGTATATTATATCTGAGGGGGATTACTTTGAAGGGTCAAGATAGTGATTGATGAATAAACAAATACTTTTTGAAAAAATTTAAAGTAACGGTTATTTTTTATCAGACCTCGTATATCGGTATCTTAGTGTTGAAAAAACAAGAAGTCCAAATATGTAACGTCGTATAGTACAGGTTTTTTTCTGGGCTGATATGCATATATTAATATATTTAGCAGGGACAGAAATATTTATATTTTTAATTGCACGTGCAATGTTGAAGTGTACACTATCTGCTCCCATTTGTGTGCGGCCAAAATCCTAGCTTTTTTATTCAATCGTTATGTAGTGTTGAATTGCTAAATTCAGCAAGGCATTGCTGATTATAGTGTTTTGATTTTGGCAGGTACAGCCGTCACTATAAAAAATGTTGTTCGATGAAGTATATCTTTCACTTCATTATATATATAAAGTAACAAGCCTTATTGTTTTTAAGGTTAAAAATACAAAGTTGTGGGCTTGCAGCTTTGTGCGATAGTACATGCTGTTTACCTGGGACTGTCAAGGTCCACTGCGAAAACATGTGTGTTTCTTCATCACGGCCTTAAATTTTTTCATTCTTTGCTTCTTCCTTTTTTTTTTTGGTGAAGATTGTATTCTTCTTATGATATATGTCAGATTAAAAATCGAACACATATTTCGCATATGTCTTTTAGATCTTAGGAGAAAACAAAGCCACATTTTTGGAATGGAATGTTTGATAAAAGACCGCAGAGAAACTGGACTAAAATTTCTGCTTTTCCGAACTCCACTCCGCTAGTAGATAAGTTTTTTGAGTTTCAGCACGGCAATAATGGGATTCCATTGAAGGCAGGGAATAATAAAAGGAATTTAAGCATTGCCTTTTTGCTGTTCTCCTCTTTTTGAACAGTTTTCTTTAAACGTGCTTTTTAAACAAAGGGCTTCTTTACCAAATTGAAAACAGATTGCTGCAATTGTTCAAAGTATTTACGAAAAATGTCTTGCGCACTTGAATGTTTGTGTTTTCTATTTTAAAATAGTGTTGGTACGTTCGACTTCTTTTAGACATTTTTCGATCTTTAGGTCTTTCAGTTAGAAAAATTATTACCAAGCTATTATCATAAGCCTTTTTTTGGAACCATGACATTTAAAAAAATTTCGTAAATATTTTGCATCTTTCATCATCTGTACGCAACTTGTAGTAACATTTCCTCTACACTTACATCTATTTCCTATCGCACGTCATTCTTTTATTTAATCGTAAGACCCTGTATTGCCTACTTTTTGTCTTCCCAAATAACCTTTACCTCTTTCTCTCTGTTTTTTATTTCTTGGCCCGAACCAAGCACGGATTTCTACACGACCTTCTCTCTTTCGTTCTTTCGATATCGTTGGTAACTTAAAAAAAAAACAAAATGTGTTCCTTTCAACTGAACTTGGTATATTTTCTAAATTTAAAAGAAAAAATTTTTGTACTTAGCATATTTGCCAATCACTGCATTCCAGCAAGAAATAATAAAATAATGGTATTACTTTTGCTTGTAACTGATATATTTTGAATTACACTAGCAAGCTACATCAAAATCTTATTTTCGACCAAAAGTAGACTTAGCACTTTTTCCAACTCAGGTGGTTCCCAAAGCCCAGAAAAAGCCTTAATGTAAGTATAAATTAAGAAAGCTTCTTAAGCACAGAAAAAATATAAGAATCTTTGCACTTATAAAGTGAAAAGAACAGAGAGCAGATATTCTAGAAAGTTGTTTGGATACAATCTTACATTGAGTTAAAATTATCAGCATTGGCTACCATTTATTTTGGGACTAGTAACATACAAATATTAAACGGGAATATTAGCAATTAGGAAGAGATTCTGTGAGTAGTAAGAAATTCGATCATACACAATCCACAGTTTGCAATCATTGCATTTATGAGTAATGGTTGGTGGCTGGAGAGTAAGAGCAGGAGGCTCTAAGAAAGTAAATTACCAATTACGTGAAGAAATTTTTTGAGAAAGAAAAGGTGTCGCAAAGGAACTGACAATGTTAAAAGTCTTCTTCGGAATCTCTACGGTTGGTATGTGAACAATTAAACGCCAATTATACAATTTTATTTTTCATGATATAACTTTTTGTATGCTGGAACTAATTTAGAGAAGAAAATCAGTACAAAAACAAAGAACCCTAAATGGCATACGCTTCCGATACAACAGGACCTGACCTTCGTGTTATGTCCAAAGAAGCTTTTGGTGTTTGTAGTCATTTATAAAGATGGTTCCTTATACCTCACTCACATATGTCTGTACCAATAAATTAGGTCATTATTGCGAGCCATATCAGCCACTGATTAAATAGTAAGAAAAATTAGGCCGATTTTCCAATTTAAAAAAAATTTCAGGGTGTGCTTATTTTATTTTTAGGTGCAAAATTTGGGGTAAATGGAGATAGGCTTTTAATAAGAGTACTGACTAAATATGTCGATTATAGAAAAGTCCTGAAAACTATAGAGTAGTTTTAGACGGTACAATTAGTCACGGTTCAACCCTTCGTTAATGCGATAGAGATTCAAAACTGTCGACGGCCGAGATCACGAACTAGGCTGGTTGTCGTTAAGGTGTTTATAAAATCACTTACAACTTCACCTAAAACCAATGTGGTTTCCTTTTTAAAGTCTGCCTTTTTTCATGTAATAGCTGGTGGTGTTACTGCTAATACTCATCACATATGTTTGTTTATCGTTTAGGACTGTGGTAGAAACGAGAATGATTTCTAATCCTCGTGTTAAATAAATTTGACGATTTTTGTAAAACTTTAATCTAAAAATTGAAACACTCTTTTCTTATTGTGCAAAAACGACTCAACAATAAAATTTATTTTAAAGCAAATCTAACCTACAGCTTTTATTGATATATGTTTACAAGGACACAACTGATAACAAGCACACAAAGATAAAAAGAAAAAATAAAAACCAAAGTTGAAACGTTTTGAAAAGAGCACTAAATCCATTTAACTTTAGCGTGTTTTCCTGAAATGGCTGCAATGTGTACGAAACTGATTTTACACTTGACTACAATAAAGAACTTTATTAACGACAAAATACTGCAAACTCAAACATAAAGCAGCGAATAAAACATACATTCACATGCACATGCAACCATCAATTCATATATTTCAAAAACTGAATGGCTGAAACGGCATTTGACGCAATTGCAGTTGCAAGAATTGTGAGTGTAATAAATAGCTTTTCTAAGTTTTTGTTTGTATTTTCTTCTTTGTTGATACTTCATCTCGTTGTGTTTAAGTGTTATCTGGGCTAGTGCAATATTGATAGATTTTTATTCAGACACCTAAAAGGGAACATGGTTTTGCGCTCTCCTTATCCCTACTGTAATATAAAACGACAGACTTTCATGATTTCACTTTTATCTATGGCTGCGTTGTATGTTTCAACAAAATTGCCAAGTATGACATGTATCAATAGTTGCATACATAACCTTAAAGTCTAGTTGCCATAACTAAATGTATGTTGTACTTAGTCTCGGTATAGCAAAAAAAGGAGTAAGATTAAAAAGAGTGCTATAATTGGCCGAATATTATATACCCTTCCTCTTCTTATTCTTTCATTGGCTGCCAACTCTGGTCTATTGAAAGCCCACCTAGTTTGGTACCATAAAATAATTTCCAAATAAAATAAGTCCCAACAGAAATAAAATAACTTCCAATACAAATTAAATTTGCACCCGGATACTGTTTAACTATTTTAAGCTCTAAGGTATAACAGGTACCTACCGATAAAACAGATCCTTAACTTTGATATCATACCATATATCATTGATATATAACCAAAACCGGCTATACAGACAATATGTTGTTAGCGAAGCTGCTGTTCCATATACCATAGAGAGATCATTAAGCCATCTGGCCTGTGTAGCCAGCCTTTGGCTGAATGGAAGGGTTTAACCTCTATAGTATAATAAACCCCGGCTCCACTCACCAAAAGTTTCCTGCATATCCGGGCTTGGTCCGGCGGAAGGATTTTATTCTCTATGGTATAACAAACACCGGCTTCGATGGCTAAAATTTTTCTCTGTAGCGAGAATAATGGAATAAGTCCTAATTAAATAGCTTCCCAAAGGTGATTCTAATAATAGCTCTTTAATTAATTAAAATGAAAAAACTTCTATACCACACCTGAAGGTTGAAGGAGAAAAATATTTTGTTAGCGAAGCCGGTGTTCGAAATACCATAGAGTAAAACGTCTTTCAGCCCAGCCGAAGACCGGCTATACAGAAAAAGATTGTAAGCGAAACCGATGCTCAATATACCATGGAGGAGAAATTAAAAAAAAAATTAAACAAATAAAAACGAAATAATTCCCAATTATCAAAATAAATGAAATAACTCAGAATCCAGTTAGAAGTTGTTTCATTTGAGAGTTATTTCATTATAAAATAAATCCCAATGAAAAATTACGAAATAACTTCCAAAAAAATTCATTATGAAATAACTCCCAATTTGTATGGGATTTTTGAATTTTTTGTTGGGAGTAATTTCATTATTAAACTGTTGTTATAATTTTCGGTAATAACCGTCGTCTCTGGCTGTGTACTTTGTGCGTTTGGCGAGCGCTTTCGATGTGATAACATTGGAGAGTTATTTTACGGTACCACCTATTACATCCTCTTTAATCTTATTGTTGAAATAAAAATGACAAATCACCAAAACAAATTTACTTCGCCTGGTATCCACTATTTGATTGCAAGTATAATTTTTTGATAAAATTTTTGTTTATTGTGAAATATGGCACATACTTTTACTACTTTTCTACTAAAGACAGACATGGATTAAATGGGAGTTATAATAAACGGACTTTCAAATCCCTTTTACCTATAGTGAAGGGTAAAAGAAGAACCAGTTTCTACCCATACATATCTGAAAATACTTTTTTCTTTTATATTTTTCCTTGTTCTTTGCTCTTAACATTTCTTTGTTGGAATTTACTGCTGCTGCTACTAAAACCGTCTAAATGTGTTGAAATGTTGTTGCTCACTTCCTGTTTCCTGTTTTACGCCATTTCTCTATACTTAGTTGTGGACGTGTGAGCGTGAGTGTGTTGGTGTGTAAGGAAGTTTATTTTGTTTTTTAGTTGTATGCTGTTTTGAAAAGTATAAAGTTGTTTGCTGCTGCTTTAACTTTTCATTGTTTGAAAGTTGTGGCTTTTTATTAATTTATTGTTTTTGTTTATTTATTTTCGTAGTGTTGTTTTCGTTATTAGTTTAACGAATTTCCTTTGAAAGAAGGCTAGTGAAAATAATAGTTTTATCAACTTATTTTGTTAAAGTTATTTAGTTAAATGCATTTCTGTAAAGTATATAAAGAAAATAAATATATTTTTTTCTCTTCTATTATGATTATGACAAAGAACTTTTTTTGTCCAAAACTTGTTAGATTTGAGTTTACGAAAGAAAGTGTCCAAAGTGTTTAAGTATTTAAAAGTGCTTTAGTGCTTTAATTTTTCGATAGTTCGATATCCTTTAAATACATGAAACGTTATGGGTTTTGTAAGCTGGATTGAAAACTATATCTATATATCTGGCATCTGAATAATTAGCAAGTATTAGGCGAATTGCTCGAAAGGCATTTCTTTCATTACTGAAAATCGAAAATGCATCTTTAATTTTGACAATTTTGGCGTGCAGTTACAGAATATAAATGATTCGTCAGAAATTCTACACCAGGTAAATCTATAAAGTTGGAGCTCTTGTCACGGTCAGGAAAATCTTTAGTTTTAATATAGAGTTACTTTAGCAAATTGCATATTTTCTCTTTTAGCAGAAATTGTAAGAGTTGTGAAAATCTGCCAGAGATGAACCAAAAAGCCTCTTTAAAGGTAGAAAAGTAAGTCTAAAAAAATTAAAGATCTTAAAGGCCAATCAAAGAATTCGGAATTGATACACAAGAATACCTCGCAAACGGTATCTCTAAAGACACTCCTAAGCGAGTTACTCCTCGGTTGGAAGTTCAGAAAGGTGTTCGGATATGATAGAAGTAACTTAAGTTGAAACTTCAAGAATCATTTTACCAGGATAAAAATCAAAAACGAGGATTCTTGAAGACTGTGCGCAAAAGAAGATGAAACGGCAGCGTACATTTTTTGTAAACGTTCAACGCTGGTTAGCATTCGAATAAGTACCACGGGCAAACACATATTAAATTTGTACGCTATAGACCTTAAAAAAATTGATTCAGTGTGCTAAAAAAATCGACACTTATCAGTTGACTGTCAATTCATTAGAGTAGAGCGTAAAAGTGATGATACGAGACTCAGTGAAAGTCGAAAGACAGTCGTAAATTAATTATTGGCTAGCACAGATCATTGAGGTGTGATGGTGATCGAAAAGGGACACATATTGGGTTGAAGTTGCTAAAAACGGCTCTTAATTCAGGCGTTAGAGCTAGCAATTATTTTTTCGTTTCGTAGTATTAAGTGGGTCATTACTTCTTTTTTAAATGCCAGGGTGGTTTTTTAACTCGTATAAATATTGCTTTGGAAGCTCCATTTTTAAAGATATAGAAATAAAATTTGACAATTTGATTTTTTTAGGTTAGTAACTCAACATACAAATATTCAACGAAATCGCTAAATGATTTCGTGTAGCCTCTATACAAAATTTCCCCGGAAATATGTCAGACTAATCTTTATTTTTTAACAATTTTCTATTAATATAAATTTACATTTTATGCTTAATACTATTAGTCGTCTTATTCGCTGTCACTAAAATAAATATCATCAAAATTATTTTTTCTGGAAATTTCAGGTAATAATAGAAGGTCCAATACCTGCTGTGGTAAAACACTTATTTTCGTAATGTAATTTAATGGGAGCAGAACTTATTAGAAATCTATTGAAAATATCTTCACATTACCGTAAAAATTTTTCTCTGTATGATTTAAAATCTTTATTGCGAGCTTTCTGTGCTTCCTTTGATAACTAGCCAATAGGTAACAGTGCATGAGTAATAATCTGCGGACCATGTATTAAAAATTTATGTTAAGTGGGTATTTTTCAACAAACTTTTTTGTATGTAACTTTTTTAATAGTTCAACGTCGATTTTTGTAAGTTCCGCAGAAACTTCGGGATTTTGAAAAAAAAAACTTCTGGCTGTATTCCCGTCATTTAAGTTTCCAAATCTGGTTTTGGTTGCTCAATTATAAGTCAGGTTTTTTGTCTAACCCAGATATGCCGACGGGCATACTATTGAAGCAATCTTCTTATTCTGACAGATTATGTTACAAAACCGTACTACATGTAGTACGCACGGCATTTTTGGAAGCAAACACACTATGATTCGATTCGAGTCGTTTTTTCTTCAGCAACTACTTTATGCATAAGTAAAGCAAAAACAAATTAATAAAAAAAATATTTGGTTGTGTGGTACTCCACATCAGAGAACTACAAGAGTGTCTATTTTTAATACTCTAAGTATACTCATCTTAAATGCGGTTGCGGTGTGATCGACACCGCATTTTTTTTGTGCGAGTATTTACTATACCCATTCCATTTAAGTATTGAAGAGTTTAAAGGCCCAACTATAATGTGCATATAACAACTTAAGCAAGCTTATACAACTGTGCAAATACATTAAATTATATGTAGTAAACTATAATGTACATAAGATCAAGTTTCGTTAAATTTCATTTCTTTATGCAAGGTGCGAAACTGATCGCACTTTCCGTACGGAAACAGCTGATTGTGCATTGTGTTATACATTGATAAAGAAAAATTGTAATTAAGACCTAAATTGTTAAATTTTTAGTTTTTAATTCAATAGATAATGTAGAAAAGACAACATTTTTCTTTATGGCCAAATTTTAACAAATATAATATATTTAGATTAAATTTGTATTTATACACACATATGTATACGATATAAGCGATGAACATCGTTGCATTCTTCAGTATGATTAGCCACAAACACAAAACAGAAAATAATTTGTAATAATTTTTTTTTACATTTTGTTAGAACAGAAACCAAATTATGTAAATGTGTATGTGAATGTTATTAAATATATAAAATATTTTCTTTAAAGCCTTTTTCGTCTTAAAATTTTGTTGATTTGTATAGAAATTATTTTTGTCAAAAGTACGAATTAAACATAAATGTGCAACTGTGGTATATAAGTTACTTAATATATATAAGTACATTGTAGCCACATAAATTTCTTTGATAAGTTACCTAAGCATTTGACAGGCTTTTCGTTGAATTTTTGACATAAGCTAAAGCTAGCTTATGCACATTATAGTTGGGCCTTAAGTGTCTAGCATACTCAAGTAAAATGTTTGAGGGAGTTTACATTAAGGGCATTGTATCAGCTACAAAAGTCATAATGCAGAAGTTTGTAGGCAAGAGGTGTAGAGAAGCCTACGGGGTAGCAAAAGTAGCACGAAATAAATATTCATGACTCTTTTCAGTTTTTTCTCTCATTTTTGTCTCATTCCTGTTTCGCTCTTTCGTTTTTTGCAGTTCTATGCTTGAGCGGTGTTACCAAAGGGCTGTTTTTTTCTATATTGTTCAAAAATTGTTGAAAAATTTATGCATTTAGTTTATGGCAACACTTGAAAAATTGATTGATAAAACATCATAAAATTCTCTCACTTGCTACAAAAGAGTCATAATGTAAACGCTTGATGACTTACGGAGATGCTCCAAAATAGAAAACAATAAAAGAGTCAGCTACAATCAGCGTTGCCGCACAAGAAATTGACTTCCTACCAATAATTTTCAAAAATCCTACCAAAATCGTTCACAGCCTACCAAAAATTTAAAAATGCATTTCGTTCACATAAACCCTGTTATACTCACTTGGTTTTTTTCCCGTTATTGTTGAGATGAAAGTTTGTCTTTTGGTGATTTTAAAATGAGTGTTATAATTTAAAATAGTTTTAGAGCATACTATGCAGAATGAACCCCCGTCCCTTTCCTGGAGCTAATCAAATTCGCTCAACCATTCGGTTCTATATTTTCTTTTGACTGTTTCTTTACAATGTTCACTAATAGTATTACATCATTTAAAAATGTTTAAAAACAAGAACTTTAAGAGTGGTTCTACCTGGTTGATGGAATGTCGTCTTCTGAAATTATATTATTTCATTTAATTTTGGAGTTTTTGATAAAAATCTGCATAAAAAAATACATGCAATATTAGTCAATATTTATGTTATTAATAGGTATATGTTTACAATTAAAAAAGTAATTTACTTTTCCATTTTGTCTGTTAATTTTTTTAATACATACACTTGAAAATAAACCTTCACTCAAAAATATTTTTATTTTCAATTTCATAATATTGTTTGTGTTTCTTAAACTAGAGATGGTTATAGCTTTAATCATCTCTATGCAAAAAAGCAGAGATGTTTTTTATTACATCTAAAACAGTTTTTGAAAACAGTGGTAACACTATTCAAAGTTATTGTTTATTTAATTCAAAGCTACATTTTTTTATTTTATGTTCTGAATTTTTAAGGTGAAAAATTTACTATTGCTTAAAAATTGCTAAAGAAGGAAAACCTACCAAAGCGGCAACGCTGGCTACAATGCCTTTAATGTAAAACCACTCTTTGTGATGCTGGCTTTACTTTATTCGTACTCATACTCACAGCAAACACCAAGATTTTAACGTGTGTAGTGAGAGGAAAACAGAGTTATCAGATCAGAATTATTAAATCAAACGCAATATTAAAAGTCGCCAATGTCTAAATTAGCTAACATACATACTTCTTTGAAATTATGAAAGTTTATTTAATATCAAAATGAAAAATTTATTATTCGGAATCTTTTAAAATTTAATTAATTTACTTTATTCGTGCTTGATTCCTTCATGAAATATTTATTATTATTTTAAACTAAACTACAAAATGAAATGTATTACTGCGGGGAAAGCATATCCATATGTTCATTTCACTACTGCTCAAATAGCTCATCAGTGGATTTTACCCAAATTTTGTATAGAAAAATAGAAAGTCTTATATCAAAAGCCAAATTGATTAAATGAGAACTCCATTGAATTAATAAGACAGAAGACAATAACAACTCAAAAATCTTCTACACAAAAAAACAGCAAACATTGAAATACTAAACGCTTGATGTTTATTTAATATGTAACAGAAAATAAATTAAATAGAACCTGTAAAATTCGCCATATTTTCATTTATTAAAAACACAACAAAAGTTTACTAATAACTCAAGAATAGTTCATTGTTTATTATATTACGTTTTTGTTAGGGTTTTTTTAAGTCACACAGGATAGAAATTTAAAAATTCTATTCTTTATGTAAATAGATTTTTAAAACTAATAAATAGGTATAAAAGCAATAATTATATTTAACAAAATAAAATATGTAAACTAAAAACTTTATTGCAATTTATTATTTATGAGGTCTAATGAGATTCATTCAATGCAATATTACATCTGCGTATATACAGTTTTGTTTAAAACTAAAAAAAAATAAGTAATTATCCTTTTATTCACGGATTCGAAAAATAAATTTATTTTATTTTTTATCTTTTTGTATTCCTAAATACCGTTAGTAGCACGTTTATGACAACAAGGCGCATAAACTGAATATATTTGTACATAAAAAACAGCAACAAAATAAGTATACCTGCTTTAAATAGTGTACAAAAGCTGTGCCTTTAAGCGGTTTTATTGAATTTTACTCATTAAATATGTTTGTATTTCATACGCATGAAAACGGTTGTTGTCTGTTTTTCTGCTTATAATGTTTAAGCAATAGATTTGTTCAAATTTTTTTTTTTTTTTTTGTTTATAAATAGATCTGCAAACAATGCAGAATTTCATAAAACGGCAGTAAAAAAGTTTAATAGGGTAAAAATGTGGCAAGTCTGCTTACAAATAAAGAGAATTAAAAATTCTGGCGTACGAGTATAGAAAATACTTAAAATTCTGATTGCGATATTTTTGAGACTCGTTTTTAGGCTCTTTGTTTTAAATATACCCACAACAAAAAACACTTACAAGAATGGCAACTTTATATTGCGGTGTTTAAAATACTCGAGTATGAAAAATATAGAGTAAGTATGCGGTGTACTCATGGTTGCGTTGTACTCGTGCAGTTCTCTGCTCCACATTACACTTTACATGGATCTGCACATTACATTTAATGCAACGTGTAGTGATTACAACGTAGATGTTTACATTTTCCGTCTGCTTGACGTGTGTTCTCAGTAAGTAAATGATCTTTTCGATCAAATTTGATGTTAAGTGATTATTCTGATGGAAGCATTGCTGAGGCTTTCCATAGATATCTTGTTTATGTCGGTGACTACCATAGTAAGGAACCATCTGCTCGTCCACTAAATGCTGTATGGTTTTTAACGCATTACTTTGGAAACTCTGGCATAACATTTGAAAAAGTGTTCTAACTTTTGTGAACTTATGTGTTTTATCTATCTCAGCCTCTGTAGTTAATAAAAGGGGTGGTAAGTTTTCAAAGTTAACTTCATCTTCTTCTGCAGAATCTTTATCTGTGACGAAGTTGTTCGTAAGAATTCTGAACAAACACTTCATTGGTTTCCTATAAGCCATTTGTTAATTCATTTAATGTTAAAAATCTAGAAAAAAATAAGTTTTTGCTTTCTCAAATTTTGCACACTAATGCCGAATATACAACATGTAGTACGGCAGCAAATACATCAACTAAAACCACTTGTCTTGTTAACAGTTACATTTTAAGGCAAAACAAGAAGTAGATTAGAAAATTTAAAGCAAAGTAAATGCAGAAACCTGCAGTATATGCACTACGGTAGGCATATCTGGGCTAAACTTGATCTCTATTTTGATCTGTTTTCATTCACCAGTTTTTTCTGTTTTGGACCTTGCTTGCCATTTTTTATTGGAATTTTATATGTGCACACTTATATAAATACATGATTAATGCAGTGAGGGCGATGCTAAGCACACTAGTGTTCTTTAATGTTGAAATAGAAAACAATTTGTTTTCCTTCTGTTCGCAAAGCTCGCAAAATATTTTTATATGATTTATAAGAAGACATATAGAAATTCCTAAAAAAAAATTTACCCAAGTTTGCCGAAACCGGATTTTAATTTATACTTGAAAGCGAAAAAAATTGTTTGTTTCGTTACACCAATTTTCAAAAAAAAAAAAAAAAAAAAAATTAAAAATATTTTTACGACAAAAATATTCAACTTGGATAAACATTTGAGTTTCCAAATATGCACCTGAAGTAGATTATTCCATTAAAAAATATTACTTTTATGCTAGGAAAATAAGAGCCATTATTGGGAATTTCAACCCAACGTGCGACGCACCAAATTTTCTCTTATGGTCTGCCCCAATCGTGAATTTCGCAATCAATTAGCACATGCAGCAATCGACGCCAATCGTGTGACTGGCCAATAACAAACCATGTATTAATAGAAAGGAAAAAATGCGGTAGTATTCATTGTATTTCTGTGCGTCAATAGAGGTTAAAAATAAGCGGCAATTTAGATTCTTGTATTTTTTGTAATTACAAATTACTTAATTTTATTTCATATTATAATTATAATAAATTCCAGTTTAAATATGGATTTCAGTAAAGAAATATGCATAGGCATGCAAGACTTTGTGGCCACACACAATGCAAAAAAAAAAAAAATAAGAAACCGAGTGTTACCTCATCGTGGTCCTACATTGAAATCAGTTTTTTTATATTTAATTTACATATAATAAACAAACTAGTTTATCGTTTTAAAGTATAAACTATTTTTATGCACTAATTATTCAGGTTTGGTCAACAGCGGATTCTCACAATTACAATACACAACCGAGTTACTAGACTGCGGCCAAATTGGTTTTGACATTCTGCGGCAATTGAATTTGTACATAATGAGTCAATTATGTGAGTGTAGAAAGTATCATTTATACGACTTCATTAATGTCTGGCATTTAGTGCAGGTTTTTACCTGCAAATCAAATCGGTGCATTAGCGGCAATCGTGTAATTCGACCTTTATAATTAGAATCTAAAGGAAGTGAACTACTATTTTGCAACTTTGGCAATAAGAAAACTATATTTGGATAGTTGGAAAAAAATTTAATATTCAATTGGTCTGTTTGATTTACATTTCGGGTTGAAATCTTCGTTATACTATTATGCTTCGAAAATTAATTTGAACAAGTTGTGGCTGTTACTGGGTCTCGATACGATGACATAATATTTTAATTGTCTTATTCGAAATTTGATAAAATTATCTTTGACAGCCTGCGGTGGAAAGTGCCAAACAGTTTAATAAAATTTTGCGACATATCTTTGGCGAGAGTTCCGTTGTACAAGACTTTGAGAAAAATACACAGTGAATTAAAAAAGGCATTTTGGTTGTTGCTTAACATTAATTAAAAGTTAAAAAAGTATTTAGAAGCAGAACCGCATAAATTCAGAAGCGCTTACGCATACATGAATGAGTAGATGAGTTTATTGGTATAAGAAATTGAATACTTCCACATACTACATGCCGAGATTTTAATAAACTAACACGCTGAATGTTGGAGCGGTAACGAATTTCTTTTATTTATTTAAAAATGCAAAACATGAAAAACACACAATATTCACTTGAGCACTTTCATTCAATCATCCTCATACACTGAGATAATAAAAGAAATATAAATATGTGCAAGTATGTGTGCTCAAATACATGCATACTGATATTTTTACTACTTCTACACTTAATGACTTTATACGTTTTGAATGCTAATGGTAAATGACATGCTCAATTACTTTTTTGAAACTTTTTCTTTTCTGCGCTTAAACACACACTATTGTACATTCATTAATGCTGGTTCCCAGCAAACATAAAGGCTTGACTTTAAAGTGTGCATGATTGGAAATTAAACCCTTTTTCAAATGATAAACGCTATCTTGGCACTAATTTTAGAATAAGAGGTTTTATTAAAGAATGGAAATTATTCTCAAGTTGAAATACAAAAAGTGCATCAGCCCTCACTGCACAGAAATCATCTCGCTGAGAACTGCTGATATCGATATTTGTATAAAAAGCCTTAATAAACATGTTGAGAAAGCCGTAGAACATGCCTCTTCCACATATCGGCTGACTAGGTGTAATAAAATTTATTCTGCAGATATTGAACGACTTTTGTCTAAGAAAAGTGAATCGAAAGAGATGGCAACAACACAGATCGCCACAATTCAAAACTAGGTTACCAGAAAAAAAAAACAAAAAACAACGTCTCTAAAGCAAAATCTGTAAAGTCTAGATGCAACTTCACAGTTAAATTATGCATTGTGGCGTACAAGATAAGTGATTAGATTAACTTCTGTACGTGGCGCGAAGCCCTTACCAGACGGTGGTCAAACCACTAATACTGTGCAATTTTAAGACCATGGCTTGCAGGACCATGAATCCACCCCTTGCTAAAGGGTCGGAGCCTATCCTTAAACTCCTCTATTGAGAGTGCAACAGCACACTTCCGTCTATTTCACTCCAGACCAGCAGAAAAAGACTTTATTTTAACCATAACCACCACGTGTACCCCGAAAGCACCTCACCAATAACTGGCTACAGAGAAGGGCGGCTCTCTGTATGGGCTACCGGTTACTGTGGTGCCAGCTTATTTATTGCTATTATTATTCATACGATATTATCATTTAAGGACACTGGTACATCCTTCGATAGTTAACCCGCTGTCTATCCAGATTCAGTGCCTGCACACCGGGGGAACTAGTTCCCCCTCTACCCCCGAGGATCCCTCTCTTCATCTAGGTTAGGTCGACACAGACTCTTGGTGCCCCTGGGGGGGATTGTGGCGTACAGTCAGTAACTTCAATACGTCCATGATCGCAAAGCCTCAACTACGTAATCTTAAAAGACGTTGGACAAAAAATGAAGAAGAAAAGGGCAATATTTTCGCCATCTACAAAATGTGTTCACTCCTAATATAGGTGCTGACAAGCAAAGTACCACCTGTTGTTGATAGACCACTTGTAGAAATATAGTTTCAGTTCCTAGAGGTCGTTAAAGTGATGATTATTTAAATGTTAAAAAATCTCTTGGTTTTGATAAAATCAGTAACAAGATGCTTTTAAAACTGCCTCGCATCGCTAAGAAAAAAAATCCTCTCTTTATTAACCGCTATCTTGCGACTTGAATTCTACTACCCATCGTAATGGAAATTGCCGGGAAAGAATTCTTTGAAAGTAGAGTCTTTTAGGCCTAAAATTCTATTACCAACAATGTCAAAACTTTTCTTGAGATTGCTGATAATCAAGCTGACACCGATTTTGAATGTAAACACATACATTCTCAATTACCAGTTCGGCTTCAAACGTTAACGCAGTACCATCGAAAAAACACATAGATTGGTGCAAGTTATAAGAAATGCATTTTGGAAAAAGAAATACAGTTAGGCGCTCCAGCTTTCGACAGGGTATGGCATGAAGGCCTGATAACTAAGTTAAAGCAGAACTTGGTGGTGAGCACGCAGAAAAAAAACATGGTTGTGATATGGTCACAAAAACCATATTATGTTCTTTGTAACAATGTATAGTTGCGGAGAACAAATTATAGTTATTTTCACCAAAACTTTAGTCACGATAAACATTTTTTGTTAAATTTCAACGATGATATGGTTACTGTGCACAAAAAATGAAACATGCTTGGTTTTAACTTAAAAAAATTTCAACCACAACCAAAGTTTTATAACTTTTTAAAAATAATATAAAATATTTAACCATAATATATTATTATTAATCAAAGTATGGTTTAAAGCAACAGAATAATGTTTGCGCTAAAAAATATTTTGTTCAAGTTCTTGAAAGTTAAGTAATTTTTCTGGTAGCTAAAATTTGAAATTGTTTATTATTGATAGAGAAAGTGAAAAAAATAAAAATTTATGTACAAAATAAATAATTAAAAAAACAGTAAAATATAAAAAGAAATAAAAAGGGAACCAAAACATTAAAAAAAGTATATATATATGTATGTATGTATGTATGTATTGTAAGCATCTACATTTTTATTTTTGTGTTTGAAGCAATTGTGAAATCATTTATTTGGGCTTATAAACTATATGTTTATATAGCTGTTTCTTGTAGCTTATGCTCTAAGTCTTATTATAAGCAAATAATTGATTTTTTGTGAATTTATCTTTCTTAATAATTTTTATGACAAATCGTAAATGAATAAAACAATAAAAACTAAGTCTTTTATGTCTGGAAAATTTTAACCATATAATGTTTATATTTGAACAACAACAATATGGTTGCAAATGTAACAATACTATGTTTTGTTTGCAACCATATAATGCAACCATAATATGTTGCTCTTAGATTATGGTTACCTCAACCATATTTTTTCTTTGCGTGAGTCTTCAATAGCTATTACAAAAATATATTATCGATAGAAATTTTATGATTAAAGATGGAGATTATTTAAGCCGTCCTTAACCAATACTGTCTAGCGTCCTCAAGGTAGTATGCTAAAACAAATTCTGTATTTGTTATATACAGTAGATATGCAAACAAACAGCAAAACTCACACGTAAAAATTTGCTGACGATGCTGATTTTCTCAGCACTCACGAAGATGTACCCACGTAACCTTTACCCTACGTAGGAAATCTTGCTCTCCAATCCAGATAGTACTTTAAAAACTGTATGTGAAATATCTCTTATGAAAATCACATATAGATGATAAGGTGACTAAATTGATACTTAAAGCAGCGCAAATTCATTGGCTCATTGGTAGAATCTCCGTCCTTCGGCTCGATTGCAAGCTTCTGCTCTGCAACTCACACTTAAAGCCAATATGGTGCTATAGTATCCAGTTTCGGCACCGCCTCCGTCTCCAATATTGAAAAAATTCAACACCGTCAAAACAAAATTTTACGAATTATAAACGCCGCTCCATGGTGTATTAAAAACAACAACACACGCAAGGATCTTGACATTCGATTTTTCAAATAGGAAATAACCAAATATCTGGCTGGATACTCACCCGAATCCCCCCGCTCGGAAAATCTTTAAACCTCGCGGGCATATCCGTTTGAGACGGAAGTAAACTATTGCTCTCAGATGAATAACTCCGAAATACTCATTATATCTTATCAAATTTGAAAACTAGAATTTTGTCCAAATTTGCCTGGACTTTTATTAATTAACTTTTAGTTTAAAGATTTGAACACTTACTGAAATGAAGATTCAATAAAAACAATTATTAAAAAAAAAGAAAACAGCATTAATATTAATTAATTAATATTGAAAATTATAAACTAAGGGGTGCCCCAATAGCTTATGTAATTTGGTATAATTTACAAAGTACCTGTATTGCTAACTTCGCTGCAACAACAATTATAACATTTGAATTTGAAAATTAAAGGGGGCCTCAATAGTTGATGTATTTTGATGCATGTGGCCAAACTCTTATAGGCAGACAGTGAAAAGATACATGCTAAGTTTGGTATAACAACAAGTTTTATATTTTAAATTTTGAAATTAAAGGGTGTTCCCAAAATTAATCTAATTTGACCTATATGGCCGTATCTTTTGAACTGTTATAAACCAATACTTAAAAATTAAACAGAATGTCCACTTCTTTGCTTAGTGTAATAAGGAGTATCCATATTTTAAATTATAAGTTAAAGTTTGAAGATGGAAAATAAGGTTGCCTGTCTATAACGGTTGAACTCTTGAATCGTAATAGACAGAGAGATGAAATCTGTTTTGAAGTCGGGTTTTTTTCGCAAAAATTATTATATCAATACAAACTTTAGTTTTACATTTTAATTCGGTATAAATAAATTCAGACGGTGATATTTTTTAACAATAATTTTATATTATTTTTTTATTTTACAGTAAGTGTTTTATTTAGGGACTTTTCTAACATTGATATTGCGCAGAAAAATTTACAATAAATGACAAAAACATCTTAACTTCTTAATTATTTAACTTTGTGTTTTCCTGGTTGTAAATATACATTTTCCAAAAGAAAAAGAATGACGTAAAATAGACAACGATTTTAAGCTGTTACGATAAGTAGTGAATGGCAACTAAAGCGCACAATACGCCATTAAGTGGCATAACGATAATAAAAAGTCTTTTAGATAATGGATGCTAATGCTATAAAAAAGCTGAAATATTTAGTCTTCATCAATATGTTCATCTTGTGTTTGTGTGCTTAAAGTAATATTTGGCAGGCTCAAAGTTTGTGCGAATACGGTGAAGGCTTGCCGAGAAGTGTATGTGTTGAACATAAACAAAGCCAAAGGAAAGCATAAAGCAAAACAAATATTTAAAATGCATAAAAAAGAAATATTTCCTGACAACTTTGGAATTAACATGCTTGTGTGGTAAAATTGGTTAAGTCACATTTACTGAAGACGTAAAATATAAAAGTTTTATAGAAATCTTAAGCAAAATGTTATATTCCGATAGCAAGTGCGTTACCAAGATAGAGTTGTAAGGTGTAGTGTAGACCAGTGTTCCCAGAATGGTATTCCTAATTAAATAAAATTTATCCCAACAAATGCCTAATAAACAAGTTCAAATATCCACAATACAAATAATAATAATTATTATTGCATGAAATTTAACTGGTTAAGTTGATTAACAATATCGAAAATTCTGAATCATTATCTCCCATTCTATTATATTTTATTTTTTATTTTGGTTTTCATTGAGTTCATTGCCGAAAAAAGGCGACTTCATTTTTTAAATTTAGGAAAAGACTTACATGTCATAATATTTAACAAAGAAAACTTGTACATAGCAGAGAAAATAATTGCTGAATCTACAAACACATGTACTGTTGTACTTTTGCAGGACAATAACGTGTTTACTGTTCGTTACATTTTTATGTACTTTATTATGAATTTACTTTATAAATACGAGGGCTGCTCTATATATTTCTGGCCTAATAGTGAAAATGCGAATATTTATAATCAAAAATGGTTTTATTGTTTTTCAAAGTATTTTCCAGCATGATTTATACACTTTTGCATGCGCTCAAACTAGTTGTCGAAGCATTTTTTCCACTCCGATTGAGACACCTCTAGAACATGGTTTTTGAACACTTCAAAAGCTTCTTCTGGCGACGAAAATCGTTGACCACGCATTTTTTTTGATGTGCGGAAACAAGAAAAAGTCATTAGGTGCCAAGTCAGGGCTGTACGGCGGATGACCCATTAATTCGACGTTTTGGCCGGTCAAAAACGCTCTGGTTTGAGCCGATGTGTGAGAGCTCGCATTGTCATGGTGAGCAATGATTCGTCTTCTCTTGTTGGTTTTTCGAATTTCTCCGATGACTTCAGGCAAACAAATGGCAGTGTTCCACTCAGAAGCAACGTACGTTGCTCAAGCGGAACAGTCGCCACATGACCAGTTTTGCCGAAGAAACAGGCGACCATTTGCTTCGAAGTGCTTCTTCCACGAACAATTTTCGTTGGATTTTGCTCGTCTTTAAAGACCCACACGGTCGATTGTTGTTTCGTTTCGGCCTAATACGCATAGATCCATGATTCGTCACCTGTGACGATCTTATAAACGTCTTTTGAAGCACCATAATCGTATTTTTGCAACATTTCTTTGCACCAATCCACACGAGCCTTTTTTTGAGCGACTTTTAAATTGTGCGGGATCCAGCGAGAACAAACCTTTTTTACGGCCAGGTGTTCATGCAGTATCGAATGTATGCTGGTGGAAGAAATGTCCAAGGATGTCTCTATCTCTCGGTATGTCGCATGTCGGTCTTGCATTATGAGTTCACGCACGGCATCAATGTTCTCTGGCACAACAGCAGTTTTTGGACGACGTTCATGGAATTCGTCTTTGAGCGAGCTTCGGCCACAATTAAATTCATTATACCAATTTTTCACAGTGCTATAGGATGGTGCTTCATCGCCATACAAAGATTAAAGTTCATCAATGCACTCTTGTCGTGATAATCCACGTCGAAGTTTTGAAAAATGATGGCACGAAAATGTTCACGAGTTAATTCCATTTTTTTCTATATTAATTTTTTCAAGTCACTGTAAATAACACAAATAATGGTCGTACGTCAAAACGTTTTGAGTACGATTATGCTTAAAAATGACAAACTTTCCAATGGAAATGTCAGATTTCACTTGGCAGCAATCAGTGTTGCCAGACCAGAAATATATATAGCAGCCCTCGTTTAATGCTTTCAATCTACACAATCTAAAAAACATGTATCAAGGGTTGCCAGATAGACTGGATTTCCAGTTCTGATTCGAATTACCAGTTAAAATATAATTTGTTAACGAATTTAATTAATATTTTCTTTAGAAGAAATTCTTTGATAATTTGCCAAAAGTTGTTCCATTTGATAAGATATTTTTCATTATTCAAAAATGCAATAAAAATAAAGTAGAAAATCTATATAAATTAAACTCATTTGTGTTTCCATACACATTACTAATGCTTTTTGTGAAAGGATTATTAGTACTTTAAATAATCTATGCTCAGAAGAAAGGAGTAGAATGTCTTTCGACTTAATAACGGCTGCAATTTTAATAAGAATACATTTTAATAAAATTTGTCAAAATTTTCAAAAATTGCAGCGTGCAGATAAAGCAAGAGTGTTACTAGATTCCGTAAATAAGATATAAAATATATGTGGCAACAAAAATATATACATATATTTTTTCTAGCTGAATTATAACTTTTACGTTTCCTTTATGTAATAACAATATTTATTTTGTTGTTAAAATTTTTTGAGTGCAAACTTTGCTCTGTCTTATAATTTGTATGGCGATGAAGCACCATTATATAGCACTGTGAAAAATTGGTATAATGAATTTAATCGTGGCCGAAGCTCGCTCAAAGACGAATTCCGTGAAGGTCATCCAAAAACGGCTGCTGTGCCAGAGAACATTGATGCCGTGCGTGAACTCATAATGCAAGATCGACATGCGACATGCCGAGAGATAGAGACATCCTTGGACATTTCTTCCACCAGCATACATTCGATACTGCATGAACACCTGGCCATAAAAAAGGTTTGTTCTCGTTGGATCCCGCACAATTTGAAAGTCGCTCAAAAGAAGGCTCGTGTCGATTGGTGCAAAGAAATGTTGCAAAAATACGATTGCGGTGCTTCAAAAGACGTTTATAAGATCGTCACAGGTGACGAATCATGGATCTATGCGTATGAGCCCTAAACGAAATAACAATCGACCGTGTGGGTCTTCAAAGACGAGCAAAATCCAACGAAAGTTGTTCGTGGAAGAAGCACTTCGAAGCAAATGGTCGCCTGTTTCTTCGGCAAAACTGGTCATGTGGCGATTGTTCCGCTTGAGCAACGTAGGACGGTCACTTCTGAGTGGTACACTATAATTTGTTTGCCTGAAGTCATCGGAGAAATTCGAAAAACCAACTAGAGAAGACGAATCATTGTTCACCATGACAATGCGAGCTCTCACACATCGGCTCAAACCAGAGCGTTTTGGTCGGTCAAAACGTCGTATTAATGATTCATCCGCCGTACAGCCCTGTCTTGGCACCTAATGACTTCTTCTTGTTTCTGCACATCCAGAAAAAAATGCGTGGTCAACGATTTTCGTCGCCAGAAGAAGCTGTTGAAGTGTTCAAAAACCTTGTTTTAGAGGTGTCTCAATCGGAGTGGAAAAAGTGCTTCGACAACTGGTTTGAGCGCATGCAAAAGTGTATATATCATGCTGGAGAATAATTTGAAAAACAATAAAATCATTTTTGATTATAAATATTCGTATTTTCACTATTAGGCCAGAAATATATAGAGCAGCCCTCGTAGCAAAATTATAGCAGAAGCTATTCAGCCATTAGCTGTCTTTATCCAAAGGCTCTTTTTAATAATTTCACTTTTGGTTTTTGCATTTTAAATGATTATTTGTACAGGTATGCTGTGCGAGGAAGCTCAGGCAGCGAGGAATAAATACTATAGAGCCTATAGATTACATCATTCGCGAAGAATTGGACGTATAGCCACTAATCAAGATGTAATGCATAATCTTTTATTGTCTTCAGACCCACTTATAAATAGATATCGCTCAAAGCTGCAACAATAATGATGTTAAAAAAATATTAAAAGACTATGCTCAAATTACTTTATCACGTTTTTTCTATTGGAGATGGGCGTAAAAGTTGGCCCATCAGGTACATATTATCATGAGCCCATACTAAAATTATAATATTTATTTTTCGTAAAAATTAAGTTGATGCATTAAAAATCAAGGGAATTATACCA
This sequence comes from Gymnosoma rotundatum, assembly GCA_916610165.2. NCBI lineage: Eukaryota > Metazoa > Arthropoda > Insecta > Diptera > Tachinidae > Gymnosoma > Gymnosoma rotundatum. The sequence continues at coordinate 72,230,539 of OU744340.1, forward strand.
CTTTTTCAATACAAGGTGTATAGGAAGTGGGCGTAAAAATGGGCGGGTATTTTCCAAATTTCATAAAAATGATTTTGAGTATTTAAAAAATGCTACGTGTCCAAAAAAAAAAAAAATGCCGTAGGTCAAAATTTAATTTTCACTTTGTATGGAAGGCGGGCGTAAAAATTGGTGGATCATTTTGTTTTTCTTGATTCAAACAAAAACTGCTTATGTGCTAAGTTTCATTGTCCTTCGAAAACTTGATCTATTTTTAGCCACTCGTTATATGAACCTCAACCAGTGTTAAGCGTGTAAAACATACCAAACGGTGCATATTTCTGGATGCAATGTAGTCTGTAGGGTATATGCGGCAACTTTACTTATTAACAAATCCGTTAAGCGATAAAACAACAGGTTAGTTACTAACTGCTCTAGAGCCCAATCGGCAAAAGAACGACGCAGATAATGGTCTCGTGGTTTTAATTCCTGCACTAGCTAGATCTTATACCGGTGTAGGCCAAGACAGAGCCTCAGTTCTTTCGACCGACGATAAGTCGATAAATTTCGATCTTCTTCCACACTTTCGTTTACAGCAGTGAATTCTCTTCAGTACGCACCAATGTGCGTAGTGTTGTTGCATCCTATGTGCTACGAAATCTATCCACAATTCGACGGATGGCTTGCTCAGACGAACGATTATGTGCACTATAAAAATCACAAAGTTGTTTATAGGTTGCTCGAATTGATGACTGATCTTCAAAGTGAACTTGGATGATTTGATAGCGTTGTTCAAGCGTGAGTCTATTCATAATAATTTGCCAGATTTTACGGAAAATAATAAGAAAAAATTTTTCATAAAAATTTGATTTTATAGTGTTATTTTGGTAATAATTTGAAGAGAAACGAGCACCCTTTATTTTATTTTCGATGTCGCTTTGCCCTACTATCTGCTCTTAAATCATTTATTTTTTGCAAGAATTATTACTGTTTTATTTATTACGAACGACAATTTCTTAAATAAAAATTGTATGATATTTTGAAATTGCGCCAGAATGAAAGTTCATTAGAATAAATAAAACAGAATAAGAAGTGGAAAACAAAATTTTGTTTGTAACTAACAAATCACAAAATACTTTAGATTCGTTTCCCAAAAATTAAATTATTCAGTACTTTACTAATAACGACGTAATAAACTAAAGAGCTTTAAGGTAGGCAGAGAACCATCAAGAACTTCATAGACATTTTCGATATAATGGTACTAAATCCGTTGTCAGCACATTTCATTTTTGTAAATGAAAAATTGTTAACGTTGTTTACAGAACTCTACAATAAATATTGTAAAGCACATTTTCAAAGTTTGAATTTTAAGAAAATTAGATATAACATGCTGACGATGTCGTGGGTAGTGCTAGTTATCTATATCTTAGTTTAAATATTTCTTTGTGTGCCTTAAGTTTCTTCACTTTTTTTTCAGTGAGCTATAACTCTTGAACTTAAGAATCTAAGGACATCTGGTGGCTCTCTCCTTGATGCCTGCTGTTGGTTGTTGTTTATGATAAAATATTTATGAAAATGATAAGAAAAATTTGTGAGCTTTGAACATCAAACTTTTCATTTACTAAGTTGGGCCAATATCCCTTATCAAAACTTCTAATATTCGGGAAAGACAGCTGTTTTTAAACAAAAAAATTTTTTTGGATTAAATTTTTTTTAACTATTTCATGGGAAATCTGTATTATGGTTCATATTTGGTGAAGGGATTATAAGATTTGAATAAAGCACTCTTTGTTGTTTCTTATTTTTAAGTAGACATAAATTGAACATTGATTTGTGTTCAAAGAATTATCAAAACTCACTCTGTCGCTAATTTGTTAAATATTGCTTATTTATTTAGATGAAAAAATTATTGCTGAACGTGTTCCTAAGTTTCTAATAATAATAAAGGACAATCATACACACATACACACACAAGCCCATTTAACAGTTCTTTGTTGCCCTCACATACAAATACAGTTAATTGGTTTGTGAAATTAGGACGAATCAAATAAAAACAAACTAATTTCAAATTTTTCTTATAGCTGATGAGTGTTTCTTTTGTTTTGTCTTTATACTGCCTTCTTAAAAACAAAAAAAAAAAAAACGATACTAATATTGTTTAATTTATTTTTTTCCAATTTTGTTTTTATTGTTTAGGAGGCTGGAACATTTTTTTCAACCCTAATTTATGCAATTTTTATGAGGAACTTTCTCTTCATGTGACGAAGTATGCAGTGGGTTGACATTTTTCCTATTTAAGAATTATGTATTTTGTGGTAGTTGTCTTTTTTTTATTGTTTTTGTTTGTCTTGTTAGTTAATTAACTTTTGTTTATGTTGCTTCATTTGTATTATTGTTAAATTGAGTTTTTTATTTTTCCTTTTCAAATAAAGGGTGTCGCGAAATTTGAGTATTTTTTTTTCTTGACATTATGACACTTTTCCCTACGAGGCATTTTTTTAAAAGGTATAATTTTGCTAAACAAAGCATGTTATTACCAAATGCTTCATAAGATTTATTAACCGACTTAATAATAATTCTTGCGAAAAAAAAACGACTTCGAAACAGATTTCATCTGTCTGCCTATAACAGCTCAAGTGTATAGCCACATAAATTAGGTTATATTAACTATTGGGATACACTTATATCTCCAAACTTTATACCTGTTCAATAGTTCAAATTTAAATTCTATTCTTCTTGTTATAGCGGACTTAGCAAAACATGTCTCTTGTAAATTTCAGCTGTCTGCTTATAACGGTTTAAAAGTTCCGGCCACATACACCATATTATATCAACTATTGGGATACCCGTTTATTTCCTACTACAAATTGTTGTTGTTGTAAAGAGTTAGTAATACCGGTTCTTTGTTAATTTCAATCGTCTGTCTACAACTGTTTAAAAGTATGGCCATATACCAAATGAAATGAACTATTGGTGCACCCTATAATTTATAATTTTAAATATTATCAGATGTAACTATAACGGCCATAGCAATCGACATTGCGTCAAATTTACAAGCGTTTGTCTATAACGGTTCAAAAGATAGGCCCATATAAGTCAATTTACATCAATTATGGGAGCACCCTTTAATTTTTAGATTTACTTTTGTATAATTATTTGTTTTTTGGAGCTAAAGTAATACGCAGTCATTATAATTTTGCAGAAGTGCCCTTTACAATTCATAATACACGTAAAAATATGTATCTATGTTGTATGGGGACACCCTTTAATTTTTGAGATTATGAACTGTTTTGAAACGGGACTAATCTTTAAAGATTTAATGTGTGTATCCATACATCTTACATGTTTTTTACAAGTATTATGACCCCTAAGGGCGCGGCTTTAAAATTACAAAAACTGCAAATCACTATAGCTCTAATAGCAACAGATAAAAAGAAAAAATTTCTAAATTATAGGGTGTCCCCATAGATGACGTATATCGGCCTAGCTTTTGTTGAAAATTGGAAAAAAATGTCGATTTTTGACTGGTGTAATAATAAGTATAAATATCCAAGATAGTAGATTAAAGAGTGCCCCAATAGTCTTTGTTTTTATTTATTTTTTATTAGGAACAGCACTCAGGGATAACCCCTTCTTATGCAATGCATTGTGCCAGAACTAGGAAAGTAGGTTGTGGGAAGGTAGAGTAGTGCTTGTGGACATTTAATTTGAATCTTTGCGCATTGAAAGTGGCAGGAAAGACCTCTGCCGGGAGATTATTCCACATACGAACTGTTCGGCTAAAAACGAATCGACCACAATTGAATGCGCTCTTGATGTAGAGCGCGTTGCGCGTACGACATTAGTTTATTTTATTTGATGGCCACAATTTGAACAATTGTAAATTAACAAGCAGCTGCAGTGCTAACTCCTTTATAACAACAAGTATAAAATTTGAATTTGCAACTTAAAGGGTGTCCCTTGATATAATTTGATATATGTGACCAAACATGTGAAACGTTATAGACAGACAGCTGAAATTTACTAGAAACATGTATTGCTAAGTCCTCTACGTTAGCAAGTATAAAATTGAATGTAGAAATTAAAGGGTGTTCCCAAAATATAATTAGACCTATGTGGGCCTATCTTTTGAACCGGTATTTTAACAAACGCTTGAAAATAACACAGAATGTCTACTGCGTTGTTTGTTATTATAAAAAGACGGAAATGTTATTTAATATATGTTGCCAACCTTTAGAACCGTTATCGACGGAGAGCAAAAATTTATTGTCAGTTCGGTTTTTTTTACTGTTAATTGCATAAAGAAAATTAATGAAAAAGCTTCACTGTTACCGATCATAATTTTTCTAAAATATGGATTTGTGTTCTTTTCGCACAATATTCTGATAATTTTTTATGGAATAGGTAGTGTTAATACAAGTAGCTTCTAAACCATTAAATTAAATAAAGCAAAATTGATTTCTTTTGGTATATTATGGCTTTATTAGAAATTACGAATATTCATTTTATTTATGGAACACGATTTCATTCAAGATACTGCGGTCCTAGACATCGTAGCTTATCCTGTCAATGCAGTTCGCAAAGACTTTGTTGATGGTTTCTAGTTGTATCGATATTGCGCTTTCCTGCTAAAACAAACTTACAAAGGCTAAAGTCATCTGTCTTTATCGAAAGCGGCACATTGATGTATTAAAATAGCGCACTTCGTGACTTTGAAAAATTAATGCCGTTGTTAAATTCTCATTTTTGCACAGATCTTAGAAATATCAAATTCTAGTTATCCTACCAACTCTTTTTAAACATGTCTTTAAACAGTAAAAAATTCATTTTTAGTCTTATCTTTGTCTAGTTTTTTGCTTTTTGTGGAGTCAAAATTCTTCTGCTTTTTCGCATTTTTTTTGGTATTTTAGAAATAATATTTTAAAATATATTTTTCAAATCAAAATTATGCAAAAAGAAAATATTTGATTTTGGAAAATTCTTAGTTAAAAACAGTGTTGCCAAAACTGTCGAATAATTTCTAGCTAGATATTACTTTAAAAACCGCTAGAAACCGCTAAATAGTCGAAAAAAAAAATAAATAAATATTATTTACTTTTGGATTAATTGTTTTAACAGTTTAAAAAAACAAGGAAGAGATGGAAAATCTATATATTTATATAAAAGATTACAAATACATAGTTGAGCTTACTTTGTAACAAACAAAACTTGTTGTTGCTTAAAAAACGCTAAAAACCCGCCATTTCAAATTTTCCCCGTTAAAAAAAACCACTTAGCGGTTTTTTTTCAAACTTGCCGCTTTTAATAGCAAAAAACCACCAGATCTAGCGCAAAAACCGCCGTTTGGCAACACTGGTTAAAAAGTTATGACTAAAGGTGTAAAATGTTTACACAGCTTGAATCATAATTACTCGTATACAAAATATTAGGTAAACAAATAGATTTAGTCTATTTTTTTAAAAATAAAAATTTATGCCTTTTTTTCTCTCATAGATCAAACGGAATCAAAACACCTAGCCCCGGTCAAAGTGCTCCAATGTTCGATGTCCTATTTTACCGCGTAATTGGAATTTTCTAAATCGTTTATAAGGTAGTTTTTAAAACGTTTTTGGAAATTGTGTGATTTGCATTATTCAAACGAATTATTATTTCAATTTATTCATTTTCTCTATAAATTTATCCAGTAATTACAAAATTTTATTAGATAAGAATAACAATACACAATTTTACAGCATTTAAAATATATTTAAGTCCCCCCAAAAATAAATTAATTTTTTTTTTTGCAAATAGTCTTCTAAAAATGTTTAAATTCGTAGCATTGTAACATTTTGGGCAGAATTTTGCACGAAGATTTGAATTTTTTCGACTTAAAATTAAGTAGACATAAGAGCTTCTTCTACAGGATTATGACTACCACGATTTTCACTAAAAATCATAATGAGTCACGAGACACATTTTCGTTTCGATGGACATGTGAATAAACAGAATACTCCGTTCTGAGCCATAGATAACCTTCAAATTAATCACTAGTAACGTTTGCATCCAATAAAAGTGACAGTCTGGTGCAGTGGCATAGCTAGGTAATCAAAGCACCTGGGGCAAATTAAAAAATGGGTCCCCACTGCAATGTTGACTGATCAGGTTTTATCAAATATAAGTATAAAATATACAAATACTTTTAAAATGCTAACCTAATTTTAAGCTCTTTTTTTTGTGCAGTTCAGGGCAGCTATTAATAATATTAAACAGTATAAACATTAATTACAATTAATACATGGTGTAGGTTTAGCTAATAAAACGAAATAGAGTAGATTTAAGAGTTTATTAAATAAAGGTAGTGCCTACCAACTGCTTAAATAACAATTTTATTTACAATTTTTTCCTAGCTTTAATTTTTGAAAAAGTATCATTGCCTTTTTTTAAATCCAGGCTTTATGCAGTTTTGTTTTCAGTTGCTGTAAGCGATAAATGTCGGATTCGAGTTTAGTCCATATTATTTATTAAATAATTTTTTATTGTTTTAAATTTGCTAAATGACCTTTCAGTTGCTGCAGAAGTGACAGAAATTGTAAAGAGTAATTACATTGCTGTAACTACTTTCGTTAAGTCGTATTCTAGCTTTCCATATTTGCTTATTATATCCTTTTATATAATTGGTGAACAGTCCATGCTTGAGTTTTTTGAGGTAAAACTAGCTAATAAATGTTAATAAATTGGAGGGAAAAACGAGGGCTTATTATATCTGTATTTTATTTTTAAAGTTCATTAAACTTTTTTAAGAAAGTTTCTTCATAAACATGTAGTAAAAATGTTGGTATTAGAAAATCGAATACATATATGACAGACTGTACTAATATCAATAAAACGTGTATCAATTATAATTGAAATATTACTATGTACATTATTGAAAATCTAAATTTTTAATATTTTTTCTTAGTTTGGAATTCGGTGATCAGCAGCTATTTCTTCAAAATGTCAATAGATATCAATACCATATTTTCTTCCAGTTTTTCCGACTTTGCACTTGAAGAATTTGAAATCATTTCTGCAAATTTGCAACTTTGCTTTGGTCTCTAGTAAAATTTTAGTCGCCTCGCCGAAATTGATATGGTTTTTTTGTAAAGTTTTCGATGCATAATTGATGTCGTTCAAAACATTGTGCATGAATCGCAAAGCAACACGAACTCGAAATTAAGCATTTTTGTGTTAATGCTCTCTGCTTCACTAAGGTCATCTTTATTAAGACTCTTTAGAACTGTTGTTGATAATGTTTTGATAATTTCAAAATAAAGAAGCTTTATTGCAGATATCCGATATAGTTTTTTTAGTGTGGTGCTTTGCATTTTTTCACTATATTTCGCGTTATGCATTGAGCTGTAGCTGAAATCTATAGATTTAAGGCGGTTTATTTACTTAACGGACATCAATATGTGTGGTAAAATTAAATAAAATTGAACCACTTTATTGACCAGTATAAAAAAGTTATTTTTTAGCCGAAAAAAAAAAATCGGCCACGTTTTCTTAGGTAAGACAATGAACGTTGTTTACAAGCAATAAAGTCTCACAAGCTTTTTACACAAACTTCTACAATGTACTCGCAGTATGTGTAACACTATATAAGACTCTATATTTTAGATAAAAAAAATCATCAGTGTCAACAGAACATATAATTTAAAAATACACCTGTGCGCTCATACGCTGAAACTATTGATTTTAGGAAAAAATGTTATGACATACATTTTCTCTACAATTATTTTGTATACATATGTTTTTCTTGTATAATGCGTCGAAAAGGAGTTTTTATGATAAAACCCCGTCAAAATTTATATTATTGTGAATTTAAAAAACTTCTTTCGAAGTAAAAGTACGACTCTAGAAAAAATCAAGTTGTCAACACTACTAATAAATGTCTTGTGGAAATGTAAGCAAAATATGGCCTTCTGCAACATCACTGTATTCTGTACATAACCGTGTTGTTGTGTATGACAGGTTGTGTGTCTGTGTTTGGATAGGCATTGTATTTTTTTGTCAGCAAAAAAAGAAAAAACTAATAAATAAATCTTATATTATTGCTTCTCTTGGTTGGTTAAACTTTACTTAACAAACGACGGAAAATTCAAACTTTGCCCTAATTTAGTTACACCCTCTACAGAGATGTTCCTTTTTTAATCCCCTCTATTACTTCTTACATCATTGTTATTACGAGCACTGTATATTGCCTTATAGATACTATTGTAAAGCTTTATTAGATTTTTTATTGTTTTATACTCATACATTCCGATATCGTTGTTACGCATTCCAAAACCATTCTTTATAAGAAGAGTATTGTTGTCCTTTACGACTAAGAATTAATGTTTATTATTGCTTTTGTTAATTTATGTTGTTGTTTTCAGTTTTATGTGTAGCTTTTTAAGACAGTTTATGGTTAATTGATGACTAATTGGGCCATTGGCTATATCTTAAAAAAAAAGCAACAAGAAATGTGAATTTTTCAACTTGAGATAAGATAAATGAAGGTGGAAATTTAAAAAATTCTTCTGAAGAAAGAAAACAAATACAATTTTGTGGTATTTTTATTTATTTAGCTATTTATTTTTTTTTTGTTGCCAAAATTAAGTTATTTATGGGCCAACAAGAATGACTTTTATTTTTTTAACAAGAATGAATGGTTTCATATTTTTTACGTTAAGCTTAGAATGTTAAATGGGCAGGTATTCACAAAGTTGTAGACTTTTTGCAGTTATGAAGATTTTAGCTTCAATAAGCAGCTTAAAGATAATATTGTTTTTGGGGAAAACCTACTACAGGCATAAATAAATTTAAGTCTAATTTACAGACGGATACGGGACATAAGACGACAAAGAAAAGTTCCTAGCAACCTCGATATTAATTTCAGAAATCTAATATTTTTTCTTGTGAAAGCTATTAATATTTGTAATTTTTTGGTATTCATAAAATATTTTTTTTTTCAATATTAACATAAATGGCATTTACACTATGCAATTTTTCATGCAACTAGCATGGAATTATTGTTTGTTGGTAAATGTCATCCCTAAATAACAGCGTCAACTTTGTGTCTTTAACAGTAATGTTAACTAATTTTATTTTATAAAACCCGCTGTATAAAAATAAAAACAGAGATAAAACCGCTAGATTGCCTTAAAAATAACTAAATTGTCACTACTTTTCAGCCATAACAAAACAAAACAAAGCAACGAGCAGCTACTTCACTTCCTAACGCACTGTCAAAATTGGATTTTCCAATTGCTAAGCGTTGACGCCGTGCTATTTAGGGATGCTTCATACATTTTGTATGAACATGAGAAATTTTGACAGTTATCTTGCGCTTTACGCGCTAATTTAGGGATGGCAGTAAAGCACGAGGAGTAAGCAATATGGTATTGCTTGAGTTTTGAGGGCATGTTACTGTTGCTAATGTCTACTTTTAGATAACGCATAACTCTGTAACTTTAACAAAAAATTGTGAAAAAATGCCTCAAAAAATTGCATAGTGTAAATATGGACATACTTTTAAAAAATAATAAAAATTTTTGCATTTGTCACATTTTATGTAAAATGTTATATTTTTATAAGTAACTTAAAAAGGAATATGAAAAATTAACTCATAAAAATTAAGATATTGTCAAAGATATATCGTCACTTAAAATACTGTGCCAGTTAAAAAAGCGACAAGTGGTTCAAGCTAGTTCTTATCTTTTTTGAAGGTTGGGTCTAATTTTTTAGGTAAATGATGTATTTACCTTCATAAAGCATTAATCGACCAAAAACTCGATTTTTTTTTTGTTTGACACGTTTTAAAATTAAACTGTTAAATTATGTTCAAAATAAATGCCCATTCTAAAGTTTCGAGATATTTAAATGTTTACAGTAAATAGTCTTTGTCTCTTTTAAGGCTTTTAATGATTTTCAGATTAAAATTTAATGAAATTTTTTACTGGAAAATAAAAACAAAATTGCCTCGATTAAAATTCTAATGCACTTTCTATCTGAAACCAAATGAACACTTTCTTAGGTGCAAAACCATTTTTTTATACCAAAATTTAAAACACTATTTATTGTAGTAAAAATAATACATCAATATGAAAAATTTATTATTTGGAATCTTTTTTATTTTAATTTACTTTATTCGTGCTTTATAATAAAAATTGTTTTCAATTTTTATTTTTATTTTTCATCGAATCTTTCAAATATATATATATATATGAATGGTTCCCGATAGGATCCCTTATGTAGAAAAATGAAAGAAAAAATAAAAATAGTTACTGAATGTTTGCTGTATTTTTGTATAAAACATTTTTGAGTTGTTATTGTCTTATTGATTCAATGGAGTTATTTTTTAATCAATTTGGCTTTTGATATAAGACTTCCTAGTTTTCTATAGAAAATTTGGGTAAGATCCACTGATGAGCTATTTGAGCAGTAGTGAAATGGGCTTATGGATATGCTTTCCCCGCAGTAATACATTTCGGTTTTTTTAGTTTAGTTTAAAATAATAAATATTTCATGAGAATATGGTACATTTTATTTTCAATTCCATTTAACATTTTGGAGTGTAAGCTTTCTTGACTAACTGTGAAGTACAATCATACAGACGCGTAAGCCTTCCAGGATGCTATTCAAAAATATTTGAATTCACTTCTAAGTTATTTTTTAAGTTTTACCCATAAATAGACTTTTTATTTATCACAGCAGTCAAATTCTTGAACAGGTATTGCTTTATATATTTAACTTGAAAGGTGTTTTGAAAGTGGCTTGATATTCATAAAAATATCGTAAATAAAAAACAAATTAGAGTGCTATATTCGGCTATGTAGAACATTATTAACCATATACTTTGTAAATCTAGTTTAGTGAAATAATTCAAATCAGGGTGACAGAGAATTAAAAAAAGAAATATAAAAAAATTAAGTACTATATAATAAAAATAATAATGTCATCGGCTCTTAATAGGTTAAGCATTTAAAAAAAATTTAATACGTCCTCAATATCTCTTTAAAAGCTTTTAAATGATATCCATATTGATATCTATTGCATTAAAAGTTCAGAGGCCCATAACTCGGAAAATATAGGCGAGCTACAATTTTTTCACTTGATGTTTATTTCTTATTTCTCCATCGCCCCATATATATTTATTTTTTTTTTTATTTTGTTATTGGAGTTACTCCATTATTCCAAAGGACATAAACTGATCTTGCTGATTTTTGATAGCACCTCTTTCGACACTATGTCTGATGTATTGGGATATATAAAATTTCTCCAGCTGACGTAGTGAATTGGAAAACTTGATTTCAACTCCAGCACAGACGGAGAAATGGACAGCATAAGAACTCAGTATATATATGCTTTATGGGGTCGGAAATGGATATTGTAAACATTGACAACAGAATAACAAACTTATACATGCCCTTTTTCCACTTTTGTAGTGAAGGGTGTTAAAAAGAACTGTAATAGACAGGCATATCCTATTTGCACAGTGTATGTTAAGCTATGCCTGTAATAACAGGAAACTCAAAAAATAAAACTTTATATAAAACGTAAATTTCACGTTCGTAACCTTTTTATTTACTCCAATTGTGAGACAGTGTAAGTTTAAGTATTTTTATCCATTTATCCATATATCATTTTTTACATCCGTTATATGCAGACACGTTAAATTTTCCAAAAAAAAAAAAAAAAAAAATTGGTAAACCATAAAGTCAAAATCAAATTGAAAAGTGGACCAAAAATTGCACAAAATTGTGTGTGAGTTAAACTCGCACTTGGCGGAATTTATTTAAGCTCACTTAGCCAATTGAGGTTCCTCAAGGTAATATATATATAAGGACCCTTCTTATATACAACATTTGCTGATGATACAGACCTACTAACCAGTTGTGAAAGTCTTTAAATAGCTTTATTAAGTTTACAAGGCCGCATACTCATTTTTAAAGAAATGGTTGATTTGGATTTTCCCACAATACTATAAAACTATTAGAAAATTATTTAAAAAATAGAATGCAATTTGTACAAATTAATAATTCAAAGAGTGATTCACTGCCTGTTTTATGTGGAGTACCCCAGGGAAGCGTACTTGGACCCTTGCTGTTCAAAATCTTTATAGACGATATAAAAAATTTAGATTTTTTTGGAAAATTATTTATGTTCGCTGATGATATAAGTCTTTTCTATAATTATAAAGATGATAAAGTATTAAGAACACAAATTGAGTATGATGCTGCTATTTTATCCGAGTTCTTGAGATTTAATAAACTGGTTTTAAATGCTGACAAAACAAAATTCGTCAAATTTAAACCACACATTTCAAGCAGCAATAACATAATGAATGTTCATATGGAGGGAAGGATAATAAATAAATCGGAAAGCGTTAAGTACCTCGGTGTTCATTTTAATCGCAATCTTTTATGGGATCAACATGTTGCACATATCAAAGCGAAATTGTCACGTGGAATTGGTATTTTGCAGAAATTTAAGACAAAGTTAAATGTAAATACTAAACTACTACTCTATCAGTCACTTATTCATTCACATCTTACGTACTTACCAATGATTTATGGATGGAAAACAAGCTCAGCTCTTCAAACTCTTCAAGCAGCACAAAACAAATCTTTAAAAATTGTTTTTAATCTTCCGCTGCAATTTAGTACATTAGATTTATATACAAAGTATGCAAAGTCTGTTCTTCCGGTAAGAGGACTGTATAAACAACTATTGTTAATACATATGTTTAAATGCTTAAGGAATGTTGGTGCTAATTCTATGCAGTTCGAGCAAAATATGTCTTTAAATCAAAGAATGACAAGGCAGTCTGGTCTTTTAAGCGTTACAAGGTGTCGTCTTGAAGTCACTAAACAAAGAATTCGTTATGCAGGACCGAAAGTATACAATTTGTTACCAGTCTATCTTAAAAATATTTTGGTTTTATCAACTTTTAAAACCTACTTAAGAATCTTTTTACTTAATAATGTCGAAATGCTTCTTACATCATAAGATTTACAAAATTCTATTGTCATATTTGTTTCTAATATAACTAAATGAAAATGAATGTCAGTTGCCAAATAGCCTCTAACAACCATACTTGGTACTGAGGCAACATGTATTATTTGTAATTAATATTTTCATTGAATAAATACATATATATATATATAAAAAAAAAAAAATAAAAAATCAAGGTGGACTCAAAAAGGTACTCACGTAACGTTCACACTGTTTAGAGATGACTTATGCCCACTTATTCGGATAAATAAGCAAATAAAATCAAAACTCTTGGAGGTAAATAACTGGGTATACATCTGGATTGGCGCAGTACTCGAAAGAGCCATCTAGCCAAAAATAAAATTGAAGGCAGTAAAATTAAACTAAGTGGCGTAAAATACTAAACAATCCCGTTAACAGTGTTGCCAAACCGGTGGTTTTTCCGCTAGAACTGGTGGTTTTTTGTTATCAAAAGCGAAGTTAGAAAAAAATCCGCTAAGTGATTTTCTCAGCTGGGAAAAGTTTTTCCTAGCGGATTTTTAGCGTTTTTTTAAGCTCTAATAAGTTTTGTTTGTTACAAAGTAAGCTCAACTGTGCATTTCTAATCTTTTATATAAATATATAGATTATCCGTCTCTGCCTTTTTTTTAACTCCTAAAACAATTAATCTAACTAATGGAAACTGTCAATTCAGATTACCAGAAAATCGGGACATTAAAAAAAAACTGATAAATTATCAGTAAATAAAGTATTTAAAACAAAAAATAAAAATAGAGAATGTCTGTCAATATTTGAAACAACTGGGTTATAGCCCGGATATAATCGAAACAATTTTAAATTAGCTTATTAATATAAATACTATAAAATGGAATAATCTAAAGGATACTACACCTTTTTGGTACGAAGCTTTTGAATATCAAAATTCGGCTGGAAATAAAATTTTAGAAGAGCTAAGTTTGCCTTGCGATTATTATTCAGGCCTGGTCTAATGAGGAAGTGGAACGAGTTTTCAGTCGACTTAATATAGCTAAATCAAGGCTCGGAAATCGATTGCAAACCGATATTGTAAATGCTATTTTAACCGTTAAGTATTTCAATTCCTCAAGGATATAACAAATGTATTCTATGTTCCAAAAAAAATACGTGCTCTTCATACGTTATCTTCATTATTTAGCCTATGTAAAACGTAATGGCAAAAAAACTGAAATTAAACACTATTACAACAAAACTAAAGCTAGAGTTGATGCGCTTGATCAACCAGATGCTGTCTACACATGTATGCGCATGATTAAGCGATGAACTGTTGCCTTATTTTCAAATATAATAGACGTATCAGCAAGTAACTTCTACGTTATTTGGACTGATATGCATCCCACCTGGAATTTCAAAAAAAATTCAGACACAGGCTTTATCTAGTAGAGTTGGCAGATTAGCTAATAAAGGAGCATATTTTATGAAGGACAGTTTTTTCACTTGGACTCTCAGCAAGAAATCTTGTTAAAAATACCAAGAACAAATTGATCGCACGGGTGCCTCGCATCGTTCAGTATTCTCCAGTAATTTAGCAAATAAACGACAGCGGTGTTGCACACAAATTCTTTAGCTATCATATATATTATTTCTATAGCACTTTTTTTTGTCGGTTGCAAATATCTCCCATACCACCACATCAAATTTAATGAATGATATCTCATTTTAAAGCTTATTTCTAACACTAATGACGAAAAATAATAAGAAATTGAAAAATTAATATTTTCATTGATAAAAATTATTTCTTTTATAGAACTGCATGATAATGCAGTGATTATGTGTTTTTGTTCAAGTGTGGTAATGCAGGTTCGTTTCTGCATGATAATACTGTTGTCATTATGATTATATGTTTTTGTTCAAGTGTGATAATACAGGGTCGCTTAATAGTAACGCAGTTCTATATAATAAAGTATGTTTTAAAATCCATTCTGGCAAAGCCGCCAGATATTTTTGTTTGTATTAAGGATTCATACGGGCATAAAGTTAACGATGATCATGTCATTACCTCTAACATTGTATTCAAAGAAGTATTATAAAAATATTTAAACATATGTATGTATGTAAATATGTATGATATATTATGATTTCTAATGTTTTTATACTTTTAATAAAATGTATTGAAGTTACTAAAATTTCCATTAATTATTTTTATTTTATCTTACAAAAATGACAACTAACGCTGCGAAATATTCGCACGGGTCAGTTTAGTTATAAATAAATATTAAAAATACAATTATTGGGCTCCATTGGCATAAGGAATACTGCTTCGTTTACAATGTTCCGAAAAAAATTGTAAACTTAATTGAAACGTCTTATATTTATTCCACTTCTCAAAACGAAACTAATATGTAGAGATAAGCAAAATCTTAACTAGAGATGGACGATTATTGCCATTTCATAAAATAATATAAATTTATTTTATGAATACGGCAGAAGTATTAAAAAGCAGTACTAAAATATTAATTGTTCATAAAATTTTTTAGTGGTTTATGTCAGCGTTTTTTTCGACTAGTTAGCGTTTTTTAACGTAATATCTAGCAGGTATTGGTTCAAGAGTTTTGGCAACAGTGCCCGTTAACCTTCATCTAAAAGGGCACACTAGCGTGATGGTTATAAATAATATAGTTTTTCCCCCTGTAGAGTTGTTTTTCAATTATGCTCAACGACGCAATACATAAAAATTTAAAAAAACATAAAGCTTTAAATGGACTCAAGTCGTTTTTTAAATATAATTTTTTTTTAAATAAATCATCATGGTATCTGTTTATTTTCCGCGTTTTAGTTAATTTAATACTTTTATTTTTTTTTTTAATATCTCTGGTTAATAAACTGAACAAAACTGCTTTAATATCTTCTGTTTATTGTGGCAGCGTTTGCTAATTTTTGGCAATTATTCATTGTGGTATTAGAAGCTGACACAACAGTGAGTTAATTTTTTCTTTTTGTTTTCTTTGTTCGTTGTATTTCTTTATATTTATCCCACAAGGGGAAAAATAATAAAATAAATTAGCTTTAAGATGCTAAACTATTAAATTTCCAATTCGTTTAATTTGTTTTTAATTGTTAAGATTAAATGACTTAATCACAATTTATTTTAAAAAGTTTATGTTGAAAAAAAGATAGAAAAACAAGTTAGTAAGCCATGCCGAATTTCATATACCCTTCTAGTTTAGTGAAGTAACTTCCATTAAAAAAAGCAAATATTGGGGTGACAGAGAATTAAAAAATTTACATAAAAATGACATCGGCTTTTAAAGGGTAAAGTATTTTTAAAAATATTTAGTATATCCTTAAAGATCTCTTTAAAAGTTTCCAAATGATACCCATATTGATATTTTAAAAAATTTGTAAATTTCAGAGCCCCGTAACTGGGAAAATATGGGCAAGCGCCAATTTTTTAATGAATGTTTTTTTCTTATTTTTTAATTCTCGATCGCTCCATATATTAATTTTTTTTTTTTATTGGAATTACTTTGTTGTTTCAAATGACATGAAAAAATTAGAGGTAGGCGTGGTGTTTTGCCTGCTGCCTCGAAGGACATGGACCGATCATGTCGATTTCCAATAGCACCTCCTTCAACAGTATACGTGATTGAATGATATATTTAACATGGACAGGCAGACGGTCATCGCTTAAACGACTTCGCTATGCAAAAGATGTCAGAATAAATATACTTTATGGGGTAGGAAATGGATATTGTAGACATTACACACGAAATGAATAACTTAGATATTCCCTTTTTGAACTTTTTAAAATAAACGTTATGGGTTGTGTGAAGAGTACAACTAACATAAGTGTTTGACAGTGTTAAGAACAATAAAGAAATAATTTGAAGATTTTTTTCCCTTTATAAAAGCCGTCCACGCTTTTAACTGAAACAAGCTGGCAGCTTGCATGAAAAAAAACGACAAGATGTAAATAAAAAGCTACTGATAGGGGCAAATGTTGCCCTAGAATAAATGTTGTGTAAAGCAAATATAATAAATGTAATGTAATTTAACAAAACAAGTTCGACAATGCAATTTTTAGATGAATTCAAAATGATGTTAGAAAATTTTTGCAATATTTATTTCGTTAAATTGCTAATAAATCTTTGCGTAGGTTATCTTTTCTATTTATTTATATTTGAACACAAAATACATGTTAATGTGTTAAAGTTTTCTCTTACAATGAGTAACATTTTCATCGTTGTCCTAATAAGATAAATTGCCTTTGGGATATTTTTAATTTACTGCTGTCCCATAATTATTCATGGGATTATGTCAAGTGAACGATGTGAACAAACTTCAGTGTTCATTTACTAATACTTATTTAAATTTGAATTTTACTTATTCCTAGCCAAAAAGAGTATGAAAAAGAATTTAATATACTAAATACCCTGTAGTTCGGATAATGTGTTAATTCAATGTCAAAAGTGTTTATTATGTGAGGTTTTCCAGCATATGAATACCCTCTTGTAGCAACATTTCTAAATTTTATTACAGCAGGCCAGCTAGAGAGTCTCCATTCATTTCCAAATTTGTTTTTAGATCTCAAGGTTTCTTTAAAATTCAAGGTTTTTATAACGTAAATTATCATCCATCTTATCAAGCCATCCGTTGAAATGTAGATGGGTTTGACACCACACCACGAAAACATTTGCACATATCACTGCTATAGGCAAAAATTTGAAAAAAAAAACAAATTCTTTGGAGTCGTCGACGGTCGCAGAATTTTGGTTTTATCCGTTTATTAGGTGGAAAATTTTGCGCACAAATCTGGGCCTACACCCGAAAAAGACAGAGCTGTTGCAGGAGTTAAGGACAACAGTTGACACTGATATGATATTATATCATAGAATTATGGGGTGGCATGCAGAACTATACCAATCCAAAAGAGAATCCCATAACATCTAGAAAAATGCAATTTGGTGCGGTTCCTTAGAAGTGAACTTGGAGCTCATGTTACGGTCAATAATCATTAATTTTATTTTTGAAAATATGTATTAACTTAAACATAGCAGACCGTAGCCTTCGTCTTCTTAATTAGGCGATAAGTTTATTTTAGTAAATGGACATATCAGCTGGCCTCAAAGCTCATTCGAATTGGCAGCTCTCGAGTATTCTCCTTGAGTTGACGTAAAGTTAATGTGTTGTGCTGCTAAAGCAGCATTATTTGATGAATTGTAGCCAGCAAGCAATCAGTTGGTCCTAAAAGTTTAATAAATTTTCATCTCTGTAACAATAGTTTGCGGAAAATTTTTGATTTATGCCAGGATACTTTTATTTATGCCGGGAAGGTATACTACTTTCTTTATTTTTAATTTTGATTAAATGAAAGAGACTGAATCTTTTTTTTTTAAGAGAAGAAGTAGCACTTCAGGCATTAATACTTACTTAGTTTGTAACCGTGCTACCAAGGCAGATTTATTTTACTAGGTAGTAGCAGTAATACAACAAATACAACATTTACAATAACAACATGCCTTTTTATTGTTGTTTTGTGCGTTGGAAACGTCAAAAACACAAAGAGAAATAAAAGATAATTGCTCGCAATACACATGCTTGCTTTGTCTCGCAAACGCTTGTTGTTAGTGTTTTTTAAAATTCGTAAACAAACAAAGGAAAATACAAAAACTTTTGACATTTCCAACTACAAACCAGCTGGGCGGACGACACTACCTAGTAAAATAAATCTGCCTTGCGTGCTACATTCTTTGGGAAAGGAAAAGATGAGAGAGAAGACAGATGGTGAAAGGAGATAGAAGCCATTTTAATAATTATTTTACTTCGCCGGCGAGTATTCTATGAAGAAGTACCAACGAAGGAAGCTGCATGTTTTAATGTTAATTCTGATTATGTATATATATATTAGGGCAACCAGATTTGTAGTCAACGTGCTTACCACCTCGACTACAGCAGCCTTAGTCTCAGCGGTCTTAGTTTCCCAAGAGACGAGGTTGTTCACGACCATTAATTGTGAAACTTATAATGGAAACTTTTAAAAGTGGAATTAAAAAAATGTGAATCTTAAACTGATAAATGTTTTACTAATTGTCGGCGATTTTGTATGGAACACAAAACCAGATAAATATCCTTCTTTGTTAGCCTCACAAGTGCGAGTCCTTTTGAGCACATTTATCACGATTATTTTGTTTGAGTTGCTTAAGCGTTTCTGGTTAGTTTGCATAAACTTTGCTTTTCAGATATCCCCACAAAAAGAAGTCCGGAGCGGTCAAAACAGGCGATCGTAGAGGCCAATCAACATCACCATTTCTTAAAATAACTTATTGCGGAAAAAAGACTCGCGGCTGTATGCGACATGGCACTGTGTTGCTGATGCCACATGTTCGGCAAACCCCAAGCATGCAGTTGTGGCATTAAAAAGTTTTAAATCATAACACGATATCGCTACTCAATCACAGTTACCGTTACGCCGTTTTCTGTTTCGAAGAAGTAAGGTCCAATGATTCTTCCTGAACAAATTGCACACCAGATTGTAATTTTTATTGGTTGCAAAGGTGGCTGATGAATAATTTGAGGGGTCTTCATTTTCCAGAACCGACTATTCGGTTTATTCACATATCTATCCAAATGAAAATGTGCTTCGTCACTCATTATGATTTGTTCATGAAAATCAGGATTGTAATAGAGGAGCTGTAACATCCTATAGGCGTATGTACGGCGGTGTAATTGGTTTGAAAAGAAGCTCTTGTGTCAACTGAATTTTAAATGGAAACAAATGCAAATCATTGTGCAAAATTGTGAGCACGGCATCGAAATATTTTGAACGCTTTTTTGAGCAGCAGTAATGTTTTCAGCCCATCTTATAGTACGTTGCGGTCCATACTTGAATCTCTTTCTTCGAAATCATTCACTACCCGATAAATAGTGGGTTTTGTTGCCGCGTTGTTTCTTAAAAAAATTTCTTCATCGTCACAATAATTTTACAATTAAAACACTTTGGTTTATCGAATATTTTTCAACATTAAATTTGCCACGTGTCCAACTTAAGACTGCGAGACTAATGTTTTCCAAAATTGCAGCTAACACCCTGTATTTTTATTGTATTTTTTCTTTTTATTTATATTATGAGAATTTCTAAGGTTTTTGCAGTATATTTTTTAACTTCCTTTTTTCAATTCCTAGTAATTCTTATGGCGGCTTGTTTTTTATATCATGAGCTGTTTTTACATCCTTTAGCACAGGAAGAAAAGTTTTTTATTCCGTTTCTAATTTCTACAAATCTATTTCCGAACAAATAAAATATATGTGTGTATTCTGAATTCTTATACATTGCGAAGTCAATTGAGCGATGTATTTCTGTCTTAAAATGTTCGTATTGAAATTAACTTTGCCATGGCACTAGATGAGCTAGAGAAAATTTTATTACCGCAGTCAATCAGACATAGTTTCGATTCGATTTTTGAAAATTAGCAAGCTGGGGTCATGTACTTCAAGACAGGAGGTAAAACATTACGCCTGCCTCTTATTTTTCTATATCTTTTTTTTTCTTTCGTATGTATTCATAAAGTAGGCCGTTTTTCCTACTTATTCACCTGTAACTATTTATACACCACAATTAGTTGGGACAACCACGCCAAGCAAAGCTTGCAATTTTCGACGCTTTTCCTGAACAAAAAAACTTAATGGTAGAAAAGAATTTCGTATGCCGATTAATACATTTATACATGTGGTTATCGTAAAGCTTCAGCATAACTTTTACTTGTTTTAGATTGTTTTTCTCAGCATGACTTGTAAATTTTATAATTCATAATTTCATAATGTTTTTGTTTTAATTTTATTACTGAATCTACTTTATAACCGATGATGAAAAAATAAGCGCTCAACGTTAGAGTCATGTACGTAATTGTCAGAAAACTCATTGCGTTCAATACTCTGTGAATATTCAAAGTATTTGTTAATATCGACTGCCTCAAATGGGACGACACTTTACTTTTTACCTTTATTAATTTTTTCACAATAAGACCAGTCTGTCTTTCAAATAAATAAAAACCCCTGCAGAGTGGATGTAAAAGCTAAAAACTTACTGACATTAAAAATAATCAAAGACGAATAGAATGCCTCTCCTTTTTGAAATCAATAAGTTAATAAAGGGTCCGCCATATGATGGTTTTTTTTCAACTAGTGCTTTTTTCGTGAATGGTAACTCTTAGCTCATTTCTGATTTGACAGATAATTAGTTTTATACTTCCGCTGAACGAATATGGTTGTGTTTACGCTTGAACAACGCTGGTAAATATTGCGACATTACATTGAAAATGAATGCGAAAATTGCGTACGGATTTTGGAGGAAGAGGAGCACCGCAAGCTCCGTATGTTCGTTATATTGTGAAAAAGTGAAAGAAACTGGCATCCTCATCGATAAACCAAAGCGCGGAAAGACAAAAAAAGTGCGTACAGCCGATACTATTGCTGCTTTGGTAGAAAGTGTGCGTTAAGCGCCATCAACATCAATTCACCGTCGTTCTCATCAAATGAACATTTCGGAGACATCATTGAGACGAATTTGGCATTTAGATCTTTGTATGACGCCATAAAAGGTTCAATTGGTTCAAGAGTTGAAGCGAACTGACCATCCAATACGTTTTGAAAAAAAAAAATTAAAAAAAAAGTTATTTGGCGGACCCTTATTATTTTTCTTTTGTTGCCTTGAATACGTTATAATTTCGTTTTATTACTTAAGACCCACCAACTAAATAGAAAGAGTTTTGTGACAATTAGATTGAGCAACAATAAGAATCTTTAAAAAAAAAAGCATCTATCAAATTAATGTCGCTGAAAGAACTAAAGGGTACTACAACGAATGTGACGGTTATAAGTGTCAGTGTGTCAGATGTTGTACACAAAAGTATAAAATACAAATATTATATTCCCATAAATTCATTTTGTGCAGTAAAACCTTTCAAACTGGAGTAGTTTGTATTAAAGTAAATATAATTAAATTTATGTTTGTAGAAGTTTCTTCATATAAACAGAAATAAATTAATGCGGGTATTAAATTTTGTTAATTCATTAAATAATCAATTTAATTTATTTGTCTTCTAATATTCTTTCTTCTTCACAAGAAAAATTGTTTAATATTCAAATGAAATATTTATATATTCAAATAATATAAGTATAAGCTAAAGCCATTTATTAACAATAAAATGTGATGCGAAATTCATTTAACATTAATAAATCACAATTTAAGGAAAATAAAAAAATTTTCTAAAAAAAAATAAGAATCTTTATCGAAATACTTCTTTCTCCATTAACCAGTATATTGTGTGAACAAAGATCTGAAAACGTTTTTCTAAAGTTGAAATAATAATAAAAAATAATGTGGTAAACATGAAAAAATACAAGAAAGTTTTAAATGAACAAGTGCAAGCTGCAGCAATTGACACATCTGTGTGCGATAAAATTGTTTTCTGCTGAAGCAGGGATTAAATTTGTATCCTCTTAAAAGAGCTAACTTTTCATGGATTTTGTTGAGGGTAATTGTGTAGAAAAAATAAAAGTTTTTTGCTTTGGTTGCTAAAATGTGTAGAGGTAATTTGAGAATTAGAAATCGTAGAGAAAATTACAAAAACTAAATGGTGTAGAAGTTTAAGGATTTGTTGCAAGTAAAATTGATATCAGGTAAAATCAATGGCGAATCCGACATTCGCTGGTTTAATCTTGTTTGTCAAATTTTCACTTGTCTTTTTGTTTTATGTTTGTAATAAAATGATAAAGAACAATTTTTTTTCAATTAAAATATTTTAAATTTTCAACTGAAAAACCGCAAAAAAATGCTCTAAAATCAAAATTTGTGTGTGCAATCTAAAAATATTATATGCGTAATTGTTGCGTATGTATTTGTAATAAATCAGATGTTTTTACATAAACAAATTGATGTGGTTGTAGCTTTGTGTTAACGTGACTAAAAAAAAATTATACCATGCTGTGTTGTCACTAACACAGTAACTATTTTTATCCGTCTCAATGTGCAACTTTGATGAGTGTTGTTGTTTGTTTTGTTCATATTCCATTAAAAATAATCATCACATTAATAATCACCATTTTTTAATATGATCAACATGAGGACACGAAAACAATTGAATAAAAAGAAAATGTGTGATATTTTGCAATTTCTCCCAATACAAGCTATCACAAAATACATTCGTAACTTTTCGTTGGCCTTTAAAAACAACACAATAAATTGGTTTTGTTTAATGAGAACATGAAATATTAATTCAAATTATTTCATAATAATAGTGGTCAAAGTATAACACTGTAACTGCAATTCCTTTCTACCACCCACGTTCGATTCATAAGAGAACAAATTTCATTAAAACAAGCTGTCAGTATGTTTTGGATCAGAAACATGGTCTTTGTTGCAACAATAGAAATGCAGCCATAATACGTTAGTCACCAGTAACACTTGTGTTTCACCAGTTTGATTGCATTGGTAAGTGTCTGTCTTGCTGGTTTAAAGTATTATGTTCCATGATTTATTACGCATTATTCATGATGCCTGCTCATTGACTTAAATTTGTTTATCGAGAGACTTTGCTTGTTTTCATTTTTAGAACGCATGTATTTTTTCATAACAAAGAGTTGAAAATTTTGGCAATTTAAGGTCAATGGGTTCAGCTGATATTTAATCTTTATTGCAGCCAATATTTTTAATGATAAACAAAAAATGTATTTTTCTTATCTATTTAAATGTTTCAGTATGAAAATTTATTATTCGGAATCTTTTAAAATTTATTTTACTTTATTCCTGCTTGATTCCTTCAAATATAAATATTTCATGATATTCTGATGAAATATTTATTATTTTAAACTAAACTAAAAATAAAATGTATTACTGCGGGGAAAGCATATCCATATGGCCATTTTACTACTGCTTAAATAGCTCATCAGTGGATTTTATCCAAATTTTGTATAGACAACTAGAAAGTCTTATATCAAAAGCCAAATTGATTAAATGAGAACTCCATTGAATCAATAAGACAAAAGACAATAAGGCTTCGCTTATCGAAAATTTTCTGCATAGCCGGCCAGAGGACTTTTTCCTCTGTGCCATGACCAACACCGGTTTCGCTGACCAAAGATTTGTCCATGAAAATTATGTCACTTTTTGGTGCGACTTAATGTCCATTACGTTCTTGAACGTTATGACATGTCACTATTTTTAATTATTTTTTTTTTCCAATTATTTAGATTGATTAGCATTTGTTCTTGCCAACAACATTCACAATAAAACTGGCTTTCGCTCTAATAAATCGGAAAGTTTTTACGTCAATAGTCTACGCATGATTAGGGAATAAAAAATTTAATGAATATCAACATTATATCTGATATTCAATGATTTTCAGAAGGTGTTTGGCACCCTTAATCATTGTGTCATATGAAAATAAATTCTTCTCCAATTATTTTACTTTACAAAAATGAAACCAGCCGCTTTGTGCACGAATACATTACAAATGATCCCACCAATGTGCATTGAGAAAGTAACATTTAGATTAAGAGGAGAAAGAACTCAATGACATGTATTCCGAAGTAAATAGAATGGATTTTGGTACCTGGGAATCACAATGAGGACAAAAAAAGCTTCCAAGCAGGACAGTAAGAACCGCATTATAAGATCCCGAGAAGTTTATGGTCAACAAAACCCGTATCATGCCTTTTATGAATGCGAATAATTAAAAACGTCTACTTAAGAACTTTTCAGATTTTTTTTACCAATGCCTCTCTTTAAATTTTCAAGCCGGCTACTATCAGCAATGATCAACTCTGGAAACAAGCCGGGCAGCAGATCCCAATTAAAACCGAAATAGGAAGTTGGATATGGAAATGACCGCACATATAAGTAGAACTATAACTAAAAGGAATCCTTTAGGCAGCTATCGGAGAGGACACCCAAGCCATACTTGGCTCTTACAGCTAGAACTAGAGGCACAAAAAATAGCCAAATCGTGGACGAAGTGAAACCATTTGCAGCTGACATAAAGAAATAAAACTTAATATATTAGAGTTCAAATACAGGGTATCCGCCGGGATGGTATGCTATTCTGTTAAACCGCCATTTTGCTAAACATTCGTCTTGACAGTTCATATTTGGCTCTGGTGAAGTAGTTACGTGCCAAATTTATTATGGAAAAATATTCGATAAACCAACTTGTTTTAATCATTAAAATATTTATCAAAGTCAATCATCGATTACTGTGACGATGAGAAAGTTAAGTAAAATTTTTGGGAGAAACAGTGTGGTAACAAAACGCACTATTTATCGTGTGATAGTGATAGACATGAACTATAACGTACTGCAAAATCGGCTGAAAACAATACAACGGCTCCAGAAAGTATTAAAAAACACCCATCAACCTCAATTCGCCGACGTGCTCAGGAGTTTGGTCTTCATATAACTACTTTGGCCCAACATTTTGCACAAGGATTTGCATTTGTTTCCATTTAAGATTCAGTTGACACAAGAGCTTTTCATACAAGACCATAAACGCCGCCGCGTTTATGCCAATAGGATGACAACCCTTGTTTTAATGAACAAATCATAATGAGTGACGAGGCACATTTTAATTTGGGTGGATATGTAAATAAACAGAATTGTCGGCTCTGGGTAATGGAAAATCCTCAAATTATTTATCAGTGACATTTGCATTCAATAAAAGTGACAGTCTGGTGTGCAATTTGTTCAGGAGGAATCATTGGACCTTAATGCTTTGAAAATGAAAATTGAGTTCTATTAGATCAGGAGCTAAAATAGTAATTAATTTTAATTTATATTTGAACAAAAGTACGAAAGAACATTTGAACCAAACGAATAATAAAAAATTATAATTGATGAAATAACATTATTATTTTATATTATTATTTTTCAATTGATTTCGATTCTTTTCATTTTAGTTTATTGTCGTTTTCTTACTTTGTACATAAGCTTTTATTTTGTAATGATTATATCATTAAACAAATTAACTACGATTTATTTATTTTAGTTTTTGCTTTTTTATTATTCACTGAACTCAATTTTCCACTTCACAGATACATTTTTATATTTAGTTTTTTATTCAACATGTTAAATATTAACGTTAAATTGCTAAAAAGGCAGTCAAGTCTTATTGCAAATTCATTGGTAAAACGCATTAAACCAGCCAAACATTATGAAGTGAATGATAATGCTTGCAGGTAAAGGGTGTTTCGTTTTAAAAAGTTTGATTTAGGGAAACATATTTAATGTTTTAAAGAAATAAACTGAATTTTTTATTTTATAAACTGGGTTTGGAAATATCAAAATTAACAACTTTTTATAAGTTTTTTTTCCTTTAAATATTCGAGTTGTTTAGCAAATTTAATTGCAAAATATTTACATCACACTCGACTTGAACCCATTTCTTAAACTCTGCAGTTTAGAACAGCATGCAGAAATTTTTTATGGTTAAAACTGTTATGTACTAGAAATGTATAGTGCTATAAAAAAACGCATTGGATGGTCAGTTGGCTTCAACTCTTGAACCAATTCGACGTTGTATGGCTTCACACCAACTTCCTTAAGCTAAATTCGTCTTAATGATGTCTCCGAAATGTGCAATTGTTGAGAACGACGTTGAATTGATGTTGATGGCGCTACACGCACACTTTCTGCCACAGCAGCAATATTCTCGGGTGTACGCACTGTTTTTGGCTTTTCACGCTTTGGTTTATTGATGAGGATGCCAGTTAATTTCACTATTTTCACAGGATAACTATCATACGGAGCTGACGGTGCTTCTCTTCTTCCAAAAAAGGTACGCAATTTTCGCACACATTCTGCAACAGTACCATGATTTTCAAAGTAATGTCTCAATATTTCCCACCGTAGTTCAAGCGTTCAGCGGACGGATAAAACTATTGTCAAATCAGACATGAGCTAAATGTTACCATTCACGAAATAAGCACTAGTTGAAATAAACGTTAGATTCCGAATCCTATACATTGTTCATAAAATGGGGAATTTGCACATGAAAAACTATTTTTGTGCACTTGAGACATTCGTTTTTAGGGTATTGTTCTCTAAAATTGTTTTAATCTTCCATCTAAAGAGTTGCTCAACAAAATCATTATAAATTTTTTGTAATTTATTTGGAGGATCTTTATTCCGTAATTTATACTGTATACTATTTTCAACAAAATGGTTATCCTGTCGTTATAGCTACAGTTGTGTTACCTTTAGTATAAGTATATCCTTATTTCTTTCTTTTTTTCTACTGTTTGTTGTTTTTATACAAATAAAAAAAATCTTTGTAATATAATATAATTCCCTTTACCACTCACAAAAATTAAAGAAAACATTGAAACCATTACTGCGGCATAATGTTTATTGGCTGATACCTAATACTACAAAAATATAATAGTAAATAAAAAAAACGATGCCAGATTTTTTCATAATAAATCAATTTAGACGATTTAACTCGCTTGAAAGTAGTTATCATATTTGCCTTTAAAAAACAAAATACTAAGAAAATCAAGAGATATCAATGAAATAAAAAATTTATGTGTTTTACTACAAGAATTAAATAAGTAAAAAAAATATTGACATGAGAGACATTGCAAAATAAAATAAATAATTAATTAAATAAATTTATAATCATCATATAATTTAAATACCTGAAACTGGAGCAGCCGTGAAAGAGTTGAGCAAGATGGATTTGTTATCTACTGGTAATAAGTAGACATATAAAGGTTTTGTAGATATGACTCAAAAATAAAAAAAAAGATATAGAGCAACAGGAATCTGAATATTGAATTGAAGTTGGCCTCTTTGATGCAGAAAATAACCGAAAACTCAAGAAAGTTTCTAAATAATATGAACAAACAAGTTGTTAGAAAAATCAACGACTACTAGAAATGAATAATAAATTATTAGGCTAATATTGTGAAACACTCGCTGATATTAAGGATGTTTCTAGAGCCAACGACGCGATACTGGTTATATAAATAAAATGAGATATTTAATTTGAACTAAATTGCTAATTTTTATTTTGTTATATTCTTTTCACTTAGAATAAACAAAATGACCACATTTGAATTCACATTAGCAAAAAAATTTTAGAAAAAATAATTGTTCTGGCTTTTTTTCGTTTCCTTATGGAATGACCCACATTGCATTCTATATGAATTTAGCGATTATACATTTATGCACAAACTGAATGCACTCATTGAATTTGCACAACAAATTTTGGATGAACTTGACCGTTTGTTCATTTCCGCCAACTTGTCATGACTTATTGAAGTTTAAGCTTTTTGTAGAGAATGACAAAAAAATATACAAAAACAAAATCCCAAACACAATAATAACAACAAGTGTAGGCTCAAGACCACCCACATATGTCCAGGAACTGTGAGAAAAAAAATGCTTTGTTCATGATGCTCTCTTGCAAGCAGTTTTTTTTTTTAACAGGAATAAAAGCCCGCCGAATCAAACACGAAAAGCAATCACAATAGCAACAACAAATTGGGCAGATTATTTGTATGTACAATTGATTATGGTGCAATAATTTTGTAGGTAGTTGTTGTTGGTTGTGTTTATTGTAAGCATTCATGCTGATATCCCACTGCATTCGTGCCAGTGTAGAGTTGCTTTGTTCCCCCTTCTGTAGATGTGTTTGTGTAAGCTTTTTTTTAAATGAAATGTGTGAGATATTTTTCTGTTTAAAAATTTTTATTAGTGAAACTTTTACATGAATGCAATTCATATGAATCGGTGTTTGTATGCAGCATATATGAATATGTGGATGTAAGTGGATAAGTGTCTATCCGTGCATGTATTTTATAGTAGAATAAACCAACTGACCCTGTTGTTTCCTGTGTACTGTTTTTTATTACATTCGTTATTTGCTGTACCATGTGAGTTAAAATAAAAAAATAAATGAAATACTAAAATAATGCATGTATGTGTGTTTGTGTGACAGTTCAATAATAATTTAAATTCTCTCTGACACAATAAGCAATTGAATCCACAGATTTGAACGCTTACATTTGTATTAAAAAAGTATACAATACATGATGTTGATATAGAGTCGAAACGAATATCATAAATGCTACTATATTGTTTTAAGTCTAAAATGTGTCAGGCTATTCACGAATTATGTTTTAGGGACCACAGTGTAGAAATATCATTTAAAAAAGTACATAATGATTTTTTTCCAAATTAAATGAAGGTTAACATTTTTCGCTTGTTCTTAAAAGTTTTTCTATTTTTTAAAAATTTCTTAAATCGTTTTTATTGCTCTTCATGTATGTTGTGAGTGATTCAAAATTTATTTCCTATTAGCTCTTCCAGAGTACTTAACTTTAATGGATTTTGCATTGAAAATCCTGATTTAAGTTTGACGCTGATGGCTGATTGCTTTTTTATCCAACCTCAATTAAAGAAAGAGGTTATCAACAGTAGCGTGCGCAGGGGCGCTTAAGCATATTTCTAAATAAGCAAAATCGATCGGAGTCTCAATAAGGTAAAACAAAATCAATTAGAATTGTTAATATAGAATTAAAACCATTCCGATCGGAATTTGTGACATGTCTGGTAATAAGATTGATTTAAATTGTGTAACACTCTTAGGTTAAAAAGTCATAATTTAAGTTTTAACCTCCTTTTCGGACCCTTTTCTGTAAATGTCGACGACAATATAGACGAATTTCTTAAGAAATGGCTCTAAGCATTCTTGCGTCATTTTAAATCTTAACTTATTTTTGATGATTAGTCATTTTGAAAATCTTCACTCACATGTGCAACTAGTGATCGGAATCGAAAAAAAATCACTGCTATTGAATTGGATTAGTTTTCCTATTTCAGGAATAACGTTGGTCGAATAAATTTTTTGAGGGAGCTACCTGCTATACCTGCGTGCACGCTAGTGGTTATCAATTTGAATTAATGTTGATTTCTTTATGCGCGCAGAACTCAGCCATTTCTAAACCGATTTTGAAAATTTTTCCTTTATTTGAAGGTTATGTTTACAGATTGGTCCCGTTTTAAAAACAGGGGACAAATCGCTGCATTCGATATCGAACGAAATTTCAATAGAATGTAAATTTCGATCGATATCGAATGGCGTAATTTACCCCCAGTTTATAATTTAAAAAATAAGAAGGTGTCCCCATACAATATTAATATTTTTTACGTGAATTATGAACCGTTAAGAGCACCGCTTTAAAATTAAAAAACTGTGTATCAGTAGAGCTCTTAGTAGCAAAAAATAATATTTTTTATTTATAGCGTGTTCCATAGATATATGCCGAGATTGAAGGGTGCCTTAATAGTTCACTAAATTAAAATTTTATACTTGCTGTTATAGCGGAGTTAGCAGTACAGGTTCGTTGTTTCAACAGTTTTTCTACAACTGTTAAAAGTATGGCCATATACATATAATTAAATGAACTATTGGGGCACCCTTTAATTTATAATTTTGAATATTAAAACATTTACTAACCGACATAATGTTCAATTTTCAAGCGTTCTTCTATAACGATTTAAAAGATAGGCCCATGTAGGTCAATTCACATCAACTATAAGGACACCCTTTAATTTTTATAAATATTTTTGAATTACTTTTTGCTATTGGGATGTATAACGATACGCAGGTTTATTTTTTTAATTTTACGGTGGTGCCCGTTACGATTCATAATACGCGTAGAAAAGATGCATGTTGTTTGGAGACACCCTTTAATTTTTAAATTTATAACTGTTTTTTAAACGATACCACTCTGTAATCTTAACGCTTTAAATAAAGATAACAATTTTATAATAGGTCCAGAAATGACTGAGTTCTTCAGGCACAAACATAAAAAGCAACATTCAGATGAATTGTTTTTTGAAAGAGTCAATGTGAAAATTTTTCTTTATTGTAAACTCGATGACCGTCTACGTGAGTATTATGAGGCTGGGTTCTTTCAGCAAGAATATTTTTTTGGTATTTTATATTTCAAGTAGACAGATTTTATAAACAGCAAAAAGGTCTTAACTAATCGATTGCTAATAATTTTGTCAAAAAAGTAAAAATCTAAAATTTATATAGGAATTTCTTGGTGATGCGAGTTAAGACATCAAAGACATGGCAGACAATTTAATTAAACTTTTAGTAGAAAAAATAAATCCAAATTTTAATTCTTCAATGCCAATAGTAGCGTATTCATAAACTTCTGTTGTTAAATTTTAGTGCATTCATCCTGTCTTATAGCCAACATTTGGTTATTTTTGTTTATTATTGTTTTTTTGGCCAAAAAAAGAAGATAAATAAAGCACCAACAAAACAGACAGATGACATGAATTTCAAAGGATTAAGGTGGTATTAAGTAAGATGCCATGATGTATGTGACTTTGTTTCATATAAACCTCCATTAAAGCTGCGTAAAAAGCTACATTCACATGAAATGATAGACTCCCACTTTTACAAAAGTTAATTTTTATTTCATTTAATTTTATATTTTTTCTTCTTTTTGTTGTCATATCAACTTTAAATTTCTTTTGATATTTTGCAAGGATTTATTCATACCAAATAAGAAACAACAAAATAAAATGCAAAAATAATTAATCTTGTATAATTTTTGGGATATAAATTAAAACCTGATAAAAAATAAAAAGTTATAAATGACTGAAGTAAAACCAAATGATGGAATATTTCTTCCTTTAAATAAGTTGAGACCAGATAATAATTTATTGTGTATATTACAATTATCGTTTCTGTTGCTATTGTTGGCATGGTGTCACATCATTATTGCTGTAATAATTAACAAATAATCCCTACAGGAATTAAATATTCCGCAGCATCTTAACTAAAAAAATATATATTCAAACTACATGTAAATGTAAGTGTATTTAAACTAATATCGTGGTGATTTATATTTAAGCAGGGAATGGATGGATTTCCAAGTTTTATAAAATTATTATTTCGACGCTTTAAGATTTTGCAATTATTTGCAAGTTAAATCTTGTTTATTTAAAGAAATTTAAAACAAGTAAAAATGCTTTTTTCATTAATTTCGAATCTCACATACCATTCGCTCTTTACATGTGTATAACTCATACTTCAGAGTTAAAATAAGATTCGGCATAAGATATTCTTTCCAACCATAAAGTTTTTCTATTTAATTTACTTTATTCGTGCTTGATTCCTTCAACTATGAATATTTAATGATATTCTCATGAAATATTTATTATTTTAAACTAAACTAAAAAAATGAAATATATTGCTGCGGGGAAAGCATATCCATATGGCCATTTCACTACTACTCAAATAGCTCATCAGTGGATTTTACCCAAATTTTGTATAGAAATTTAGAAAGTCTTATATCAAAAACCAAATTGATGAAATAAGAACTCCATTGAATCACTAAGACAAAAGACAATAACAAACAAAGTATGTGGAAAACTCATACCAAATCAGATCCTTGAGCTTATTACCAAAAATTACGACGCAACTTACTACTAATATTTAGCTTAGCGCTAAGAGTATAAACCCATATATCTTTGTCGTTTCGTTAAAGAAACATAAATTCATAGTTGATTATTGTTGAAGTTTTGCTTAAACTTTGATTTTTTTCTTACTTATTGTTAGATAAAAAAACCTTTATTTAAAATATTTGTGAAAAGTTTCCTGAAGAGCTAAGTAAGCGGTAGCGAAATGGTCATCGAAATGCGCTTTCACCTTCAATAATTAATATCGGTAATTTAAAAAATTTAATCGGGATAAAAAAGTAGTATGATAATTTTAAGAAAATTTAATATTTATACCTGTTTTTATGGCGGGCATGAAACTAGACATCTGTGTAATTTTATACAGGGTGTCTGTATAAAATTTAATGTCGGGAATTATGTATGAAATCCAATATCAGATGTGGTTGATGAATTGTTTTGAAGACTTTCTTGAGCAAATGAATTAATTTCAGCCGATCTTGCAGTACGTTGTGGTTCATACTTGGGCCTATCTTTCTTCGAAATCATTCACTACACGATAAATAGTGTATTTTGTTGGCACTTTGTTTCTTCCAAAAACGTCACGTAACGTCGCTCATCGTCACATAAATCGATGATTGATTTGAAAACACGTTAGTTTATCGTATATTTTTCCATAATAAATTTGCCACGTGTCTACTTCATTACTGCCGATTATGAGCTGTCAGGATTAATGTTAACCACAAGGCGGTAAAACAAAGTAGTATAACTTCCCGGCCGACACTCTTTTTATTTATAATGTTTTAAGTCACATTACGTCACCTATTAGGACACTCTTTAATATTCAATTTATGCATTTGTGTGAGGCACTGTCATAAAAACTACATTTACGTTTTATATAAATGTCCGTTTAGTAGACATGAACAAATAATGAGTGTTGTATGAAGGCACCCTTTATTTTTTTATGTTATGAAATTTTCTTGAGTAGAATCAATCTGTAAGTATAAGCTTTTAATTCAACAAAGGATTCTTATAATTATTTTAGAAATAACTTAGACTGTTTTGAAATGCGTTTAAAAAATTAAATTTTTGCATTTGTAAATAGAATTGAAGTACTCTGCAGTTGATATTGGGCAACGTTGTCAATTGTAACAGAAATGGTCTAGCTACAACATGGTCCTATGTAATTCAATCATGGATCATGTTATTTTCCAACAAGAGTTTGTTGTTAAACGACAACTGTTCGCGTTTTGACGGCTGCATAAAGTGTTGCCAAGAGTAGTATGATATTTGTGTATAGGGGTAACTCTAAATTATTTTCGTAAACAATTTTATGAATGCATGTTGTTCAATACAAAGTGGTAAAATTAAAATTATTATAAAAGAATGTAATTAATATAAAAGCACATAATTATATTAAAAGAATATATGAACTATAGTGCGCGATATAAACGACGACTTGTAAAAATAGAAAACGAAAATTATTTAAAAAGATTAAGAAGTGTAAGTAAAGCGATTATGTGCATAAATAACTTTTCAGAATGACAACACGATATCCTTGGATACAGAAAGTTCCGTGCATCAGGATATAGATGAGGGATCTGGCAATAATATATTAGCTAGTGAATTAGGGCAATGGCAGTTAAGAAGTAAAACTTCAAGGAAATACAAGAGAGAACTTTTAGGTATACTAAGTATTCATGATGTAGACGTGCCTCTATCACCACTGACGCATGACGAAAATATTGACGCACCACCAAACATAGTGTATTTATTTCTGTACAATGGTGATTTCCCATCCTTGGCTAACGTCGGCGAATTCGCTCAAATGTGCGATGAGGGCTCTCCGATCGTATTATACTATCTCTTTCTTTTCATTTTTTGGATAACTTTGTAGTTTTTTTTAACAATCAGACACTTAAGCGCCATTTGAATTTTTTGTATTACTTACTAACCAACCTTTGTTAAGCCAAGACGCCATATTTGATAAAATTGAATTCGTTTTAAAATAAACTGGAGAACCTTTTTAAACCAACAACTGTGATCACCAATTACTTTTAATTTTTTTTTTTTTTGGAAACCAAGGGAAGTAGAAGAGTGCATCTTTTATCAATTGGGTGCGCTTAACTGAAACCAACATATACTTGCTTATCCTAAGTAGAAGGACAGAAACATCCTCCTCTGTGCAGCCCGGTCAATACGCGCATTTCGGTATGAAACAACTTTTTGATGAAGGTGGCACAGTTAATTTAAAACACATCATAATGTGAATATGTTCCTTGTTTTTTTTTTTTTTATAAAAAATTAAACCTTTTCTTAGTATATACACATGTAAATGTAATTTACTTCCTGTTTTTAATACACTTTTCAAATAAAAAATATTTAAATTAATGAATATTTTTAATAAATCAAAAAATAAACAACTTTAATGTAAAATTTTACTTTTGGTATGGGAAAATAGCACTCCGGGGGGTTTTATAGAGTAGTAATATGGAGTAGTTTTAAAACAAACCCTCTGGTGTGTTTCATCAGGTAGTGACATAGAGTAGTTTTGGAAGTGCTCCCATCTAATGCAAAGCTGTTTTATATGGTCCAGCCCTAGGACATCGTAATGTTAAATAGATCATGTTTTCTCTATACACTTGGATAACCTTTGGACTAGTCCTAGTCCCTTATGGAATATAAATTACATGCGTGTATTGACTAGTCTCGTTATCTTCAGGGTAAAAATAAGTAAGAGTGCTATATTCGGCTATGCCGAATCTTGTAAACCCTTCACCATCTCTGTAAATCTAGTTTAGTGAAGTAACTCTAATCAAAAAACAAATATTGGGGTGACAGAGAATTAAAAAATAAAAAAAAAAATTAGTAATGCATACATATAATTTTACATAAATATGACGTCGGATCTTAATGGGTTGAGCATTTTATAAAGATTTTAGTATTTTCTTAAATATCTCTTCAAAAGCTTTAAAATGAAACCCATATTGATATATAAAAATATTTGAAAATATCAGAGCCCCGTAACTCCAAAATATGGACGAGTGCCAATTTTTTCACTTGATGTTTTTTTTTCTCATTTTTTAATTCTCTATTCCACATATATTTAGTTTTTTGATTGGAGTTACTTTATTGTTCCAAATGGTATGAAAAAATTAGAGGTAGGTTTGGTGTTTTGCCTGCTGCCTCGAAGGATAAAGACCGACTATGCTGATTTCCAATAGCATCTCTTTCGACACTATAGCTGATGGATTAACATATTTTTTTTTATTGTGTTTTTTTTTTAATTCAACACTAACACGGACGGACAGATAGACAGACTGATAGACGGACATCGCTCAATCGACTTCGCTGTGCACAAAAATATACTTTTTGGGGTCGTAAAATATCAACATTTTAAGGCGCTTTTGCTTTAAGTGAATTGTTTTTGATTTTGTTGTAGTTGTAGTTGTGTTTACTGAAATAATAAATATTGGTCCAGCAAATTTCGTGGCTGGAAGCTATTTATACAAATAAAACTTATTAATATTTCTTAGCTGTTCGTTTAAGGGATTATTTACTTTACGTTCCGTTCAAAATCAAGTGGAAAAAATGCTTGGGTTATGGCTAAACTAATACGTTTTGAATAAATTTAAATACAAAATTGCAAACTAAAAACAAAAACAGCTTAAATACAGCATATTGAGACAACCTGTTACAACGTTTTCAAAAATAACTAAAGTCCTTATAAACACTCCATTTCAAACATGTGCTAATATCGTGATGATCCTTCCTCCCAATTCAACGCCAGCTAAAGCTATTATTCAGTGCTTATTTCTCGTTTTGTCGTTAAAATGCATTCACCAATTAAACTCGCAGCAACAAAAACAACAGTTTTCAGTATTTGAGCTGGTGTTATTTTTTGTTCAAGTTTTCAAAGAAGCATTTTATAAACGTGAAATCTGGTAGAGGGCGTGTATGGGGTGGTTGCTTGGCAATTAAGAGTGTTGAATCGCGTGCAAGTTAAAACCTTATTAGCATTTATATTGTTTTGACCATTACCTTTTTAGAACATCCTTCCTTCCTGTCTCTCTTTCTCTATCTCCCTCTCTCTCTCTATATCACTGTGAAAGTCCTTGCAGTTTACTCATAATTTTTAAATGCTGCTGTTGTTCGTATTGCAGTTTCTTTGTGAGTTCAGATTAATTTTTACTCGTTGTAGCAACAATTGAAAATTTGTCCTTCTGGTTTAAATTGGTTCATTTTTGCAATGTTGTCGGGTCTTGGAGGATGTGTGTGTGCTTGTGTGTATTTTCTTCTGTGTTTGTTATTTTCTAATTTACTTTTAATAATGTTGTTGTTGCTTTTTTGTCATTTTACTCTTGGAGTATTAAGAATTATTTATTGCAGCATTATTTTTTATAGTTGTTTGCTGCTGCTGTTGGTGACAATGTGAAAATATTTTCTTATAATTTGTTTCTTTCTTTCTTACGTTTATCTCTCTTTTTCGCTTTCTTTCTATGTTGACGTCTTTTGCCATTTAATTGTATCAGCAAATAAGTTGGGGTTTTATGTTAAATTTATACAATTAGTTGCACTCATAAAAATAAGAATATAAAAATGATTATCATCATTTACACATAAATGTTTCACTAATAAGAGTTTGCTATTTTATGTTTGTTAAAATAAAACTCAAGCCACGCAGATTGTTTTTGGAAAATAACTGAAAATTTATTTACAAGCTGATACACATCAGGTTTCGCCCAAAGTATATTATTAGAACCTTGTACTTTCATTTTTAAAATTTTGAAAGTTTAAAGGTACGGTCAGTCAGATACGTCAAATATTTGACCAAAAAGATGTAATCTATAAATATGGAAAAAAGTATTTGTCCATCTCAAGTACTTTTTAAGAAATATAAGATCCTACTAAATGTCAAATATAAGATATCGCATTTGTTACATTATTTATTGTCATTCGTAAAAATACGCGTCAGGAAAGCTTGAATAAACATTTGTAAAAATAATAAATAGAAATAATATAATAAATGAATTAATTGATTAATTAACTTATTTTCGGCTTTTTTCATTATTTAGTTTAATTTTTATCTATTTTTAGAAAGAAAAATTATGTACAAATGTAGGCGGATGTTTTCTAAAGAAAACAAGAAAAACTGGACGATAGCAGAATGAAATGCAGCATTTTCTAGACCTTCAAAAATTTAAAAATGAACTAAATCCGAAAATTAGACAATTTTAATTCATTTATAAGAATCACGGTTCAAATTCTGATTTTGCAAAATGTGTTTACGTACATACTTAACTTATAACAGATAATATAATACTGGAACAGCATCTATAATATTGTGAGCACAGGGTTCTCAGATTTTTTCGAGTCGTATCCCCAATTAGATAAATTTTAACCCCACAATTCCCCAAAAATTAATTTCAACTATCTCCAAAAATCTCCACTACAAATAATACTATTTTATTTTTAAACTCAATTTAAGCATTAACATACATTTTATAATATTGTATTTATCGTTGGAGTGCCAACGACTTCGTCAGCGTGTCATTTATAATTTTCTTAAAATTGAAATACTCTAATTTTTTCTGTCTGTCTGTGTTTGCATCATGTAAAAACTGCTGGATTAATTTGAATAAAATTTTGTGAGGAGGTCCCTTAGAACCTTGATTCAAATATAGACTACTTTCTTTCGTAAAAATAAATCTTTTCGCAGAGAAAATAGAGATACAAATGTGAAAGCACCCAATTTTACTGGTATAATTGTAACAAAACATATATTTCAATAAATACTTTAAAACAAATTTTTCCAAATTAAAATTTTAAGAAAATTAGAAAAGACACGCTGACGAAGTCTTAGGCAATATACATATATTACTGAGTTGAGTTGATTAACAAAATCGAAAAGTTCCGAAACATGCAGCCTCCTTCGTCGGTACTTCTCCATAGCATATTCGCCGGCGAAGTAAAATAATTAATAAACTGGCTATATCTGTCTCCTTTCACCACCTTTCTTCTCTCTCATCAAACCCTTTCCTAAAAGAATGTAGCACGCTTACGAACTAAGTAAGTATTAATGCCTAAAGTGCTACTTATTAAAAAAAAGACAAACAAAAAAATTCGGGATCCTTTTTCTCCTCTGCTTTTCAACCAATTTTGTTTATTATTTCACATATTTGTAGATATTGTGTAGCTTTAGAGCACCATCTTTATCTAATTTAAATCGGTTCAGTACTCAAGAAATAAATAACCCTTAAAAATACTAATATACATTCAAAAGATAGACATATATTCAAAGGATGATTGTATACATAAAACAAGTAAAAGTGCTATATTTGGATATGTCAAATCTTATGTACCCTATATTGGGGTGACAGAGAATTAAAAAATAAAAAAATTTTGTACTGCATATATATAATATTACATAAAAATGACATCGGGTTTTAATGGGTTAAGATTTTTTAATAATTTTTAGTATTACCTTAAAGATCTCTTAAAAAGCTTTAAAATAATAATCATATTGATATTTACAACATTTGAAAATTTCAGAGCCTTGTTATTAGGACACGAAAAAATAAGAGGTGTTTTGCCTGCTGCCTGGAAACCATATTTGATAGATTGACATACTTATTTATTTTTTTATTTTTTTTTTTGTGAAATCGAGTTTGCCTGGGCACCACAAAAACTGGAAAAAGGGTTTAACTAAGTTTGTCATTCCGTTGTACAATATTCATTTCCGACCTCATAAAGTATACATATATGTATATATTCTGAGTTCTTTTGCATTGAAAAGCCGATTGAGCGATGTCTGTCTGCCCGTCAGTGTTCAGGTTGTAATTAACATTGCCAAGGCACTAGATGAGCCCAAAAAAATTTAGGTACGCCAATCCATCAGACATAATTTTGAAAGTTTTGGTGTTGAAGATTATCCAGATCGGTCTATGTCCTTCAAGGCAGCGGGCAAAACACCACCTCTAAGTTTTCCATATCATTTGGAACGAATCTAGTTTACTGAAGTAAATCCAATAATAAAAAAAAAGAAATAAATGCGACGATAGAAAATTAAAATATAAAAAACAAACATCAAGTGTGAAAATTAGCACTCGCTTATATTTCTGAATTATGGGCCTCTGAACTTTTCATAGAAAAGTCCGATTGTAGACAATATTTTTTAAGATATCAATACGGATATTTTTTAAAAGCTTTTGAAGAGATATTTCGGGAAATACTTAATTCTTTAACCATTAATTGCCGATGCTATTTTTATATAAAATTATTAATTATTATATATATATATATATATATATATATATATATATATACTTGTTTAATTAATTGATATTTTTATCGAACATTTTTTATTTTTCATTTAAAAGAAATATTCTTATTGTAAATCAAATTAACCTAAAGTTTGCCTTGTGTTCGAAATTTGATCAAGTTTTATTTATAACACTTTTTTCTTTGTTTATTTTATTTACACACATGTGTGGAATACATGTGAATTGTAGTGTGTAGTGGTAGCAATTTAAAAACTCATTTATTTCTTAAATAATAAACCGATTTAAATGATATAAAGACTAAAGCTCGTCAATATCTACAAATTGCTGAAAGAATAAGCAAAATCGGTTGACAAACAGGGGAGAAAAGGGATCCCGAAGTTTTGTGTTTGCCAATTCATTAATAGGTTAAATGTTTTTCATCTCTATTTCTTAAGAAACTACTGGTTCAGAATTAGTTTAAACTGTTTGTTGTATATATATATATGGCCCCTGGTAAAAACTTTACTATGTTCTCCGATGAGGCCCATCCGATTTTGCATTAATTTTTTTTTCTTAATTACTTTTTTACCCCAAAAAAAATTTCTAGTTTTAAGCAACATATCATAATGAACAAATTTACTTATGTATTTAAAGATAAATAAATCCCAAAATAAATTTTCGTATTTCAACAAAGCTTAATGTTAAACTTAGCATTTATGAACCTGCTTAAAGTTTTTACAATGCCGTCGTAAATCTTTCATAGAAAGTATAAGAATTGAAAGTTAATTATTTTAAAAGCTTTTTAAGATAAAATCTGGCAAATTATCTTCAGTTATAAATTCTTACTATCTGCAAGTTCAATAAAAAACTCACAATAGTGGTTCAGTGGCTTAGTAAGGCTCTTGATTTATCTCCCTTTTAAAAATGAATATGTTAATAATATCAAAATGATATATATTAATAGCTCTTAGATTGTTTAAACTACAATTCTTCGACCATTCTTACAATTTAACAATTTTTATTCTCAACTTTTCGTTTTTTTTTTATTTCTAATTCTTCCACACCAAACTGCTACACCAAATGATTTAATGATAATGATAAATAACCAGTGATTGACAAATGATGATAGAACTGTCAATACAACCACAGTCAATTACAACAACTGTAACGAGCGCCAAAATAAAATTTCTGTAGACATTGAAAAACGGAAACAAACAGATACAAAAAAGGAATTAAAAATGCAAACTAAACTGGCTTAGAAATTGATAAAAGGAAAGATAAGTGATATACAGGAATCGTACTTTTGAAAAATGACAATAATATTTGTCAGTTTGATGATAAATGCTAATTTAAAAATAAAAACAGTTGAAAACTAAATTCAAGAGAAGAAAATAAAAAAAAACAAGAAAATAAAAGTTTTTTGTAAAAGCTTTGTTACAAACTTTAAAGCGTAAAAAAGAAGGAGGTATTAAAAGGGGCCATATCCATTATTTATACTGATAAACTTTTTGTGATAGATGTGATAAAATTTTAATTTGTTTTTGAATCCTTGTTTATTAAAAAAATGCAATCTATAGTTTGGCCAGGTTTTTGAGACCGTCTAAGACAAAAATCAAATTTCGTTATAAACGATAAAAATCTATTTTGAATTTTTATCAAACTTTTTAATTTATAAACATAGGTAACGATCACGCATTAGTTTATTTTACCAAAATGGCGATTTTTAATATAAATTAAAAATTTTTTCGGCAGATGCACAACAAATAATAAGTAATTTTGAAAAACCAAAATTACTTATTATTTATATAGTTAAGGCTATTTACAGATATGGCATTGATCATATATCGCTGGTCTTATGTAGAAATGCCTTAACTCACATAATTATGATCTTACAGGAGAAGGTAATATTTGAAATGTAAATGCTTGTAAAATCGTTATTTTTGATGCTATTGCAATTAAATTTTCTGACGAGGGGTATCTGTCTGAAATGTATTGGAATCACGAAATATTCGAGTTAGGACCTTTCTACATGAGACCAGCGATATACTATCATTAATAAACATTTGGAATCAGCAAGAAACATTAATTAATTTATTTATGTATCAAAAAAATTAGTCCGCCACGTATGGACCATCCGATTTCTTTATGCTTTAATTATTTATTGTTGCAAACTTCAAGTGTTTCTCTATAACGATTCAAGAGAGAATCACGTCTCTATAGTGACACCCCATAAAAAATTATGATGATGCGCTATATTTTTTATTTATATATCATTTAAAAGCTTATCGTTATAGTAGACATAGCGCTACATAATCTCTGAATATTTCAAGTGCCTGCCTATAACGGTTTAAATGATAAGATCGTCTAAATCAGGGTTTCTATAAAAACGTCCTTAATTTTTCTAATTTATGATTTACACGTAAACTCTAACGGCCGTATGTGTAAGATAAACTTAGTATGAGGTTAGCTTAACTGATGAAACTAAGCAGCGTCTATGCAAGGCTCTGCATACAATATAACACTGAAAATAGTCACAAAATATAGTTATGAATCATGGCAAAAATCTCCATTGTTTTTAACTGCCAGGCCGTACGGAAAAACACTCTAGGAGCCTTGATGTTAAACTCATTCTAAGTTTTTATTATGCGAGAGCATATAAAATATGTATTCTGTTACTGTTGCTATAGTGGACTTAGTTTTGCTTACGCTGTCAAAATTTGACTTGTCTGCCTATCACAGTTCAAATAATAACGAAACATTTTTTTTCTTTTGAAGTTAAAAAATATGGCCACATACATCAACGTCACATCTCTATTCATTCACCCTTTAACTTTTTAGTTTATTCTTCATCTTATTTTTAAAGTCACAAAGATTATTTCCCATATATAGTCAAGACTCTATATGGGAAATAATCTTTTTGAGGACACACTTTACTTTTAAGTATTTTTGATAGTAGGAGCCGTAAAAAACGGCTCACGCAAAGAAAAAACATGGTTGAGGTAACCATTATTTAAGAGCAACATGTTATGGTTGTATTATATGGTTGTTAGAAAAATATAGTATTGTTGCATTCAATAATAATAAAAATGGTCTGGCAACCATATTGTTGTCTAGCATAACAATAACATGGTAAAATCGAAAAATAATTATGTTAAAATATAACCATTAAATGGTTAAATTAAAATATCATAATAACTATTATTATTGTTATTGATTTGTTACATAAATTCACAAAAAAACAATTCTTTGCTTCTTATATATAATTATTTGTTTTATTTGTTTTTATATTTTGTATATTATTTTTAATTATTTATTTTATATTTTATTTTCTCTAACATTAAAAACAATTTTAACTTCAAGCTATCAAAAAAATACTAAAGTGATAGAAAACCATTCTGTCAAGACCTTGAACAAAATATTTTTAAACTATATTATGGTTAAATATATTATATTATTTTTAATGTTATAAAACTTTTTTTACGTTTAACCAACCATGTTGTATTTTTTCTGCACAGTCAACATATAATGGTTAAACATCAACAAAAATGTGTTTATCGTGACTATAATTTGTTGCCTGCAACTTTACAATGTTACAAAGAACAAATGATGGTTATTGTGAACATATTACAACCATGTTTTTTCTTTGCGTGCTTCTGTGAAAATTTTAATAATCTCTGTACACGAGGTGGTGTTACGACGCGATGTCACTACAGACTAAAAACCACAACTGGTAGCTATCCAGTTTTTTCAGCATAAACAAGGTAATTTTAGAAAAAAAAATTTGTAACTTTCCCAAAACAGCGACATACAGAAAATATCTATTGATATTTTAGTCAAATATTTCATCAAAATGCGTAACTACTACTTTTACAAACGTTTTTTCAATCTTTCCTATTACGTATCATTACGAGTGACGATTTATATATCAAAAGGCAAGATATGCCTTTTATATTAAGTAGGATCTTATAAATCTTAATTATCATTTGAGAAGGTCTAACTTTTTTTTAAGTAATTTAGTGGTTAAATCTTTTTGGCCAAAGGTTTGACTAATTTAATTATAAATTTACTTAAAAAATAAATAAATAAATAAAATCGTGAAGCTGCATTAACTTGCAGTTTTGTAAAATTTTTATGAAAATATATTACAGTTTTTTTTAATACAATATTGCAAAGTAACAGTCATTTTAAAAGTTCATTAAAATTTAAAAAAAAATCTACCTAAAAATAATTTTCTTTCATTTGCTTAAGGAACTCAATATGTACAGGGAAGGACCAAAGTCGGTGAACAAGCAGTACGGCACCGTTTTCTTTTTTAAGTGCAGGTCACAAAAAAATTGTTTTTCAAATTATTGGAAACACAATAATCTTTAGTAGGATATAATCCGTTTTTCATGCCAACAAGACAAATGATCTTTAGGAACAAATTTACGAAGTAAAACTCCAAACAAGCCTTTATCGATATAAAAATATACGCACACTTTTACACACGCACTCAGAAGACATAAGAATTAAAATAAGTGACAGTAAATCCATGAAGCGGAAGTGACATGTCGTAGGGATAGAAAACAAATAAACAAACAAATCAAACACAAATACATCAAGTAAATATTACAAAAAAAAAGTATAACAAAAAGACCATTT
This sequence comes from Gymnosoma rotundatum, assembly GCA_916610165.2. Classification (NCBI taxonomy): domain Eukaryota; kingdom Metazoa; phylum Arthropoda; class Insecta; order Diptera; family Tachinidae; genus Gymnosoma; species Gymnosoma rotundatum. The sequence goes on from OU744340.1 coordinate 72,274,861, forward strand.
TGCTACAATTCACTTTTAGACCGATAAAAACAGAAAGAAATAGGAAAAAGATTGAAAGAAAACAAATATGAAAGACAAGCGACGCAATGCAAATTACATTTCAATCGAATTGTTGATGCCATCATTCATCATTATCAATAACGTTTTATATTGCTGCTATCTTTCTCTTTAATTTTTTTATAAAGAAAGACTGACAAATTTTTTCGTTTTATATTTCGATTGCCTTCACTTTTTTTTGTTTTATTTTGAAAACTTTTAAACGACAATGAACCATAAATTGCCATGAATTTCAAATTTCGTTTTAGATCCATTCTTTTTTGTAGTGATAAATGAATAAAGATTGAAAATGGATGATACTGTAAAAAGTATGGCAAAATTTTATACACATAAAATCTGCATGTCTCTTTAACGAAGATACGCTTCATGGTCAAATACTAACAAGAAAAGTCCACGCAGCATTGAAATCGTAATTTTTTTTGAACACCATAAAGCAATTTCAGTTTAAATATTAAATTTAAAATTTTCCAAATCAAAAAGTTCCAACATGCAATTTTCACTATTAACAAAGCTATTAAGGAAAAAATGTGCTCGACCGCTTAAGAGAATTATCCTCAATAATAAACACTTTGAAATATGGCATTCATTCACCCTCAACCATCGAATAATCTACTTGTTTTTCTGAATTTGCAAATAAGTAGGTACTTCTACTGCGATGAGCAAATAAAATTTCTTTAGGAAAATTAAATACGAGTAATGAATGATTGATGACATTAATATTTGAAAATTATTTTGGACATATAGTAACCGTAGCTGCTCTTGACGCATTAGCATCATTCATGTTTTTATTGTTAGGTGCTAGCTCAATACTCATTTTAGGAAAGGAAAATATAGGAGCTTTGCTAGTTCGTCTACGCCAACTACAGAATTTTTTTTGATTTCCTTGCCCGATTTTCCTGTTTTACTATACAAATGCATTAATCATCTCATTTGCCGGTCTAATTTACAGGTACTTTAACTATCTCATCACTCCTATTCTAATATACAAGTGCCTTCACCAAGTAATCCGCAGCGGCTTTTGGAAAGATCAAACCAACACACGAAAGTTTAAGGAGGCGTCTTCATTCCAAAATTTTAGGTTAGGATGAAGCTTATACTGCTGGCCGAGATATCAATGAGATGACGGGACACTTAACCTGGAACTCCTTTGGGTGACGGGACACTTTTTAATGCATGGAACTATAATTGCGAATGGACTTTCAAAATCGGTAACCTGCCTGAAAAAGAGGAATATAGGATGACAGGATACCTGTACGGTATCTAGGCTACTATGTCCAAGGTATGACTGTGGAATAACTATAAGTTTCCTATAAACTTCTAAGGTTCAAACAGGCACGCTTATGGCTGTGCTGCTTGGGCGTGGCACCATTCGTGGTCATGAGATGGATTAATTCTTCTGTTTAACGATCTCTGTCGAAGTAACATGGAGTAGGGGGTGGAGGAAACTGTGGAGCATCTTCGCTACCATTGCTGAGCTCTCTCCATAAATGGCGCAGTTTTTCAGGGCAGTCCGATGCGTTGACCTTTCTGGCTAATACATCAGTGGGGCAAACTTTCTGATGGTGCGGTACAGTGCTAAGTGTGTCTTTTGGGAGGAAAGCAGGACGCTTTCAAAACATAAAAGAGTAGTCTTCATTTTGTGTCTTTTTATAGTTGCTGTATTCGTATGCATTAACTGTATACTGACATAAATACAAAGTTTTCTGATGACATATAAGTGCTTGTCTAACTTTCAATAAATATTTCAATCACAAGCAAGCCATCATAGTTATTAAAAACTGGCAAGAGTCTATAATTAAAAATTAATATTTTTATTCAATTTTATCGTTGCAAAATTAAAATAGATTGACATAATTGCTCGAGTTAATTATTTTATATTAGATAACTTTCATATAAAAGTTTCAATAAATTAGCAAAAGAACTATAAAAACAAAATTTAAAAATCTGCTGAAAAAAATAACAACTTTAACTCTTATTTGTCCATAGGAAAACTAAAAAAAAAAAATACCTTCAACCAACAACTGGTTGAGGTAGTAGCAATAAAACTATGTCAACCTGTTCAAAAATTGCAACGTTAATTGACAGATATTGACTATAAAATGATAGTTTCATACCTGCACATCATACACACGCACACACTATAAAGCTCAGACAGACACTTTAGCGTTGTTGGCCTCAGAGCAACACTGTGTTGCAACTATGTAAGAGTTTAGTAGAGTCGACTACACTACAGTCGATTTAATGGATAATTAAATGGAATACGGCAAATTTATTAGAGTTTAAAAATTAATAATGCATAAGAATAAATTTCTCAATGAGGGCTCATTGTTGAGTGAAACAATTTATTTTTATAAAACTGAATACTTGCACACACACACACACGCACACACACCGCTTAATAGGATCCATATAAATATATATAGCAAAATTTTTTTAAGGTACATACTTGCATTACCTTGCTTCCGTAAATTTCATGTCAATGCAAAGAAACTAATGAATATATTGTAGCTTTTTGTTTTAATAAATTTCTCATTAAATAAAAACACATTTTTTTATTTACACATAAACTTTTTTTAATAACTTTACACCTGCATTTATTCATTTGTGTGTTGTTGTAATAATTTTTTAATTGACAGGTTTAAATATTTAACAATAGAGATGGTAATTTTTTTTTAAACAAAACCCTTTATTATGGAAAGTTTGTTAATTTTAAGCGAAAATATTTTAACTCTATTAAAAATTTCAAAAAAATACTCTCATTTTAATTAAACGTTAAACGAAAAAGTTTTGCCTTGGGTGAAGAACAAGAGACGACTCATTATGGACTAGAAAAATAGCAAAAGCTTCCAATTAATCTATTATAGATTATTTTTGCTCGTTTGGCGGTTCTTTGTAATACTAATCGGTCATATAAAGAGTAGTCTGTCTACATGCTATACTACTCCGATTTCATTTTAGGATTTATCATTGCTAGGATTAAAAATCAATACTTTGCTCTAAGGAGCAGCAGGCATCCTTAAAGTTAGCGTTTGGTAAAGTCATTTCTGTTACATTCATTTCTTTTTATTTGCTGGGGACGGATACAATATTTAATAGCAATTGAAGTGGATGCAAAATAGCTGAACTTACTCTTCTTCTTCTTTTGATGTTAAATTTTCAACTGGACCTTTTAATTTCCAATGTTATTAAAAAACATCACCACATACGCGTCTAGAGTATTAAATGTTCATGTAGTAAGCGGCCACAATTTTATTTCCGACTAAAAAAAAAATTCGGTAGCCTTTTAGGATAACTCTCGCAAAAAAACCGACTTTAAAGTAGATTTCATTAGTCTGTCTATAACGGTTCAAGAGTATGGCTACATTCATCAAACTACGTTAACTATTGGGACATCCCTATACTCTATTTTAAAACTTTATACTTGTTCCCAGCAAAATATTAGACATTACCTTAAAAAGTACTTGCCATATAATGACTTACTTTTGTGATTTCCCTTTATTGTTACTCGCTTACAAAATAGCTTACATTAGTTTTTAAAAAAGGATGTATTAATGGAACTAGTTCTTTATGTTAAAAGAGACTATTGTACTAATGCTACTCATTATTTCCTTCAATAATTAATGTAATCGATTCTCAGTAATTGATTATAAAAGTCTCATGCCTTGTTAAAATCATTAAGTTGCCAATTTAGTTGGGAAGTACTTCTGCCAAAAATGCTTAATTCCACACTCGATTACCTTTTCAAACATTTTTTGCTGGGTTATAGCAGAATTAGCACTGCAGCTTTATGTCAATTTCAACTGCCTGTCTATAATTGTTCAATAATATACATCAAATTACATCAACTATTGTAACGACCTTTAATTTATTATTTAAAATATTAATACTTCTGATTATAGCAAACAAAGCAATGGACATTCTTCTAATATTAATATTAAATGTTTGTATATAGCGTTTTATAACATACAGCTATTTAGGTCAAATTCCACTGATTTTGGGAACACCATTTAGCTTCTAAATTCAAATTATAAACTTGCTTTTATAGCGGACTTAGCAATACAGGTTCCTTTTAAATTTTAGCCGGCTGTCGATAACGGTTCAAAAGTTTGTCCACATACTTGAAATTGCAGCAACTCTAGGCACACTCTATAAATATCAAATCCAAATTTTATGCTTGTTGTTACAGCAGAGTCAGAAATACAGGTTCTTTAAAATTTCAAGCATCGGTCTACATCTGTTCAAAAGCATGGCCATATTCATCAAATTAAATGAACTATTGGGGCACCCATTAATTTATAATTTACTTGTTACTAAAACGGTCACTAGCAATCATTCTGTTCAACTTAAAAGTGTTAGTCTCTAACGGTTCAAAAGATATGCCCATATATGTCAAAGTACAACAACGCCTTTGCCCACCAAAGATTTCCTGCATAGCCTCCCTTCGGCTGGGCACAAGAATGTTCTCCTCTATAGTATAACTAACACCAGCTTCGCTGACCAAAGACATTTTGCACAGACTGCCTTCGACCTGGCAACAACATTTTCTCCTGTATTATATAACCAACAACGACTTCGCTTACCGGAAATTTCTTGCATAGACGGCCTTCTGCCGGCCGCAAAGTTTTTCTTTTCGCTTACCAAGCCAATTGGCTTCTGCAAGCCAATTTAAAAAAACTTTTATCTTTCTTACTTATAGTATCCGTTGACGTTATGACTCTACGTTGATGAAAATTATGTCGTTTCGTAGTGTGACATAGCGTCCATGGACCTTATGACCATGGATATTATGACATTGCACCCTTTCTGCCTTTGGAAGCTATAGTGATACGCAGTTTTTTCAATTTTTAAGTGGTGCACCTTACTGTTAAAAATACACATAAAAACATATATGTTGGATGGGGACTCTCTTTAATTTTTAAGATTACGAACTGTTTTTAAAACGGGACCAATCTGTAAGCATCACTTTTCAAATAAATAAAAAAATTCTTAAAATCGGAATGATAACCTCCTGCTTTTTTAAGTTAGTTAAAAAAAACTCACATGAAGAAATACATTGACTACAAAGAAGTATTGGCTACAAATTTTTTTACTGTCGTGGTTTCTAATATATTATAGAATAAATATTACTTCTATCGGAGTTTTCAACAGAAATTTTGATTTCTAAAACAAAATAAAATAAATAGTTCAAATGGAGATGTTTCAAATTTTTATGGTATTACGAAGAAAAATTTCGGCAATTATGTATGGAAAATAATATTTAGCAAATGTCAACAACGACCACGCTGACAGATATCGATTTTTTCATCGAAGTTTCTAATCGCTTTTTGCCCTATTTCGTTTAAGGCTGCAATTGATTGGATTGGCTCCGAATAGACTCTGTGCTTACCACAGGCTGGCTAAATTGGCCAGCTAATTTTTATAAATTAATTTGATCAGGAAATTTGGTTTGCAATAAATTGATCGTTTAATAGGCTATGTAACATGTGTCACTGTCCTGTTGAAAGCATACGGGCAGTAGGCCGAAATTAAGTTATTAATATCACGCAATAGCGCGATCCATTCACCGTCACCCCATTTCAAACCCCATCTTTGAAAAAATAGCACAATCACGACTCAAGCCCACCACATAGTCACATGCTGAGCATTCAAAATCTTTTCAATAATTGCTTAAGGATTTTCAGAAGCCCAAATGAGGGAATTTTGTTGGCATACCCTGACTAGCGAATCTACGGCGATATAAATAGTCGCCCGGCATCAATTGCTGTACCAATTGAACCTTCAAAGCCAAAACTTTAAGCAAAATTCTGCAGGTGGTGTTTTGGTTCAGAAGGTCGAGGAATTGGCAAATTTTTCAAAACTGTGATTTATGGCTGAAGATTTTTAGTTGAACGACCAGGTCGGATACGCATCAGTGTTCGCTCATGTTGCATTGAGTCTGTTGACTCAAATTTAAGGAACAAATTCTTAGAAGCGGTCTCAGTTGGACGATTATGTTGTCTGAAAATATTACGAATTTAACTAAATGTAACTTTAGAAGACCCACCATATTCAAGATTTTAATGCAACTTTCGACTGAAACTAATAATAACTAAAGTCTCCCTTGTGTTCGAAATTCGACCAGGTTTATTATTGAACACTTTTTTCTTTGTTTATTTTTGTACATGTGTGGAATTCATGTGAATTTTTTGCATATGTAGTGGTAGCAGTTTAAAAGGCCATCTATTTCTTAAATACTAAACCGATTTAAATGAGATGAAGACGGTGCACTAAAGCTCGACAATATCTACGAACGGGTGAAAGAATAAACAAAATCGGTTGATAATCAGAGGAGGAATAGGATTCGGAAGTTTTGTGTTTGTCTATTTATTAATAGATAATAATATAATCATAACAAATAATTGAACCTTAAAGTAGAACAAATTAAAATAAATAAACAACTCTTGCATAGAAAATTAAAATTAAAACATACGAGGGCTGCTCTATATATTTCTGGCCTAATAGTGAAAATGCGAATATTTATAATCAAAAATGGTTTTATTGTTTTTCAAAGTATTCTCCAGCATGATTTATACACTTTTGCATGCGCTCAAACCAGTTGTCGAAGCACTTTTTCCACTCCGATTGAGGCACCTCTAAAACATGGTTTTTGAACACTTCAACAGCTTCTTCTGGCGACGAAAATCGTTATCCACGCATTTTTTTCTTAATGTGCGGAAAAAAGAAGAAGTCATTAGGTACCAAGTCAGGGCTGTACGGCGGATGACCCACTAATTCGACGTCTTGGCCGGTCAAAAACGCTCTGTTTTGAGCCGATGTGTGAGAGCTCGCATTGTCATGCTGAACAATGATTCGTCTTCTCTTGTTGGTTTTTCCGATTTCTCCGATGACTTTAGGCAAACAAATTGTAGTGTACCACTCAGAAGTGACCGTCCTACGTTGCTCAAGCGGAACAGTCACCTCATGACCAGTTTTGCCGAAGAAACAGGCGACCATTTGCTTCGAAGTGCTTCTTCCACGAACAACTTTCATTTCGGGCTCATACGCATAGATCCATGATTCGTCACCTGTGACGCTCTTATATACGTCTTTTGAATTTTTCACAATGCTATAGGATGGTGCTTCATCGCCATACAAAGATTTAAGTTCATAAATGCACTCTTGTCGTGATAATCGACGTCGAAAGTTGTGAAAAATGATGGCACGAAAATGTTCACGAGTTAATTCCATTTTTTTCTACATTTATTTTTTCAAGTCACTGTAAACAACACAAATAATGGTCGTACGTCAAAACGTTTTGAGTACGATTATGCTTAAAAATTACAAACTTTCCAATGGAAATGTCAGATTGCACTTGGCAGCACTCAGTGTTGCCAGGTCAGAAATATATATAGCAGCCCTCGTATAAAGAATTTTTTTTTATAAAATAAGGAGTGAACTGTGTATATTACAGATGAAGTAAAATTGATTTTAGCAAAAGTACATTTTTTAATTTCTAAATGCGGACGTTTTCTTAAGGAATCTAGAAAAATTAGACACCAGCAGAATGCAATGCTCCATTTTATGGATCGCTACATCCTTCATCAGCATTATTCACATGTATCTACTTTTAGTTGTGTACATTGCAAACATTAACTATTAAACCAACAAACTTTGTAAATAAGAGAAATAATCATGTCAATATTAATTTGTTTAGTCAAAATCCACACACAAACCAAAGTATTTCTTCACTGTTCCCCAGCAAAAAATTTCACATTACCTTAAAAAGTACTTGCCATGTAATGACTTACTTTTGTGAAAAAAGTATTAGTGGAACTAATTCTTTATGTTAAAAGAGACTACCGAACTAATAGTACTCATTATTTCCTACAATAATTAATGTAATCGATTCTCAGTAATTGATTATAAAAGTCTCATGCCTTGTTAAAATCATTAAGTTGGCAATCTAGTTGGGAAGTACTTCTGCCAAAAATGCTTAATTCCACACTCAATTACCTTTTTAAAAATTTTTTGCTGGGTCTCTATGTAACTCGTCTTGTACATTTGTTTTTGATTACGTTTTGTAAAATTAAAAAATTAAATTCGACGGAATAAGAAATAAAAAAAAATAAGAAATAAGAAATAAAAACAAGTAAGAGTGCTATATTCGGCTATGCCGAATCTTATATACCCTTCACCATCTATGTTAATCTAGTTTAGTGAAGTAATTCCAACCAAAAAATCAAATATTTAGAAGACAGAGAATAAAAAAAAAATTAAAAAAATGTTGGTACTGCATAATTTTACATAAAAACTTCATCATTTCTTAGTAGATTAAGCATTTTTAAAACATTTAAGTATTTCCTTAAAGATCTCTTCAAAGGTTTTAAAATGATACCCATATTGATATTTAAAAAAATTTTAAAATTTCAGAGCGCCGTAACTCGGGAGATATGGGCGAACACCAATTTTTTCACTTGAAGTTTTTTTTTCTTATTTTGTTATTCTTTTTCGCCCCATATACTTATTTTTATGATTGGAGTTACTTTATTGTTCCAATTGACATTGGACCGATCATGCTGATTTCCAATAGCACCTCTTTCGACACTTTAATTGATCGATTGACATATTAATTTTTTTTGTAAAATCAAGTTTTTTTTATTTATCAAAAATCTTTAAAAACTTCCAAAGCAACAAATTGATAAAAATTAAATGTAAAGTTATGATATCAAGTTAGTTATTTGTAAATCTAAACATAATCACCCCTATCATGAATATATTTTCACTCGAAATTTTTTCCTTTTTCCCCAAATTGCAATCGTGAATAATTCACTTGAACAAATTTTCACTTAAACAAAAATTTCCCTTATCGAGATTGATTTTTTCCCTCGAAATTTTTTCACTTTTCCCTTAGATTTATTCACTTAAATTTTGCTGGGGAACTGCATACATTATGCAAGTTTGTATATGTTTTAATTAGAATATTTGCATCAAAAACACAATTTTTTAATTCAACATCAGTTACTGCAGTGCAGAATAACATTATGCTCATCATGATGCAAAGCAAAGAGATCTATCTATTGGTTATAAATTTATGAAGATTTTTTATTAGAAATATTTTTTAAATGATCAGATTCAAAAATTTATTTTATTGAAATGGGTCAGTAGCAATGTCTTGGGTAGGTAAGACAGGCAGTCGTGTTGCCACAGCCCACTTGGGTCCGTTCATTGGAGCTTTTGTCCCTAGGGTAACTTCAAGGGCTTTTAAACGTCTTGCACGTCACGATCTTAAAATAAAATTGTTCTCTGTTGTAGTATTTCCTCCTCTTGAAACAGCACAATAGCAGCAATCATTAACATTCCTAAATTTTGTATAACTTTAAAAAATTTGGAATATTTTTTTTCCTTTTTATATTTTCTTCTTTCTAATTTGTATTCAGTACGAATTGATAGCAGGAACAAACGTTCCCATGAAACTTACGATAGCAATTTTCCCTTCATGTGGAATGGAAATTTCATGGGAACAAAAATTTCACATTTTGTTAACGATAGGGGTAAATATTTCAAAATGAATTTTGTGGGCATGCATTTTCTTAATTTCTATTGTTCTCTTAATTCATAAAATTTAAATTGAGGATTTCTAACTTTAAGGCATTAAACACATTCGCCACAGCAAGATACACGAACACACGACAGCAAATGACGCTGGCAACATTTGTCGGCTTGTACGCAGCATTATAATTATTTTGAAGGCAGCAGCTACATAATAAAAATATGATTTTATTGTATTTCAGTGATGTCACTTTAGCAGTTTTTAAAGAAGCAAATCGGATTTAAAGTTGAAATATATTTCAACTATAATTATTAGAAATGGATTGTCCTTTAAATTGAAAATATATTGAAGTAAATTGAAAATATATTGAAGATTTCTCAGAAGCAATAATAATGTCAGTATAAATAACACGAGGTAGCTTGTCCACTTACATAAAAAACTAAATACAACAGTTCTATGATATCTTCTAAAACCAATCGTTTAAATATTTACAGATGTCCCACACGACAATTGAAATTAATATAAGTACTAAGAACATAACTAAATTTTTAACTAAATGTTGTTCACACAAAAAGGAATTGTAGTTTTACATACATCTTAATACATTTCTTTGAAATTTTTACAATTATTCTTCGAATAATGTCGTCATGTCAATTGTAGTATTTTATTCTTCGTCGGTGTGGCATCTCTAATTTTTTTAAAATTCAAATTTCGAAAAATATGTTTTAAGTAATTATTGAAAAGTATGTAAATAGTGTTAAAATTTTTCTATATACAAAACTAAAAAATGCTAACATCTGTTTAAGTACAATTATACCGGTAAAATTGGGTGATTTTACATTTGTTTCTCTATTTTTCTACAAAAAAAATCCATGTTTGAACCAAGGTTCTAAAGGATCTCCTCACAAAGTTTTACTCAAATCTATCCAGCAGCACTTACGTGAGACAGATAATTCAATAAATAGGTATTTTGTATTCCAAATCAATTATTATCTTCACCATCAACAATATTTTCCTTTAATATTTCATGTCCTGAAATTATCCTGTTACAATTTTATTATAGATTTACACTTAAATCTTTAAATAAATAATTTTTATTTTAATTTTTTATTGTTCTTTCTTTTTTCATAATAAGAGATTTTAAACACTTATTATTTAACATGACTTATAGTATTGACATCACTTAACTACTTATTGTCGCCAATAAAAATAGAAATTAGTTTAATTTGACTACTGCAGCGAATTCAGCCCAGACAACAACCTGCCGCTTTGTTGCCTTGCTGTTGACAAAATAATCATTCTCATATAAACACATGCATTCTAATTTTGACATTTTGCAGTCGGTAGCTGCTGTCTCGAAAGTGTTTACAGCATAAGCTTTAAGCTTGAAATAAGAATTTTCTTTTTTTATAAAACAGAATTTCAATTCTTCAAAAAGTTATACATTTCGATATTTTAAGAAGACACCATTTTTACACTTCTAAAGGTGCGGTCAGATTAGTCAAATATTCGACTAAAAAGACGTAATCACTAATTTATGGAAAAAAATTTTGTCCTTATCAAATACTTATTAAGAAATATAAGACCAAACTGATTATAAAAGATAAAGACATCACATATATTATATTACAAATCGTTGTTCGTAATGATACATGTCAGGAAAAATTGAACAAACATTTGTAAAAATAGTGGTTAGGCTTATTTGGTCAAATATTTGACTTACATACACACATCATACTCGAACATAATCCTTCTTAAGGACGCTAAATACTTTCCTCTTAATTGTATCACTATAATTATAGGTTTCTTCCTGACCGGGGTTTATAATAAGATCAGAGTTCGATATTATTTGTTACATATTTCAACGCCATAAAGTACCGATGTAGTGACTCTTCTGATAGAAACTGCTTGCTAGGACAGTAGACATAATAAAAACATACAATCTACACCAGACACATATACACATAAACATACACAGTCTTACAAAAGCTAATTTTATAATGTATAACAGAATATTTTTCATATTTTAGTGATTTTTATAACTTTAAATGAAAAATATAATTATTATAAATACTCTGCAGCATATATTTTGTTGTATTTTCTAAAGTTGTTTAAAATTATCAGTATAGCTTGATATTTCATTGGAAGTGATCACAATTATATTTTTGTAATCCCTAAGTGTGTTTTTCTAAGAAATATGGGCAAAGGAAAGGAAATACCCGAACCAACTCGAAACACAGTTATAAAATTGAGGAATGATGGTAATTCTTTTAGTGAAATTGGAAGCATTTTGAAGAAGTCATCAGTGCAAACAGTTGTAAAAATTATCGAGAGAGTGGAAATTTTGAAAGCAAGCCACGTGCCGGCCGCCCTCGGATCTTAGACGAAAGAACAGTTAAAGCTGTTATACGATTAGTAAAAGACAACCCGAAACAAAGTGCGGTGGAAATAAATCGTAAAATAAGAACAGATCTAGGAGTTAATGTTTCAGATCAAACTGTTCGCAGAACTATCAAAAGCAATGGTTACAACAGCAGAGTGGCAAGAAGAACACCCCTTCTCAGAGATGTAAATATACAAAAGCGTTTTGAATACGCCCAGAAGTATTCCAAGTAGCCCAACAATTTAGGAAAGGGTAATCTTTACTGATGAATGTAAGTTTATGGTGTTTGAAGGTGATGGTCGGAAAAAGGTTTGGCAAAACGCAAATACAGCATTACTGCCACAGAATATAAGCCCAAAAGTCAAACATGGAGGCGGTTGTGTCATGGTATGGGAATGTATGGCGGCAAATGGTGTTGGCATATTAAAGGCCCAACTATAATGTGTATAAGCTAGCTTTAGCTTATGTCAAAAATCCAACGAAAAGCCTGTCAAATGCTTAGATAACTTATTAAAGAAACTTATGTGGCTACAATGTACTTACATAAATTTAGTAACTTATTTGCCACAGTTGCACATTTATGTTTAATTCGTACTTGTGCCAAAAATAATTTCTCTATAAATCAACAAAAAACGAAAAGGCTTTAAAGAAGATATTTTATATATTTAATAACATTCACATACAAATTTACATATTTTGGTTCATGTTCTAAGAAAAATTAAAAAAAAAAAATTATTACAAGTTATTTTCTGTTTTGTGTTTGTGGCCAACCGTACTAAAAATACAATTATGTTCATCGCTTATATCGTATACATATGTATGTATAAATAGAAATTTAATTTAAATATATTTTATTTGTAAAAAATTGGCCATAAAGAAAAATGTTGTTTTTTCTACATTTTCTATTGAATGTAGAACTAAAAATTTAACAATTTGGGTCCATATTAAATTTTTTCTTTATCAATGTATAACACAAAGTACAATCAGCTGTTTCCGTACGGAAAGTGCGATCAGTTTCGTACCTTGCTTAAGGAAATGAAATTTACTAAAACTTGACGAAAAGTTATCTTATGTACATTATACGTTGTATAAGCTTGCTTAAGTTGTTTTATGCACATTATACTTGGGCCTTAGGGATTCTCGATGGTATTCTGGATAAGGCTATGTATATTGACATTTTAAAGGACAGTTATCTCCCTAGTGTGAAAATATTAGATTTGGAAGAAAATTCAATGCTTCTCCAAGACAACGACACTAAACATTTGTCAAAAATTTTAAAAGAATTTCTTCTATATAATGTCAGATACAAGCTGGAACCTTCCCCTACAATCTCCTGATCTTAATGTTATTGAACATTTGTGGGATATTTTGAAGCGGATTTAAAAAAACGCCAAATAACATCAATTCCAGGTCTGAAGGTAGAATTAATGGAGGAGTGGAGTAAAATCACGCCAAAAATTACAACAAAATTGGCGTTATCTATGATCTCATAATTGGCTACGCGTATGTAAACTTATGTAAATATTTTTTAAATGAAAAATGGAAATAATTTGTGTTATTTAATATAAGTTTAGAAAACCTAACTAATTTTATGTTTCTTTTTAAATACTTAATTTTTTTAAAAATAAAATAAAACAAAAAAATACGAGGGCTGCTATATATATTTCTGGCCTGGCAACACTGAGTGCTGCCAAGTGCAATCTGACATTTCCATTGGAAAGTTTGTCATTTTTAAGCATAATCGTACTCAAAACCTTTTGACGTAGGACCATTATTTGTGTTGTTTACAGTGACTTGAAAAAATAAATGTAGAAAAAAATGGAATTAACTTGTGAACATTTTCGTGCCATCATTTTCCACAACTTTCGACGTGGATTATCACGACAAGAGTGCATTGATGAACTTAAATCTTTGTATGGCGATGAAGCACCATCCTATAGCACTGTGAAAAATTGGTATAATGAATTTAATTGTGGCCAAAGCTCGCTCAAAGACGAATTCCGTGAAGGTCATCCAAAAACGGCTGTTGTGCCAGAGAACATTGATGCCGTGCGTGAACTCATAATGCAAGATCGACATGCGACATACCGAGAGATAGAGACATCCTTGGACATTTCTTCCACCAGCATACATTCGATACTGCATGAACACCTGGTCGTAAAAAAGGTTTGTTCTTGTTGGATCCCGCACAATTTGAAATTCGCTCAAAAAAAGGCTCGTGTCGATTGGTGCAAAGAAATGTTGCAAAAATACGATTGCGGTGCTTCAAAAAACGTTTATAAGATCGTCACAGGTGACGAATCATGGATCTATGCGTATGAGCCCGAAACGAAACAACAATCGACCGTGTGGGTCTTCAAAGACGAGGAAAATCCAACGAAAGAAGACGCACTTCGAAGCAAATGGTCGCCTGTTTCTTCGGAATAACAGGTCATGTGGCGACTGTTCCACTTGAGCAACGTAGGACGGTCACTTCTGAGTGGTACACTACAATTGTTTTGCCTGAAGTCATCGGAGAAATTCGAAAAACCAACAAGAGAAGACGAATCATTGTTCACCATGACAATGCGAGCTCTCACACATCGGCTCAAACCAGAGCGTTTTTGAACGGTAAAAAAGTCGAATTAATGGGTCATCCGCCGTACAGCCCTGACTTGGTACCTAATGACTTCTTCTTTTTTCCGCACATTAAGAAAAAAATGCGTGGATAACGATTTTCGTCGCCAGAAGAAGCTGTTGAAGTGTTCAAAAACCATGTTTTAGAGGTGTCTTAATCGGAGTGGAAAGAGTGCTTCGACAACTGGTTTGAGCGCATGCTGGAGAATACTTTGAAAAACAATAAAACCATTTTTGATTATAAATATTCGCATTTTTACTATAAGGCCAGAAACATATAGAGCAGCCCTCGTATTCATTCATTTTTTTTGTAAAAGTGGAAATTCTAGTGTCGTACTTAAACTTTTGTAAGACTGTGTACAATAAAGAAAACTTGTGTAGATTTACGAAAAATGAAACTTGTTCTAGAATGTAAACCAAATTTTATTTCATGTGATTCTTAAAATATGGCTGCAGCTTTATAAGTGCTAACAAAGCAAAAAAAAAAAAATTTCATTTTTTAATTGTTATTTCTTTAGTTTCCAAAACTTAATGAATATTATTTCTCATTTTTCTCTGCATTCAGTTAACGTGTACGTCTACAGATGTTATGTCGGACCAGAAACTGACATAATATCCATCAATGTAGACTCATAACGAACATGAATATTACATGTATATTTTGTTGTATTCTATGTAAGAAAGATGTAAACTTTTTATAAACTAGCTTGCAGAAAATCTTTGGTAAGCGACGCCGATGTTGTTTTAAGTGCGTACATTGTGACACTTTTATAAGTGACACTATGTCCACACGTTGTTCAAAGCGACATAATATCCATGGACATTATGTAACTTTTGGGTGCGACATAAGGTCTATGGGCAGTATGTCATGCCACCCAACATTTGGCTTTGCTAAATCTTATATGCCATTCAGCATATATGGCGAATAAATAGTAGCAGAGACAATCGCCTGCAAACCAGTGTTGGGAAAAAGATGTATAAAATTAGAAGTAGGGGTGGTGTTGTGCCCGATCTTTTTGATTTTCAATAGCAATGCATTATTGATTGGCGTATTTTACATTTTCTCCAGCTCGTTTAGTGCCTTGGCAAAGTTGATTTTAACACGAAAACGGGTGGAAAAACGGACATCGCTTAATCGACTTTGCTATACATAAGAACTCACAATATATAAACTTTATAAACTTATGGAGTGACAAACTTACCCTTTTTTTACCTGTGGTGAATGGTATAAAAACAAATCACTAGTGGTTGCGAAATTGATTACTTTTTAATCGACTTCAAAATAAGAAGGAGGTTATACAATTCGGCTGAATGTTGCTTTTTTTTAATATGTGTGCCTCCAGAAGTCAGTCATTTCTGATCCGATTATGAAAATTTTTTGTAATATGATAGATTATGCTTACAGATTGGTCCCGTTTTAAAAACAGTTCATAATCTTATAAATTAAAGGGTGTCCCCATACAACATACATATTTTTATGGGTATTATGAACTGTAAGGGGCGATTCTGTAAAATTTTAAATGAATGAGTATTACCGTCGCTCCCAAAAACAAAAAATTTTACAAAAAAAAATCTTAAAATTAAAGGGTGCCCCATAATTGATGTAAATTTATTTATAAGAGCCTATCTTTTGAACCCTTTTAGACAAGCGCTTGCAAATTGGACAGAATGTCGATTGCTATGACCGTTATAGTAACAAGTGTTAATATTAAGAATTATAAATTAAAGGGTGCGTCAATAGTTCATTTTGTTTGATATATATTGCCATACTTTTTCACAGTTAAAGACAGACGCCTGGAATTTACAACGAACTTGTATTGCTAAGTCCGCTATAACAAAAAGTATAAAATTTGGATTTGGAAGTCAAAGGGTGTTCCAATAAATAATATTATTTTGTGTATGTGACCAAACTTTTGAAACGTTATAGACAGAACGCTGAAACTTAAAAGGGACCTGTATTGCTAAATCCGCTATATCAACGAGTTTATAATTTGAATTTAGAAATTATAGGGTGTTCCACAATTTATGAAGATTTACTTATATGAGCCTATCTTTTGAACCGTTATAGACAAACGCTTGCAAATTGGACAGAATGTCGATGGCTATGGCCGTTGTAGTAACAGCTGATAATATTTAAAATTATAAATAAAAGGGTGCACCAATAGTTCATATAATTTGGTATATGGCCATACTTTTAAACATTTGTAGACAGGCGGTTGAAATTTAAAAAGAACCTCTCTATAACAACAAATATAAAATTTGGATTTGGAAATAAACTGTTGTCCCAATAGTTAATATAATATGGTGTATGTGGCCGGACTTTTGAACCCTTATAGCTGAAATGTACAAGGGACATATTTTGCTATATCCGCTAAAACAAGAAGCTTATAATTTCAATTTAGAAACTAAAGGGTGTGCCCAAAACTAATGTCATTTGTTCTATATGGCAGTATTTTTTGAACCGTTGTATACAAATACCTTAATGTTAGTCAGAATCTTCACTAATTTATTTAGTATAATAAGAAGTATAAAAATATTATATTAAAAAATAAATAGTTGATATAATCTGATGTATATGGACAAACTGTTGAACCGTTACAGACAGACGGTTGAAATTTATACAGAACCTGATTGCTAAATCTACTTCAACAGCAAGTATATAATGCAAATTTGGAAATGAAAGGGTGTAATTTAATGTTTATTGCGAAACTATTGAACAGTTGAAAAAGTATAAAGTTAAGAGATCTAAGTGTGTTTAAAATATAAGTGTAACCTAATTTATGTGGCCATAAACTTGAGCAGACAGATGAAATCTGTTTTGATGTCGGTTTTTTTTTGCAAGAATTATAATAACTTAGTTCTACTGAAAAAATTTAATTTAATTGCAGTTGAAAACAATATTTTTCTAAGGTATTTTAAACGACAAAGCGGGGAAAACAATGAAATAATTTTCATTGTAAATTTATGGTAATTATTAGATTTCTTATTATTAAAAGCAGAAGCTATTGTTCTCTATCAACATTTTAATTACAAATATAATAATTTTATTCAACAAAAAAATAAACATCCATAAAATGTTTCTTTTTCTCTACAACCGGAAACAATTAAAACAAAATGATTTTGTCTTACTTCCAGGCAATCGCAATTGCAGACTCAATTGTTTCTTGTATAGTTGTTATCTAGGTTTAAATCTTTATTGCATTTTCTATGCGTTCATCTTGATGTTCAACTCTATTAAAGAAAAGCATGATGTCCCTTATTCTATTTTATGCTTTTGCACCTGGCAGCCATAAATGCAAATAGAAAAACGTTTCTTTTTACTGGAATGGGTCGTGGTAGTTGTAATGTAACAACTTTAGACATTCTGAAAGACATTAAATACAAACACGCTATCAAACGTCACTGTAGAAAAGAGAAAAATGAAACTAGAACAAGTTCTTCCAGCAACAGTCCAATTAAAATGACACAAGTTTAACTAATTGAAACGTCTAATGATGACAGAGGAAATTTAATTGTTTGTCATTTAGTTCTTGTTTTTTAATTGTCCAATAGCTCGGGTAAATATTGAACATGATGAAGTAATATTTTGCAATTTTTCTTTTCTACTAAAGTGCTTTAAGCGTAATTGTGTCATTGAAAGATAACTTCTTTTGGATGGAAACTTAAGTAAATTGCTAAGGAGTGCGCAGCGCTAAAGTTAAGAGTTAAAGATTGTATACAACAAAAAAATAGTAATATTAATACTGTTTAAATTTAAGTTTATTTAAATTTATAATTTTTTTTAACGAAATGTTGTCTTAATTTTTATATAAAAAATTGGAGCAGAATGTATGTCACCTTTTTCTGGATGGCTACATCCTCCATTAGCATTCTCTGCAGGTTGTGTATTTATTATGAAAAAACGTTAAATGCGTTCACACATAACCAAAATCAAATGAATGATAATTTGGGTGCATTGGTCAAGAAGAAAAAATCTTGAATGTTTCCTTACACCTGAAATAATTTGTTTAAATGATATTAACACAGTGTTCGTTACTACAACAGTTAAAAAAATCGGTTAAGAAAAGCAAGAGGAATTTGCCGCATTGACGTGATTTTTTTTCATATATGGCGATGTATTTTAAGACACTATTTGACAAGGTATTTTCTTTAAAATAAAACCATTTCTGTTGTTTCATTAATTTTCCGACCTTTATTGTATACTACTAAATTTTTTTTATAATTTATTATATATAAACTATACTTGGGCTTTCAAGGTCATTTATTTCCTTCCTTTTAAGTAAATAAAAGATTATTTATAATAATAATATTTATATATATTTTTAATATATTATAATTATATATTTATAATATTTATAATAATCTTTTATTTACTTAAAAGGAAGGAAATAAATGACCTTGAAAGCCCAAGTATAGTTTATATATAATAAATTATAAAAAAAATTTAGTAGTATACAATAAAGGTCGGAAAATTAATGAAACAACATAAATTACTTATCGGAGGGCCCGCCGAAATTTAAAAACACATTAAAATACTATCAACAACTATGGCACATTTTTTTGCACATATAAAAGTAAAATATAACACAGAACTCTGTTTAGTATTAAAGAAATATTGTAGAAACATTAAAAAACTAGCCAAACAAAATGAAAGACTAAAATATTTGCTTGACTGCCGAAGAAGGGGACTAATTCCAAAACACATAAAGAATACAACCAAGAGCACTAGACAACTTTTCACATCATCAAAAATATCACAGGAACTAGAAAAAACGGAGAAAAACTTTCAATTAAAAATACTTAATATAGAGATAAAAGAAACAATCTACAATATTAAGGACGTACGTAGGGAAATAAGTAATAATCAATATATACTTAAACGTTCCCTGAATGACGAAGAATATTACAATTTTATGACTAGACAAAAACAAAGATATAATCAATTTATATCAACAGATAAAAGAACGCATTCGTTTAAAATCAAAAATTTAAGAGAAAGACAGATGGAAGAATATAATCTTACATTTAATCCCGAATGGTTCATAAACTTGACGACTGTATTTTTTCCAACTGATTGTAAATGGCTACTCTCTCTAGGACCAAAGTTTGCTTTACCAGTTGATAACAAAAATGTTTCTACGATCAATCTTATAGCAGATCTAGAACAATGGCTACAGACTTTAAACGATGATGGCAAAAAAGAAATAATAAGAACAAAAATTGTAAACAGAATATTAACACATAAAAGGACATGTAAAAATAATCAGAGGGAGAAATTAATATTAAGCATCTATGACGAAACGAAGAAATTTCTTAAGCGATATAAGGACGAAATTGTTATAACAAAATCGGATAAGGGAAACAAAACTGTGGTTATATATAAAAAAGATTACGAAAGTAAAATGAACAAATTATTGGACGATAAAATTACGTATAAAACTCTTCGAACTGACCCAACTTTGAAACTTCAAAGAACAAATAATAGAATTATAATGGATTTATACAAAGATGGATATATTAATAAATACGAAAAGACAAGATTAACATCAGATTCTGCGACTGCGCCTAGATTATAAGGTCTCCCGAAAATACACAAACCTGATGTACCACTCAGACCCATTTCATCATCGGTGGGTGTACCTTGTTATCATTTATCTAAATACATAGGACATATTTTAAAGAATATTGTGGTAGAAGAGTATAACATAAAAAATGCAGTAGAGCTAAAAAGAAAGATGGAAAGAATATCTTTGGACGAAGACGATATTTTAATTTCTCTTGACGTGGTATCGTTATTCATAAACATACCTATACACTTAGCAATAAATAACATTATGACAAAATGGAACATGATACAGAAGCATACTAATATACCTAAGACAAGATTCCTTGAACTGTTAAAATTCTGCCTTAATGAAAATAATTATTTTATTTATGGAAATAAAGTGTTTAAACAAACTTATGGCATGCCAATGGGCAATCCTTTATCACCAACCATAGCAGACATTGTTTTAGATACTCTTTTAGACCAAAGCATAAAAGATCTAAAAGATGCTAACGTTCATATAAAACTGATAACAAAATATGTTGACGATTTATTTGCTATTATTAAACAAAAGGACCAAGATATTATATTGAAAACGTTTAACAGTTACCACACTAAACTAAAATTCACAATAGAAAAAGAGGATCAGAGGTCAATTGCATACCTTGACATGAAAATTTACAGAGAACAAAACAAATTAATAACAGATTGGTATATGAAATCTATTGCTTCTGGACGTTTAATAAATTTTAATTCAACAATGCCGATGAAATATAAGATAAATACGGCAAAAAATTTAATTAATAGAGTCATAAAACTTAGCAATGATAAGTTCAAATCAAAAAACTTAACTACAATAAAAGAAATTCTTAAGAAAAATAACTTCCCGCAAAACATTATAAACAAATTAATAAATAAAGTAACACAACATATAAAACCACAGGAAAACATAAAAGAGAAAACATCTGGTAACACACAATATTACGGAATACCATTTATACCAAGGCTGACAGAAAACAACAAAATTAAAGAAATAGTAAAAGAGGAGAACATAACAATTGCACATAAACCAAACAAAACAATACAAAATTTATTTACTCAGACGAAAACTAAAATTGATAAAAGAGAACAAAGTAATGTTGTTTATGAAATTAAATGCAACGGTACTGATAGAGAAGAGTGCGGCAAAGTATACATTGGTACAACTAAGAGAAATTTAGGTATAATGCTCTGAACACATTCGAGACAGCAGCTACCGACTGCAAAATGTCAGAAATAGAATGCATGTGTTTATATGAGAATGATTAATATGTGACAGCAAGGCAACAAGGCGGCAGGTTGTTGTCTGGGCTGAATTCGCCGCTGCAGTCAAATTAAACTAATTTCTATTTTTATTGGCGACAATAAACAGTTTAGTGATGTCAGTACTATAAGACATGTAAAATAATAAGTGCTTAAAATCTTTTATTATGAAAAACGAAAAGAACTATAAAAATATAAAATAAAAATTATTTATTTAAGATTTAAGTGTAAATCTACAATAAAACTGTAACAGGATAATTTTATTACATGCAATATTTAAGGAAAATAGTGTTGCTGGTGAAGACAATAATTGATTTATAATACAAAATATCTATTTATTGAATTCTTATCTGTCTCACGCAAGTGCTGCTTTATAGATTTGAGTAAAATTTTGTGAGGAGATCCTTTAGAACCTTTAACCAACGATTTTTTTTTTCGTAGAAAAATAGAGAAACCAATGTAAAATCATCCAACTTTACCGGTATAATTGCACTTAAACAGTTGTCAGCACATTTTAGTTTTGTATATAGAAATTTTAACACTTTTTACATAATTTTCAATATTTGCTTAAAACATATTTTTCGAAATTTGAATTAAAAAAAATAAAACTAGAAAGGCCACACCGACTAATTAAAAACAATACAATTGTCATGGCGAAAGTGTACGAAGAATCATTGTAAAAATTTCTGAGGAATGTATTAAGATGTACATAAAAATAAAAGTCCTTTTTTGTATGGACAACATTTAGTTAAAAATTTACTTCTGGTCTTAGTACTTGCTGGTTGAAGTACTTATATTAATTTCAATTGTCGTATGGGATATCTGTAAATACATAACACGATTGGTTTTAATAGATATCAAAAACTGTTGTTTTTAGTATTTTTTTTTTTTTAGTGGACAAGAAACTACGTGACACACATATATTTTCAATCTTAAAGACAATCCAAACGAATTATTCAACTCTTTAAATAGCCTCTTACAAAATAGTTAAAACATTTTTTTAATTATAAATCGGAGCTGCTTCTTTAAAAATCGCTTAAATGACCTCACTGAAATACAGTTAATTCGTATTTTTATTATGTAGCTGCTGCCTTCAAAATAATTATGTAGCTGCGTACAAGGCGACAAATGTTGCTAGCGTCATTTGCTGTCGTGTGTTCGTGTATCTTGCTGTGACGAATGTGTTTAGAGCATAAGAATTGACGAGCACAAGGCAGACATAAAAAAAGGAAAACAATCAACCGCACTAGCACAACATTGTGTTGATACTGGACATATGCTCTGAACACATTCGAGACAGCAGCTACCGACTGCAAAATGTCAGAATTAGAACGCATATGTTTATATGAGAATGATTAATTTGTGACAGCAAGGCAACAAGGCGGCAGGTTGTTGTCTGGGCTGAATTCGCCGCTACAGTCAAATTAAACTAATTTCTATTTTTATTGGCGACAATAAACAGTTTAGTGATGTCAGTACTATAAGACATGTAAAATAATAAGTGCTTAAAATCTCTTATTATGAAAAACGAAAAGAACAATAAAAATATAAAATAAAAATTATTTATTTAAAGATTTAAGTGTAAGTCTATAATAGAACTGTAACAGGATAATTTCAGCACATAAAATATTTAAGGAAAATAGTGTTGCTGGTGAAGACAATAATTGATTTGGAATACAAAATACCTATTTATTGAATTCTTATCTGTCTCACGTAAGTGCTGCTGTATAGATTTGAGTAAAATTTTGTGAGGAGATCCTTTAGAACCTTGGTTCAAACACGGATTTTTTTTTCGTAGAAAAATAGAGAAACCAATTTTACCGGTATAATTGTACTTAAACAGTTGTCAGCACATTTTAGTTTTGTATATAGAAAAATTTTAACACTTTTTACATTCTTTTCAATAATTGCTTAAAACATATTTTTCGAAATTTGAATTTAAAAAAAAAAAAACTTGAAGTGCCACACTGACGAATTAAAAATACTACAATTGTCATGGCGAAAGTGTACGAAGAATAATTGTAAAAATTTCTGAGGAATGTACTAAGATGTACATTAAACTAAAATTCCTTTTTTGTGTGGACAACATTTAGTTAAAAATTTACTTCTGTTCTTAGTACTTGCTGGTTAAACTACTTATATTAATTTCAATTGTCGTATGGGATATCTGTAAATACATAACATGATTGGTTCTAATAGATATCAAAAACTGTTGTTTTTAGTATTTTTTTATTTAAGTGGACAAGAAACAACGTGACACACACTACTGTACTTATTATTGCTTTTTAGAATTACTTCTATATATTTTCAATCTTAAGGACAATCCAAACGAATTATTCTACTCTTTAAATAGCCTCTTACAAAATAGTTAAAACATTTTTTTTAATTATAAATCTGAGCTGCTTCTTTAAAAATCGCTTAAATAACATCACTGAAATACAGTTAATTCGTTTTTTTATTATGTAGCTGCTGCCTTCAAAATAATTATGTAGCTGCGTACAAGGCGACAAATGTTGCTAGCGTCATTTGCTGTTGTGTGTTCGTGTATCTTGCTGTTGCGAATGTGTTCAGAGCAATAAGCCTGATTTTGATGAAGTAAGAGTTTTAGATAAAGAGTTGAAAATAAACAAGAGATATACGCTTGAAAGTTTAAGAATTCAACAGAGATCGGAAAATGCAATAAACACCAAAGACGATAAGGACAACACCAATGCAAGTTACAATATAGTTTTAGTATAATAGAAGATATTGTGATGTTAACAAAAATTGCCTGTGATATTTTATAGTTTATATTATTCAATTTTTAAGTTTGTGTTTTGTTTCTTGTCCACTATACACCAAATTAATTTTAAATAACAAAAAAGATTATATGTAAGTAAAATTTTTCACATCTTATATTGTCGCTTTTTTTCCCCCAATTATGTTTATAAAAAAAATAAAAAAACAAAATTATTTTTATTTTTTACTTTTATATGTATGTGGTGCCAAATTTTTAATAAATTATCCCTGAGGAAGTTGGAAAATACCAACGAAACGTCGGATTAATATGAAATAAATAATCTTTTATTTACTTAAAAGGAAGGAAATAAATGACCTTGAAAGCCCAAGTATAGTTTGTATATAATAAATTATAAAAAAAATTTAAAACCATTTCTTTCGATTTTTTTGCGAGAGTTTTTTTTATAATTAACCAATTCATCTAAATTCTAATTGATTTATTTTGCTCGTTTATTAAAGGCATTCAAGAATTTTAATTCCTTATTTAAATTATAGTTCTAATCAATTTTGTTTGAAATGAATGCATTAAAAAAATCACAAGTCGTTGCGGGAAGGATTCGAAAAAGAATTATTTATATATTCAAAGCTCAGACATTCAAAGTATATTTCTATTTTCCAAAAATTTTTTTGTTTTCTTGAAACCCACTGCTATATATTTCGTTTAGAAAACTGTTACTCTTTTAAACTTTTCAATGGATTATTATTCTGCTCTTCCTCTACTTTTTTACTGCAAAATACCATCCACGCTTTAAAACTTTGTTACTCCAACAGACCTTTTTTTAACTACTCGATATCTAACCTTTAACCCACGCAGCAATCCAAACTGCAATGCTATTCACGATCTCCTACCTTTTAAACAAGACTGTTTTAACACAGCCACGAATGTCACACACATGTTTTAATTTTTTTCTAATATAAAAGGCAGCTTCAAAAACTCATCTACCTCGTCTTACATTTTCTGATTTTCATCTTTTTTTATACACATATCTTAAGCATCTGTTGTACTAAGCATAAGTGAGTCCGTCAAATAGGCTACCACGGCCATAAAGCAGTTGTTCTCCTTTTCCTAAGTTAGAGACTCCAGAATTGTTTCTGTTTTCTACAAGTTCACATTTTAAACAACATATCAGCCACGACCAGTTTTTTTTTCTCTGTATTAAAATGTCCATGCTGGGAGTTAAACTCATGACTCCTGAACTTCTGTTTTACACTAAGCTGAAATCCTATAAAATTAAGCATAAGGGCTGCTCTTATTTTGTTCATACACAGCCGACTTGTTATGGCCCAACTACAATGTGATAAGCTAGCTTAAGATTAATATTGAAATTCTAAAAAAGCCTGTTAAATGCTTAAGTAAACTATTTATGAACTTTAGGTGATTTAAATGTACTAACATTAAATTCAGTACTTAATTTGTCACAGTTGCATTTTTATGTAAATTTCTAAATAAGTAAAATTCAAAAACAAAAACTCAATAACAGAACATATTTTATTTATATAAAAATTTTCATAAACATAATTTATATTTATTTCGAAGTTTTAAGAAATGTGGGAAAAAAGCACGTAGTTTTAACCGACTTCAAAAAAATGGAGGTTATCAATTTGACTGAATGTTGCTTTGTTTTTTATGTTTGTGTCTCAGTCATTTCTGAACCGATTTTGAAAATTTTTGGTAATATGTGCTTACAGATTGGTCCCGTTTTAAAAACAGTTCATAATCTTAAAAATTTAAGGGTGTCCCCATAAAACATACATATTTTTTAAGTTTATTATGAACTGTAAAGGGCACTTCTGTTAAAATTAAAATGACTGCGTATTACTATAGCTCCCAGCTGGCCATTATAGTAACAAGTTCAAAAATTAAAAATTATAACTTAAAGGGTGCGAAAATAGTTCATTAAATTTAATGTATATGGCCATACTTTTGACATACGCTTGAAATATACAGCGAACCTGTATTGTTAAGTCCGCTGTAACAACACGTATAAATTTGGATATGGAAGTGGAAGGTTGTCCCTATAGTTGATGTAATTTCAAGTATGTGACCAAACATTTGAACCGTAATAGACAGAACGCTGAAACTTAAAAGAGACCTGCATTGGTAACCCCGCTATATCAGCGAGTTTATAATTTGAATTTAGAAATTAAAGGGGTGTCCCATAATTGATGTAGATTTACTTATATGGTCCTATCTTTTGAATTGTTATAGACAAATGCTTGCAGAATGTCAGAATGTCGTTATAGTAACAAGTATTAATTTATAAAATTATAAATTAAAGGGTGCCCCAGTAGTTCATTAAATTTGATGTATATGGCCATAAATTCAAACAGCTGTAGACAGACGATTGAAATTTACAAAGAACTTGTATTACTAACTCCGCTATAACAACAAGTATAAGATTTGGATTTGGAAATAAACGGGTGTCCCAGTACTTGATGTAATTTGCTGTATGTGGACGAACCGTTATAGACAGACAGCTGAAATTTTTAAGTTACTTGTTTTGCTAAGTCCGCTATAAAATGAAGCTTAGAATTTAAATTTAAAATTTAAAGGGTGTTCCTAAAATTGATGTAAATTTTTTCTATATGGCCGTAATTTTTGAACCATTATATACAAACACCTGTATTTTAGACAGAATGTGTACTACTTTGTTTGGTATATTGAGAAGCAAAAAATTTTAAATTATAAATTAAAGGGTTTTACAATAGTTGATCTAATCTGATGTATATGGCCAAACCATTGAACCGTTATATACCGACGGTTGAAATTTACACAAAACCTATTGCTAAATCTACTACAACAGCAAGTATATAATTTGAGTTTGGAAATTAAAGGGTGACCCTACAGTTGTTATAATTTAATGTATATTGCGAAACTAATGAACAGTTGAACAAGTAGAAAGTTTGGAGATATAAGGGTATAATGTAATCTAATTTATGTGGCCATACTCTTGAACCGTTATAGGTAGACAAATGAAATCTTTTTTGAAGTCCGTTTTTTTTTGTAAGAATTATTCTTGTGTTTATTAAAAACAGACAAGAAATTAAAAGAATCTTGTTTATTCCCTACACCACAGGTAGAAAGGGGTATATTTAAGTTTCGCAACCCATAAAGTATGTATTCTAAGTTCTTATGCATAGCAAAGTCAATAGAGCGATGTCCCTATATCCATCCAAAATCAACAATGCCAAGGCATTAAGCAATTTAGCAGACATGTTTTTTTTTTTAATTTTGCTATTGAAAATCAGCCATATTGGTCCATTAAAGTAAAAGCAATATATTGATCACTGTCGGTCTTTATAGCAATGTTTCCATATAAATAAATGAATGTAAAACGCAAAGCAAAATCAGCTGCAGCCATATGGAATCATTTATCAGTTTTATACTTTGCTTAAGGAACTCACATTTGATAACATTTCGCGAAATGCTTTCTCAAGTACATTATAGTTTAGATTTATTGATTGATGATTTAGATTTATAGACGCAGTTTCTTAATTTGGCTTAAGTTAGCTTATGCACATTATAGTAGGGCCCAAACTGATGGAAGTAACAATTTATGCAGCTGTGTGCTTTCTTAGCTAAGACAAAATCCATTGTTTTAAACAGGCATTATTAACTTTTTATAATGAAGGTATGTAAAGGATTGTCGTATCTTGTTGATAAACATCAGTAATTTAATTATTAATTACACATCTTCAAATATAATATTTAGCCAATCAAAGCATTGCAAACTGATTGTCATGCAAACTCAAATTTCATATAATTATTTTTAAGATTACAACCTTTATAACTAATGAAAATAATAGTTATTTAAAAGAAATTTTATATTTACAGTTAAAAAAATAACAAAAATGATTTCAAATAAACATAAAAGATAAAAACTGTTGTAAAAAATTTTATAAAACTTATCACAATTTTATTAAAGAAAAAACTTTTTAACAAATAAAATGTAATAAAAAAGTTCAAAATACTGAAAAGAACAACACAAAAAAAAAACGCACACAAAACTTGGATAACAAGATAAAAATATAGAAAACAAGACCCTCGGGAGATGGAAAAGCTGATGAAACAACATAAACAAATTGTAAATATCCAGTAAATGTTTTGGTCAGAATTTATTATGAAAATTGAAATAAATCAGGTAAAAAATAAAGTTTTCCCTCAAACTTTTTATGATAAAAATGGTACATGAAAGTGAAGCCATAGAAGGATTAAGGAAGTTGGAAGTGCAGAAAGTATTTATCAAATGCAATTCCCAACTTTACAGTTGATCAACCTTTCTGTGAAAGAAGCTAAAGAATAAACACCTCTAAACTGAAAAAAAGTTTTAAAGAAAAAATAAAATTTTTATTATATTTTAACAAAAATAGCAGGAGTACAGAAATGAAAAATAATGAATTTTCCTTCACTGTCTATTTTTTCTATGCTACCTACCAGCGAAAATATCAAACTATAAGGATCTAAAGTAATACCAGAAATCAAATAAAATCATTGCAAAACTTTTGATTCCATTCTATTTCTTTTCTTTTTTGCCATTTGCATTAGTTTTCATTACTTTAAAGTTTAGTTTTGTATTCTTTTATTCTTTAACATTATTTTTATGCAAACGGGTAAACAAGACAGTCCTGAAAGTTGAGAAAATAAAAAAGAAAGAAAAATAAAAATAAAACTGCAACAACTATAAAGAAAATTTACATTTAAACTGTAGTTTATACAATCAGAAAAGTCGTAGAAAAATAAGCGAGTTTTTTATTTTTTTCCTTATTCTCTTAAAAACTGAACTTTGCGTTTGTTAAGATTTTATGAAATATTTTTTTTTATTATTGCAATAGTTTCGTTTAAAATATATAAAAAATAAAGACATTTTATTTGCGAAAAAATGTCTTTTAGGAAGATGAAAATTGTTCCATTTTGCTTGACAATAATGTATAAATAATACTTTGAGAAGATTGTTTTAATTAATGACCTTTTTTAATTGTTAAACATTACAATTTTGTTACAATATCTTAATTATTTAAGATCTTTTTTTACATTTTTGCTACTGACAAGCTTACACTTGTAGGCAAAAGCTATGTTCGGCTATGCCAAATCTTATATACCCTTCACCATATAATATGTAGAGGGTGGCTGATGAAAGCCGCTACCAAAAAAAATGCATAACTTTTTTTCTATTTAATGAATGTGGTCCCTTTTTTTTGCAGATTAATTCTTACATTTGACAAAAATGAATAACTGGGACACCGAAACAAGAATTTGTATTGTCCGCCGTTATCACGCACTGGAGTTCAAAGAGAGTATAAGCGCACATCTGGCGGTAATCCTCCGAGCAGATGGACCATAATGAGACTTGTACACAATTTTGCAGAGCATGGGACAGTCAACAGAAGACCTTACCATCGAAACCCTTCAGTTCGAACGGAGGAAATAATCGCTGCTGTAGCTGCTGCGATACAACACAATCCAAGAGTTTCGACAGGAAGCTTAACTGCTCAAATGGGTATAAGCAGACAGTCATTACAGTCAATTATGCACAAAAGATTTGGACTTATATTAAATTCAATTGGCCAACAAACCGAACGCTGCAGACTTGCCGATTCGCTTGGAATTTTGCCAGAAGATGCTTCAAATGGTGAAAGAGTGCTTCCAACCCACAGATACTCTATGAGACGGAATCGCATCCACTTCGTGTCACAGTGTGGTGTGCAGTTTCATCACGCTGCATTGTCGGGCCCTACATCTTCGAAGAAAACGGTCACCCCGTTACGGTTACTAGAGACCGTTACTTGAGCATGTTGAGAGAGTTTTTCTATCCAGAATTACGCCGAAAGAGAATTCCTTTTAACTCTGTGTGGTTTCAGCAAGATGGTACCTCCTCAAGTAGCCATACCTGTTATGACAGAATTGCGACGAAAATTTTCCATTAAGCTGATATCCAGAAACTCCATATTCTGTTGGCCACCCAGGTCGCCTGACCTTACTGCACCTGACTGTTTCTTGTGGGGGTTATTGCAAACAGGAAGCTTACAAAGCAAAACTAACAAATCTGAATGAACTAAAGCAATCCATTCGAGCAACAATTGCGGCTATTCCTGCCTCAATTCTCCAAGCAGTAATGAACAACATTTTGCTAAGATGCCGCACATGCATCAACGAGCGGGGGGGTCATTTAAATTCCAATATTTTTAAAACAAATCAAATTATATTTTATAAAATTGAATGAGCTTTAACATGAATAAAAGAAAATTGTATTCCATACACTGAAAAAAAGTTATTTGAGTTTCTTAATGTAGCAATATTCATCAGCCACCCTGTAAATATACTTTAGGAAAGTAACTCCAATAAAAAAGCAAATATTGGGGTGACAGAGCATTAAAATGTAAGAAAAAATATAATTAACTATATATAATTTTACATAAAAATACGATCGGCTCTTAATAGGTTAAGCATTTTTAAAAAATTTTAGTATTTCCTTAAAGATCTATTCAAAAGTTTTAAAATGATACCCATATTGATATTTTAAAATATTAGAAAATTTCAGAGACCCATAACTTGGAAAATATGGGCGAGCGCCAATGTTTTCTCTTGATGCTTTTTTCTTATGTTTTAATTCTCTATCGCCTCATATATTTATTTTTTTGATTGCAGTTACTTCACTCTTTCAAATGATATGAAAAAATTAGAGGTAGGCGTGGTGTTTTGCCCGCTGCCGCGAAGTACAAGCACCGATCATGATGATTTCCAATAGCACTGTGCCTGATCGATTGGCGTTTTTAATTTTTCTCTAGCTAATTTAGTGCCTCAGCAAAATTGGATACAACACTAACACGGACAGACAGAAGGACAGATGGACACCACTCAATCGACTTCGCTATTCATAAGAAGTCAGAATATGTATACTTTATGGGGTCGGAATTGGATATAAAAATTAACAACAGAATGACAAACTTAGTTATAACATTTATCCACTTTTTGTAGTGAAGGGTATAAAAACGAAAATTTAAAAAAGAAATTCAAAATTAGAAGCATCCGTGGTCTTTTGCCCGCTGCCTCTAAGGACATGGAACGAACTAGCTGATTTTCAATACCAAAATTTTCTTGCCTTTGCAAAGTTAATTTTAACCTGAACATGGCGGACAGACGGACATCGCTCATTCGAGGCCGCCATGCATAAGGGACTGGAAAAAGACCTTTGGTAAAGGGTATTATAGTACTAAATTTCTTTAAATATTTTCTTTGTTTGGTTTCCTTTTT
Source organism: Gymnosoma rotundatum (assembly GCA_916610165.2). NCBI lineage: Eukaryota > Metazoa > Arthropoda > Insecta > Diptera > Tachinidae > Gymnosoma > Gymnosoma rotundatum. Next base: position 72,306,323 of record OU744340.1, read on the forward strand.
GGGTAATTTAGTTTTTGATTTTTGAACAAGATCTTTAGCTTAACTAAAAATTTTTATTTGTGTGTACAATGCTCATTTAAGGTAGAAAATCTGTGCTTTCTTTATTTGTGCATGCGTTCTGGGCCTGGAGGTTCTTTACTTAATTAAAAATTTTCAGATTTTCTAATAATTTGTTTAGGTTTCAAATAAACTTGATTGCTTGAGCAGTAAAATACCATCAGATAACTGTTCTTTTTCTTACTCGTAAGGGTTAATATAAAAGTATTTTTTTCTCATTTTGATTATATTATTAGATATTCCCGCTATACATTGCACCGCAATGGAAATATACGACCAATGTTTTAATTCATTTTGGTTTTTTTGTGTTGCATCCTTCACAACAAAAACTTTTCACTATGTGTGGAATGACCACGATCACTGTCCCAATCCATCTAGTATTTTGCTGGACTATGCATGTTAATAAGGATGTTTCTTATTCAACAATTCAGGGCGCTGTAATATTTGTTCACTTTGTAAGGAGGCTACCTTGCCAATTATTTCAGTCCAGCTAGTTTTTTCCTACATATTTGAAGAGTAATATAGTAGCACGATAATAAATAATTACTTTGTCTCAGAATGCAAACACGTGAAATATAAAAAAATAGTAGCCTTTTACTTACATTGATTTTAAAAAGAACTGGTTCAACTGGTTCCAGCCCTATCCAATAATAGCCAACTTCGAAACAAAATATATAAATTATTGTAAAACCCCTCGGAGTTCAAAACGAATTTTAAAGTCCCCAATTAATGCACACATTCCAAAAATGATGTGACAGCCTCGTAAATAATAAAGACAGGTTCTTTTGGAAAAAAAAATTTGGCACATTGTTTCCTATTCCGGGAATTTATATGTTAAAGTAAAAAAATTATATTTGATTAATAATAAAATCTCTATTCGTTTTGATTTTGTGGCACACAAATTCTATAATATAGAATATAATATAATAATATAGAATCTATATTTTATTTCTTAACGTATTATTTTTTTAAGTTTTTGAGGCAAATATCAATCAAAAAATTAAGCACGAAAAACATAATTATAATAATTATATAAGCTTTCCTCTGACACCATCTTCATCCATATCGCGCATATGTTTAAGTTATAGGAACTTCCTAAATCTAGCAACCTCATCATTTTTTATTTTTGTTATAAAAATTAAAACTATTGTATAATAAGTTTACAAAAAATTTTTTACCATGATAATACAGCCTTGTTAATTGAAAAATTTTATTATAAAACCAACCATACTTTACTTTAGGGAATTTATTTTATTTTTTGCTTAATTGTTAATTTTTTACCTTTTCCCCTCTTTATATATGTACTAGATGAACCCGGTGTGCTTCGCTACACCCCTCGTTATTAAATAAAATTAAAAGTTTTTTATATATTTACTTCAAAAAATGCACAAGATATGACGATATTAAATTTTGGGTTATATGGGCGAGGCCACGCCCCTTTGTCCACTCCCAACTTTATATAGTCAAGAATATCCTATTGCGAAAATTTAATGACGATTGGTCCAGTAGTTAAGACTATATTACGATTTTTAATTTTTCTAAAAAGGGGCGGGGTCCCACCCACTTTTCTCCTGGTACGTATTCCTAATTATCCAATACCATATGTACCAAATATCGTCGACGTAGGTAAAAAAATGGCCAAAATATGGCGATTTAAATTTTTGGGTTATATGGGCGGTGTCACGCCCCTTTGTCCACTCCAAACTTTATATAGTCAAGAATATCCTATTGCGAAAATTTAATGACGATTGGTCCAGTAGTTAAGACTATATTACGATTTTAAATTTTTCTAAAAAGGGGCGGGGTCCCACTTTTCTCCTGGTACGTATTCCTAATTATGCCAATACCATATGTACTAAATATCGTCGACGTAGGTCAAAAAATGGCCAAAATATGGCGATTTAAATTTTTGAGTTATATGGGCGGTGTAGCGCCCCTTTGTCCAATTAAAACTTCATATAGCCTATTATTCCTTCCAGAGTCACAGTAACATGCTGTGAAAATTTCAGGAAGATCGGTCCAAGGGTTTGGCCTCCTATAAAGCACAAACAAACAGACAGACATTCATTTTTATATATATAGATATTGAGAATTCCAGGTAAATTTTTGCTTATTTTTAATTTTGTGCATTTTTAGCTTTAGAGTACCGCATGGTGTTTAGATTCAGAGTGTTGTTATTTGGTGTACTACTAAAAAGTATCTTAATTAAGAAAAATTAAATGTATTGAAGAAAATTTGGACAAAGGACACACCTACCGCCCATTTAAAAACTAAATTTCGAATACTGATTACATACACGCAAAGAACCATAATCTAAGAGCAACATATTATGGTTGTATTATATAGTTGTTAACAAAACATAGTATTGTTACATTTAATAATAATAATAAACCCGCTCTTGCAAGCATATTGTTGTCCAACAAAAAAATAACTAGGTAAAATCTAAAATCAATTATGTTAAAATATAAACAATAAATTGTTAAATTAAAACATCATAATATGATTGAAGATGACATTTTATATAATTGAATTATAATATAATCCCGTGAGTGCAAATATTTCCTTATATAACAGACTTACTTATTTTATGTGTAATTTATTATTGATTTGTTACAAAAGTTATCCAAAAATAATAATTTACAAAAAAAAAACAATTTTTTAATTATTATATATAATATAGACTACAAGAATCATTTACAAAAAAAATATATAATCTATAAGCCCAAATAACGGCATCTTATCTTTATATTTTCCTGCGTGAACATCCATTAATGGAGTAAACGTGATATTCTCGTATTGAAGATATACGGTCCATAATATGTATTCGAAACTGACAACAGATTTATTTAAGACTTCGAATACGTTTATCTGGCACCTGGAAACTATTGTTGATGTATAATATGACAGGTTTAAATAAATCACATAGTTAGCTGAAGCAAATGCATCTCTTTCTCACTTTTTCCATTTGCTCTTTGCTGTTGCTTCGTTTATAATGAAATGTTTTATAAATGCTAAGACATCTAGTTTTTTTATTTGCTGAAAAACATGTAGTGCAGTTGCTATTTTTAAGCAAGCAATTTAAACATAAATCATATCATGCATAAATCCATATGTTTCAACTATTTTTGAAATGTTTTGCTTACCTTTTCATTTGCTTTCATATTTTATATATTATTTGAATGTTTTATTTTATACATAAATTTTTATTTATTTTTATTTTCTCTAACAATAAAAACAATTTCAACTTTAAGTTAACAAAAAACTACTAAACTGATAGAAAAGCAGTCTGTCAAGACCTTGAACAAAATGTTTTTAGGCGCAAACATTATTTGGTTTGCTTTTAATCATGCTCTGATTAATAAAACTATATTATGTTTAAATAAATTAAAGCAGCCATGTTGCACTTTTTGTGCACAGTAACCATATAACGGTTAAATATTAACAAAAACGTGCTAATCGTAACTTTGTGTTGTTAAAAACAACTATGATTTGTCGTCTTAAAATTTACAATGTTACAAAAAACATATTATGGTTATGGTTAGATATTGGTTATTGTATATGGTCCTGTCATATATCACTTAACATAAAAATACTATAACCCTTACATACGTTATCCGATCCTCATTAAATTTGGTATGACATTTATTTTATATTAAAATAAAAATCAATACTTATTTATCAATATAAAAGAAAATGCAAAAAAAAAACCGATAAAACGAGTTTAAAAATTTGTTCAACAAGCTAAAAGACAATGCTACAACTTTTCTCAAATAAAATTCTCTTAAACTTACATAAAACAAAATGGCAGTGTAATTTTTATTCGCGCATTATCACTTTGAACAAAGAAAAATAAAAACGAAAAAATCTATTTTTCGAAAAACAAATTAATATTACCAAAAATATCACAGAATATCATAATATTGTACATGTTTAAATTTTAAAATAATCCCAAAAGTATAAAAAGAATTTTTATCTTACTTTACTTTTCCCACCACGAAAACTTTTTCTTAGGGAATTTCTAATATATGACACAGTTTTCCTTTGTGTTACAGTGACAAATTATTAACATGTAAAGATTTAATAAATTTATTGCATCATTATGATTTCACATTTAAAATGTTAGTTTGAGTTAAAAGAATACATAAGCAGATATGAAAGAAATATATTTTACCACTTTCGGATACATTTATGAATTTATATTACTGTAAATTCAACCTGTGCAGCATTCTTTTTCATTTACATACAATTCTCAGCCTTCCAGGTTTTATGTTTTTTTCAGCGTGACCATTTTAGCACTTTCGGTGCTAGATTCAGCACTTCTTTTGTTGATTTAGCAGCAAAATTACCGATTTAGCACTTAGCACTATTTTTAGCGCTTACCAACTCTTTATTTGGCATTTTTCAGCAGTTTTAATTAATTCAATTTACAAAATGTTCCACAAAGTAATTAATGCACATTTCTGCAAAACACTACTTTTCGCGTGTAACAATTGAAATAATAGCACTTTTTGATATCTCTGAATTAAAAAGTTGTATGTTCAAATCCTACTGCGGATACCTAGAATAAATTTGCCTAAGTGCATAATATACGCGTTTGTATGTACACATGTGTATGTCAGGGTTTAAATTGTTTGCTTAAAACTAGCAACAGCACTAAAATATTTGCTTTGCTTACATGTTTTTCAGCAAATAAAAAAACTAAATGTTTCAGCATTTACAAAACATTTCATTATAAACGAAGCAAAAACTAAATGCAAACAAAAAAAGGAAGAAACGCATATGCTTAAGCTGCAGCAAAGCAATCAGCAACGCATTTATTTTGAAAACGTTTGCTCTTGCTTAAGCAATTAGTTGATGTTGGTTTCTTCTTTTGCTGTTGCTTTGCTGCAGAAAGAAACACATAGTCAGCTAAAGCATGTGCGATTCTTTCTTTTTTTTCATTTGCTTTTTGCTTTTGCTGCACATTTTGCCACAGCAACAGTCAAGCAACTACATATGCATTATATTGATATTTAATTTAAAGACTGAAATTTTATTTTTATTGTGTTTTTGAGACTCTTTATGTTGAATTAATGATTTATTGTTTTAAGAACTTTGGTTTTTTTAATGCAAATAAATATTTCTAAGGCAACATAAGCATAAATGATAAAACGTTGAACTCTACAAGAAAATATTTGCTTAAAACTAAGACATTTTAATTTTGGCACTATGTTTTAGCACTTAAAACTATTTTTTAGTACTTTTTTGGTACCAATTTAACTCCGAAAATTATTTGGATCTGGTCACACTGATCATGTTGCTGTAACTTCAGCCACTGATTTAAAATATCACGAATCCGAAAAAAGACATTCATCAACGATAATCGTGCAAACAGGTGCAGCTGAAATTTACATATTAAAGATTATGGCCCATATTCATATTTATTAACTAATGTCGACTCTTGTTAAAGTATACTCTACAATAAAAGGCTCTTATTATCTTTTTTGCTTTCATAGTCAAGAATAAAGTATACTTTAAGTTTAGCCGCCTTCCACTGGGTGTCAACTGTAATTTGATAAATGTTTTTATACAATTTCTAAACAAACATTAGAAAAAAGTAACCTGTTTTTATTTGTTCACTTTGGTATAGAAATCAGAAAGAGTATTGTGTTCTTAAACCATGTATAATAATTTTGGAAAAATTAGTTAAAAACAGCTTTAGGTAGTTTTAAATTTAGAGTTGACTTTCTCGCCAAAAGAATATTTTAAATTGTCTATGATTGAATTAGAGTCAACTCTCAAGTAAAACCGACTTTAGATCCCTTAAAGAATACTTTATTTTAACTATGAATATGGGCCTATATATTTATGTTACAAATATATTTTTGCTAACTGTACCTTAAATATGACCAATAATCATCGGTGATGTAATTCTAAGCAGATGCCAGGTTGCATTTTTAATAAATTTTTAAGTGTTCGTTATAAAAAATTTTTGAGTTTGGATACTATAATGCCAAGCAAAATGACAGTGATGTTCCTTTTAATCTTTATTTTTTAGTTGCAATAATAATTAATAATTTCTAAAAAATGTTCATTAATATTTTGCAAATAATCCAATTAAAGTGTTTTCTCTTAAAATATCACAAAAAAGTGTTGAATTTTTCATCGATTTTAATCATTTTTGGCCAAACACGTAACAGTGTGTACGTTCTTACTAAATTTGTATGAAAGTAAGAATAACAGACTAACACATATTTGGCAACAGGCTGGTCAAATTTAAATTTAAATAATTTAAAACAAAAACCGACTGCAAAACGGATTTTAGCTGTCTTAGACGGTTCAAAGGTATGGCAACATACATCAAATTACATCAACTGGGGGACACCCTTTAATTTCCAAATTCAAATTTTATAGTTGTTGTTTAAATAAACTTTTGGGGAACCCGTTAATTTCTAGTTTTGAATATTTATACTTGTTATCATATCGGTTATAGTAATTGGCGTTTTTATAACGGTTCAAAAGATAGGCCCATATATGACAATTTAATTCACCTATGGGGATACCCTTTAATTTTTAGAACAATTTTTTTATTACTTTTTATCGTTGGAAGTTGTAATGATACGCAAATTTTGCTTATTCTTAAAGTGGTGCCCTTTACCGTTTATAATACACCTAAAGAACATTTGTGTTGTATGTATAATTTTTAAAATTATGAACTGTTTGTAAAATGAGAAGAAGAAATAAATTGATAACAGCGAGGTATTAGTTGCAAATTAATGATTTTGTCTACCATGATATACTTCCAACATTTTATCCCGTCATTTATGAAAATTTATTTATTGCGTTTAAAAATCTATAAGACAATTTTCGTTTATGCTTCAATTTTAACTGAGCATTTGAAAAAATCCGAAAAATATTAAAGAAAAAATTTCGTATTGTGTTAAACATACATTTACACACATTGTACAAATACGTAGAGACAAATGCTTAAACAGTTTACCAATATTCATCCTCGTATGGCAATGAAAACCATTTTAGTCAACGACAGAAAGCCAAGCGTTAAATGAATGAAAAACACACACACACACACACACCCACAAATATACAATGGTGGCTTGTGTAGTTCTTGTTGTGGCTCTGGCTGAAGTATGTATATGAGTGTTTTGGTGAAATAGTTTAACTTTGTTTTACTTGCAACCTCTGGTTGGTGGGTTGATTGTTGTGTTCGAAAATAACTTTGTAGATTCCAAGTAAATCCTGTTGGTGCAAAAGATCCTGCATTTTTTATTTTGTACCTTTTTTATTGTTTTGTTTTTTTTCGCAAATACCAACATTCATTGATGATGTGCTTATAGTTTTTGTATTTTTTAACATCTCTCACCTGCATCGTTTTTTTTTTTATTTTTTACCTGATAGAGAGATTGTTTTATTTGCGTTTTGTTTGCTGTTGTAATTTAAAACTAAAACAAAAAATAAAGTCATACACATTTAAGTGGATATAAAACCAACTTCGTTAGTTGGTTTTCACGACGGTTTTGGTTAAATTGTCCACAGCTTATTTTCTTTTTTTCTATGTTGTTATTTTTTCTTCTTGTTCATTTATTTAACTTTTAAAATATGGTTGACGTGGATTTTGCTGTTGATTTTTTATTTTATTTTCTATCTTGGTTTTCTTATTTTTTTGGTTGCCAAAGTTAATTGGGACAATTTTGTCTTTGAAGTGATGCAATGATTTTTAACTGAATAAGAAATAGTGCAATTTATTTTAAAAATTTAAAGCTTAAATATTACAATGTTATATATTTTTGTATTTTTTTTAACTTCTTTAAAGTTGATATAAGTAAATCGATTTAATATTTTATGGATATTTAGTGTTTATACTTAAATGGTTTGAATAAAAAATATTGCTATATAATTCACACATATATATTTTTTTTTTGTTTTCTGCTAACCATCGACTAATTCACGAATCTTTTTAAGAAAAAGGCGTTATTTTAATATTTCTTCTGGCAATGCCGTTTAAATTATATGAATTTTTTTTATAAGAAATTTATTAAAAATAGAGGTGAATTTTTTTGAACAATATAAGACAAGCTAAAAGATCTAACATTTCGTGGAGTTTTTCAGATGCTATGGACGTGGCATGATAAAGTTCAAGTGGTAATGAGCCCACCAATTAGTAATTAAACACATTTTTAACCGACCTTAAAAAAAGAAAGAGTCAATCACTTATAAACCGATAATAAAAATTTTACCTTTTTTAAAAATTTTAAAACTAAAGGGTTTCCCTTTACAACATCATGTTTTTTACGTGTATTATGAACCGCAAAGGCCACAACTTTTAGCAATGCAGAAACAAATAGAAAAATAAATCTACAAATTAAAGGGTGTCCCTATAGGTAACGTAACTTGACCTTTTTGGTCCTTTCTTTTAAAGCGTTACATGCAAATACTTGAAAATCAGGCAGAATGTCCTCTAATTTGTCTGGTAAAATAAGAAATATACGAATTAATGTGGATCCCTTTAGATCATTAATATAATAAATATATTCAATCTTTTAAATTTTTATAACCAGATAAGTAAAATTTTTAAACAACCTTAATTAAAAGGCGCTCCCATAACTGATGTAATTTGATCTGTATAAAACAGCTATAGACAAACATGTGAAAATTACACAGAATGCCCATTACTATATCCAGAGTAAAAACAATTATAAAAATATAGTATTGCTACGAAAATAGAATATGGCAACCCCTGTTGTTGTTATCCGTATGAGCGTGGTGAATAAGTTTATTCAATTAATGGTGTGTATAGAATAATACCACAATTAGCCAACGAAAGCTGAGCAACCTCAATGGTTCCGTTGGTAGAGGTGCGTACTGTTAAACAGAAGATCGTGGGAAAACAATAATTGTTATAAGCAATTAAAAATTGAGAAGCAGCAGTACAAACCTCCCGAGAGGCAAAAGACAATTATTGTGTAAAGCCATGGCAGATAATTAAGTGGAGACGTCCAATTTAATACAGAGTAACAGATAATTGTCAAGACGCCCTTTACAACAAATAGTAAGAGCATTAGCGGTTAACTCGGGGAAGTGTAACAGCAAGACGTGTGTTGTGACTACTGGATTAAAGGAAATGACTGGCTTGGAGAAAAGGAGTAGTGGAGATGTCTGTGGATGGTTAAGGTTACTAAACAAGGCATCGAATAGTTCATGTCTCGCCGGAGTAACACAGTAGTGTAGCGTGAATAGCTGCGTTTGTAATAATAACGCGTGTTTAGTAAATACGAAACCATGGGATTCACAAGACCGGTAGAAGTAGAAGAAGTATAGCCAGAGAAGGCCACAAAGTGAAGAATATGGAGTTTATAATGAGCCACAGTGGTATTTGCAATCAAAAAGAATCCGTACGCTTGTCTGCAAACAAGGGAAAAACATAACAGTATTAATTAATAGTTGAAGTAATTTGATGTAAACTGTCAATCTTTTGAACTAGTGTGAACTTATAAAATTTTAACAAATTGTGTTTTAATGCATCGGCAATAAAAGAAACATGAAGGCTTTTCTAATGTACGCTGCTTTAATTGTGATGATTAGTAGTACGCAGTTTAAGATATCCTCCTTTAACTAAAACAACTAGTTCAATTACCACTTCCTTTTTTTGCGATCCCGAACCAATGCAATGTATATTGTAAGCGAGTGACTTAATATGACAATCACAAAAGCAAGTCATTATATAGTAATTTCTTTTAAGATAATGTCTAATTTTTTGCTGGGACCATTTCAAACATTTAATTTTTTTTCTGTTTTATATAAAAATTAACAGTTTTATAATGAGAGAGAAACGCGGTAGAATATAAAGCAATCTCTTTCGGTAAGAGGATGATATGACTATTTAAAAGGAAAGCAAGGAAAATGCTAAAGTTGGTATATAAATTTTTTCTTTCCATCTTAAAATTAGTTGATAATGAGATCCTTCTCGTATTCTTTTCACTCACATTGGTTGGTTATTTAAGTGATGCTTACGACGTATGACGAATGCTTGAGACGGGCTTAGGGATTGAGAGAAAGTTACATTACATTCTGCTAATCTCTTAATTTTCCTGTTTACTTTTAAAATAAATACATCATATCATATTATTTCCGTACTTTTACAATTAGAAACAAAAAGTTACATGAACAAAAGCCTGACTAAAATATATACTTTCTTTTGCTTATAAAAATCTTAAAGAATAACAGCCATAAAATTTGCTCTGTTTACATTTTGCCATCACTCCAAACTTCCGGAGTATCACCTACTGTTGTAACATAAATAAAGCAGTCAGCCAAAAAAGATTAGAAGCATGAAATGGAAAGCTATGCAGCAAACAGTGAAATTGAATACAATACCAAAAGGAGTCTAGTTGTCATTTATTTGACGAAACTGTTAAACTAAGTGCCAGCACTTGCAATAATCATTTTCAATTCGGAAGCAGGCGAACTAAAACGGATCCAGAATTATGATCCAAAATGGATCTGATTTCAAAAATTAAGAGAACTTGGTGCACTGTGAATCTACAATAAAAAGCAACGTTTGTGGGTGAAAATTATTGCAAATGTACAGTGGAAGATAGATCCAAGAATGCTCGAATAACAACAATGATGCGAGAACGTTATTATTCAACCCGGCTTAACTCAGCCAAATAATTGAAACCAATGAAGTGGACAGTCTATTCGTATTCTTCAGTAATTGCTCCTTGATGCAAGAGGTAACTGGGAAAATTATATTTTCATTTAGTAAATCCATATTTTGTAAGAAAAACTGAATATGGCCTCCCCATATCCTGTTTCTAAAACAAAGCTTTATGCGGAGAAGTATGTGGCCACCTGTCTTTAATTTTGTAGAATATAATATTTGTAATAATTCTTGCGAAAAAAACCGACTTCAGATTTTATTTGTCTGCCTATAACAGCCCAAGTGTATGGCCACATGTATTAGGTTACATTAAATATTGGGATACACTTATATCTGTTGTAGTAGATTTAGCAATCAGGTTCTGTGTAAATTTCAACCGTCTGTCTTATTTATTATTATTATTATTTATAATATAATATTTTTATACTTCTTATTATACCAAATAAAGTAGTGGAAATTCTGTATAAAATTAAGGTGTTTATATACAACGGTTCAAAAAATACGGCCATATAGAACAGATTACATTAATTTTAGGAACACCCTTCAATTTCTGAATTCAAATTATAAGCTTCATGTTATAGCGGACTTAGCAAAACATGTCCCTTGTATATTTCAGCTGTCTGTCTATAACGGTTCAAAAGTTTGGTCACATAAACTAAATTACATTAACTATTGGAACACCCTTAACTTCCAAATCCAAATTTTTTACTTGTTGTTATAGCGGACTTAGCAATACAGGTTCATTGTATATTTCACTCGTCTGTCCACAACTGTTCAAAAGAATGGCCATAGAGATCAAATTTATTTGAACTATTGGCGCACCCTTTAATTTATAATTTTTAATGGTAATACTTGTTACTATAACGGCCATATCAATCGACATTCTGTCCAATTTGCAATCGTTTGTCTATAACGGTTCAAAAGATAGGCCCATATATGTAAAATTACATCAATTATGGGGGCACCCTTTAATTTTTAGAATTAGTTTTTTTTTTAATTTTTTTTGGGCGCTGAAGTATCTCGCAGTCATTTTTAATTTTACGGAAGTGCAGTTTACAATTCATAATACTCGTAAAAAATATTTATGTTTTATGGGGATACTCTTTAATTTTTAAGATTTTGAGCTGTTTTTAAAACGATTTCAATCTGTAAGCATAGTTAATCATATTACCAACAATTTTCAAAATCGGACCAGAAATTACTGAGTTCTAGAGGCACAAATATAAAAAAGCAGCAATCAGCCGAATTGTATAATCTCCTTCTGTTTTTGAAAAAAGGAGACCAATTGTCTCCTTTAGGTTGTAATTTGACAGCTTTTTTACTTCCTACGTATGTGTTCGCCAGTAACTGACAAATTGCCATTCATTTGTTAGAAAAGTGAGACCAACTAACACGAATTCAACCCATCAAAAATTTATATTTTCTTTCTTTCTGTAAAAAAAAAAACATCCAAACACTCCACACAACAGAAGACATGATATAAACAGTTAATATTGTTATTAATGAGGTCATGCATTCATATACATGATAATTAATTACAAATTCATAAAAATTTATGATTGTATGTGTAAGATGTATGTGCACACACGTACATATGTATCTTTGAGTTTATATTACACAAACAATAATAAACAAAATCATTAAAACAATAAAATACAGCTGCTGCTGCTTACAATAGCAAATTTTGTTTTTTTTTTTTTACTTCTACAAGTAGACAAGCTTTAAAGTTGTTAGCGGTGGAAAAGAAGGTTGGCTCGAATTTGTAAAAAGAACGCTTCTGCTTGAGAAAATTTTTTGAAAATTTTACAAGCCATTGTTATGCGAAATTCAAAACAAATATGTTAGTTCTATAAAGAAGCAGAAAAAATTATGAAATCTAATTGAAATTGAGAGAATTAGTGATCAACGCGAAAAGTTCAAAAATTGATAAAGTTTTTAAAATGCCCTCGTACACTAAGCATGTTTCTAAATCTTGGATAACTTTATTGATTTCGGTACATTATGATATCAGTTTTTTTCGCCGTCTTTAAAAAAAGTTATCAATTTGTGTGTATTTTTTATTGTACTTTACTTCAGATTTCGGCAACTTTTGAAACGATTTTGTAATATTCCTTTTTATTTATTTTTTTAATTTTTTTTCATCATTTTGTCCCTAGTGCCGATTAAGGCTTATAAGGTGCTATTTGGTAACATAATCTTAAATGCTTAAATTACTAATATTACATGTGTATTTATAAACGTAAATAATATAAAGATCCCCAGCAGAAAAATGTATTGGCAAATAAAACACAGTCCTTAATGCCTTGTTCTGTGTAGACTGAAGTAATTTTTGCGTTTGGTTTTCTTTACATCCATGTATAATTGGTAGGTACGTCAATAGAGAATGATTTAATGATTGATAAATAAGCATTTTTAAATCAAAGGAAGCTTTATTCTTATTTTGTAAAATATTCCGATTGCTGATGAAGTTTTTGCCTTGATTTTGATAATGTGAAAATCCATCTGATACTGTTATTGGGGAATCTTCAATATGAACTAACATTATACCTTCAGTTCTTGAACGATTTTGTTTAAATAATTTTAATATTGTTTTCTCTGAGTTAAGGAATAATTTGTCTTATAGCATAAAAATATTGGTCTGTAAGACCTTTTTGTATTTGTATTGATAATCAGCACACATAAGTATATAGGCGTTGATTAAAATTAATGAGTTAAATATTTACGCTTATTCTGTTGTTTGAAAATCAATATTCTCGTTGTCATTATCGACATTTATCTATGAATTTGATATTTTGCAAGAAATGTGACGTTCGTATTGTCTCGAATTGCCGTTAATATTGTCGTCCGTGATTTTGGTGAAAATTTGAAAAAAATATTAAATAAACTACAAAAATAGTAGAAATTAAATTGAAAATGGAAAAATTGACCCCAACCAATTTTAAAAATTAGTTGAAAAGTTGTAAAAAAAATTCAGCCAGAGGTTTTCGAAGAGCCACTGTTCTTTCTATTTTAAGAAACAGTGGGAAATTAGTGCCACCGTTTTAAATGCCCTTGACCTACCAAATAGAATGAGTTTGAATGGCAAAAGTGCTTTACAAATTCATGTTTTACAAAATTCTTTTTAAAGGTAGTCGCAAACAAAATAATTTGTAAAGCTACTGGAGGCGGTATATTTAACCAGCTGGTACTAAGCGCCTTTGAAGAAACCGTAACAAATCAGCTCCAGTTCGAAAAGCGAGTCAATGGTATCGTCCTAGGAGTCTAAAGTGAGTGAAAACTTCATAAACAATGCCTATTTGAACGTGCTTTAATCATTTCAAATGGTAAGCCATGTTCCTCCAAGAGGTCCATTTCCGTTTATTGATTTTTGTTTTATTCAGCCGGAAATAACTTTCGAACCTTAAGTGAAGAAACAAAGCACTATATGAAATAGAAAACTTTAAATGTATCACTTTACTTTTATCATCAATCAGTGTCGGAAGGAAAACACATTTTTAAAACTTTTACAAAATATTCACTAAGTTTAGTCGACCTTTTTCTTTAATTAAAATGTAATTTTAAATAATTTTTGAGCTTGAAGGTCTTTTTTGAAAAGTTATTTTATTTTTTTTTGCAATAACAGACATTAAGTTAAACACTAATTTTTATTGTTTGTTTATTTATTGTAACTCATATTATTTCCTGAAGATGCCAACCGGAGTTTGGCGAAATATTGAAAAATAAAATAACTGTTCAAAAAAGACCTTCAAGCTCAAAAATTATTTAAAATTACATTTTAATTTTTACAAAATTTTAATTTTTAAGAAAATTACAAATAGTAAACAAATAAATCAACTCACTTAAATATTAGATCAATATGAGGTTACGTGACACATGTAGCCAGTGATGGTATATATTATCATAAATTGAATTGAAGTACAAACCCCCTTTTAAAGTATTTTTTTGTCCTTTTTTACTTAAACTTTGAAGTTGTTAAATTTGATCACACACAATATAATTTTAAAGAAATTATGACGTTTTTTACACATACTGCTTGTTAAAATCCGTTTAAATTCGCAGCTGTGACGTAGGCTGTACCGAACTTAAGATGAAAAAAATTTGTGGCGGCATAATATTTGTAAAAACAAAAACGAAGAATAGTTCCAGAGAATTATGAACAGCTGTTACGTTCAAGAGTAACTTCAACACTCAACTTGAAAGAAAAATTGAAAGCAACATCGTTTCAGTTTTAAAAGTATAAGTGTATTGGTAAACAAAATGTGTATGTATTAAAACTTGACACAAAACTTGAAGCAAAACTTGATCGTGTAACCCTTAAGTTATATATGTTTACACGTAATGTTTTGTAAAATTGTTAGGCTAAATATAACTTATGCAAATATTATATTTTTCATTATTACAAAACAACATCACTTTTAGTACCATTGAAATATTTACGTACTATTTGCTCAAAATGGCAATCATTGGTTTGAACAGCTGTGCGTTATTTATTAATAAACAGAAATATGTCGAAAATTCATGATACGTTTTTACATATTCTATAAGCGCAACTACATTTACATTTACTGTATAGCTACATTTACTTTACATTTACGATTTCTACGGTCGGCTAAATGTACCTTTAGGGAATATGTATTAATGTTGTGTTGAAGTGATTTTTGCCTCAAAATTGAATTTCATGATCAACTAAGCTTTTGAGAAATTATAAAATCTTTCTGCCAGAAGCCAACCGTTTTTGTGCTCTTCAAAAAATCAAATTGTCAATTGAACAAGATAAACGGATAACTGATTATAAATAAGTTATCAGAAAATTTTTCGAGTGTCCATAGTAAAAAACAGTGATAAAAAAAACTTAGGGTATGGTCAGATTAGTCAACTGTTTAAACAAAAGGACGTAACCACTAACTTATGGAACAAAACGTTGTACTTCTCAAAAACTCATTAAGAAATATAAGTTTGTACTCTTTACAAAAAGTGAGATATAAAATTTTCTATATTATAAATTGTTATTTTAAATGATACTTGTTAGGAGAAATTAAGTCAATATTTGTTAAAATTGTGGTTATGCATTTTTAATGCAATGATTAACTAATTTGTCTACACCTGTAGAAATTAATTGAATATTGATGCAAAGTGCTTAATCTGTTCAACTGTGATAAACAGACTCTTGTCAACCAAAAAGGTGTAATGCTAGAAACACAACTGGGACGAACGACGAATTTTGGGTCGTGAATATTCGTCGTCAAAAATAAAACACATTTGTGTATATGAAAATGCACACAAACATGACGTTGTACGAAATTCGTTATACGCCGCGAACTTTGCAATAGAATTACTTCTATATCTTAAACCAGCGAACGACGAACAAATCAGTACAATGTGACCATGCTTGACTTTAGATTCGAAGTATTTTAGTAAATAAAGTTTTTTTTACTTAAAAAATGTGTATAATTTCTTTTTGCACCATTTATAATAATGAGTTAAATATAAAAATAGTTTCAGTTGTGTTTTATCTGTTAAAATATTTTTTTTTGATGGCCACCTTAACAGCTTACAAAAAGTAAACTTTAAAAATTATAACAGCTGTATTTTTCATCATTCTTGTGCTTCATACGACGAATTTACACAAAGAATTTTTGCCTACGTATTCGCCGTGTTGGACGAAATTCGTCGTTCGACCCAGTTGTGATTTTCTAGCATAATTCAATAAAATTTTAATACATAAAATCAAAGGTGACTACAATTTAATATACATATATAAAAGTATACAGAATTTTTACCAACAGGTTGAGTAGAGTGAGTGTAACTAAATCCGCAATATTCAGAAGTATAGAAAAAAATAATAGTTTGAAGATGTTTCTATACAAAGGCGATTTTGATGTACAAGCCTCTATATTTTAAACCGCAATAGGCAAACATAGTAAGAAAACACAAAAACAAAATTAAAAAAAAACTAATCAGCCAGAACTTTAAATTTATAAAGAAGGTGTATCGCTAAATGCGATTCCAAATTGTACTTAAAGATAATAAAGTAAAAATTAAACTGTACTAGTATAGAGTTTTGATTTTGAGGTATGTGACCCCCCATTTGAAGTCTTAAAAGTACAAAAAGTTTAAAGGGTGCCCTATAATAAAAACAATATTAATGTGGATGACATTATCTTTTGAGACGGAACCATGTCTTTGATAATGTCACAAATTACATGTTACTGTGATCGCCACTACAGGAAATAAAACAAACACCGAAGGGTGATCTTAAATTAAAAAGAATATTGACGTGTATCGTGTTTTGTGGTTGCTACAGCAAAATACTTTGAATATAACACTAAAGAATGTCTTTCATGAAAGACATGCTTTTGACATATTTGTTTACAACTATTTTTTCTCTCGCCTTTTCTTCTTTAAACACCATATCTTTTTTTAATCCTACACTAACAGATTAGTTTCATTAAACTTTTTCTTGTTCCATGACTGTCTGTGCCCATATAATAATCTAATATTATAAATCAGCTAAACTTTATATCATTTTAATCTTTATTTTACCTCAAACCTCATAATATAACTTAAGATCTGTAATATATTTTTTTGAGATTTTGTAACCTTTTGCTATAAAAAAAGAGGAGGCTGTTTACAAATTAATACTACCCTAATATAAATACGGGCAGCGTTAGAAAATAAACACGATTTTGATGTAATAAATATTCTATTCGCTAAAGGAAACAAATATTATTCATTTTTATTTGTGTTTTATAAATCGCAAGAAAATGTTGAAATGAAAATTATTCATTCTGTGTTTTTTTTGTTTTGTTTATTTCTCTGCAGAATAGAAACACATCATCACAAAGATATATAATAATGAAAGCAATATTTATTAACATAAATTTGTAAGGGATATAATGGGGATAATCACAGTTGACCATATACTCAGTGACGTAAACAAAATCTTAAACATAAGCGAAAATAGAGAAATTTTCTGGGGTGGACAGGTGCCCACAAACAAAAAGGAAAATGTGCCTTGTTTTCTTAATTGCATAAGAAGGAAACGATTTTGTGGGGGTGGGGGTAAATTTTTTCTTGGTGTGGTTTAGTCGTGCCCAAAAAGGCCCTTAAATGCTAATGTACTTAAAACTTATTGAACCTAAAGAAATCAATCCCCATAATTTTCATCATGCTTATGCTCTAAAGGCTTGAAATAAATTTTATATAACAGGCAGTATGCAAAATTGTCACTTTTTGTTAATTATTTTCGAACAGCTAGATAACTAACTGCTCTAGTTCTTCTTCGAAAGCATCTCTTCATATAAATATTTCATGAAACTTATTGCTTATTTTATGACGACAGTAAAATGAAAGCAATTTTTTGCAGTATTTGTGGCAAATGCAGTTGTTGTGCCAATTAGATAATTTTCGTTTATGTATGGGAATAAATTATTGTCATCCAGATAAATGTATACGGCTATAAAGAACAACTAATAGTGAAAATTATCATCAATAAATCAATCTGTGAGTATCCTAGTTTTTCAGGAATTTTCCGTAATATAAACCAAAAACATTTAGTTTCAAACATCTTTTAATTTATAAATATTTAAAAAATCTCAACAAAAGGGTGGTCAGTCTTTAAATTACTTAGTAAATTTTTAATAGTTTGTTGATTATGACTTTAATAAAAGTCATATATTCAGAGTGCGCAAAGTTCTTTCCTTAACGTCAAGGAAACCTCTGAAGTTTAAACAGCGGGTCTGGGAAAGCTACTGACGAATCCATTAAGAAAGCTTGATAAACCTTTGGTGGTTAACGACCCATTTGGAACTCGTACTCTCTTTTCAAGCGTACAAAGTTAATCTTCTTTTACCGAAAATAAAAGACATTGATACGAAATAATAGGATAGGATAGGAATTGATTAAGGTACCCAAAACAAATTCAAATTCAAAAAACAGTTCTATTTTTGACTATGCCGAAGTGAAATAATTCCAATAAAAAACAGATATTGGGGTGACAGAAAATAAAAACAGGAGAAGAAAAAATTAAGTTATATAAATAGTTTTACATAATAATAACATCAACACTTAATGGGTTAATAATTTTTGAAATAATTTAGCTTTAAAATGATACTCATATTGATATCTTAAAAAACATATTGTGCAATCTTACTTTTCCATGTTCAGTGGCACATAACTCGGAAAATATGAGCGTGCGCCGATTTTTAACTTGATGTTTTTTAATAATATATCGCCCCATATGTTTGTTTATTTGGTTGAAGTTACTTCAATGAACATGGACCGGTCCTGATGTGCCAAAGTTTTGTTAACCCGAACATGGACAGACAAACGGACATCGCTCTGCATAAGAACTAAGAGTATATACATAATTTTTTTAAATGACCCATAGAGATACCAACTTATATCTTCCTCTGTATTATA
The DNA here is from genome assembly GCA_916610165.2 of Gymnosoma rotundatum. Classification (NCBI taxonomy): domain Eukaryota; kingdom Metazoa; phylum Arthropoda; class Insecta; order Diptera; family Tachinidae; genus Gymnosoma; species Gymnosoma rotundatum. The sequence goes on from OU744340.1 coordinate 72,325,458, forward strand.
AAATATTATTTAAAGCGTATGAAACACATTAATTTTTCTAAAACTCATACGCAGCCGTAAACCTGACACATTAATTTAAGTATTAAGAGCAAGAGAAGCATTATTTGTTTTCCATATACATATGTGTCAGATGTTGATTTTTAATATGGCAGTTGCTATTCTGATCTCTAAAAATAAAACAGTGTAATTAATAAATAATGTAATTTAATAACTAAAATTATGAGGGTTAATTCTCATGTCGATTATTATTAGATGCTTGTAGAAAATATCCGGATGATATTTACAGTAGAATTTTTTATAGCTACAAAACAAATTGTAAGAAAAAGAAAATAGTAAATACTTAGAATAAACGAAAGCAACGTAAAGGGAACTACAAAATTTTTATAAATTTTATTTTAATTGCAAGATTTATTCTCAACAGTGTTGGTTTGTATATTTATATTATTGTGAATTTCGCCAAATTTAATTTAGAGAAATTTTAAATTTACAAAAAATTCACTTTGAGTAATTTTATTTCAAAAGAAAAAATATAGCATGTCAGTTTTTTTGAAAATTATCGTTTTCCATCCCTGACATGCAAAACAATATGATTAATTAATTAAAAAATATTGCATACTTTTAGTAACACAAAGTCAGTTAGTCTATAAATTAGAAGAAAGCGAGTGTTTGGTATTTTTACAGTGCAAAAAATTTACAAATATGTCAACCTAAAATGAAAGTTAAGGTATCTCAAAAAATTGTTTTAAGTTTGCCGTTGTAATTATAAGAGAAAATATTTTTAAATAATTTAAAAAAGTGGTAAAAATCGCTAACAATAAAAAAATCTATTTAAATATTTGTTCTGAAAAAAAGTATAAAAATGTAATTCTTAAAAGTTCTCTCTAACCTCATATACACAGCGGGTTTCAAGATTGAAATTTTCGAGAAATAAATGAATTGAATTATCTTGGCTTAAGTTCATTTTATTTTTAATTTCTAAAAATCTTTTTTAGAAAGAAAATTTATTTTACAAATGTATGCGGACGCTTTCCAAAGAAAACAAGAAAAATTAGACGCTAGCAGATGGACCGCTACGTCCTTCATCAGCATTTTTCGCATCTATCTCTACCTTAGTTGTGTAATTTATAAACATCAATCATTTAGCCAACTAACTTTGTAAATAAAAATACGAGATATATTCATATTTATATAATTTGGTTAGACGAAATTTACACACAAACCAACGTATTTCTTTACTTTTCTGTCTGTATTTTGTCTTGTACATTTGTTTACATTTTGACAAAAATAAAAATCTAAAATTTTTTTTGTGTTTTTATCTTGAATCAACTGAATCTTGATCAAATATGTTTTTTTTTATTTTTGACGACAATTAATAAATCTTGTACATAAATAAAGCGCAATCAAAGCCACCTGGAAACCATGGGTCCAAGCCTTATTTTCAGGAACAAATTTTTTGTTAAGACTAAAAATTCTTTACATGTTTTGTATCAATTTTTTTTTTTTAATTTTTTTTATAAATAATCTAAGATCTAAATATCTATTTAAAGAATGATTGTACATAGAATTTAAATATTTTGTTTAAACAATTTTAAGCTCAACCTCGTTATAAAAAATACAACAAACATATGTCTGTGTACCAAAATAAATGTATGATGATGAATACGAAATAATAAAACACTACGAAAACACTAAGTAAGAATTAGATGGGGTTAGCTGGATACTTTTGTATTCCTTTCCCCTTTTTTTCAATCATTTTATGTTTTTTGTATGCGGATGTGCATACTGATGAATTTATGGATTGTTAAACAAAATTTTGTTCAACAATAAAAACCAAAATGATATTATTCTCTTTTAAGTTTTACCATCCTTAACTGTTTCCATAATTTTCTGCATTTATGTGTATGTGTGCGTGAAGGTTTTGCTGAGTGTAAACGTTATGTTTGCATGAGTGGCATGCAACCAAAATAGCACTTGTGACAAATATTCAAACTTAAGGACATGTCACAAAGGATTTCCACAACAAATACATCTTTGTTTTGCAACACTGTGGTATTTGTTAAATCCGTATTCATAAAACAGATGCTACTTACACTTGGTTGATGAAAAAAAAAAAAACAAAAAACAAAAACTGGTAGCAACTAAAGTAATAAGTCTTCAACTGGTTAAAGAGATTTTAGTTTTTTAGTAAAACTAATAAGATGTGGGGCGAAGAAGTAGAGGGAGAGAAAGATAGTTGTGGTACTGGCTGCTATCAATCACAGTTGATGTTTGTAAAAAATTATGATGATTATGAGGAAATTTATTATCTTAGAACATTTAAAACAAACAAGCAGCATTGATGATGGAAAGTATTACAATTATATTTTTTAAATTAAATTTGAGAATTTTGTATTTTTGTCACTTTTTTAAAGGTTTGCAGTTTTGTATAAAATTTTTTTTATTTGCATTTAATTAAATTTATTGATAATATTCTTAAGAACATACGTTAAACGATAATGAAAGCACTCCTGCAAAAAAATCATTATTTCAGAAAACACGATCTGAGCAAAATGCCTTCAAAATTTAAATTTTTGTTTAAACTCTTTGCAGGATAATAGCAAATAATTTTTAATATTTATCGTTGACACAAAAAAATGACTTAATTGCGGTTTAAATTCATTTTCAACAGTTTTTTTTTTTTGAGGAAAATAAAATATGTTAAAAAACAGGATTAAATCTTGCGGACAAATTTTTACTTCAAAATAGTTTTAGGCTATCTGTCTATAATAGTTTAGGATTAAGCTCTGTATAGACGGTTGTCAGGTCTTACAAAATTGTTAGACCTAACAATGTACTCCCAATGACAAGGCAAATAAAACTTATAACCACAATTTAGATTGTCAGTTCACACGATTGCAAGGCATTTGTCAGAAAACTGACAATTCCATTGTAAGACAATTTTCTGACAATAAATTTATCTGACATCGTTGTCAGACAACAAATTGTTAGTTCACATAAGGTCTGTTTCTTTACTTTTTGGGTAAAGTTCGTGAAAATGAGCACAAGCACTGTTTTCTATCGTAAAGAGACAGAATTATATAAAAGTACGGGAAAACAAAATCAAAATTTTAAACATAAAATAGAAACTCAAAGTATTTTGACTGTTTTAATAAAAAAAATTAATTTCAATAAATCAACAAAATGAAATAAATATTTATTTTGTATTTTGTTTGTGTTTTAAGGCTGTTGCACAAGTTTAAATAACATGCACGAAGAAAAAGTTTGGGCTGTTTCGTGCAAGAAGAAAAAGAACTTTATTCTCTCAAAACCGCTCTCATTTACCCAATTTTGAAGTAAGAACAATTTTCGTGTAAATTGGGATCCCACCGGATCCCAAAGTAGAGTAAAGAAACAGAACTACTGAGTAAGAATTAACAAGTGTCAGAACTAAAACACTCAAAAGATAATTTTCTTTTAAGTTTTTTAGTGTAAATTATTATAAAAGGTACAAATTAATATTATAAATCTTTTTTTGTAACAAATAGATTTTAATCAAAACGAAGAAACTGCAACGATTCTTATATCTTACGTTTTTAGCGAGGAACAAAGAGAATAATTCTTGTAAAAAACCGACTTCAAAACAGATTTTAGCTATTTGTCTAAAACGGTTCAAAAGTTTAACCACATACATCAACTATTGGGACACCCCTTAATTTTTAGTATTAACTATTTATATTTCTTAATATACCATACAAATTAGTGGACATTTTGGTCGAATTTTCAAGTGTTTGAATAAACCGGTTTATAAATTATTTGATGTAAAATTACATCAGGTAATTTATAAATTCAAATTGTAAACTTGCTTTTTTAGCGGACTTAGCAATACAAGTTCCCTGTAAATTTCAGTTGTCTGTCTGTAACCGTTCAAAGGTTTCGTCACATACACTAAATTATATCAATTATTGGAATACCCTTAAATTTCTAAATTCAAATTTTATTCTTGCTATTATAGAGGACTTAGCAATATGTATTATATATGCACATATCATATATGTACATATGATATATGTACATATCATATATGTACATAAAATTAAATAATCTCTATATTGAATATTTATACTTGTTATTACAACGGTCATAGTTATCTACATTCTGTCCAACTTCAAGCGTTTGTTTATAACTGTTCAAAAGATAAAAGTCAATTTACGTGAAAAATTTCGGTCACTACATTACTTGTTTCGTATTCCAGTTTTAACTATTCGAGCTTTGTTCCTGAAGAACTACTCGTACATGCTATTTTCAAAGTGCTTGAAAACAGGCAAATTTTTTCCCACCATCAAAATCATACCGTGAAATACCGTCGCTGTCCATTTTTTAACTTTCTTTTTTCTGCTTTAATTTTAATTTTATTTTTTTGTTAATCACTTTTTGTCATTTACTTTTATCTGACAATGATATCGTTGGCAGTTTTTTATAATTACCAACATATTACAATTTATTTTATACTGACAATGCCTGACAATGTTCTGACAATGCAAATAAAAGCGTTCACACAATTGTAAGATATTTAACAATATTATTGTCAGGTAGAAGTCTGACAATTTTCTGACAATATTTTCAGACAACAATTATAAGTTCACACGATTGTTAGGCGTTTTCTGTATGTTTTTCTGACAACTGCCTGTACAGAGCATTAGCAATACAGGTTCTTGGTAAATTTCAACTGTCTGCCGACAACTTTTCAATATCATGGCCATATACATCAAATTAAACGAACTTGTGGGGCACCCCTTAATACATATGTTAGAGTATTTATACTTGCTATTATAACGATTATAATAATCGACATTCTGTTAAAATTTCAAGCGTTTATTTATATCGGTTTAAAATATAGATCCATATAGGTCAATTAACGTCACCTAAGGGAAAACTCTTTCATTTTTAGTTTTGTTTTAATTTTGCTATTGGGAGCTATAGTTGTAGAGAGTTTTTTTTTTAATTTTAAAATACGTTTATTGTATGGGAAACCCTTTAATTGTTAGAATGATAAACTATTTTTAAAATGGAACCAATCTGTAAGCATAACATTTCAAATAAAAAACAATACAACATCGGTCTAAAAATGGTTGAGTTCTGCGGATTCACTAATAAAACAGAAACATTCTGATGAATCGATAATCTCCTTCTTTTTTTGAAGTCAGCTAAAAATTAAACACCAGTAAAATACAATATAGCATTTTCTAAATTCGAGGAATATTTAGAATCAATGATGATGATTTGATAAAACGAAAATCACACACAAGCCAAAGCTGTATGGCTTTGAAATTATGGCTTCCTGAAGCTATTGCATCTGGTTTATAAAGCTGTAGCAATCGTCTATTCATTAAGGGACCTAAAAGCAAAAGAAAGGAACGTTAGAAGCCTGACCAGTGGCTTAACAATTCATACTACGGAAATAGGTAGCCCTTTATTGGCTAAAAGTAAGAACAAAGAGTATCTTTGTAGCTGTGATTTAAACAGAAATCGCGGGCAGTAATGAAGATATCATGCAAAGCATACCTTTAAATTTAATTTCCGATGTATGATGAGACTCTTAAAGTATAATTAAAGTGTCAGTTCAATTTCCGTAATTTCATACTGGATTTCAGATACGCTGACGTTAACGAGCTTAAAAATACTTGTAATAAATTTAGTAAAAAAACTAAAACGAAAAAAATAGATGTTCTTAAGTAAGAAAAAGGAATAAAAATAAGATTAGATTGGTATAAATTAGATTGTCTTAAATCTCTTTCAATAAGTATTTTCAAAATTACAACTTTGACTTCTTATGCGCCGTTTTTATTTTGCTGATTCTCTACTAGTGAGAAAATGGTTTTAGAATTAGGTGATGTCACAACAGAATTACTACACAGCTTCGGCAGTTTGATTGTATTTTTATTGCCTTTATTTTTTTGCCACTCTAATAAAAAAATATTTTTGTTAAATTCACTTTTATTTGTTTGCTTTTTGAGGTTTTATTGTTTTACATTAAAAACAAAAATGAGAGATTTTTTGTTTTATTTATTTATTTGTGTTTTGTTACAACAATAAGACAGTACAATCAAAAAAATAATAATTCTTATAACCATAATATTTGCTATAAAGTTTCACTTTTTAACGGTTATGATGACACATAACATCATGGTACAAGTATGATGCGGGCTTTTCTTTAAGATTTAAACCCCTTTTCTCTATCTCCCGAGAAAAGATATTTTATTTTACAAGCTTTTGCTATTCTGGTTTCATTTTATACAGCCAATATCGTTTATTATCCTTGAACAATAAATTGCTGTTAATATGTCATGTTATGAGTCGTTACCATTTCAAATGTTTCTCATACAACACACTACCACTACAACAGCTATTCAGCTATTGTATGCATAATATTGTTCTATTTTTGGAAAAGGAAAATAATGTTAAAGAGTGTAGTAATTTTCATAGTTTATTACTTGGATTATTAGATTCATTCTTAAACTACAAATGTGTGTAAAATAAATGTTTGTTAGAAAACTTTTGTTTCGCAGATGAAATAAGTTTTGTAAATGATTTATACTTTATTGCTGGTGTTATTGCGCGAATTTTGTGGTATTTTTGTGAGTATAATAGAAAAGCAGTAAAGAAAGCAATAAATATTTAAATGTGCACTGGTAAGTGCGATGAAATGCTGCCTATAAGAAACAAATACAATTTTTTATTAAGTGAAAGTCTGTGGAGGTACTACGAAAAACAACAGTACTAAAAAAGTTCTTTTGAAACAAATTTTTAAGTTGTATTTTCTTTTTACTAGTTCCACATGTTTTATTATACCCTTCACACCAGGTTTGAATGGGAAGTTTGTCATTTCGTTCGTAATTTCTACAATATCCATTTCCGATATCATAAACTATATATATATATATATATCTTTCTGTCTGTCCGTGTTCGGGTTGAAATCAACTTTGCCAAGGCACTGGATGAGCTAGAAAAAATTTCGATACGCTAATCGATCAGTCATCATTTCGAAAACTTTGCTTTAGAAAGTCATCAAAATGCGGTCCATGTCCTTCAAAACAGCGGGCAAAACACCACGTATGGCTCTAATTTTTCTATATCATATGGAACAAATCTAGTTTAGTGGATTAACTCGTAATCAAATAAACAAATATAAGGGGCGATAGAGAATTAAAAAAATAAAAAAAAAAAACATTAAGTGAAAAAATTGGCGGTCGCCCATATTTTTCAAGTTATGGACCTATCTTTTCTTAGAAAAGTACGAATGCCACCAAGTTCTTTAAGATATCAATGTGAGTATCATTTAAAAGCCTTTGAAGAGATCTTTGACGAAATACTACTTTTTTTTTAAATACTTAACCCATTAAGAGCCGATGACATTTTTATCGAAAATTCTATAGAACAGATATTTGGTACTTAATTTTTTTTATTTATTATTTTTTTAATCTCAGTCGCCCCAATATTTATTTTAAATGTGATTATTTCACAAAACAAGATTTGCATATTTGGCGAAGGCAAGTACAAACAATTGTATTGAAAGTCCATTTTTTTATTGACGAATTATGTAATAACAAATAACTTTTCTTTTATTTTAATCCTCGAAAACTAAACTACTGAAAAAGTCTAAAGTACTGTTTCTTTCATTTATTTCAACCTACAAAAAACAAAATACCAAAAATTAAAAATTACTTTTTTCATTTATAGCCCAGCTATTTTGACTTCGAATGTTTTCCGGGAGTTTTGAAAATTTGCAATTTTATAGACGTGCCCTACCACTTTTTGTGATGAAGAGTATAAGAACATCAAGTGCAAAAATTAGCGATCGCTCATATGTTGCTAGTTACGGGCCTTGGACTTTTAAAATATCCAATATCAATAAAATTTTTTTAAAATGGTTAACCCATTAAGAGCCGATTAAAATTATATATGGAATATTTATTTTTTATTTTTATTTTTTTTTTTGATTCTCTGTCACCCAAATATTTGCCTTTTGGATTGGAGTTACTTCACTAAACTAGATTTACATAGATGATGAAGAGTATATAAGATTCGGCATTTCAGAATATAGAACTCTTACTTGTTTTTTTTTGTAACCTGAGCAGTTTCGGCGTACGAGCGCCATAAACTGTAGATTAATTCATATTTCGGTAGAAATGCTCATTTCCACGTCATGATGAGGTAGAGAAAATGGCGCGTTTTTTATTTGAATCACAATTTCCAAATTTAGTTTAGAAGAAGAAGGTTGTAACATTAATTGTAGTAAATTTTGTCTACAATTATTTTGTACAGATATGTTTTTCCTGTAAAATGCGTCGGAAAGAAATTTTGCTATTGAAATTCAGAAAGATCAGCGGGCAAAAAATCACGCCGGCCTCTAATTTAAAACATTTTCTTTTCAACTTTTGCTTGTGTTCCTGCAGGTGGTTGATGTTTATGATGAACAATTAATGAACAACAACCCTAAGAAAAACTTAAATTTTCGGAAAAACCTTATTCTATGGTAGGAAACAATTTATTAAGCCTATATTCACTTCATATGGGAGATACCACGCCAAGCTTTTTGCTACATTATGCATATAAATAAAATTTGTTTGACCAAAATTTCAAGATGATACCTATTACAGAGACCGAGCAACACGATGATAAATATTTACTTTTTAAAGCAAGTGCCACACCTACGTGAAATATTTACCAAACGCATATCTGTTAATAAATTTTTAAAAATTTTGAAATGATCGGTCAACTTTAGCTTTCCGACAAACAAACAGACACATTTAGTGCTTTATATATGTATATATATATATGTATATATATATATGTATATATATATGTATATATATGTGAGTAAGGTACTTTCTAAATAAGACCAACTATATTATTACTATTTGTAACTATGTACGTTAATTTTTTTTGCCGCACAAAACCTTTACAAATTTAAATATATATGAAAAATATTTGTTCTATATGAAAAATATTTGTTTTATGGCAGTGGCATTTATCTATATGTTTTTGTTTTACTATTCTTCGATAAAAGCTAATTGAATTTTTGTTTAAAACAACAGGTGTTTCGTTGATAAATTATACTATTCAAAGCAAACAAATCAGCACGAGACTTTTGTTTCTAAGTTCTTTGTTCAATTAGATTATTCTGCGAAGCGCATGTTACATACATTAGTAATTAGAAAAAATTTTCAGGAAAAAATATTTTATTCTGTGTGATGATACAATACAATACAAAAAGACACAGATTTTTGAAACTTTTAAAGAAAATTGCAATCATTAAAATATTGAGGTTCTTTGAATGTTAGTATTGTAATTATGATGAGCAATATTTATGTAAAAAAAATTAACACTTTTATTTTAGTATTTTTTGTTGCAATTGTACTTTTTTGCTACAAACGCATTTGTTTCTTTCATATTAATTATTTTCTCACATAAACAATTTCCTAATATTAACTAAAATATCTGTAAGAAAATAATAAATGTATTATGCTGGGGCTACTTTGGTATCACTGCTATCGTTCATTATTAGTTTTTGCTTTTTATAAAAAAAAAATAAAATAAAAATAAGTTTTGTTTGTAGTGCCTGAATAAAAACACTTATTCCTTGTAGCACACGATATCTTTTAATAGTTATACCCTTAATTTTTAAGACTTACGAGTATTTCTATATCGTAAATTAGTTTGGTTTTCCAATGAAAGTATGTATATCTCAATTTGCCTAACTATTTTGATTGCATTTCATTGGCAAGATTTTTCTGCACCACCATTTACAAACTTATTTGTTTAATACGAATCCACTAATATGAATGTAAATAAAATTTGAGAGTAAATATTACACGTATTCGCATTAACAAATTACACCAGCGTGTGACTTTGTTCCTTTGAATGTGCACATATCCGTTTGTATGTATAATTGCAGGAGTGTTTATTAACGTTTAAAATTTCATAGCATTTCCAATAGAAGCTTAATGTTAAATACAAATTAAAACAAATAGAAACCACATATTTAGAGGACTCAATATGTACGCAAGCTATCGTTAAATATGCGAGGTTTGGAATAAATAAGTATTTTCTAATTAATTCGCTTCTTATTAAATGTTTAAATTTTGAATATGGTTTCAAGAGTTTTGTGATTTCTATTAAACGAATAAGAAAAAATCTTTATGTAATAATTGAGCTTTTCAGTTAAGGGTTAGTTTGTTAGGTTAGTCTTTCAAAAAGTCTCTGTAGACTAACATTTCACACACAAGCGTTATTTATTATATACAATTAGAGAAAACATGTTGCTTACATTTGCTCTTTAATACGATACGAGGGCTGCTCTATATATTTCTGGCCTAATAGTGAAAATGCAAATATTTATAATCAAAAATGGTTTTATTGTTTTTCAAAGTATTCTCCAGCATGATTTATACACTTTTGCATGCGCTCAAACCAGTTGTCGAAGCACTTTTTCCACTCCGATTGAGACACCTCTAAAACAAGGTTTTTGAACACTTCAACAGTTTCTTCTGGCGACGAAAATCGTTGACCACGCATTTTTTTCTTGATGTGCGGAAACAAGAAGAAGTCATTAGGTGCCAAGTCAGGGCTGTACGGCGGATGACCCATTAATTCGACGTTTTGGCCGGTCAAAAACGCTCTGGTTTGAGTCGATGTGTGAGAGCTCGCATTGTCATGCTGAACAATGAACGGAACAGTCGCCACATGACAGTTTTGCCGAAGAAACAGGCGACCATTTGCTTCAAAGTGCTTCTTTCACGAACAACTTTCGTTAGGTTTTGCTCGCCTTTGAAGACCCACACGGTCGATTTTTGTTTGGTTTCGGGCTCATACGCATAGATCCAAGATTCGTCACCTGTGACGATCTTATAAACGCCTTTTGAAGCACCGCAATCGTATTTTTGCAATATTTCTTTGCACCAATCGACACGAGCCTTTTTTTGAGCGACTTTCAAATTGTGCGGGATCCAACGAGAACAAACCTTTTTTACGTTGTTCATGCAGTATCGAATGTATGCTGGTGGAAGAAATGTCTAAGGATGTCTCTATCTCTCGGTATGTCGCATGTCGCATGAGTTCACGCCCGGCATCAATGTTCTCTGCCACAACAGCCGTTTTTGGACGACCTTCACGGAATTCGTCTTTGAGCGAGCTTCGGCCACGATTAAATTCATTATACCAATTTTTCACAGTGCTATAGGATGGTGCTTCATCGCCATACAAAGATTTAAGTTCATCAATGCACTCTTGTCGTGATAATCCACGTCGAAATTTGTGAAAAATGATTGCACGAAAATGTTCCGAGTTAATTCCATTTTTTTCTATATTAATTTTTTCAAGTCACTGTAAACAACACAAATAATGGTCGTACGTCAAAACGTTTTGAGTACGATTATGCTTAAAAATGACAAACTTTCCAATGGAAATGTCAGATTGCACTTGGCAGCACTCAGTGTTGCCAGGCCAGAAATATATATAGCAGCCCTCGTATTACATCGTTTTTGAACAAGTAAAACAAAATTAATTTATTATTAACAAATTTTGAACTATGACTCCAAAATTTGTCTACAACCTTATTAGAAGAGTTTTTGAATTTCAATGAGTTTCTTAATCCGGATTAGTATGTGTTACTTTAAGTACACTAAGTTCACTTAACGCTGAATAAAATCAAAAATAAATTTTGTATAACATTATAAATACAATTACGTAGAAAGTGATATAAGTTTACTAACACCTTTACATTATTATTTCAAGTTTATTAAATCTACCGTACATGGGATTTTTTTTATTACCAATGAAATTTCATTGGCATTGTTTAAAATAAAAAAAATTTAACTACCACTTAATGCTAATTTATTATATTTCTAATATAATAAATTAGCTAATTTATTATATTTTATTTATATTTCTTTTAAAAATTGTAATGAAATTTCAATGAAATCGTTGCATTACTAATTACAATTGAATCAAAAATAATTTTCTTAGTCAATGGTAATGATTTTGTTTTATAACTAATTATAAATAAAACCTTTTCATTAAAAAGCATTACTATTTGTTTATGACAAGACATAATATTATTGTTTCGTTCCTTGGTAGACGCTGTTTATGAGTAGTTCAAAGTAGTGCCAAGTTGCACATACGCCGTCTCCAGGATTTATGGAGGTGACGCCGGTTGGTTTTTGATCGACGATGGATAATGTTCGTGTGTGTATGAAAGAAACGATTTAATTGGGGTGTTTTTTCCTACAAGAAAATACGTTTTTTTATCTTTGGGCCAAGCGGAAGCATTAAGCTGGTTATACCTTCTTTTTTCGGATTCTGTTCTTTCTGCTTTGGTGTTATCTACGCTTTTTACCTAATAAGACACTATTCGTGCTTTGGAGTTGGTGTTCCTCAAATAGCATTTTTTATCCTTCAATGCTAATGAAATCGTCCATTAATTAGGCCATCTAATTAATTACTCCCATGGATGACATCTACATTTATTTGTTATTTGGTGACGTAGAACTTTATTTAGTATCATTGAAAAAAGATTATCAATATGTTTTAGCTCATTTTATACGCTGGTGTTTCGGATATCAAATATGTACTTAAAATTGAGGAATTTGTAAGCACAACCTTCGAAAATATTACTGTTTATATAAAATTTTAATGGATTATAAATCCTAATCAATAATATTTTTGTTATATTTTTTTTTCTATCTCGCGGCGGGAAAATATAACGCGTTAAATGTAACTGAACTCTATTTAGGGTTTAGACTATAAATATTAAATAAAAAAATATTTTTTTTTTGTGTTTTAGCCGGAAATAAATAATAATGTAGTGTAATAATTTAGTCGGGATATTAGCATAATAATTTTTAATTTTTATAATTTTGATTTGATATTCCCGTTGTTTACTTCTATAGAATAATGAACTTTATTGAATACTTACTTTTATAGAATAAGTCGACTCGATTTCAACATTACTTAAGCAGTGTTTAAATATCATTCAATAGTTCTTGTTTATTGATTTTTTGTTTGTTTTATTTTTATTAGGAACAGCACTCAGAGGATGACCACTACTTATGCAGTGCATTGTGCCAGAACTAGGAAATTAAGTTGTGGGAAGGGGAATATAGGGAGTAATGCTCGTGGACATTTGATTTGAATCTTTGCACATTGAAAGTGGCAGAAAGGCCTATGCGGGGAGTTTATTCCACATACGATTCATATAAAATACAGTTATCTTAATATAAAACAAACAAATTTGTGTAATAAAGATCATTCGCAGACTTAGCCTCAAATACGGCACCTAAAAAAATTTCCTTTTTTTCTGGCATATTAAATTGACTTGTAAAAAGCATCTACCAGTGCCGTTAATTAGCGCCGGAAACAACATTTATTTCTTTTTTATTTTTAATTTATTTTATGAATAACTTAGAAATAATAAATTACTTAAAGTTACTAAACAAAACAAAAAAAAAAAAAATGTGTACATGAATACGTATCAAAGACTAACATATACTGTTTGAGATTTTTTTCTTAAACTACGACTTACAAGATATCATTAATGGTCTACTCTGCAAAAGTTGTAAGTTCCACAATTATTGAATAAATTGTTTGCTTATTTGCTTTATTTTGTCATTTGTTTGTTAAAACAATAAGCGGTATTATTTTTTATGCATAAGCAAATAAATATACAAACAACCAACTTACAAACAATTAGATTTACATCAACAGATCATTGCTGTTATAAAAGATCTCTCTAACAAATTTGTACATTATATTGTTGGCAGTAGTAAGAAACAACCTTTTTGCATTTTTTTAAACAAGAATAATTACACTATGATACAAATGTTAAAAGAATATATATTCAGGGGTTCTCATACACTAATTCTGTTTTTTGGAGTCCATGGAAAATCAAAATAGGTTTGGTTTTTTAAGTCACCTCGAAAAGTGATTTTATAACGGTAAATGTGGAGAAAACGCGTTTTCTTAGATTTTCTGTTTTAAATGGGGATAATTTCTTTTTTTTTTTACAACGGATTTTTATTATTTTTTCAATTTTTAGAAGGTGCAAATATTCTCTTTTAAACAGCATATACCTTTTTAAAATCAGGTAAGAAATCGCTAAGTAACAGTGGTTGAAATATAAAAAAACGCATCAAAAAACAAAAAAGTTTTTCACCGGGTTCTAGGCTGCTTATGAGATACCAAACAATGTATTTATTTATTACTTTGAGAGAGAAAAATTAATTAGCTTTCAGAAATGGGTAATAACAGTAAAATCGGTTATAAAATGGATGACTTATGCAATTTTTTGTGTTTTAACTTTTGGGTTTTTTATTTAAAAATAATATATATTTCTTTGCTTTTTATAAACTTCGCTGTCAGTATCACGCTTTAAAGACCAGCAGTAGTTAGAAAGCATGCTGATTTTATTTTTTCCTATATAACGCTGTTCAATTTTAGATATTTCCTGGTGAAATCTTTCACCTTGCTCATCACTCATCCGTCCTAAATTTAGTTTTATTGACATTTTGCAACCAGAAAGCATATTATTTACTATCTGCTAATAATTTTCACTTTTTGTGTTTCCAAGAAAATTTTCGCACACTGAGACAAAACCATTCCCTGCATTTTTTTCTTCAAGATTCATTTGTTGCATGAAATTGTCATCTTTTATCAATATTTATTGAACAAAAGTAAAAATAAAAGAATTTTTCTGAATTAAATAAAATAAGTTTACGTGTTTTATTTCTGTGGAACTATAATAATCATGAGGATAACGTAATGCTAATTGGACAAATAATTCTTCTACATATGTACACTATATACTTAAAGGCGATCAAGACATACTTAACCCTTTCGCTACATATTTTTACTCAAGGACAATAAAAATTTTATTTTTATATTTTTTTAATAGTTTTAATAACAAAAATTCAAATCAAAAGAAAAAAAAATTAAAAAATTTTTCGAAGTGGGTTTTTAAGACTGTTGCCAAATGGCAACAATTTTTCTCAAAGTATAAGAAAATTCACGCTTTCATCTCCTTTAAAGAAATTTTTTCATATAAAAAGTCAAAGTTATTTTTTAACAATTTTATTGAATTTTTTATTCAAACTTATAGAAAATAATATTTTAATAATTCATTTACGATAAAAAATTTATATTAATAAAAAATAAAGTTAAATTATATAATAAAACTTAAATCAAATAATTCATACAACGAGAAAGTTTTCTACAAAAATTAATAAAATAACAAAAAACATAAGCAAATGAATTCATTTATTTATAGATTGTGGTAATCATAAAAGCAATTTCGATCCTTGTTCGGCATACATAAATGTACATTGCATTTTGAACACTTGTACCTGGAATATCCTTGACAACCGTTATTTTTGCATCTGCTTTTGTTTTCTATATAAGCTGGCCAATGTTGATTTCCATCGAATCGCACAGAAGAAGAAGGTTTTCTTTCATAGGCCTTTTTTGAGGTTGACGGGCTATCCTATTCCTCACCTCCTGTGGAATTTTTCGGCCGTCCTCTTTTACGGGAACAAGTATTTTGTTTGGATTGAGCTAAAAGCCCATCGGCAATGTCATTTCGAAAACTTAAGAGATCCATGTAACCTTTATTACTTCCGTTGGTATATTCATAATCTTTGCGATACTCAAGCCAAGAGTTACATATAGCCATATCAATGAAATGGTCGAATACCTTGAGGGTCCACTTTTTGGATCTTATCGAAATTCTATACAGCGAAAGTAAAAAATCTAGCTTGTCCACTCCGCCCATACTTTTATTATACATTGCAATTACATGGGGCTGAGGTATTGTAATTTTTCTCTTCTTTTCAGCGCAGAATCTCGAAACTTCATTCAGCGGTTCATCACCATATATTGAAGACACTACTTGAACTATGCCTCCATCAAACCATCTTATAATAAATAAATTATTTTCTCTTTCTATGCGGAAGTCATAACTGCCTCTTCCTTCTTTTTTTAAATCTTTCTCTGACTTCAGTGGGACCCTATTTATTCTATTGGCTCTTATAGTTCCAGTAGACCAAATCCCTTTTTGCCTTAAAAGTAAGATTAAATTTAGAGTAGAAAAGTAGTTATCGAAAAACAGTTTGAAGTTTTGTTTTTCAGGGATTGTCTTTGCCAAATGGATAACAATATCTGAGCAAAATCCCAATTTTGTACCAGATAAAATTGTGTTTTTGCCCTGGTAAATTTCGAAGTCGTGCAATATGCCAGATGAACTACACAAACAGAAAACTTTTATGCCCCATTTTATGGGCTTTTTAGGCATATATTGTCTAAGCTCAGTTTTACCTCTAAAAGGAATCATCATTTCATCAATGCAAAGGTTTTCGTCTTTTGGTATCATGTAAGACTTTCTTGAAAACATATTTATTATGGGCCGAACTTTGTACAGCTTGTCATTAGCTACGTCATTCACAGAAAATTTTAAATTGCTGCGAATGGAATGAAATCGGGCCCTTGCCATGTTTTCTGTAAAAGCTGGAATAGTTGTAGGGCTCTTCCAGTACATTTCTAGTCTGGGATACCCTATTGATCCAGTCATTATCTCTAGGGAAAGAAATTTTAAAAACTCTTCCCGAGAAAGATTGAATGAGGTTCCGTTTTTAATCATAACTGATTGATTCGTCGCTAAAACTACTTCGTCAATAAAATCTTCCGTATAGTATTCCAAAAAATACTTTACAGGAGTTTTTTGGCATTGAAGAGGATGCTCACTGTTGAAATCTGTTTCTGGAGTGGCCCAAGGACATTTTCTCCAACGGAAGTCTTCAGTCTTTTTCACAACAAACTCATCTTCAACAGGTTCTTCTATTTCGATTTCAGTATTGGCCAGATTAACTTCATAGATATTTTCTCGTGTTAACTCCTTTCTTACAAAAGAGTCATTTTGGTCAAGAGTTTCTATTAAATCTTGTAAAACATCAATATCTTCTGGATCATCATCATCAATATCTGACAAATCTGAGTCCTCAAAATTTATCAGTATTTTTTCAATATCACTCTCTTTCATACGTCTTGTCATGATGGTTAACAAAACACAAGTGAAATTCATATACAAAAAAGTAACGTTTATTGATCAATTATATACGTAAGATAAATTTGTTGCCATATGGCAACAGGTTGATTTTAAAAAATCGCTACACACTTATGCGGGCTTAAAAACCATACTTTTTTGCGAAATCCCATAAACCAATGAGTTTTTATTAGTTTTTTATTAAAATATCTTTTTAAGATTTTGGAATAATATTTTAAAAAAATTTTACAAAAAGTCAACTTTTTTACTGAAAATTGTGGAGTATATATAAGGTTATTTAGATTTACATTATTTTCATGAAAATTTATCTAAAATGTCCAAATTTAAAATTTTTTGTCTTCTTTAGATATTAAAAAATAATAATCAACAAGAAACAATTCAGATATATTAAATATGAACAAAAATATTAGACATAAAAGTGGCTGTTGCCATATGGCAACAAAATAGCGAAAGGGTTAAGATCTTTTCATAAATATTTAAAGTTTTTAAAATTTTTGTCAAAATATTTTCTTTTTCTTTTGATATCTACATTTCTGCAAAGATTTTCTAGAGAATTCTACTGAATAAGTTGGTATTTTGCAACAAGGATTAAATTGATTATAATAAAGTGTATAAGACCTCCATTCAATATTCTGTTTATTATTAATATTGTTACGTTTTTCCCTTTTTTTAGCAGAACAAACGTAAGGATTCTTTTTTTTTATTATTGCAAATACCACTGTGGCTCATTATTCTACATTCAAACTTTATGGCTTTCTCTGGCTATAATTCTTGATCCTACCGGTCTTGTGAACCCTTGGTCTCGTATTTACTAAACATGCGTTATTACGCTACACCCCTGTGTTACTCCGGCTAGACATGAACTACTCGATGCCTTGTTTTAGTAACCTTAACCATTCACAGACATCTCCACTACTCCTTTTATCCAAGCCAGTCATTCCCTTTATCTAATAGCCACAACACACGTCTTCATAACACTTTGTTGTTATACTGTTACACTTCCCTGCGCAACCGTTACCGTTCTTACTTTTTATTATAAAGGGCTTCTTGACAATTATCTGTTACTCTTCTATTACATTGGACGTCTCCACTAAATTTTCTGCCATGGCTTTACACAATAATTGTCTTTTGCCTCTCGGGAGGTTTGTACTGCTGTTTATTAATTTTAATTGCATTGTAACAATTATTATTTTTTCTTCGCACGCATGTCCGAATGCGGTATCGAACTCAGGACCCCCTATTTTGCAGTACGCACCTCTATCAACGCAGCCATTGAGGCTGCTCAGCTTTTGTTAGCTAATTGTAGTTTTTATTCTATACACAGACCATTAGTTGAATTAACTTATTCACCACGCTAATACGGATAACTACAACAGGGGTTGCCATATCTTATATTCGTAACAATATAATCACGTATTGCTGAATATATCAACATTTAATTTTGTATCATCCTTGGCAACTTTAGTACTTCTTTAACCGCTGTGTTAGGTCTTTAATTTTCTACTATATTTGAGTGGCCAGGTACGAGGGCTGCTATATATATTTCTGGCCTGGCAACACTGAGTGCTGCCAAGTGCAATCTGATATTTCCATTGGAAAGTTTGACATTTTTAAGCATAATCGTGCCCAAAACTTTTGACGTTTGACGTACGACCATTATTTGTGTTGTTTACAGTGACTTGAAAAAATTAATATAGAGAAAAATGGAATTAACTCGTGAACATTTTCGTGCCTTCATTTTTCACAACTTTCGACGTGGATTATCACGACAAGAGTGCATTAATGAACTTAAATCTTTGTATGGCGATGATGCACCATCCTTTACCACTGTGAAAAATTGGTATAATGAATTTAATCGTGGCCGAAGCTCGCTCAAAGACGAATTCCGTGAAGGTCGTCCAAAAACGGATATTGTGCCAGAGAACATTAATGCCGTGTGTGAACTCATAATGCAAGATCGACATGCGACAAACCTAGAGATAGAGACTTCCTTGGACATTTCTTCCACCAGCATACATTCGATACTGCATGAACACCTGGCCGTAAAAAAGGTTTGTTCTCGTTGGATCCCGCACAATTTGAAAGTCGCTCAAAAAAAGGCTCGTGTCGATTGGTGCAAAGAAATGTTGCAAAAATACGATTGCGGTGCTTCAAAAGACGTTTATAAAATCGTCATAGGTAACGAATCATGGATCTATGCGTATGAGCCCAAAACGAAACAACAATCGACCGTGTGGGTCTTCAAAGACGAGCAAAATCCAACAAAAGTTGTTCGTGAAAGAAACACTTCGAAGCAAATGGTCGCCTGTTTCTTCGGCAAAACTGGTCATGTGGCGACTGTTCCGCTTGAACAACGTAGGACGGTCACTTCTGAGTGGTACACTACAATTTGTTTGCTGCCTGAAGTAATCGGAGAAATTCGAAAAACCAACAAGAGAAGACGAATCATTGTTCACCACGACAATGCCATCTCTCACTCATCGGCTCAAACCAGCGCGTTTTTGACCGGCCAAAACGTCGAATTAATGGGTCATCCGCCGTACAGCCCTGACTTGGCACCTAATGACTTCTTCTTGTTTCCGCACATCAAGAAAAAAATGCGTGGTCAACGATTTGAAGTGTTCAAAAACCATGTTTTAGAGGTGTTTCAATCGGAGTGGAAAAAGTACTTCGACAACTGGTTTGAGCGCATGCAAAAGTGTATAAATCATGCTGCAAAATACTTTGAAAAACCATAAAACCATTTTTGATTATAAATATTCGCATTTTCACCATTAGGCCAGAAATATATAGAGCAGCCCTCGTATTTACATTAATTTTTTTTTTTTAAATCGAACAAAGTTTTCTCTAATTTCGCAAATAATATCATCTCTATTTGTAGATTTTTGCAATGGTGTTGCAATATTTGAAGTCAGAGCAGATAACGTATTAATTTCGTTATCTTTTAGTCCATTTGATGGCATTCAAGATTGCAATAGCTTCCGCAATAAAATTTAGTGTGAGTGAAAACACACAAAAAAAAATAAATAATAAAAAAGGGAACATGGTTTTTACATTTACAGCAAATTTTACAATTATATTTACTCTCGTCATTAAACCCTTCGACTAAAAAGAGGATGACACATCTGCATTAGAGTATAAATAAATCTTCCAAGAGGTGCATGTTTTTAAATTAAGATATAAACGTTTTTATAAAAAGGCCTATCTTTATTTCTTTATTTACTATTTATTATTTATTTTTCATTTTCTAACGTAAAGGTTCTTTTGCTTGCAAAAACCAGTAGGTCAATTTCTATTTTTCTCTTCTGTGATACTATTTCTTGCCTGCAACTTACGATCTCCTGTTTGGGTAACTTTTGAGTCAAATCAGCTACGCCTGCCACAATTTCTTTAATTTACTACTAAAGAATCTTATAACGTTCTACTTATTTGCTGTTCTAATGTTAAGACATCTTCATCTACTTATCTAACGCAGCTACACTTACGACTGCTTTTCTCTTCCGGTTTTCTTATTTTTTAATGAAAATAAATAGTTTTAGAATTACATATGTATATTTTAAGTTTCTTTTATTTTAGTTTTTTTGCTTTAATTCTATTTTCCAAGCACTTTTATATCGTAAAACCTTTGCTTGAAAATTTTTGATTTGAAGATGATGTCATTGCTTTTAATGCTCTAATTGACATGTTTAAAAATTCTAGGCTAAAAAATTATTTTTCTCTTTTTTTTTTTTGTTGAGATCTATAACAAAATTTTAAATATTCTTCAATGCAGTCCAAAGTTCAATTAATCAAACACGAATAATACACGAAAAAAAAATAATAATAATAAAAAAGATGAAAACAAAAAATAAATTGTCGGCATGTGGTCTCTATTAAATTTGATTGTTTTTTCAGTTTATGTCTAAGTTAAGGGCATTTGTTCTTGCAATGACTATGAATTTATGAATAAATGCAAATATTTACTAGAGCATATGCTTTCTGTCTATATAAATTTGTTCAATATTGTTTCCTTTTTAAATATGTTGTATACGAATTCATATGAATTTTAGCAAATTCATATGCCTTCAATTCAATTCATTTTATTTTATTTTATTTTATTTTCGTTATTTATTTATTTTTTCTGTGTTATGGTTCCTTTTTGTTTGATTTTTCTATTTTTTCTATTCTTGTTCGTATTCCAGTTCCTGTTCAGATAATATTTTAACATGATTTCGAATGCATACAAAGTACACCCAGAGAAGAGCCAAATGAACGGACAGACGTTGTACAATCAGTTACATATGGACACAAAAACACAATACACTGACAATGAAAATATCACAATGCCATATGGATGCTGACTATAAATGAATAAAGGATCAATATGTAGAACAAATACATACGCAATGTTGAATTGACTATTTTTTTTATATATGAGGTCAAGTCAATAAGTCTTTGAAAAATTCTGCAAAGAGGACCTAGAATAAAAAAGATAATTTAAATGAAAGAAAAAAAATTACTTGCTATCATTAAGTAATTTTATCGGATAGAAAATGTCCTTAATTTAGAACAAGGTCATCACACAGCCACGACAGCAAACGAACTTTTTTAGTCAAGATTGATGGATACAAATGTGGCCACATGTTTGCAACGAATGCACCTATTTTAGGTTGCCTAGATGAAATAATTATTCCCAAATAATTTATTACCTTCATGATGTAGTTAAAAGAAACCGAAGACTTAAACTCAGTGAATTAAGGGTTCAATGATTTTAAGGTTGACTCACACCCGAACGTTCGGAATCTACCGCAAATAAAACCACAGTCAATGCAGCAATTGTCCGACAAAAACACGCAAGAAAACAGGAAAACAAAATTTAACTAAAAGTAAAGAAATCAAGAAAGAAACCTGCTTATATCCTATCAGGATAATGTGTGGTTCTTTCTTTTTAAGTCTCCATAAAAAATATTATTCTTAAATCCAAACCATATCGCACATTTTCTTCAAGAACGTTATAACTTAAAATTTCAAATTTTGGAGTAATCATACAGAATTGTTCGCCATTTCATGCTTTATATTGTGCTAACGTTTCATCTATATGTCTTTTGTATTTTCCACGTTTTACGAGAATAAGTCGATATTTCATTTCATGTTTGAAAACTTTGTTTGTCAATAAGAACGCCACATTTTGAGTTGTGAAGTAAACTTCATAACATAAAGATCATATCGCTTTCTAAAACATTGTCACATTTCGTTTTGTGATTGTATATATAAAAAAAATTATGTTTTTTAAATGTATCGACTTTTCGCACATAATGTCTTATTTTCAATTATGGCTGTGTTGATCAAAAATATTAAGTGAAACTTCGTTTTCATTTTCACAAATAACGACATATTTTAGTTTACGGCACAGTATCGGATATATTTTTGCAGCAATAATGTCATAATTCAAACATCCCACATAGTTTGTCCAACACCTCCTCTTTAGTATATAATTGATGAAAGCTTTCTTAAATATATTTTTTTTTTTAATTATGAATCATTTTACTAATTGAACTGATATTTTAATTGATAGTGAGAACGAGTCAAAAACTTAAACTGTGATTATCTCGAAATGAATTTTTTTGAGTTATGACGTTGTTGAAGTAAATGAGCGATATGTTTAGGAGCTTAAGGTGTCATCATAAGATTTTCTTTTATTGCTGTCGCGTGCTAGTAGTTTTCTCTACCTTGGTTTTTCATATCGTCGTGCAAAAGTTATCTTCACGTATCTCCATTTTGTTTTTTGGGAAATTGAATCCAAAGTTTTGCATCTACATACAAAAAAATTTAAGTGAAATACTTAACCCAAAATTTTTGTCAAATATTATGTTTAAAGTTTTTTTTTCCATTTATTTAAAAATACAGGATTTCCGCCTGGAAGATATTCTACTTTATTTTGCCCTCATTTTGGTAAACATTGGTCTTTACAGTTCATATCTGGCAGTCGTGAATTTTACAAGTGGCAAATTATGGAAAACATTCGACAAACCAACGTGTTTTAATCGTTACAACATTTTATCAAAATCAATTATCTATTGCTGTGGGAGAAACAACGTGCCAACAAAATGCACTATTTATCGTTAAGTGAACGATTGCGAAGAATCTGCAGGTGATATGCTTAAGCGTGGACCATGTATTATTAATATGAGGTCTCAACAAGACGGTGCCATATCGCACACAGCCAGGATTACATTGGAATTGCTGCGAGGCCTCTATCCACAACAAGTTATTTTAAGAATTGGCCTCCACGGTTGTCTTATTTGACTGCTCTACACTTCTTTTTGTGGAAATATTTAGAAAGCGAGGTTTGTACAAACACACCACAAACGACATCAATGAAATACACATGAAATGAGTGGAGCCGTTTCTTTGTACCGCAAAAAAAAAATTTAACTAAAAAAAATAAATTAAAAACAATTAAAATATTGGTGAGACAGGGTTTTTTCAAATTTAAGAGATATAGGGCCTGTTCGTAAATGCATCACTGCACTGGATATGATGCGCAGTACGTTCGTAAATGCAAAAAGTGGCAGCACTGCAAATGTCGTCTGTTCGTAAATGCATCACTGAAGTATATTATGCGCAAATAAAAGCAAAAAACTAATCATAAAAATGGCTGATGCAATGAACGTCTTTTTCTGTTTAATAATTTTTATAGAATTAAATTTAGTTTTTTATTCTATAATCTTCTTTTTTTAGTATGTTACACAAATTTTTATCATTTTTATATCATCTAGTTGACAAATCGAGTTTATTATCAATTTTTCTATTTTCACAGTATTTCTTCGTTCGTTAATGCAAACACTAAAATGAGCAAAACATACGCAACAGCTGATTAGCAGTGGCAGTGCAGAATAATCATATTATGCAGAGCACTGATGCATTTGCGAACAGGCCCATACACTACACAAAGTAAAATAGACAGGGTTCATAAAACAAAAAGAAATTCACAGTCTCTAAGATCTTCTTAATAGATTAGAACAACTCAATCCACAAAAGTAATTTTAAAAATTATAGAGATGCTTCAGAATGATTTCAAAACGTATTTCTTCTTAGCAAGATAATTACATTTTTTAAATATTTATGTTCATCAAAATAAAAGAAATAAAATATAATAATTTAAACCCCTTATCTCTACAATTTAAATCATCTGCAGAGTCGCTGGAGAAAGGATATCAAACTTCAGGGATATCTTGCCTAAAAATTATTATAAAGAGTATTTTTGTTTTTTTTAGAAGACTTTTTGACTTTGCCACATATAAAATTGTACAATAGAAATTATTATGAACAAAACTAGGAAATTCCAAAAAATAAATTGTAGAATTGAAAAAAAAATTAAATGTTTTCGTTCTGTTGATTCAGTAAACATATGTATGACTATACTCAGGTTTGAATCAATGAAATGTTTGAATTATTGTTGTAAAAGTATTGAAAATGCAAATATGAACCACAACAAAAATTGTAAAAAATATATTTGTCATATAAACAATCAAGTATAGAAAAATCCACAGTGTTCATTCAGATGCCGCATATACGAGGGCTGCTCTATATATTTCTGGCCTAATAGTGAAAATGCGAATATTTAAAATCAAAAATGGTTTTATTGTGTTTCAAAGTATTCTCCAGCATGATTTATACATTGCATGCGCTCAAACCAGTTGTCGAAGCACTTTTTCCACTCCGAGTGAGACACCTCTAAAACATGGTTTTTGAACACTTCAACAGCTTCTTCTGGCGACGAAAATCGTTGACCACGCATTTATTTCTTGATGTGCGGAAACAAGAAGAAGTCATTAGGTGCCAAGTCAGGGCTGTACGACGGATGACCCATTAATTCGACGTTTTGGCCGGTCAAAAACGCTGTGGTTTGAGCCGATGTGTGAGAGCTCGCATTGTCATGGTGAACAATGATTCGTCTTCTCTTGTTGGTATTTCGGAATTCTCCGATGACTTCATGCAAACAAATTGTAGTGTACCACTCAGAAGTGACCGTCCTACGTTGCTCAAGCAGAACAGTCGCCACATGACCAGTTTTGCCGATGAAACAGGCGACCATTTGCTTCGAAGTGCTTCTTCCACGACCACTTTCGTTGGATTTTGCTCGTCTTTGAAGACCCACATGGTCGATTGTTGTTTCGTTTCGGGCTCATACGCATAGATCCATGATTCGCCACCTGTGATGATCTTACAAACGTCTTTTGAAGCACCGCAATCGTATTTTTGCATCATTTTTTTGCACCAATCGACACGAACCTTTTTTTGAGCGACCTTCAAATTGTGCGGGATCCAACGAGAACAAACCTTTTTTACGGCCAGGTGTTCATGCAGTATCGAATGTATGCTGGTGGAAGAAATGTCCAAGGATGTCTCTATCTCTCGGTATGTCGCATGTCGATCTTGCATTATGAGTTCACGCACGGCATCAATGTTCCCTGGGACAGCAGCCGTTTTTGGGCGACCTTCACGGAATTCGTCTTTGAGCGAGCTTCGGCCACGATTAAATTCATTATACCAATTTTTCACAGTGCTATAGGATGGTGCTTCATCGACATACAAATATTTAAGTTTATCAATGCACTCTTGTCGTGATAATCCACGTCGAAAGTTGTGAAAAATGATGGCACGAAAATGTTCACGAGTTAATTCCATTTTTCTCTATATTAATTTTTTCAAGTCACTGTTAACAACACAAATAATGGTCGTACGTCAAAACGTTTTGAGTACGATTATGCTTAAAAATGAGAAACTTTCCAATGGAAATGTCAGATTGCACTTGGTGTTGCCAGGCCAGAAATATATATAGCAGCCCTCGTACATATCGCTCATTTTCTTTAATAACGTCATAACTCAAAAAAATTCAATTCGAGATAATCGCAGTTTAAGATTTTGACTTGCTCTCACCATCGATTGAAATATTAGACTGGTTAAGTTCCCACTACAATTAGTAAAATGATTAGTAATTAAAAAACCATTTAAGAAAACTTTCATCAATTATATATTAAAGGGGAGGTCTTGGACAATCTATGTTGAATGTTTGAATTATGACATTATTGCTGTAAAAATATATTCGATACTATGTCGTAAACTAAAATATGTCATTATTTGTGAAAAGAAAAACGGAGTTTCACTTGATATTTTTTTATGAACACAGCCATAATTAAAAATATCTTTATTTCATATATACAGTCACAAAACAAAATTTGACAATGATTTAGTAAGCGATATGATCTTTACCTTATGAAGTTTACTTTACAACTCAAGATGTGTCATTCTTATTGACAAAAAATGTTTCCAAACATGAAATAAATTACGACTTATTCTCTTAAAACGTGGAAAGTACAAAAGACTTGAAACTTATACGCAATGTAAAGCATGAAGTTGCGAACAATTCTGTATGATTAACTAAAAAATTTGAAATTTTGAGTTATGACGTTATTGAAGTAAATGAGTGATATGTATAAGCTAAGATACAAAAAAATTATTTAATAACCCAAATTTTATTTAAAATATAAGACTTTAAGTTAAGTGCAGGATGTGAAATAAGTTATTTAAAGCAAATACTTATAGAGCTTATGGGCGAGTTTTAGATTTGAAACTGACTTTTCTTTTGGAAACTCAAGTAGATTTTTTTTCTATCAGGAAAATTAAAAAAAAAAATAAATAATATTAAGGAATTTATGATTTTTTTTTTTTGTATTTTAGAACTTTAATGTTAGTTTAATGGCAGTTTATAGTCTGTAACGAAAAATAAAATAATTACGTAAAATTAAAGAAAATTAGAATATTTTAGGTTATTTTATACTTTACATGTTCATCAGGAAACTTTATCCATTAAGTACCAAAACTTCACAAACAACATGAAAGTTATTTAAGAAGCCATACAAAAATTTAGAACTAAGAAACTTTTCTTTACTAGCGGTATTATTTACTTGTGCCTTCAAAATTAAGAAAAAACTTACCAAAAAATCGGAAAAATATAAAAAGTAGTTTTTATTTATGAAACAAAAGAAAAAAACAAATTAGTTAATTAAATGAAACTTTTACAACTTTATAGGACTTTTATTTTAACATACGTGTGTTTATTCAGTATAAAAAACTATAATAAATTTTACTAAAATAAATTAGGAAAATTAAGTTAAAACAATGAATAATTTTTTTACTTTAATTAAGAAACAATACCCGAAGTATTGTTTCTCTCGTAGTATGTTACTATTTTTTAACTATAATTTTGTTCATTTAGGAAAAAGATTTTTGTCCAACCATGGTAAATTTTAATTGAAATGAGCATAATTCGCAATAAAAAATTGTTGTTTTGATAAACTTTTTAATCAAAACAAATTATTGTATCAAAAAGTCCGTTTCATCTAATAAAACTAATTTTTAGTTTGATAAAATTTTTATTCAGTTTTTTTTTTGTTGAATATTATAAATAGGAAATTCATTTTATTCAACGCATTTATTGTGGAAATTAATGGCGGTTTCTTTTCTGAAAATAAATGTTAACCAACAATCATATAAAATGTTTTGCATGTTGCCTTAACCCCGAAAATTTGCTACACATTTTATAGCACAATAGAACAAAAACTGTTATTGAAATTTTCTAACTTCCTTTACATGTCAGTAATGTTGAATTAGCTTTTCAAACATAAAGTAATATAATACTGGGTTTAGCAACAAAAGCAAACATCACTTATCAAGAGTAAAAACTACTAAAAAAAAGTGTAGCATACTTACCCTTACATAAAATTGAGGGTAAAATATGTAACATATCTTACACTTTTTCGTGCAACATATTTTCAAAAGAACATACTTTTAATTTACCCTATCGAACATTTTTTACAAAAGAACACATAGGTGTAAAAAGTGTTAAACATATGCAACATTTTTGTCAGAAAAGAAAACGCCATAAGTTATACTTCAACAAATTTTTTCGTTTAAATAATATTTGTCTTATTTAAAAACAAATTGATAAACAGCATAAGAATTTTTTTACTATGACAATCAATCTTTCCTGACCCGTATCTTTACGAAAGACGGTTTAAAATTTAATAAATGTGGTATTTAACCTACCATATTGAGTGGGATCTTATATTTCTTAATAAGTATTTAAGAACGACTAGACTATACATTTTTCCATGATTTAGTGGTTACGCCATTTTGGTCAAATATTTGAATAATCTGAACGTAACTTTAGAATCATTCAACTACAATCGAGTGCTACGAAATGGATAAATAAATTTGAAAAAAAAATATAAGAAATTGATTAATGTGTATTTTATTACTTACGTAAAATTTGTTCTCTTCATGAAAGTCTTTGTATCTTTAAAATAATATAACAACTTTATTCATTATTTGAAAAACAAACAAAAATATATGTACGATAATGGAAATAAGAAAATTGCTACTAAGTGTCACATAATGCCACATTTGCATGAAATGTCTGTTTTATTAATGTTTTTTTTATTCAGCCTGTTATGATGCCACAAACTAGCAAATACTTACAACTCTTACGTTTTGCAGAAAAACCCGACATATGAACTTTACTTTTATCACTTTATAGCACCGCGACATTAAAACACAGTTCTCGAAAAACTTTTAATTAAATACTCATACATTTTCACTTCATTTGAATTAAAAAAAAAAAATCAGGTGCAAACACAAATCTACAAACCAGGGCTGGTAAGCGAACATTTTAAAGTTGCTAGATGTGTTTTTTTTTTAGTTTTACATTTCCCTTAAAATTATCTATAGTTAAATGTACTAAATAAACCAAGAATTTTTTTGTGATTTAAAAAAAACTGATTTTAATATAAATGTTTAGTTTTAGGTAAAAAAATATTGACCCTTATTCATAAAAATAGACTAAAGTCGACTCTTGTAAAAGTGTACTCTAAAATAAAAGGCTCTTATTATCTTTTTTGCTTTCATAGTTAAGAATAAAATATACTTTAAGTTTAGGCACCTTCCACTGGGTGTCAACTGTAATTTGATATAGGTTTTCGTACAATTTCTAAGCAAACATTAGAAAAAAGTAACCTTGCTGTTATTTTGTTCACTTTGGTATAAAAATCAGATATAGAGTATTGTGATCTTAAACCAAATAAAAAAATTATGGAAAAATGAGTTAAAAACAGCTTTAGGTAGTTTTAAATTTAGAGTTGACTTTCTCGCCAAAAGTATATTTTAAATTCTCTACGAATGAATTAGAGTCGATTCTAAAGTAAAACCGACTTTAGTTCCCTTAAAGTATACTGTATTTTAACTGTGAATATGGGCCATTGTCTTTAAGTTATGATGAACGTTGTTGAATTCAATTTTGTTCGTTTGTGTTGAATTCAATTTTAGCTGTCCGTTTATATTTTCCAAATTCAAAAATTATAATTTTTATATCGGATCTAGCAACATAGTTTTTTTTTGTAAATTTCAACCCTCTGTGTAAAACTTATACAGTTTGGCCATATACATCAAATAATATCAACTATTGTAACACATTTTAATTAATAATATATTTTAATATTTAGACTTCTTATTATGCAGTATAAAATAGTGAACATTATGTATTAGTTTATGGTGTTGGTGTATAAAATTTCAAAAGACAGGGCCATATAAGTCAAATTACATCAATTATGGGAACAGCCTTTCAAATTGTATACTTGCTCTTATAGCGGACTTAACGATGTAGCTTCGTTATAAATTTCAGCTGTATGTCTATAACGGTTTAAAAATATGGCCATATCAATAAAATTAAATAAATTATTGGGGCACCCTTTAATTTATAATTTTGAATATCTATACATTTTTTTATGACCTTAATAGTAATCGAAATTCTGTCCAGTTTTTAAGCGTTTGTAAGACAATGTAAGACATCCGCAATAATTCTCATATGTCGACATGAGCAAACTCATTTATTTAAGCGACATGAAATCAATATTTTCACTTGCAAAGATGTAGAAGCATGTAGATAAAGCTGGACTACGTTTCTTTGATTGCTAAGTATTGTAAGTTTTTATAAATAAATTAGAAAAGTTGAGTTAGCAGCAAGTTAGAATTTCTAAAAATAAAAAGTGGGAAAAAAAGGAGTTTTATCTACCATATTTCTCCTACCCTGGAAATTCTACGACAGGATGGACTAGTATATCGCTTTCAAGATACTATTTCTAGGCCAACCTCATCAAAGCTAGCTGAATTAATGCTCTTCGTTACTATTACTTACTCCTTACAATCTTTTATCTTTGCTCCCTTTGCTTCCTTACTAATCTAGGCATATCCTGGGACAGATTTTCTTTATTATAATAAATGCTCTTAATTTTAATATCCATCACTTAAAAAAATTTTCGTACTGAGATTTGCAAACCTAACAGAAATTCTTTTAATCCATTCTAAGTCTTTCATTTCATAAAATTGCAAAAACTTTGCAATTATCGTCGTTAATGTACCTTATTTTAAAAATGTACAAACAAAAAAAAGATCCCAACCTTGCCAGTCATGTTAAGAACTTTAAAAAAATATACACGTAAAAACGTACAAAAAGTTTTTATGGTAGAAAAACTGTTACAAAGAAGAGTGTCGCGTCATTAGCTTTAAGTAACCAGCTTTGGGAGAAAAAATAATTCTATAATGTTAAAATTTTCTTTTATTTAGTTGAATAAATGACACGTAAATCAAATAATATTTAACTTTTGTTATAATTAATTAATCTGTTTATCACCAAGGCAATGAGCAAGGATATTTCTGGAGAAAAAAAATAAAACACATTTCTGCATAAATTAAAAATTAAAAGATAAACACAATTTTAGATAAGCCATGGTATCTAAAATATAAATTAAATTTAGTCTAACTAATCTGTAGGTAAAAATTACTCAAAAAGTTATAGTGGCCCCTTTGTTGTAATAAAATAAAAATAAAGACATTTGTGGTTCTTAGCGTTGTGGTAACTGAGCGTTGCAATCAATACTCGCAGTAGCTTTTAACAAAAATTTTTCATTTTGAAACTGCAACGGATTTATATGTTTTGACCATTACAAGAGTTACTTTTTTATATGCTCATGTATAAAAACGGACAAAGTTTTTGGCAGCTCCCTTAAAAACTAAAAACAATCTTCTGAAAATATGTTATTTCAATTGCAACTATGTTGCTTTTATGTCCTTTGGCGATTTATAACTACAAAATGTTTCACACACACATTTAATTTATGCTTTTGCACAGCATAATAACACGCAGCATGCAAAAATTTTAAGCTCTCCTTATTACAATAAAAAGGAAAGTCCATCAAAGTCAAAATATCACATCAATGGAGTAAGCTTTAGCTTGAAATTTTATAATCTATTAATATGCTTATACGAGTAGGCCTATTACGCTTAACAAAAATGAGGGCAAACATAAAATCTCTATGGAGATAGCCCTTGATTTTTAATTTTAGTATTTTTCATGGTAGCGACCAAAATTTAAAAAAATTAAGTAAAAGTATAATGTCACTAGCTATGTTAGATTCCAGTCATAGTGGGCTACAAGACATTGTAAAGAAAACAATTTGGTTATGTTTTTATACTTCAGGTATAATAATCCTTAAAGGCGTCAATACGAGGGCTGCTATATATATTTCTGGCCTGGCAACACTGAGTGCTGCCAAGTGCAATCTGACATTTCTATTGGAAAGTGTGTCATTTTTAAGCATAATTGTGCTCAAAACGTTTTGACGTACGACCATTATTTGTGTTGTTTACAGTGACTTGAAAAAATTAATATAGAAAAAAATGGAATTAACTCGTGAACATTCTCGTGCCATTATTTTTCACAATTGATGAACTTAAATCTTTATATGGCGATGAAGCACCATCCTATAGCACTGTGGAAAATTGGTATAATGAATTTAATCGTGGCCGAAGCTCGCTCAAAGACGAATTCCGTGAAGGTCTTCCAAAAACGGCTGTTGTGCCAGAGAACATTGATGCCGTGCGTGAACTCATAATGCAAGATCGACGTGCGACATACCGAGAGATAGAGACATCCTTGAAAATTTCTTCCACCAGCATACATTCGATACTGGATGAGCACCTGGCCGTAAAAAAGGTTTGTTCTCGTTGGATCCCGCACAATTTGAAAGTCGCTCAAAAAAAGGCTCGTGTCGATTGGTGCAAAGAAATGTTGCAAAAATACGATTGCGGTGCTTCAAAAGACGTTTATAAGATCGTCACAGTTGACGAATCATGGATCTATGCGTATGAGCCCGACATTAAACAACAATCGACCGTGTTTGCCTGAAGTCATCGGAGAATTAATGGGTCATCCGCCGTACAGCCCTGACTTGGCACCTAATGACTTCTTCTTGTTTCCGCACATTAAGAAAAAAATTGCGTGGTCAACGATTTTCGTCGCCAGAAGAAGCTGTTGAAGTGTTCAAAAAACATGTTTTAGAGGTGTCTCAATCGGAGTGGAAAAAGTGCTTCGACAACTGGTTTGAGCGCATGCAAAAGTGTATAAATCATGCTGGAGAATACTTTGAAAAACAATAAAACCATTTTTGATTATAAATATTCGCATTTTCACTATTAGGCCAGAAATATATAGAGCAGCCCTCGTATTCATTATATTAAAATATATTCTTGCCCATACTTACAAATCGCCAGAAGATGCAAGAAAAAGGCACCAAACATTTATTACTATAAACAAATCCTTTGATAGGACAATTTAGTTTGTTCCATAAAATGCTTTTCCCCTAACAAAAACGTTAAAAAGATTGCACATAAGCTTCGTTATAGTCTTATAACCAGTGAAGCCGTTTGGTAACAGTTTTTTGTAATTTTTAAGGACTCTGCGTAACATGTATAATTCTGTTATATATAGTCAAATTTTCATAACTTTTGGTACAGTCACAAAATAAAGTAATAATATTGAGAACATTTTATTGTTTGAGGCACGAGCCTTTCTAAAAACCGTTTTTCTTAACATATCAACTCGTTTATATTCACCAAGATTGCAAAGTTACAAATGCAAATGCCCTGAAGTTACCAGCAATTTTCACTGTTTTTAACATTTTTGAATTTGAAAGAAATGCCGATTTAAACATGTATACATGTATATATATTAAGCAAAAATTGTCTTTGATTTTACACTGAAATTTTAAAGTAAATAAAATTCAATCTTGCTTTAAAAATAATTAAAATAGTAAATTCTATTGAAGCTTTATCTTCCAAAGAAAAATTTTAATCGGATTTGTTAAAAAATATTTTCATCAGTTAGTGTTGAAATCAAGCTTGCCAAAATACTAGATTAGCTAGAGAAAATTTAAATGCGCCAATCGGTCAAACATAATGTCGAAAGACATTATCAGCAATATCAATCCATGTCCTTCGAGGCAGCGGGCAACATAACCCGCCTACCTTTAATTTTTCATATCATTTGGAACAATGATGGAACTAAAAAAAAACATGGAGCAATAGAGAATTTAAAATAAGAAAAAAAATTCAAGTTAAAATATTGGCGCTCGCTCATGTTTACCGAGTTACGGCCCTCTGAACTTTATACAGAAAAGAAGAAGAAGGAAGAGATTTTTAAGAAAATACTTAGATTTTTTAAAACTGCTGAACGTATTAAGAACCGATGACATTTTTATGAAAAATTATATAAAATAGTTATTTTTTTTTTCTTAGTCTTTAATTTTCTCTCATCCCAATATTTGCTTTTTTGATTGTAGTTATTTCAGCTAACTAGATTTACATACATGGCTAAGGGAATATAAGATTCAGCATAGCCGAATTTAGCACACTTACTTGTTTTATATTAATTTATAATTTTCGTTGTAACTATAATATACATTTTATATTTGCATTTAGTTTCGATTAATTTGGCCTTTAAGGATTTTTCTACAAAAAACCAATTCTTGACATTATTAGAATCTTAAATAAAAAATTAAAGACAAATAATCTGCAATATACTTTAATATTCTCGCAAATTTCCTTAATTTTATATCAGGCTTTAAAAAAATGATTTTATAAAACTTTATAAATATTCTTATTTGAATATTAAAATTTTTCTTTGTATTTTATATTTTATAAACGAAAATATTCCATTATCCTTAAATAATAAATTACATCAGTGTAAAAACTAAACACACATAATATGTATGTGTGTGAATGAATAATAAACTTGTTGCCACTTTATCAGGAATATTTTATAATAAAAACAAAATTTTGAAAAAACATAAATATTTACACATGAACACTTTACTTTGATTGAGGTGTTAAAAGTATTCAATAAAAATAAATTTGCATAAAATATAAATTATATTAAATCACATTGTTAGTATGTGTCTATATGTGTGTGTGTGTGTTTGTTTGTATCAGTATCAATGCGTCTTACTAATATTTCTAATGCTATTAAAATATGTCACTTATTGTACTTTTTTTTAAAAATTGACATTTTCCTTAAAAATATGTAAATTATTTATGAGTGTTTCGTAAACAATTGAGATAATTTTAATTATTTTATGCAAAGTTTTAATTTGCTAAAAATATTACATCATATAATATCTTTTTTGTACAAACATTTGTTTGTTGATTGAAGCATTTATTGAAACTTTGCTGTTTGTATATTTTGATTATATTCGCCTGTAGCGTTGTCTGCTGAAGGTGATTGCTTTATAACATTGTTTACAATAAAGCATGGTTTAATGAGGCCCTTTGCTAAAATTCCCATCAAAAAATGGCTTTTTTGTGGTTCATTATAACCTGTAAACTTCGTGACAGTAGGCGTTGTATCACAAGTGCAGTTTTAATTGCTGTCATAACAAGTTAGTCAAAAACTACTTTTGTTTTGGTTGCAGCGAAATATTTGTTTAAGAATAACGTCGTATAACTTTTGATCGTGGTATTACATCTGAATTATAAATAAAAGACTTCGCTTAAACAGACGCTCTAATTGGAAACCTCGTCGAATGTGAAAGACCTAGACCTAGTAAAAAATGCAGCGTTTTTAAAACGTCCGAATACATTTGTAAATAATTTTAATTTCTTAAAAATCTTTAGAAATTTAAGTAGAAATGAACTTAATCCAAAATTGATTTTAATTCCTTTAAGTATACCCTTCAACAAAAAAACTGAATAATTCTTGCAAAAAAAAACCGACTTCAAAACAGATTTCATCTGTCTGCCTATACTTCTTATTATACCAAGTAAAGTAGTGGACATTCTGTCTAAAATTAAGGTGTTTGTATACAACGGTTAAAAAAATACGGCCATATAGAACAAATTACATTAATTTTGGGAACACCCTTTAATTTCTAAATTCAAATTATAATCTCTTTGTTATAGCTGACTTAGCAAAACATTTCCCTTGTAAATTTCAGCTGTCTGTCTATAACTGTTCAAAAGTCTGGCCACATACACCATATTATACCAACTATTGGCACACCCGTATATTTTCAAATCCAAATTGTATACCTTTGTTTATCTACAACTGTTTAAAAGTATGGCCACATACCAAATTAATTGAACTATTGGTACAGCGTTTATTATATAATTTTAAATATTATCAGCTGTTACTATTTAGAAGCGTTTGACTATAACGGTTCAACAGATATTCGTATATAAGTAAATCTACAGTTATTATGGGACACCCTTTGAATTCTAAATTCAAATTATAAACTCGTTGATATAGCGGACTTAGAAATACAGGTCTCTTTTAAGTTTCAGCAGTCTGTCTATAATGGTTCAAAAGTACGGCCGCACACTTGAAATTACATCAACCATTGGAACACCCTTTATCTTCCAAATCCACATTTTATACTCGTTGTTATAGCGCACTTAACAATACAGATTCGTTGTAGATTTTAAGCGTTTGTCTATAACTGTTAAAAAGTATGGCCATATACATCATATTTAATAAACTATTGGCGCACCCTTTAATTTATAATTTGTAATATTAAAACTTGTTACTATTACGGCCATATCAATCGACATTATGTCAAATTTGCAAGCGTTTGTCTATAATGGTTCAAAAGATAGGCTCATATAAGTAAATCTTCATCAATTATGGGGCACCCTTTAATTTCTAGATTTATTTTTGTAAAATTTTTTGTTTTTTGGGAGTTATAGTAATACGCAGTCATTTTAAATTTTACAGAATCGGGCTTTACAGTTCATAATACACGTAAAAATTATGTATGTTTTATGGGGACACCTTTAAATTTTTAAGATTATGAACTGGTTTTAAAACAAGACCAATCTGTAAGCATAAGCTATCACATTACTAAAAATTTTTAAAATCGGATCAGAAATGACTGAGTTCTGGAGGCACAAATATAAAAAAAGCAACATTCAGCCGATTTTTATAACCTCCTTCTTTTTTTGAAGTCGGTTAAAAAACGGTATAACTTAGTTTGTCATTCCGTTTGATATTTCTACAATATCCATTTCCAACCCCGTAAAGTATATATATTTTGACTTCTTACGCATAGCGAAGCCGATTTAGCGATGTCCGTCTATCCGTCCATGTAACCTCGATAAATTTGATTTCAACAAAAAACAAATATGTCAATCAATCAGACATAGTGTCAAAAGAGGAGGAAATCAACATGAAATTCATGTCCTCCGAGGCAGCGGACAAAACACCATGCCTACCTCTAAATTTTTCATATCATTTGAAACAATAAAATAACTTCAATCAAAAAAATAAATATATTGGGCGCTAGAGAATAAAAAGACATCAAGTGAAAAAATTGGCTCTCGCCCATATATTCCGAGTTACGGGACTTTGATATTTTCGAATTTTTTAAATATCTATACGTGTATCATTTTAAAGCTTTTGAGAGATCTTTAGGAAAATACTTACAGTCTAATTCACAACAAGTTCTTATTGAAAGCTTAATGTGTACTTTAGTTATTAAACACTTTTTGTTTTATTAACCACTAATAAGAATTTTTATTCACAAACGTTTAATAACGCAAAATTAACTATTAAACGATTTTTCTAGTATTGTAGTTTTATGTTGGCAACATCATGTAATATTGTATGTCAATTTACGTTTAGTGATGCACACAACAATGAACCAAATACCTGATAATGTTTTTATAATTAAAAAAAATATTTAAATGAGCAATAATATTATTTGACATAACTTAAATTATCATTATTTTATTATTATTTATTGTTTTATATCAGAAAAAATTTTAAAATACTATAAAAAATGGTGTTAAACCTTTTTTTATGAAATGATTCACTGAACGAGTACAAAAAAGTATCCAAATACCGAGCTTGGCATTACTGTTTGTACATCACTATATTATTTTGTTTATTTATAAAACAAATTTGTGAATTTTTAGAAGAATTTAGAAAAATAAAATAAATGGAAAA
Source organism: Gymnosoma rotundatum (assembly GCA_916610165.2). Classification (NCBI taxonomy): domain Eukaryota; kingdom Metazoa; phylum Arthropoda; class Insecta; order Diptera; family Tachinidae; genus Gymnosoma; species Gymnosoma rotundatum. The sequence continues at coordinate 72,362,915 of OU744340.1, forward strand.
GATAACGAGAAGAAAACGTGCCTGCAACTGGTGTGAGGAAGACAAAGTAAGTACATATGTATACTAAAACGCAAATATTTATATTTTTTTTATTATATGCAGATATTGCTGAGAGATTTAGTGAAGGAACGGGTGGCAGTTTAATAGAGAATAAAAATACGGACTCCAATACCAACAACAAAAAAAAAAAGACAGCTTGGGTTGAGCTAGAAGAAAGGTAAATAGATATCTCCTTAATTTTATACATATTTATGTACAAATACATTACAATTTATCTTTTGATATAGCTTTAATACTTTATGTCAAGGCGAAAAGCGAAACGTTTTGCAGCCTAAGTCCCAATGGACATTAAAACAAATCTAGGCCAAAAAAGAACATGCCTTGAACAGGAGACGAATTCGACAAACTGGCGGAGGACCAACACCTTCTGAGGAAGTTCTAAAATCTGCTGACATATCCGTTTGGCTCCCCAACGAATTTTTTGTCGACAGTAATGAATTCGACTCCGATGCGATTGGGATAGAAGAAAATCTAAGTTGAAACAAATATCAAAATTTTTATTTTTTCATTGTTTTTCTGTACGAAGATGACAATGTTCCAATTGAAGACTGCCAGAAAAAAAAGTAAGAAAAGAAAAAGGTAAGATATAGCTCTCTGATGATTCAGAATTGTGCAAATACACTGTTAAGTTTTAAGAACAAACACAGTTAAATTTTATACCATTTTAAAACCGTTGTATATTTGTAGAAATCGCCACTTTTATGTAAGAACTTGGCAAGCGACAAGATTAAAGAAACTGGCAGAATTTGAGTTTGAAAAGCAAGAAGAACTTCATCATATTCAAATAGAGAATGAAAGGAAGAAGTCGAGAAACCTCGATCTGGAATTCGAAATTTAACAGTCGAAAAAAAAAGTTTTATGAAAAAAAAACTGATTGGTAAGTACAATGTATTAAATGCTACAATAACCATATACATACATACATATGTGTGTATACACTTTATTAAAAAAAGTTTTGACGTGGATATTAAATAATAATAAATATGACACTTATATATAATTTGTTTTAAAAATGATGTTGAATAAATGTTTTTAAAACAACTGCAGCTCTTCTTTCTTCCAGAGGACGTGCATTATTATTATTAATTAATATCTCGTTTTTATCCACTTCATTATTCAATTGTTTTGTACTGTCATGATCATCTAAAAGAAAAAAGTAATACATATGGTTATTTTGTTTTTTCTTTTGCAGATAATAGCCGAGAGCAACATTGACGCTTTCTACTTTAGTAAAATATATGTTTTACAAAAACTTTTTATTTATTTATTAAATTAGAAACTTTATTTTTAGTACTTTGAAAAAGTGCCTTTTAATAAGAATTTCAATATACATATGTACATACATTTAAAATTATGATCATTATTATTATTCTAAGCTTATTATTATTAGCTACGAAAAAGCATAATCATTACATTATTTTGCCTGATTTATAAAAAATAAAGTTTTTTTTTTATCAATAAAAAACAATGCTTTTATTTTGAAGGATCAATTAATTAAATTATAATATTTTTTTTTTCTATGCTGAACATAGATTTTGCAACTATTAATAGAAAATTTGTGATTATTACCGGGAAAAGTATCGTTTTCTTCGATCGCAATATTGTGTAAAACAGATAATGCGATAATTAAATTTTTTGCGTTTGGAAAACTTATTGTAAGCCCATCTAACAAACAACGAAAACGCTGCTTCCAAATCGACTGGATTTCACGTAGCAATCTGGGCGTTATTGTATATCATTTTTTTGGCATTTTGTGGTCTTAATAATAGTGTAAATAAATATGGTTGCAATTTATATCCGGATTCACCTAACAAGCGCCCTCTAAAATCGCCATTTTCAAAACGTTGCTTGATAAACATGAAAAATTCCGTGCGAGTTTTTTCACTTTTCCCTTTTCTCCAATTATAAATTTTTCCGCTTTTGATTGACTGCGGAAAGTGAAAAAAATCCGGGGGAAAAAAGTAGGTATTCTAAATTATAAAATAAAAATTATATGAAAATAAACTAAAAAACTCCCTTCAAATTTCGATGATGCCACTTTTTTATAATTTTATTCCCACGGAATTCATAATTGGAGGAATCTTTTCTCGAGAAAAATTTTTTCCGTGGGAAAGAAATTCCGTGAGAATATTCATAATCGGGCTGAATTTTTAAACAGATTAAATCAATATTTAATAAAAACTACCTGCACGTTCAAGGAATAGTATCCCTTTCTATTTATATAATATTGTGCCATATCACCACCAGTTTTTTTAATTTTAATGTGCGTACAATCAATAGCACCAATTACTCCAGGAAAGTTTTTTATTGATTTGAATTCTTTTATTAATTTTTGTTCTTCTATAAGAGACTTAGGCATATAAATTTTGTTTCTCGCCAATCGGGCTAAGGCTTCAACGAGAAACAGTAGGCTGAGAAAGACCATGAAGATCAGCCGCATCATCTTGAACCTGAAAATGTGTTTTGTAATGACCTAAAACTATTGATATCGCTACTCATACTTACCTCTCTTCGGCCCCAACAACGCAAAGCCACCAAAACCTGTAACTTGGCTGAAGTTCCACAGCCTCTTTTGTCCAAATCTATGTCATCCTTGACCATGTTTATAATTTTTTTAACCGTATCCTTATTAAACCTATATCTTGATTTAAATAGATGGTTAGGTAATTGGGATCACTTCTCTTATTAATTATTTTAGGACGTTTCGTTATTTGGGCAAGAGAATCTGCAATAATTTTCCATTTTATTAAATATTTGCATTTATATTTCAATATATTTTAAAAACTTACCTATTGTAGAAATTATATTTATTATATTCATTGTATTCTTTTTTATTAATATTTTTACACATTTTTCACTAACAAATTTAGCGACAGAAGTGCTTTTCAAAACAGGAATACCAACTTTTTGAAAGTTTAAAGCAGGGTAACTGCTTTGTGAATAAGACTGTTAATTTTTTAAAAAATGCTTAACCCATTAAGAGCCGATGAAATTTTTATGTAAAATTATATGTATGAAGTTGCAAAAGAATCCTCTCAAGTTCATGTCGCTTTTCAAGGCATCCTTAAAATGCTTTTTAGAGTATCAATGGGCCCAAGCTTAATTTCGTGTATTTTGAATCTTGAAGGTCTTAAAATAAAATGTGCATCACTATAGCACTCAGTAGCAAAAAATAATACTAAAATACATCTAAAAATTAAAGGGTGTCCCTATAGATGACATTAATTGATCCATATGATCCTATCTGTAGTAGCGTTATAGGCATACGCTTGAAGTTTGGACAGGGTGCCCCAATAGATCATTTACTTTAATTTATATGGCCATTCTCTTGAACGGTTGTAGAAAGACGGTTGAAATTTGCAAGGAATATTTATTCTTAAGTCCACTATAACAGCTGGTATAAAATTTGAATTTGGAAATTAAAGGGTGTTCCCATATATGATGCAATTTGATAAATATGGGCCAAACTTTTGAACAGGATGGTAAAAAAACAAAGAAGGTGTAATGCAGTCGGCTTTAACAGCAAGTATACAATTTAAATTTGGAAATTAAAGGGTGTCCCATTAGTTGATGAAATTCGGTATAAATGACCAAACTTTTGAATCATTATATACAGATGGCTGAAGTTTACAAGGAACCTGTACTTACTGATTTAGAAATTAAAGGGTGTTCCAATAATTGATGTAATTTTGCTAACATGACCCTATCTTTTGAACCGTAATATACAAACACCTGAAGATTAGACATAATGTCCCCTGTTTTGTAATGTATATAAAATAAGTAGAAAAGGTTAAAATTAATAATTAAAGGGTGGCCAATAGTTTTTTTTTTAATTATTTATAGAATCAAACTTTTGAATCACTATAGACAGATAGCTAAAATTTGTTTGGAAGTCTTTTTTTTGGCAAGAATTATTTATCCTTTATTTATTCCTTTTAGTTATCTCTTCTATTACACTCTGAATCTATAGATAATTAATATGCACTCACGATTGCTTATTTTTGTTATCAGGCTCTGTAACTCTGACGTTTAAGGCACGACTTATATACACTGTTGTGTTTTCACATTCCTCTCTTACTAAAGCTTAATCGTTGTTTGGAACACGATTTTCTTAGTTTGTATACAGTTGTTTTAACTATCTCATCCGCTGTAGTAATACAAATACAGTAGATCTAATACTGTGGCTATACGAAAACTGTGGACCTTTTCTAATGACGACTTCAGAATGTTTGAACTGTTGTTTTCTGTTTACTTGACTTTTACATAACTGGTTTATCGCGGCTATTCAGAAGCAATAATTTTTCTTTATATACAAAACTCTGTTGGGATATAAACTTATAGCCCTTGTTTTTTGTTTAATCAGATAGGTCTATACACGCAGCTACCTCGGCTAACTTTTTCTTTTATTCTGTTCACAAACACCACAGCTTTGTTCTGTCTTATAGGTTGATATTTTAGTTTCGCAGAAATATCAATTTCATCCAATTTTATCTAACAAATATTTCTAGTTTCTTTTCACAGCATAATTTTTCTAAATTAATATAAAAAGATGTTTTCTAAAAAGATAGTAATTATGTATGTAAAAATAAAATTACTATGGCTATGTTAATTCTGTGAACTTAATAATATTATAAAACCAATTATAATTTATTTATGTGGCAAGAATATTATTTTACGAATTAAAAAAAAAAAACATTTATTCAAATTATAAATCATTTTAATAGAAAACAAATGCAGAAATACCAAGCAAATAAAAAATCTTAATTATCAAACTAATTAACTAAAACATATAAATTTCAATTTGTGGATACTTTACAGCATTTAAATGAGTAATTTATAGACAAAAAACTCAACCAGAAAATATCATGAAATTTTATTAAAATTTATATTAATTAAAGCAATTAATTACTCAATTTGTTAATTAAGTAATATAAAAACATTGATTATTTAGAAAACAATATATTAAAAAAATTATTGTACAGGGTTGTTTTATAGGCGTTGATTTTTCTACCAAAGTGTATAATTTTTTTTTTTGCTTTTGTACTCATATCGAAAATCCTGCTTGAAATCTGAATGTACTAAAGTCTTTAAAAATTATAATTAAAAACAAAGATAATTTTGATTTTAATTTCTCTTTTTCTTTCACTGCAATTGTCTTACAGGATAACCTCTTTACTTAGAATTCTTCGATTCAGTAAATTTTGCCTCTGCTCAATAACACGACATTAGGGCACAGCCCATTTCTGCTTAGTTCGATGAAATCAATGCAAAGAGAATAATTCTGCCACTAAAATAATATTGCTTGAAATATTTGGTAATTACAATTGGCCCCCAAATCATTCATTTAACACTATTATAGATTTAAGTGGAGTTATTTGAAGTCAGAGCTCTTAAAAAACATAAAAAATATTAATACTAAATAAGTAAAATTCGTTAAATTAAATTTAGAATATCAATATAGAGAATTTTTTATTAAAAAGTCAGTTACAGAATAAAAATGTTCGTGTGCAAAAAATAAAATCTAATCAAACAAAAACTTTATAAAAATAACTTAATTTTAAAATTCTTTATTTATTTGTTTATGGACCATAAATTCGCTTGAAAAAAATGTAACCAGATAATGCTAAATCAACGAATTAATTTTATGCGATTGTTTTAAAATTTTTTTATGTTTATCTAAAACAAACAAATGATCTGCAGGGATTTTGATAATTTGATAAAATATTTTACAACAATACAGGCAGACTGGCATTTATTTGTGTCCACAGATTGAACATAAAATCAAGAACACTTAAGTTAAACGCTATAAAAAGAAAAAAACAATAAGAAGAAAAAACTTTGACGACATTTTATGCCAAAAAAAACAAGAGACATAAAATCATTAAGATAATTTCACCTTAAACCACAAAATAACTGAAAAACTCTTCGTTCTTCTTGTTTGGATTTTGTAGGAGTTGTATTTATTGCACAAAAAGCCATTTCAAATTCTGGCTAAAAGAGATTTTATACCTTTTCCTGTTGTCGTTACAGTTGTTTTCTCTTATCGAAGATTGTTATGAAAACATTACAATTAAATTCTGATTACTTAAGGACTTTGTCATCGTTCTGTGTTTATTGGTTCTAGTGTAAGTAAGTGTTGTTGGTGCTTTATGTAATGAAAATTTATATCTAAAGCAGGATTGTCCAAAAAAAAATTTAACTAGGTGCCAAAGAATATCTGAGCTTTTGAGGATGCAAGAATGCTTATAATATTTTTATTAAAAATGTTTTTTTAAGTTATCGGGTTAAAACACATCTCTAACATTAGGAATTATTACTAATTACACTGTTTTACAAAAAATATCTCTTTGAAAAAAACAAAACATTGGACGGTTCAACAGCACGTTTACACGGAAATATCAAGCACTTGCTTCGCTCTTTCAATCTCGATTGGCAAATATACCAATTACACGACACATACTACATGCTTCACTTTAACTTTTGTTCTACATTATTTTTCGTTTAAATTTTTGTGTTTGCAATTAATTAAATATAAGATTATAATTAAATTATTTGTTTTTTATTAACACATATCTACACACTGTAAGTTTCTCATTCCGTGTGTAATTTCTACAAATTCCGACTCCATAAAGTACATATATTCTGACTTCTTATGCATAGAGAAGTCAATTGAGCGATGTCCGTCTGTCCGTCCGTGTTAGTCTTACAAAAGGTAATAATGTCAATTAATAAGATATTGTATCGAAAGAGGTGTTATTGGAAATCAGCAAGATCAGTCCATGTCCTTCAAGGCAGCAGGGAAAATACTACGCCTACATGACAATAAAGTAACTCCAATCAAAAATATAAATCTAAGGAGCGATAGAGAATTAAAAAATAAGAAAAAAAACATCATGTGAAATTTTCAATTTTTTTAAAATATCAATATGGGTCTCATTTTAAAAGTTCAATTAGACGTGCCGTACCTTAATTATATTTACTACCAGCGAGTGGCGCCACAGCAATAAGCAACTCTTTTTTGTTTTGTCGTTTGTTAAGAAAGCAGCGCAACAAAAAATGGGTACTGTGAAATAACTCCCAAATGAAATAACTCAAAAAAATGAAATAACTCCCAACAAAAAATATAAAAATCCAATACATACATTTCAGAGGTTATTACATAATTTTTTATGAAATAACTCCTAACTGGATTCTTTTGGCAGTTATTTCATTTATTTTGATAATCGGGAGTTATTTCATTTGAAAGTTATTTAATTTAATATAATCTTCGATTTTTTTAGAGTTGTTTTATTTTTTTTATGATTTCTCCTCCATGGTATATAGTTGGCCTTCGGCCGGGCTGAAAGATCTTCTCCTCTATGGTATTTCGAACACCAGCTTCGCTAGCATCTTCTTTTTTCTTCTTCAAACTTCAGGTTAGGAGTAATCTAATGAACGCCATTTAATTAGGACTTATTCCATTATTCTGGCAACAGAGAAAACTTTTAGTCAGCGAAGCTAGCGTCTATTGTACCATAGAGATTAAAATCCCTTCACCCGGCCGAAGATCGGCTATACAGGAAACATTTCGTGAGTGGAGCCGGGGTTTGTTATGCTATAGAGCTGTAACCCTTCCATCCGACCGAAGGCCGGCTACACAGGCTCAATGATCTCTCTATGGTATATGGAATAGCAGCTTTGCTAACAAAATATTGTTTGTCATATATCTATGATATATGGTAAGGATCTCTTTCATCGGGAGTTACCTGTTATACCACAGAGGTTAAACCAGTTAAACAGTGCACGGGTGCAAATATAATTTTTATTGGGAGTTATTTCATTTTTGTTGGGACTTATTTCGTTTGGGAGTTATTTCATTTTTTTGTAAAAAATATTTTTATTTTGAAATGATTGAATTTATTATTCGGAATCTTTTAACATTTAATTACTTTACTTTATTCGTGCTTGATTTCGTCATGAAATATTTATATTTGAAGGAATCAAGCACGAATAAAGTAAAGTAATTAAATTTTAAAAGATTCCGAATAATACATTTTTCATTTTGTTATATTTGCATGTGCACCTTGCTTATTAATAAAAATTGTTTTTCAATTTTTATTTTTATTTTTTCATTGAATCTTTCAAATACATTTGAATGGTTCCCAATGGGATCCCTTATGTAGAAAAATTAAAGAAAAAATAAAAATAGTTACTAAATGTTTGCTGTGTTTTTGTGTAGAACATTTTTGAGTTGTTATTGTCTCCTGTCTTATTGATTCAATGGAGTTCTCATTTAATCAATTTGGCTTTTGATATAAGACTTTCTGTTTTTCTATACAAAATTTGGGTAAAATCCACTGATGAGCTATTTGAGCAGTAGTGAAATGGCCATATGGATATGCTTTCCCCGCAGTAATACATTTCATTTTGTAGTTTAGTATAAAATAATAAATATTTCATGAGAATATCATTAAATATTCATAGTTGAAGGAATCAAGCACGAATAAAGTAAAGTAATTATATTTTTAATTTGTATTAACGTTTAAGTTTTTGGGTCTTATTTCATTTTGGAGTTGGGAGTTATTTCGTTTTTTTTAATTTCGGAGTTATTTCATTTTTTTTTTGGACTTATTTCATTGGGAGTTATATCATGGTACCGAAAACTGTACAGTAAAACTCACAAATAAGAACAAAATAAAAACAAAACAATTAATACTTAAAATCAATAGTCAACTCTATATGGTTGTGGTTAAAATCAAAATTTAATTTATATCTATGATTACGGTTATGGCTATGGCAATATTGCCTTTTACCAACAATTAATTACAGTGTTTCCCATAAGATTAGTTTGAACAGCTGTTTTGTATTGTTACGAATATGACACTTCTAATTGAGCCTTAAAGCTTTTAAAGAGATCTTTAAGGAAATACTAAAAAAAAATGATTAACCCATTAAGAGCTGATAATATTTTATGCAAAATTATGAATTTGCTTTTTTAATCTTGTTAATATTGTATTACTTTTTTTTTGTTTACATTCATAAACAGCGAGTTCAGATAAACTTGCGATAAAAATTAATTAGAGAAGCGAGAAATTTTTAATGCTTCGCAAGTAGATTCAAACTGACCCCGCTGTGAATCATGAATGAGAGCGAAGAATAAACTGCTTTCAAATTTTGTCTTCATGTAAAGTTTTTCTTAATTGGCATGATAAATAATAAAAACGTTGAATTTTATCTTTCATAATAATTTCAAATTGGTTATATGTAATTTCGATAAAAAAAGAACAATTACTTTCTTATTGCATAATAATTTAACTTTTTTCTTGAATAATAATGCTGGAAAAAAAGCCGACTTAAAAACAGATTTAAGCTGTCTGTTAATTATATCAACTATTGCTGTTAGAGCCGACTTAGCAATAGCATTTTACACCACCTGTTTAAAACAGTTTAAAAGTAAATTCCAAATTCAAATTTTATACCTGCTGTTATAGCGGACTTTAGGTTCCTTGTAAATTTCAACCGCCTGTCTACAACTGTTTAAGAGTATGATTTTGTGGGACATCTTTTAATTAATAATTATCAATATTCACACTTGATATTTTAAAAATCATAGTAATCGACATTTCGTCTAATTTGTGAGCGTTTGTCTACAATGGTTAAAAAATAGGCCTGTATAGGTTATTTTGCGCAACATATGGGGACACCCTTTAATTTTGAGATTTATTTTTGTATTAATTTGTACTATTGGATGCCATTTACGGTTTATAATACACGTAAAAAACTTACATGTGGTGTTGGGACACCCTTTAATTTTATTATTATTAAAACGGGATCAATCTGCAAGCATAAACTTTCAAATAAAGAAAAAAATTTTAAAATGGGTTCACCAATGCCTGAGTTCTATAGGCACAAACATAGAAAAAACATTCAGACAAATTGATAACCTCCCTCTTTTTTTGAAGGCAGTTAAATTATGATTATCGTTTCCCTTTTACAATTTTTTGTAAATTTTTAGAAGTAAAAAATTTTCTAATTTTAAAAATTCTTCGTGAAGTTCCACAAAGTTTTATATTTCTTACGCACAAACGATATTTTAAACGTTGCCCATCTCTGTTTATTTACCGTATAACCATTCAAATGAGGCCATAAACTAAATGACTTTGTTTTTGCAACAAAAGCAAAATGCTGTGGTTGGAAGACAGTTAAATATTCGTTACAACACGGTTGAATAGAACTATATCGACTGTTTGGCTATTTGCTTCTCTATGAATACAAAATACGTTTATTATTGTTGTTGTTTAACTAGTTGGTGTCAGTGCTGTTGGTGTTACTTAGAATGGAATACATAAAACTGATGCTTGAAGAGATGACGATTATTTAAGTTTTAATGAAGTTTACAAATAGTTTTTCGAGTACATTTCGCTATCTTATGTATGTTTTGGCATTTAATGAAAATGTGAGATTTTGCTATGTTATAATGCTTAAAACGACAGTAACTAAGCCACAAAAACAACATGATTAAGGATACACCTAAAGAAATAAGAAGCTTTAAATGATATTTATCAGTATAACTTTGGTTTGTTAATAAGGAAAATTGCACAAAATTATTTTGTATGTTATATTTCAATTTATCTCCTTGTGTTTTAAAAACGTTAAAGGACACAATTTGGTGATTTTTGTTAAAACAATCTTCCAAATGCTAACTGGATAAAGAGATGCTTAAAATTTTCTACAACAAATAATAGTTTAAAAATTGGCCTCTGCGAGGTACGGATTTCTTGTTGTGTGAGTATAGTATGTGCTTGACTTATTTATTCTAGCAAGGTATCTGGCCTCTGGGGACTTTAATATGACTTAACTATAACAGCCTTATTTTTTGAATAACGCTAAACATATAGAGCATTTGCTGCACGAAAGTCATAAGTCAAGAAAATAAATATTTAAAAAAGTGAAAAAATAAATTTAAACTAATTTTTATTGAATTATTATTTGAACTATGAATATTATAAATGAATAGAAATTATTTTGGCTTAAGTTCATTTATTTTGTAATTTCTAAAAATCTTTTTTAGAAAGAAAATTTATTTTACAAATGTATGCGGACGTTTTCCAAAGAAATCAAAAAAATTAGACGCTTGCAGAATGAAATGCTGCATTTTCTGGCCCGCTACGACCTTCGTCAGCGTTCTTCGCATCTATCTACCTTAAGGCCCAACTATAATGTGCATACACTAGCTTATGCCAACTTATACAACTGTGCAAATACATTAAATTATATGTGGTAAACTATAATGTGATTAAGATAACTTTTCGTCAAGTTTCGTAAAATTTCATTTCTTTATGCAAGGTACGAAACTGATCGCACTTTCCGTACGGAAACAGGTGATTGTGCTTTGGTTTATACATTAATAAAGAAATTTTCTAATCAAGACCTAAATTGTTAAATTTTTTAGTTTTAAATTCAATAAAAAATGTAAAAAAAAACAACATATTTCTTTATGGCCAATTTTTTACAATTATAATATATTTAAATTAAATTTGTATTTATACACACATATGTATACCATAAACGATGAACATCGTTGCATTTTTTAGTACGGCTGACCACAGAAACAAAACAGAAAATAATTTGTAATAATTTTTTTTACGTTTTCTTAGAACATAAACCAAAATATGTTAATGTGTTTGTGAATGTTATTAAATATATAAAATATTTTCTTTAAAGCCTTTTAGTTTTAAAATTTTGTTGATTTATATAGAAATTATTTGTGGCAAAAGTACGAAATAAACATAAATGTGCAACTGTGGCAAATAAGTTACTAAATTTATATATGTACATTGTAGCCACATAAATTTCTTTGATAAGTTACCTAAGCATTTGACAGGCTTTTCGTTGAATTTTTGACATAAGCTAAAGCTAGCTTATGCACATTATAGTTGGGCCTTTAGTTGTGTATTTTTATAAACATCATCTATTTAACCAACTAACTTTGTAAATAAGAATACGAGAATACTCATATACTCATATCAACATTAATTTGGTTAGACGAAATTAACACACAAACCAACGTATTTCTTTACTGTTCTCTCTGTATTTCGTCTTGTACATTTGTTTTTGCTTTGTTTCAATCATCGATTGAACACGAATGCAAATTTGTTTTTAATCATACTTACTTGTTTACTCATAACATTATAGATGCTGTTTCAGTATCATTTTGATTGTTATGATGTAAGCATGAATGCTCGCTGTGCCTTGTGTGCCAGAAAATGCAGCATTTCATTCTGCTAGCGTCTAATTTTTCTTGTTTTCTTTGGAAAACGTCCGCACACATTTGTAAAATAAATTTTCTATCTAAAAAAGATTTTTAGAAATTAAAAAATAAATGAACTTAAGCCAAAATAATATCTATTCATTTATAAATTTAAACTTTTAAATTTTGTTGCAGCAGGCCATATGGACACATTTATCTAAATTTGATCATTATTTTTTATTACAAAAAACATATTTGTATGCTCAACTCAAAATCTCGAAATTTAGATTTTTGACTTATTTGCAACAAAAGCTAAATGTGTAGTGCAAATCGACGCTTTCAGTGCAGAGTACAAAGTTCGGCTTCATACATCCATATAAATATAGAACTACAAATAACCAGCTCTTAAATCACTTAAATAATAACAAAATAAATTTTGCCACAATAAACCGTACGTTATCGCATTACAAAATTTAATTTTAAAAATTTCTCTAAGTGTAGCTTCACAAAATTTGCTGACTAAAGTTCTTTAAGTTCTGATAAGGACCTCAAACAAAAAATATATGCTCACAAACACATACACGTCCATATTCGCGCACAAACTAAAGATGAGAAGCTGTTGAAAACCACTTCAGAAAATTGTCAACAACTTTTTTTTTCATGTACAAGATGAGCTCACCGAGAAAAAAATAATCAACATTAATAATAAAACCAAAGTTATATGTTGTTGGTAGAGGTAATTCTGTCTGGGTTTGAGTTAGTTACTATAACGTTTGTTGTATTCGAAAAATTCTAAAAGTGTTTACAAAAATTACACATAAAAAAAGCTTCGTAATATGGCTGTTGTTTTTCTAACATTGTTGTGGTTGGTTGTAAAAACGATTAAAGATTTTTTTTCTATTTTAATTTTTCACGATTTCTTAGGTTGTAAACATTTCCTTAGGTATTTCCAGGAAAGTAAGTAATTTCTTTAAGTGATGGAGTGACGTAACCACGTTGTAATTAAATTGTAAAATTCAGTGCAATAAAAAAAATTATCTGTATCTATAATTATTATATAGTGAGTGATGCTGCACTAAGATGAAGGGGAGCTTGTGGGTGCCTCGGTCATATTATTTCTTGGAAATGAGGGATTTTTCCCAAAAACATGGTGTACTATTTTTGCTTATGTAAATTAAATTTACTTTGGCACTAGCATTTTTTTCAAACCATTTTAAAGACAACCTATAGTAAATGCGAATAAAAAAAATTAGTTAAAAAGTTTTAACGGTACCCCCTCTAGCCCTATCCAAAAATAGTCAATTTTAAAGCAAAATAAATGAAAGCGTAAAAATTTATTTTAAAGTTCCCAATTGTTATCTACATACTCCAAAGATGATTTCCAGCCACGTAAATACCCGTTCCAGGAGTTTATACCCTAAAATAAAGAAATTAAATTAAAATTAAATTAATTTTATTTCACCATTTTCTGAAGAGCTCTTTTATCTATTAAACTTCAAAAATTTGTTAGATTAACTGCATGCGTTTTGATTTCGTGGCATTCAATTTCAATATTTTTTATTAACATATATTTTTTGGTTTTTGAGGTAAATATCCATATTATAAATTTAGAAAGAAGAACTAAAACAATAACCTTAGTTATTAATTCAAAACTCAGCTAGAGTTTTTCTTCCACTATCTTAAGCTTTGAGCTTTTGGTGGTCTTAATAGGTACAATATCCTGTACCTCGTTTCTGTATTTCTCGCATGGTAAAATTTTCGCATGAAACAAGTGAATTTTTAGAAAAACGATGTAAGTCGAAACAAAAAATGGGTTTTGTCACACAAGTGTTTCTGTATCTTTAAAATACAAGAACTATATGTCAAGTTATTTGGATATTGGAAGTATGCGAGAAAAAGTGTTTCTGTACCAATATTTTGTGAAAAGTTTTATGCAAGAACTGTCAGAACAACTCATATTTCAAAACAGCGCGAGAAGAAGTAAGATTAAAAATATATTTTTATATTTGTGTAAACATGGAGTCTAAATCAGCTGAAAAGGTAAAAAGCAATTTAACTTAATAATAAAAAAAGTATTATCAATAAGTATTCATGCATTTATTTATGTTTCATATCTTTTTATTTAAAAAATAGAAAGAATTTCCAAACAGCTCAGCTGTTATTAAGGCCGCACTATACATTTTTTTCGCTATATTATTTAAAACTTATTTTAATTATTAACTTTTTTCTACACTTTCAATATTTCTCTATATTGTTTGATAATTTATTTCTTTATTTTGACGTTTTGTTTTTATTTGACACTAGTACTGGAATTATTCCAGCAAAAACATAATCAGTGTTGTCTGTTTTTGCATTAAGAACCAGAAAAACTTTTTACTCGCAAATCGAGAAACGATAAATTTTTTTGTTTCACACTTGATGTGAAAATTTTTACGATGCGAGAAATACAGAAACGGGCTACTGAAGTTGAAAAATGGGCCATAGTGAAATATATCAAATATTTAAAATTCATGTTTAATTTCAATTCTTTATTTATAAAATATCTATATATATATATAAGTTGTCCTATTTTCGTGAAAACTCGAGAAACACTCAACCGATTTTCAAACAAGTACATGCATGGGAAAAACTACTTTCACTAATGGTTTATAAAAAAAATAATAATAATAATAATAAAAAAACTCTATAAATATGGGTTATCCGCTTACTTTTATGATGGTGTGTTTTCCCTTCATAAAATGTTTTTTTTTTTCTTATGGGAATTACGTTTTGTCGATATACGGTTCTGCTTGCTCGCGGCATTTGTCTTATTTCATTTTTGCGTGTTTATTGATTGTCATTTAAGTTTAATGTGCGAGCATTGATAATTGTTACGAGTAATTATTGAATTGTAATCTTCAGTTAAAATAAAAATTTTTTGCATAAAATAAAAGATTATTCAATAATGCCGCGACGAAGACGTTAATAAAAAACTTGCGTGGAAAAGTGGTTGTGGTACGATTTTTCTCATTGGGGTAGCGAAGCGCCCCGAAAACAACTAGTTGTTTATAAACATGATTTGTTAGTCTTTCACAAAGATTTTAGGATTTAATCCTCTTCTGCCTTTATATAGTGTTAATATAGTTTTATAATAATTATTCGTAACAATATTATAAAAAAGTAAGATAAAAAATATACAAATTTTTTGGTTTAACCCTTTCAGACGGTGATGCATCGATTGTGGGGGTGGTTTTCGGTCCCAATTTTTTTACTTCTAATTGCTTAATGTGAAATAGACTGGCATGTATCGATTGTGCTGATTGTTTTCTATATTTGCTTCTCACATTTCTCTTCTGCTTAATTTACCGTTACTTTAATTATTGCAAAACTCTTCTGTGACATTTCAATTTTAGCCTAATGAGCCATAAAAGTAAGTCGTGTCTTTAATGACAAAAGTATTAATCGTTTACAGATAACCAAAAAAAAAAAAAAACTAAAAAAATATATAAATTTGAAAATTTCAAACTAATTGAAATCTTTTCATGCAATACAAATGTGTTTTTGTTAAAAATATTATTGAGTGCTTCAATCGTGCGCGTCACGCGTGCGTGTCCTGAAAATTCTGGAAGGCTGTAGAAACCGCATGTTGTAAAATTTATAAACAAATTCGCGGTAGTTTTGCTTCAGGTCTGAAAGGGTTAAGATAAAAGCTCATTGATATGTAATGAAATCAGAGTGAAGACATTTGTTTTTAAAAAATTTTGCGCAATCTGTAAGCTTCTTGATATGACAATGTGCTGATGTAGACCAGACTGGAGCATCATAAAATATTGTTGCCTGAAATATAGCCTTAAATATTAAGATTATGTTGTTGTTTATGTTGTGTGGAGTTTCTGTTTATTAACAGATGCAATAACCTGAGTTAGTTGTTCACTTTATTTACAATATATGGCACGTATAAGGTAAAATACTTAGGTCCAAAACGATATTGTGTTATTAAATAAAATAAAGTGTTGAGGTAAATAGCAAGATTTCAACCTTCTGAAGAAGAACATAGCTTGAGTTTTCTGTGCATTCACAGGAATTTTCCATTTTATAAAGTAAGAATGAACTTCAGCGAGTGCAGTTTGTAATCTATTTAAAACATTGGTTGCAAGTATTTCTGAACTAAAAATAGCTGTATCATCTGCGAATATAAAAGTTTGGCAGCCATTTATTGTTGAAAAGTCCGCTGTGTAAATGTTATAAAATAAGAATGACAGACACGAGCCCTGCGGACAGCCTACTGCTATTTTAGTTTGCACTGAGTGGCTTGAACCAATGAATACACTAAAGCTATGATTTGACAGAAAGCTGAACATTATTCGGATTAATGTTGGTAGAAAATTTAACCTTACCATTTTGTAATTTAAGCCACTGTGCCACACATAATCGAAAGCGGCCCTGATATTTAACAAAACCATACTAAGTGATTTTCCTAATTGCATATTAGAGCTTATATAATTATGTATTTTGTGAAGGAATTATGTGCTCCGCATCAGTAAATTAAATTATTCTTTCTTTGAACACTTTCCCCAGTATTTTGCAGAATGAAAATAAAAGACTTACTGCTCGGTAAGATTGTGGACAATTGGGATGCTTGTTGAATTTCCATGTCGGTATGACTTTCAAGTGGTTCAATAATTTATGAAAATAACTTAGTCTTAAACATAAATTTATTACTTCTGTGATATATTTTATACCTTTGTTTGGTAACGATTTTGAATATTGTTGGTTATTCCGTCAGAGCCAGGACTTTTTTTTGATTTGAGTGTCTTTAAAATATATGCTACATTGTCTACTGAAACATTAAAATCCTTGCTTAGAAGGTGTTCGGTAAGAATGGATTAATTTAAAGTATACTCCACATCTCTAGAAGTTACCGGGTGACTGAGATTTGAGCCAGTAATTCACATTTCTCTTGTTTGGTATTAAATAGTTCATTATTATACTTTAAAATTGGGATATACGCAGATTTCTTCCTTAAGATTTTAAAAATGTTCCAAAAGGGGGAAGAACCTTCCTCCGGAGTTGCCAATCTATTGTTTATAACTGAACTCCCTTGTTCACATATGGTCATTTACATCTATATATCTTTTCTAATTTCTCCTGTATATATTTCTTATTAGAATCATGAATTTAATGTAATGAGGAAGTTTTTGAAACGTCGGATTAGTTTCTCTTTTTGGGACACTGTAATCTACAGCATCTGCTATCGTGTTATTACACCTCGCTTTCATTGAATTAATGTCATCTGTATTGACGATTTCATTACTAGTGTTAAGAGTACGATTACGTTAAATAAACGTGGCATGTCGAGACCAATGTGCTCCTTTAAAATCTTAGTATGGCCTTTGGATAGAGTTAAAACCCACATTTATTTCCTTGTGGTTGACATTAGTTTGCTGGCTTATAGCCGTCTATTACTTTATATTTTTTTTTTAACTTTAGTGTATTTTCTTTAAAAATAGCCATTTAGTATAACCATTAAGTCGAACATATAACTTCCAAAGCCCCCACAAATTGTTTGCAAATTTTTGCTAGTAAAGCGTTCATTTACTTTTTTACATTTGGGAGAATAATTTTGAAAATTTATGTTTTACTCTCTTGTTGTTAGTTTATGCTAGAAAAGTTACTAAACAGACCTATTGTTATTAAATTATTTTATGAACAGAATGGCAATAGAAATGCCATCATATTCAGTATCACTGACTTTTAAAGTCCGAATGTTGAAGAAAATGGCGAATCAGTTAAAAACTTGTGTGAAGCGAATTGTATTTACTTTATTTAAAAATATTTTAATATATACATTTGTATATATGTATTTTACTTGATTGGTTATTTTTACAGAACTTATATATTCTTAGCGCCATTGTGAGACTTCACTCTTTCATATATTTGAATTTTAGCAAACGTTTTAGTCATGTTTTCGCCTAAATCCTCCATTGAAATATTTTCCCTAATTTTAGTCATGGTTTTAAGATTAAAGCAGCCTTTTTAATTTTACAATAACTTTACGTCTTCTATTGGAATTTAAAATTTAAATAAAAATTTAGCGCCTTTCTGCAATAAAGAAAATAATTTTGAATTTTTTGTCACCTGTTCTCTTAACTTAGCTAACGACGTAGTAATGTTTTATAAATAAATTATTATTTTTTAAAAAGAAATAATTTAAAGTTTTGGCTTATAGCAGGTGATACAGAACGTATAATTTCTTAGACGTTACTGTTGGGCTCAATAGTTATCAACAGTTTCCTAGCAGTTGCCGAATGAGAAAAATTTAAAAGTATTTACATACGCACTAATTATTTCAAACTGCCCTTCCACATTAGCATGGTTTATGATGATCGTTTGTACGTCTTGGTATAGACCTAAACTTAAGGGACGGAATTGCAATACTTCCTCAGTCTGATTGTATATAAGAAGTTAGCCTCAAAGTAAAAAGCCTCCTGTCACAAAAAAAAGGAAAATTAATTCGTGCGAAAAAAACTGACTTCAAAACAGATTTCATTTGTCGGTCTATAACGGTTCAAAAGTTTGGCCACATACATCAAATTACATCAACTATTTGGAGACTCTTTTATTTTCAAATCAAAAGGTTATACTTACTTTTATATGTGAGTTGGCAGCTGTAAATTTCAAGCGTTTGTCTACAACTGTATAAAAGTATAGCCAAATACATCAAATTAAATTAATGTAAAGGCTCTATTTCGGTCTTAGCAGTCGACATTCTGTCCAACTTGTAGGCGTTTGTCTATAACGGTTCAAAAGATAGGCCCATTTATGTCACCTATGGGCACACATTTTTTTGGATTTGCTTTTTATTACTTTTTGCCGTTGGGAGCTATAGATATGCGCATTTCTTGTTAATTTAAAAATTGGGCTCTTTATGGTTCATAATAGACTAAAAAACATGTATGTTATATGGAGTCAACCTTTAATTATTAAAATTATGAACTGTTTTTAAAATGGGACCAATTTGCAAGCATCACTTTCAAATAAAAAAAAAATCAAAATCGATCCACTAACGACAGAGGTGTGGAGGCACAAATATAAAAAAAGCAACATTCAGTCGAATTGATATCCTCCTTCTGTTTTTTGAAGTCGGTTAAAAATAAAAGACAAGGAAAAATGTAACTTGAGGATAACTCTTAACGAAAGATTAAAGTCGTTTTTAAGAATCTTAATTTTTCTTTTTTTATTTTTTCTTCTCTTATTTTATCTTTTCATTTTCTCCTTTTTTTATTTATGGACACTCAAATGTAAATTAATTAAGAATATTTAAGCTGAATACAAAAGGTATGGTTGAATTCCATATAAGATCCTGTTGATTTCCTTTCCTTTTAAAAATGTTATTTCCTTTACTCGTTTCTTTCATTCTTGTTATTATTATTATTACTTTTATTTGCAGGGTATATTCATATTTATAGTAACTATAATTTATCTGTAATTTACTTTTAATTGTTCATATTATTTTGAACTGTTGCAAATGCTGTTTTATTTCAAAGAATTTTCTGAAAAAGCATTTTTCGTGTTCTGTTTGGTTCTGTTTGTTTTTTGCACAGTATTTCAGCGACTTCTCACTTTGATGTGATACTCGAATTAACAGTGATGAACATAAAATTTAAATATGCTGCCAATTTCTTTTATAAGGAATGAAACAATTTCTTGCACTATCTTGACAAATTTAGTTTTAGGTAAAATAGTGTGTGACTATAAATAATGACAATTCTTTTTTTAAAGTGGTACTGAAAAAACTCCAAAGGGTGAGGTTTATATCAAGGAAACTTTTGATTCAAATTTATTTAAAAAAAACCATAACTCACTGTCTGATTAACAGACAAAGATGTGGTGAAAAATGATTGCTAGAAAACCTTTTGCTATTTCAGTAAAAGCATCAGAGTTGTAAGCGTTAAAAACTTATTATTTAAAATTTTTTTAATTAGAACTAACGTAGGATGTATGATATTCTGTTCTAATGAAATTAAGTAATTTTAAAACACAACATGCCTGTCACTCATGATCTTTCTATTTTTTTTTGCTGTCAATATACAAATTATAAACAATATTAACTGTCCTTTCATTCAAAATTGGAAAACAATTTTTTTTATAAATCGATATTCTCAGTATTTCTTTTCACTGCATTCCTGTGTTTGTGTGGGAAGTTTTCTATTTTTTTAAATACTTTGAATTAATTGAAGACCTAGAGGCAGTTCATAGTATGTTGTACGTATTAGTTTAAACTTTTTATTTTTTATCCATTATATCAAATTAAAAAAATGCCCTTAAGATACATAAAGGATTTTAAAATAACGAGGGTGAAAAAAATAAAATTTAAAGTGAAGATGTCTGCGATATTTAATTAATAAAAATAAATATTTAATTAATTAATAAAACGCCCACATTAAAAGTTGCTGTTTAAGAATTCAACCTAAATACATCATGAAAGAATAAACAAAAATAACACGATATTTTTTAAAAATTAATCAAATATTCCTGTGGTTTAATTGAATTTAAGAATTTGCAAAGTGCCCATGCATAAAACAAAAATAAATTATCGTTATATTTGTGATATTTTTAACCGATATCAAAAAAAGAAGGAGGTTGTTAACCGACTTCAAAGAAAGAAGGAGGTCATCAATTCGTCTGAATGTTGCTGTTTTTTAATGTTTATGCCTGCAGAACTCAGTCACTTCTGAACCAATTTTGAAAATTTTTTGTAATTTAATAGATTATGCTCGTTTTAAAAACAGTTCATAATCTTCAAAATTAAAGGGTGTCCCTATACAACATACATATTTATTACGTGTGTTATGAACTGTTAAGGGCACTTCTGTAAAATTTAAAATGACTGCGTATTACAATAGCTACCAATAATAAAAAGTAATATAAAAATAAGTTTAAAAATTGAAGGATGACCCGTAGCTGACGCAAGTTGTTTTATATGGTCCTATCTTTTCAACCGTTATAGACAAACGCTTTAAAATTGGACATAATGTCGATTACTATGAACGTTATAATAATTAATATAAACATTTGAAATTGTAGGTTAAAGGGTGACCCAATAGTTCATGCAATTTGATATATAAGACAAAACCATTATTTATAGACAGACAGCTGAAATTTATAAGGGAATTGTATTGCTAAGTCCGCTACAAGTTTATAATTTAAACTTAGAAATTAAAGGGTATTCTAATAATTGATGTAAATTGACTTATAAGATCCTACTTTTTGAACCGCTATAGATAAATGCTTGCAAATTGGGGAGAATGTCGATTGCTATGACCGGTTTAGTATTAATATTTACAGTTATAATTTAAAGGGTGCCCCAATAGTACATTTTATTTGATTTATATGGCCTAACTTTTCAACTGTTGTAGACAGGCAGCTACAACTTACAAGGGACCTGTATTGCTAAATCCGCTATACCAATTTAGAAGTTAAAGTGTGTTCCCAAAATTAATATAATTTGACCTATATACACATGAAAATTAGACATATTAACTACTTTGTTTGGTATAATAAGAAGTATACATTTTTAAATTACAAGCTAAAGAGTTTTAAAATAGTTGATGTAATCTGATGTCTATGGCCAAAACGTTGAACTGTTATAGTCCGACAGATGAAATCTGTTTCTCCATGAATTATATTTTTCATCTCCTTTAAACTGTATAAAAGAGACGAAAAAAAGTCAGCCGTATACAGCGAATAAAAAAATTAAATCATAGCTGATTATTGTTGTTTTGATTTTATATTTTAAATTTTTGAACTTTGAGTTTTGTCTTTACTTTATTGTGTAGAAAAAATCTTTAGTTTATTTTAAATATTTGTGAGAAGTTTCCTGAAGAGCTTAGTAAGCGGTAGCGAAATGGCCATCTAAGTGTGATTTCACTCTCAATTATCAACATCGTAAATTTAATAATTTAATTGGAATAAAAAAATAGCACAATATTTGTTAAAAATTGATACATTTAATTAAATATTCCAGTGTTTAATTTAATTGGACAAATATTTGGTTTGAACCAGAAAAAAAAACAATAAAATAACTGGGTGGTATTATTAAAACCGCGCTGAAAATAAATTTGTGTGGAAGGAATTGTCGATCGATATGTAAATTACAAGTATTCATTACTTCGGTATACGATTACCGCGAAATCTATTTAATATCCATGTTTTATAATTTAATTTTTATTGAATTATCCCTTATTTATTAACTTTTAGTTCATTTTGCATCAGCTGTTTAAAAGTGCATACAAAAAAGTAATTAATGAAATTTTGAAAGACAAGAAGTAAAAAATATTATTAAAGAAAAAAATAAAGTGGTGTAAAAAAATGTAAATCCATTATTTACGGTTACTAATTTTTTGTCTATTTAAAGCTGATTTGCTCTTTGATTAATTTGCCACTTGCTTGTGCATTTCACTGTTTTATTCCTAAAAAATTTTCATTTT
This sequence comes from Gymnosoma rotundatum, assembly GCA_916610165.2. Classification (NCBI taxonomy): domain Eukaryota; kingdom Metazoa; phylum Arthropoda; class Insecta; order Diptera; family Tachinidae; genus Gymnosoma; species Gymnosoma rotundatum. The sequence continues at coordinate 72,385,673 of OU744340.1, forward strand.
TATATAAAACAAATTAATTAAAAATATATTTATAAGTTTTTTTACATGGTTTATGGCGAAAAATATCTACATGGCGCAATGAATAATATGTCAAAGACGACAAGGTAGAGTGGATACCGCAACCAAGAAAGGATATTGTAGAAACTGAATGAATAATTTCAAATTTTGTTTACGCGAAAAATATTGAGCCCGCAACTGCGAAACGGAATGTATAATTTGACCCATTATTTTTGCCAAATGCGATAATTTAGTAGGAGGTTTCTTGAGATACACATACTGAAAATATAACTTACTTGAGCTGTGTAAATTCCAATAGTATTTTTTTCCATTTCTTATATTAAGGTCAATTGTAGTTTGCGTTCAGTTCAATCTTGAGAAACAACTCGTTTCAGACGGCATATTTATTACAGTCTGAAAAATTTAATTAAAATATAATCATAAGTTCGGAGCAAGACGTTTACCAAGTCATAAAAAATGCAGGCACAAAAGATAACGTTATCGCCTGCATCGTTCTTAAAAGTGTTTTTGTTTTTATACTCTTCACCACAACTGAAACAAAAATTTAATCTAAGTTTGTCATTCCATGTGAAATATCTACAATATCCACACCCAACCCAATAAAGCATATATATTCCCACTTCTTATGCATAGCGAAGTCGATTGCGCGATGTGTGTCTGTCCCTCTTTATGTCCGTGCTCGGGTTGAAATTAACAATGCCAAAGCACTAGATGAAAATTTTGCTATTGAAAATCAGCAAGATAGGTCCATGTCATTCAAGGCAGCGGGATAAACACCACGCCTACCTTTAATTTTTCAATACGATTTGGAACAAATCTAGTTTATTGAAGTAACTCCAATCAAAAAAACAAATATATGGGGCGATATAGAATTAAAACATAAAAAGAGCATCCCGTGAAAAATATGGCGCTCCAAGTTATGGCCCTCTGAAATTTTCATAGAAAAGTATGATTGTGCATTTTTTAAAATATAAATATGTTTATCACTAAAAAGCCTTTGAAGAGATCTTTAAGGAAATCTGAAATTAAAATAATTCTTGCGAAAAAAACCGACTTTAAAACAGATTCAAGTATATGGCCACATAAATTAGGTTACAGTAACTATTGGGACACACTTATATCTCCAAACTTTATACTTTTTCAACTGTTCAAGAGTTTGGCAATATACATAAAATTGCAGCACCTATAGGATCACACTTTAATTTCCAAATTTAAATTATATACTTGCTGTTGTAGTAGATTTAGCAATCAGGTTCTGTGTAAATTTCAGCTGTTTGTCTATAACGGTTCAAAAGTCCGGCCACATACACCATATTATATCAACTATTGGGACACCCGTTTATTTCCAAATCCAAATTTTATACTTGTTGTTATAGAGAGTTAACAATACAGGTTCTTTGTAAATTTCAATCGTCTGTTTAAAAGTATGGTCATATACCAAATTAAATGAATATTGGTGCACCTTTTAATTTATCATTTTAAATATTATCAGCTGTTACTATAACGGCCATAGGAATCGACATTGCGTCAAATTTACAAGCGTTTGTCTATAACGGTTCAAAAGATAGGCCTGTATAAGTAAATCTACAGTAATTATGGGACACCCTTTAATTTATAAATTAAAATTAAAAAATCGTTGATATAGCGGATTTACCAATACAGGTCAGTTTTAAGTTTCAGCGTTCTGTCTATAACGGTTCAAAAGTACGGCCACACACTTGAAAATACATCAACTATTGGAACACCCTTTAACTTCCAAATCCATATTTTATACTTGTTGTTATAGCGGACTTACCAATACAGGTTCGTTGTAAATTTCAAGCGTCTGTCTGCAACCGTTAAAAAGTATGGCAATATATATTATATTAAGGGAACTATTGGCGCACCCTTCAATTTATAATTTGTAATATTAATACTTGTTGTTTTAGCGGACTTAGCATTACAGGTTCGTTGTAAATTGCAAACGGCTGTCTGCAACTGTTAAAAAGTATGGCCATATACATCAAATTTAATGCAGCATTGGCGCACCCGTTAATTTATAATTTGTAATATTAATACTTGTTACTATAACGGCCATAGCAATCGACATTCTGTCCAATTTGCAAGCGTTTCTCTATAACGGTTCAAAATAGGCCCATATAAGTAAATCATTCATTTTTAGATTTATTTTTGTATAAATTTTTGTTATTGGGAGCTAGAGTAATATGCAGTAATTTTAAATTTTACAGAAGTGCTCTTTATAATTCATAATACACGTAAAAAATATGTATGTTGTATGGGGGCACCCTTTAATTTTAAAGATTATGAACTGTTTTTAAAACGAGACCAATCTGTAAGCATAATCTACCATATTACCAAAAATTTTCAAAATCGGATCAGAAATGACTGAGTTCTGGAGGCACAAATATAAAAAAAGCAACATTCTGTCAAATTGTATAACCTCCTTCTTTTTTGAAGTCATTTAAAAAAAACGCTTAACCCATTAAGAGCTCATTACAATTTTATGTAAAATAATATATAGTATTGATTTTTTTTCTTATTTTTAATTGTTTTTTTGTTTGGGGTTACTAAACTAAACAATATATTTTTTCTAGTGAAAACTCGTGGGAGTAAGTAATAATTAAATTTACTGTACGCACCTAAGAGTTACATACCTAAAGGTACAAAGCATAGTAATAACATTTGTAGCGATCCAGAAATGCCACATTACATAAGACACTAATTATTTCTGTTTCATTTAAGAATTTTTCTGCCTTCTTTAAAAATTTGCAAAAAAATTTGTTAAAAACTCAGCAAACTATATTTCAACACTAACATGGACGGACAACGCTCAATCGACTTCACTATGCATAAAAAGTCAGAATATATATACCTCATCGGGTCGGAAATGGACATTGTAGAAATTACACACGGAACGACAAACTTATATATATTCAATTGGCAAAATTATACCGTAACTTATTTCATAAAAATTTATTTTTAATTCAGATCTACTGTTCATAAGTAAAACATGGTCTTTGAACTTTTTACTCTCTTGCTGTATAAGAAGACTTAAACCCGAACGCTACTTCTATCTAAAATTATGCTGTTGTTTTATTTGTTAACCGACTTCAAACAAAGAAGAAGGTTATCTATTCGACTGAATGTTGCTTTTTTATGTTTGTGCACTGTCAACTTAAAAAGATAAAAAATTATAGTTTTTATGAAAACGCTGCGAATTCAATAATAAATCTAACACCTTTTTACGTTTTTTTTTTAAAAGAATTAGTATTAGAACCAATTTGCTTTTACCCATTATCTTAATTTGTTTAACACTTTTTTTAAAATCATTTTTAAGCCGTTTACAAAAGCAATTGATATCCAAACGATTCTAAGCCAAATGAATGTATTGTCAGTAAATCACTGTACATTCTAAGCGCATTAAAATCTAAAAAAATAAATATTCCAATATTTTAGATTTCGTTCTTTCATTCTGTTCCACCAAAAATAAAAAATATTAAAGGTATTGTTATCATTGTTAAAAGAGAAAAGAACAAAAAACGAGAGCAATTACTAAAAGCGATTAAAAGGAATTTCAATTTTAAAAATATGAAATCATCTTTATAAGACGTCTCTCCGTCTGTCTTTTTGCAAATTTCCAACAACAATATGCCATACTTTTAATGGGGCAATGATAGCATTTTCATAAACCATTCAACTGTTATTAAATTTCATTGATTTAACAAATTTACGGGCAGATTTAAGAAATCTAGTTTCGTTTCCTATTTGTTTTTTTATGTTTAATTTTGTTGATTTTGTTGTACATTTGTTCTAGTCATTTGCTTTATTTTGCCAATTCATACATATATATGTGTGTATGTAGTTTTTTGATTTTCTTTTTCTTTGCATGTTATCAGTTTAGGGAATGTGAAACCTCAAAAGAAGGTATGTGTATTTGCAGTGAATAAATTTATTGTACATATTTGTCTTAATAAGTGATGACATACAAAAAAAGTGTATTTATACATGGTCATCATGAACCGGCATAATTTTTTACATGGATTGTTTATTTTTTCAGTTAAACGGTTTTACACGTGTTGACGATTTCAAAGTCATTTTTCATGTGAGGGGCATTTCATACATAAAAGATATATAGAATAAGGAAAAATAATCAAATGTTGTTTATATAAGGGAAATTCGAAATGCTGCATTTTTTGAGAATTAAGAATAATAACTCTTAAAGGGTTTTCTTGTTATCTTTTTGCTTTATTGTTTGAATATAGTTCTCATTGAATCAATTTGGCTGCAGATATTAGGTTCTTGAATTTTCTATACAAAATTTGGATACAATCCACTGATGAGCATTATGAAGACTAGCAAAATGGCCTCAGAATTACGTTTCATTTTTAGTTTTAAGTTAGAAATATTTCATGAATATATCTCAGATATTTATATTTGAAAGAATTAAGCACAATTTTATATTGATGTCATTCCAAAACTTAATTCTAAGAACAAAATTATTTTTTGTAATGAGGCTAAATATTTTTTTAAACCCAAAAGCTTGTTGTACCACTAGAGGCGTTGCTGATATTCATAACATCGATTAATTACAGAATTAGTTTCAATTTCACAGAAAAATTGCCTTAATATCTTTGCCATGCAACACTTTAGATTTAAGTGGCATTTCCTCTTTGCTGTAGGACAACATAACATTTTCCAAATTGTCTACGTGAACACGTTGGTCCATAATGGCATCAATTTTGTATATGGATCCTACACCATAGTGTTTAACTGTCTTCAGAGTATAGTTTGGATGGTACGCGGTACCAGGTGGGTGTCGCGTAGTTGACTTATGTTATTTTAGCAAGTAAATTTTTAATACTTTGCAGTAAAACTACTTTGTTAAAAAATATATTTTTAATCATAATAGCTTTAAAATTTTAGTTTAATTTTTTCTTTAGCCGATAAATATTTTTTCATTCGTTTAAAAATTTTGGAATTGGTAGTAACCTTTGTATTTTATAAATAAATATATTTTGTAAAAAAAATTAAAAATTAGTGTTTGAGTTTTATTTAAATCTTTTTATTTTGCTAACCCACTAAACACTAAATGGGCATCGAACAAACTGTCGTGAATTAGTTCCTCCATACAAAAAAATTTTGGACTCAGCAATCCATTTCTCGGCATACTTTCTGGCAAATTGCAAATGTCTATCTCTGTGGTTTTGGTAAAGAATGGCTTCTTTCTTGGACTGCCAGCCGATATATATCCTTCCAGTAGCCTTCTTCATACAGTCATGTCAAAATACCCAGGTTTACCTCCATTCTTATCTGCCTAGCCGATTTGAATGGGTTTTCTTTGGAGAGTCTTAAGATTCTGCGATCGTCTTGGACTAAAGTTTTTCGTTTACCTCCTCATTTTACCACTTTTTCGAAGTACTTTATAGCACTAGATATCATTTTCGCAGAGCAATGCAATACATTTTGTATTTCGGTGTAAGATCTTACTTCCTCTATCCATTTTAAAATTTACTTTCGCTGATCGGCAGTACAATGTTTTGCGGGGACCACTTAATAAAAACAAAAATAAAAAGAACGAAAATTTTTTTTCAAATTTTATAAAAACCTCAAACAACAATTAATTAATTAAATAAAGTGAGTTAACTTTTGCTTAATTTTTTGCAGAATTTTTGATTTGTTTTATTAAAAAATTTAAAACTTTTAGTCGCACTGCTATTTTAATGTTTCGCGAAAAGTTGAACTGATGTTGGAAAAGTACCGTTATGTCATATAAATTAATTTCTTAAGTAATCTATTAATCTCTTATGATTATTTAGCGTATCATTTTTATTGCCTTTGCTGCTTGCAAAACATTAATTTAAATATGGAAAAATTGGCTGCTGGTACTGCTATTTTCAAGTGTACAACTGTAATTAAAGTAAGCAATGTACAAAAAGAGCATATGAACAGAGCTTTATTTCGACAGACTGTCATACGGGATTTTTGTCTTTAAGTTGTTATTTGCGTTTTTCACTTTAGCGCAAAATGCGTTTATACACATTTTTAGTTTTTACATACAAAATGTAAAAAAAAAAATAATTTTGAAATTAAGTAGATAAAAGTACTTTATTTCATTTATCTCTTTTAGTCAAATATATTAATTCCCGGAATGGGAGAAACGTCCAAAAAAGTGTTTTTTTTTTACAAAAGTGGCTATTCTGCATTTATTAATCACGGGACTGTAAAATCCTATTATGAGTATGTTGCCAACATTTGGGGAGTTTAAAGTCAGTTTACGTCTTTGTACTTCGACGAATTTCGCAATATTTTATAATTTGCTATAAGTTGTTTTTAAAATCGTAAAAGAAAAACTGTTAATACCGAAGTTGATTTTTAAGAAAAAATCAATTTCCATCCATTTATAATATGCACAGTTCAACTTTTAATTTCATAAAAAAAATTAGGTTAAAAAATACGCAAGGCATAGCGCATATATATACATAACTCATTACAATCTATATGATACTAAAACAGTATCTATAATGTTGTGAGAAAACAAGTAAGAATGATTAAAAATAAAAATTGTCTTCGTGATCAACCGAAGGTTGATACAAAGCCAAAACAAATGTGCAAGACGAATTACAGAAAACAGTGAAGAAATACTTTAGTTTGTGTGTGCATTTCGTCTAACCAAATTAATATTGATGTGAATACTTCTCGTATTTTGCTTAATTCAGTTTAATAGATGATGTTTACAATGTACACAACCTGAGTTAGATAGATGCGAATTCATAACGTGTGGACTTGATAGCCCAGGTGATAATTTTATGCGCTTTAAAGTCGTTAAAAGTCGAAGACGATTTGTACAAAAACAAAATGTACATATTTCTTTTGCTGTGTTGTATTCATTGCCGCCGTAAACATACCTGTTATGAATTCGTATTTGGATGCAAAGAACGCTGATGAATGAGGTAGCGATCCAGAAAATACAGCAATATATTCTTTCTAAGAAAAAGGTTTTTGATAATAAAGTTAATAAATAATCAAAATGAAAAATTTATTATTCGGAATCTTTTAAATTTAATTACTTTACTTTATTCGTGCTTGATTCCTTCAAATATAAATAATAAATATTTCATGAGAATATCATAAAATATTTATATTTGAAGCATGGCGAAATAATACAGGTGAACGCACGGGCGAAAAACCCCATCAGCTGTGTACATTACAGTTGTCAAAAAAATTTGTCAAAAATAAATAATTTGTTAAATTTTTTTTAATTTCATTTTTTTTTGATTGCTAATAGAAAACAAACAATTAAAATTCCTAGAGAAAAGTACCACAACATGGAACCGTATTTGCAGTTCCTGATGTGTATAATCAAAATATGCGTAAAAAGATAGTGAAATTATTGTTAACACATTTATAATTCCTTGGTTTTTTGTGGAAGATTATGTAAGTCTTCAAATGGTCAACGTGCAAGAATGGAACGATGCATGTGATTTGGACAAACTAGTGGTACAAAAGAATTTTAGTCACTTTTCCTGTATTTTTATTTTTATGTAACTTAATTTTTATAATTTTCTTATTCTGATAATTACAACCACTTCTTTTCGTCAAATATATTTTTTTATTTTGTTTGTTTTTTACAATATTTTTTTTGACAACATACATAATTTTGTAGCAACAAATTGCCTGTTGTTTTTTGTGTTGTTGGATTGTTGTAGCCGTGCGGTCACCTGTATTAATTCTCCTTGGTTTGAAGGAATCAAGCACGAATAAAGTAAAGTAGTTAATAAATAATTTAATAAAAAATTAACAAACAAAAAGGTTTTTGATAATAAAGTTAATAAATAATTTAATAAAAAATTAAATTAAAAAAATAAATTTAACAAATCTAAAAATTTAACTTCAAAATAAACTTTTTGTGACATTCCCAAAAAATTTGTTGACCGAGTTACCCAACTTTGTGGACTTACCCAGAAGCCTGTCTTTACACTAGGGGGCTGACCATTCGCAGCTGTACTCAGAAACACCTCTGCTTTTCCCTTGATTGCATTAAAATATCTTTATGTTTTATGAGATACCGAATTATGTCTAAAAAAATTAATTTTCAAACCCATTTGGGTAGTAATCAAATTTTGTTTGCATGCAAAATTACTCATGCTATCAAATTAATATATTTGATATGAGAAAGAAAGCCGCTCAACAACAATTGACAACTGACATATTTTACACATTAGGCAATAGCTTCATGCAATTGTATCATTGAATTTTAAATTATCGCAAAGATTAAATACCGCATACTTTTGATCAGGAATTAAACAAATAGCCTCTTACTTTACTACAAAATTTCTTTTTTGTTTACAGTGTAAATTTTCTTCTTGTAGTGTATTAAGAACTAAAGCATATGAAGAAGACTCTTCAAAAATTGTATCAAAAATATTGAATGAGAATTAAAATAAAATTACTAGAAGACCAGCATTAATATATTTGACGTATTCATTTTGGTTATAGAACTTTATTTAGTTTTTTTTTTTCTAACTAAATAAGTTTTGACTTCTTTTTGTTGTTTTGCAGTACAAGAGTTTTACTGGTGGTGATGAATTTGATGAGGCTGTTGGTAACATTGCTGTTGATGATGATGATGATGGTACTACCGATGAAAATGATGATGCTGATTTTAAATGAAGTTAATGTTGTTGTCTTGTTGGCTGTTGGTTACTGGTTAGTTTGTTGAACTGTTTTGTGTGAGTGTACTTGACACTGATTCATGAAGCATTTGACACTTAGCACCAATCTATTTTCTTCATTTTTTCGACGACTTTTTTCCCTGTTTTTTGCCTTCCTCCAAACACCACTTGCTGTTTTTATTTTTCCATCATCAGTTTTATTTAACTTTTTTTTTGTTATTTTTTACTCATATTTCGCCTGTAGTTCTTTTCATTTCTATACAAACGTGTATACATTGGTGATGATGCAGATTATTAGGGATTAACTTGTCCCATAAATTTTACAATAGCATATACCTACATGTATGTATGTGTAAAAATGAATGCTATATAGATGAGTTAGTGGGCGCTCATTTATTTGAGTCTTTATTATTCAGCATCACAATCCTATTACCAGTTAAATCTATCTAAAAAATTTTTATTATTTCACATACACATACTTACATATATTTTTAATATAAAAGTATATAAACTGAGATGTATCATTGTGGATTTTGGTGTATTAATATTGTTTTTTTTTTTTTTTTGTATATTCAGTTTTTCTTTTTGTCATTTGAGAAATAATTCCTTAAAATGTCATAAAGGACATGATAATGTGCAGAGATATTAAGCTTTTATGACAAGTAGTTAGGCTCTTAAAGTTTTGATATTTTATCACTTGAATGAATTTATTTACTTTTTGAGATCTTAGTCTTTTTTTTTTATTATTGGTATTTTTATGTGACTATTTAGGGAAACAATATTATTAAAAGTGTATTTCCCAAAATAAAACTTATACAAACTTCATTTTTGATTGTTCAATAAAGTTTTACATGGACAACAAAATAAATTTCGTAATCATTGTTTTTTATGAGATGCAAGTGCTTTTGTTTTCAAAGATTAGATTACTGTCACATATTTTGAACTTAAAATTTGAAAATAAAACCCTAAAATTCTTATCGATTTTATAAAATAATCAGTACGAGAATATATTGTAACTATAACTGCTTAGATGTCACGCATTTACTCACGTATTATTTCAAGGCCATCGGTAAAAGTATCAATATTGAATATTCCAGTTGAAACATAACCTCTTCTCACAATATTTTATTTATTTCTGTCTTTTAAAAATGTATGCTATTTTTTATTTCTAGTAAATTTAGAAATTTTTTGATAACCGAAATAAGTCGTTTATTAATTAGTATTACGAATAAATAATAATTGCCTAAAATAATGTATTTGCTTGTTCAGATCATTTCAAATGTTATTTTTGTTCTTCGGCTTTAAAACAAACAGGTATATTTTGAAGTATGTCTACTGCTATGCCGAAAATCGCTTAGCTCAAAGCCAGACTTTCGGTTTCAGCAAGTAAAAGTTTCTTATATTGTATAGGAAATGGATGGAATTATACAATATATTTATTTTTCGAATAAATTATTTTTTTGCCAACTAAGGGTGCTAAGCCATCAATTCTGCCATTGGAAAAAATCATTATTACTTTTATTTAAATATTTACATACATCCATTTTCAAGTGATGAGACTCACATTATATTTCTTACTTCACATCGTTACTTTTGAACTTTAAAACATGCATAAATTTTACAAAAAGTCGGAAAAAGGGCTTTTCTTAAGATTACGAAAATAATAAAAACAAAAAACAATCGTTATTTGAATAATAGAAAAAATAAACAAAAAAAAAATTCTATTCAGGTGTTAGGGTCACTTTTCGTTTCTCAATTTTTTGGTAGTTTTTTATTACGAATATGCAAAAGAAATGTTCGTTTACATTAACAGCAACTTAAACTTTTAATTATAAAAAAATTTACAATATTAAAAACTTGTTGCACTTTTTATACCCTTAACAATAAAAAGTGAAAAAGAAGGTATAACTAAGCCTCTCATTCCGTTTGTAATTTCTACAATATCCATTTCTGACCCCGTAAAGTATATATATATTATGAGTTCTTATGCATAGCGAAGTCGATTGAGCGATGTTCGTCTGTCCGTCGTTGTCAGTGTTGAAATCAAGTTTGACTTTGCAAACTAGCTTTCAACAAAAATTTAAACTAAACTATATTTACATAGATGTTGAAAGGTATATAAGACTCTGCATACACGAATATAGCACGCTTACTTGTTACCTCTAAAATTTTATATAAATAAAAAAATAGTTACTTAATGGTCACTGTGTTTTCGTATTAAAATTTTGTGATTTTTTATGGCCTTTTTGCCCTAATGATTTAATGGAGTTCTCATTTAATCAGTTTGACTTTTGGTAAAAGACTTTAAGGTTTTCTTTACAAAATTTGGTTAGAATTCAATGATGAGCTATATATGAGCAGTAGAGAAATGGCCATATGGATATGCTTTCCCCGCAGTAATACATTTCAGTTTTTAGTTTAAAATAATAAATTATTAATGAGAATATCATGAAATATTTATATTTAGAGGAATCAAGCACAATTAAAGTATATTATTATAAAAAAGATTCCAAATAGTAAATTTTCTTATTAAATCCTTCTTACCTTTATTACAGAAAAACTTTCTCCAGTTCGAATAGAGATCACAAAATAAATAATATCAAATACGAGGGCTGCTCTATATATTTCTGGCCTAATAGTGAAAATGCGAATATTTATATTGTTTTCAGCATGATTTATACACTTTTGCATGCGCTCAAACCAGTTGTTGAAGCACTTTTTCCACTCCGATTGAGACACCTCTAAAACATGGTTTTTGAACACTTCAACAGCTTCTTCTGGCGACGAAAATCGTTGAACACGCATTTTTTTCTTGATGTGCGGAAACAAGAAGAAGTCATTAGGTGCCAAGTCAGGGCTGTACGGCGGATGACCCATTAATTCGACGTTTTGGCCGGTCAAAAACGCTCTGGTTTGAGCCGATGTGTGAGAGCTCGCATTGTCATGCTGAACAATGATTCGTCTTCTCTTGTTGGTTTTTCGAATTTCTTCGATGACTTCAGGCAAGCAAATTGTAGTGTACCACTCAGAAGTGACCGTCCTACGTTGCTCAAGCGGGACAGTCGCCACATTACCAGTTTTGCCGAAGAAACAGGCGACCATTTGCTTCGAAGTGTTTCTTCCACGAACACCTTTCGAGAGAAGAAACCCTTTTTACAGCCAGGTGTTCATGCAGTATTGAATGTATGCTGGTGGAAGAAATGTCCAAGGATGTCTCTATCTCTCGGTATATCGCATGTCGATCTTGCATTATGAGTTCACGCACGGTATCAATGTTCTCTGGCACAACAGTCGTTTTTGGACAACCTTCACAAAATTCGTCTTTGATCGAGCTTCGGCTACGATTAAATTCATTACACTAATTTTTCACAGTGCTATAGGATTGTGCTTCATCGCCATACAAAGATTTAAGTTCACCAATGCACTCTTGTCGTGATAATCCACGTCGAAAGTTGTGAAAAATGATGGCACGAAATTGTTCACGAGTTAATTCCATTTTTTTCTATATTAATTTTTTCAAGTCACTGTTAACAACACAAATAATGGTCGTACGTCAAAATGTTTTTAGTACGATTATGCTTAAAAATGACAAACTTTCTAATGGAAATGTCAGATTGCACTTGGCAGCACTCAGTGTTGCCACGCCAGAAATTTATATAGCAGCCCTCGTACAATAACTCTATCTGAACAACACTTTTTGATAAATACTATAAGCCTTTGGAGCAAGCTTCGCCATCAAATTCAAATTATTAATAATCCAAGCTAATTCGAATCTGCCATATTTCAGTATTTTTCTAAAAACATTTTTTTTTAATTTAAAATTGTTAACAGCTTACTTGATTGTATTTATTGTATTTTTTTCTAATTAAATTTTTATTTTTTTATAATTTTTACTTTATTAATTGCAATTTCAAATTACCTGCTAAATCACTAACCAATACTCTAATCTAAGACTTAATCTTTTTGTATTGTATTACCTAAACTATAACTGAATAAAATAACTAAATAAATATCTATCTCTCTAATAATTTTTTTTAAGATGTGTGCAGCCGCAAAAGCTAGTTTTAGTCGTAACTTTCAAACGCTTCGAATTCGTGCAAACTTAAGGAAAACGACCAAGCGAACATACCCTAAAATTTTGCAACAATTTTTCATATGTATAGATAATAAAAAATAGCACATTTCGTGCCAAGCTAAAACACAAACGAACGAATAGCACATTTTTTATAGATATTTTCAAATCTTAACATTTGAGTTAAAAATACACTTTTTATGACATTTCCAAAAAATGATATGCTCGAGGTACCGAAATTTGGGGCCATCTTTATAAAAGAGGGTCTCTTTGTGTACCGAATTATGTCCAAAATAAATCGGTTTTAAGCCAATGTACGCCTGTGCTTGTATTTATCATTTTACGATATATTTGAACCTATAGAAACTAAAATTCTGTCTTATGTGTCAGCGGGATCTTTTAACATAAGAAGCATGCTGTTGTGTTTGGCAGATTATAAGATTTTCAAAATTTTAATATATTTCGAGGAATATTATTGGCCCATATAGAATTAAGGACCAACAGTTATGCATGAATAGTTACTCTGAATTAACTTTAAACATTCTTTAATAAAAACTATTTTACCTGGTCATTTAAGCGGCCAACTCTGGTAAACTCTGTTTTATATGGGGATTAACATGACTAGATAGAAGAAGACCTTAAGGTCGCTTAAGGCATCATAAGACTTAACAAATTTCTTCTATATCTGAGCGTTGTTATGTAGATGTGAAAAAAAATTTCTTTCACCATAAATATTCTTCAAACATTATAATATACTTATTTCTTAAAAGTAAGAACGAAGATACATGTCTGCTATTTTCACCATTTTAAAATTAAATTCCTCAAACAAGGTGATTGTCCGCCTACTTATCTTAACGGAACTATGATTCCCAAATCAAATTGTGTCAAATATCTAGGTCTTAATATTGATAGACGATTAAATTGGAAAAAATCATTTGCAGCTGAAGAGAAAACATCATAATATAAAAACAAGAAAAAATTTTTTGGTTACTAGGCCCAAATTCAGAACTTAGTTTAAAAAATAAATTAATGCTATATAAAAAAATCTTAAAGCCTATCTGGGCATATGGTATTCGATTATGGGGAACTGCGTCATACTCTAATATTGACATCTCTAATATTGACATCTCTAATATTGACATCAGTCTAAAACCTTAAGACTCATCACGAAAGCACCATGGTTTATTAGAAATAGTAACATTCATAATGACCTTGATATTCCTAATGTAAAAGAAGAAATTAAACAACTAAGCTCCAATTATATGAACAGATTAAGTAACCATAAAAATATCCTTGCTATAACTCCTCTTGACGATACTAATGAAGTGAGACGGTTATAAAGACGGCATATATTAGATCTTCCCTTTCTGCCTTAGTCAAAATGTATAATGTGAATATTATGTAGTTCTAAAATTCTTTTGCTTCTTATTTTATTGGTTTAAAATATATTGCAGATAAATTAATTGAGTGATTAATTTAGTGATCTAAAACATATTTGCAAATAATTTCTTTGAACATTTTTTTTCTCCAGCAAAACAAGGAACATTTTTCTTTAAAGCTTCATTTAATTTTTATTCTTTTAAACAAGTTATTATGTTTGTATGTATGTCTGCGTTTATGTAAGTATATATGTATTTGTTTACTTTTGTATATTTTTATTTTAATAATTAAAATTATTTGATTTGTTTATTTTTTCTACGCTACAATTCATTTGAATGTTACGAATGTAAATACCATTGTGCATAATTGATTTTAAAAATAATTAACAATGACCACATAATTATAATGACACGTTATTTAATTCCACTAAATTGTGGCAAAAAAAAATGAACAAAAACAGTTCCGACATAAAGAAGTGTATATGCGTTTGTGTTTGTAATATATGATTTTACAAACAAATAATTATAAAACCTAACAAATTGAGTATTTTAAATATTTTGATGCGTTTATCTATTTATTATATCAAATGTCAATAATCATTTGTTTAAAACTTAACACTCACAGTTAAAACTGTGCCAATACATTGGTAACTGAAAATATATTTTAACTAGACGCCAACTTTTTTATTAAGGAAATATTTAAATCAATTTCGTACACGATCATTATCAAATAGCAAATCTCACGACCTTTACAATAACAACAAGCTAAAGTTATGTATTCGGCTATGCCGAGTTTTATATACCTTTCACTGTATAGGTAAATCTAGTTTACTGAAGTAAATCTAATCAAGTACTTAAGTAGTTTTTATGGGTTAAGTATTTAAAAAAAAATATTTTGTATTTCCTTCAGTATCTCTTTAAAAGTTTTTAAAAAATACCCATATTGTTATATTAAAAAATGTGGTGCACAATCGTACTCAGAGAACCGTACCTCGGGAAATATGGGCGAAGAGGTCAATTTCTTTACTTGATGTTTTGTTTTAATTTTAAATTCTTTATTACCCCGTATATATATATATATATATATATATATATATATATATATATATATTTATTTATTTTTTATACCCTTCATCACAAAAAGTGAAAAAAGGTATACCTAAGTTTGTTATTCTGTGTGTAATTTCTTCAATATCCATTTCCGACCCCATAAAGTAGATATATTCTGACTTATTATGCATAGCGAAGTCAATTGGGCGATGTCCGTCTGTCGGTCAGTATTAGTGTTGAAATCAAATTTGTCGAGGCAAACTTGATTTCACAAAAAAAAAAAAATTAAAAATAAAAAGATATAGTGTCGAAAGAGGTGCTATTGGAAATTAGCATGATCGGTTCATGTCCTTCGAGGCAGCAGGTAAAACAGCAAGCCTACCTCTAATTTTTTATATCATTTTTTATATCATTTATCATGGTGCGATAGAGAATTAAGAAATAAGAAAAAAAAATGAAATAAAAAAATCGGCGCTCGCCCATTTTTTTCAAGTAACGGGGCTCCGAAATTTTCTTATTTTATTAAATATTAATACGGGTTCCATTTTAAAATTTTTTAAGAGATTTTTAAGAAAGTATTTACATTTTTAAAAAATGCTTAACCCATTAACAGCCGATGTCATCTTTATATAAAATTGTATGTATGCAGTACCAATTTTTTTATGTTTTAATTCCCTGTCACGCCAATATTTGCTTTTTTG
The DNA here is from genome assembly GCA_916610165.2 of Gymnosoma rotundatum. NCBI lineage: Eukaryota > Metazoa > Arthropoda > Insecta > Diptera > Tachinidae > Gymnosoma > Gymnosoma rotundatum. The sequence goes on from OU744340.1 coordinate 72,401,565, forward strand.
ATTGGAGTTATTTCACGAAACTAGATTTGTTTAAAATGATATCGCTCCTTTATTGCAACAAAGTCATATCTTTAAAAATTAAAAATTTGTAGTTACTTAAGCAAAACTGCTCTTTTAGACCTTCTGTACATGTTGAAAAAAAAATCAGTTTTATATCCCAAGCTGAACCGAAGTTATATATATATTGCGGCAATTAGATCATAGGACTTATGTCTTGAAAACTTAAATCGCATTTTGCTAAGTTGAAGTTTTGTTGTGATATGACTATGTTGCAATAAAGGAGCGATATGTAGAAATAAGAGGCAGGCGTAATATTTTCCTGCTGCCCTAAAGGACATGGACCAATCTTCAAAATTTTCAAAACTATATCTAGTTTGCGTATTTAAATTTTCTCTAGCTCAGCTAGAGCCTTGGAAAACTTGATTTCGGGTATCGCTCAATCGACTTCGCTATGCATAAAGACTCAGAATATATATACTTTATGTGGTCGAAAATGGATATTGCAGAAATTAAAAACGGAATGACAAACTTACATCAGACACATCATTAAAAATTTTTTTCTTAAAAATAAAGATATGAAAAAAGAAGCACGAAATTTCCTGAATTAAAAATATGTAGTTTATTGTTATACATTATAGCAATTCAACTAATAATAGTTATTAAGTTTAATAGTTAATAATTGATCTTAAATGATAAAATGCTCAAAGTTTTGTTAAAGACTGTTATATTTCATTTATAAAAAATAAAAAAAAATGTCAACCTGGTGGATTGTCTATATGAGTTTGTATTATACAACTTTTAATTAATATTGGTATATATGTATTGATTTGTGTATTCAATTGCTTGATTGTCCATATATTTGTTGTTATAACCACAATTATGTTGCAAAATATTTTATTTGTTAAATATAATAATCCTGGTTATGTAAATCATAAATCAACCAAAAAAAAAAATATTTGTTATTTTTGTGTTGATTGTTTATTTCCTTTTACATAATTAATTTTTTAATGCTTTCTTGGCCAACTTTGTTAAAAACTAGAAACGCTGTTAATTAAAATTGCAAATTCTTGAGCACAGAGTTAGTATGCTAAGATCAGATCGCCTTTTTTTCTTTAATACGAATAATAGAAATATTCTTACTCCGTGAAATTCATAGTAAAATATAAAATAATAATAACAAATTTAAATAAATTAATTTTTATTAAATTAAACAACGCGAATTTTTCATTAAATTAACAAATTAAAAAAAATAATTTTTCGTGCTATTTGTTATGTTTTATACTGATTAATAATTAAATCATTAATTATTGAAGCTGAAAGCACATCTCGATAGCCATTTCTCTACCTCTTACTCAGGAAAATTCTCTACAAGAGACAAAAATTAAAGTTAAAACAAAAACAACAATAACCAACAAGAACATAAATAATCACACACTCAACAAATTGTGAATAATTTTTAGCGCTTTTCCAGAGTTAATTCGGGATTGGGTATGTAAGTGGACTGTATAATGGCACTAGGGATGAACACCAATTTATGAAAATTTTATAATTTCTCATTAATATGAGAAATTATATTGGGGATTTGTTACACAGGTGACAAGAAAGTGAGAGACAATAGGACAAGTTAGTCTTGGGTAAACTTCGTGCAATATATGAAAGTGATCTTACCTTGTGTATCACGATATAAATTAAGGTGAAAGCGTTTGATATTTCACGACTATAATCTATTTATTTAATTAACAATTGAGTTGTTCCCTTATGTTTAGCATTTGATTTCAAGTACAAATTTAAAAATATTAATTTTATTTCAAATAAGTTTTAGGATACTTGGAATCTGCCTTTAGGTTCAAGGCGGTTTTATTTACCAAAAAACAAGTCTAATCGCTTTGAAGATTAATCTTTAAGTGGCTTGTGCCTTTTTTAATCTAGTTCCTTTTTGCTTTTTTTTTGTTTTACATTAATTCATTAACAGAAGTTCGAATGACTGGATTAATTCACAATAAACAATTAATCGTCATTATTATCTGTTGTTCAACACTATAATTTCAAATGTAGTTTTTTAAAAATTCAGTTAATTTTGAAGTATAGATTTTAAAATTCAATTATATATAAAAAAAGGAGAATTAAAATTACTTTATAATTTTAAGTATGAAATTATGTAATTTTAAGTTTAAATTACGGAATTTTATACATTCCGGCCTCTGGACGGGGAGTTGTTGGCGGGTTAGTTATGTTGATTGCATAGTACCTGTGCTAAGGATCTTATCGCCTCTGATAATATACGTTGATCTGGAACGGAATGTGGTTGATTGACGGTTAAAGGGGTTGGACTGCGACGCTGACGGTTGGAGGTTGTTGACGATGGAGGTGAGTTTTTTTGGTAGCTTGATGACTTGGCTACTGCGGCAGTATCAAGGTGTTTGGATGCACGCGCTGAATTTCTATAGCTTGATTTCCTTTCGCTTAAACGGCTTTTAATGTTCGGATGAAGCAGCGTGTGGTGGTAATTTCCACAGATTCGGCACGTATCCATTGAAGGACAAGCTCGTAGATCGTGACTTTTTGCCAGGCAGTTGACGCAGTAGCGATGTTTGTCGATTATTTTGCCTCTTGTTCGTACATCCATGTTGAGAAAACGCCTACAGAACCGGATTGAATGAAAGTGCTTACAAAGCCTGCACTGATAAATGTCTGGATCGCGGCTCGCCTTGCGGTAACTTTGGTGATAACGTCTTGAGCTGGGGGAAGAAAAGATTAAAATAAAGTTTAGAATAAAAGAAACTTAAAGTTTGGAGTCAGATGGTTAATATTCAAATGAGAGGAATAAATTATAAATGAGTAACTATGAGCCTTAAGTACCACATTCATTCAAAAGTGGCAAATAACATAACTTAACTATCGGTCTTGTTGTTGTCCCAGTGGCGGTTCTTATGTCTGCTACTCGAACATTATTATCGCTTCCGGTATGCGTCCTTTCGATTCTTCCCAGACGCCACTCAGAAGGAGGAACTGAATCATCCATGATCACCACAAGATCACCTGACTTAAGATTTGTACATACATTTTTCCATTTATATCGTTTTTGCAGAGCTTTTAAGTAATCTGCCTTCCATCGAATAGATAACTGGTGATGAAATGCTCTAAGTCTTTCCCAACGATTAAGGAGTCCGATTTTGTCATTATATGAGTATGGAAAACTCATGATAGGAGCTCCTCTAAGAAAATGTCCAGGAGTGAGAGCTGTTAAATCTGTGGGGTCCGTTGAGATAGCAGAGATGGGACGAGAATTTAATATTCCTTCAATTTGAGCAAGGATTGTAGAGAATTCTTCATAATTGAATTTGTATGAACCGGTGACCCGTTTTAAATGAGTCTTAAAACTTCTAACGGCTGCTTCCCAAAGGCCGCCCATATGAGGGGCATGGGGAGGGATAAATATCCATTCGAGACCATGCATTGCATATTTTTCCGATAAATCAGTGGATGCGCTTTTGATGAAGGAATCGAATTCCCTTTTTAGCTGCCTGCTGGCTCCGACAAAATTTCGACCATTATCGGAATATATCCTGCAAGGGAGTCCCCGTCTACCAACAAAACGCGAGAATGCTGCTCGGAAAGCTGCGGTTGATAAATTCGAGCATACCTCCAAATGAACAGCTTTCGTGCTAAAGCATACGAAAACGCTAACATAGCCCTTTATTGTTGCCGATTTTCTGAGAGGTGAACTTTTAAGTTCAAAAGGGCCAGCGAAATCTATCCCAGTATTTTGAAAGGGTATTGTTAAAGAGCATCGCTCCGGAGGTAGGGGTGCTATAATTTGAGAACATGGCCGTTTCCTATATATAATACAGATTTTACAATGATGTATGATTTTTTTTATATGAGACTTTAATCGGGAAATGTGGAATTCTGTTTGTACCATTCTGCACATCAGATTACACTCTGCATGAGCAAGAAATTCGTGTAAGTATTTTAAGTATAGTTGACAAAACTTTGAAGTTCCTGGTAATATTATTGGGTAGCATTCGTTATATGGGAGTGATGCATTCGAAAGGCGACCGTTTACTCTTAATATGCCATTTGAGTCTAAAAATGGATTAAGTGGTTTTAACGAACTTTTGTTAGATATTGGCAGAGAATTTGAGATGTCTTTAATTTCTGCCGGGAAATGATATCTTTGAGTCAACGCTATTAATCGAATTTTTATGAACTTAATTTCTTTGTAGGTAAGATGTATCTGAGGATATTGAAATTGTGTTCTATATCTAATAAGGCTGTTATGAAAAAATCGAAAAATGTAAGATAAAACTCTGAGTGCTCTGTTATACGAGGAAAACTTTTCTAGAACGTCACTATCTTGGACGGAGGTATGTAGGCATTTTATTTTCGTTTCCATCTTTGTATTATGTATGGAGTTCTCTTTTGGCCATTCTGAATGTTGCTTTGTTAGCCAGGATGGTCCGTGCCACCATAAGAGGTTGCCTGCGAGTTCCTCAGGTCTGCAACCACGAGTGCCAAGATCTGCTGGGTTATCGTGAGTCCGAACATGATTCCAGTTTGCTTTGGGTAATAGGTCATAGATTTGTGCGGTTCGATTTGAAACGTACGTTTCCCAAGTCCATGGAGGTTTTGATAGCCACCCGATTACAATCAATGAATCTGTCCACAAAAATGCTTCGCATAGAGGTAATTTTAGGGAATGTGTTACATGTTTAACCAACTTAGCTAATAATAACGCACCACAGAGTTCTAGTCTGGGAAGGGAGATCGGTTGTAGTGGAGCTACCTTGCTTTTAGCGACTATTAAATTACTAACTACTACCTGTGAGGGATATTGACATCGCAAGTAAACTGTTGCACAGTATGCTCCTTTAGACGCATCTGCAAATCCATGAACTTGAATAATGTTGTTGGGACTGTACTGCATCCATCTTGGTATGCTTATCTTATCAATGTTCGAGAGATCTGTAACGATTTTATTCCACTTATCTAGTATTTCAGAGCTGACAATATCATCCCACTGAAGACCTTCTAGCCACAATTGTTGCATTAGTAACTTAGCTCTTATAACAATTGGTGTTATCCAACCTGCGGGATCGAAAATGGACGCTATACCGGACAGTATGTTTCGCTTAGTGATTTTTTCAGATTGATGTATTATTGAGAAAGAGTAAGTGAATTCATCAGTGAGTGCATTCCATATAATCCCTAAGGTTTTTGTGGAGCTAGTTTCTTGAAATTGTAGCAGATCTGAGTCGTAAAGATCTTCGCTTAATATATTAGTAAGTAACCTCCTATCATTTGCGGTGATCTTTTTTAACGTAAACCCAGCGGTTTTTAGGGTTTTTTGAATCTGAGTCTGGCATTCTTTTGCCTCTTCGATTGTATGACCGCCTGACAAAATATCGTCAACATATGTTTCGTGACGCAATATTTGAGCAGCTTTAGGAAACATGTCTTTAGAGTCATCTGCCAGCTGGTGAAGAGTACGAATCGCAAGAAATGGTGCGCAGTTTACTCCAAACGTAACGGTTTTGAGCTGATAGTCGTTTATTCGGCTAGTCAGTCCTTTCTGATAAACTATGCGTTGAAATGGTCGATCTTCGGGATGAATCCAAATTTGGCGGTACATTTTTTGGATATCGCCACTGAAAACATATTTATACCTTCGCCAATTCAGAATAATTGACATTAAGTCAGCCTGCAGTGTGGGTCCAGTATGCAACACGTCGTTCAGTGAATCGCCACCTTGAGTTTTACGTGAAGCATTAAAAACTACTCTTACTTTAGTAGTCTTGTGTTCGGGGCGAACTACAGCGTGATGTGGCAAATAAAAGGAGAAATATTTATTATCGAACACAATTTCGCGAAAAGAAGTTGGTTCCATGTGTTCTAATGATAAGTATTCGTCCAGAACCGTATTGTATTCTTTTTCGAGTTCCGCATTTTTCATAAGTGATCGGTTGATACGAGTGTTTTGAACGAGCGCTATAATTCGAGATGAACCGAGAAATCTAGAGTCAGGAAATTCTTTCTTGAATGGAAGTCTCACTGTATATCTTCCACTTTTCTCCCTAGTAGTTGTTTGCTTATAAAAGTTTTCGCAGTACAAGTCTTCCTCTGAAATTACGGGTTGAGATGGAACTTCTTCCTGTTCCCAAAATTTTCTGAGTGTATCATTTAGAGCAAAGTTTTTTGAAGGAATCACTGCTGTAGTACATGTATGTACAGTGTTCCCTTGAATAGGGCCGCTTAGCACCCATCCAAATATCGTATTGTATGCTGAGGCTTGACCACAGATATTTTTCTTTATTCCTTCGATGTTAATAAAATGTTCCGAATCATTTCCTAGAATCAGATCTATTGGAGAAGACTTGTTAAAGTTTGGGTCTGCTAAATCGAGTTTTTGAAGCTGTAAGGAATTAGGAAGATTAAAGGAGATTGTAGGAATCTGTTTCGTGACCTTTGGAAGAATTATCGCATTTACGCTAAATTTTAGGTTGCAGCGATTTGAAAATAATGTAATACAGCATTCTTTGTTTGCTGATTGTGTTTGACCTCCTATACCAACAATTTCTACGTGAGATTTTTGGTACGGTAATCTGAGAAGGTTTCTTACCCTTTCCGATAAAAATGTTCTTTGAGAACCAGGGTCTATTAGAGCTCTGACCGTAAACAATTCTCCTCTGAGTTTGATTTGTACTAATGCCGTGCGAAGCAATATATAATCATTATTAAATGAAAAGTTTGCTTGTACTTTAGAACTTTTCGAAGTTGTGGGTGCGTCTTGCTCGGTTTCTGTTTTTCGCTCTACGTGGTATTCATTTTTTCGGTAATTAAATAATTCTTTGTATCCAGGTGAAGTTTTTTGTGATTCGCGAGCTTTTGCCAAGTGTAATGACGTGTGGTGATCTTGCTTACAAATGAAGCAGGTTTTGTTACTAGTACAGTTAGTTTTTACATGAGCTGAGGAAAGGCAATTATTGCAAATTTTATTTTCGAATACATAATCAATTCGTTGTTGTACAGTTAATTTTCGATATTTTCCGCAATTTCGTAGGTGATGATCCTCGTTACAGAGCGTGCAGGCTTGCGAAGGTTTTTTTTGTGAGGAAAAAGATTGTAAAGCAAGTTGTGGTGCACTTGGGAGGGTAAACCGTTCCTTTGTGTTTTTTATCGAAGAAATTCTTTCGACTACTTCATGTCTATTAGCTAGAAATTCATCCATTTGGCACCACGTGGGCAAGTCACGGCAATTTTTTAAAGACTGCTCCCACAGAGCAATTGTTTCGTCGGGAAGTTTGGTTGAGACTAGATAGATAAGTATAGGATCCCATCCATCATTATTGACGTTAAGCGATCTTAAGGCTGTTAAGCAGTCCGTAACTGTAGCATGAACTTTCTGGATCGATTCGCTATCTTCTGAATTGGCGACTGGGATGTTAAAAAGCTTTCTTAGCTTGTTATCTACAAGAACTCTCTTATTATCGAAACGGGATTTGAGTGCATTCCATGCATGACTAAAATTTTCATCGCAAAGAGAGTAGCGTTTTACGATAGCACCGGCACTGCCACTTGTTTTTAGTCGCAAATAAAAAAGTTTCTGAGCGCGCGGAATCTCTTCATTGTTTATACAGGCGGTTGTGAATATATCACGAAATGCCGGCCATTCTTCGTAGCTACCAGAAAACACGGCAATGTCATAAGATGGAAGTTGTATGAATGAGTTTCTATTTCGGTTAGGAGGAGGGTCGAGACTATAGCGGGTCCGGTTATGTTCCAGTTCACAGGCTTTAGATAACTTTTGAATATCCATAATATGAGATCTACATGAATAGTAGGACTCAGAGCATATATTAAAGTTTATTTTGGCGTTTTCTTTAAAATCCTTACAATTTTCTGGTACCGGACACACCATAACGGCTTCGTAGGAATCCTGTAGTTTTGACCACCTTTTCGCCAGATCTTCTAGTTTTATTTCTAACACTGAATCAGTGTGATCGTTAATGTCTGCCTTTTCGAAATTAGTGCAGAACGTTTCTAGGTGATCACAATCGAAGAGGAATTTTTCTTGTTTTGCTGAATGATCGCTGTCCGATAAGCTCCTTAATGATGGATTCATTTTCAAATTTTCCTAATATAAAGGATGTACGAAATTGTGGCAGTGCTTGCAAATGCCTTGTAACTTAGGATATTTCGGTTAGATTGTGAAACGTAAAAAGTATTGTAGACCGTTTTGGAATTAAAATTTTTTGCTAATATACAAAATATATCGCATGACCAATCACAATGTCGAAAATATTGGCAATGGGAATAATGTGTAAGTGTAGATTATGTAGAATCTACTATTGCGCAGAATTTGACAATCCAGGCAATTAGAATAATGCATAAGAATAAGTATATTTTATAATGATTCACACTATGCCCACTGTTCGACACTATAAACAGTAAGAAATGAAAGGTTATATTTTATGTACTGAAAGTCCTATCCTATTTATTCCGAATTTCCAACGCCACTTTTAGGGAACATTTGAAAATACTTCAAATTTAAATGTGCGATACAAAGCAAAGTTTAAATACTCCATTAACCTTTCCTTTTCCCTTTTTCCCTCTTGAGAAAATTATAGTTTGCTATATTATATAACTAATCACTTTGTAAATTTTGAATCCCTTTGTCCTTTCATGTTATGATGTATCGAACATTAGAATGTGCTAGTTACTTAAATTCTCAGTGTTACATAAAGCAAATTTAATATGAATATGATATCAATATAAAAATTTAAAGAAATGCAAAGAAAATTTTGATTTTATTACCTTTTATTGCGTTTATTGTGTATTTTCATTATTTTGTAGTTTTCGTTTCCCGGTTTTTATTTTTCTTTAATTTGAATTGTTCCGTTCCGTTCTGATTTTATTTTATACATACGTAACATTATTCCTCTGTAGTTAAGTTTTCTGATTTTGTTTTTTAAATATAAATTTTATCACGATAAAAAAAAATTTAGTGGTAAATAGTTTTAAATTTATTTAAAATTCTATTTGAGTTTAATAAAAAATTTTCGAGTTGTTTTTTTTTTTACATTTGCACTTTTTTTTTACTTTTTGTTTGCACAGAATTAGTACACGGCGAATTTATAACCGGTGCAAAATGATTAACCCTGTAGTTAAGTTTTCTGTTTTTTAAATATAAATTTTATCACGATATAAAAAAAAAATTTAGTGGTAAATAGTTTTAAATTTATTTAAAATTTTATTTGAGTTTAATAAAAAATTTTCGAGTTGTTTTTTTTTTACATTTGCACTTTTGTTTACTTCTAAAGAAAAAGATGAATTCGCCCTGTGTAAACTTTATATGATTTGAGTTAATTTTAAATCTACCACCGTAAGCTTTTGCTTATTTACTTTTTGAGCATTAAACTTGTTTGGCTGAATCTGAAATACTTATTTTACACTTGCTTATTAAGTAGGAATGATTTTACTTTATGGCAGCACTGATACACTTTACGCTTATTTATTTATGTACATATGTAACTGTTCCACGACTTTTTGTTCTTTCTTTTGCGAGAAGTTTTGTTGTTTTGATTTGTTTGTAAGCATACATATGTATGTACATATGTTCGTATTGTACCGTATGTATATTTAAAAATATAACGGAATTTAAAATTTGTTTGTTGAAAATATGAATTTGATTTGTTTTCACTTTTTACCGTTCTGGCATATACATACATACATGTGTGTGTATGTATATCTGTACGTATTTGAAGGTTTTTTTTTTGCAAACGGTACTTTCTGCCCGTTATTGATTTTTTACTTATTATTATTATTTTCTATTTTTGGCAATTTTACACTTGGTTTTATATTAATACATAGGTGTAGTTGTAGAATCACACTTGTTGCAGATTTTTGTCACCTACATATGTATATACATACATATATATGTACATATGCATATGTGTAAAGCACGATTTTGTTTAAAGCGTATTATTTTTGGTTTTTATTGGTAAATTTTGCTCTTTTTTCTTTAATTCTTCTTTTAGTTTTTGGGTAGTGATTTTTGTTGTTAAGTATTAGGTTCCTTATTTAATTTGCTAATTTTATTAGTCACATACAATTTATATTTGTTTTACTGCCGCGTGTTCTTCTTATATTATTTTTGGTTGTCGGTTTGTTCTGATAAATTAAACGAATTCATGTATGTTACAATAGAGCTTTTATATTTACCTCATTTTAGTGATGAAAAAGTGCTGTCAACTGGAACATTAATTTTCCTCTTCAAAGGACCATGAATAATTTTTAGCGCTTTTCCAGAGTTAATTCGGGATTGGGTATGTAAGTGGACTGTATAATGGCACTAGGGATGAACACCAATTTATGAAAATTTTATAATTTCTCATTAATATGAGAAATTATATTGGGGATTTGTTACACAAGGTGACAAGAAAGTGAGAGACAATAGGACAAGTTAGTCTTGGGTAAACTTCGTGCAATATATGAAAGTGATCTTACCTTGTGTATCACGATATAAATTAAGGTGAAAGCGTTTGATATTTCACGACTATAATCTATTTATTTAATTAACAATTGAGTTGTTCCCTTATGTTTAGCATTTGATTTCAAGTACAAATTTAAAAATATTAATTTTATTTCAAATAAGTTTTAGGATACTTGGAATCTGCCTTTAGGTTCAAGGCGGTTTTATTTACCAAAAAACAAGTCTAATCGCTTTGAAGATTAATCTTTAAGTGGCTTGTGCCTTTTTTAATCTAGTTCCTTTTTGCTTTTTTTTTGTTTTACATTAATTCATTAACAGAAGTTCGAATGACTGGATTAATTCACAATAAACAATTAATCGTCATTATTATCTGTTGTTCAACACTATAATTTCAAATGTAGTTTTTTAAAAATTCAGTTAATTTTGAAGTATAGATTTTAAAATTCAATTATATATAAAAAAAGGAGAATTAAAATTACTTTATAATTTTAAGTATGAAATTATGTAATTTTAAGTTTAAATTACGGAATTTTATACAAATTGTAACATTAACTGTTTGACGTTTATTTAGGAAGTTTTCAGTAAAGTTAAAAATAAATGAAAATGTAGTTGTTTTAGGAAGAAAATTTTTATTTAACTTTTTTCGTCTGTTGTTAGAAAAACAAACGACAAAAAAATACCGATTTTCGGTGCAGTCAAAATTATCGATTAATTTTTGCCTTGTTTCAGTAAAAATGAAATTCTTAATTAAAAAAACAGTTCGTCAATAGAAAAGTACTATTTTACAATAGCTTTAAAATATAAAATAAAAAACATAAACTGTTGGAAAATATGTCAGTTATAAAAAATATATTTAGAACAAAATAATTTATGAAAGAAAAACATCAGAAAAATATTGGTAAGTTTCTTACATAGTATTTAAAATTTGCATTATGTTTTAAAAAATATTGTTCCCTTTTTACAGGTATTCTCTTTTTAATTCTGTAGTCTTTAGGCAGGCAACCGTGTTGCCACAGCCCACTTTGGTCCATTGATTGGTCCCAAACAAAGGTATGTTATTTAAATTTTTGAATTACAAATATATCGCTCATTTAGTAATACAACGTTATAACCCAAAAAATAAAATTTTTTATAACGTGAAGATCATATCGCTTTTTAAAACATCGTCATATTTCGTTTTGTGTCTGTATATACATTTGAACAAGTGATCTTTTTAAAATGTATCGACCTTTTACAAATAAAGTGAAACTCGGTTTTTCTTTTTATAAATACCGATACATTTTAGTTTATGACACAGTAATGGATGTATTTTTACAATTAATTCAAACATTTCACTTCGTTTGCCCAAAACATCCTCTTTAATATAAATTTGATGCAAGTTTTATTAAATTTATTTTCTATTTCTGAATCATTTTACAAATTAATAACTCCAACTGTGATTATCTTGAAATGATTTTTTTGTGTTAAGTCGTTCTATTTCTAAATGAGCGATATGTACTTCTATTATTTGTTGCAAAAATATAAACAATTTTTTAAAAGTATATAATTTTTTCAGCATAGAACAATCCTGAAATCCTTTGGCTTTTAAGGAAGAACAAAAATATTCAGCAAATAAAAAATAAGAAGAATTTGTGTATCAAAATAAAATAAATAATCAATAAATAAATTAAAATCTTTTGATTTTTAAAACAAATAAGAAAGCGGTAGTTTTTATTGTTTTGGTAGGTTACTTTTAGAGAGTTGGAATAAAAGAAAAAAGCAGTTAATTTTACTGTTTTAGTAGGTTAAATTTTATAAATTAAAATAAATACAGAAACAGTTATTTTTAATGTTTTGGTAGGTTAAATATTGTTAGTTAAAATAAATGAATAAACAGTACTTTTTACTGTTCTGATAGGTTAATTTTCGTGAGTTGGAATAAAAGAAAAATTACTTATTCTTACATACTTTGTTAGTTAAAAAATCAACATTCTAAAACAATTGAAAATTACATTTAACTTAAATGAAATGTAAGTGAACCGTTTTTTAAATGAAAAAGTAGTTGTTTAAAGTGTTTTTTCATTTAAATTTACCTACATAATATTTTGAGTGCATGTTTTGCACCCTGTATATTGTATGCAGCGAACATGTCTTTCATAAGAAGTCCGCAAATAAGGATATCACTGACGTCCTAATGATTAATTTCAATTCTCTTTACCAAAGTTCTTCGTCTTATTTAATATTAGAAGAAAGTTCTTCTAAGTTGGTAACAACCAAAGCTTATTCCTGTTTAAATTTCTTTTGGTCGAATATTCTATTCTTCTCTTCTTTAATTGTTTTTAAGCTTTGTTTCATTGTTTTTAAGCTTTGTTTCGTGGTGAAAATTCTTCATAATTAATTTATTCTTGAACATAACTGACAATAATTGCAGCAAAACAAAGTTTTAGTGCTACCCTAGTAAGCCGCCCGTATTCTTCTAAAACGCCAGGCTATTTCTTAAAAAGTGGCAGGGGTTAAATGTTGGGGATAAGATAATATTCCAATAATAGTCCCACCTTGAAACATATTTTTTTAAGCATATTTCCGTGTTCGATTTATGTGGTGATAGAGCCATCATTGTTGATAGTTTTCCTTGATTTATTTATTAAGCGCGAAAATATATTCAATACGATTGATCTTGTAAAAATACTATTTTTTGTGAATTTTTGATATTTTTTTTATTATTAATAGAATCAATATATATCTATAACAAGTACATGCAGTGTTCAGCTGATAGTTTTATTTGTGTGCATGTTTATCATGTTTTGTGTTAAAATTTGTGTACATTTTTTCTCGAATTATTATTTTGCTATACATTTCTCTTATATTTTACATGTCTCTTCATTTTTATTATGTTTTATCAGGGATGGTAAACGAAATCTTCAAATCACAATTTTCCAGCTCAATTTGTAGGAAACATCCTTTTATTGAACTCTAGTTTAAATTGACATTCCTGTACGCATTAAAATATCATTCTGTAATTTTTTTTATAATAATTAAGTAAAATTCATATTAATTTTTTAGTTAGAAAAAACATAATAAAAACGTAACATTTAATCCACTTTGCCATCTCTAAACTTTTTTTTTACATAAATCATGATTTTACACAAACAAATTACCTGTTGTTGTTCTAATGTTGTATTTGTTGTAGACTTGCATATACTTGATATAAATATACTTTGAATCAAGGCGAATTAATTATTAGGTGAAGGCGATGGTGAGTTCATTGATTTTTGCCGGTAGTCTAACTGTCAAACTCCATTTTAACTGTTATGCAGATTTTTTGTATTGAGTTTGACAGTTAGACTACCGGCAAAAAACAACGAGTTCGCTATAGCTATCACCTTATAATTAATTCGCCTTGCTTTGGATAGAATAATATGCGAACGCCTGACACTTAAACCACAAACAAGCTAAAATCAATAAAAAAAAAACTAAAAACTCACCAAGTTGAAAAAAATAAGAATCTAAATTTAATTCATAATTTTTGAATAATATAATTTTAGGATTACTTTGTTATTTCCAATTCTAAATTAAGTACGAATCTTCAGTGAAACTTTGTAACGTTTTACTTTTTAAACCGTTCACCACAAAAAGTGGAAAAAGGGCATAACTAAGTTTTTCATTTCGTTTGTAATTTCTACAATATTTATTTCCGATCCAATAAAGTATATATATTGTTATTTCTTATGCATAGCGAAGTCGGTTGAGCAGTGTCCGTCTTTGTTAGTGTTGAAATCAAGCTTAGAAAATTTAAATACACCAATTAATCAGACATAGTTTCGAAAGAGGTACTAATGAAAATCAGCAAGATCGATGCATGTCCTTTGGGCAGCGGACAAAACAGCACGCCTGCCTCTAATTCTTCCATATAATTTGGAACAACAAGTTAACTTGCATCGAAAAAACAAAAAAAAAAAAAAAAGAACAGGTATATGGGACGATGGAGAATTACATCAAGTAAAAAAAATTGGTGCTCGGCCATATTTTCCGAGCTATGCGCCTTTGAACTTTTCATAGAAAAGTACATTTGGGCACCATATTTTTGAGATTCAATATAAGTATCATTTAAAAGCTTTTGAAGATATTTTTTGGAAAAAACTAAAATTTTCTGAAAACGCTTAACCCATTAAGAGCCGATAACATTTTATATGCAAAACCATATACATATATATCTTATTTTTAATTTTTCTTATGTTTTAATTCTAACATGTATGGTGAAGAGTATTTAAAATTCGGCGTAGTCCATTTTAGCACTCTTACGTGATTTTCCTTACAATTTTCATCATTATTTAAAAATGTTACGAATTGCAGCCAATTGATCTAAATAAGCTTGTGTATTCTTCAACTATTCGCATTAACAATTACGTTTATTATTTAAAATTTCAGCAAAATTGCGTAACTGTTATAATTCGTTAGGTAAACGATAATGACTGGTATCACCCCTGCCGTTCCTATCTCTCAAGAAATTTGCTTGTTACGAGGTTCGTCAAATAAATGGTAATAGTTTCAGTGTTTAGTTTTTATGCCCACTGTCCTAATCTCGCCTGTATTGCACTGATAGGTACCATGCGCACTGTTCTTATTTTTCCTATAATTCGCTGAACCAAGTTCAATAATGATTCTATACGTGTTAAGAGCTAAATAAACGATAATCGATAATAAAATTTCACTTTACATGGGCGACATCGCACCTACTTTTTCGATTGCGACAGTTTTATGCTTAATTATGCACACTAATTTGGAAATTATTTATACAAAATTTCAAGACTGTAACTAATTTAGTTTCAAAGTAACTGAGAAAAATTTAGGAAGATCAGTGGATTAGTGTAGACAGCTGTGGATTTCAAGCAGGTAACCAAACAAATGAGCAAACAAACACATGAGTTTGTAGAAATACTTGAATCGGCTCTAAAATAGATTAAAATTTTTAAAATGCCAAATTTTAAAATTTATTAAAAATTTAAATACCAAATTAAAAAAAAAAAAATGAAATATAATTGAATTGCAATTTAAGAAAAAATTTCAAATTTATTATTTTTTATGAAAATGCCAATGTGTTATTGGCGACATTTTGAGCAAAATTATTATTTTTGTAATTTTTTTTATTAAACACAAACGATAAACGTATAATTTAAATCAACATTGTTGACTGTTGACTGTTCATTATATTTTTTCTTTTTTGTTCATTTTGCTTTTGACTAAAATTTATCTTGCTTTTTATGCTTCAAATGTTACATGAATAAAGAATGATCATTGATATTTTACTTAAAAAATAAATAAAAAGAAAATTGAACAGAAATGGAACAAGAAATTTCCAAGTAAAGTGTTTGCTTAAAATGGCCATTTGAATTGATGTGATTGGGAAGATGGCTTTTTAAAACTTAAAGATAAACATTTGTTATTTATTACTTTAACAATACTTAAGTCTCATGATTGTCTGTCAAGTTGTTGAACATTTTCATTTAATCAAACGCACAAATGCATGTCAAGGATACAAATTTCAAGGGAATAGAAGAGAACATAATGTCCTATTCCCATAAGAAATGACTATTTGAGTAAATAATAATGCTGAGCAATGGACAACCATTTTAAAAAGCATCTCAATTTTGTGGGTTGTTAGAAGAGAAGGCTGTATTTATTTGTTTGTTTTGCTGGTTTAAAAAAAATGTGATAAAAAAAAATAATTTTCTATTTGACGGTGCTTATGAAAACCAAATAAATACACATTTGTCACTCTGTTTACAAAACAAATACATCTGTTACGAAAACAATCTCCAAACCGTCAGGCATTTTGATAAAGAGTTTTGGTTGGCTGAACGAAAAGAGACATGCATTAACAAGTAACAAATACATACAAACATAATTTGTTCAAATATTAAAACTTTAAATATTTACTTGTTTTAAATTGTTTTCTAAAACAAATTTTAAAATAGGACATTGTTTGTTAAAAAGTGAAATAAATACAACATTTTCGTTTTATGTTTCGAACATTATTTTTTTAAGCTTTTAAATGTTTGAGACTTTAAGTTTCTTAGCATTACTGCAGATATTGGAAATTATACGAATATTTTATATGAAAAAATACCAAAATAAATTCCAATTAATTTTCTCTATTGAACAATTGTCAAATTAAAAATGTTAATATTAACGAAAATATTAAGCAATAAACTTATATTATTAACCGTTAAAAAATCGTCGTAGAAATGCTGCATTTAGATATTAAAAATTAGAAAGAACTGTGTCATGTACTATCTATGGATTATCAAATTCATCGTATAGAAAACATTGTCTTTTAATACAATAGTACAACAGATACAAATATTCAAGACAACCCTTCGTTTTGTCACCAAAAGAAATAAAACTTATGGAAGCAAGTACGATCAAATTATATTTAAATTATTTCTGTTAAGGCCATGATAGAGTAAGGAAAATAATGAAATATATTAACCACCTTCATCTGTCATACTTTGATTAATTGCATAAATACTTCTGTTATACATTTATACTCGACAAAGTCGATGCTTCATAAAATCTGTCTATTAAACAAAAGTAAAGGTGATTTAACCGAAACGTTAATTTAATTCAAAAACAATTCTATATTCGGCTATGCCGAATCTTAAATACCCTTCACCATCTATGTAAATCTAGTTTAGTGAATTAATTCCAAATAGAAAAAGCAAATATTTGGGTGACAGAGAATTAAAAAATAAAAAAATTGATACTGCATTTATTTAATTCTACATAAAAAATGACATCGGCTATTAATGGGTTGAGAATTTTTAAAAAATTTAAGTATTTCCTCAAAGATGTCTTCAGAAGCTTTAAAATAATATCCATATTGATATTTCAAAAATTTTAAAATTTCAGAGCCCCGTAACTCGGAAAACATAAGCGAGCTCCAATTTTTCACTTGATGTATTTTTCTAATTTTGAGCTCCCAATCGCCCACATATTTATCTTTTTATTGGAGTTATTTTATGGTTCCAAATAACATGAAAAAATTAAAGGTAGGCGTGATGTTTTGTCTGCTGCCTCAAAGGACGTGGATCGATCATGCTGATTTCCAATTTCCAAAGAGGTGCTTCTTTCGACACTATATCTGATCGATTGACATATTTTTTTATTTTTTTGTGAAATCAAGTTTGCCTCGGCAACTAACACGAACGACCAGACGGACAAGGCCATCTAAACTTGACCCTCTATAATCAATATCGGTAGTAAATTTAATCGAAATAATTAAAAAAATAATACAAAGTTTTTTATGAAAATGAAATAATTTAAAAAATATTCCTGTGTCTTTAATTTAATAACTTGCAAAGTGCCTGTGCATAGAAATAAATTATCGTAATGATTTGTGGTATTTTATTTTTCATCCTTTTTCAACTGTATAAAAGAGCCGAAAAAAGTCAGCCGGATACCGTGGAGAAATAAAAATAGCATTACTGTTGGGTATTGTTGTTTTTGCTTAAACTTTGATTTTTATCTTTACTTTATTGTTTGTACAAAAATTTTTAGTTTATTTTAAATGTTTGTCAAAAGTTTCCTGAAGAGCTAAGTAAACGCTAGCGAAATGGCCATCGAGACGTGCTTTGACCCGCAATAATCAATATCGGTAATATATTTAATCGGAACAATTTAAAAAATAACAAATTAAAATTTAAAATTATAATTTAAAGGGTGCCCCAAGAGCTAATTTAATTTGATGTATATGATCACATCTTTAAATAATTGAAGACATGAGGTTGAAATATTCAAAGAACTTGTAGTGCTAAGTTCGCTATAAAAACAAGTATTAAGTTCAAATTTGGAAATAAAAGGGTGTCTTCATAACTGATGTAATTTACTCTTTACAGCTCCATCTTTTGAACCGTCCGTTAACTACTTTGTCTGTTATAATAAGAAGTATAAGTATGAAAAATTAAAATTAAATGGTGTTATAATACTTAATGTAATGTGATGTATTTTGAGAAAGTGTTGAACAGATATTAAATCTTTTAGATTTAAATTAAATAAAATCACTTTAGGTCTTTTTCATAAAATCTTTATTTGGTAACTTTTACAATATCTTAAAATTAATAATTAAACAGTGAACGTGTGTCGCTGTCAGTATATTTATGGTTTAACAAGTACTCTCAAAAATATTAATTCAATATAGGTACTGAGAGTAAATGTAGATAAATTCCATTTGCACAATGGGACAAATAAGTATAAGTAACAACAGATTAAGACAGATGGGTGAAATTTACAAAGAACCTGTATTGCTAAGTCCGCTACAACAGCAAGTATAAAATTTGGATTTGCAAATTTAAGGGTGCCCCAATACGAGATGTAATATGATGTGTTTAGCCAAATTTGGAACTGTTATAGACGGACAGCTAAAATCTGTTTTAGATTCGGTTGTTTTATTACAGGTTGTTTTTTTTAAAGACTTGTTCTCAATGAAGAAAATATATTTACTCACAAGCTAAAAAGTATATCTTGATATCGCCTCTTAATTTTAGACCGAACGCACAGTATATTACGGCTTCAAAATTTTCCCAAAATAATGCACATTGTAAAGGCGGTTAGGACAAGTCTTTTGAGGCAAAAAACCAAACAAAACAAATATGGAGTATCGAGTTAATTCACAGTTTTTTTTTTAAGAACCAATAGAGAGCTCCATTTTTATACTCTAAATTCCATTAAGATGTGTATTTAGGTTTCCGCTGTATGTGGAAAATGCCTTAAAAAACGCAAAAAATATTTTATTTTGAGCAATTTATTCTTGATAAAATTTTCTTCTAAACCACATTCATTCCTTAAAATCAAATTCAAGACAAAATTTCTTTTAAATCTTAATTATTGTAAATAACTGTAATTACTTAAATGACTTTTAAAACAGAAAATATTAAAATCTAATATTCGCCAATTGTCTTTTAAGGCATAACACATTATAACACACTTAACGCATAACGAAATATAACACAAACTTACACACAAAGAGTGTTCTTAAATTCAAAAGATAAGAATATTTGCTAGTGGTAGCATACACTCGTATTACTGACACTCATACGTTTAATGTAACTGCAACAATAGCAAAATTTTACATTTTAAAAATACACCATGCAAAAATTGCAAACTATTCACTTAAGCTTGCGCTGGGTAGGAATAATTGCAGGATATTAAATAATGAACCAAAAACTACGACATTTTAAATTAAATCTCTTTAAGGCAAAAGCAATAATTTAGGAAGTACATACCAACCTTAAAGACAGGTTAGTGCTGCTGTTAACTTATTTGGCGGTAAGTCGCAAGTAATCTTCTAATTTATTCTAATAGCTTTAAAGGCAAACACTTGTGGGATTTGACATGCGACAAACATGTGTCGAGACAAAAAAAAACTATATCTTCATCCACCACGCACCATTTATAAGCCAATACTGCCAAGTAAATTATACCCAATAAAAGAAAGGGCAAAAATATTGAAGCAGAGCAAGAAAGAGAGAGTTCAGAGAGAAGTTAAAGAATACAATCTATCTACCAGCTCAGCTAAGTTAAGATATTATGGTAAAATGAACCAGATAACAAGGGATTTTGTATGGTTGTAATAAAAGTCTATTACCCGCAAATATGTGTGAATGTTAAATTCTAGAATTCTTGACTCAATTGATACTATGTGCTATTTGTTGTTGTTGCTGTTGTAAAAAATTAAATGTATTTTCTGGTATATTCCCTTCTCTTGCTCTTTGTTTTTTTCTTGTTGTTCCTTTTGTTTTATAATTTTATAAATGCAAAATACCACACCCTCTAAAATTTTGAACAGATACAAACACATAAGCTTCACTGAATATTTTTCACTTTTGTCTGTATGAGTTTGTACAAGTGAAGGACTGACCTTAAACAAACGCTTTAATACAAAAAGTGGATATGGGTGTATCTAAGTTTCCAACCCCGTAAGATTTATATATTCTGACTTCTTATGCATAGCGAAGTCGACTGAGCGATGTCCGCTATCGGTCCGTGTTAGTGTTGAAATCAATTTTGCTAAGGCACTAGATGGGCTAGTGAAAGTTTAAAAACATCAATGGATCAGCCATAATGCCGAAAGAAGTGCTATTGGAAATAAGCAAGATGGGTCAATGGCCTTCGAGGCAGCGGGCAAAACACCACGTTTGCCTCTAGTTTTTCCATAACGATTAACATATTTATGTTTTTTTTTAAATCAAGTTTGCCTCGGGAACCTGGATTTCAACACTAACATGGACGGACAGATGTGATCCAGATTTGAGTCTGTACCTGGCCGGAGGCCCTAACCTGACTGTGGTCTTACTACTGAGTGATATACAAAGAATCGACTAGCGCTATCGAACGGACGTAGCCAACAGACTTGCAATTTCAAGAACATGGATTGCAGGACCGTGAACTTCCCCTTGCTTGAGGGTTGGAGACTATCCAAGCCCGTCTGTTGAGAGTGCAACAGCACACTTCCATATATTCCAGGCCAGACCCGCAGATATAGACTTTTCAACCAACAGCCACCACGTGTACCCCGAAGGGACCTCACCAATAACCGGCTACAGAGATGGGCGGCTCTCTGTATGGGCTACAGGTTCCCCTGGTGCCAATTTATTTAGGGCACTGGTGCATCCTTCGATAGTTTAAAACTGTCTATCCAGATTCAGTGCCTGCACACCGGGGGAATGGTTCCCCCTATACCCCCGAGGACCCTCGTCGGCGCCTAGGTTAGATCAGCACAGACTCTTGGTGCCCGAGGGGGGAAACACGGACGGACAGACGGTCATCGCTCAATCGAATTCGCTATTCATAAGAACAGGGCGTCAAACATCGAGTGTAGCTTCGGCTGTGTAGCAAGTAGCGCCGTCCTGTTAAAACCAAATGTTACAAATATCTTCCTCTTCAATTTTTGTGAACAAAAATTCGTTCAACATGCCCGATAACAATCGACATTAACTGTAACGGCCACTCCTTTCATCCTTTGTTAAGAAAAATGGCAGAATTATGTCTCTGGACCAAAATCCGCACCAAACCATGACTCGTTTAGGGTGCACCGGCTCTTCAATGTATGCGTACGACAATTTTGCGACAATTTTGCTTGTTTAACACGCGTCAAGATCAAAATGACCTTCATCTGAAAAGATGATTATTTTTTTTTGCAAAATCGCCATCTTCTTTAGGTCGATCGCAGGGCCACTTAGCGAAACGAAAACGCATTGGATGGTCAGTTAGCTTCAACTCCTGTACCAATTGGACTTTGTATGGCGTCATACCAAGTTCTTTATTGAAGATTCATCTCCATGGTGTTTCCAAACTGTTAAATTGTTGAGAACGACGGTAAATTGATGTTGATGGCTCTTCACGCACACTTTCTGCCACAGCAGCAATATTCTCGGGTATACGCACTGTTGACTTTTTACGCCTTGCTTTATCGATGAGGATTCTAGTTTTTTTCACTTTTTTCACAAGATAATGAACATATGCAGCTGAAGGTGCTTCTCTTCTTCTTTCTTTGTCGGGTCGGAAATGGATATTGTAGAAATTACACAGGGAATGACAAACTTAGTTACACCTTTTTTCCACTTTTTGTAAAAAGTACCATTGAACATTTTTTCCAAAATATAAGACATAATATATCACTAACGTTTTTTACGCTCATTTTTTATATAAACTCGTAGTTCCGTTTAACTCATTACAGTCCTCTCAAGCTAAAATGCTATGTGTTGCATGACGAAATTTGCATTTTGCAGGATTTTCTTGTAATACTTTAAATGACTTTCATTTATTTTATTACTTTAACGAATGAAGATGAAACAATTTTTATTTAAATTTTTTTGTTTTGGTGCTTTTATTTTTACTGACAGTTTGTATTTGTGTGACGGTTTAATAAGAATTTGTATTTAGTTTGAAATTTGTTTGTATGCTTTAGTGCTTCGTTGTAATAATAATTACGAATTTCGCTACAACTGGATAAAGTTAACACTGATAAAATTTAACAACTTTTAAAGCATTGTAAAAACTTAAAGTTTTTATAGTTATATGAGGTAATTTGCTTTTTAACGTTGATGAAAGTGCTTTAATTAAGTAACTTACTGATAACTGTATGCAACAATATTATTTGCTAAGAAATAAAAATAAAAATTCTACTTTTATATCTACACTTTTTTTTATTAATTTATTTCTGCCCTCATGAGGTAATGGTAGATATCAAAGTACATATTAAATCTTTCAACGAAATTAGGAAATTATATCTGAGTAGTCAGATCTACTCAAAAAACTAGGCCATTAAAATTTTGCGAATGCTCAAGGGCTCGTGACAATATCGTATTAGTATCAAAACTCATCTGCACAATTCTCTTGCATAAGAGGTACAAACTAGACATATGAATGAATGCATTTAAAATGCCTTTCGAAGCATTCGTTTTTTTTTCTTAATCTTATGATTTGCCAAATTTTTCTAAACGAATAAAAACAAATTTTCATTAAAAAATGAGTTACAAATTAAATCAAAACATAATAGAATCAATTTTATACTTACCCAGTAATAGTGCTATATGCTATGCCGAATTTTATATACCCTTCACCATTTATGTAAATCTAGTTTTGTGAAGTAACTTCAATCGTAAAATCATATGTTGGGGCGACAGAGAATTAAAAACATAAAAAAATTTTGGTACTGCATATATATAATTTGAGGTTAAAAAACATGACATCGGCTCTTCATGGGTTAAGCATTTTTAAAAAATTCTAGTATTAACTTAAAGGCCTCTTTAAAAGCTATAAAAATTTGAAAATTTTAGAAAAAAATAGGCATGCGCCAATTTTCTTACTTGATGTTTTTTTTCTTATTTTTTTAATTCTTTATCACCTATTTGCTTGATTGGAGTTACTTTATTATTCCAAATGACATGAAAAATTTAGAGTTAGGCGTTGTGTTTTGTTTACTTCTGCCTTAAAGGACATGGACCCATCATGGTGATTTCCAATAGCACCTCTTTCGTCACTATATCAAATCGATTGACATATATAACACGGACGGCCAGGCGGACAGACGGACATCGCTCAATCGACTTCGCTATGCACAAGATGTCAGAATATATATACTTTAAAGGTCGGAAATTGATATTGTAGAAATTACACACGGAACGACAAACTTAGTTTTACCATTTTTCCACTTTTTGTGGTAAAGGATATAAAAACAACGAATCATTTTAAATTCATTCTAAAAGCTTTTATAAAGAGCAAGATTATAATGGAAACTTTTAAAAGTGGAAAAAAAGCTAGATTAAAAAAACAATGGCAGTTAAACAGTTGAAAATTAATTATACTTTAAGGGAACTAAAGTAGGGTTCACTTTAGAGTCAACTCTAACTCCTTTACAGACATTTTAAAATATACTTTTGGCGTTAAAGTCTACTCTTGATTTAAAACTAGCTAAATCTATTATTATTTAATTTAGCAACCAACATCTTCTGTTTTTGTCAAATTAAATAGCTTGAGAAAATTTGTCTTAAGGGCGGGATAGCTTTATTTTATTTTGCTTACGCCTTCAACTGAAAATTTAAAATTTGATTAGAATTTGTAGCAATTTCATCACTTAAACTTTTAGTGCAGTCAATTTCTGTAACGCAGTTGCTTTCGATTAAAATTTCACCATCCTGTAATTCGTGAACAATCATAACTTTAACAGGACTGTCTTCTGCGCTTAGTTTAGGAATAAGAATTGTATTGTGTCAGCTTCTCTGGCGTTAATCTTCATACGCACCTATTGTTCATACCTTTCTGTATTGAGTTCCATGATTTTCTTCTTGTCTATCATTGAGATTATGAACTATGTTTTCCACCGTGTTCAAATGCAAGCTTATGTATTCACGAAGGCATTCCTTTATATCAGCACTCTAGTTGGCTTCTCTGTCTCTTACTTTCTTTAGAGTCTAAAAACAAATCGGTAATTAATTACAACCAAAACAATAATATAAATGTATATATGAACAAAACTTTTCAAATTTTTCCAAAATTTTTTTATTTATTTAAGAGCACAAAAAAACAAAATATAAACAAAATATTTCATGATATTCTCATGAAATATTTAATATTTTAAACTACAAAAATGAAATATGTTACTGCGCAGAAAGCATATCCATATGGTGATTTCGCTACTGCTTATATAGCTTATCAGTGGATTCTACCCAAATTTTGTATAGAAAACCCAAGAGTCTTATATCAAAAGCTAAACTGATTAAATGAGAACTCCATTGAATCAATAAAACAAAATACAATAAAAACTTAAAAATGTTTTATGCAAAAACACAGCAGACATTAAGTAACTATTTTTATTTTTCTTCAATTTTTTATATAATGTTCGCTTTGGTAATTATTCATATGTATTTATTGAAAATAGTATTTATATTTAAAATGCTTTTAATCAGGTCAGTTGCATAAGTTATTTTTCAATTATTTTTATTTAGTTGATGCATGAAAATTTACTCATGTAATAGTTTCTGTAATTTTAAATAGTAATCTAGCTTTAATTCTACGAGGCCAGACGTGTAAGGCTTTGTTGAATTTAATTTTTATATAACGAATTCTTTCGAAACTTCGTATATATATTGAGTTCCCGTACTAATAACACTTTACGATAACTTACACTAAATACGAGGGCAGTTCCATAAGGTATTTATAGCTATTTTTATTTGACCGGCACCGAACTTACACACTTGTTGAGTTTCTGTAATATTAATTAGTAATCTATCTTTTAGACGTGAAATGCCTTTTTGTACAACAATTTCTTGCAAAACTAGCTGCATGTATTGAACTCCAGTGACAATGATACATTACAATAATTAAGACTGAATACAAAGGCATTTGTATGAGGTATTTTCCAACTTTTGTTATTAAAGCCTTGCCCGAAATAAATACATAAAAGCTAAAGAAGATTTTATGTATGTATGTATGTATGTATGTTAATGTAAGTAGACATTTTTAATATACTTTTTGAAAGTTCTGTTGTAAAAGCTTTTTTTTAATTAATAATAATAAAATAATTATTTAATATACAAACAGGTTTTTTAAAACCATATGAAATTTTTATTTATTCTTACTTCTAGAGCAGCATTTTGTTATTAAAAATAATGCACATGTACAATTTACATGCATATATTACGTTTAAATTTACAAATTTCAACAAATTTTTATATTTTCCGCATTACAATAACGAATCATAACTGTGCTTCTTTTATTAAAGCATCATTTATATCCATTACTACTTTACCAGTCGCATTTTAATTTATGAATAACTCTTCAGTCGCGGATCTCCGACAAACACTTCAAATTATAAATACTTTTGTATCAAAAATGTCCATTTGGAGCCTTAGGAGCAGAATTATTTTTTTTATGACGAGCTAGCATTTAACAAAAAATGTTTGCTATGTTTCGCCAATGGATCAGTTTTGGAGTCAAAAGCCTAATGGAAAACTTTCATATAAATGTATTTGCTGTACAGATTAACTTTAAATATACATTTAAAATTTTCAGCCAATTTGTAGAATGATGTTCATATAATCTCAGTGTTATTCTCTTAAAGTGTTCAATATTTTGCAATAATTTCTTTAGGAAATTCCAGAAATTATTCTGAAGATTATTATTTCAAAGGCGTTCTCATAAAATAAATTTGTTTTATATTAAACATATTTTCATTCAAATTAAATCATATATTTATGGCAAAAATATTAAATAAAAAGCAAAATTCTTAATAGTAGAAAACGATTAGGCTAAGGATACAATTTTTATACGTGATACACATGTGGCAACATCAAATGCAACATAATATAGAAACCATGTTTTTTTAGTACAGATGAGGAAACCACACATGACATCAGTTCTGAGTGTGTTTTATGCATTTAATAGGTACGCGGATTAATTCTAATTGACGAAATGCATGAAGAAGAAGAAGAAGAAGTAAAAAAAATATGTTCACAAGATTAATTTTTTTTTAAAAGAATTTTCAATTGAAAGTCTGCTGTATTCAGCTACCCAGAATTTTATATTCCCCTTACCATATATGTAAATCTAGTTTAGTGAAGTAACTGCATCGGCTCTTAATGGGTTTAATATTGTTACGTTTTTCCCTTTTAGAACAATCGTAGAGATTCTTTTGATTGCAAATACCACAGTGGCTGAATTCTATATTCTTACTTTGTAGCTTTACTTGGCTATACTTCTTGATCCTTCCATTCTTGTGAACCCTTACTCGTATTTACTAAACATGCGTTATTATTGCAAACGCAGTCATCCACGCTACATTAGTGTGTTACTCCGGCGAGACATAAATTATTCAATGCCTTGTTTAGTAACCTTAACCATCAGACAGACATCTACACTACCTACTCCTTTTATCTAAGCCAGTCATCCCCTTTAATCCAATAGCCACAACACGCGTCTGCTATACACTTTGCTGTTATACTGTTACACTTCCCTGCGCAACCGCTACCGTTCTTACTTTTTATTATAAAAGGCTTCTTGACAATTATGTTACTCTTGTATCAAATTAGAGGTCTCTACTAAATTATCTGCCCTTACTTCACACCATAATTGTCTCTTGCCTCTCGGAAGGTTTGTACTGTTGTTTTATCAATTTTAAATTGCTTTACAACAATAAATTATTATTATTATTTTCTGTTGTACGCATGTCTAAACGCGGGATCGAACTCAGGACCTCCTGTTTTGCAGCACGCACCTTTACCAACGCAACCATTGAGGTTGCTTAGTTTTTGTTGGATAATTGTGGTATTATTCTTTACACACACCATTAGTTGAATTAACTTATTCACCACGCTCATACGGATAACAACAACAGGGGTTGCCAGATCTTACATTCGTAACAATATATTGTTATTATTAGCATGGCCAGAGATAAATATTTCCAAACCTTAAAATCTCAAATAATTAAGGATCTCGAAAAAGGAAAAAAGCAACATTGGGTTGCTATGAAGTACAACATTAACAGATCTATTATTTGCAGATTGCTAAAAAAGTGTAAATCGACAAAAAAGTTTACTGTGACTCATTTAGGAGGGCGTCCATGAAAAACTTCCGAGCGAGAAGATAGAGAAATATGTTGTATTTAAAAAAAAATCCCTTAGCCACTTCCAATGAAGTTGTTAAAACTCTTATGTTAAATCTGCACGACAGTACAATTCGTAGATGTGCCATAGAAAATAATTTCAAAAGTTACAGACCAGCAAAAAAGCCATTGCTAACCAGGAAACCTATTCAGAAAAGGTACTTAGCTAACTACTTGATTTTTGTTTGCCTTTATTTGATCTATTACTAATATTGTGTGATTAATTAAGATTAAATTTTTCTAAAACACACCTGACCTAGGCCGTTTAAAAATGGAAAACCATACTTTTCAGCGACGAATCTAAATTTAACTTAATAAACTCAGATGTTATGTCCACAGTACGATGGTTGCCTGGTAAACGGCTTGGACTACAGAACTGTAAAATTAATTTTAAGTACGGGGGTTCTCGAAACGATGATGGATCCCTATGCTGTGTGGAATATGCCTCTTCGATGGGTGTTTCTATATGATAATGATTCCAAACACACATCGAGGTTATTCAAGTACTTCATGGAATCGAATAAAATTCTAGTCTTCGATTGGCCGGCACAATCGCCCGACTTGAATCCCATTGAAATACTGTTTTGGTTACTAAAGAAGCGTATTTCCGGAAAACTATTTAAAAATTGTGGCGTTTCAAGCATACATAACTGTGAAGTATTTATGATTTTTTGTTTGTAAAACAATGCTGATTCAAGTTCCTTGATATACATAAAATATGTTGCATTTGTTTTGCACAACACTGTATATATATTAAAATATTGCAAGTGTGTTGTAACTCACGAGCGGTTAAACCGAATTCGATTCAATTTTTAGGGTTTGTTTATATGGTTTATCTAAAGTTTGCACGAAATCGGTAGCGTTGGTGAATTATGACTTTTATTGGCAACATGTGATTTTGTCCATACAAAAAAAAAAAACAAAAACAAATACGTAGGCGCCTCTAAGGAATATAGATTTAATTCAATATTAATATTCATGCGTAGGGAAGCATGCATGATCGAATAAAATTAAATTTTTTTTAATTTGATTTTTTTAATTTTAAAAAATTGTTTTATTTCTACAAAAATCTTTGTCTTTGTTAATGACCGGTCTCCCAAATCCTTTTTAGAATTCCCTAAACAACAATTGAGAATTTTAAAATCGGTTTAAGGTTTTTTTAATCGGTGCTTTGAACTCCGAGGAGTTTTACAATAATTTATAAATTTTGCTTCAAATTTGGCTATGTTTGGATAGGTCTGGAGCGAGAACCGTTAAAATTTTTGCTCTACGTTGTTTTTAACAAGTTTTAAACAATTTAGTAGTGCCAAATTAAGTTTAAATTACATAAACAACGAAAAATATCACTTTTTAGAAAAAATCATGAAAAAACGTTATTTTTAACAATTCGCAAAACTAAAAATTTCTTTATTTTTGATTTTATTAAAAATTTAACAAATGCCTTTAAATAATAATCCTATCATTTATAAGTAAACCACTCTAAAAATAAAAAGTTAATGTCGGCCAAAATTAAATAAAACTGTAACTGATGTAAAAGTGATAACATACACATGAATGAATATTTTTTTACAGATATATTTAAGTTCTAGTTAAATTAAACATTTAACATTTGAGTTAACATTAAACTTTTTATGATATTTCCAAAAAAAATTTTTGGGGACTACTCAGGAGAAATAAAAGCAATTTTTTTTGTTGTAAAAATATAAACAGTATATATAACTCGTTATGCTGGGCAAAGCTGCTTATAATTGCGAATATAACAATTTTGCATCGTAGCCCCTAGAATAAAATCCTTCATTTTATTCACACTACAGCAAGACAACAATTATTTATTCATTTTTTATTTTTTGTGTGTGTTTTTCTTTTGTTACATGAGTTGAGAAACAACAATTTCAATCGATATAAAATTAAAAATGTGGAGAACTACACAGACGCAATTTATATGTAATTTTTTTAACGAAAAATAAAATTTTATCTTTTTCTATGCTATAAGCCAATATCTGCTATTACGCTACACCGCTTGTTGTCATTTCATATTAATGTGCTGTAATTTGAGTTGTTCAATTTATTGTTATTTAAAATGTTGTTTCTTAACAAACACCTATGCGATAAGTGTTATGATATATTTATGTTGATGTTTTAATTAAAATAGAAGTCTTCGTTTTCTATGTTTCGTCATGTGGATAAGTTGCCTGCTTAATTTTAAAAGTGCAAAAAATGCTTGAGTGCAGACAATTGGAATGAAATAACACATTCTTTTTAATTTAAACATCACATAGATTTTTAATTTAAAATTGAAACAATTTAATCTTAAATCGGTGAACGAACACATAAGTTTTCGTTAATATAGCATCGATGATTGCGATTAACTTTGACATAATATTTGAGAGAACGTAGACAGAATAAAGGAAGTAATTTTTCAAAATCATCCCTCGGATAAATCTTAGGTATTTATTGCCGCAAAAGCCAATTTTCATTCCAGAGATAATACGCTGACCTAAAAACCATAAACTAATATTATTATAGTGCAGAGTGGGGCAAAATCCAAATATTTTGGAAACAACTTAGCCATTTGTAAAGTGTGTAAATTAACATATAAGGGACAGAAATTCGATTACATTGACCACTATAATATCAAGTATAAATATTTAAAATTATAAATTAAAGGGTGATACAATAGTTCATTTATTTTGGTTTAAATTTACAAAGAATCTATTTTGGTTAGTTCGCTATAAGAACAATGAAGGGTGTTCCCATATTTGATATAATTTAACATATTGCGTTGTCTTCTGAACCGTTATATAAAAGCAATTGAAAATCACTCAGAATGTCCACTACCTTGAGTGATAAAATAGGTAATAAATGTATTTGGAAATTAGGGAGTATTAGATAAGATAATTAGCTGTGTCACACAGTACTTTTTCGTTCAAAAAAGGTATTAAATCCGTATTGTGGTGCTTCGGGATAAAAAATAGCGCGATATTGAAAAAAAAAATTAATTTATGCACGGGCATGGTTTATTTCAATTTAATTTGCAAAAAAAAAATAATGTTACGTTTTAATTTGAAAATGTTATGTGATATTCCCATAATACAATAAATAATATTATAAGAATTCCCCAAACAGTTTCACAAATAATGTTACGATTTTTCCCATTTCAGGCAAACGTACTGATTCTTTGGATTACAAATACCACTGTGGATTATTATAAATTCTATATTTTTACTTTGTGGCTTTATCTGGCTATACTTATTGATCCTACGATCTTGTGAATCCTATGGTCTAATCCATAATCCTAATAACATGCGTTATTATTACAAACGCAGCCATCCAGGCTAAACTACTGTGTTACTCCGGCTATATATAAACTACTTGATGCCTTGTTTAGTAACCTTAACCATTCAAAGACAACTCCACTACGCATTTTCTCCAAGCCAGCTGCTTGGAGAACCCTTTTTCAAGGGTTGTTGTAATTTTAAAAACGTTATTAATTTAAATTACATTTTAGAAGTTTGTTGTAATTGTTTTTATGTTTCTGTTTTGTTTTAATAAAATATGTAATTTAAATTAATAACGTTTTTAAAATTACAACAACCCTTGAAAAAGTCGACAAACAATCGACGAAACGTCGGGTGAAATTTGTAATTAAAAATTGTTTTAATTACCTTAAGTTTGTAGGCCCAATTAGCTTGAGCACAAAGCATATTTTTACAAAAACCAGAATAATTGGCCAAACTTTAAACATCATATAACAATTATTATTTGCTGTTGTAAGCATGTCCGAAGACGAGCTTGAACTCACGATCCTTTGTTTTACAGCAAGCACCAGTACCAACGCAGCCATTGAGGTAGATCAGCTTTTGTTAGCTAATTGTGATATTATTCTATACACACACCATTAGTGGAAGTAACTTATTTACCATTCTCAACGGAAACAACAACTGGGGTTGCCAGATTTTATTTTCGTAACAATAAATAATCGCAGTGTTCAGTGATATCTTATTTTTCATCATCTTTTAACTGCATAAAAGAGCCAGGAAAAAGTCAGCCGTATACAGTGAAAAAAGAATAATAGAACTATTGTTGTTTTTTGCTTAAATTTAGATTTTTGATTTCTGGACAAAAATCTTTAGTTAAATTGATATGTTTTTGAGAAGTTTCCTGAAGAGCTAAGTAAGCGCAAAATGCGCAGCGCGACGACCCTTCACCCTCAATAATCAATATCT
This sequence comes from Gymnosoma rotundatum, assembly GCA_916610165.2. Taxonomy (NCBI): domain Eukaryota; kingdom Metazoa; phylum Arthropoda; class Insecta; order Diptera; family Tachinidae; genus Gymnosoma; species Gymnosoma rotundatum. Next base: position 72,433,420 of record OU744340.1, read on the forward strand.
GTGATTAATTAATTTGCTTAAATTTAGATTTTTGATTTTTAGACAAAAATCTTTAGTTAAATTAAATTGTTTTTGAGAAGTTTCCTGAAGAGCTAAGTAAGCGCAAAATGGGCAGCGAGACGACCCTTCACCCTCAATAATCAATATCAGTGATTTAAAAATTTATTAATTTATTTTCAAAAAAGAAATTAATTTTTTTGTATTTAAAATTGCAAAAGACTAGTTGAGACCGATTCATTCAATAAAGGGTGCTGCAGCTTAGGTGGTTAGCACTTTGACTACTAAGTTGTTATTAATTTGATGGCCTGGGTTTATAACCCAGCCACGGTCAATTTAGCAACTTTAATTTTTCAAAATAAATATTCAGGTCTGTATACTCATATATAAAAAACACTACTTCTCTTCAGCAAAATGTCGAAGTAGTAAAGCAATATATATATATATATAAAACGGCTGTTCTATGGTCATTGTTCATATAGCGGTACTTTTGTGTATTTTAAATATATTCGGTTATCTTTAAAAACGCCCTCCAGTAAAAAATAATATCATTCGCTCCTGAAGCCATATTATTCTCAGATGGATCTTTTCAAGGAGTAGTAACAACGTAAGGGATTGCCCGACAAATTGGTCCCTCTCATTTTGAGACAGTAAAAAAAGCACGTCTGCTAAATGACGTTGGTATTTTTGCGACAGAACTGGCCGGGGTTGGGGCGGCAATCGCACATGTATCCTCCAGTAATATGAAAACCTTGATTTGTACAGACAGCCTTAGCTCCATAAGAGCATTAAGTAAAAATGGCAATAGATTATACGACCATATAATCGCGTTGCCAAATGAATGCCAGCAGGTGTTAATTTTGTGGGTACCCTCCCACATAGGTATAGAGCATAACGAACATGCTGATGCAGCAGCCAAAGAGGCCCAAAATTTACCTAACATCACTGAAGTTCCTTGTACAGCAAGAATTATTTATAATCAATATCGGTCATCACAGAGAAGACTTCATCCCGTTTCATTTAGACCGAGATTTAACATCAACATGACAAGAAGCGATGGCATACTACTAAGCAGACTTCGATTAAACAAAACCAGATTCAATACTCAGCATTACTATGATGGCACTGACCAGGCGAAATGTAGATTCTGTAATGTTACCCTCTCCATTACACATATACTGACCGAATGCGAAAATTCCAAGATAGACGAGTCCTTAGACAAAATTATTGATTGCACTACCAGTTTCTTACCTTGGTATAGTCTTATTATTATTTTTCTTTAAATACTCTGGATTTGCTTAAATTTATAATTTTAATGTTCTTTACATCATAGATTTAACGTACTTGAATAAAGCCTACTGTATTACAAAATGAGCGCACATGGTCTAGTGACCCGGCGCCTTGAGTATATTTTGTAAATTTATTTACAGAATATATTGTAAATAAATAAATAAATATTTCTATTTTAAGAGCCATTCAGTATAAAACAAGTTATGTATATCTTGTTGGTAAATTTCAACTAATTGTCGATCGATAACCAATTTCTTTTGGTCGGATAAAAAATTATTCACGAAATTTTTTAACCTTTTAACCGCTTATTGTTAATTTCAAAAGCTCTTATTTTAACAAAAAAAAAATGCAGTTGGTTATTTCCATAATTAGTCCATTTGGTTTAACAAAGTATAAGTTACATAGAACCAATATAGGATACAAACTAAAACTATTCTAATTCAAAAAAGAAAACACTAGCTTTTAAGTTTTTTCTAAAGATATTTTAGAATATTTGCATACATCAAATATATTTCGGCTTTAGCTTTTACAATTTTTCTCATCCTCGTCGTTAAGTATGAGACACACTGAATTTAATTTATACTTTAATTTGCCCATGTTTTTTTTTGCAGCCTAGAGCTTAAGCGACTTGTGACGTACAGGTTAATGTTATACTTATAAAAGTCTGTAAAATATATGTAATAAATTTCAACAACATTTTCTATACGAGTTTACCGATAAGATATTTTTACATATTTTGTTTGTAACATTTTCATAATTTTTAATATTACAGCCATTAAATTTGTTACTCAAAACAATCACATTAACAAACAACAATTTATTTTTCACTCTTCTACTGTCATTCATTATTTTATGACACAAATTAATATCCTACCAACACTTTTTTTTGTTTATTTGTAGCATTATCTGTAGTATTTGCATGAGTTGTAATAAGAAAAAAATTTTATCTAACCCCATTTTTTTAAGCAAAATGTGACAGCAATGACAACGAGTAGAGCAGAAACAAAATGAGGACTAAATATTTGCATAAATTTAATCGTTAAATATATTCCAAATGGTATTGTTGACAAACAAGCTTAAATGTTTATCAAATTTAAGAGCACACAAACACACACACACACACCTAAACAAACTTTACTTATAAATAGTCCCTTACAGGAGCTTCTGTTGCTAAGGGACAATTTAAAACAATGCAAATATATACTTTCTAACAGAGTAGAAAAGAATACTTTTACAAATTTTTCTATTCTATCACAAAGCCTACTGTAATTGTGTTGGTGTAATAATATCAAATATTTTGTTAGAGGAAAACACTTTATTAATTAATGTGTCTATTATGAATGTATATTTAGTACTAGACTCATATGATAATGTTTCATATACAGGGTGTCTGCCGGAAAGGCATACTAGATTGTTTGTTTGTAATTTTAATTTTCAGATATCCCAACAAATAGAAGTCAGCAGCAGTCAAATCAGGTGAAGGTAGAGGCCAATCAATATCACCATTTTTTTTTTAAATACTTGTGCAATGTGGTACCGAATATTTTTCCATTATAAATTTGCCACGTGTCTACTTCACGACTGTCAAGACTAATTTTTTCAAAATGTCGGCAAAACCAAGTAGTATACCTTCTCGGCGGACACCCTGTAGATATATATACATATATACTTCCATGACCATTTGTGTATGTTTCTATGCATGCGTTAATGCACTGTAAGAAAAGTCTTAAATGTTCTGCGAAAAAAAATTAAAACACTTTGAAGTCAAAATTATATCTTGTTATTTTTTGCCCTCTATATTTTTTTTTGTGCTTTCATCCCATTACTCCTTCGTGAGTAAAATAAAGGGTAAAAAATCTGAAACTTTATGCGATATTATATCTTCCTCAAGCTAAGAAAATATTCAAAAGTGTTAAAAGTTTATAAATGATTGCAGCAAATGACGGTTTTTCTCATACCTCTTTCAGTAATAGTCAAAGATAAGAAGTTCTAACAATATCTGCGTTATGGTTTTCTATAAATATTAAAAATGCTGATAGAGCTGCTTTATTCTTTTCAAAAAATAAGATATTTTTTAGAGGTCAAAACACATTACATTTATTTATGTAATTTTTATTATTGACAGATTGAAGGTGGTATACCACTTAAAACAGGATATTCTTTTTTTCCTACCACTTCTGTTTTTAGATGTTTGTTTAAGTTCATATCTCTCATTTTAAACATGTTGAACAACCCACCTGTGAGGATTTTGGATATTCTCGTATGCATTTTTTCGGCACTTGATCTTGAAAAAATAAAAAGGCTTTTTATTAAAATTATTTGTTGGCTGCTAAAATAATATTATTTATTATTTATGCTTTTAAATTAACTTCGCACACTGTGGCACTTACATATATGTTTGATAAAAGAAATTTAACATATGTTTCAACCAGCGTCAGTAAAATTAGATTTTTTATTGATGCAAATAAAAAAAAACTTATATCATCTTTTTTCAACGTTACGTCAGTTTGTTTCAACTTCTTCAGGGAAGGTTGTTTATTATTAATAATTTTGATTTTGATTTACATCATTGATAATTTTAATATTATAGACTTGCTCCCATATAAGAAATAATGGTAGGAAGTTAAGCTCTTATAAACTTCAAAAATATTTTTTGGAATATTATGATTTCCACTTGCTTTTTTTAGATTACATAGAAGTATGTTGTAAATGTTTTTTTTTTCTCACAGTGTATATCGAGTGCTTATAATTTAATCTATACAATAAATAGATTGAAATGTAGAACATGCTCAATAAAGTATATAAAATTTTAATTACAAACATTCCGGACTTTCAATAAATCATGATATTTGATAATGAAACAGATTAAAGTATTAAAAATTTTAATTAAATTTGTGTTAAATATTTCATAATCTCGCACAATTATGTAAAATGTCGAGATAAGATACAATGGAAAATTTTTATATATTTAAAGTTGTATAGACGCCAGAGCAGCGGCTAAAATTGTAGATTTCAACGTATTGATGTTTTTACAAGAAGATGCCAGTAGATTCGATGGCGGTAAGACATTTGTCTATAGTAAATTACATCGAAGTTACTGTAAACCCTTTTAGTTGCCTCCACTCATTAGCATCTCTTAATGACTCTGTAATCTTTAAAACATTGTTTATTATTGTTTACTTCAGGGCAAAACCAAGGAGGGACGACTTTAAATGGATGCAATCAAGGCGCTGGGAAATTACAAAAACTTAGGAGGGAATGACCGTAAGCTAAGCGATTAAACACAATTGAGGGTGAAGAAATTAATCTGTAAACTAGGTAAAATAATCACTCAACTGGTTAAGAGCAGGCCAAGGCTTTGTGATATAACAAAATGTTGCCACCAGAAAAAGGAAAAAAGCGTGGTAAAATGCAAGAAGCTCGTATTTTCCATCGGTATACGCAAACTATGAAGGACATCTTATCTGAACACTGCTTGCTGCAAACATCATATTTAGAGCATTTGGCGAAGTTAAGCAAGCGATATAAACAGTTTTTCATAATTTTATCACAGCATGTGTTGGTTGGTGTAATTCCAGATCTGTCCTATCTCTTTGTATTGATTTAGATATTGCTGCTTTAGTCGCAATACCAACTGCCGAAAACGTTTAACGTTCTTTGTATGCACACAGTGATAATTATGAAAATTAAAACTACCTCTTCCTATCAATGCAATCTAAAGTTCGAAAGCTTACACTTACTATCAAAAATGTCAAAAGTTTTGTATAACTCTGCCTCCAGTTTCATTGCAGATTTGTTTTTAACAAACATGGTAATTAGTAATTAATCAGATTGACTAATTAATTGACTATTTCATTAGCATTGAAAAATAAGTAATGCTAAAGATTTTATTTTTAGAATTATAATTATTTTTACTAATGGTAATGTATTATAATGAAAAGGTATCATTGATAAATAGTTAGAAAATAAAATCGTTAAAATGTTTTGAACACTTAATACACATCTTAAATTATATTAGAGCATTATTTTAAACTGGTCATATGATCACAAGAACTTGGTGAAATATATATGTTTTAAACTTCTCAGAAAAATAAGACTATGGGTATATATTTGTGCTTTAGTGTAAGTAATAAGATCTGCTAGCTGGGTTGCTAGGTGAATTTAGATCTCAGATATCAAGTTTTTCACTTAAAATTTAAAATTTTTTAATATTCTGAAATATAGATCTATCTACAAGAGTATTAAGGATTTATTTTTTTTATGCATAGTTTTTTCAAGTTTCTGAGATCAAAAATTTGTGGTTCATAAAAACAATTATTTTTGATTCAAATATAATTAAACAATTATCATTAAAATTACATCATTAGCATTAAATAGTAGTTAAAATTCTTTTATATTATGCCATTTTTACATACATTTTTTTATATAAGTGTATAAAGGTCCAATATCAGTGCAATTATTTTGTTTCAAGCTTAGGACAAGTAGGCCCATAAAATCACACACATATGTAAAAAAGCAATAAGAAATTTAAGGTTAATGTTTCATTCGAGCGAACAACATGGAGTTTAAAGATAATTGGGTAATTTGTTTAATTAGCGTGAAGCGTGGTAGAGTAAAACGACTTATTCCGTGTCCTCACTTCTTACACGAAAAATGTATAACTCGAGATGTATCTAATTGTCCTATATGAAGAAGTGAAGTAGAAGGTAAGTATAATACGTATGTGATATATGTAAAGGATGTATGTAAAAATGATGCAATTAATTTCTACATATTTATCTTCTTAGAGTCAAAACGCGTCTTACTGAAAAAATATAAAACGTATTCCGATACGGATCGTCATCGCATTATTGATGCAGCTAACAAAGGAATAGACTGGGTAGAATTGGCTTTATCTTTAAATATTAACTACATAAATGCCCATCTTAGATTACCCAATCAAACATAATACCATTAGGAATAGGTGGTAAAAAGCCCTGCTTTTAAACGATGTAGAAGTGAAAAATATTCTTGATTAGGTGGAAGAAAGACCAGAATTAACTCTTCGTAAAATTGTAGAAAAAATTAATTCTGAATTTAATAAACAAATTTCACTCCGCACAGTGCAGTCAAGACCTACATTCCAAATATTCACTTGATTGGTGCAATTGGTACATCAGGCATTATTCAAATGGATAGCCGTGGGTCAACAGGCTTCATGATGGGTACAAAGAGTTAGAAGAAGAATTATCATAACTGGTATTGGTATGTGACAACGCTCCTTGTCATAGTCGTCTGGAACAAATTTTTGAAAACTCTCCAGCTACACTTTTACGATTGAGCCCTTAGTAACCAATGCTTAATTAACCCCATTGAAATTATTTGGTTATAAATTAAAAGAAAGTTAAAGACAAAGATGAATGTACCAAATGTAGGAGAGCATCGGCTTCTTTTTTTAGAACATGTATAACAACTGGAGATTGCAGAAGAGCTATACAACATACTACGACATTAAACCAATCTGCTCTGGATTTGGAAGATATGTCCGTTGGTCAATAATTCTACATAGACTCTAAGTAATTTTTTTTTTTAATTTTCTTGATACTTATTTTGAAATTTCTGTTAATTTAATAAAAAAAATTGTATTATAATAAAACTTACTCAGTTTAAAATTATAATTTTTTATGTGCTGTTTCTGTATTACAAGCGAGCGATTCGTCTAGAAAATTTGTATGAAAAGCACTCAATTTTTTGGGTGATTCCTATACAAATTTTCTGGACGAGTCGCTCGCTTGTAATACAGAAACCACACATTAACCTCATTTGGAATTTCTCAATTTAAAATAAAAGTTTCTCAATTTCAAATAAAAATTCTAAATTTCATTTTTAATTTTCTCAATTTCAAATTGAAAAATCTTGTTTTTATTTGGAAATTTCTCAATTTCAAATGAAAATGGTGTATTCTTACTTTCTCACTGAATTGGCTGTAAATATACTGTAAGTTTTATTAAATTATATAAAAAAAAGGTGGTATGTCATTGCGTCCACCGACATAATGTTCATGGCTTTTATATCGCACCCAAAAGACGATGGACATTATGTCGCTTGGAAAAACGTCATAATATCCATGGATATTGTGTCGTTCTAAGCATGGACATAGTGTCACTACTGAAAGTGCAATTATGTACGCAATTAAAACAAAGGCAGCTTCGCTTACCAAAGATTTCGAGCACAGCCGGCCTTCGACCGGACGCAAAGATTTTATCTTTTATGATATAACTAACACCGGCTTTGCTTATTTAAGGTTTTCTGGAAGCCAATTTATAAATTTACTCACTAAACTTTCAAAGTTTATTAATTCAACCAATTAGCGGTAATGTATAGACAAACATCTTAAGCGCCATCAATTTTAAATGCTGGTTGCTTTGGCAAGTAAGTTGTTATGTACTCCTTAGCGGATTACGTCTTCATGTTCACCGTCCTGTTGTTTTAAGCAACCAACGCCTTTCATGGTATCTGAATGAGTTGTTAATTTGGACACCGTAATATTGCGTTTGGTTCATCCCACAGCACCACTTTCACTTACCAGTTCGTACAGTTCTTATATAGAATACCATAAAATATACAAATAATATCCATAGACGTTATGGCTTTACGTTGATGAACATTATGTCCTTTGACGTTATGACATGCCGCCAACAAAAAGCATGGTTAAATTAGCTATTCATTGTAATAAGTTTTTATTTAAAGTATCCAACACATTAAAATGAAAAGAAATCTAGAAAAAGACATTTCACTTGCAGTCATTAACCTTGTTTGGATAATTGTCTGCCAATGATTTGGAAAATATTCTAATTTCTACTGACTTGTGGTTGAATTTTACTGAAATAAATAACTTAATTGCTACAAAATTATTAAAAACGAAAAAAATTAAATTAAAGAAAATATAATGAAATGATCAGATAAATTAATAATTTTTGGAGCTGTAAGTTAAACTGTGTTAATTTAATTTATAACTCAATAATTCGTCAACCTCCAGTTGGCACCTGAATAATAAACGTAAATAATTTTTATGTTTCTTTAAGACGATAATTATTAAGCATTGCGAATGGTTTTAATTCCGTTTTAACAATTCCGATCGATTATGTTTTATTTTCTTCAGATTCCAATCGATTTTATTTATTTCTAAGAAATGCTTAATCTACACCTTTTTATCTGAATGTGTCAATATTGCTCACATCTAAGTAAAAAACCTAAGCTAAATAAATTAAGGATACATAATATAAGTAAATGTAAAAACCACAAGTAACAAAATTTCAAAGAAACTTAATTTCACTTTTAAATTTAAAAGTGGTTTCTTTTCAAAGAAATTTTTCGTTTTTCGGATTCTGAAGAAAAAAATTGCGGAATTGAAACGACTTTCGATTCAAAATTGAGTTCTGTCACATGCCTGTATATATTGATTATAATGTACTATATTTTAGAAAGATTGCAGCTCGGTATTTGAAATGTAGTGGAACAGAATATAAATGCAGATTTGAAATAAAAGTTTTAAAAACCTGTTTTTTGATTATTGCAAATTTAAATTGCATATTTGCTCTTATAGCGGACTTGACAATTCAAATTCCTTGTAATTTTCAGCTTCCTGTCTGCAACGGTTGAAAAAGTTTGTCTACATACATCAAATTACATTAACTATTGGGACACCTCAAATTCAAATTTTACACTTGTTGTTATAGCAAACATAGCTGTATAGATTATTTGTAAATTTAATCCATACATAAAATTAAACTAACTATTGGGGCACCTTTTATTTTTAAATTTTGAATGTTTATGCTTGTTATTATAAAGGTAATAGTAATCGACATTCCGTTTAATTTTCAGACAGAAGATAGGCCCATTTAGGTAAATTTACATTACCAATAGCGATACCCTTTAATTTTTAGAATTACTTTGGTATGACTTTTTGCTATTGGGACTTATAGTGATACGAAGCTTTTTTTAAATTTTAAAGTGATACCCTTTACAGTTTATAATACACGTAAGCGCATGTATGCTGTATGGGCACACCCTTTAATTCTTCAATTATGTATTCTTTTTAAAACGAGACTAATCTGTTAGCATAGCCCTTCAATTAAAAAAAGTTGTTCAAATCAAAGCCGTAATGACAGTTTTGTGGGCACAAACATAAAATAAGCAAAATTCAGATGAATTGATAACCTCCTTCTTTTTTGACTACGGATGCACCAGTTAGTATTGCCCTACACCAGGGGTGGGCAACCTACGGCCCGCGAACATATTTAAAATTTATATGGTGGCCGGCCGTAAGCAGTGCTTTACAAAAAGATTGCTCAAACCCGCCCTACATTATAATTTACTCTAAACTTTTTGGCATCATGATAAAATTATTATTCTGAATTTTACTGTAATTACTTAATAGATTCCTAATGGGTGTTTCTTATACACATATGTACATATGTAAAATATTTACAAAAACACAGTTCATTTTAAGAACACATATTAATTTTAATTAATCAAATCAAATGATTAAGCAACTAGTTGCATAACGAACAAAATATACAAATGACAACCGATGATAATCAGTAGAGTTGTGGGAAAACATATAAACATTTTTACGCGGGAATACCCACATATTTGGAGCTAGAAAGACAACATCATGATTGACTCATACAGCATGATTAAAGTATTAAAACTAAAGCATGATTATAAAAAAGGACAAAAACATGTTTTGAACGTTGATATTACAATAGGATGATTTGAATTCAATGCTAATGTTTAGATACGATTTGCAATAAAATTTTGCACAATTTGCATTTGTTTCGATGTTTAATTGAAAAGTTGCCTATAAAAATTCTATAAATTTAATTATTATGCAAATAAAAACTCAAATGCCTCAAATACAATTGTATGCAACAACACGTAATACCAATATTTGGGAATAATTTTCTAATTTTCAAATAATACTTTATGGCTTTGGGTTAAAATCAAATGAAATAACAAGAATTTAATTTAATAAATTGACTTTTGAAAGTTGGAGACATTAAACAAAAAAATTTTTAATTTTAAACCTTTAATTTTTGACCTCAAAAACCACAGAAAAAACTTTTAAGTTGTCAATTACGAAAACCACGGTCTCTGTTTTTCATTAAGTTTTACTTTATTCTATTTGTTTATTTCCATGGCAGAATTAATTTTTTTTTCTAGCTGTGTTTTCGTTCTGCAAATTCAGGTTGAACGTAGCAAATCCTCTTATCATGTCCACCTGTTGGAGTAACAAAGAACTGCACAGAAAATGGCAATATAAAATAGGAAGAAAACTTAGATAAAGTAAAAAAACAGAGTTTAACACATTTAAGGAAATGATAAATGATTTGCAAGTTACCAGGTGCTTTAAGTCTTCACTATTTAGTTGGTTGTGGATGTCAGCTCGAAGGCTTTTACAGTTTGTTGGCTGGCTGGTTACTTGGCCATTTACACACAACAGACCCTAATGCAATGCGACAAATGCACTTCTCTGGTGGCAAACAACATGATTCTGTTGCAATTTTCAAACAGTTTACAGTTCCCTGTGGTCCCTGGCTTTACCACTACTGCGTTATTTCCAACTGCAAAAAAAAAATGAAAAAAGTCATTGAAAGAAAAAACCATTATCAGTTATTTTGTTTTGACTTCAAATAAAAATAGACCAGCAGCTGCTTGGTAAATATGTAAAAGTTCTTGCTGTGTTTTTGAATGTGCATGTAAGTGTAAATACTGAAAAACAAAATAAAAAATTATATTGGCAACAAGTTAAAAATGCCGATGCAGTCAATTTAAATAAAAAATTTTAATAGAAGCAAAGATTGTAGAGTTTCGTTTTTTAACCGACTTAAAAAAAAAATGGAGGTTATCAATTCGTCTAAAAGTTGCTTTGTTTATGTTTGTGCCTGCAGATCTCAGACGTTTCTGAACCAATTTAAATTTTATTTTATTTGAGAGGTGATGCTTACAGATTGGTCCTGTTTTTTAAACAGTTATAATTTGAAAAATTAAAGGGTGTTCTTATAGAACATACATGTTCCTTACATGTATTATGGACTGTAAAAGTCACCACCCAAAAATTATAAAAAGTAACTGATCATTAGTATATCTGCCAATAGCAAAAAGTAATAGCAAAATAAAACTAAAAATTAAAGGGTATCCCCATGGGTGACTTAAATTGGCCTATATGGGGCAATCTTTAGCGCCGTTATATATAAACGATTAAAAATTAGGCAGAATGTCGATTACTATGGCCGTTATAATAACAAGTATAAATATTCAAAATTATAAATTAAATGGTTTCTCAATAGTTGATTTAAAATTGTGTATATGGCCATACTTTTGAATAGTTGTAGACAGACGGATAAAAGTTACATAGAACCTGTATTGCTAATTCTTCATAACAACAATTATAAAATTTGGATTTAAAAATTAAAGAGTGCCCCCATAGTTGAAGTAATTTGATGTTTGTGGTGAAACCGTTATAGACAGACAGCCAAATTTCGGAACCTTTATTGCTAAGTCCGCTATAGGAGCTAGTATACAATTTGAATTTAAAATTAAAGGGTATGCCCATAATTGATGCAATTTAATGTTTATGGCTCTAATTTTTTCACCGTTTTATATAAGCAGTATAAAATTGGGCAGCTATTGTGTCTGTTAAAATAAAAATATATAAAATCCTTATTATTATATTCTAAACGAAATAAATAAAAAACACGAGCAAAATATTTCAAACTGGCAGTTATTTATATAACCGTTTGAAATCACGTGATTTCATGGCTGATACTCTGTGTGCAAAATGGGATTAAAATAAGCAGTTGGATTTGATGCCATGATACGATTAGATTTTTAAGCATCATCTTAAGACGATGTCTTGCTACCGGTTTTGTTAGAGATACAATGAAAGAAAACTTTACTATTGTATAGTCCGGGTAATCTATGTATATAGTAGTTTTATTGCCTCCATAGTAGTTTTTTTTAAGTTTGGGCTTATCGCATCGGACTATACCATGTGAACGGCAACATACAACTGGCCGCATCCGGATTTTTTGCAGAGTTCCTCAGAGCTAATTTTGCCATGTGGTTCTAAATAGCGTGTGTTTCATATATATATTCAATTTCAAGGTTATCTTGAAATAAAGAATTAATTAATTAATTTTTTATTCCCAACACCGCAGGTGCAAAAGGGTATATTGCATTTTTATTTTTATATTATCGATTGAGCGATGTCCGTCTGTCCGATCGTGTTCATGTTGAAATCAACTTTGCTAAAGAGCTAGATGAGCAGGCGAAAATTTAAATACACCAATTGATCAGACATAGTTTCAAAAATTTTGGTATTGAATTCATGTACTTCGAGGCAGCGCCCAAAATGCCACGCCTTCCTCTAATATTCCCATATATTTTTCTCAAACTTTGTTTATATTCCTGTAGGTGTTTGTCTTTACTGTTGAGTACTTCATAAAGAAACGAAAGTTGATGGTACAAAAACCCTAAGTAAAACTTACAATTTTCGATGGTTTTTTTGAACAGAACAGAAACACTTAAAGGCGTTTTTTTTTAAACGTAAGGGAAGTATAAAATTCAGCATAGCCGAATATAGCACTCTTACTTGTTTTTATTTGAAGCTCATTATTTTCAAGCTAAATTTGATTGGTTGTTTTAACAACTTCACCCATTAGGTAGGTTTAAAATTATTTGTAAGGAGTTCAAAATTCATAACTATTTTTTTAAATCTTTTTCCTCTCAAGCTTAAAAATATTGTGCTAATTTGTTATTTTTACATAAAAATATCTCAAAATAATTTTTATTAAGAATTTTACAAATTATCAGATATGTTCTATAAATCACTTTTTGTCAAAGTGATTTCCAATCACGCAAAAGGTGTTCTGCGTACAAAATGTACTGAAATCACGTGATCTACAACGGTTAACTAAATGACTGCCGTTTTGAAATCTCTTGCTCGTGTTTTTTAATAATTTCGTTTAGAATATAACAATTAATTAATTTTATTTTTCATCATCTGTTAACTGTATAGAAGAGCAAAAAAAAAGTCAGCCGTTTACAGTAGATAATGAAAAATAAAATCAGTGTTAAAATTCTGTTGTTTTTGCTTAAACTTTGATTTTTATCTTTATTTTATGGTTGGACAAAAATTTTTAGTTTGTTTAAAATGTTTGAGAGAAGTTTCCTGAAGAACTAAGTAAGCGGTAGCGAAATGGGCATCGGGACATGCTTTCACCTTCAATAATCAAAATCGGTGATTTTAATAATTTGTTCGTATAATTAGTACAATATTTTTTATATTTAATGCCTTCTATTTATTTTTGGAAAAAAATTATATTTTGTACACATAAAAACGAAATTATCAGGTCTGTTCTGAAAATCACGAACGGTTTTAAAATCACGCAGACGATTTGGTGCTGTTCTCCAAATAACATAATTTTCAATTTTTCGGTGGGGTTTTAGTTTTTTGAAAACAGGAGAAAGCAGCTGTTTTTTTTTTATTTTTTTACATTTGTAATATTATTAGTAATTTAAGTAAGTTAAAATGCATGAAGCTAAAATAAATTAGTTAATTTGTTTGTTTGTATTACTTGTACTTTCATTTACTTATTGGAGCTGATCGAAGCGTTTAAAATATGGCGTCAAATAAAAATTTAAAATGTGAAAATTAATATCAATGCAAAAAGTTTAGGAAGTTGCTACTATTTGATCCGGATTCTTTTTCTCTTCTGTTTGTCAACCGATTTTCTTTATTCTTTCACATATTTGTAGATATTGTCTAGCTTTAGTGTATAGTCTTTATGTTATTTAATTCAGTTCAGTATTTAAGATATATATGACCCCTTAAGTTGCTACCACCACACATGCAAAAAATACACATATATTCAAAACATGGATGTGTACAAAAAGTAAACAAAGAAAAAAGTGTTCAATGGCAAACTTGGTTGAATAATGACCACAAGTCAAACTTTAGTAAGTCCTAAATGACGTTTTAAACTGCGGCAATTTGAACACATTACAATTATCTTTGAAAACACAAACCAGCTATCTGCTAACGAGAAATCAACGAAATCAAGAGAATTACTAAACAAAGCATTGGGGGCTCTTCGCTCCCCAATGGGCATTTTTGAATAATTTTTTTAATTTTTCATCTTAACTGAAAGATTACATTACATTTTATAATTAAAAAAAAGTCAAATGACGCGATCAAGCAGAGCCTTATACCGACAAAATGTAATTCTCATAAGAAAAAAAAAAAATACATTTTATAAAGGGAAAACACACCATCATAAAACTGCGCGTATAACGCATTATCGTAAAATTTTTTATAACTTTTTATTTTAATAAACCATCAGTGAAAGTGAATCTTTCCAACGCATGTACTTGTTTGAATTCTTTTGAGTATTCTCGAGTCATAAAATAACGAACTTATTTTTATATATATAGATAAGCAGTGTCTCCAAAAATTTATGAATAATTACGTTTTTATGAGTATAAAATCTTATTTGCAAAAATAAACATAAATAAACTAAAAAACCATGTTTTTTAAGTTATAGAAACTTTTCTGGGAACTGTGGTATTCAGAGTAGTCAATCTTAAAATATTTATTTTTTACTTAAATGCTCATCTTCTATATAAATTTCTAAAAAGTTGCAAAATTTTATTACAGCAGATTACAGCAGAAATTTATAGCATTAAAAATAAATATAATCTCAATTAAAATTATTTCTGTCCCGTTTTGCAATAAGTTCTATAGAAGTGTTAAGTCTCTGTACAGCGAGGCTTGCCATTTGGAAACTATAACAAAGAAATTACAACCAACAATAAAAATAAAAGCAAAAAGAAACAACTACATTTTTGCCCGGGAAATAACAATTTCTTATTTTTTTTTGCGTTAATAACTGTTGCCGCAATAATTTAAAGTATGAGTGGAAGTGTACAGAACTCCCAACTGTGCCTTAATTAAACTGAAAAGGTATTCTACTTCATTTTGCAGTAGACAATAAAGTACTAAGTCAGTCGTCAGTTTTTTTTTTAATTTATATGAATTGTTGTTTCTATTTTCTTGCAAAATGTTGTTAAAAGTATTGCAAACTCCCTCTCCTGCTTGTTGCACTTACTACCGGCGACCCACAACAGTTGCATTATTGTTATAATTTATTTTTATTTATCTTAACGTAAATATTTGTGTGCGTTCGTTTGTGCTAGAGAAACACATTTTCTAGTGTATTTTATTACACCTTCTTTGCCATTATGGATTGCGGAAGCGACTGTATGTAGTAGTGAGCAAGTGGGTGAATTAATACGAATCAGTTTATTTTAGCTTGTTTTCATTTTTTTCGAACGTTTCTTACCCTCGTTATGCTTGAAACTCATTCTATAATACTGATTTGCATATATATTGTTTTGACCAATAATGGAAAAATATTTTGAACTCTTTTTTAACCCTTAATAGGAATGTAAAAATTTATGGCTATAGTGCGTTTTTAAAATTATATTTCATATTTTTATTTTAGTATCATAAACGAATGAATAATTTTAATCTGGCTTAACTTCAAGTATATTTTAAACAGAATATAATGTAGCATTTTCTAGATCGCTACAGCCGTCGTTAACATTCTAGGCAACTTACCACGTCTGATTGTGTAAATACGCTGTAAACGTTCGAATAGAGGTAATGACTTATAGTTAATCACAACTAAATTTATTAAATTAAACGCAAACTTTCTTCTTCATTTTTAACCGACCTTGAAAAAGGAGCAATTATCTGGTTTGTTTGATATATTTTTGCCCGCAAAACCCGGTCATTTTTGAACCGATTTTGAAAAATTTTCCTTAACCTGAAAAGTGATGCCTAGCTTAGTACCATTATAAAAATGTTTAAGATATGAAATATTAAAGGGTGGCCCCATACAACACACATGATTTTTAATTGTCTGTTGAACAGTATCAGACTCCCAGTTAGTATCACTGTACCTCATAACACAGAAAGTAATAAAAAAAAAATCAACATAAATATTAAAGGGTGCCCCAATAGTTAACGTTATTTGACTTTTAAGGCATTATATTTTAAACCGTTAAATGCAGATACATGAAATTATAAAAGTGTGTAATACTACAATTACAAGTATACAAAACTAAAGTGTGTTCTTATAGGATCTCCGAATTCAAAATATGAAACAGAAATTATATTCCAAACCATACAGTATGGAGTTTAAAACATATGGATATGGATAAACTTTTTATATTGCGCATTGGAACCACTCACGTTAACATAATCCGCTTCTCTCTGTATCCGGTTATTGGTGAGGTCCCTTCGGGGTACACGTGGTGGCTGTGGTTAAATAGAAGTCTGGTGAGGTATAGACGGAAGTGTGCTATTGCACTCTCTACAGAGGAGTTTTATGGGAAAGATCCGACCCTATAGCAAAGGGAAGATTCATGGTCTTGCAAGCCATGGTCTTAAAATTGCACAGAACAATGGTTGGACCACCGTCTGTTTAGGGCTTCGATCCAGCTACAGACGTTAACCTACTTCACATATTACTGTTACTTTTTGTGTAGTTTAATCTGAATAGTGCTATGATTATCACCGAAAGAAATTTTAACTGTTGAGCATATTTTGTAAATTATTTCAATAAAAGTTAATACAAAGTGCCCGACGCAGCAATTCCATTGTAATCCTGGCTGTCTTGTTGATACCAGATGTTAATCTAGCCCAAAGCTTCCAGTTGTGGCCTTAAAAACTTTTGAATCATATCACGAAATCGCTGCTGATTTACAGTTGCCGTTACGTTGTTTTTATTTCAAAGAAGTAAGCTCCGATGATTCCTGCTGATCAAATTGCACTACAGATTGCTACTTTTACTGAATGCAAAGTTTACTGGTGAATAATTTGAGGGTTTTTCATCGCCCAGAACTATTCTGTTTATTCACATATCCACACGCAAAGAAAAAATATGGTTGAGGTAACCATAATCTAAGAGCAACATACTATGGTTGCATTATATGGTTGCTAACAAAACATAGTATTGTTACATTTGCAACCATATTGTTGTCCAAAGTATAAATTTTAATATGAATTAAATTCATTAATTATTTTCAAATTTAAACATTAAATGCTGTAAGCATACATACATACATAGATGCATATTTACTTCAACTTTTTTTAAATGTTGTAGTTCCCTTTTTTTTTGTTTTCATTTTTGATTATTAATTTTGTATATAAACTTTTATTTTTTTCACTTTCTTCAACAATAAAAAACAATTTCAAATTTTAGCTTCCAGAAAAATGACTAAGCTGTCAAGTATTAGAACAAAATATTTTTTAGCGCAAACATTATTCTGTTGCTTTTAACCATACTTTGATTAATTATAATATATTATGGTTATATATTTTATATTATTTTTAATAAGTTATAAAGCTTTGGTTGTGGTTGGAATTTTTTTAAAATAAAACCAAACATGTTTCATTTTTGGTGCACAGTAACCATATAATCGTTAAAAGTTAACAAAAAATGTTTATCGTGACTAAACTTTTGTTGAAAACAACTATAATTGGTTCTCCACAACCATACATTGTTACAAAAAACATAATATGGTTATTGTGACCATATCACAACCATGTTTTTTTTCTGCGTGCATCCAAATGAAAATGTGCCTCGTCACTCATTATGATTTATTCAAGAAAATTAAGGTAGTCAGGGGGAGCTGTAAATGGCATATGTACGGCGGCGTCTTATATTCTTATGGAAGAAGCTCGTATTTCAACTGAATCATAAATGGAAGTAAAAGCCTATCACTTGCAGACCTTCTTGCTTGGAAAACATTCACTACACGATAAGTACTGCGTTTTGTTGGCACGCTATTTTTCACAAAAATTTGACGTAACTTTTTCATCGTCAGAGTAGTGTATGATTGATAACATTTTAATGATTAAAACACGTTGGTTTATCGAATATTTTTCCACGTGTCTACTTCACGACTGCCAAATATGAACGGTTAAGAATAATGTTTACCAAAGTGGCGACAAAATAAAGTAGTAGATTTTCCCGCAGACACCCTGTAAACGTAATTGAGATCCTTCTGATGTGACCGTAATTCTTAACTTATTCCAATTATGTGTTTCTGAAATAATTTTATTACTGAGAAGAGAGTGATACTAATAGATAAGCACTGCCTCTAGTGCTATTTTTTCCGTAGTTATATATGTGTGCTATACCAATAAGTAGAAATACTTAAATTAAGAAACTAAGGGGTTTCCCCTTTTTATATGGACTTATCTCTTGCATATTAGATAACCCTCTCCCCGTCTGTATGTTTTGATTTTGTTGCAAATCGCCACGTACATTTTTTCTTCTTGCTATCTGCTAGATATATATTTACTGAAGCCGCAGTGTTTAAGAGAAGTACCGTTTTCATTTAAGAATGAATGTACCTCAAAAGTAACTCTTAGCGCTTTTAAAATCATGTGCACAAGGGTTTTAGAATAATTTCTAATAATTGCTTACTTTGCCCACCCTGTTACTATCGCTCGTTAGGTTTTCATTAAATTACTTTGCTATTACAAACTGAAAATATAGCTGCCACAAATGATTTTTTGCAAGAAAACGTATGCAATATTTTTTCTGCCCATTCGTGTCCCGAAGGGTTTAAAATCCATTACATTTTATTTTTATTATATTTTGTTTACAAATACACATTTTTAACTTCAGCTAAAGTCAGTAAAAGCAATAACTTTTTAAATTCATTATGGACATTATTAAACGACGTGTAAAATATATTTTTAATTTTATACAACTTAATAGTCTTGCCGATAAGAAACAGGAAAAGTATTTTTACAGTCAATTTAAGAAACACAAGCTGGTAAAGTTTTAGCAGATTTTAACTAGAAATCATTCACTCAACTATTAATTTTATTTAACAACAAGTAAGATTGCTACATTCAGCTATGCCGAATCTGATATATCCTTCACCAATAATGTAAATCTAGTTTAGTGAAGTACCTCCAATCAAAAATACTAATATTGGGGTAGAACTATATGCAACTATATATATAAAAAATAGTTGCAAGTGATGTGATTTTATAACTCACGAAAGGTCAAACCAAATTCAAATAAATTTTTATGGTTTGCTCGTATGATTGAGTAGATGATTTATCGAATTGCATGATTCGGTTAACGCGTTCGTGATTTATGATCAAAACTGGTATTTATGTCTGCACCGATTTAGAAAAAAATTAAAACAGAGTTTGATATTTATTTAGAAGTTCCAATCGGGTATGCGTATTTAAAAAAGGAACAGGATGGGTAAGTGGGGATGGGGAAGATTTAAAAAGAAACAATTTTAAAAATATTTGAAACATAAATAAGTCCTGATTCATAAGGTCCAATAGGCAGAATGAAATCTGTTATAGCTTCCACATCAACCAAATAAAAGACATGTATGGAAGAGTGTTCGTGGTACGATTATTCTCATCGGGGTATCGAAACACCCCGGGAACAGCTAGTTTCACATAAAAATGATATCGGCTCTTATTGAGTTAATCATTTTTTAAAAATTTTAGTATTTCGTAAAAAATCTCGTTAAAATTTTTTAAATAATAGCCATATTGTTATCTTAAAAAATATGGTGCACAGTCGTACTCTTCTATGAAAATTTCAGAGGCCCATATTTAGGAAAACATGGGCGAGTGCTTATATTTTCACTTGATATTTGTTTTATATTTTTTAATTTTGTGTTGCCCCATATATTTATTTTTTGATTAGAGTTACTTCGTTGTTCCAAATGATGTGGAAAAATTATCATGTATCTGTCTATAAACGTTCAAAAGTCTGGTCACATACATCAGGTCAAATTAACTGTTGGGACAAATTTAGATTTCCAAATTCAAATTTTATTCTTGCTGCCTGTAACGGTTTAGCACTTTAGTCATATACATAAAATTACATTAACTATTGTAACACCCTTTACTTTATAATTTTAAATATTTTTACTTCTTTATATACAAGAAAAAGTTGTAGACATTTTGTCTGATTTTCAAGCTTAACTTTATACGCTTTGTTACAGCGGACTAAACAATACAGGTTCTTTATAGATTTTAGTCGCTTAACTTCAACTGTTTAAGAGTATGGCGATATATATATCAGTTTAAATCAACTATTGGGGCACCTTTTAATTAATAATTTTAAATATATATACTTGTTATTATAACGACATTCGGTCCGATTTTCAAGGGTTTGTGTATAACGGTTCAACAGATAGGCCCATATAAATCAATTTTCGTCAGCTATGGGGACACACACTTTATTTTTTGGATTAATTTTTGTATAACTTTGTGCTATTGGCATATATAGAGATACCCAGTTTTTCTTAAATTTTAATGTGGCGTCCTTTACGCTTCATTATACGCTTAAAAGCATGTGTATTGTAAAGGGTCACCCTTTAATTTTTAAAATTATGAAATGAAATCAAAATTGATGCAGAAATGACTGAGTTATGGAGACACAAATATGAAAAACAGTCGATTTGATAACCTGTTTCTTATCTTAAAGTCTTCAACATTCTTCGCCTTTATCCGCCTATTCTCTAATTTACCACTTTAAGAAATAAGAATATGAGGAAAAATGCTAGCCAAAGTTCACACGTTACCTAAAGCTTTTTCTTTGTTGCTCTTTTCTTTTTAATTGTCACATATATATGTTTTCGCCTTTAATTAACCTTCGGTGTGACAATGGTTAAAATTTATTAATTTGATAATGTTTTTTCATCTCATAACAGTGGATGCTGTTCCAATTCTAAATTAATTATTGTAAAGGAATTATGTTAATAATTTTTCTTTCTTAATGAATTTTGAAAATAAAATATTTGTGAACCTAAGCTAGGTTAAAAAAATTTCAACTAATTATAAAAATAAATAAATAAATATAATAATAAATCTGCAGTTTCTCAAAGAGAAAAAAAGTATTAACACCAATTCAGACTACTCGGCTGGAATTTATATATAAATGTATTGCAATTTATTTGCTAAGTCCTTCATTTTGCATTGTAAAACCAATCTTTAAATTATTTTTGTTAAATCTAGCAAAAAAAGGTTAACAAATTGTCCAATATCATGTGATGTAAATAGACATGTTCTTAATGACTGAAGCATTAAAAAAATAATATTAAAAGCTTCATTTAGATTTAAGTATTGTCAAGATCATAAAACGACACAACAAAGTCGTGATGTACATCCTTTTTGCTGACAAAAGTCCATTAAGAAAAACGAAGTAAGTGCAAACTTGGACCATGAACATTAGTAACACATCGTTGGTTAACTAAAAATGCGTATCGTGATTTTTAATAAGAGCAGAAACAACTCACCCCCTCCCAAAAAAAAGAGATACGAAAACAAAAAGGAACATAAAACGATTTGTAAAGTAAAATGTTAAATTGTGAATTATCACAAATTATCACATACAATCAATTGACAAACTTTTGCTATTTTCAGCCAGGTGTTAAAAAGAAACATGTTGCTTGTTGATTTTGTTGGGCACTTAAGCTAAAAAGGGTCTTCCTGTGTAATGTAAAAATGATTTCAATAGACACACGTAATGGTCTGGTGGGTTTCAGCTAACAAAGTGAAAACTTTAAAACTATAAAACTTAATTAGTTTACACTTCATTTACTTTTGAACTTAAATTAATTGAATCCTTTATAATTTATTTATTAAAGGTCAGTTTAAAAGAAAGCAAATGAATAAAAATTTAACAGTTTAAATATTTAAATGAATAGGTTTGTTTATTTATTATTTATTTTATTTGTTTATTCTAAAATTAATACGAGGGCTGCTATATATATTTCTGGCCTGGCAACACTGAGTGCTGCCAAGTGCAATCTAACATTTCCATTGAAAAGTTTGTCATTTTTAAGCATAATCGTACTCAAAACGTTTTGACGTACGACCATTATTTGTGTTGTTAACAGTGACTTGAAAAAATTAATGTAGAAAAAAATGGAATTAACTCGTGAAAATTTTCGTGCCATCAGAGTGCGTTGATGAACTTAAATCTTTATATGGCGATGAAGCACCATCCTATAGCATTGTGAAAAATTGGTATAATAAATTTAATCGTGGCCGAAGCTCGCTCAAGGACGAATTCCGTGAAGGTCGTCCAAAAACGGCTGTTGTGCCAGAGAACATTGATGCCGTGTGTGAACTCATAATGCAAGATCGACATGCGGCATACCAAGAGATAGAGACATCCTTGGACATTTCTTCCACCAGCAACATTCGATACTGTATGAACACCAGGCCGTAAGAAAGGTTTGTTCTCGTTGGATCCCGCACAATTTAAAAGTCGCTCAAAAAAAGGCTCGTGTCGATTGGTGCAAAGAAATGTTGCAAAAATACAATTGCGGTGCTTCAAAAGACGTTTATAAGATCCTCACAGGTGACGAATAATGGATCTATGCGTATGAGCCTGAAATGAAACAACAATAGGCCGTGTGGGTCTTCAAAGACGAGCAAAATCCAACGAAAGTTGTTTGTGGAAGAAGCACTTCGAAGCAAATGGTCGCCTGTTTCTTCGGCAAAACTGGTCATGTGGCGACTGTTCCGCTTGAGAACGTAGGACGGTCACTTCTGAGTGGTGCACTAGCATTTGTTTGCCTGAAGTGATCGGAGAAATTCGAAAAACCAACAAGAGAAGACGAATCATTGTTCACCATGACAATGCGAGCTTTCACACATCGGCTCAAACCAGAGCATTTTTGACCGGCAAAACGTCGAATTAATGGGTCATTCGCCGTACAGCCCTGACTTGGCACCTAATGACTTCTTCTTGTTTCCGCACATCAAGAAAAAAATGCGTGGTCAACGATTTTCGTCGCCAGAAGAAGTTGTTGAGGTGTTCAAAAACCATGTTTTAGAGGTGTCTCAATCGGAGTGGAAAAAGTGCTTCGACAACTGGTTTGAGCGCATGCAAAAGTGTATAAATCATGCTGGAGAATACTTTGAAAAACAATAAAACCATTTTTGATTATAAATATTCGCATTTTCACTATTAGGCCAGAAATATATAGATCAGCCCTCGTAATTACATAAAAAGTCCTTTTATTTGAAAGCTTTTCAATAATTAACAACAAAATAAAGGCTCGCTTAATTAAAACGAAAGATCTAAACTTGCCACCATTTTCACAGCAAATTGTTGGCAGCTCTGAATAGAAAACATTTTAACAGCAGTTTGGCGTTGATAAAATAGAAGCGTTATGCGATACAACTACGTATTGAGTAATACTTAAAAAAAAATAAAGTTTTCCGCACATACATTCTAAGCACATTTTTACCCTCATGATTTCTTTAGTCGCCAAAAATTGCCCCGTTTGGTTTTCGCTAAACCAACATGTGATGGTCGAGCAACAGATCCACCTATTACGTTTGACTATTCGGTGAAGATTTCAGTCTGGATGTGTCATTGAAAACAGTGATGCCGTTTGGTTATATTTTTTGTAACTTCTTAAGCAGTGATTCTCAACCTTTTTTTTTTGTTTTTGCTACAACACACACTTTTAACGATTTCAAAATTTGGCGGCATAGAAAAAACGATAAGTCTTAAAATTATTTACTTACCACCTGTATCGCACTGCGTAAAATAGTTTATAATTTTAATGTATAAATTAACTAATGTGTAAAAATAACGTGCGTTTATAAGGGATTAACTACAACTAAATAATATAAATACATTTAATGCGAAATTTGAGCTTATGTTTTTTGATAATTTCATTTAAGTATATTCGGTTGTAAAAATTACAATGAGAGTCTTATGTCGTCTTCTACATTAAATAATCATTTTCTTTTTTTTATTTTTAATTTTGGTTAATACTGAAAATCCGAATTCACAAAACTACGATGTAGAAAACAATATGGTTAAAGCTTTTTTTGGCTATGAGAGGATAATCGAATCTACAGGTAATCAAAATGAACTAATTTATTTTTCTTAATATTTTAAAATTAAATCTCGATTTTTGAAAAGCATAGTGATACTTATAACGTACAAAAACAAACAAACGTACATTAATTATTACACCTGGCATAGCTCCTGTTTGAATACATCAGCTGATATTTTACTTGGCCGTTTTTACATTACAAACATCCAAGTCATTCGTTTGCAAAATAGCTTTAGTGTAAATGGTTATTCCTTAATGATTCAAGATTATGTTTTATTTATTTATTGGGAGCTCTTATTGTAAGCTCACCAATTAATTTATTTGTTCAAAATGAATCTGTATTGTTCTTACAAAATGTTACGGCTTATATACTACTTATGTGAAGAAACTAAAATCTAGAATTGAGTGATTTCCTAGAATACACTCAAGAACGTATTTCTATACTTATAATGTAATTTACCAGGCGGTCATATTTTTAGTTAGTAAACCAAAAATATGATTGAGTGGTTTCCCAATGTTTTACTTAAATTTATTACTGTGGGAAATTATGTTTA
Organism: Gymnosoma rotundatum; assembly: GCA_916610165.2. NCBI lineage: Eukaryota > Metazoa > Arthropoda > Insecta > Diptera > Tachinidae > Gymnosoma > Gymnosoma rotundatum. The sequence continues at coordinate 72,458,220 of OU744340.1, forward strand.
AGTGGGCATATTAATTAGTGTGCGTTTGGAATACGCCAGCAATTGTTTAATAATACAACAACAACACACACTGCACTTGAATATAATTCAGTTTGTTTATTAAATGTTATTTGACACTCTTGTACAAATTTGATGAGTGTGTTAAAATTGTTTAAAGTTTTAATATGCAATTGTGTGTTGGTTATAGTCAATTGCTGGTCACGCTACACCTCCATTTTTCACAAGAATGTTCATATAACGATAGTTTTATGGACATTCTTTTACAACTAGATTTTGTATTAATAATTTGTATTAAGTATATTATTATTATTTTTTTTTTTGTATTTATTCTAGATAGTGTACAATATTGGTTAACTATTATTTAGTGTTATAAATTTTAAGTCTATTCTTATGTATTACTTGTTCTTTATTAGTTTTCTTATCAACTATTGTTATATTTTCTCTTAATTCTATTTTCTTAATTTTATATGGTCCCTTATATTGAGGTTCCAATTTATGACCTGAGTCATTTTTGACTAAGACTAAATCTCCTATTTTAAAATTAAAATCTAACATATTCCTATCGTAATTAATTTTTTGTTTTAATTTATGCTTATCTAGTAGTTCCTTAGCTCTCTTATGTGCTACTTCTAACCTAAATTTTGTCTCTTTGGCGTAGTTATCTATATTATACAGTGGTGCAATCCTATCTACTTCATTAAACTGGTGAAATGCATTTGGGACTTTACCAAAAACTAATTCATATGGACAGTAACCATGTGTTGTCGATGGTGTTGTATTGAAGCAGTATGTAAAATATTTAAGCCATTCATCCCAGTCGTCTTTGTCAACTGATATATATGAACGAACATATTCATTAAAGGTTCTGTGACTTCGTTCTATCGTCCCTAACGTCTGGTGATGATGTGCTGTTGATGTTAATTTTTCAATTTTCAAAAGATTGCATAGTTCAGTCAGTATAGTATTTTTGTATTCTGTACCCATGTCCGAAATGAACGTCTTCATAGGTCCATAGGTAAGTACAAATTTCTCAAATATCGCTTTAGCGATTGTTTTAGCAGATTTATTTTGAATTGGTATTGTTACCAAGTATTTTGTTAAGTCGCATATCATTGTTATAGCGTACTCATTTTCATGAATTGACTTTGGAAATGGTCCTATTGTGTCTACGTACACCGTATCAAATGCTTTTTGCGGTGTTTCTGTAATAGTCATCGGACCTTTTAAATGTTTTGTTGTTTTTGAAGTTTGGCATTTATGACATGCTTTTACATGTTTTGCAATGTCTTTTGCCATATTTTTCCAGTAGTAATATCTTTTTATCTTATCTGTGGTTTTGTAAATTCCACAATGTCCTCCTTCAATAGGATCATCATGATATTTCAGCATTATTTCAAGAATTGCCTTGGCATTCTTGTTATCAATTTGGGTCACCTTGTTTAGTAGCGCTACTTTAATTTTATTTAATACTTTATTGCCCATATTTTTAAATTCATTTATTGAGATAAACTCGAAAATTTTCTCAGAAGGTGCCACCTGTAATTTTTCAATATTTAATTTACCGGCCACTCTTTCTAGCCTAGAGAACAATTGTCCTAAGTCAATCTTCTCATTAGTAAATATATCATTAATTTGTACATAAGTTATTACTGATTTTCCTTTTTTGATATAACATCTTTTAGAAGAAATCTTTAACTTGTAATACTTTCTGACGTCAGTGTTCTTTATTGGTACAAATATTTTGGGCTCTTTATTTTTAATATTCTTATGCTGATCATCTAATATTTTACTACTGGTTAAATTTTTGTTCTTATAAATTGTCACCGATCTTGTCGTGACCTTTAAAATGTTATTTATTTGGTAAGTCATGTCTTTTAATTGATTTATTGTTATTCGCGATAGCGCGTCGGCTACATAATTGTCCTTTCCCCTAAGATACTCCACAGTAAAGTCATATTCCTCTAGGTCAAGTCTCATTCGTGTTAATTTAGAACTAGGGTTTTTCATAGAAAACAAATAAGAAAGTGGTCTATGGTCAGTTCGGACTAGGAAGTGCTTTCCATATATATATGGTCTGAAATGTGATATTGCCCAATGTATAGCAGTTAATTCTTGTTCAATTGTTGATTTATTGCCTTCTCCACTGGTGAATGTTTTTGATGCGTATGCAACAGGCATTTGTTTGCCGTTATGTTCCTGTGTCAGTACCGCACCACAAGCATGTTTACTTGCATCTGTTGTTATACAGAATTCTTTCGTGAAGTCGGGATACTGTAGTAATGCTGGTTTCATTAATGCTTCTTTCAAATACTCAAATGCTCGATTGCAATCGTCATTCCATTCAAACTGTATTCCTTTCCTGGATAACCTTGTGAGGTGTCTAGATTGTTCAGAAAAATTTTTTATAAACCTTCTATAATAATTACAAAAGGCTACAAATCTCTTTGCACTGTTAGCATCGCTTGGTGTCGGATAGTTTTTTATCACAGAATATTTACTATCGTCCGGCAATATTCCCTTATCCGTGCACTTATGACCAAGATAAGTTACCTCTCTCATAAAAAATGAACATTTTTCGGAATTTAATTTTAGATTTCGTTTGCGACATAAGGCAAAGACGTCTGTTAAGTTTTTAAGCATATGTTTTTCGGAACATCCCAACACTACCAAGTCATCCATATATAAAAATGCCTGATCTGGTTTTAGGCCACTGAAGGCAATTGTCATCATTCGTTGAAATGAATTTGGAGCTATTTTTAAACCGTAAGGTAATCTTGAAAATCTATATGAACCATTGTTGGTTGAAAATGATGTTAAATCTCTTGAGGTCTTATCTAAACCTATTTGATGAAATCCGGACATCAAATCCAAACAAGAAAAATATTTTGCTCGTCCTAGCTGATCTAAAATATCATCTATTCGCGGTAAAGGAAATTTATCCGCCATTAATTTCTTATTTATTTGTCTATAGTCTATTACCAGTCTCCATCTTTTGTTTTCTGAGTTTGGTAGAGATTTCTTGGGCACTAACAAGATTGGACTGTTATACTCTGATTGTGATGGTTCTACTATTTTGTCATCTATTAATTTTTTGACTTGTTTATTAATTTCGTCTTTGTGCGTGTGTGGTATCCTATAGTTTTTTATATATACTGGTTGTGTATCCTTCATCCTCAATTTCTGTTCATAAAAATTATTAGTTGTTATTGGTTCTGATTCTAAACCGAAAATATCACTATATGTGGAACATAATTCTTTTAGTTCATTTTTAAATTGTTCTGGAAAATTTTTCTTTAAAATTTTTAATACTTCATCTTTTCTTTGTTTATTTTTACTGGGCATTTCTTTAATTATGTCATAATCCGATAAATTTTCAGTTCTAATGTTTGTTTGTGTAATTTTTGATATTGTGTTGTTAGTATTTAAAATACGAACGAATGCTCTGTTTGCTTTTACTAGTGTGTTTGCAATAAAAATTCCTGGTTTAATTTCTTGATTAGGAATTAAAATGTCCTTATCTGAGTTATTAATTTTGATTTCTCGTATAACTTCAGATCTTGGTGGCAAAATTACGTCAGAACAGTCATTTGTAATTGGTATTTTTATTGGATATTTCATATCAAAAGGGCGAAGGATAAGGCAGTCATTAGTTTCGTTAAAATTTAAAATGCAATTGTATTTCTTAATGAAATCCATACCGATGATTCCATCACACGGTATTGGAAAATCATTGTTTACTACTTGAAATGTATGTGGTATTAAAAGATTGGTATACCTTAAATCAAAGAGTATACTTCCGACTGATTTAATTCTGCCTTGTCCTATTCCACTTAAATTTGTTGTTCTGTTAGTATTTATCTGTTTTATATTGAAAAATTTTGATTTTATGAGAGAAATGTCTGCTCCAGTGTCTACTAATAAAGTTACTAGATGATCAGTTCCATCTATTTGAATACGGATAAAATAACATAAATTGAGGTTGAGGTTGTATATTTTTCTGTCTATTGAATTGACCCTAGGGGAAGGTCGAAGTTTTCCGATTCATTTGAGTCAGTTACTCTAATGTTGCTGTAGTTTCTACGGTTGTTATTATTGTTGTATCTGTTATTGTATTTGTTATTGTTATTGTAGTTAGTGTTGTTATTGCTGTTGTTACCACGATTCATATTTCGTGGGTAATTATTTTTTCCACGGAAATTTTGATAAGATCTGCGGTAATTGTTTGAATTATTGTTATTATTTCTTTGTTTATAAAACAATATTGCATTTTGTTGCCCAGTTGCTTCAGTGCAACTGCTTATGAATTTGCTAATAGCTTCATTCATATTATTAAACTGACCTGCCTCCATTATAAGTTTGACTTTGTCAATGGTGCAGTTTTTGGTTAATGCTTTAATAGCAACATTTGTTGAATATTTCGTGGCTAACTCATTGGTTAGTCCATCTGATATGTATGAAGTTTCTAAAGACTTTGCAAGAAGTTCTATTTCATTGCAATAGGCATTAGCTGTCTTATTATTTTGTTTTATGTTTAAAATTTTGGCTGTCATTACTTCGACAGAATCACCCTTCACTGTTGTCTTTAATTTTCCTATTATTTGTGCAATGGTTTGCTCATTGCTAATTAGGTTTCTAGCGTTCCCTTTTAGTTTTGTTTTTATTAGGGACACCGCAGTGGATTCATGGTCTCCCTTTATAGTTTCGACCAAAAGCAGGGAGTCAATGAAGGATTGCAGGTTTTCTGCTTTTCCGTCAAAGTCGATGATCAACCTTGACGCTGTGTTCAGGAAGTCAATTATTGGTTGTGCCATTTTTAATTTTGTTAATTTTGTAATATAAGGCACGCCTTCGTGTAGTGAATCAGGCAATTGTATTTCTATTCCCTTTTTGGCTGCCAATCTAGATAGTCTGTTTTTTAGATCGTCAAAAAATGCGTTTGCTGCTGTCTGATGAGCAGTAGTAAGTCTATTGTAATTTACGTTGAATAGGACTCGTATTTGTTCCAAACGTTTAAGAAGATTATCTAGGTGAATTTTAAATGTATCAGTTTTAATTTGTCGGTCAATGTTCAGACATTTGTATGATCGATCAAAGTCTTCTTTTATAGTTCTAACTCTTGTTAAAATATCCTTCCATTCCATTAAAAATAAATTTTAAACTTTATCTAAGTCATTTGCTCTGTTACTGTATTTTTTCTTCAGATTTCTGAAATGCATGGAATAAATATGTAAAATAGTTCTAAATACTGTCAATGCTGTGATTATATACAGACAAATTTCTATTTTACTCAGGTCTATTTCTTTATACATAATTTTTACCTCGTTTATTACATTAGCATTAGGATGCTCTATCTTTGATTCTGTTCCTCCCATATCTAAGAAAATTTATTTGTTCTAGTTTTCTTTATTTTCAATTTTTTTTTCTGACCATCTAATTAGTCTTATAGTTTCCTCTTCTATTCTGGGTTTCTCTAAAACATCAATTTTTGTGGGTGTACCTTTCATCCCAATTAATTCCCATAGTTCTGTTATCCATTCTATTGTCTTTACTATATTTTCTTCTTTTTCTTCTCTAGAATCCCAGGATATTGGGTTTTTACTTCTATTTCTACTCATTATGAAGGATCATATAATTATTCATTTGTATATTTATTTGACATAATTTAACATTATATATTAAAATAACTTAAACTCTATTTTTTTAAATATGATGTTATCAGTTTATTTATAGTATCTATTCGTTCCCACATCTGGGTTGCTGAATCCCAGCTTGGCGGTGGTTGGCAATTTATAATTCTAAGGAGCACTGCCTTCTCCCTTTTTAGCTTATTTGTATAACCCCCTCTGCGTTTGGGCCTTTTAGTTTTTGGGATTACTGTTAAATTTTGTACTTGTGCGCCCTTTTGGCGTTTCTTGTACTCTTCTATTGTCAGTGGCTTTGGGCCTACTGACGTCATTTGGTTATATTTAAAAAAAAATTTAAATTTTTGTTGCCACGAGCGAGTTGTTGCTTACTGGCCCTATAGTGCGTTTTAGTATGGCGCACTTTTTTTTTGTGTTAATAATATATGTTTTTTTTTTTTTTTTAATTTTACAAATTTTTACAAATATTTAAAGTTATAAAGGGCATCCTTCTTCTGGTCTAATTGTATGTTGTATGCCCGGCTGTTTATGTTGATGGGCATCCTTCTTTTGGATTTGACAAAATTTATGCTATGGCCAGGCGGACCCTCCTTTTAAATTCAATTCACCAGGATTCTTATGTTGACAAGATGAATTCTTGTGCCAGGTTTGGCGGTATCAGCAAAAACGTCTTCCTTCGATATTGATTTGATAGTGCTCCGCAGTTAGAGCTACTAAGTAAAATAACGTTTTTCCTTTTTTTTTTTTTTTCTCAGGTGCTAATGGAGCACACTGGCAGGATCGCCATGTAAATGGTTATTCCTTAATGATTCAAGATTATGTTTTATTTATTTATTGGGAGCTCTTATTGTAAGCTCACCAATTAATTTATTTGTTCAAAATGAATCTGTATTGTTCTTACAAAATGTTACGGCTTATATACTACTTATGTGAAGAAACTAAAATCTAGAATTGAGTGATTTCCTAGAATACACTCAAGAACGTATTTCTATACTTATAATGTAATTTACCAGGCGGTCATATTTTTAGTTAGTAAACCAAAAATATGATTGAGTGGTTTCCCAATGTTTTACTTAAATTTATTACTGTGGGAAATTATGTTTAAGTGGGCATATTAATTAGTGTGCGTTTGGAATACGCCAGCAATTGTTTAATAATACAACAACAACACACACTGCACTTGAATATAATTCAGTTTGTTTATTAAATGTTATTTGACACTCTTGTACAAATTTGATGAGTGTGTTAAAATTGTTTAAAGTTTTAATATGCAATTGTGTGTTGGTTATAGTCAATTGCTGGTCACGCTACATTAGTGGTGATTAATTATTTTGTTTGTTTGTACACTTTTCGAATTTCGTTGCACACAAAAGTGCCGCGGCACAGTGGTTGAGAATCACTGTTCTAAAGATTCCACGTTATATGTATAATTTATATTTGCCCAAATTGTTGTTATATTTGGTCTGGATACGAAATAAAGTAAAACTACCAAGACAGTACTTGCTTGTTTCATTATTTAAGACAAGAACCTCTGTGATAACCGTTTTTCTTAATTCGAATCAATTTGATTTTGATAAAAAAAAGGTTACACACTTGCAAATGCTATTAAAATCCCATATAAAATATAAGTTCGAAATAAATAAAAAGTAGTGTTGCTAAAGAAGCAGTACTTTTTTTAATTATTGAAAAAATCACAAAATGGTTCTTGCTTTATGTTTAGAAACAGTAAAATGTTTCTGGCAACATTTTTTTTCAACGGTGAAATAAAATAAGTTGCACTTATTTCGTGAGGAAATCTTAATACTCTGTTTATAATTGCGAGAATTGTTAGCAACTTTAGCGGTACCGTACCAATACCTCGATTTAGAAGAAAGTTGTCTTTTCATTGACTCAAAGAAGTGCCTGCATATATATGTATATCCGAGACTTAATGTTGAAGTATTAAAACAAATAAGACTCATATTTGTCTTTTATAAAGGTGTTTTTAAATTTATTAAAATAGTAAATTCTATCGAAGCCTTAATCTTTTAACGAAAAAGTTTAAACGGATTTACTAAAAAAATCCTACTTTGACTCATTTAACTCAAAGTCAAGAGCACTTTTCTAACAGAAAGTTTTACATATTATTGAGTCTAGATTTAAATACTAATAAGAATCATCGTACTAAATTATTTTATTTTTAAACTTTCGTTTTTACACATTTTTTTTATTTTAGCTTTTTTTCTGCAGTAACTGAATTTGTTGCCCTGTTATTTTCCCTGAAATATAAAAAAAACTATTTACTTTATTATATAGTTAGGTTTGTTCTACAAATCACGCAAAAGGTGTACTGCATAAAAAATATACTGAAATCACGTGATTTAAAACGGTTAACTAAATGCCTGCCAATTCGAAATCACTTGCTTGTTTTTTCTAGCTTTTTCATTTAGAATAGAATAATAATGATTTCATGTATTTAAAACGATATCTCTGCTATTTATTTTTGCAAAAAAAAAATGGATTTTATACACATAAAAAAGAACCTAGCAGTCTGTTCTGAAAATCACGTAAATTCAAATCACGAAGGGTTTTAAAATCACGCAGACGATTTGGTGCTGTTCTGCAAATCACGTGATTTTAAATTTTTCGGCGTGGTTTTAATTTTTCGAAAACAGGAGAAAGCGGCTGATTTTTTAGATTTGTCTTGTGTGTTTTTTTTTATTTTTTTTTTACATTTGCAATTAAAATAATATTAGTAATATAAGTAAGTTAAAATGCGTGGAGTAAAAATAAATTAGTGATTTTTTTGTTTGTAATACATGTACTTTCATTTTGTTATTGGAACTGATCGAAGGGCTTAAAATTTGGGGTCATATAATAATTGAAAATGTGAAAATTAATGCAAAATGTTTAGAAAGTTGCTACTATTTTTTATTTTGCACTTAACTTTTTCTAAATTTAAAATTATAAACATTAGCATAAATAAGATAAATCTTAAATGACGTTTTAAACTGTTACAATTTGGCAAAATTACAATTATCTTCGAAAACACAAACCAGCTAAGTGCTGACGAGAAAGATAAAGTCACGAGCATTACTAAATAAAGCAAGACAACTTTTTATAAAATATGCAGTGTTTTCGAAAATTTATGAATAATTTCGTTTTTATGTGTATAAAATCTAATTTTTTGCAAAAATAAATAGACGAGACATGGTTCTAAATATATAAAATCATTATAATTATATTCTAAACGCAATAATTAGAAAAAATTAAGCAAGTGATTTTAAATCGGCAATTATTAAGTTTACCGTTTTAAATCACCTGATTTCAATATATTTTGCAAAACAACTTTTGCGAGATTTGAAATCACTTTGACAAAAAGTGATTTCTAGAACAGATCTGTATTTATACATATTTGAAACAAAGTTTAAAAAAATGTTTTGCTTCACTAAGCAATTTAAGACAAAATTTAATAATTGCTGTTAAAAAAAATATTATAATATTAAAATAGTCAGAATTAATTATTTTTGACCAAATTTAGAAACAATTAAGTGCAAAATATAAGGAAGTTTCATCATTTAAAATAGTGGAAACGTCCTCAACTTTTTGCACTAATGATAATTTTCACATTTTCTGAATTGTTATTTGACGCCAAATTTAATTTAGTTCCAAGCATTTCGACTTCTTTATTACTAATAATATTTTAATTACAAATGTAAAAAATAAAAAAAAACAATACTCAAATCTAAAAAATATCGCTTTCTCGTATTTTCGAAAAATTAAAATCACGCCGAAAAATTGAAATGGCGTGATTTGCAGAATAGCGTGATTTAAAACCCGTTTAAGTGCTACTTAGTTAAGGAATATTTTCAAATGTACCTCTTAATGAAAATATGTACGAGGGCTGCTCTATATATTTCTGGCTTAATAGTGAAAATGCGAATATTTATAATCAAAAATGGTTTTACTCCGATTGAGACATCTTTAAAACATGGTTTTTGAACACTTCAACAGCTTCTTCTGGCGACCAAAATCGTTGACCACGCATTTTTTTTCTTGATGTGCAGAAACAAGAAGAAGTCATTAGGTGCCAAGTCAGGGCTGTACCGCGGATGACCCATTAATTCGACGTTTTGGTCGGTCAAAAACGCTCTGGTTTGAGCCGATGTGTGAGAGATCGCATTGTCATGGTGAACAATGATTCGTCTTCTCTTGTTGGTTTTTCGAATTTCTTCGATGATTTCAGGCAAACAAATTGTAGTGTACCACTCAGAAGTGACCGTCCTACGTTGCTCAAGCGGAATAGTCGCCACATGACCAGTTTATCCGAAGAAACAGGCGACCATTTGCTTCGAAGTGCTTCTTCCACGAACAACTTTCGTTGGATTTTACTCGTCTTTGAAGACCCATGTTGTTTCGTTTCGGGCTCATACGCATAGATCCATGATTCGCCACCTGTGACGATTTTATAAACGTCTTTTGAAGCACAGCAATCGTATTTTTGCAACATTTCTTTGCACCAATCGACACGAGCCTTCTTTTGAGCGACTTTCAAATTGTGCGGGATCCAACGAGATCTTGCATTATGAGTTCACGCACGGCATCAATGTTCTCTGGCACAACAGCCGTTTTTAGACGACCTTTGCGGAATTCGTCTTTGAGCGAGCTTCGGCCACGATTAAATTCATTATACCAATTTTTCACAGTGCTATAGGATGGTGCTTCATCGCCATACAAAGATTTAAGTTTATCAATGCACTCTTGTCGTGATAATCCACCTCGAAAGTTGTGAAAAATGATGGCACTAAAATGTTCACGAGTTAATTCCATTTTTTTCTATATTAATTTTTTCAAGTCACTGTAAACAACACAAATTATGGTCGTACGTCAAAACGTTTTGAGTACGATTATGCTTAAAAATGACAAACTTTCCAATGGAAATGTCAGGATGCACTTGGCATCACTCAGTGTTGCCAGGCCAGAAATATATATAGCAGCCCTCGTATCTTGTATTGTGCAACTTTTTCTTTTCTTTCCCAGGCAACACTGATTGGAACCTAATTTCTAAAAATGAGACTAGTAAAGCAGTAACTGTAGCCGATGTTCGATATTGCGACATGATAAAACAGTCGAAATCAAATTCTATCGATGTAGCCAATATATGGTTCCAGGAAGGTGATGCGTAATGCTACACTGATAGTGAAACAACTCAAATACTGCATGAGACATATCGATGATCAGAATTGATATCCTAGATCATGTGATTTAACACAATTAAATTTCTACTTATGAGGTTATATGAAGTCAAAATTCTATGTCAGCAGAAGGAAATTAAATGCCACGACACTGAAATTCAGCCATTATTACAGGGAAAGATCTCAAAAAAGGTTTGCGTATATGCGAACAAAGCCCTAGGGGCCAGTTGCGCCCAAATATTACGTTTAATTTAGGATACCATATAAATGAACAATTCATTGAATCACTGCGCCTTTTCTTCTGCATTATTTCATAAGGAGAACTAAAAACAAGTGAAACTCCAATGCTCAGCTATTTCGAGTCTTGTAAATTCTTCACCATATATGTAAATCTGGTTTAGTGTAGTAAATCCAATGAAAAAAAAACAAATATTGGGGTGACAGATAATTTAAAAATAAGAAAAAATTTTTTTTTATATGTCCTCGACTCTTAATAGGTTAATCGTTTTTAAATAATTTTAGTATTTCAGAAAGATCTCTTTAAAAACTTTTAAAAGATACCCATATTTATATCTTCAATAGTATGGTGCACAATCGTACTTTTTTATGAAAAGTTTAGAGGCCCATAAATTGTAAAATGTGTGAGCGCTAAAGATTTCACTTGATTTTTTTTTTCTTATTTTTTGATTCACTATCACTCCATATATTTGTTCTTTTTTTAATGGAGTTACTTCACTGTTCCAAATGACATGGAAAAATTAGAGGCATGTTTTCCCTCTTGCCTATAAGGACATGAACCGATCTTGCTGATTTTCAATGGCAATATTTCTGAAATTATGTCTGATCGATTGGCGTATTTAAATTTTCTATATCTTATCTAGTTCCTTGGCAAACTTGATTTCAACTCGAACACGGACGGACATCGCTCAATCGACTTCGCTATGTATAAAGAGTCAGAATATGTATACTTTATGCGATGGATATTGTAGGAACTACAAACGGAATGTCAAACTAAATGTACCATTTTTTCACTTTTTGTGAAAGATTTTGATTCCGATTTATTATCATATATATTATTTCTAAAGCACTTTTTTTGTCAGTTGCAAATACCTCCCATACCACCGCATCAAATTTAATGTATGATATCGCATTTTTAAGCTTATTTTTAACACTAATGACGAAAAATAATTAGAAATTGAAAAATTAATATTTTCATTGATAAAAATTATATTTTATATTGAACTGCATGAGAATACAGTGCTTATATGTTTTTGTTCAAGTATGGTAATACAGGGTCGGTTAATGGTAATGCAGCTCTACATAATAAAGTATGTATTAAAATCCATTCTGGCAATACCGCTATTTACTATAATGCCGTTTATTAAGAGATATTTTTGTTTGAATTAAGGATTCGTACGGTCAGAAAGTTAACGATGATCATGTGATTACTTCTAATATTGTATTATAAACATATGTATATATGTATTATAAACATATGTATATATGCAAATATGTATGATATATTATGATTTCTAATATTTTTATACTTTTAATAAAATTTATTGAAGTTACTAAAATTTCTATTAATTATTTTCATTTCATCTTACAAAAATTACGACTAACGCTGCGAAATTTTCGCACGGGTCATCTAGTTATAACTACATATCGCACAAGATCCTTTTGATAAGAATTTTACGCAAAAATCTAGAAACAGAGAATTTTTCGATTAAAACATTTTTACAAATTAAAGCAAAATGTTTTCCATATATTATTTGCTACACTAAGTTTTCCTGTCTATCAGGCATGTTCTGAATTCCATACGAAATTTTCACTTCAAACTTTTCAAAGCATTGTTGCTTTAAAATTATTTTTTACAAAAACAATGCCTTAAAAAATACAAAAGTGAAAATTTTGTGTGGAATTCAGAAAATGCCTGTATATATATTTTTGCGTAACTTATCCAATGACTGATGTGGTCTTGACTAATTGTTTGTGCGAAACCGACTATTACGTTATCCAATCAACTTACCAACTAAAATATTGTATATTCAACATGAGAAAATAAATTTACCTAATCAAATTAAAAAATTGTTGTTACTTAAAGAAAATAAGTTTTCAACAGGTTTCCCAAATGTAATTTGCTCTAAGGGTTTCTTTCTATTACTCCTAATGGTAATTTAAGTCTTCTCCTTTGCCTTCTTTGATAGTATACAGAAAACAAAAACAATATTAGTTTATAATTAAAATTTAAATTAAATGTGAACTGATTAATTTAACAATAATAATATCGAAGTTTTTTAAAAGGTTTCAAATAGCTTTTACAAAAGTTTAATGACCAAATTTAAAATTAATAAATAACAAAACTATTAGAGCAAGAAACTCACACACACACATATACACACACACCGTATATGCTGACATTAAAATAGCCCTGCAGTTCAAGTAGCGTATAGTATAATTATTAAAAAATTCATCTAAAAATCGGAATTGCACTGGATAGTCGAAACTTAACCCGAAACAGGGAAAATGAAAAACATTAAAAAAACCAAAAACATAAACGCCCAACAGTAATGTGTATGAGTAAACTTATATGAACTATATCAGAACTGAACGAAAAACCATTAAAAATATCTAAAAATATTTTTTTGACCTTAATGTACTTACGTGATCCAGAGTTGGACATTTTTTAATATTCGTAATATTGCTATATCCAATTTTATTTCTTTTTATGATTCCGAAATAAATGAACTTTATTCCCAAAATATTATTTAATGAATAGTGCTTATATACTCGGAGCCATAAATACAGAAATTTATTATTCCTTTTTAAGCGTTTTAAAAAAAGGAGGTTATCAATTCGTTTAAATGTTATTTTTTTATGTTCGTGCTCACAGAACTCAGCCATTCCTGAAACAATTTTAAAATATTTTACTTTATTTGAAAGGATATTCTTACAGATTGGTCCGGTTTTAAAAGCAGTTCATAATTTTAAAAATTATACGGTGTCCCCATATAACATTTTTAACATTTATTATGAACCGTATAGCGCATCGCTATAAAATAAAAAAACTGCGTATTAATCTACTTCCTAATTATAAAAAGTAATACAGAAATAAATCTAAAAATAAACGAGTGTCCCCGAAGGTGTCGTAAATTTGCCTAAAAGGGCCCATATATTGAACCGAAATAGACAAACCCTTAACAAATTAGACAGAATGCCGATTATTTTGACCGTTGTAATAACAAGTATAAATATTTAAAATTATAAATTCAAGGGTGGCCCAATAGTAAATAAAATTTGATGTAGAAAGCCAGTTAAAATTTCCAAAGAACCTATATTGCTAAGTCCACTTACAAAAACCTATATTGCTAAGTCCACTATAGCAGCAAGTATAAAATTTTGATTTACAGATTCAAAGGTGTGCCAATAGTTGATGTAATTTAGTTTATGTTGTTAACATTTTTACCATTATATACAAACATAGAATTTCCATTACTGGTATAATAAGAAGTATAAATTCTTCAAATAATAATAAAAGGGTGTAACAACAGTTAATGTATTAATGTATTTTGGCTGAAATTTTCCACCGTTATAGAGAAATAAAATTGCCAAGGAACATATATGGCTTAGCTCGCTATAAGAGCAAGTATACCACTTTATTCAAAAATGAAAGGGTGTTACGATAATTGATGTATTTTGACGAATATGGTGCTGTCTTTTAAACCATTATATAAAACACTTGAAAGTTATACCGAATGTCAACTAAATACTTTGGCTAGTATAAACAGAAGTGTATATATTTAAAATTAAAAATTAAAGGGCATCCCAATAGTTGATGTAATTTGATGTATATCAACAAACTGTTCAACAGTTTTGGAAAATTTACTAAAAAGTTTTGGTTGAAATTTACAAAAAACACGTATTGTTTATCCGTTATAACAAACTGTATGAAATTTGTATTTGGAAATTGAGAGGTATGCCAATAGCTGAATTAATTTGATGTATGTGGCAAAACTTTTAACCGCTATACACATACAGCTAAAATCTGTTTTGACGTCGATTTTTTTTTTGCTATAAATATTTAATTTAAAGATCAGGGGTGTATATTTTCTTCCACTTACGCAAGCAATAGAAAAAACTTCTTAAAATACAACACTGTATATCATCAATTAAATAAATAAATTGTGCATATTATTGTTGTTATTTTTGGCCACCAAATTTCGATTCCTATGTGTATTATCTTACATTTTAAGCTTATAAGGCCTAAATTGATCCATGTAAATAAAGAACAATTTTTTATTACATATTTCCCCAACATTTCGTGAATTTTTTGTTCACTTTCTCAAGGGGTCGTCTAATTAACAAGAAGAAAATTTAATACAGTAACAATTAAAAACAATTACCGCGAAAATGTACAAAAATATGTTAACTTACAGTATAATAATGTAAAGATTTTTGATAAAAATAACAATAAAAAACAATTTTTAACATGAATTAACCAACACAAAAATATAATTTAAACTGTTGTTTTACTTTATAACTGGCGCTTAAATTGTCTGTGTCCTCTTTAATTTTCATTGTTTTGTTTATTTTTTGTTGTGTTCTTAAGCTTTCTATGGTGTATCTCTTTTTCTCGTGCGTTTATATAATGGAAAAGTAATTAAGCTGTGTAAATATTTCAAAACTACTTTTAATAGCAGAAGCATTTTTTTTTCAATATTTTTATTAAAGTAAAAAAAAAGAAATCGCTCTTTATGAAATGTGTTTTCAAATACGTGATAGTTTAGCCAAACTTCTAGGAAAATAAAACCACGAGGCTTATTGCAAATTAAATACTTGACAACTGTAAACAACAGTTATTCTTATCGGCTATAGCAGTAAAAATATTTGCTCTGCCGCACCGCCGCATTTGGCGTGTCTTATCGGAAGGTGTTCTAGAGTTTTAAGATGACGGTTATGAGAAAAATTTAGAGAACAAGTTGTATGATCCTTTTTTTTTTTTTGTTTAATGGTGCAATTTAATTAAAATAAAAACAAACCAAATATCTTCCAAAAAAGTATTTTATAACATAACCGGTTATTAAAAACATTGAAGATCGGGTTTTTATAAAATGTCGAATAATCGATTGCATTATTGCAGAGTAACAAATTTGAATCGAACACTGCTTCTTGCGTAAGCAGTCGATATTTCATGAGTGCCGGTCCAAGTAAAACCAAGTTCCGAAAATTAATATTAACTTTACATTAACAGAATACGATTCCGGGTCAGCTTGTGAACATCGCACTAGTCGGTAAGAACACATAATGACTATCATCATTCGAATGTGCAGTAACGCCCTACCTTACAGAAAACTATTCGTTAACAACTTTTTCTTTAATAATGAGTTTGAATAAGAAGTTTGACGAAAACGTAAATTTCTAACAAACCCAGATTTCTTCACAAAACAATAACCTTAAAGCTAATCTAATGACAAAAGTTTTAAGGACAACAACATTAAAATTAGAGTGCATTGCCACTGACCTGCGGGTTAACTTATATACAAATTATGAAATAGTATATTTGTATGTGTATGTAAGAGGACCTGGAATCGTTTAATAATATTTGCCAAAGGACATTTTCACTAAACGAACTCAAATAATGAGAGAACTTAAACGTATGACAACTCACACATGTGCACAGTACGCGTAATAACATTATCTTTCTATAGCAGTGTTTACGCACACACTTACAAATACACTTATTGTATATCGTTACACAGATCCATTTAAAGTTAAATTGTATTTATATTTGTAAATGCAGACGATTATGGGCAAAAGATACGGAAACATATCATTGCAAAATATCTGCGGTAAATTCAAATATAAAATGAAGCAAACGATTGAGAGCAATGGCATCAACAAAATAAACAACAAAAATAACAAACAAGTTAAACGAGAAATCGTAGCAAAAACAACTTAAATGCAAATATCAAATGAAAAATGTTCTTTATATGCTTTGGGACTTTTTATTATGATTTTAAACATTTTAACTTCTGTTTTTTCAACTGTTTTAGTTTGTTGACTCATTTATTCTATCTACGTTTTGTTGACTTTAGCCAACAAACACATGCTAATACATACAAAATATATCTGTAGATTTGTCCTAGTTTTATGTGTAAGTGTGCTTGTGTATTTTATTACAAATCCCCATTGATAATTTTTTTTTTTAGTTGTATCCCACTGACATGGTCAATGGCTTGTAATAACAGCGACCAAAGCAACAAAACTCAAATTCCAATTCATCAAGATAATCGTATTTTAGAACTTTATTTACACTTTAAATGCAATACACAGCACACATTAATAAATACACACACTGCCATACAAACATTTATTGTTAAATTAACATTTATTATTATAAGTTCCATATTTGGAGTAAAAATAATTTCCATATTAAACATTAATTGTCGTATTCCGTAAAATTAAATTTGATTTGAAATCAATTTGAAAATAAAGTCTATTTTAGAATAATAGGATCATTTATGTACATAAAGTATTTTTTGCAATTTTTTTTCTTTGTCTGTCTGTCTGTCTGCCTGCCTGTATGTGTTCGCATTCCGTAAAAAGCGCTGAATGGATTTCAATAAAATTTTGTGAGGAGGTCTCTTAGAACTTCATTCAAACACTGAATACTTTTTTTTCGTAAAAATTTGTCATTTCGTAAAGCAAATAGAGATACAAATGTGAAAACACCCAATGTAACCCGTATAATGATAATAAAATAATTGTCAGGACATTTTATTTATTATTTAGAAAACTCTACAATAAATACTTAAGAACACATTTTTCTTAATTTGAATTTTAAGAAAATTAGAAATGTAACACTGACAAAGTCGTGGGCGCTCCTAGTAAATAATAATTTCATTTAAAACATAAACTGGTTCAAGGCAACAATCTTGTCGTTAACTAAAAAGAAAATTTGTGATACAGATCTCTGCAGTGGCTCTAGAGAAAACTTTGCTTATACTGAAGAGTCACAATTATAATGATAACGTCAAGAATTGCTTAAAAGCTGCATAAAATTGAATAATTTCACTAGCAAAATGAAAATAAAGTCTTGACAAAGGCCAATTAATTTTATCAGGTGGCATCGTTACGACAGCTGACTATTTTTTGCGTATTTTTCTTATGTGTAGATCAGCTGTCAAAAGTGTATCATTTTATAATACAAAACTTCTTTTTTTAAATATTCTTTAAAATAGAATTTTAAAAAGAGTTTAAAATCAATTTAAGAAACATGCCTTACTGGAAACGTTATTTAAAAGGTTAAGAAAAAAAAGTGCAGTACTTAATTGTGTTGTGAAGCTTACCAAACACTTAAGTGCCTGCTTTTTTTATTTTTGTATTGATCTAGCGGCACTGGCACATGGTTTTAAATTCGCCTTGGTCAAGACAATACTTACGCATTCTCAGAGAAGAATATTAGAGGCATAAAAGACTTTTTTAAAGAAGTATAGTGAAAATCGCAGATTCGTTTATGTTGTCGCTTTTTTAAGAAAACAGCACTCAAGGACTTTACATATAGAAAGAATGTTAACTAAAAGAAATCTTCAACATTGGACGGAGGAGTGATTAAAAATACTTAGCTATTTTCAATGCATATGTAGTTGCTCCATTGTTGCTGTGGGATAATGTGCCGCAAAAGCAAATGCAAATACAAAAAAAAAAATTAAAAGAAACGTACTTGATTCAGCTTACTATGTGTTTCTTTCTGCAGCAAAGCAATCAGCAAAGCAATTAATTTGAAAACGTTTGCTGTTGCTTGAGCACTCATTTTTCTTTATTTTTATTTTCGATTTTGCTTAACTCTTTACTGTGAAGTTGTGGCTGACTACGATTGCTGTTACTTGCTGTAGCTCGCTGCTTTTCATCATTTTTTAACATTGGAAACGTATTTATGTATTCATTACTTGCAATACTTAAGAAAATACATACAATCAATACGTACCATGCAAATACTAACGTTGTTTTTATTACACCATTAAAGGGTATTTTTTTTTTCCCTAAAAGAAACAGCAAAAGAAGAAACAAACATCAACTTCTTGCTTAAGCAACAGCAAATGTTTTCAAAACATATGCTTTGCTGATTGCGTTGCTACAGAAAGACAGCTGAAGCAAATGCGTTTCTTTCTCTTTTTTTGCATTTGCTTTTTTGCTGTTGCTTGTTTATAATGAAATGTTTTGTAAATGCTGAGACATTAAGAGTTTTTATTTGCTAAAAAATATGTAAGCAAAGAAAAGGTTTTAGTGCTGTTGCTATTTTTAAGCAAGCAATTTAAAAACTGGTATAGAGTATCTTATCTTAAGCAACATTTGGCATTCATTTATAGTCAATTCCAAGAAAGGTATTAAACGGGAATTGAAACACTAGTTATCATCTGTGTTTTAGTAGTTTTTTCTTTAAACACAACAACAAAAATTACTTTGAAATAAGCACTTTAGTTTATGGTTGTGTTGTACTTTGACTTTTGACTTTGACTGGTTATACTTTAGCAGTTTTTTCGTACAGTGGTCAAATGTATAATACTTTATGCAGCTTGATGCTTCAAAATATGATATGAGTACAGCAGAGGAGTATCTGAGCTTAGTTTTTAATGCTGAATACTATCCACTATCCAGCGATGGCCTTTATGTGGTCTCAAAGTTGGGTACCTCGGAAGTGCAAATTTTTTAATGCTTAGCATCTCTTTAAATTTTGTCTCTTATACCTTGCCTTGAAGGACTAGTGAATGCCTATAAAATGGTGCCTTATTCTGCATACTAAGGTTTAAAAACGATCGAGTTATAAGCATATGAGTTAATCTATGCCACCCCTGGGGCAGCCTTTAATTTTTAGATTTATTTTTTGTATTACTTTTTGCTGTTGGTAGCTAAAGTGATGCACAGTTTTTTTTTTAAGTGCTGCCCTTTTCGGTTCATTATATATATAAAAGACATGTATGTATATAATGACACCCTATACTTTTTAAATTTATGAACTGTTTTCAAGACGGGACCAATCTTTAAGTATTACCTTTCAAAACAGAAATAAATGTCGAAATCGTTTGAGAAATTTCTGAGTCCAGGTCTTTCAATTTGACATATTTTACACAGAAATTTTGACTTTAACCTATATGTTCTAAAGCAGTGAATTTTCTTTTTCTCTTCGTAAATGCTACAACCAGGGTTATCCAAAGAACCAGAATATTTTTACCTGAAAAATTATTGAAATGTACAAAAACCAACTGTATTGCTAACCTTTATTACAATTTTTTTTTAATTTTAATATTGTTCCGTATTTACTGATATTACTTTTATAATTTCTGAAGAGCTGTTTTTATCATACATATTTTCCGACCAAAAGCTTAAGAAATTTTAGTGAAATATCAACACTACAAAACATTTTATAAAATAGATCCATACGCTTTGTTTTCATATTGTCAAACGGCTGCCATAATTGACAATTAAATACAAGTCTCCATTAAATTCCATTAGATTTTGTAAAAAAGAAATCTAATGAGAACTGTTATGATTGTCAAAAAATCCAAAATAACATACAGTTAAACCTCAATTATCCGAACCTCTATTAATCGGTTACATCTATTATCCGTGCTTTAGATTTATACCTCTAATCACCGTGCTTTACATCTATTATCCGTTCAGTATTCATATGTTTTTTTTTTTATTTAAATCTAAGTCCGGTGTTTCCCTTTTTATGGTCATGTGTCCATACATAAGAATATAAATGCGCTTTTATTGATTTAGTAAGTGAAATTTGATCTGCTAACACCTGCTGTGGATGGATGGCTTCTTAAAATATTAACCCTTTGCACTCGAGGGCTCCGGAGCGGAGCCATTTAAAATTTATCTTCAAACTCGAGGGCTCCGCTATGGAGACAATGCAAATAATTTTCAGTTCATAACATAAGGATTTAATTTAATTTAATTTAAATTTAATCATTAAATATATTATAACATTTGTATCTATAATTAATTAAAAAAGATTTAAAATACAACTATGACTTTTCTTTTTATGCGCATATCATTTACTTATATGTGAATATGGTTTTTCTATTAAAATTGATTCGAGTTGCTGGTATTATGAGTGAAAAAAAGCTTCGAGTGCAAAGGGTTAAATAACAAAAAGAGAAAATGTCTTTCAATTAAAGACAAAAATACTCTGAATTATAACTACGACAAAAACATATCTGTTAAGTTGCTGTTTCTATATATTTTAATATAACTTCTATTAACCGTGTATTTCGATTATCGGTGCTGGTGCCGGTCCCACGATAGCCGGATAAGCGAGGTTTGATTACACATTTTGTTTCCACTTATCTGGTTCAGCTTAATTTGCTCCAGAAAAAAAATTATAGTTTTTTGTCTCTCAGACATATTTCCCTAGTGGGTTCTTCTAACAGCCTTTTTTCGGAGTGTTCATTTTATGGTTAGCTGGGCTAAGTACAGCAAAACAAGCCTGATAAAACAAAAAATCACATTACACAAAATCACTTTCACATTATCACACTTTTTCATAAATCTTAGGTAAAAGCTTGCTAGCTTTTCTCGGAGTGGGACTTATTCGGCCGTTTCTATATTTAATAAGTTTTAGAGAGAGCGAGAGATTTTTTGTTGTTGTTTTTTGTGTTTTGTTTTTGTAAATAATAAAGCTGTTATAAAGCTTCATATTTTGTTTTAATATTTTACGTTTTTTATGAACAAAGAATATAGATGAGGCGATTTCCTATCAAACACAAAGAGATTCACATTAATATCATTCTAAAGAGTGAGAGAGAGAGAGAGAGTTGCCTCGTTTAGAATATTATGCAGCAACGATTAATTTGCTACTTATTAATAGTTAAATTATCAAAATATTTACCAGAAGAATAACAATCAATAGAGTATAAACGAAAAAAAACAAAATATAAAAAAACGACCAAAACTTTTGTATAAACGCAGAGAAAAAACATGGTTGTGATATGGTCATAATAACCATATTATGTTCTATGTAGCAATACATAGTTTCGGACAACCAATTATAGTTGTTTTTACCAGAACTTTAGTGACGATAAACATTTTTTGTTAGCTTTTAATGCAATACGGTTAGTTTTAACTTAAAAAAATTCCAACCACAACCAAAGTTCTATAACTTATTATGAAAATAATATTAAAACTTTAACCAGAATATATAATTATTAATCAAAGTATGGTGGAAAGCAAAGAGAATAATGTTTACTTTTAAAAATTTTTTGTTTTAGTTCCTAACAGTTTAATGACTTTTATGGTAGCTGAAATTTAAAATTATTTTTTATCGTTAGAGAAGGTGAAAAAAAAAATAAAAATGTATGTGCAAAATAAATAATTAAATATAATTGTTTTTTGACCTAACGCAAGTTTTGAAAACAAATAAAAAGTGAACCAAAACATTAAAAAAAAAATTTGAAATAAATATTTACATATGTAAGCATATCGCACACCTAGTTCAAAAGTGACAAAATTAAATTTTTAACTCTTCAGAAATTTAAAAATAAACTGTTTTTTACCTGAATAAAAACAGTTAACAACATAAACTTTGGACTATTAGTAGAAAATCCATACCAATTTTGATATAAAAAGTTCTTTTCATTTGTTTAATATTTATACACTAGATAATGAACAATTTAATTAAATTTTAAGTTGTGTCACTTTTGAACTAGGCGTGCGATATAAATCTTTATATTTGTGTTTGAAGCACTATTGTCATTTCTTTCGGCTTATCTATAGGTTTATATAACTAATTCTTAAAGGCTATGACTTAAAGCGTTATTAGAAGCAAATAATTGATTTCTTTTTGTGAATTTATGTGTTTAAATAATTTTTATGAAAAATCATTAATTAATAGCAATAACTAAGTCTTTTGTATCAGAAAAATGTTTCACTTATGAGACTATATTATAATTCAATTATATAACATGATATTTTCAGCCTTATTATATTTTAATTTAACCATTTAATGTTTATATTTGAACATAATTATGTTTATACTTTAGCATTATATTGTATTGCTAGACAAAAATATGGTTGCAAGACTAGCTATAATATTATTAAATGTAACAATACTATGTTTTGTTAGCAACTATATAATGCAACCATAATATGTTGCTCTTAGATTATGGTCACCTCAACCATATTTTTCTTCTTTGCCACTGATTTTGTATTATTTTTTAAACAAAATTCTCGAAAATTTTTGCAAAAAGTTTCCAAATCTATGAAAGTAATTAATTATTAATTAATAATTAATATTTTGAACTTTGCCAATCAAATGCCTATGAACACAAGCCGAAAACTTTTTTTAGTGTACTAGCAAAATTTCATTCCAATTGAGTAATAAAATTGATACAACTGCTGTTTAATATAAACTGATTACATGGGCGTTACAGTAAAATTGTATACAAATGTCAGCCATTTCTTGCTAACAGCTTAACCTGAATGAGCTCGTAAAGCGAAAAGCAATCTGATGCATAGCTTTTGCACTGGAGTATTATTCCTAAATAAGACCGTCAACATTATGTTTTGAACACTTGCTAACGCACTGTCAACGTTACATTTTCCCACTGCTAAGCCTAGACGCCGCGCTATTATGGATCGCTCTATAGCTCTTATATCTACATGAAAATTTTTTAAAAGATAGATTGTGATTTACGCGCTAATGTGGTATTGTCTGCAAGCAAATTGTGATTAAGAAAACCATTTACAACTGAAATGTATGACATTGCCATCTACATAGAAGTTATTAGTGTTTTTTACCATCAGTCATCTTTATTATTAAATTGCAAACATATTCAGTAAAAAATATTAAGCAATCACATTGAAATGTTAGCCCAAGCGCCATATACTTATGTACATTAAGTATTTAAAAATTAAGGCAACAGCTTTAAATTCCCATTGTTACTGTTTCACAAACCCAATAAGAAGTATGCCAAATGTGTGCACACAGCCAATCACCATGTGAGGTCATATTGTATTATTTTATGTAAAAACTATATCTATTTCTCCTGGGATCATTTATTTATTTTATATTTATCCTGTAAACTTTATGTAACATTTTCAAACGTTTGTAAGCGTGTGTGTGTGTGTGTGTGTTTGTGTATTTTGACTTTTGTTTATTTTATTTATGTGTTTGGCTTTTCATATCTGAAAATATTTAAATTTATAAGAGTTCAAAAACTATTTGATATCATTTTTAACTTGTAACATAAACATGGATTAATTTTGTTTTCTAGCTTGTTTTTTCGCCTTCCTTCCCATTTTATCATTATATTTTCGATTGGATGTAAAAGTTTTTAGAAGCAATTATTATTTATAACTCAACTGATTGTGTTTTATATGTAAATCTTTTATCGTTTTAATGTCAATGGCAATAACGTTGTCCTTTAAAGTGCTTTAAATATTGCTCGAAGTGTTGTCTGTTTTTTTATCTTTTGAAAGTCACTTTAACAAATAAAAACTATGAAAAAAAAATTAATTGTTTTTCATTAAGTTCAATTATTAGTTTTAGTTTATTTTAAAATACTTTCCTATAATATAAAATAATTAATTTTAAAGTTGAAGGGGATTGAAATTTTAAAAATCATTTGCATACATTTTTATACCCTTCACCACAAAAAGTGGAAAAAGAAAAATAATTTTGTTAATCAGCAAAACACCACGTCTACCTCAAATTTTTTTATGTCATTTGGAGCAATAAAGTAACTGCAATCAAAAAAAAATATATATGGACCTATGGAGAATTCAAAAGTAAGAAAAAAACATTAAGTGAAAAAATTAGCGCTCGCCCATATTTTCCGGGTTACGGGGCTCTGAAATTTTCAATTTTTTTGAATATCAATATGATTATCATTTTAAAGCTTTTGAAGAGATCTTTAAGGAAACGCTAAACCCATTAAGAGCCGATGGCATTTATGAAAAATAATATATACGCATCACCAATTATTTTTTTTTTTAATTTTTAATTCTCTGTCATCCCAACATTTGCTTTTTTGATTGATGTTACTTCACAAAATTAAATTTACATAGATGCTGAAGGGTATATAAAATTCGGCATAGCCAAATTTGGCACTTTTTTTTTTGTTTTTATTAAAATTAATTAATTAAATAAAAAAAATCATTTGAATAACTATTTATATGGTAAGTGCAAAAATGTCCTTGTTTATATTAAATAATGATAAAAAAATTAACACTGTTTTAAAACAACGAGCTGAAGTTAAAAAGTATAGGAAAAATTGTTACATTTGTACACTGAACAAAATTTTATTCAAATTAACAGAATTTTTTTGTTAGTTCGACTTAAAAAGAATGCTTCGGAAATTAAAAAAAAATGTTTGTCAAATTAACCAAATCTTAAGTTAACGTTAGTTACCTCATAAAAGGAATTTAACATGAATAATATATCTGTTAATAAAAAGCAATAAATTTTTCTATATTTTACGAAAGGCTTTATACTTATGGAACTTTCCAAAAACTTAAGTAATTTATTTGAGTAAACCTGAATATGTCTTTAAAAACTGAATAAATGCACGTCGATTTAAGAAAATCCTGTAAAGTTGAAGGAATTTCATTACCTTACTTATTTACTTAAAAAATTATTTAAGAAGGTAAAATTTTTTGCAATACCCAACTATAAACATAACAAAAACTCATTTAACAAAAATTTCTTGTTCGTGACCGCAAGACGAATTGAAACTTAATAAAATTATTTTCAAGATTTCAATAAAGCTTTTTATTTAATAATGATATACATATACGTAAAAAAATTAAAATAAAAACTAACTAAAATAAATGGTTAGTTTATTTATTTACTTTATTCAATATAATTAAATTTTTATTGTATATACATCTCATACAGAACCAAGTCTGAATAGTCTTACTGAAGAAATTTCTTTAATATAACTATTCACTAGATTAAAGCAAAGAATGCTGATGAAGGATGTAGCGATCCAGAAAATGCAGCATTACATTCTGCTGGCGTCCACTTTTTTCTTGTGTTCTTCAAAAAGGGTCCGCATACGCTTGAAAAAAATTTTTTCATTCTAAAAAGTAGGATTTTAGAAATTAAAATAAATTAACTTAAGCCAAAAATCAATTTCAATTCATTTATAATACCAACAGTTTAAATCCTAATTTAATAAAAAAAAGAAAAGCTTTTTTAGTGCAAAAACAAATTTTAGAAAAGTTGGAAGATTTCGAAAAGTTGTAACAAAAATGAAATCCTAAATCCGTGGAAAAATTAGAATTGAATAACGATTTTAATTTTTTACACATACTAGGATTGCTACTTTAAAGCATTAGAGAAAAAATTTTTTCGCATATTTTACCTTTTTTTTTGCTTTAGCTCATTTTGCATAGGCAGATACGAGTAAAAACCTTTTTGTCAATCGTAAAATGTTTGTTTGGGTTTTAAAATTTGCATATATTTGTTTACTTAATCATAATTAAAGTAGTTTAATAATGTTTCAAAGATGTGTTATATGAAGAAAAAATAATTAAAAATTAATTATGGCTAATAATGGATGTACCTAAAACTGTACTTGGAAACACCAACGATGGTAACACTACAGCAAAATATTTTTTCTAATCCTGAATTAGCATCAGAAATAACTGGAATTGATTTTACCTACCGAATTAAAATTCTTATTGGAGTTAATATCTATTATTAACAGAATTTTTTTGCAGAAGTTTGCAGATTATTTCTTAGACACTACAACAGTTTAAGTTACGCTCAAGATTTTAATACATGGCATTGGGCTGTTATCAAAAGAAGCTTTCTCAGATTTGGAAGAGGTTTTGATGGAATAGAAAAATATAAACAATGCCACTCATCATAATCGTAGAATAAAAGAAGAGTTGTTTTAAATAAAATTTATTCTTTGTATAATAAATCAGTTATTATTATGAATATAATAATTATTTTCAAATGAAATAAATATTATAAAGCAATAAATTACAAAAGTTTTATTTTATAAATATTGTTATTTGGTGGGAATGGTAAGGCATTGGAAAAACAACTTAACCTCGACATAGAAGCTTAACAATAAATATTATTTATAAATACCAAAAAAATGAAAAAATTAAAAAGATAATATAATTCACAGGGATATTTCGGAGGTGGCGTTAGAGGGGTACCTTCGCCTGCTTCTGAAAACTAAAGAAATTAATTAATACGACGCATGTATTCCATTTTATTGAATACTAATATTATTTTTAAGTTAATAATTTATAATTTTAAATTTTTACCCAACCAGGATTTCGACCATTGATCTTATAAATGAATGAAAATTGCCTGGTTGGGAAAAAAATAAAAATTGTAAACAAACGCTAGACACCGCGTGTTTACATTCATACTTAACTCATAACAGTCAATATGATACTGAATCAGGGGTGCCAGAAAATTTTGACCGGAAATCGGCATTATTGCCCAAAAAACTCGGCTTTATCGGCACTTTAATTTAAAAAAATCGGCAAAAAACCGGTAAGTTAGAAAAACACATTTTGAATACAATAAAACAGATTTTTATTTAAAAAAGTATCAAATAATTAATAATTTTGAAAGATTTACACGATTTATGATCACAATCAAAACGTTTTAAGATTTGAATTGAAAGTTCTACATAAAAATAGATGCAGTTATTTACAATTTTGAATATTTCGTTTTTGATATGTTTCGTTTCTTATATTAACTCTTTAGCCAATGAGCCCAAAACAAATCTCAAAAAATTCTTTCTATTCATAAATTCCTATTCATAAATTAAGTAAAGTTTAGTAAAGTTCTTAGAAGCCTTTATATTTGGTTGTATAGGTTGTGTATTTCAGTTGACTCACTTTAAAATATTTTGTTAATAAAGGATCATCCAAATGTGACGCCCAGATGTCAGCACTATATAATTTTTACACGTGACATCTTTTCAAACGACATAAGCCATTTTGTTTTATTAGAAGATACAGTACAGTTTTAACCATGGACATGTACACATTGCAACAACGCGTTTACATCATTCAAAGTTATTATGAAAATGGAAGTTCTTTGAAAAAAAAAACCCAAAGCAAAATTTTGTTTAGTGACGAAGCTCATTTCAGAATGGATGGATTCGTCAATAAGCAAAATTGTCGTATTTGAGGTGATGAAAATCCTCGTGTTATTCATAAAAAATCTCTTCACCCACAAAAAGTTACTGTTTTTTGTGCATTTTGGGCAAATGGAATCATTGGGCTATTTTTCTTCGAAGATGATGCTGGAAATGCTGTTGCTGTGAATGCTGAGCGATACCATTCAATGTTGAGAGACTTTTTATGGACACAGTTGAATCATATTGATGTGTCTGACGTCTATTTCCAGCAATACGGTGCTACATGTCACACAACTCGAGAAAACATTACGCTCTTGCGATCGAAATTTCCTCAACGTGTAATTTCACGAAATGCAGATTTCAATTGGCCTCCAAGGTCATGTGATCTAACACCATTAGATTTTTTTGTGGGTTTTTTTGAAAAGTCGAGTGTATGCTAACAAGCAACAAACAATTAATGACCTAAAGAACATTCAAGTTGTAATTCGTGAAATAACACCAGCAACATTTCGGAAAGTCATTGAAAATTTCGATATTCGGATTAATGTCTGCAGACGCAGTCATGGTGGACATTTGAATGATATTCTATTCCACTTATAATTGTAATGGATCATACTTTTAATAAAAAAAAACAGCTTGAAAAAATTGCAAATAGTTTGTGTTTTATTTCAAAGAAACATGTAGGTGCGTTTTTTGGATGACCCTTTACTATAAACAAATTCAATAGTATATTTAAAGAGGATAAATAGATATGTACATTTGATTTGGTTCGTTAAAATTTTTTATAATTGTTTTTGCTGTATCGATTTGATCAACAGTAGCAGCAAATGAAAAATAAATTTTCAAGGCCTCATATAAATCTAGTATTCAGACAATCTGTTTTGACTTAGGTGCATTAATTTTTTGGTTTTGTTTCTAGTTTTGAAATTGATGAAGACTTTCTAAACTATTTGATACGTAGTTTTAAATATATGTTGGTAGAGTTTTAAATTGGGAAGACTAGCATATAATATATCTGAGTGCCATATACATTTTATAAATATAATAAATCTTAAATATCGTTTTTTTAAGTTTTGCAATTGAATTATTTTTGTCTGTCATAACGGCAGCACTAAATCCTATCAAATTGGACTTGTAGTTTCCGTAATTTTGTGTAGAATAGTATACAATTAACTTGTACACACTTTTGGCTAATATTGATTTACTATTCATCAATTGGAAGAAATAGTCCTGTATTTTAAATTTTACACATATTTGTACGTACAACCAAACACAATGACTAGGTGG
This sequence comes from Gymnosoma rotundatum, assembly GCA_916610165.2. Classification (NCBI taxonomy): domain Eukaryota; kingdom Metazoa; phylum Arthropoda; class Insecta; order Diptera; family Tachinidae; genus Gymnosoma; species Gymnosoma rotundatum. Next base: position 72,487,443 of record OU744340.1, read on the forward strand.
TGCATAGATTGGTTGATTCATTCACGCCAGAGAGAACTTTTTATTTTTTAGGAGCTCACATGCCGTCAAGAACTGTTTTTTCAAATGAAGTTTTTATAACAGCAAATAAGCCTAATCCTTTTTCCCCTTAGTATAAGTGCTGACTTATTAACAGTTGTCCCTTTGTAATACTACAAGTTTACTAGTGAGGCCCAAAATTAAAAAATTATTCTAAAACAAACAAAATTACCTTGTAATTTTTTTTATAAAAAAAAATCGGCGTTTTTGGAGCTAAAATCGGCAAATCGGCACTTTGATAAATTTAAGGCGAAAAATCGGCAAACTGCCAATAAATCGGCAGGCCTGTTCTGAATCAGCATCTATAATGTTGTGAGCAAACAAGTATGAATAATTAAAAAATAAAAGTTGCATTTCGTGGCTATACCGAAGGTTAGTACAAAAAGCAACAACAAATGTACAAGACGAGTTACAAAGAGAACGACAAAGAAATGCTTAAAGTTGTGTGTTGACTTCGTCTCACCAAATTAACATTAAGATTAGTTGGTTAAATAGATGATGTTTACGACGTACATAAAATAAGGTGAAGAGATGCGAAGAATGCTGATAAAGGATGTGACGGTCCAGGCAATGCTGCATTTCATTCTGCTAGCGTCAAATTTTTCTTGTTTTCTTTGTCAAACATCCGCATACATTTGTAAATATTTTTTCTTTCTAAAAATGTCAATTTTCATTCATTTAACTACAAAAGCTGGCGGAGTAAAATGTAATTTTACAGTCTACTTGGTTCAAATTAACGTTTTTGAACTTTACCTGACCTCAAAATTTGCATTTACTAAACAAAAGTATGGAAAAGTTAAGAGGTAGGATTAGTTCTTCTAAGGGGAACTTGTTATATTCGGTCCGCTTTATTTTATTTTCAAGCTTTAACAGCATTTGACTGTAAGACATACTTCTGCCAAGTTGTATTGACTTAGCTTAGCTGAATAATTTTTCTGAGTCTATATAAGCAAAAAAAAATTATGACCGCCTAGATAACCAAAATGCACTTAAGTGCTTCGTAAAGACTCTTTGCTATATATGTTTAAAGGTTTTAAAATGCCTGAAGCAAAAGCTACTAAACTTTCAACAACATTTTTCATCCTTAATAAAAATGACTCAGAGTAAATTAATTTTAGGTAATATTTTAAAAGGAAATTTGCCTGTTGACCTTTTACAGCATTAATTAACTTTTTCTGATTAAATGATTTGCGCAATAAGACACCTATCAAGATTATTTTTTGTTACAAAAAAGGTTTCCACGCCACCTTTTTAATTAATTATATGTTAGACTTTGTGCCTCTTTTGTGATAATGAAATAATTTCGTAAGTAGTTAATTTACTTAAATCATTATCACTTAAATAAAAAGCACACAAAAAGTGGGAAGACATATACAATTATAAGGAAAAAGCAAATAACAAATAACTTACACAAATGCACAGCATTAAAGAGGCAATTTAAAAATATTTTTCAAAACAATAGAAAAGTTATGAAAAAAGCTTCTCTTAAACAAAAAAAAAATACCTTAATGAAAGCTTTGATTTATTTTAAATTTCTTAAATATTCTGCAAGAAAATTGAGATGGAAAATTTTATATTGTTTCAGTCCTTGTGGTTATTTGAATTTTTTGCATACCAAGTCCGATGTGAAAGTATCAACTTTAAATTGGCAAATTCGATTATATAGTTAATAAATTTACACACCCATACACACATTTTATATCCTTTATAGTTTCTGGTTGAACACCCATATTATTTATTTTTAACAAAAGTACAAACTCCTCTATTTATCTTCATTAGCAAGAATTAAAATAGAGTGCATAATAGTACTCAGGTAACTTCCTGTTTTCAGTTGAATGTTTTGTATACAATAACAAAAAAAACAAATTGTATAGTTACTTGTTGCTTTAAAAAGTATCGATTTTTGTCTGTCTAAAATTTAAGCGCTTTGGAAGCAACGGCTCATGCTACTGTGACTATTAGAAATCTATATTACAAAAATATGCTTTTATGAAATCCATGTTATTTTGCAAATATAAAAACATACACTCTCCAGTTTATAATCAAATGGATACAAATAGCTGCTGCTGCTAGGATTTGTGGAACGCATAGCTGCAACTGTATATACGAGGACATATTTAAATGTTTGAGAGGTTTTCTTGAACAACAACCGGCTTTGTGTAGCTTTATCAAAGAGCCACACAAAAACGTTTAACGAGAAAATTGTTAGCCTTGCACAGTAGGGCAGCCACTAGATCGATAGCCATGCTCGTATTATTTTACATGCTAGTAGCAGAGAAGTATTCGAGCTTAGAATTAATTTATATAAATCAATTCGAATTATATCTAAACTACCTCCCTATCTAATAATATAAAACGTGTAAATAGCTTTTAATAAGTGTGCGTGTGTTTACAAAGTTTCTCATAATGACTTTTTGATTGGATTTTGTTTGGTTTCAATTTGGTGTCGTTCATACACACACAGAAATTCTAGTAAGTAAGTATAAATTTCGAAATATAATGCAAGTGCAATTTAATAAATTGAAATTTTCTTGAGAATGTCTCTAATAATGAAGCACTAAATTTAATGGATCTCAAAGAGTGTTCTTTAAACAAAATTTAAAAACAATCAAAAACTAAAATGCTTTTGTTTTTAAGCCTTTTGTTTTTTAAGTATAAATATAATAAATATGCAGAGTTTAGTTTTTCAACAAAAAAAGATACAGTTTGTTGTATCATCAAGCAGATGCTTGCTGAACTTATAAATAAACTTTTTTTCTAACTTTTGACTATTAATCAAATTTCAGCATTACTAATGTGAAAGTTTTGATGTAAACTTTACACGAGCTAATCAACACATAAAAATCGTCATCAACTGTATTACTAATTGATATGTATTAACCATCAATATAGATTTTTCTCTAATTATGACATACGAGAAACTGATAGTTACAAAATCATACTTTTATCTGCAGTATATTGAAACAGCTATCAGCAGAATATGTGCTACACACATACACACATATTCACACTTTCAGGCAAAAAATTAAATATTTTCAAAATGTTATTTAAAATGACTCAAGAGGAATGAAAAATAGCAAAATTGCGAAAGCAATATAATATATATTCATTACAGAAGTAGAAAAATAAAACGTCAACGTCGGATTTTTTATTTTTTTTTTCCAAATATATGTACGTAGTTTATTTATTTTTTATTTCCAATTTTATTACGTAAGACAAAAATGTTTTTACAAATTACCTGATTAATATTAATATTAACGCAGAAATTGTCTTATTTTTTCTCATTATTATAAAAATAATCAATTGATATAAAAATAATTTTTGCGAAAAAACGACTTGAAGACAGATTTCATTTGTCTGTATCTCGTACATATAACGGTTCATAAGTATGTCCACATACAGCAAATTACATTAGCAATAGGGACCGCGTTTTATTCCATCTCGAAATTTTATACTTGTTTGGTAGTCATGGTGGTAAGCAAGTTGCCTACAAAACTAGTTAACCAGGGTTCAACCACTGCGGCAACCAAAACATAAAAATGTTTTATAATCATATATATTATTTCTAAAGCACTTTTTTTGTCGGTTGCAAAAATCTCCCATACCACCGTATCAAATTTAATGAATGATATCTTATTTTAAAGCTTATTTCTAACACTAATGACGAAAAATAATTAGAAATTGAAAAAATAATGTTTTCATTGATAAAAATTATATTTTATATAGAACTGCATGATAATGCAGTATTTATATGTTTTTGTTCAAGTGTGGTAATACAGGGTCGCTTAATGGTAATACAGTTCTACATAATACTATAATGCCGCTTATTAAGAGATATTTTTGTTTGATTTAAGGATTCGTACGGGCAAAAAGTTAACGATGATCATGTCATTACCTCTTATATTGTATTCAGAGAAGTATTATAAACATATGTATATATGCAAATATGTATGATATATTATGATTTCTAATATTTTTATACTGTTAATAAAATGTATTGAAGTTACTAAAATTTCTATTAATTATTTTCATTTTATTTATATCTTTTTCCCCTGTAGCACGGTTACAAAAAATAACTAAATAGATATTATTGCCTGAAATGCTAATTCTCTTTAAATAAAAAGCAAAAAAAAGTGACTACACTACAGCTTTTCATTAATTTCAACTGTCATTCTAAAACTGTTCAACAGTTCGGCAATATACATTAATTTACAGCAACTTTGGCGGCACCCTTTAATTTCCGAATTCAAATTTTATACTTGCTCTTGTAGTAGATGTAAATTCTTTGTACATTTCAAACGTCTGTTTATAACGGGTTAACAGTTTAATTATATAAATAAAATTATACCAACTATTGGATTACCCGTTTATTTCCAAATTTTATACTCAGGCATGTTCTGACAATCGCAAGAAATTCGGCGACTTCAAATCGCAAGCACAGTGAAGTTACGAATTTTACTTAAAATAAACTTTAAAGCAACAATAAAATTATACACAAATGAAAATTAATATGTTCTCTTTAATTTTTAACAAAAATTATTTAAATTTTTACACAATTAAAGTCTTAAATAATTAATTTAAAATATGTTCTTTGTTCTATCAATTGTTTGTTTTGATTGTTTTCTTGAGTACTGGCGATTTCATAGAAACAGCTGTTTTAATTGATGTTAGAAAATAAAGTAGTATTAGTGCGGTTGAACGTATAGTCGGTAGTGAAAAAAATATGTGATTATTTTAATTTTGAATTCTTATAAAATATTCGGTGCGATTCAAATGTTAAGGGATCTTAAACAATTTATTTAATTACTTTTTGGACGATATCAGTTCCGAACGTGTATGTTATAATTTTTAAAATAACAAAAATACTTTTTGAGTACTGATTACTCACGACGTAAGTAGTCTTTTTCTTCAAAGATGCTAAATGCAATATTACTAATAGAAAAGCTATTTGTCGCCAAAATATTTCTTGGCTTGCGTTTTTTAAATTAATAAATATACATTGGATTGAAGTATCCATTGAATTGTCATAATCTCTAAGCGTCCGTTTTTAATTCGTTCTGCAGCAGCTGCAGGCAGCCATTTTGTTGCAGTTTTCTTTTGTTTAATTATGTTTTGCACTGTAAAAACATATGTTTTTCTTTTCGAACACAAGTTTGAAATAGAGCAATTCGCAAGCAAAACGCGTGAGTTTCAGAACATGTAAAACAAAAGTTGGCGTTTTTAAAATCACATGCGATATCAAAAAAATGCGAGTATCAGAACATGCCTGACTAGCTGTTATAGCGGAGATAGCAATACACGTTCTTTTTAACTTTCAAGCTTCTATCTAGAACTGTTCAAAAGTATGGTCATATACTTCATATTAAAAGCACTATTGGGGAACCCTTTGATTTATAATTTTTAATATTAATACTTGTTACTATAACGGTCATATTACACCGCATTCTGTCTAATTTGCGTGCGTTTGTCTATAACGGTTCAAGAGATGGACACATTTAGGTCAATTTACGTCATCGGTTAGGACACCCTTTAATTTTTAGACTTACTTTTGTATTAATTTATGCCATTGGGAGCTATAGTGATACGCAGTTTTTTCTTTTTTTTAAGTGGTGCCCTTTACGATTCAAAATACACATATAAAACATGTATATTGTATAAAGACACCCTTTAATTGTTAAGATTATGAACTGTTTTTAAAACGGGACCAATCTGTAACCATCATCTTTCAAATAAAAAGAAATTTTCAAAATCGATCCAGAAATTAGTGGGTTATGGAGGCACAAATATAAAAAAAGCAACATTGAGCAGAATTGTTAACCTCTTTCTTATTTTGAAGTTTAAAATAAAAATTAAAGATTTATCTAAAATTAACAATTCTAGATGAGTTAATATAAAAGTATATTTTTTATGTTTTTATTAATTGTAGGAATTAAAGCTTTTGTTTCAATGTACAGTGGTGTCCAACTTATGTTTGAAGTTTAGGCTGCGTTAATTTTACAACCTGCCGGAAGTGCGTTAGGAGGGTCTTAAAATGTTGCACACGGAAATTATTTTTTGTTTCCCAGCAGATTTGAAACTTTGACAGTTTAAGATCCTTGGGCAACAGCTTCAAAAGAAAATATGATTGAGTTCAACACTAACTCTTGCAAAACTCGAAAAAAATTTTGACTGTTTTGCCCTAAAAAGTATTTTAAAGATTTTCTTAGAATTTCCTTAGGGCTTGTTTTATTAAAATCCACTTATTTTCTTCTAAAATTTCTTGCATGTTTTTTACATTCTATTTTTTTTCTTAATCAACATCGCATGAATAGATTGAATTATGCATCGTAAAAATGTCTGGAGTATAAGTGCATGTTACCACACCATCAATGTTGCATGCACCAATATCAATAGATTTTTATAAAGAGACAAGAACTTGCTAGTAGACATTAAAGCACACATACAAACACAAGTATAAATGAATGCATGTGCTTGGCTTAGGACTGTTGAACTTATTTAAACTTTTTTTCTGGCTGTCCGTCTGTTCAGACTTTATTAACTGTTATCGTATGCAATCTATTTTTATTAGATTTTCAATTTTTTTTTAACTTTTTGTTTATGCAACCATTCATCCACACACTTATAAATTTTATTTAATATAAATGTCTTGATTTCTTTTTATTTCGCAGACTAAGCAAAATTGTCGATAAATTGTCAGATTATTTGATTTGACTCGTATGTTCTTTTCTTATTATTTTATCTTTTTTTGTAAATGACAAATGTTTTTTTTAGACTAATTTTACTACAAGAAATTTTAAAAAATTGTATGTATATACATACATATTTATATATGCATATTTATTTATTAAATTAATAATATTGAATAAAGTGGTTGAACTTTAAGAAATCAGCAATTTTATGTTGACTTTTTATACAAAATAACAGAGATTCTTTTATATTAATCGAAATTTTTCTTGAGTAGATGTACCTAAATTGGCCAAAGTATTTTTATGCCGGGACTCAAAGTTCAGCAGACCAATGAATATAAAAGATAAGCTCCGCTTTGGTTAAACTGATAATTGTCAATTTAAAAAAAAAAAACGTTAAAAGGGAAGGAGTAAATATTTTTTATTGTCTTCACTTCCAGGACATGATGAGTCATTCAGTCATTACCCAGTCATAATGGGAAAAAATTAAAGGTATTTTGCAGGAAGTAAACAAGAATGGAAGCATTATTTAATTCAAGGCCATTAATAGAAACAGAAAACATAATTCAATAATTGTCTCTGCTATATAAAAAGTACATTTATGTATATCAAAAAAAAGTTTTTAAAATTTCGTAAACCAGCTAAGCTGCTGAATTTAAAATTTAATATATCTGTTTGATAGGTGCAAAAAGGCATCATTATGCGCACAAAGGCTACAGTGAGATAAACGGTAAAATGTCATATGTACAAGGATGAATTGATACTAATGATAACTAAATCATAGACGAACATATTTCTAAAATTTGGAATTTATCAACTCTGAAATCGGATTTAGCTTTTATAAGGAAAAAAACGACCATTTTATTCTTAGAAATAAAAAGACACAGACAAAGGCTACACATTAGGATATTTTGCCAACCTAGCTGGACATTACTTTTTTTAGTTTATATTGGTTCTTAAAATTTACTCTACATAGGCTATTAAAGCTATTAATTAAGAAAAATCGGACCAAGGAGAAAAAAAGTTCCCCTTAGAAGAACTAATCCTGCCTCTGAAAAATTCAAGTTAATTTAATTTTCCCCTTATTTTGTTTAGCAATTACAACTTTTAAGATCAAAGAGTGTTAAAGTTGGACTCAAGAGATTCTTAAATGCCATTTTTAATCTCACCCCCTTTTGTCGGCGGTGAAATATAATATTATTTGAAAAAATAATGTAATTATTAAATAAAATGGATTACAAACGCCTTAAAACCATAGAAATTAATTTTCATGGGCAGGGGGAGGCATCCTATCAATCCCACCACCAAGACGAATCTGTGAAAAAATTTTTTAATTTCTTTTAAATTAACTAAAAATAATCATTTTTAAGATTTCCAATGCCTAACTAATCAGCTCCACCAAAAATATTATTAAAAATATTTTTTTGCGAAATATTTTATTTTTCTAAAAATAATTAATTTCTTCATAGTATTAATTTATTTATGGTTGTAACGATAAATTTTGTTAAAAATTATAATAATTAATTTATTAAAACAACTATTCCCTTGCACTAAGATGATAATGGCTGCGTTTAGTACAGGTGGAAGCATGAAAGTAATTTCTTTTTTCGTAAAATGTCATAACCTTTCTTTGGAGTGGGTCTTATACTAGTAATGACTGGGTCAGAACCTAGCAAAAGCCTATTAATGAAATCTATGTTACACTGAACCCTTGAAATCTTTTTAGCAAAATTCTGCCTGTAAACCCGGAAATGCTTGTTACGTGCCTCAGCCGCTTCTTCTGATAACAGCCCGATAGGCGATAATAATAATAACACTGTTAGATGTAATGATTTAAATAAAAAACATCTACCTTCAATTATTAAAAATCAAAACATATAATGAATATAAAAAGCTTTCTTACTCGTATGGAAGATGAGATAAAACAGAGAAAATTGTGAAATTAAAAAGAAAAACACAAATCGCAAAAACGTGCAACATTTTTCTACAAAATACAAATAGAGATCGTAAATTTTATAGTGATAAATAACCTTTTTCCTTTTGTTGCGAAAAATTTAAAACAACCTTTTTTTCTATAAAATAATGTGAGTAGCTGCTTATATAGCCTTTCAAAGAAAAGAAATCAATACAACCCTTTCAAAATTGTATAAAGTCAAAACAAGTGCGATTTTTACTCCACTTTCCCCATTTCACAGTGCCCCAAAAAGACAAATCTCAAACAAAAGCCTTGAAAGTTTACTATTCGATACAGAATTTTGTTATCTGTTAGCCAGCGTACTTAAATTTTTACATTGCTCAAAATTAATTTCTGGCGTAATGTCCGGCTAGTTTGTCAAAATACCCCTCTGTGCGTTGGGTAAAATAAGCTAATCATACTATTTAGTTTTCCTATTTTCAATCATCGAGGTTCTTTTGATTGCAAACACCACCACTTACATACTTTTATCTTAATTCATAGCTCTGGCTACATTTGTTTAAAAAAACTGCGGTTTGCTTAAAATGCTCATATTGCAAACTTTTACAGCCATGTACTTTTCGCTATTGTATTGCTCCAGCTAAACTTTAACTGCTCTATGTCTTTTTAAGCAAAAGTTGTGTTTTATATTATGCAGACTATCACTATCCTTTGTTATACAAACTTAACCAACTCAGCCACGATTACACACAATGTTGTTTGTTCTTAGGTATCTTATATGTGTTGTGCAACGACATCCTTGCTTTTACATCATGCTAATATACGAGACCCTTCTCGAAATCAACTACTTCTGCACAAATGAATGCTTTTCAATTCCATAAACATCTCATTCGATGTTCTAAAAATTAGAGGCCTTCGCCAACTAAACTCAAGTCTGCGGCTATACAACATTTGCAATTTTTTTATTTATCGACTGAATTTTTCAACTAATCTCAAATTTCAAATATGGCTCAACACATATGGTCTCTTTCTTACTTTGAGTCTGTTCTGGGAGTAAAATCTGAAGCGCATGACGAACATGCAAATTGTGTAGCCAAATTTTGTAGGAAAATTCTGTGAGTGTGTGTGAATTGCTCTTGGGTGATATCTTCTATCAATAATGTGGAATTTAAAGCAGCACCATTATTTGCATTATATATATCGCAATGCTAAAGAAACTGATAACCAGTCGATCTAACACGATTTTAAATTATAGAAAACATATGATTTATATTTGGTATTATTTCACTAAATATTAATCATACGCCGAACTTTGTAAATATCAATTGTGGCATACATGGTTGTAATTAATTAGAGGGAGCATTGAATGATAAATAATGCTAATGATATTTTAGCATAACCAGTATTTATATTAAAGGTAAAATTTGCTAACGAAGAGGTTTTGTTGATAACTAGTTAAAAATAAATTCATTATCATTGGCTAATGATAAATGATTTCAAAGCATTAAAATTAATAAACGTCATTCTACACTACATGAAAGCCTTAAAGTATAGTATAGCAATATTTGTAAATGGCATTTTTGCAATAAAAATTTGCTGAAATATGTTATATTCTAAGGAAAAAATTTTTATTTTTGTTTAAGATAACGGCATCTTATAACGTCCAGGGACATAAAGTCCATAGGAATTATGTCAGTTTCTAGTGCGGTTATTATGTCGCACTACGATGTAATGTAGATTCATAATGTCAATGTATGTTATAGCTATACTTTATTATATTTTTTTTCAAAAACCTGCAACGCTTTCAAAAAGTGTCTAAAGGAAAATTTTTAGTAAGCAAAGCCGGTCGACCATGCAGAAAATCTTTAATCAGGTGTTGTTTTAAGCAGGTGTTGGTTATGCTATAGGGGAAAAAATGCTGGCGCGCGTCGAAGGCCGGCAATGCAAAAAATCTTTGGCAAGCTAAGTGATTGCTGATTTAAGTACTTAAATATTCATGCACATTGCTCGTTTATTACTTGTAAGTGCGACATAAAGTCTATGAACATTAAGTCCTTGGACAATATGACATGCTATCCATAAAACCTGCTAGCTGGGGCGTTTAGTTACTTAAGATCTCAGGTATCAAATTTTCTCCCTATCTTATTTAAAATTCAATCTGCAAAAGGATTACGGTTTAAACATCTAGTTTTTGTAAAGTTTTCCCTATTATAATTTTTTTTTTTTTTATAAAAACAAATACTTTTTCCAAAAGTAATTAGTAACTAAACAGTTTATTTATTTAAACTTTATTACCATCAGTAAAAACAATCGAAATTAAAAAATCTTTAGCATTTAATGGTATTTTTTTTGTTATTATTAAAAAAAAAATGATCGGTAATGCAAAAATCGCAAGTGTAATTTGTAGTCATCACAATAATAAAAGATCATACTTATGCTAATTTTTAAATTGTGAACTTAAAGTTAACAGTTAAGAAAATAATTTGATTCAAAAAAAAATTGCAGTTGAACGACTTGACAAATTTTCGTATTTTTTTTTTCATTTAATATTTCGAAGTCATCCTTTTGAGTTATTTAAAATTTTTTACTACGTACTTTCCCGAACATAATTTTTCTTCGTATACGCTCTCGCACTGGAACAAAAAATATTCCCACTAGAAAGATATCTTCTCATGATTGTTTGAAAATCTGTATACCTAAATATTTAAAACATACTTCTTAGAACCCCTAAAATTTATGTTACCTTAACCAAAATTATTTTTTAAAAATATAGTTACCGACTTCCGGATAAACAACTCAACTTATAGGACATAATTTGAAACCCATTTCTCCCTTGTGTGTAAATAATGAAATAAATACTATTCAACTCTCTTTAATTTCTTTTTAGATCACTTAAGCGGTTCCTAATATTAAGAAGTATAAGAATGAAATGCACTTTCTGGTTCGTTACAACCTTCGTCAGCATTATTCGTATCTATTTGATAAGTTGTAGTTTTTTTTTTTAATTTTCGGGATTCAAAAGAAATAAGATATGAGATTGTTTAATTTTTACTTATAGTACTTTAAGTAATATGTTTTAGAAATAAACGTTTACAACAAAATACTTTTTAGGATTAAATTTTTTTTCTGATATTAAAGCTTTCCAACCGTGTATTTACAAAAATTGTATAAGTACAATATTAGCATATCTCATAAAAGTTGGATAATATACATTATTAGCTCATCACTAGGATACAAACATTTTATTTATAATTATTAATATTATTAAAAAAAAATTATTCTAAAATCAGCTTCCTGGCATAAATTCAACAGAAGAATTTTTAAATATTATATGTTAATTTAACAGTTATAAAATAATTTTACATAATGCTTTAATAAGTGTTCTTTTTCTCATTTAATCTTTTTCTTTATAATCCATAAATAAACAAATTGCTGTGAATATTTCATGTAATATTCCAAATTATTCTTGAACATCTTTTAAATTGAATTCAAAATTTTTTATTCAGCCTTTTTAAAGGAAGTTGCTTTTCTATCCTCTGAACTCGTTTGTGTGTGTGTGTATCTGTGTGATTGTATAAATAAGAAGTCTTAAGTTCTGTCATCATATGTAGAGTTGTAAATCTAATACTCCATCTTATGACTTTTATTACTGAAATAAATAAATATACACACAAACATGCAGACACATACATTTTTATTTAATATTTAACTTACCTCCTTTGCATGAGGAAATTGCTTTCCTGTTAACTTTTTCCTTGTTTTTTTTTTTGTTTCCTATTTTTTTATGCCAACATTTTTTTTACATCCGTTTTGCAACTGTTAGAGAGAGTACATTAACGTATGCATGTGTATGTGATCTCATATATAGAATAACTGCAAATTTAGCTACTGGAACAACTCATACTGCTTACTATTTTTAAGTTGAGTTTTTGAAATATGTTTGTTTATGAACCTCTAAGCGTGAGTGTTTTTGTTTGTGTATCCAAGGAGTTTATTAAAACAAGTTGCAGGAGCTTTTAAGACTTCATAAATTTAATTCATTTTATGAAAATTGCACTGATTGTTATTTTCAGAAAATGCTTCTTAGTTGAATATAATGTATTGTAGTCATAACAGTAGTTTTTAATGATTCTAACATTTATGATGATCATTTATATTATTTTTTTTAGGATTTGTTGTTTAATTTAAGTAAATCTCTCATAAGAGTACCAATTGGAATTAAAAAAATATTTGTGAAAACTTTTAGCAAATGTAAACCTGAGATAGTTTCATGCACAGACTGCTGATGATAAATGAAATTTAAGCCGGTTTGGAATTTTTCATTTTTTTATAATATTAAAAAAATAGTTCGATTAACAAATAATTTAAAATTAAGAGTCTTCCTTTCAGTAAAGGAATTGGTTATTTTTTTAAACGTAGATTTTTTTAAATGTAGATTTTTTTTAATTTAGATTTATGGACTCTTCGCCCATTAGAAGACGTTACACTTCCCATGCCTCTTGTAATGATTTTTTATACATTTAAATCTACAAAACAAGCTGAATAAAATGAAAATAACATAACATAACATAACATAACATAACATAAAATAACATAACATATATCTCCCAAGAGTCGCTACCCTTCTATATTGATTTGAAGCTCTTTTGTAATTCCCTTTTATTCCATTGATCCCAACTCCTAGATCCAATATCCACCTATAAAAACTCAATTCATCCTATAATAGGTGTAGCCAAATTAAATAGAATGCCTGTTGAGGTCCCTTGCTTCCTCTCACGAACCACTGAAAATATCTTGGTAGCGAAGGGTAAACCTCTAAGGTAAATAGGGGATTATGGGTAGATCCTCAAATTTGGGTACTTCAGACATATAATTTTTTGTAAATGTCAAAATAAGTTTATTTTTAATTCAATTATTAGCATTTTTAAAAATTAATTCTCTTTTAGTTTAGGAGAAAATTGGCTTTCAATTTTTTTTAAAGTTTGGCCGACATTAACTTGGTTTATTGGATTATTACTTTAAGAAATTTGCCATATTACTAATAAGACTTTTTATCAAGTATATCAAGTCTTCTTTTCATAGCGCTTTTCGTTAAAAAGTTAAAAGCCTTTGAATTAGGAAAATGTACAAAATTCTTTTTTCAGTACTTTCCACAAAAAGGTGGTAGAATTTTTTTGCTGATGAAATTTAAATTTACTTCGATACTAGCAAATTTTTTTAACATTTTAAAGACAACCTATAGCAAATAAAAATATAAGAAAACTAGGGTAAAATATATAACTGATCTTTTTCCAGCCCTATCGAAACATAGACAATTGTGAAACAAAATTTATAAATTATCTTAAAATTCCTCAGGACAATTTTCCCCCCTTTCGGGAATTTAAATTATAAAATAAAAAATATACAAATTTATTTTTTCATTTGAATAAAAGTTCTTCTATCCGTATAATTTTAAAATTTTGTAGAAATATCTTGATGCGTTTTAATTTTGTGCAACTTAAATTCTACATTTTATTTCTCATAAAAACTACAACAACGCATTTTTTCCAGTTTTTAAAGGTAAATAACACTGAAAAAATGGAGTTTGAAGAAATCATTAAAATACTGATAATCTAGAGGTCAAGAGCTTACATTAAAGTAATAAAAGCTTCTTTAAACTTGCCGCCTCATGATTTTTTTCTTATTTTATGTGAACAAATTAAAAATGTGTCTGCAGGCATTTTATGCAAAATGCAAAACACAAACGCGTGCTTTGCCCCGTGAAATTTCATTATGAGATTTTGCGAAACTTAGGATTCGAAAGCTATTTTTAAATGAAATTTTGGTGCAAATTACCATATCTTCACTATTTACGGACCTGTGTGCCAAGAGGATAAATCTTCCTTAAAAAGCAATTACCTTTATTGTTAGTTCGTATTAGATACTTCATCTTTCATCATAAATCCCTATGACATAATAAATATTAATAGTTTATCAATAACTTTAATCCTTTATACAATTATTTTCAATATTACTCAACCCTGTTTGCTAAAATTTTCGATAACTAAAAAAGAAAGAAAGGGTTTCAATTTATGTGGGTACGTAAATATGTATTTAGAGGTATGTAATAAGAGGTGTAATAAAAACAGACAGAAATTGTACATATTATAAACTATGAGAGGTAATGGAGTGAGTTTTGATTACGTTTCATTTAAATTCTGTTTTTTTATACCCTTCACCACATAAAGTACTAGATATTCTGAGTTCTTATAAATAGCGAAGTCGATTGAGCGATGTCCGTCCGTGTTAGTGTAGAAATCAAGTTTGCTGAGGCACTATATCAGCTAGAGAAAATTTAAATACCGCAATCGATTAGCCATAGTGTCGGGAAAGGTGCTATTGAAAATCAGGATGATCGGTTAATGTTCTTCGAAGCAGCGGACAAAACAAAACACTACCTCTAATTTTTTTATGTCATTTGGAAATAACTCCAATCAAAAAAACAAACCATCCCATGTGCAGAATTCAAAACTAAGAAAATAACATCAAGTGAAAAAATTGGCGTTCGCCCATATTTTTCGATTTACGGGCCTGTGAAATTTTCAAATTTTTTAAAGATATCAATATGGGTATCATTTTAAAGGTTTTAGAGACAACTTTAAGGAAATGCTAAGATTTGTTAAAAATGCTTAACTCATTAAGAGCCTATGGCATTTTTTTTTTCTTATTTTTTAATTCTCTGTCACCCTTATATTTGCTACTTTGATTCTATTTAAGATATTGCATGGAAACTAAACTTGTACTTTACAGCAGGTACTTTGTTTTTATATTGTACAGTGACAATAGAAGTACAGATTTCTTTAATACTGTCAACGACATAATTTTTAAAGTTTTCAGCAACTTCTAAATTATTAGTGCATTCCACGTTTCCAAATATAAAATTTTTTATTACATTTTTGGATATTTGTGTTATTTTATTTTGATATTTTTGTAGTTGCTTCTGCATTATCTATTCAAACTTTGTATATATTATTTGCTGTTTTATAATTGTTCCACGCACAATCAGTGTTTTCGATTGCTGCTTTTTGATATTCAAGTAAATTCTTAATTTTTTAATTTACTAGCAAAGAAAATTATGTATTATTGAGTTAAATTTTAAAGAAAATAAGAGAAACTAAACACTAGCTGTAGATAATGCAGCATTTTATGGAACACTTCAACCCTCGTCGCCATTTTTCGCGTCTATATTTAATTGCAGTGTAACTCGATTAATTCACTGTTGTTATAATTTTCGGTAATAACCGTCGTCACTGGCTGTGTAATTTGGATGTTCGGCGAGCGCTTTCGATGTGATAACATCATTTTCAAGCCGCGTGTTTATTAAAACGAGTTAAATTATAACAACAGTTTATTATATACTGGCGGAATACACCCAATTAATTTAGTATCGATTAATTCATTTTACTTCAACAAAGAAGGAACCAGATGTTGCAAGATAATATTACCTTTAAATGCCGATAGAATTTTTTTAATACTCAGTTTTTAAATTATTCACAAATTATTGGCAAAATTATTTCTTTGTGTAAATACTTTCTTTTTAAAATTATTTTTTTTTTGAATTATGAAATAAAAATTTATTAAATTCAACATACTTTTGTTTGGTTACAATAAATGTACATATTTCATATTTTTTGCTAGTTATTAATATTAATGGAGGAAAATTGGAATATGGATACAATAACAACAACAAAGTAATATACATTTTTGTAAAAAAGTTGTAATGAGAACCTTGAAGTCGTAGTGGATCAGATTAAATTTAGCCACGAAATTAAGGGACTCATATTGGGGAAAATAATGTTAAGATAGGGAAATGAAAATGGTCATACACCGCATAGACAACTAAACAAAAGGTGTTTTATTTGTTATTGTTAAAGCTAAAATTCCCTTTCGAATATATAAGCCTCCATGTATACTTTATCTTTAGACATCGCGAATTTAAAAATACTGCCACGTATTTTTACCACAAAATAACATTCCACTGCATTTTGATTTTAAGATTCTTATTTAACAAAAAAAAAGCTACAAATGTTTAACATTTTAATCTCTTCCTGTACAAATATTTTAGATATTGTGTTCCCTGGGTCTTGTTTTTGCCATATCTTTCATCCCTTAGCATTAATAAATTCATTTAAAAATTCTTTTTCGGGGTTTCCTGTTTATGTGTTATCCCAGCAAACATAAAATCACACATTCAAAACAAGTTGATTTTGATGCAGTTATCAAAGTTCTTTTACTCGACATATGTTTTAATAAAATATTTTAAATAAATTTAAGATGCAATACACTGGAGAAAGTTTTCTTTGATAAGGAGATTTTTTTTTTTACTTTTCAAAGATCGAACTAAAAATTAAGGGTGCATTCATCATAAATGTTTAAATTACGCATTGCAGGTAATAATTAACTGTGCCGTGAAATAAAAGAGATGAATCTAGAAGCCTTTTGGGTAATAGAATGGCTGTACTTCTAAAAAAATATCGGGAATACCGAAGCCCAAACAAAAAACTAAAAAAATTAAATCTTTTTTTGATAGCAAGCAAATCCATTTTTCCGAGAAATTATGTTGTTTTTTGAAACTTGGAATTTTAAAGACCTTTTGTGTAATCGATAGTTTTTTCCGTTTTAAATGAAATTTAATTTTTAATTCTTTAACAAATGAAATAATTAATGCGGTACTCAAACATGTACATGTACTTAAACATTTTTCTTATTATTTTTCAAGACAGATATTAAAAATCAGACCTGCAGAATGTAATGCAGATTTTTGTTAAATTAAATTTGTCATAATGTTAAAGGATATTAGGTTCACGGACATTATATCACACCAGAAAGTGACGAAGGTCCATGAACATAATGTTCATCAACTTAGGCTCATAATTTCAATGGATATTATAGGTATATTTTATGGTATTCTATGTAAGAAAAATGCAATTTTGATAAAGTGGAATGTAGAAGATTTTTGGTGTTAATTTATTTTCCCATCAAATTAATTTTTTTAATTCAAATCATTTTTCATTAGAGATTAAACTTCTTTGTTTGCTGGGATAGTTATTATTTTTGTTTTTCTTTTTGCTTTTTCAGTTTATCAGTTTTGATCTTAATTCTTTTTGGCAATTTGTTAGCTGTTTTATTGCTGCAGTGTATTGTTTATTCGGTTTGAAATGGGTTAAATAGAGAAAAAAAGGAGCACACACCCAACCAAACGAACTTGAGAGACAAAGCGATGGTTCTTTGTTCTGTTGTTCAGTATTTATTTTGGTTTATTTCTTCATTCATTTGGTGTGTTGCCATCAAATTAATACGATATAAAAATCATTTATTTTTTTTTTGCCTCTCCCTCTCTTGCATGTTGATACATGAATGTAAGAGTAGCTGAGTGTGTATTTGTGTGTATGTGTGTGCTTTTGCTTTTTGGAAGAGCAGCGTGACTTCCGTTTTAAGTGTTTATCAAAAAGATAATTTGTCACAGTTATTGCCAATGAATGCTAAAAAGGCCAACAACATTTTTATGCACTTAAATACCATCATGCTTGCAGACATTAATTTATTTTTAAAATATAATAAAATATACATCTTAAAAATGTTTTAAGTTTCAATGATTTTCGTTTTCTTGTTCCTTTTTTGGCAATTTGTTTTCTTTTGTTGTAAAGATTAAAGTTAATTTAAGAATATAATATATTTGTCGTTTAAAGTCTGGAAGTAATTGTCTTAAGTGTTATTTATCTCAAGTTTACAAGCCAAAATGTATTGTTTCTTTTTTGGAGTGTGAGTAAAATTTTGGCATCTTACTTTGTGTTACCTTTATTAAAATACATGGGAAAAAACGCCAAAGAAGGGCAAAGTAATTTATATTTTTATCTTCTCTACAAATTTCTTAACAAAACAAAATGTTTTAAATTTAAAACTTATATAAACTATTATGAATAACTTTAGTTTAGGGGTTTGTTATATAGAGAGAAAGATATGTGCATTGACGATGTCTTCGCTAAGAAAGTCCAGGTTGATATTTTGCTGAAATATTCTAAACTTTCCAGATAAGGTTGCCTGCTTCCCGAAAAAAATGCGAAATAGTAAAAAAAATGATTTTAAAATGAACTTGGCCAGCTACAACCTTCAAAACATTTAACATTTGGCCACCATTTTCAATTATAAAGCTGGGCGGCGTCTTCTATTAAAAATGATTTCTAACTGCTGTCTATTTGAATGCTTCAAATTAACAATACCGCTGAACAATTAGTAACGAATATGCTAACGCTAAGTCAATCGGCACAAGTTATCGAATTCCTAACCGCATTCATCCAGAAAAAATACCTAAAATCATCTGGAATATAGAAAAGAAAGCCCGACAAATTTCTGAGGAAATTCGTATTTTTTTTTATTTTCATTTTAAAAGAAAATTCGTGGGAAATTCTGAAGAAATTTTCGACCTTTTTAAGCAACATCTGGTTATTTTAAAGACAGTCTACTGATTTTCTGATACATGCTATTTGTAAAAGCAAGAAAAAAATTAAACAATCATAAAATTCTCATCACTAAATGACATCCGGATATGTACTTACAGCAAGACCGCGATTAACTATTTATCGAATGTCTATATGACATCCAGATTGGTCCTTGAATGCCGCACATCTCTGGACGAGACGGCGAGACATTTCAACCTGGAACTATTTTAATAGCCGGCTCATGTGGGCATACCCGGGAACATAGTCGCGGATGAACTCGCCAGATCTGGAACTTGGCTAAGAGACTGGAAATATATCCGCTGGTGAGAGTCCCGTTAAGCTGCTGTAGGGCTTTATTTCAGCAGAAACTTTTTAGGGCCTCGCAGACTAGATAGTCTGAGGAGGTTACCTGCACGGTCTCGAGGACATTATGGCCTCAGTATGATAATAGGAGATCTACAAATCTGCTGAGGTTTCGTCAAGGGTAGCTGATCATACTGGTGGCTGTGCTGACAGGGCACTATATCATTGGTGCCCAGACTTGGATACTGAACCTTACTATGATTACTGAAGAAGTTTTCAGTATGAGGAAGAGGAGGAAACGGTGGAGCATCGGCTCTGCCATTGTCCAGCTGTTTCTGGGAACAGAGCGGCCATTTTCGGCAGTCCGAGATTGCATGGTTCTGCAGACATATCGGTCTGTGATGTTGCTAAGATAAACTCGTTTATCCGGTCCTCGAGGTGGTTTGGGGATGGATCTTGATGGTAGCGTAGGGACCTGAATTTATCCTTACACATCCTTTTCCAGGTAACACAACGGGACCTCTTAGGACCCAAGTGAGTCAGTTTCCTCACGCAGGCAGCCTGTGCAACCTAACCTTACTTAAATGACAGTGACTATTGTTCTGTAAAATGTCTGGTAACACCATTGTAGCTCTGTTTCAAGAGTGAAGCCTGAGCCCACCTTACGGTCAATGGATATTGTTATCGCACATTGTTCTAAGCGAGATGGCGTTATGTGCCGTAAAATGCACATTATTTTGATCCCATATAACGATAATCCCATATAATTAATAAAAAAAATAAATTTATTGAAAAAATCGGACAAAGGACACTCCTACCGCCCATATATGCCAAAAACTTAATTTTCAATATAAGCTACATAACTGCAAAAAATCGTAAAAATCCGTAGATGTTTTAGTTTGCATGCTATTAACTTATTTGGTAGTTTTTATTGTGATTGAAGCAAGAACTTTAAGTCCTGCCATGTCAATATATAGAGTTTAGGCTTGGTCAATAGATCACATCTTAAGAACTGTTGCGTACGTATTTTTTCTGCACCTTTAGTTATAGCATTAGCCAAAGTTAAAGCAATAAGTTCTTTTTCATAAATTACATAAGATCAACCTCTACCACTGCTTGTACTTGGAACCTAATGAGAGCAAAATTGAATTGAAATTTTTACATTGAATAACAAAATTTTGTTACTTTATGATACTTAACACAATTTGTGGAAAATAAATACTGAGGTGCAGAAATTGAATTTTACACCTTTAAAATTTAGCTGTAAATGGACCAAACATTCGCTAATGAAAAGCAGATTTGAAGCTGAGATGAGCGACTAGTTAGACAGTGAAATATTGTATCACAGTAAATTTTATGTTGCTTTAACGACAGCCATTGATTAAAAATTTCACGAATCCGAAGACACTAAAAACATTTACCCAAGAAATTCCTGCAAATTGGTGCAACTAAATTTATATATGTTATAATACGACTTTCAGAAGTTATTAAAAAAATCCTGGATTTATATTACAAATGTATTTATAACGATACTTTAAATGTGACCAATAATCATGAGTTTTGTAATTATAAACAGATACCAGTGTTGAATTTTTAATAAATTTTTTAGTGAACGTTATCATAAAATATTGAATTTGTCTACTGAAATGACAGTGAAATGAAACCTATTATTTTGGATACAAACTCTAACTTTGAATTACAATAACTCAATAATTTCTAAACAATGTTTATTCGTATTTTGCAAATAATCTTCATTAACTGGCTTGTGCTAATAAACTAACTGAATTTGACGCCAACGTTGTTAGTATAATTCATAGCATACGGCAATGTCAACAAGACTCACAAAAGTGGACTAAAATGGTTGTCCCGAATACTCTTTGTTCTGCTTTTTATATCTCAAAAAAAAAACACCTTTACGTTATTTTTTAAGTTTTTGAGGTAAATTATAATATTAATAATCAAGATTATTATTATTATTAGTATTAATTATAATATTATTAATTAAAAGTTTTCAGGATTTCCTTTGATACCAATTACATGTATACCGAGTATGTAAGGGTCCACCAAATAACTTTTTTTGAAAATGCGAAGCAAAAACGCATTGGATGGACAGTTGTCTTCAACTCCTGAACCAATTGGACTTTGTATGGCATCATACCAAGGACCTTATGCAAAATTCGTATCAATAATGTCTCCGAAAGTGTTCAATTGTTGAGAAGGACAGTGAATTGATGTTGGTGGCGCTTCACGCACACTTTCTGCCACTAACCAATATTCTCGGGTGTACGCACTATTTTTGGCTTTTCACGCTTTGGTTTATTGATAAGGATGCCAGTTTCTTTCACTTTTTTCACACGATAAGGAACATACGGAACTGACTGTGCTTCACCTCTTCCAAAATCCGTAAGCAATTATCGCACACATTCTGCAACATTACCATGATTTTCAAAGTAATGTTGCAATAATTCCCAGCGTTGTTCAAGCATATACACAACCATATTCGTTAAGCGGAAGGATAAAACTAATTATCTGTCAAATCAGACATGAGCTAAGTGTTATCATTCACGAAATAAGGACTAGTTGAAAAAGAAACTATGGGAGTTTAATAAGCCTCGCCTTATTTTACATGTTAAAATTAAAAATGTGTATAAACGCAACGTCAAACGAAAAAATACAAATTGCTAAAATAAAAATTGTGTTTATACACGTTTTCATTTATTTTTTTTAAATCCGTTGACGATTTTTTAATCGGTGCTTCACACTCCCCGGAATTTTACAATAACTTCTAAATTTTATTTCAAAATTGACTATGCTTAGATAGGACTGGGGGGAAAGCATTAAATTTTAAACCCAATTTTTCTTTTATTCTTAAAGTTTATTTTTTCTTAATCCAATAAAGATATAGCTAATTTCTTAAAGTAATAATCCGATCATTTATAAATATATCACGAAAAAAATTAAGGTCGGCCAAAATTTAATAAAAAGTTGTAAGCGAATTTTATCCCAAACAAAAAGAGATATTCACACATGTGAGCACATATTTTATAGATATTTTCAAGGTCTAATGAAATTAATAAAATTTTAAGAATTTTTTTATTTAAGGGCCTATGCAGAAGTCCTTCTTTACCGAAGGGTGCCATTTGTTTAATCGTTTTGTAACTACATTCGGAAATGCCTCCGCTTTACGTTTGGTAAGTTTCATTTATATATTTTCAGTGGTTCATGGGATACCGACTTATGTCCAAAATAAATTGTTTTCAAACCACTGTGCAGTGTAATTTTAGAAACTATCAAAATTTAATTAATATAAACAAACAAAATAAAACTTGACGTATTTCTAATAAAAGATCCCTACTAATAATTATAAACGTTACGACTTTCATGTTTTTCTTTTATAATTACAGTCCAGCTGACGTTTTCATTAACAATATTATATTAAAAGCTAAAACTTAATTAAACTTCTATAAATATCAAAGACCATTAGACAGAAGGCTTTAAATTAAATCTCTTGTAACAAACTTTAACAGGCCATATGAAGTTTAAAAACCATAAAATTAATGTAAAAGAATTTATAAATTGTGGAATTTAAGTTTGAATAAATTTTTTAAAAATCAGAGAAATTCCACAAAAGAAATAATTATTTTTTTATTTTATTTTTGTAATTTTTACAACTTTGGAAATGTGATTACAAATCAAACGTTTTATTGTCGCTTTTATTATTATAAAGATTTTAGTGGTTATTGCTCACATAGACACACACATATATACTTTGTAGTTGCTATTTAATATAATTGAAGTGTCATTATATTTATAAATGTATTAAATAATATCACAAGTACAAAAAGATGAAGATGAAATAAAGTCTTTATTTAGTTTAAAACAATAACAACTATAAAAAACATACAACGAAACAATCAAGTTGGCAATAAAAACGAATACTAACAAACATACACACCTACAAACACCTACTAGAATACTAACAAACATACACACCTACAAACACCTACTAGAGGTTGTAATGTGTTGAACGTGTCTGAAATAAGTAGGTGTTTGATTGTTGTCATAGAAACGACAACCAAAAAACAAAAAAAAAAAAACGGAAGAAGTTCAAAAGGAGTAGTTGCCACGTAAAGGTTTGTTATTTTAGTATTTAATATTTATTGTCGTAAACGAGCAAAGAGTTAAGATAAGGTTTGTTCAAAAATTTCAGTCACGTTTCCATCATGACACGTTAGTTAAATATAAAATCATACAAACAAATACAAATAGACAAACACAGACATGATGATGAGCAAAAGACAAGTATATAAAAGCCGGCCACAAGAGAAAGAAGAAAAGCTTTAAAAAAAAAAACAGTGGCCAAAATAAATACGACGCTATTATCATTTTGATAGCATTTTACATCTATGTTCCCCACAACACAAAACTCAACAATACAAAACAACGACTTGTATGTGAATGTTATACGAATGTAAAAAATGTATAATAAGATTAGAAACTTCGTGAGTTCAATTTTAAGTTTATCTTATAATTGCCACCATTGTTGAAAATCTAAGATTTTGTAATTTTTCATCACAAGGCTATTTTTAATATTCTACACCAAGAATTTTCTTCGAACAAAATTTGCATACTGGTTGTAATAATTAAAGCTGGGATTTCCAAGAAAGTATTTTTGGATATCTTTGACTGTTGTCTTATAAATGTGGCATGTAAATTACCGATCATGAACACGCCTACATTTACTGCAATAATAGCTTTAGCGTTCAGTTAAACGTTCTCATATAAAATTGTATGCGAATTTATGCCCTTCTGTTAAATTAATATTTGATTGCTAACTTCTACTTCAATAATTTATTGCTAAACTATAAAATGTGAGCTGGTCTCGCATACGATGGGCTCCTGGTACTATTTATGGGTCAATCTTTAATTTTAAACTTAATTTTTTTTAATTTAAGGCCTTGTGAAAGTAACATTAAAATTAATACACATTTATTTTTTTTTATACTTCCTTCCGTAGCAACCTGGCAACGTGCTCTGCGTAGAGCTATAGTCTCAGTCTATCATTTATAAAAATCTATATATCACATAACTATCAGGATACCAATTATTTTTTGTACTCGTTCTTATAGCAGACACAGCAGTATATTTCAAGTGCCTGTCTATAACGGTTACAGGATATGTGATAAGATTAACGTCTGTACCTGGCACGAAGCCCTTACTAGACGGTAGTCAAACCACTATTATTTTACATTTTAGGACCATGGCTTGAAGGACCATGAAACTACCCCTTGCTAAAGGGTCGGAGCCTACCCATAAACTCCTCTGTTGAGAGTGCAACAGCACGCTTCCATCTACTCCGTGTCAAACTCGCTGATATAGACTTTTATTTAACTACAACCAGCACATGTACCCTGAAGGGATATACGTGGTGCCAGTTTATTTCTTGCTATTATTATTTATATGTTATTACCATTTAAGGACACTGGTGCATCCTTCGACAGTTACCCCACTGCCTATCCAAATTCAGTGCCTGCACACCGGGGGACTGGTTCTCCCTATACCCTGAAGCCTACGCTCTCTCAGCTAGAATCAAAATACCGCTGGGGGGATATAACGGTTACAAATATAAGACCATATTCGTTTCAATCACGGTCTCTATGAGACACCATTAATTTTTCAATTTATATTTACAAACTCATATTTAAAGCGGACACATATATACATCATCTGTTCTAGTTCTCAATGCCCGCTCACCACGGTAAAAAACTTAAATAATATATTTATATAATGTCTTTAGTTAAATTTAAATAAAACTTTACTTTTTACTGACATCTTGCGAGGTTGACATGTCCGCCTATCACAGTTTAAAGAAAATCAATATTTTTACAAATATTGTGACACATTCAGAACAGCCTTTAGCATTTTTTTTTTTAGTTATAACAGCTGTTGTAGAGGGTGGCTGATGAATATTGCTACATTAAGAAACTCAAGTAACTTTTTTTTTCAGAGTATGGAATATATCTTTCTTTTATTCATGTTAAAGCTCATTCAATTTTATTAAATATAGTTCAATTTGTTTTAAAAATAATGGAATTTAAATGCCCCCCCTGCTCGTTGATGCATGTGCGGCATCTTAGCAAAAAGTTGTTCATTACTGTTTGAAGAGTTGAGGCAGGAATAGCCGCAATTGTTGCTCGAATGGATTGCTTTAGTATATTCAAATTTTTTGGTTTTGCTTTGTAAGCTTCCTGTTTGCAATAACCCCAGTCAGGTGCAGTAAGGTCAGGCGACCTGGGTGGCCAACGGAATATGGAGTTTCTGGATATCAGCTTAATGGGAAATTTTCGTCGCAATTCTGTCATAACAGATTGGGCTATGTGAGGAGGTGCACCATCTTGCTGAAACCACACAGAGTTAAAAGGAATTCTCTTTCGGCGTAATTCTGGATAGAAAAACTCTCTCAACATACTCAAGTAACGGTCTCCAGTAACCGTAACGGGGTGACCGTTTTCTTAGAAGAAGTAGGGCCCGACAATGCAGCGTGATGAAATTGCACACCACACTGTGACACGAAGTGGATGCAATTCCGTCTCATGGAGTGTCTGCGGGTTGGAAGCACTCCATATTCGACAATTATGTTTGTTTATGTTGCCATTCAAATCGAAATGGGCCTCGTCAGACGTGAAAAGACAGTTCAACATGTTTCCATTCTCTATCACAATTTGAAGCGTCTTCTGGCAAAATTCCAAGCGAATCGGCAAGTCTGCAGCGTTCAGTTTATTGGCCATTTGAATTTTATATGGGAATAAGTCCAAATCTTTGTGCATAATTGACTGTAATGACTGTCTGCTTATACCCATTTGAGCAGATAAGCTTCTTGTCGAAACTCTTGGATTGTGTTGTATCGCAGCAGCTACAGCTGCGATTATTTCCTCTCTTCGAACTAAAGGGTTTCGATGGTAAGGTCTTTTGTTGACTGTCCCATGCTCGGCAAAATTGTTTGCAAGTCTCAATTTGGTCCATCTGCTCGAAGGATTGCCGCCAAATGTGCGCCTATACTCTCTTTGAACCGAAACTACGTACTCCAGTGCGTGATAACGGCGGACATTCCAAATTCGTGTGTCGGTGTCCCAGTTATCCATTTTTGTCAAATCTAAGAATCGATCTGCAAAATAAAAAAAATGGACCACATTCATCAAATAGAAAAAAGAGTTATTACATTTTTTGGTAGCGGCTTTCATCAGCCACCCTGTAGTACAGCATCTATAAAAATTTCAAGATTCTAACCTATTACTGTTACAGAGATAGATTTCCAATACCTTAAATATTCTATTAATCACAAGGTTTTAAAAAATTCAATTGGTAAAAGAGAAACTTGCGAAACAAGCGTCATCCAAACCCGTTATCATATGATATCTATTATAACCGTGGTTACATTCAACAACAATCTTTTTAAAGTTTGTTCTTGTGGGGCAAGACAGGGTAGTAAAATTGCCGTTCAAATTCCAATGCTCTTTGTTTACTTTCAGACCTCTTACTAGCCATCCTCACATCTAATTTGAGATTCTTAAGAAAAAGAGGATCTGCAAGCCCGCTTATAAAGTCAAATTTTTAAACTTTATACAATATTTGTTTATTTTCTGGCAGAATTATTAAGCAAAAAATTTCGTAACTTAGATCATCAAATAAATTATATTGACCTTTTTAGAAAAGCGAAAAATTTACAATTTATTTCTAAGCAGCACACTTATCTGAAAATTTATTAAACCATTAAATAAACATATATACTAATTTACTCTTTTATCATTTCATTATTATAGATTTAACCACATATTTTATCATCTGACCTCTTCTTTTATCTTCTGCTTGAACTTCACGCATTGTTCACAAATTGTATTAATTCTTGAGATGTTTTTTTGTTTCAATTTGTAAGTTAAAACCACAAAAATTTTCGCTCAATAAAATGCACACAATTGATATAAACCACATTTAAAATGCGAGACTCACACTTTCTACAACAATTGTGTGCTTTCATACATGCTCAGATTTTTTTTTTTTTTTGCCAAAACAGCCACACACTGAATACCAATGTGTACAATAAAATCAAAATCACTTGATTTTTTTTTTACCAGCATAAAAAATAATAATAATAATTTTTAACCCCTTTTTGAAGGCAAAAAGGCTTAAAAGAAACTATAAATTATGTGGGGTATTTACTTTATCGCAAACTGGCTTAGAATCGTAGAACACAGACATAGAAAAGGAGCCGTTAAGTTTATAACTTATTTTGGACTTGGAATATCAAAACTAAGAATCTAAACAAATTTAATTTCTTGTCCAAAAAATTTCACCTTTTCAGGTATGTGGTGAAAAACGATTTAGACACAAAAACGATTTGAAAATGATAAAAGGTGTGATGTATCGGTTTGATATATCAATTTCAAATTCCAATTTGTTTCAAAGAAAAAATAAACATTTTGTTATGTGATGAAAAACGAAATTGCTTTCAAAACAATATGGCATCATCTATATTTTGTTTGCTTAATTTTCAGTTAAAAAAAAAAAAACAAAATAAAAGTATAAAGTCTGCTTTAAGGGAAAACATAAAAGCTCACGACAGGGCGATGCGTTCATTGAATTTATGCGAACTCATTGGGATATAGCCAAAGGATTCACAAGAGGTAACAAGACTGATGTAGAAACTCAATGGAAGGATTTAGTTACTGAACTAAATAGCATGAATTACCCACTACACGCCATAAGTGGTTGGAAAAGTTGCAACTTAAAAACAGTTATTCTATTTAAAATGTGAATATATTTTATACCAGTTTTTAAGGTATGGACTAGCTAGAAAACAACAATAAACAAAAAACTTTCTAAGAAAAAATAAGAAGCTCTTACAACAGGTTGTGGTCTATACAACCAAATATATATATCATAAAAAGAGGAGGCTGCACCAAAAATATCAGAAATGAACGTACATGTGGATGGCGTTAAAAATGCAAATTCTGTAGATTTCTTCTAAAATTTTCACTTATATGCTCATCGACCACTAATATTAATGATGCTGAGACTATAAACGCCATTTCTGATATATTTTATATGTATATAGTTAAAGAAAATTTGTTTTTCTTTAAACGATTAAATTTTCTTTAAACGATTAAATTTATTAAACAAAAGCTGTTTTTCAAGGCGTGTTTATACAGGTGATGTTTTCAGTGCTGTATTCTTTATCCATTATACCTACAGCTGTTGCTACAACAGACGCCACTTTAACTTTTTTATTTTTATTTAAAACACTTTTATTTAAAAATATTTATAAATTGTAAATTTTTTATATTTTTCAATTTCTCGTAAGCAAATGTAGAGTAGAATTTCTTGGGTATTGTTGTAAATTTTTTTTAAATAAAATGTATTAAAACAAAATTTGGAATATGAAACTAATCAAAATTCATCACGATTATATCATTTTCAGAATTGATTTGCGTTTTCAAGGCAAACGTTTTTCATCACTAGATTATTTTGAAGTACTTAATTTTTTTTTGATAACGCAGTACAAGAAACGAGTTCTGTTACTCTCCGTTCTTTATATGCTTAAAGTCTTGACGTGAAATATTTAAAAATAAAATGTATGGTTACTCTTCAAGACGAACACGCTTTGATATTTCTCTAACTGTCGTTGAGTATTCTGTCTTTTTACCTTTTTTCCCTGAAGAAGACATAATGAATAATTTTTACGAAAAAAATCGACTTCAAGACAAATTTCGTCTGTCTGCTTATAACCGTACTTAAGTACGTTGTAATTTCAACATTCGGTCTATAACCGTTTAACAGTTTACAGTATGCATCAAATTACATAAACTATTGTAACAATCTTTTATTTATAATTTCAAATATTTTTCCCTTTCAGACCTGATGCATAACTACCGGGAATTTGTTTATAATTTTTGGCGTATGAAAATATAACCAATAAATAGATTTTATAATTTTTATAGCCTTTAAGGATTTTCAGGACACGCACGTCTGACGAGCACAATTGATGCACTCAATAGTATTTTTAACCAAAACACATTTGTATTGCATGAAAAGATTTCAATTAGTTTTTAAAATTTATAATTTTTTTAATTAGTTTCTTATTTTTATTTAGTTATTTTTGTCATTAAAGACACAACGTTTTTAACGGCTCATTATGCTAAAACTGAAATTTGACTGAAGAGTTTCGCAATAATTCAAATATCGGTAAATTAAACAGAAGAGAAATGTGAGTAGCAAATATAGAAAACAATCAGCACAATCGATGCATGCCAGTCTATTTCACATTAAGCAAACAGAAGTAAAAATATTGGGACCGAAAACCACCCGCATAATCGATGTATCACGGTCTGTAAGGGTTATACTTCTTCCCAGCAAAAAATTTTTTAAAAGGTAATCGAGTGTGGAATTAAGCATTTTTGGCGGAAGTACTTCCCAACTAGATTGCCAACTTAATGATTTTAACAAGGCATGAGACTTTTTTACTGAGAATCGATTACGTTACATTATTGGAGGAATTAATGAGAACCATTAGTACGGTAGTCTCTTTTAACATAAAGAGCTAGTTCCATTAATACTTCCTTTTTTTGGAAACTAGTGTAATGCGTTTTGTAAGCGAGTAACAAAATATGGCAATCACAAAAGCAAGTCATTATATGGCAAGTACTTTTTAAGGTAATGTCTAATTTTTTGCTGGGGTATTATTGCATACAAAGTACTAGACATCCTTCTAGTTTTCAAGTGTTTGTATATAACGATAAAATTATATTAATTTAGGAAACACCCTTTAATTTATGAATTTAAATTATTAACTTGTTGTTATAGCGGACTTACACTAGGCTGTCTGCATAAAACGTTTCAAAAGTTTTGGTTTATAATTTTTATATAAATATTTGTTTTTATAACATTAATGAAATCGAGATTTCGTCCAATTTTCAAGCGTTGTTCTATAACGATTCTAAAGGTAAGCTCATTAAAGTCAATTTACGTCACCTATTGGGACATTCTTTAATTTTTAGATTTATATTTTATTACTTTTTCTATTGGGAGCTTTTTTTTTAATTTTAAGGAAGTGCCCTTTACGGGTCATAATGCAAGTAAAAACACGTATATTGTGTGGGATCATCCTTTAATTTTCAAAATTATAAAGTGATTTCAAAAAAGGACCAATCGGTAATTAATATTTTTTAAATAAAATATTTTTCGAAATCTGTTCAAAAACGACTAATGGAATGGAGGAAATATAAAATATCAATCTTTTGTTAATTTTTTTAAGTCGGTTAAAAAGAAGGAGCGTTAGTTAACGTAGGTAAGTCACTACATAATAACAGTATGTGGGCTGCCGTGAAAATTATGAGTTTTTGACAGAGTCACAGACTAAAGTGGTTTGATTGGGTGAGTGGGTAAAACGCTATTGCTTACTTAACAAAGAGTCGAGTGTTTCGGGTAATACGGTGGTTTAGCTTGGCTGCCAGAGCATTCTTAATAAGCAAGAGACCGTGTAATCCAGTGCATCTCGATAGAGCAATAACTAGACGAAGTAACGAATTCATAAAACGTGTCAATTTGTCCTTTTAAAACAATAATCAGGCAGTCATTTTGCTTGAAAGCATAAAAAGTCTCACAAAACTCTTCCGATTTATTGGCGTTGTCCACAACAGGTGCATTTACTTAAAAGTTAGTGCATTCTCTTAAAGGGTTAAAGTGCCAACAATGCCAAAAAAGAAATGCCTGAACAATAATAATTTATTTTATCGCATCTCTCTTTCTTGGCTTCTACACACAAGTACACATGTAAAACATTTCCTACAAGCCCACAGTTAGTTTGACTTCGTTAAAAAAAATATAAAGAAAAACTTGTTACAAAATATTAATATTCTGGTTGTTCTGATGACAAAATATATGTTTGTACACAGCGACGTTACGCATTTGGAAAGAGTGACATGACATGTTATATATAATTTTTATGTGGCTAGACGCATAAATATTCTGACTTTTTGCCAACAAAATAACGAAACAAACGATGCAAAAGTGATAATAAAAGAAAAACGAAAGTTAAGCCCTACAGAACTTGTCATGTATGTAATATTTGTTTCGTAGAAATTTAAACTATTTAGAGAAAGGGTCCACAAAACTGAAAACCCGAATTAATTCTAACTTATGAGCATCATGAGATTAAATGATGCTTTAAGAAGAGTATAAATTTAAAATTACAAGCAAATAATTTTTATGAAATAAATGACAAGTTTTAAATACAAAATAATTCACTTAAAAATGTTTTGTTTAAATTATTAATTTTTAATGCGATAAATTTATTTCTTTGACAATAAAAAAACATTTGTATACTAACATTTCAATGGCAAAGTTAAGAGCAGTTTGGAACATCATATAGTACGCAACACCTGAAAAACATCCAACTTATGTGTTATGTAATGAGGTAAGCCATTGGTTGAATTTAAAACTTTAAAAAATTTTACTTTTTTTAGAGGAAACTAGACGCAAGATGCGATTTATATTTGTTAGTTCAATTATCAACCGATCTCACAATAGGCACACTGATAGAGCGTCGTCGCATATAAAATAATAAATTTGAATACACACTTTCTTTAAATTTAAGTTGACTTTCTTTAACCACCCAAAAAATAAATCCATATCACTAACGAAAAATTCAAAATCGAGTGATTACCCTCGCTTTAATGGTATCTACCGAGGTAGATATTTTGATTTTCAGTTGTTAATAACTTGCACATTTTTCATCAGATGTCAAATTGCTTTCAGCTCAGTTATCAAAATTTGCTGACATTTTAGAAAATAACGAAATAAAAACTGGTAAAACTGCAAATTTTTTAAAGTAAATTGTATTTTTGTGAACTTAAGTCCTTTAAGCAGTTTTGGCATTTTGTTTGTGTAAGGCAATGTGCAGCACACACTGGCCTTTTACATTTGATGCATTCTTACCGGGTAGCTCTCTTCTTTTTAGAGTTATGGTTTCACATGTAGCAGCCAACCTTTTGCTTGTTGCACTCTGTAGCATCTTGTTTTGGCTCTCCATTTGGTTTAAACTTACCGTCATTACTGTGTGCAAGGATTGGTCCACATAAAATATTTAGTTAGTTTATACGAGGGCTGCTATTTATATTTCTGGCCTGGCAATACTAAGTGCTGCCAAGTGCAATCTGACTTTTCCATTGGAAAGTTTGTCGTTTTTAAGCATAATCGTACTCAAAACGTTGACTTGAAAAAATTAATATAGAAAAATGGAATTAACTCGTGAACATTTTCGTGCCATCATTTTTCACAACTTTCGATGTGGATTATCACGACAAGAGTGCATTGATGAACTTAAATCTTTGTATGGCGATGAAGCACCATCCTATAGCACTGTGAAAAATTGGTATAATGAATTTCATCGTGGCCGAAGCTCGCTCAAAGACGAATTCCGTGAAGGTCGTCCAAAAACGGCTGTTGTGCCAGAGAACATTGATGCCGTGCGTGAACTTATAATGCAAGATCGACATGCGACATACTGAGAGATAGAGACATCCTTGTACATTTCTTCCACCAGCATACATTCGATACTGTATGAACACCAGGCCGTAAGAAAGGTTTGTTCTCGTTGGATCCCGCACAATTTGAAAGTCGCTCAAAAAAGGCTCGTGTCAAATCATGGCACAGGTGACGAATCATGGATCTATGCGTATGAGCCCGAAACGAAACAACAATCGACAGTGTGGGTCTTCAAAGACGAGCAAAATCCAACGAAAGTTGTTCGTGGAAGAAGCACTTCGAAGCAAATGGTCGCCTGTTTCTTCGGCAAAACTGGTCATGTAACGACTGTTCCGCTTGAGCAACGTAGGACGGTCACTTCTGAGTGGTACACTACAATTTGTTTGCCTGAAGTCATCGGAGAAATTCGAAAAACTAACAAGAGAAGACGAATCATTGTTCACCATGACAATGCGAGCTCTCACACATCGGCTCAAACCAGAGCGTTTTTGACCGGCCAAAACGTTGAATTAATGGGTCATCCGCCCTGACTTGGCACCTAATGACTTCTTCTTGTTTCCGCACATCAAGAAAAAAATGCGTGGTCAACGATTTTCGTCGCCAGAAGAAGCTGTTGAAGTGTTCAAAAAACATGTTTTAGATGTGTCTCAATCGGAGTGGAAAAAGTGCTTCGACAACTGGTTTTTAATTATAAATATTCGCATTTTCACTATTAGGCCAGAAATATATAAAGCAGCCCTCGTATTACCATAAAAAATATTCAAAAGCTTACCCAATATTAGATATTAGCATTCCGTTGCTGTCTTGTTAAAAAAAATTACTATCTACCATTTGGATTTTAGCTTAAGATTTTATTTGAGCTACGCAAAGATTTGTACCCAAGACGTTCAGACGACCAGATTTTTTAACAGTACATTACGTATTATTATGGTATAGTGTAAGCTGCTAAGGCTGAAGTACCGAATAAATAGCTAAACATCGCCAAAGTCCAACGTCCAAGTTGAGTATTGTGATAACATTTTGTCCATTGTTTCAACACTTCCTTTAGTTTTATTGTAATATTAAATAATTCCAGGTTTCTGCTTTGTGCCCGTAATAATAAAGTCGCGATGCATAGCCGAAAGTAAAACTACTGCCTTTCCTTTTGCTGGCACATAGGACCAAATCCAAGTTCACTAAAAAATAATTCTCGATTTTTGGAGGCATTTAGCTGTTCGGGTATATATCATTTGTTTTTCTTTAAAGTTCCGACAATAGATACTTTCCATTTTATGAGTTTTTCAAGCAACAATAACGGAGTAATACAAATTATCTACCGTCACATTTCGTGCAGAATTTTTGTTAGAAGTAACTAACGAAATTGAGTTTTCAAATTTGAGTTTATTATTTCAAATTTATTTTATATTGGAGCTGCTTTATGTGCAGACTGGCGAACAACGCTTGTCATATGATTGTCGAAACAAATAAAATGTACAAGCTGTTGGAAACGATTAATAGACATTGCCACACGATAAAAAGGAGAAGCATTTTTCTTCAAAAGCTCATTTAAATTTTCCTTTGATGTCTTTTGGGTTCCCATCACAAGACAACTTACTAGGAAGGCTGTGACCTCAATGCCAGTAATTTAAGTCCACGTCAGAGTGTGTTTGTAAGGATTTTTGGCATTACTATGATTAAAAAGGTTTTCAGCTTTCTTGTTGGAAAATCTGCAAATTTGGTGTCTTATCGCAGAGGTTATAATGCAAAAAACTTTATCCACTGGAGATAAGTTTTTTGTAATTGATTTAGGCCCCATTTCAGATGAGTCGTTGACGAATAAAAGTATTAGTATTCGTATACCAGATGGAACATCTTTGCTATAAAAATAGTTATTATTTGTGCTAAATGCTGACTATCACACTATCGGATCCGATTTCACTATTTACTCTAATTATTCTTACAATGTTGGATATTTCGATTAAAAAAACACATATAAATAGTCTTACACTAATTCAATGTAAAAATTCATTATCTAGCCTGGTAGATACCATGAGTTCACATACAAAAACATCTTTATAAAAGCGAAGGTTAATTGAGTACACTATGCAACAGATAAAAAACAATTTTAATTTTTGATGCTTTATGGTTGCCTAACAGCAAAAATCATCAGTATTTTAAATTCTGTGGATACGTTTTTTAATTTTTTTCTAAAAATGCAGATTTTTAAAGAGGGAGCTTCGCACATATGATCATAACTTTTAAACCACGCATTATCATTATTTTCGTAGTTATTGGGACAGAAGTGGAAAAAAAATATGTTTTTCCGAAAAATTTCAAAATTTTTGATTTCTAAAGATTCACAAAAATTAAGAAGCCTCAAATATTTTCCACTTTTATTACATACGTACAAAGGTTCATATAATACAAATAAAACAAACCATGATTCATGAAAATCCATGGACAAATACTAATTTTATTCTACAAAAAGTAAAAGTACTCAATTTTGGATAAAACATACTTTTTGCTGTATGTATAAATTTAGAAAGTTATAAATACCCAGATAATTTACATATGATATTTTGAAAGACAAAAAAAAAATATTAACATTTTTGAAGTTGAAAGAAAATTGTGGGAAAAAATCGTTCTAACCCTCTTTTTTTCTGATTTTTGTCATAGTATGTATTTTTTATATTTCATCGAGATGGATATTAAAATTTGATGCTACTGCTCTTATATCTATGTATATATCTATACATATAATAAAACTGAAACCGGGTCATTTCTGTACATAAAATATTTTTTGAAAATTTTGTTGTTGGTGAAGATAATAATCGATACAGAATAGAAAACATGGAATTTTTGTCTG
Organism: Gymnosoma rotundatum; assembly: GCA_916610165.2. Classification (NCBI taxonomy): domain Eukaryota; kingdom Metazoa; phylum Arthropoda; class Insecta; order Diptera; family Tachinidae; genus Gymnosoma; species Gymnosoma rotundatum. The sequence goes on from OU744340.1 coordinate 72,523,266, forward strand.
TCTGTGTTCGTATCACGTAAAAACTACTGGATGGATTTGAACAAAATTAGAACCTTGGTTCCAATATAGAATATTTTTCTTTCATAATAATAGGTCATTTCGTAGACACCACAGAGATACAATTGTGAAAGCACCCAATTTTATCGGTACAAGGGTACTAAAACAGTTGCCAGCACTTTTTATTGTAGTAGATGTAAATTTTTAACACTGTCCACAATACTCGGTAGTAAATAGCTAAATTTAAATTTTAAGAAAATTTGAAATGACACGCAGACGAAGTAGTGGGCACTTTTAGTATATTATAAATCTCTTTGTAAGTTTGTTTGTTTGTTTACTTGTTTGAAACACAGATAGATATTTACCCTCGTGGTAAAATTGATAATTTATATTATTAATATTTTTGCCAAAAAACGACTTAAAAACAGACTTCATTTGTCTGCCTATAACGGTTCAAGAGTATGGCCAAATAAATTAGATTACATTAACTGTTACATATGCAAAACAAATTAGTGGATATTCTGTCTAAAATTCTGGTGTTTATATCTAACGGTTAAAAAATTCAGCCATATGGAACAAATTACAGTAATTTTGGAAACACCTTTTAGTCTCTAAATTTAAATTATAAGCTTCATGTTATGGTGGAATTAGCAAAACATGTCCCTTGTAAATTTCAGATGTCTGTATATAACGGTTCAAAAGTTCGGACATATACACCAAATTACATCAACTATTGGGACACCCGTTTATTTCAAAATCAAATTTAGTACTTGTTGTTTTAGCGGAGTTAGTAATACATGTTCCTTGTAAATTTTAATCGTCTGTCTACAACTGTTTAGAATTATGGCCATATACATTAAATTAAACGAACTATTGGGTCACTCTTTTATTTATAATCTTAAATATTACTACTTGTTAATATAGCAGCTATAGCAATCAATATTCTGTCCAATTTTCAAGCGTTTGTTTATAACGGTTCAAAATATAGGGCCATATAAGTAAATTTACATCAATTATGGGGGCACCCATTAATTTTTAGATTTATTTTTGTATAATATTTTGTTTTTGAGAGCCATAGTAATACGCAGTCATTTTAAATTTTACAGAAGTGCCCTTTACACTTCATAATACGCTTAAAAAATGTGTATGTTGTATGGGGACACCCTTTAATTTTTAAGATTATGAACAGTTTTTTAAAAGGGACCAATGTGTAAGCATAATCTATCATATTACCAATAATTTTAAAAATCGGATCAGAAATGACTGAGTTCTGAAGGCACAAATATAAAAAATAAGCAACATTCAGCCGAATTGTATAATCTCCTCCTTTTTTTGAAGTTGGTTAAAAAACGGGCAAAGACCGTTTATAATAATCATTATGCAAACAGTTATACGTTCTGTATAAAAATTCTAACAGAAACTTATCACAGTTTTCAAAAGTATGGGTGAGTTCCAAAACGTCATTTGCAATGCAACTTAACAAAGTCATGCATTCCTAAACGCAACCATTTAAACATTGACAATGTTACGCATCCCTAAATGTATAATAAAAGTTATTGATACGCAAACAAAAGCAAACTGTGTATCACTAATTTTGTTACTGCTTTCTTGATATTTTGTGCCAAATAAATTACAAACACATCAATCATGGCGAAAGAAAAATAAGAAAATTTTCTTTTAAATTTAATTATTATTTAAACAGAATTTATTTATATCTTCAGCGACAAAAAGTGGACTTTTGAGTGGAAGCAGCTGTTGTTAACAACACGATTGCAAAATGAAAGTGATTTTGCCTCTAAAAAAAAGAAAATAATTGTTTTATGCGAGAAAGTGCTCCGGGAAATTAAAACCATTGAATCGGACTTTTTATGTTTTTTTGTACAATTTTATAATTGCTTTGAGGTGTTTCGTCCAATAATCCCATCAATTTTTTTTAAATTATAGTTTTTATTGTTGACATCGCCATCTTGAGAAAAAACTGATTGCAAAAAAGTGTTTCTAAATGTAAAAAATTTGCAAAGTTATTTTTTACAAAGTAAACAACATAGTTGGTTACTTTGTATTAAAACAGTAGCAAAACCGCATTACTGCAATGTGTTTTGACGTTTTGGAATTCACCCTATTATTTAATTTTGTTTAATTTATTTTATTCGTTCGGCTGCAAACCAAAATTTTTTTCTATTTATACACGAATGAAAGAATAACCATCAAGAAGGGCTGGAAAACGAATAATTGTGGCTGACCAAACATTCTTGGGATTTGATGGTTTTTTTTTCAATATTTTAATATGTTCCCAAATATTGGGTTTAGAAAAATTTGTGTAATTATACAAATTGAAATTGTCTTGGATTTTCTTTTTATACATAACTTGCTTCAAATTTGATAACTATTCAATACCAGTCATTTTGTTTATATTGCTAATTGGCTTTTCCTCTCCCATATTAAATAAATGACTTTTTAAGAACAATATTTACACAAAAACAAATAAATAAAAATAGAAAAGCCTAATTTCGCAAGCACAGCTTTAAATAAAAAAGCAAGTGTTAAATTATTTACGACATATATTTTTGCCTACAGCTTAATGTATTTATTCTAGAAAAAAAGTAAATAAAATGTCTTAATTACTTTTACTTTGAATGAATTCATTTCTCAAGTCTTCTTCTTTTTTTTTTCTTTTCTTATAAAAATGAATGACTTTAAAAGCATAATTAACTGGAACGGAAATAATTTTTCAACTTCCGTATTTTACTCATTTCAAACCAACAACAATTACAACTCACACAAATCTACATTCACATACAAACGTAAGAATGTTTTCTACTTTTTATCATTTCAATGCCATTTCAGTTGGAAAGCAAATACAAACGACACGACACTGTTCACAAAGTTTAATGAATTCTAAAGACAAAATGATAAGTTTATCTGCTCATTCACCTACTGACATTCAACATGACAATCAACGTCATAAAATGGAACTTAAACTTTCATTCATTGCCTTGAATACATGGATATTTTCTTAAACTTGTTTTCAAGGCATTGGCATGGGCTCGGTGGATTGGTGGGTTTTGTAATTGTTTGCATAGAGTTTTTTTCTTGGTTCTCATTTTAAGTTAAAAGATTTTTTGTTTTATTGTTTGTTGCCAACACACAATTAATTCCTGCCAGCGTTGCTGCTACCAATGACGTTATTGTTTTTATTATTTATTTTTTTCTCTTTACTCAATCCCATTTCCTTTCCCTTATGTACAATTAAATTCCTTCCTGGATTATTATTTAATTAAAATAATGAACGCCAGTTAAAACCAAGTTGAAAGAGAAAGCAAAAACCGTAGTTCATAGTTACAGATATTAGGCTTTAGTGATTCAGGCAATACTTGGCGTTTCCATTATTACAAGCAATAAAAATCTTTGCTAAAGGGATTAAAAAAATAAACTTTAAAATGCTGAGAACAGATAACTGTTTTAAAGGATGTTATAAAAAGAGATGTGTGCTAAGAGTTAAATATTACGGAAATTTTTTTCTTAATATTAAGCCTAAAAATTATTTCTTTAAAAATTAAATAATATCAATTAAATTCAGCAATATTAATATATATTTTTCAACTAGTGCTTATTTCCTGAACGGTAACACTTAGCTCATGCCTGATTTGGCAGATAATTATTTTTGTCATTCCACTGAACGAATATGAAGCCGAAACTACACTCGATGTTTTGCGCCCTGTACGAAAAGTTATTTTAATTGTTTAAAATTGCAAAGATTTATGAATTATATTTAGTGGCAGGTAGTAATATCAACTCACACTTGAATTATTAAAATAATTTAGTTCGTTTTATGGGTATGGTTTCTTGTTTCGGACCTTTACATTTTGTAGAGATGTATTGAAAATACAATAATAATTTTTTGCTTTATATGGAAAATAAAGCTGAAAATTCTTTTATAATTAAAAAACTAATCATTATTAAATATGAACATATAGGACGATTCCATATTGCAATAATTTTGTAAGAGTTTAATTTTTTTAACAATATTTTTAATTACTAAAGTATATTATAAAAATAAATTAAGGGAATTTTAAATTAAATTTATTAGCTTTACGAGGGCTGCTCTATATATTTCTGGCCTAATAGTGAAAATGCGAATATTTATAATCAAAAATTGTTTTATTGTTTTTCAAAGTATTCTCCAGCATGATTTATACACTTTTGCATGCGCTCAAACCAGTTGTCGAAGCACTTTTTCCACTCCGATTGACCACGCATTTTTTTCTTGATGTGCGGAAACAAGAAGAAGTCATTAGGTGCCAAGTCAGGGCTGTACGGCGGATGACCCATTAATTCCACGTTTTGGCCGGTCAAAAACGCTCTGGTTTGAGCCGATGTGTGAGAGCTCGCATTGTCATGGTGAACAATGATTCGTCTTCTCTTGTTGGTTTTTCGAATTTCTCCGATGACTTTAGGCAAACAAATTATAGTGTACCACTCAGAAGTGACCGTCCTACGTTGCTCAAGCGGAACAGTCGCCGCATGACCAGTTTTGCCGAAGAAACAGGCGACCATTTGCTTCGAAGTGCTTCTTTCACGAACAACTTTCGTTGGATTTTGCTCGTCTTTAAAGACCCACACGGTCGATTGTTGTTTCGTTTCGGGCTCATACGCATAGATCCATGATTCGTCACCTGTGACGATCTTATAAACGTCTTTTGAAGCACCGCAATCGTATTTTTGCAACATTTCTTTACACCAATCGACACGAGCCTTTTTTTGAGCGACTTTCAAATTGTGCGGGATCCAACGAGAACAAACCTTTTTTACTGCCAGGTGTTCATGCAGTATCGAATGTATGCTGGTGGAAGAAATGTCCAAGGATGTCTCTATCTCTCGGTATGTCGCATTATGATTTTGTATTATGAGTTCACGCACGGCATCAATGTTCTCTGGCACAACAGCCGTTTTTGGACGACCTTCACGGAATTCGTCTTTGAGCGAGCTTCGGCCACGATTAAATTCATTACACCAATTTTTCATAGTGCTATAGGATGGTGCTTCATCGCCATACAAAGATTTAAGTTCATCAATGCACTCTTGTCGTGATAATCCACATCGAAAGTTGTGAAAAATGATGGCACGAAAATGTTCACGAGTTAATTCCATTTTTTTTCTATATTAATTTTTTTAAGTCACTGTTAACAACACAAATAATGGTCGTACGTCAAAACATTCTGAGTACGATTATGCTGAAAAATGACAAACTTTCCATTGGAAATGTCAGATTGCACTTGGCAGCACTCAGTGTTGCCAGGCCAGAAATATAAATAGCAGCCCTCGTATTGTCTAATTATTCCGACAAAATGATATATGGCATTTTATCAATAAATCTGTAATTTAAAATTAAAAATAAAAGAAAATTTCCAAGGTGAAATAATTTTACAAGCTGGCATCATTGCAGCAGCTGACTATTTTTATACCCTTCACCACAAAAAGTGAAAAAAGGGTATAACTAGGTTTGTCATTCCGTTTGTAGCTTCTTATGCATAGCAAAGTTGATTGAGCGATGTCCATCCATTCGTCCATCCGTGCGTCCGTGCGTATTGGTGTTGAAATACGCCAACCGATCAGACATACTTTCGAAAGTGCTATTGGAAATCAGCAAGATTAATCCATGACCTTAAAAGCAGCGGGCAAAACACCATGCCAACCTCTATTTTTTCATATCATTTCAGGCAATGAAGTAACCCCAATCAAAAAAATACATGTATGGGATCATATAGAATTGAAAAATAAGAAAAAAATCATTAAGTAGAAAAGTTGGCGCTCGAGCATATTATCCGAGTTACGGGGCTTTGAAATTTAAAATTTTTTAAAAATATCAAATTGGGTATCATTTAAAAGCTATGGATGGAGTATTAAAAATTTTTAAAAATACTTAACCCATTAAGAGCCGATGATATTTTTATGCAAAATTTTATATAGTTCTTAATTTTTTTCTCATTTTTAAATTATCTGTCAACACAATATTTGCTTTTTTGATTGGAGCTAGTTTACTAAACTAGATTTACTTATATGGTATATAAGATTTGGCATAGCTGAATATAGCAAATTTTACTTGTTAATTGTTTGTTGTATGTGTACACCCCTTAATTTTAAATTTGAATGGTTTTTAAGTGGTCCCACTCTGTGAGTATCACAATTGAAAGAAAAACAAATGTGCAAAATCGATACAGCATGGACTGAGCTATTGGAGAACAAATTTGAAAACAAAGCAACATTCAGTCGGATTGATAACCTCATTCTTGTTTTGAAGTCATTTAGAAAAGCTTTGGGTTGTGTGTGGAGTTGGTGAAATCAAATTAATATTTATTCCTCCTTTTCTCACTTCTTAAATTGATTGGTTAAATTGATTTTATCTTATACATATAAAACGTAAGGTAGATAGATGCAAAGAATGCTAGAGACGAACGCTGCCTTACAATCTGCTAGTATCTACTATATCACTGTTCTTTTAAAAAAATTAACACTAGGATTTATAAATAACTAGCTTGTACCAGGCATTATCTGGATTGAACTTCAAAGCCTTTCTAGACACTGTTTAATATATTATAGACATATTTACTATATTTTGTAATCGAAATACCAACTTTGGAGAGAACATTTTAAAAAATACCTTAAAAAGGCATCAACTATCAGGTCCAATTTAACAATTCTTTAACCAAATGTACACAAATACAGAATTTGATTGAATTTGCATGTCAAAAAATGTTGCAAAGTTTTTCTTAGTTTTTTTATGAATTAATTGCGTGATTTTGTTAGTTATATATTTATTCTGTCATTAAATCGGTATTTGTTTTTCATTAAAAGTTTTTCACCTTGGCATTTATTTTGCTCGGCTCTTTCATTTTAACTCAATTAATTTTATTCTGAAATTAACAAGACCTTATTATAAACTATTTAGTAGTTTACACACTTTACTGCCACCCACCTAAATAATAATTCAATACAGGATTATTCTTCAGTTATCAAGTATTGTATATAAGCAGGTCATAATGTTTAATAAAGCTTAGAATGAATGTATATGTTAACTGCAGATAATACTGTCGTCGGTTACAAAGTACTTTTTTATGTGAAACAATAATTCCATATTTTAATTGGCGTCTAAGCTTTATAACATTAATATGACTTTCTTCTTTATAGAGGCATCACAGTTACTTTTCCTCTCAAAGTATCCAAAAATGGCCTTTAAAGAACTCCAAGAAAAATCGTGTAATAAAGCTATAAATAACTTTTAAATAAATAAATAAATAAACATATACATGTATATAAATAAACGATGAAAAGTTTAGCAACAAATTATGCTATAGTATTTCGCATTATAGAATCTAGTTCATTCTTGTATTTTTAAAAGCTTTTATACGCAAATTTAGTTTAAACTTCATTCACAAACGATTAAGACTATTAGAGAGATTAACCATGAAATTATTACAGTATATAGTGCAAACTTTCTGTTAGCATTTTTAGTATAAGCGCAAACAGAAATAAAATATAAAAAAACAACTATCAAACTCTTCATTTAAGTAAAGAAGCTACAAATTTAAGCTCAAGCAGAATCAAATGATTACACTGTTCTGCAAAAAAAACTTATCTCCCCTCCCCTGAACAATTTTGCCTGTTTCTTATGTTTTCAGGTGTGCTGAGTCCGAATCTGAACTCAGAAAAATTCTATCACCATCTGATTTTGAGAGAAAAGAGGAAAAAAACTTGAAGCGAAAGCCTCGAGAGTACTGATCAAATCCTAGAAGAAAATAGTGACAAGAAAGTGGCTGAGTGGAAGGTGGGGAGTTCGGGTATTGAGGGTGAAAGAGGGACAGGTAGGAATTTTTTTTGTTCAAATATACTTCATTGCGCTCAAAATCATCGGGCTATTGAATTTATTTCACTATGTTTTGTTGCCAAAAAAAAAAAATTCGTCAAATTTACAAAAAACTCACATTTTTGGATAAAAAAAACTAGAATTTCTCAAGAAACTGTGCGTGATAGACAGAATCTGACTTGAAATTCGTGTTCAGCACATTTGAAAACAGTAAGACAGCATGTTTTGGTTTAAAGGAGGATTTTCGTGCAGAACAGTGTTATTGAAAATATAAATACCCTATTTTAGCATTAGGGCATATATCTACCTTTGTTTTAAATTACACCTATTACAACCTTTTATAAGGTTCCGTCGTTTAGCCGTACATCAAACAAATAAACAAACAAACTTATGAAATGATTTATAACATAATATAAATTTTTGTTTAATATTGTTATGGAGAAATTACTAGACACATGCATTGGAAACCTTATTGTTTAACCAATAATATTGACCAAATATTTTGATGATATATATATTGTATAATATCCGAAAATGCCATTAATAATTTACTGTAGCGTGATTACATCTTCTTATGAGTGCATTATTTTACTTCACACATAAATGCATTCGTCTGACAAATTAAAATTGTTTATAAAATATTCATGTTATACTTTTATTCTTATGCACTTGAGGAACCACGAGACAAAATATTTGCTTATGAAATATTCATGTTACACTTCTTATTTCCATGTACGCGTGGAGGCACAAAATTAAATATTTATATAAGTTATAAAATGTAAACAATAATGTAATATTTCTAAAACCGTTTGTAACCGTGAGACAAGCTCCCCACTATTTCTTCTCATTATTTAAAATTTGAAACAAAGATAATTTTAATTGAATTTATAAATGCGTCTGTATCTTTTAATGAATCTAATACTTGTGTTAGGATTACAATTGAAACAAAATCTGATTGAAAACTTCCATATTTAAACAATTAAGAAATGGCTGACGGACAGACGTGCAGATAAAGTAGCGAAAACCAACAGTGTAACGTTTTCACCCTTGGGGTATGGAACCCTAAAAATATACACAACTAGCGGACTATTGCGTGCTTCGCTACGCATGAAAATTAACATTGAATACCGTGTGTATGTAGTTTGCACACAGTATACATATCGCATACACTTATAGGCGAAAACATATTTGTTGTTATTTTTTTTTTTTATATGGACATCATATGTTGTCATGAAAAGTCATAAATCACTAACGCGTCGACCAATTTCATGCAAATTTTAGAAAAAACATCTACACGACCATACGAACAAAAATTTAATCGAATTCTGTTTGACCGATCGTAAGTTATAGAAGATATTGCAACTTAGTTAACTTATTTGTGTTGTGTTATTTTGAAGTACATGCCACCGTGCGTACCTAGTTATGCCGATCTGATCTTCAAAATATTCTTGCTTAAAATCCTTCTTGTTGGCGTTGTGTGCACGATAAGAACCAAAAACATTTTGAAGCCCTTTTTGCGATGTAACTTAAGGTACTTTTAAGCTTTCTTGTTGTTCTGTCCAAAACTGCGTTTTGCATTTCTAAATTAAATACTCTGTTCTCAATTTAAATTGCTGTATGATAATGTAGATAATGATAAACAGTCTGCCAATAATGCAGAGTGTTGACGATGGCATGACTTTCAACAGCCTCATTTTAACTGCTAATGGATTTCTTGATTGTTTGTGTCATTTAATTTTTCCGTTTATCGTTTAAGTTTTATTTCTTTAATTGACTTTGAATTTTATAGTAAGGATTGTAAGCAAGAAGAGAGACATGTATGGAATGTAAAGGTATTAGCCTGCATAAAACTACAACGTGTAACTAGAACACTGTGATTTATTACAACAATTTGTTTAATGACAAGCATAAATTTTAGATTTACAGCAATGTTTTATTTTCATTGCTTTCTATTTTGTCCTTCTATCTTTTCAAAATGATTTCAATGTTACAATTGCCATTTTTATTATATATTTTACTCTTTGCTTTTAATGACAACTGAAATAAGAGCATTCGCCTTGAAGTAATTATTAGTAAGAAAAAGTATATGTAGATTGGAATTTGGGCTAAAATTTAAGAAAATTACTAACGAGTCAATTAAGTCAATTATTAGGTAATTAACGATATTTGTGAGCGCAAAGAAATCATTTAAATAACTTGCTGCCATAAGCAAGAAGTTTATTTTTGAATAATTTTTTATTTAAGATGAAAAGGTACAATAAATCTATTTATGAGAGATTAGTTCAAATTAATATTATTTTAAACATTGGACAATATCTCCTAAATTGAGCTTAATTTTTTTTTTATATCGAAATCTTTTAGGGATATTTATACATTTCCATTATTTACAGAACACGCTTTTAGCCATACAAGCCCTCAGTGTAATTTTTCAAAAATTTGTTGACTGTTTTAAGATTGAACCCACAAATGCTTCAGACTATATTGGCTTTAACATGGATCGTTGCTGGATTATTTGCAGCTTCGATGGTGCGCAAAATATTGATTGTCTCAAAAGCTGTGTATTATGGCGACCGAACTCTCATCCGTTTCAATCTACAAAAAATCAATAATAATGGCTCCCTCGAGCTCTCACTTAAAAATAAAAATAGGTCAGTGAAGCCAACGAACGAAAATCCACACCAAACTCTTTTTGGATGCATTATCTACTCGACAAGAACATGCAGGTTTTCCGATCCCCCAAAATAAAAACACGCATTGGCAGAAAGTATAGTCTTTAAGACAAATTTGATATTGGGGCTTAAATACAGCTTATACTACAAAGCACTAACAAAGTGTCGGGTCGTTTATCTTCAATTGCTAAGTAATTAGAATCTTGCAATCTGAGCTCTTTGTGCAAAGTTCTCAAGATGCTGGTGTGAACAATGCCGAGCTGTTAGGATAGCGAGTTAAATTTCTTAAATTTTTGGAATGCAAGCTATTCGACAAGAAAATTCTTGAAGTAAAGAACAAAAGAAAAAAAGCAAAAATATTTCGGAAATATTAGTCTGGAAAACGCTCTACTATTATATTTTAATTAAATTCGTTCACTTTTTACAAGTCTCTGTGTTTTTATTAGGGCTTTAAAAAATATTGACAAAAAACAATGGTCCATAATCATAGTCTTAAATGAAGTATCCTTTTTACCTTTTCACCTGAAGTTGCTGTTAACTAATTTGGTAGTGACTTCCTCAACACAAATCTGTGACATCAATTTACATTTCAAGGTTATCTATTGAAATCCATTCATTTTTAACAAAGTGGACAAATGTACTTAACTTTTGTTATTTTTTCAAATAAAAAAATTACCTTTTTATAACTCGCTCCTTTACTTCTAGAACGTCATAACTCAAAATTTCAAATATTGCTCACCATTTTATGCTTTATATCGTGTATGCCTTCCATTTTTATGCCTTTTATACTTTCCACGTATTAAGAGAATGAGTCGCTATTTCACTTCATGTTTGCAAACTTTGCTTGTCAATAAGAAGACACATTTGAGTTGTGGAGTAAACTTCATAACGTAAAAATCATATCGCTTTCTATAACATCGACACATTTCGTTTTTTTACTATATTTAGTTTTTAGTTTTTTACCTGTAGTTTTTTTTTAATGCAAGATAGAACTGTTTTAAAACACTTTAAGAAAGCTAATACTATAAGAAATAACTTGTAAAAAGACTTTTTCTGTAACTTCAATAGGTTAATTGCAATAATTTTTTTAATCTGACATTAAAAAAAAAAATAAAAAAATGTGAAATTTAATTTACTCTAATCGTGCTTGATTCTTTCAAATATATATGTACATATATATTTCATCATATTTTCATGAAAAATTTTCCCTGCTATCTGCCTTTGGAAAGCTGTTTGAGTTCTTTCTCCTGGCAAAGATAAATGACGTAATAATTGACAAGATAATTTTGAAAGACTTCGAATTTGGATTTAGAAGCGGACTTTAGACAACGCACGCACTGACGGTACTGACGGACTTTGTTGCCAGGGGTCTGAATAGAAGGTGTCCAAGAATAGGTGGACTTTGCCAAGGCTTTTGATACGGTTTGGCATGATGGCTTTGTATTCAAAATAATAAGCATGGGATTTGTTGAAGGCATTTGCCGTATACTGGACAATTTCCTAAGGGACCGATCTTTCAGAGTACGTGTTGGTGACGTAAGGTTCGACGAGGGCTTGATTTCTGCTGGAGTGCCATAGGTGCAAGAGCAGGGAATACTAATGAAAGACTGAACCGATACTTGACGGTACTGACGGACTATTTTACAAAATGGGGTCTTATATTGAACGTTGCGAAGAACGTGGCCGTTATGTTTAAGGGAAGACGGAAATATATTTACCCAAATTGTAGACAACACATAGCAAGTTTGACTATCGGACGAGAAGTTATTGGGACATCGGACAGGCTTAAATACCTAGGTGTCACCTTCCACGAGAATTTCGAGAGTTATCGGCACATTGACGATATTCTCGAAAGGGCCAAGCGTATCTGCTCCTCATATCAGGGTATTTTGAAGCGTAGGGGAGATCTTGATAGGAGAGTGTGTCTTCTGGTCTATCGCCAGGTTATTCGCCCTGTCATCACCTATGCCTTTCCAGCTTGGTTTGGTATTTCTTCTCACCAGATGAAGAGGCTTAGGCGATGGGAGAGAATGCTTGCCTCGGCTTAAGGCCATACTTGGGAACAAATGGAGAGATTCGCAGGCCATCGTGTAGGTAATCTATAGCGCAATTGATTTTGCTTACATGGAAGCCTACATGGTGGAATTGGCTATGAAATTCATGGTGGAATTGGCTGTGAAATTCCGATCCTCAGAGAACTTCCTGATTAGGGAGTGCTTCTCTAGAGTGGGGAGTTTGACTTATTGACTCTGGCCTTGTTGGAGCTGGCCTTCTCTATGAGAATGCAGACCTTTTGTTTTACCACAGGAGGCTGCGTTCATTGGATATTGGGAACACTGTATATAGCATTGTTCAATAGTTTAATTTGTATTTATTTATTTTTTTATATAATTGTTAGTTCATGTTTTTTTATGGTAATATGAATTTTTTTTCTTGGTTTTTGTTGTTTTTTGTGTAATTGTTATTCATATTTTATTCCCCTTTATAATAGGTCTGTTTCTTTACTCTACTTTGGGATCTCGTGGGATCCCAATTTGCACGAAATTTGTTTTCTTACTTCAAAATTGGGTAAATGAGATCAGTTTTGAGAGAATAAAGTTCTTCTTCTTCTTGCACGAAAAAGCTCAAACTTACTCTTCGAGCAAGTTATTTAAACTTGTGCAACAGCCTTAAAACACAAACAAAATACAAAATAAATTATTATTTCCAATTTTTGATTTATTGAAATTATTTTTTTTTATTAAAAGAGTCAAAATACTTTTGCCCAAATTCATAGTTATAGAATAAAGTCGACTCTTGCTAAAGTATACTCTAAAATAAAAAGTTGTTATTATCTTTTTTGCTTTCATAGTCAAGAATAAAGTATACTTTAAGTTTAGCCACCTTCCACTGGGTGTCAACTGTAATTTGATAAATGTTTTCATACAATTTCTAAACAAACATTTGAAAAAAGTAACCTTCTTGTTATTTTGTTCACTTTGGTATAAAAATTAGATAAAGAGTATTGTGTTCTTAAACCAAATAAAATAATTTTGGAAAAATGAGTTAAAAACAGCTTTAGGTAGTTTTAAAATTTAGAGTTGACTTTCTTTCCAAAAGTATATTTTAAATTGTCTATGAATGAGTTAGAGTCGATTTTAAAGTAAAACCGACTTTAGTTCCCTTAAAGTATACTTTATTTTAACTATAAACATGGGCCTTTAAGTTTTTATTTTGTGTTCCCTTACTTTTATACAATTTTGTCTTTTTATGAGAGAAAACAATGCTTGCGCTCTTTTTCACAAACTTTACCCAAAAAGTAAAGAAACAGACCTAATATGAATTTGTTTTGTTTTTATTACCATTCTTATTTTTATTATTTTTGTTTTAGTTTTTAAGTTTTAGTTTTTAAGTATCTTTAATTTTAAGTAGTGATGTAAGTAAGAATGATGTACTAAAAAATATGTACCAATAGTTTTAGATTTTGGAAGTTCTTGAAAAAGACTTAGTATGTAAGAAATTTTGTTATTTTGATTGTTAATTTTTAATATTAAAATTTGTTATTAAAATATTTGGGTAAATAAATAAACTTGAAACTATACAAAATTTGTTTAAAATCCACTGATAGCTATATGAAATGGCCATCTGAATATGCTTTCCCCGCAGTACTACATTTCAGCTTGTACTTTTGAATAAAAAATATTTCATGCGAATATCGTGAAATAGTTATTTTTGAAGGAATCAAGCACGATTAAAATAAATTTAAATCAAGAAGATTCCGAATAATAAATTTTCATATTAAAAAATGTGAAATTTTGGTCGAAAAGTACTTCCAGTTTTTTAAATTGATTTTCAACGTTTTTTTTAGTAAAATTATAAAATTTTTAAGTTTTTCCTTAAGATAAATCTTCGGGTAATCCATTCGATGTTTTTTATGGAATTCCTGTGAAACACCTACAGTCAGCATTGTTCGACTATTGGCAATTTTTTAACAAAAATATAAATATTCGACTTTAAAAAAAATTACACACGGATAATGGTTCTTTATATAACCAACTATTAAAAGATTGATTTTCAGCAATTTGCCAAATTTTGTAGACATTCTGCGCATAAATGGGGTCTGGGGAGGCGATTGAAGAAAAAATTAAAATTTTTGGGAGGAAAAAAATTTTTATCTACACAAAAATGCTATTTTAATTTATTGTTTGCCAAAATTTTTATTTATTTTAGTTAGGTGCATGTTGGTCTTTAAATGTTCACAGATATCCAAGGTGGAATTTTATTCACAAAATTTTACTTTTACCTTTTGGTTTTTAGCGGTACTTCTACTTTTTTTTACTTTCTTCTTTGAAATCAACGATTTTGTTTTAGCAGGGACTTTGTTTTTTGTCTAATGCAAGTCAGGTAAATATATTTTCAAAGAATATGCAAATATGACTACCTGTACTTATAAACGCGGCGTACCCATGTGTGCGCACGCATCTATTTCTGGCGGTTTCTTTACTAATGATACCCTATACTTATTCTAAATTTTATCAAAATTTATTTAATTGTAACAGTGCAATATAAAACTAATTTTAGGAATAGTAGTTTATTTTTGTGTTTATTTATAAACATAGATCTATTGCTAAGAAATACATTAACAGCAACATTTTATTCTTATTATACCCTTCACCACAAAAAGCGGAAAAAGGGTATATCTTAGTTTGTCATTCCGTGTGTAATTTCTACCATATCCATTTCCGACCCCATAAAGTACATACATTCTGACTCCTGGATTGAGCAATGTCCGTTTGTGTTTGTGGTGCCGAGGCAAACTTGATTTCACAAAAAAGTAAAAGAATTGTTATTAGAAATCAACATGATCGGTCCATGTCCTTCGAGGCAGTAGACAAAACACCACGACCACCTCTAAATTTTCATATCATTTGAATATGAAATACATGGGGCGATAGAAAATTAAAAAAATAAGAAAAAACATCAAGATAAAAAATTGGCCTTCGCCTATAATTTCCGAGTTACGGGGCTCTGAAATTTCAAATTTTTTATTAATATAGGTATCATTTTAAAGCTTTAAAGGAAATACTTAAAGTTTTTAAAAATACTTCACCTATTAAGAGCCGATGTAATTTTTATGCTAAATTATATACTTTATGCAATACCAAATTTTTCAATCTTTTAATTCACTGCCACCCCAATATTTCCTTTTTTGATTTGAGTTACTTCAGTAAACTAGATTTGCATAGATTTCCATCTCAACTAACAGACTAATCTTAGGTAACCACTTCATGCGAATAGTATTTAATACTGGATCGGAAGACAAAAGTAGGTGGTGCATTAGGTCGGAATTTTAAACTATTCTAAAGCATTTTGATGTATTAAACAACCGATATTGCTTGACATCCTTATTTCTTGCTTCCTGTGCTTTTTCCGCTAATTCATTGGTAGGAAGAAAGCTGCTATCAACAATTTCTTTTGTGTGCGCCAACACTTTGTGGTCTCCAGGGATTCAATTTACTAATAAGCATCTCACTATCATATTTTTCGAATTTCTCGGTATTTATTGAGTTTTTGCTGTTTATAGTTGCTGTTATGACTTTGAAACGCCTTACTAAGTGATTGTCAATACCAGTTATCACTAAAATTGCTTTTGGCTCTTCGGAAAAGCGTCTAGCAGTATCGCCATCATTAAAGCTTCCGTAACCATATAGAAATTGTTGAAAAAAAGTTTAAAAAAAAATACGAGTATTAAAGATAACATGCCAATTCAAAGCACGTTTTTACTTTATCTATTTATGTAGATTACTAAAATTAAAAAATTTTTTAAATTATTTCACTTTTAATAAAGTTATAACCTTTGAAACATTTTTGACGAAAAGCTTATTTCCTCCTCCATAAATCTCAGTTTGTTTCATGAAAATCGGGCAAGTAGCTTGGAAGTTCCAGCCGGACTTTTATTCCATTTATTTGTAAGTCGCGGCACTGTGTGACGTTCTAGAAGTAAATGAGCGATATGTTTTTTTATTTTTTACTATTTTCTAACACTAGCAGCTAATAAGAGTTGGATAGTCGATTCAATTGCAGTTGGTTACAAATTATGGGCAAACATTTTCTTTGTATGATGTGTCACCCAGTTAAAGCCGACTCAACTTAAAATATACTTTGCTTTTGATAGGTAAATAACAGGTTTCAAAATTGAAATAGTTTCTAAAAGAAACCGACTTAAAGGTGTGACTAAGACCACTGAAAATTCTTAAAAATTACACAAAATCAGAGCCATATGCCTTTCATAATTGAGTTGCTCACTTATATCCAACGCCGCCACGTTCTCTTCGGTACTTATCGTACCATAAATGCTGGACCTATGTATGTACATTTCGGCCAAAACCTCTAAAAAAAAACACACACAGTTAAGATATTACAATATTCACTTTAGAGAATTAATCCGCGAGGCTCGGAAGTCGCCTAATAGATTTAATTTCGGACAAAAATAATTAATGAGCATTACAATTATATATGATCTAAAAAGATAGTTTTATTTGAAACAGATGTTTATTTCAATTTTCTAAGTGTCGACTATAAGTCGTCCTCCCTGTCAGCATTGAGTCCCGTAAAATCATTAAAATTTTAAACTTAAGTGATATTTTTTGAGCGGTGTTTATTAACCTCCTCTTGCAACTGTGTGTTAAACACACGCGTCTATTTGTCCTTATTTCTGAACCCTCAATGCCCTAAGCTTGCCAAATACTAAAAGTCAAATAACTGGACAAAAGGAAACATGGATTTTGAAAAATAACTTTATTTTACAGAATGTAGAAACTCTTTCGCTTTATTTGTACTTAAAAATTGTTGAAATTTTTGATAACTTATAATGTGGCTTTTGTCGTCGGCTGACGTAGATCAGTGTTGTCCAAGGTCTACTTACGGATCCACAAAGCCAAAGCCGCTGTGGAAAACAGCCAGTCAAAACCGCTTTCAAAATTAAAGATATTCTTTTTTAACTGGACAGATTGTATTTTAACTCGTAACTCGAACTAGAACCAGACAATCCAGGTTATTCCAATCCATCTGGCAACCCCACATGGTATCCACTTTTATTATATGTGTTGGACCATATTTGAGTTGTGTAACTTCTTCTTTACTACTGTGTTGATGGTAGAGTTTCATTCTAGCTTTTCCGTAAAAAGATTCCTTCTACCGCTGATTCACTGCATTTTTTGGTACAATTTTGGTTACAGAATTTTTAAGGTAATAGATGCAATTAATTTTCTATTTTCGTGGTAGAAGACCTCAAGGTTGCCATTCTTAAATTATAGATTATTTTTTCCATACATGTATTTCTGAGAAGATTTGTTAGATATGTAAGCACCGTATCATGGGGTGGAGTCGAGTACTTAAAACTCCTATAAAAACTTTCTTCAGATCGCCGCTTAAAGTTGGCCACTTTGTAGTTAAAATCTTACGATTACTTTTTTCTAATTCTATAAAAGCAATCACCCTTTTCCAAACTTAATAGTAAAATTAGTCACTAGATTAAATTTTAGCCACATCATTGCCATTCAATACATTCTTTTTTTTTTATCAAGTCAATAGACATCAAAAGAAAAATGAATCATTATACCATCAAAAATACATTGAACTACAAAACTCTGCATTATAATTTCTTAACAAACAACAAGAGTGTCCCCTCCCCACTATAAAAAAAAAACTTAAGTAAAACTAATTTTTTCGTTAAAACAACTTAAAGAAACACAACATGTCAAAAACAGAAAAGGAAGAAAAATCCCCAATAATGAAAATAAGAAAAATATTAAAAAAAACCTTCACATTATTTGTTTTTTACCAAATCTAAACATATCTTTAAACTTTAACACACATACATTTATACATTTAAACACATAAAAGGACATTCTTGAGGTAGAAGAGGATGAAAGAAAGAAACCATTGTGCATGCAAGACAAAATCATTATTGTTGTAATAAAAATAGAATAATGAAAACAACTTCTTTTCTCTAAAAAACATAAAAAATAAAAAACAAACAAAATAACAAAAGCAGTAAAAACTATACAAAACGACTAAATTTTTAAGGGAAAGCACGAAACATTAATTTCACTAAACTGTATTGAACTCAATCGTAAAAAACTTAACGTGAATGTTAAATTTCTACAAAATTTTGGAACGTTGTGAATCTAGTGAATGTTATTGATGTTTTGCAATGTTCTGTTTTTCAGTTTTTTTTTTTATTTTTTTTTTTGTTCCTTTTATGTCTTAAGGTTGTTTGTTTTAAGCACAAGTCCTCGAAAATATAAAATACATAAAAAAGAGATTTCCAACCGGCAACAAGACAAGACATTCAATTCCACATGCAAAAGCGAAAGAAAAACCCCAACACTAAAACAAGGGAATGTGTAAAGCAAACAAGGATGTGGATTTTTTAAAGAATTTTCCTCCACACATTCATTTTTAATAAAGTATGTATTTTATACAACTACAAAAAAGAAAGCAAATAAAAAATGACGAAAAAACGACCACCAACTTGTAAGAATTTTTATCAACCATAACAGTCTATCGATTGTTGTTCAACCAATACATTTTATTTTTTATTCGCAGTTATTTTATTAAAATAGAGTTACAGTGGGCGGTTTAAGGATTATATTATATTCTACTTCAAAGAAATATTTTTTTTAATTATTTAGGAAGTTTTGGAATATCTTAAAATTTAATAGTTACTTAAATTATTTTCTATTTTATTATTTACTACTTTATTTACCGTATACCATTTTGCGTTGTATTTATTGGTGAGTAGCGTAAAAACTCTAAGGAAAATTGGTGGTTGACATTAAACGAGCGTTGCATGTACGAAATTACGGTTTTCTGGAACAATTGCCCTAATGTCATAAGAGCACATTCCACTGTATCAACGATATAACAGTGAAATACACCCCATACTGTGTCGATTATCTAGTGAGTCACTAGAGCTGTATACCGATGAGCTTCTTCGCTCTCTTCTGTACGCGGTCGAGTAACTTAAAAGAGTATTTAAAGCACCGGCACATACATAAGAGTTATATTCCATTTTCGGTCTGATAAAGATGACATAGATAGCAATGAGGTCGGATGAAGTGAAATATTACTTACACCGTTTTAGAAAACCCAGGCACTTGCGACCTTTAAAATATGTTAGTTCCACCGAACATTATTTTGAATCTTCTTGCCTTCTTCTTGAATATCGAGAGCTTCTGATTCCTCAATATCTATATCACCCAAAATTACAGAAAAGATAGCACACAGAACTGGATTTTACGAACTTTAAACTGAATCAGTACACAAGGACCCGTTCGGAGATTGCCAAAAGATCGTGATTTAGAGCATTGTCCATGTGCTTTAGCTAGCTCCAATTTCCGGAAGGCTTGGCCTATTGCATATGAATATGAATAGCTTATGCTAATATCATCTGCGAAAGAATAGATAGGGTTGGAAGTCTGGCATAGAAGGTAGTTAAAAAATTAGAAATAAGTTAGAAGAAAAAACGGAACTTTTCGGTACCCTTGAATTAACCACGGACTCGTTCAATATGATCCCATCTATAACAAATCGTATAGTGCGATCCCTAAGAAAGCACAATAAAAATCGAGAGAATCTATCACCAACAGCAAAAGCAACAAGTTGTGATATGAGTGCACCATGCCATCTAAACTTTATCAAACGCTTTGAAAATAACTAAAGTCACAATCTTACTTTCGCCGAATTGTTAATTGGATTGATACCATTTTTCCGAAAAGAAGGCCAGTAAGTCACCCGTAGAATATCCCGTACGGAAGCCGTACTGCCGGTCACAAGCAAACTTTCAAATTTCTTCGGGCTTTAAGCTGGGATAAGCTCCGTCCAGTCCAAGGTCCCTTTACATATATTAATAAGTGAAACATTTAATTATCGGTTGTTGCCGACTTCTTTATTGATTTTCATTTCGCACTTTTCGAGAGCCTTGTGATTTTGTTGAAACTAGCACCTAGTGCGTTGTAAGTGACTCTAGCCGGATCCCTACCCACTCCTGCCTCTTTCTTTCTACTCTTTGCTTAACTTCGAATGTCATTCGAAGTCTAACTTCGTCCCTATGTTTTCGGGGTGCGATCTTCAGCGAAACCCCTGTCACATTTAGCCCTTAGCCAGTGCCCTAAACTCCTTCCCAACTTGGTTAAGATACGGTCGGATGTTATCCAACTCGCTACACTGATTATAAACCAGCACCCTGTACTTCACTGGTGGCTAGGATTGATTCTAATCCAACATTTAATATAGCACTGCTCGAATTGTATATTTCTTTTATATTTTAAAATTATTTTTGTTCACTTTGTTTTTTGTATTAAACTATTTACGGCTTTTGTCAACGTATTTGCTTGTTTGCGCACCAGATTAAAAGAAAGTACAGAGCAAATTGCGAGCCGCCTCCTATTTGGGGATTGGTGTTATATTAGCAACCTTCAAACAGTATCCTGTGTAAACTCTAGGATCATGTGACGTAACACCATTTATGGATACATGATTTAAAGTTACACCCGCAAAAATACAGGTATGGTCTTTGAGGAAGGTAAAAAATTATATTTTCACCAAAGCCCACTGTTGTAAAATAATGTGCGTTTGAGTGTGAGTATTTCTTACCGCCTTAAATTACGTCTTATTATTTCCTGCTGTTTTATACGATTTTTTTCATAGTTTTTATTTTTATAAATTTACTGAAGCTTTCGTCACTCCAATAAAAAAAACAACAACAACAACAAATTATTTATTTCTTAGTTATAAGCAACAGAAAATATAAATATGGCCGTTTTGAGGGGTTTTAACAAGAGTTTTTTTAACAAATACGAATGTAAAGAAACACTGCAAGTGGAATGAGTACAAATATGCTGTTATTATTTTATGAATCAAATACATACACACACATTTTAACAAATACAAGAAAGTATACAGGACTATTATAACAAAAGATATGTTATGCTGTTCATTTTTTTTTGTTTTAAATACGTAAATTTGGGGGACATTGCGAACATTGTTCTTCTTTCGCCAGCTTTAAAAATTATAATGATGACATAAGTACATCAAGTGGGTGACCCAAACATTGAGAGCATTGTCATACTTGATCGTCATCGAAGGCCATAAATTGTTTATGCGTTTAAAATGTGCAAAATTTATATTATTTTACGTATTTGTATAAAATATTGTAAATATTTTTATGTTGTTATCATATAATATTATTATTGTTGTTGTTAGTGCAAATAACATACATAAATTGTTTAATGTTTAAAGCAAATATAATTTGTAATTTAAATTTGTTATATTTATGTTGCGTTCAATCAATATTATTGCATAATTTCCGTTCAATTTAATTTTTTATTAAAAAAAACAACAACCGTTTTTTTTCACTGATTTTTTTTAGGCTTTCCAATATTTTAAGGCATGACTAAGCAATATTAAGGTTATGAGGCTTTTCTTGATTTGTAAAATTTTAATGAAAAGGATGTATAAGAAGCAAGGAAGAATTATGGAAACGAGAATGAGAGTTAAAAATTGATCGAAAAAAACCAGCAATGAAATAATAACTTGGAATTATTATTTTCTGTCAATATTAATTTATGTAATCCAAGTGGTGACTAACTAGCCTAGAGGGAAGAGAACCGACAGGAAACTGGTCGCTTCATATGAAAAATAACCTATTTTGGTCAATTAACACTATTTTGGTACTCTGTAACAGGTCTGAGATGAAAGCTTAACGAACGTATTTTGTACTGAATATTTAGTTTTCAAAATTATGTTTGCTGTATTTTACGTTTATTGAAGAATTTTTTATATCGAAAAAAAATTAAAATAAGGATTTTTATATTTAAATATTATTAATATTTTAATATTTCCTTCCTCGAAATTATAATAAAATTTGAGAACGGATGTGAAATATTTTATTATAGCATTCGCAAGGAGAATAATTGAATTATCGTTAAAGAAAATAGAATTAAAAAACTTTATTTAAATAAACGCTACGCAAAGGCAAAAATATAATTTTTTATTCATTTATTTATTTATTTACTATCAATGCGTTTCTTATTTCCATTATATATTTGAGTTACTATCATATTAGATATTACAACAATTATATACATTTTATACTTAAGTTAACATTTTTCTAGAGTTATTTATTATAGAAAAAAGATAGTGAAAAAAACCTATATCTATAATCACAGGGGGTTTTGAAAAGTTTATATATAAATGAACCAATAGAATCTATATCTTAATATATAGAGTCGCTTAGTTAATGTCCTGCAAACTTCGCAAATGGGAAAAAGTAGAATTACTACATCTGTCATAGAATGATAGGGCCAAATCGTTTATTACGGTTTTAATTGTTCTTTTACCTGATATTCTATGCAACTCTTTAGTGGAAAATCTTCTTGGTAAATTGTAAATGATCTTTAAATTTTTATTTTGAATTATTTGAATTTTTTTCTTGTGAGAATTTGCGCAGTCCTTCCAGATAACACAGGCATATGTTAGAATTGGTTTAATACGTAGGTTGTAAAGAAGACATTTGTTTCTAATATTTAGTTTTGATTTTCTATTAAAAAGAGGGTACAGAGCACGACCACAACGAATTGCTCTATTGCAAATATTATCTACATGTTCTTTGTACATTAGGTTTTTGTCGAGTGTTACGCCTAAGTATTTAATGGAATCTGAAAACGGTATCTCAGTCCTGTTTATAAAAAGTTTAATTGTGGGAATTCTTTTCGGAGATTTATTAAACGGAAAAAGTATCGCCTGAGTTTTTTCGTTATTAATTTTAATTTTCCACTTGGTAAAATATTCGTTGGCATGAATAAGAACCTTTTGCATACGCTTGACAATTGCGTTCGATACTTTTCCATAAGAAATAAATGCACTATCATCGGCATAAAATACCACATTATTTCCACTTGGTACTTTGTAATCCGAGATGTAAAGGTTGTAAAGAAGCGGATATAGGACAGAGCCTTGCGGTACTCCCACTGAGATACGTTTTTCTTCTGAATGAGCTCCGGCAACATCAACTACAAATGACCTGCCATTTAGAAAGCTTTCGATTATTCTTATCAAATATGATGGAAATTTCATTTCGTGGAGCTTAAAAATCAATCCTTTATGCCAAATTAAATCGAGATGAGTACCGCCTATTCTTTTTTGATTTTAGCATATTCACCACTCGTTTTAACTGATGAGTGGTAGAGTGTTGAGGTCTGAATCCATATTGACAGCTATGGAGAAGATTGTTTTCATCTGTAAAGTTCCAGAGTCTATGTAATATAATTCTTTCTAGAATTTTATCTAGCGACCTTATCAAACTGATTGGCCTATAGCTTGTTGTTAATTTAGGATCTTTACCACTCTTAGCAATTGGTATTACTTTCGCTTTTTTAAAACTCTTTGGAAAATATCAATTTTGTATACAAAAATTATAGAATTTGACCAGAAAGTTGTAAGCTGTGCTAGGGAGTTTCTTTAGTACCAAATTGGTTATTTGATCTAATCCCGGAGCTTTCGAATTTTTTAACTTTTTAATAACAGATACAACTTCCTCATAACTAGTTAAAATGGTTATGTCATCGTTAAGAGATACATCGTCGGTAATTAAATTAGCAAGTAAATTCACCTTGTCCTCAATAGAACTGATGAAATTGGTTGAAGTGGTATGAGGTCTAACAAACTAATCAGCAATTGCATTTGCTATATCAGTGACTTCACGGTTATCAACTACTAGTTTTTCTATTACACTAGACTTATTTCTTATACGTTTAGCAATCTTCCAAAAATGTTTATTCCCTACTGGTAATTTAGATAAAAAGTTTTCCCATTGTTCATTTCTAGAATTAGATATTTGAATTTCAATAAGTTTATTTAGTTCTCTTTTCATAGCTTGAAACATTGTTCTTATAGAGCTATCATTACAGCGTTGAAATTTTCCCCTACACATGTTTCTCAGTGAGATCATTTTCTTACATTGTTCAGAAATCTGAAAATTTTTTATTTTTCTAGCTCGATGTGGTATAGTTGAGCAAACTGAATTAGAAATCAAGTCCGTAAATTCCAGAAGTGACTGCTCTACATTAAAAAGCGATATCACATTGCTAATGGCTGGATAGGAATTAATTTTTGAATTAACCTCGTTTCTAAATCGTTCGCAATTGGCATTAAAGAAGTCTGGAAAGAGCTTTACATTTTCAATAACGGGTTTATTAATAAAAAATGAAATTGGAACGTGATCTAAGTTTAATTTGTTTGCATATAATTTTCTGAGTAAAAGATACAAAGGAACTTAAAATTTAACTAGTCTTATTTTATTATTGAATAGATGCGTAAAGAATATTCACGCTTTGCCAAGTTTTTTATTAAATATATAACAATGGCCCAAATTCATAGTTATACTAAAGACTAAAATCGACTCTTGCTAAAATTTACTCCAAACTAAAAAGCTTCCATAGCCAAAAATAAAGTATACGTTAAGTTGAACCGAGTTAAACTGTGCGTCAACTGTGATTTGATAAATGTTTTAATAAAATTTCTTAGCAAACATAAGAAAAAGATAACTTTGTTTTTATTTTGTTCACTGTATAAAAATCAAATATATTAGTCATCTCGCTCTTGTACAAAATTATAGTTGTAATATAGGTAAAGCCAGCATAAAAACCGACTCACTTGGGTATTTAATGGTCCCTTTGTAAGAATCCTTCAGTCTCTACGTTACCCCTAGATCCATCTCCAAGCCACCTCGAAGACCGGATAAATGACTTAATCTTAGCAAATTCGCAGTCCTATAGATTTGTAAGGTGATGCAGTCTCTGACTGCCTAGAAAAGCCGCTCTGTCACTCTGTAGAGCTGGACAATGGCATAGCAGATTTTTCATCGTTTTCTTCTCTTCTTTATCCTTATAACTTCTACAGAAGTCATTGTATGAACGATTTAATATCCTACATGGGCACCAATGAAACAGTGCCCTGTCAGAATAGCCACTAGTGTGCCCAGCTGTCCTCGAGTAATGGTCAGCAGTTTTTCTTCCTCTTACCATCGTTCTAAAGCACTAGTGCCCGCGAAATACTGCAGGTGACATCGTTGAACTATTGGTCTAGACCATCTGGACGCCTATCACCAGATTTATCTCCCGATCTCCCAGACGGGCTTATCAGCAACTACGTTTTCGGCTATTACTTAGTATGCTTACACCCAAAATAGTTTCAGATTAGAATGTCTCGCCATCATATTTAGATCCATTCAGCATTTACCAACCATATCAATAAAGTAGGTTTTTGTAAGCTTTAGTACAACATTTTGTTAATGAAAAGAAAATTTCACAATGGCCCTATTCACGATCTTGTGCAAATGGTCTTGCATCATAGCATTTGCAAAATTGTGTAGCACACTTTTAGTTTACACCAACAAAACACACAGTAATGAGTAAAATATGCTACACATTTCGCAAATGCTATGATGCCATGACCATTTGCACAAGATCGTGAATAGGGCCAATATTTTTTGCTACTTACAAACGATTTTAATGGAATACAATGAATATTTGTAAGGAGGATTTCTCTGCAAACCACAGTTATCGATGATTTCAGAATCTATTTTCAATAAATAATTATCTAATTTAATTTTTCATCAATTTGTTTTTCTATTATTTCGGACCAAATGCATCCATCATATATAATGCCTATATTTTAAAAACGCACAGGAGGCGCAAATTGGGGTGTTTTGGCAATGTTTTTTACTCTAAAAAATTATTGAGCTTTCCTATATCAATGAAACTTTGTAGAAATATGTATCATCGTCATATGCTGTTAATGAATGAAAATAAAAAAATCGGACAAAGCAAAAATTATCCCCTTAGAAGAACTAGCCCTACCTCTGAAATTTTCGCTACTTTTGTTTAGCAAGTACAACTTCTAAAGTCAGCGAAAATTCGAAAACCTTTACTGGAACCAAGAATATTCTAAGATTACATATATTCCAGATATACCTCTAATCCCAACCCCGAAATAAATCTCTAAATTTTTTTAATATTATTATTACTTTTTGGTAATTACCAAAAATATGTATTGCTATATTGAACCAGCCAAGAATAATCATAAAAGTAAACTTTTTATAATTTATTACTTTATAGATTTATTGAATTTGAAAATAATTAATTTATTCATAATAATAACTTATTTATAATATGATGATAAGTGTCATTGTTCTTCTTTTCCTGTTTCTTCAAAAGACCTCTTCCTGTGAGGTCGCTTCTTCTGATAACAGCCCAATGTCATATGTTAAAATCTTGTGGATTGTAGGTGTCATATGATGGCACTAATCAGAGTGACGTAAAGTTTTGCCGTATCTTAGCAATAGTCTGCAAATGCTTTTTTGTGACCACGTGATATTACTTCAGTAATAACTTCAATTCGATAGATAAATTCAATTAAACTCAATAATAATTCAGTTAGTTCAGTATTGGAAAATAATCTTTTGACATCGTTACCATCGTTGGTGTTAAGTCCAGTTTTCGGTACATCCACTATTAGAGCCTAATTCACTTCTAAATCTTTTTTCTTCATATACAATATCTTTTAAACATAAAAATTTTAAAACCCAAAAGATTTTATAACTAACAAAAAGGTTTTACTTTACAGAAAATATATAAAATTTAAAAAAAAATCGCAAAAAATGGCGAAAAATGCACAACTTTAAAAAAAAAGTACTTAATTTTTGGTTTTTTGTGGGGCTAGATTGGCAAAATGAGGAATGCAGGAGTTTATTTCTTCTGTTTTGTTGCTGCTTTAGTATCATTGAATACATTCTCTGTATTAAAAAAAGCTGGTTTAATTCACAAATCACAATAAATAATAAATGAATGCCAATGAATATCAATGTTTTGACCGAAAAAATCATTTTTGTTAAAAAATATGCTTTCGGCGGTATAAATATTGTGACAACACCTTCGTTTTTTAAGACCAGCTATTGTTTCTGAGTGCATAATATGTGTTTTACTAGATTCATACGAGGGAACATGGAAGGAAACATTAGTATGTTCCACTGAATGTTTCCTCGTGTGTAGCAATGTTTCTTGACGTGCTGTGAAAGTTTATGATTAGCGAACTAATGTATCTTTTTTCGCTTTTTTGTGTTTTATTGTATTAAGGGAATTTCCAAATGTTTCTTTATATAATTTTGATAGTCTTGCTTCACATTTAATTAAAATTTTTTGAAAATTCTTCTTATTTAAAAAATCTTTTTATTAACTTCGTTATATTTTTCTTTTTTTACTTAATAATATTTTGTCAATAAGAATAATTGAAGAAACACAAAAGTTATATTTATGTTAATATTTCTTGTGCAGTTGAATCGTTTATACTAACGAAAAACATGATTTCTTAACATTATTTATTATATTATGATGATATCGCATAACATATTAACATAATAATATTAATATTAACATAATCCAAATGCAATTTATTTGTTATTGAAAGAGGCAGGTATTTTGTCAGTTGCTTAAACCAACTTATCAGGAAACCCTTATGCTATTTTTTAGAAAAGCCAAATATATGAGAATTATTTTAGAAGTCCATACAAAAATGTTAAAGCTTTAACAAAAAATACCAACAAACAAACCACATTTTTTCCTTAATTCGCTGTTGCGTTAACTCTTAAATTTTTGTCTTCTTGATATTGCCGCGTGTGTATCTAGCATTATGAGTTGGTTTTTCTGGATGCCAATACAAGTGTTGGTCCTTGCCCTGTTTATTTACAGCCATTAATTGCCAGTTCTATTACAATTTAAATACATTCAGTTCGGTTTCAAGAGTAATCGTATTTACCGTTTCTGTAAAGAAAGGAATTCCCGTAATTTCTATTTTTTGTTGTGGTTTTCGTTTAACTTTTAAATTAAATATTTGCTGAAATGTCTCATGAGTTACGATTTGCTGTAATGTCTCATGAGTTTTATTATTTCTTCCATGTGTGGTTTCCCAACTAAATTCATTTATGGTACGCGCATTCGAATGACTTTATTTCTAAATTTAAACTTTGCAAATTTTCCTGTAAAAACAAAAACAAAATGTCTAAAAGAAATCAAAAAACTATTTTGAAAATACGCTTATGTAGTTTTTATTCAGATAATTAAAAAACATTGTTCAGTTGAACAAACTGAAAGAAGATAAAAAATCCTTAAATAATCATTATTTTTGCAAATGGCCCTAAAAATTTAAATTTTTATTCCATCTTTAAATTTTTATTATAATCCTTTAGCCTATTCGATAAAAAGAACGCGAACCTTATATTCTTCATAAAACAGTGGGTCACCCTTAAACATATTTAAAAAATGTTTGGATATGTGTGTGACCTCAGAATTATTGAATCAACAGTAATTAGTGTTATTTAACAAAAATGTCATGAAATAAATTGAATTCTACAATAACTCTGGCCAATAAAACAATAAAATATTTTTATATTTTTTATTATTCTTTTAAAAAAATTTTTCGTATATATAAACTTGTATTAAATGTGAACTGTGTTTCTGTTATTATTAATTTTACTTGACTCCCTGTGGTGATAAATATAATGACGATAATAAATATATTATTTATATATACAAATAGCTGTTGTTGTGTTAAACCGATATTCTGATAAAAAAATATACGCAAATTGCTGACGAACGTTTGTTCTTTCCATTACAGTGTGAAATCATTGCAGCAGGTAAATATTGAGCTTAAGACATTTAAGCGCTACAAATTTTCACGTTAAAAGGGAAAAAAACTACCGCAAAAAGTGCAAAAGTTTTTTATATTTAAAGTGTCAACGCGATAGGTGATTTGAAAGTGACGATAAGTGACGTGAAATAAATATTCGTCCGATCTTAACTTTGGTTTTATTATTATTTATTATTATATTATTAATAATATTTTTTATTTACAAATTGATCAACAGATTCGGATAAAGTTCGTTTTTTAGTTCCATTTTTAAAACTTTTAGGAAGAAAAATTACACAGTGATAAAAAATCTAACTTTCCAAATTGAAATGGGTTGAAACAACTTAAGGTACGGTCACATTAGTCAAACATTTGACTGAAATCGGCAAATATTTATTTGCCGTAGTCTGACCACAAAATATTTATTAGAAGCAAATGACATCACAGCTGATTTTGGGCAAATAAAATTATTTGCCAGTAAACAAAAATGCTTCTAATGTGAACATAGTGTGACCACTCGACGGCAAATATTTGACTCATTTTTAGGCAAATAAATATTTGTTCTTACAAAGTTTTTGTAAGAACAAACAGAGACAAATAACAGCTGTATCAACAATGTTGGCCAGTATTTAAACTAAATTATTAAGTTTCGGAAAAACTCGCTGATAATTTTAAACTTATATGTGTATTGAATAAAAACAAAATTCTGTAAGCAATTAAAAATAAAGTTATAGATAAAAAATAATAAAGTGCAATTTTTGGAAGAAATAGTAAATTAAAAAAGTTGTCGGGCCACATATTTTTCGAGTTATATATCATCAAAGTATTTTATATATAATTTGGTATATTTCGACATTTTCGCCTCAGAATGGCAAATTTCAAAATTGTATGTAAAAAATATGTGGCATTGGGGATTATTAAATCTTCTTTTATAAATTTTTAGTTTAGTATTGGTCGCAAGAAATTATATAACTTGAAAATTTACGTTGCCGCTAAATTAAAATTAAGTTAAAGTTTAAAGTTGTAAATTATATACTGTTATATATCTGCACATAAACCCATGATAAGGTTGAGATGCATTTTGTTGTAAAATGCTTATAGATAACTTTTAAATGAAGTTATATATGACAACAAGCAACATACTTTCACTTTAAGAATCAATATCGATTAATATATATTAAACAAGAAACACAGTGCCCACGTATTTTAACTGCTTAAAGAGACGAAAAAAGTCAGCTATGTGCAGAATAAAACCAAAATAATTCTTCTGCCCTACTCGAAGCGTAGGAATAGAGCTAAGAGTCATTAGTGAATATCTATTTTAAGCACTCAAACTGTTCTGTTTCGATTTGCAATCAAAAGATATATGTTCTATAAGTACTAAGCTGAAAGATTATTTTTGCAATTAATGTAAACAGATTTTTTTTTATATATAAACTAGCTGAACTCGGTGTGCTTCGCTACCCGCAACGCCACGCCCCTTTGTCCACTCCCAACTTTATATAGTCAAGAATATCCTATTGCGAAAATTTAATGACGATTGGTCCAGTAGTTAAGACTATATTACGATTTTTAATTTTTCTAAATAGGGGCGGGGTGCCACCCACTTTTATCCTGGTACGTATTCCTAAGTATGCCAATACCATATGTACCAAATATCGTCGACGTAGGTCAAAAAATGGCCAAAATATGGCGATATTAAATTTTGGGTTATATGGACGAGGCCACGCCCCTTTGTCTGCTCACAACTTTATATAGTCAAGGATATCCTATTGCGAAAATTTAATGACGATTGGTCCAGTAGTTAAGACTATATTACGATTTTTAATTTTTCTAAATAGGGGCGGGGTGCCACCCACTTTTATCCTGGTACGTATTCCTAAGTATGCCAATACCATATGTACCAAATATCGTCGACGTAGGTCAAAAAATGGCCAAAATATGGCGATTTAAATTTTTGGGTTATATGAGCGGTGCCACGCCCCTTTGTCCAATTAAAACTTCACATAGCCTATTATTCCTTCCAGAGTCACAGTAACATGCTGTGAATTTCAGGAAGATCGGTCCAAGGGTTTGGCCTCCTATAAAGCACAAACAAACAGACAGACATTCATATATATAAATATATTCGTTTGACGGTATGTTATAATGTAACAATTTTTAAAAACTACATTTACAAGAGTTTTTCCCCTATTTCCCGAAATCTGAAACATTAAAATTTCTTAAAAATTGTAGAACTTTGTATCCCAATAAAAATTTTGCATATTTGTAGTTTAATTCTTTGTGAAATTGGCTTTTTAATTTAAGCGACTTTTTATTTCAACATATTACTTGTCTACACTTATATCAAGTAAACAAATAAACAGCTGTAGTTTAAAAATATATTAAATAAATTTAAAGTTTTTAGAAATTTTAATCAAAAAAATGTAATGAATGAATATTAAAATTTATTGTTAAGAAGTGGGATCTAATTCCTATTTAGCTTCATCCTCTTATTGTGCTTCTTCCTTAGAACACCTTTTGGAGCTTCTTTATAGCATAGAATATGAAAAATTTGATATTGTTGCTTGGCTTTTTTTATTTGGAACTTTCATACATGGGAGTTATTCATTATAAACTTTCATCTCACATTGCCATTATGTGTAATAGTTATTTTAATGGAATCTCTATAAATAATTACATGCGGGTGCATAAATATAAGATTAGCCACCATTATTTGACCAACTTTTATAGTTTATGGCTATCAGCGGTGGATATTTTATTTTTATATTAAAAACTGGGATTTCATTTCTCGAACAAGGTATAGGAAAAGTATATTATAGGAAGAGAATAAAAACTTCATTTGGGACTTTTAAAAAGATGCGCCCAGAGTCTGCCTAGATGGAAAAAATTTTTCGACAGTTGTATATTTTTGCTCCGACTACAAATGGTTATTGTTAGTTTGTCTTGAACTTATGTATATTGTACTGCAATTAAATATATAAGAGTAGCAACTATTTTTCATCATTTGTAATTAGCATTTAATAATATTTTACACGTTTTCTTTGAAATAACTTTGAAATAATGCCGAAGAAATTGAATGGCAGTGAAGACATCCCATGCGCAGCAGTTTGTGAGCAAATAAATTTATGTTTTTTTTTCGGTTTGATCGAATATATTTTTAAGGCAAATATTATTTAAAATGTGACCGCACATAAAACATGTTTGCCTGTATTTTATTTGACATTGCTTCATAGCTGTTTCAACAAATAAAAATAGGCAAATAAATGTACGTAGTGTGACCACAAAACAAATTTTGTATTGTTTTGAAAAAATTTAGGCCAAACAAGAGCAAACAAATTTTAGGCAAATGTTTGTCATATGTGACCGTACCTTTACAATTATAAGTTGACATTATCCATAACAAAACCTTGTTGGGTTTTTTTAGTTCAGTGCGAGTTTTTTTTACACTCATTTGAAGTTGTTGATTTTGGAAGGACGTCTAACAAGGAACGATCATTGAAAATTGATACATTTTTTTTTTAGTTTTTTTTTAAGAATATGGTATCTCACTATTTTTAGGGTCAAGGAGTTCATTTAAGTTACTTATTTTTAACTAAAACTGACTCTAACCGAACTTCAAATAAAACACAATTCTAAAATTCAAGTTTGTATATTTAATAAGTTAGTTTTAAATGTTATAGTATTTACTAATTAATACGTTTCCTTCTAATTTGTTTTTTTTTCTTACTTATTATTGAATATTTTTCTTTTATATTAAATTTATTTGTAAACTAGTTTTATAATCCTGAATGTTTGCCATAATATTAATTTTTTTAAGGCTTAAATAATTTACTTTTGTGTATGTGCAAATATTTTATTAAAGTACTATACTATACTTTATACTACATACCACACAAGCAAACGCAATTAACAATAGTAGTAATAATAGTAATATGTAGGTAAGTTATTAATTATGCTGAACTTAATTCATATTCATGTCAAATACATTTACTATTTATTTATATACGTATAAATATTAGGATGGTTCAAAAAGATAAATGAAATTCTAATTTATATGACTCTAAAAAACACAGCCACTATTTATAATATTTAGGCTGATTACTTGCAAAATAAAATTGATCACTATTGCCGGTTTAGTCCAAGACACACACGAAGGATTTCCTATAATACACTCGTACGGATCACCTTTTAATAATCGTTTTTATCTTTTTCTTGTGTCTTGTTGAAAATTTGTCTGCCCACGACGGTCTGAATAAGAAACCCATATTCTTACAAATGACGATCTCTATGGAAATATATTTATTGTTCACACTTATGGCAAAGACAATAAATTTATAAAGATGTTGCACTTTGAACATTTAAAAAATCAAAAATTATGAGCAGTTTCATGGTAGCGGGGGTAAGAGATAAGAGGGAAAAAATTTCTGTGAGCGCAACCAAAACTCAAGAGAGCACAATATTAGTTTGTAAACAAGACAGATTCATACATACATGCGTTTAAAAATGTGTGTGGATGTTCATAAGAAATGTTTTGTTAAAGTAAAGTATTGAGAGACAAAAACACACATTTAACATATAGAAACGTACATACATACTTTCATATCTACATACTCGTATAAAGAAGAATGTGCTTCATAAAATTATATTTCTGAATTCTATTTTTCCTACTTATTTAAAAATTGTTTGTAGAATAAGCTTAAAAACGAAACTATATGACTGCTCTTGTTATTGTAGGGTAACTATATATTTTTATTAGTGTATTTTTAAACACAAGCATAATCGCACCGAACTAATCATACCTTAAATTACGTAGTAAATTTTTTTTAGCATTTATTCTTGTTGATACTTAATATGATTTTTAAGAAATTTCAAACAATGGTAATAAAATAAGGCACTTATTTATGTATATTTATTATTAAATATTTTGTTAAGTTTATTTAACCTGCATATAGGTTCAATATATATAAACCTCAATATGAATTTGATAGCTAAATTTATAAATTAAATTTGCCAAACAAAATAAATTACTGGCGCTTTTAGATTTAGACTTTCCAAGTACTTGTTACTTTGCACTCATGTGTTTCCCATGAGCAATACTTTCTTAGCAACATAAGTATAAGTAAAATTAATACAACAAATAAAATATCACAACACACCACGATAATTTATTTATGCTTTTTTATGGGCACTTGCAAGTTAATAATTAAAATTAAATTACGGGAATTTTAAATTAAATTTATTATCTTTAAAAAATATTGTGCTAATTATCCCGAACAAATTATTAAAATCACCAATTTTTTTATTTTTAAAATTTTCCGACTTTTCTGGAGGGATTTTCAAAAATTTTCTTCCGTAAAAACTTCTACTTGAAAATACGAACAACTGACAAAAAATGTTACAGAAATCGGCGTTACTATACATTTTATGAATTATTATATAAAGTATATTCATATGGCCACTACTGCTATTTTAGCTCATTAGTGGATTTTACCCAAATTTTGTATAGAAAACTTAAGAGTCTTATATCAAAAGCCAAATTGATTAAATAAGAACTCTATTGAATCAATAAAAGAAAAAGACAGGAACAAAAAGACAGTATACAAAAACACAGCAAACATTCAGTAACTAAAAAGTAAAGTAATAAAATAATATATTTTCATATTGATGATAAATGAATTTAATGTTCGGTGTAAAATTTACACTGTAAATCGATGTTATTTCTTTTATACAACAACAAAACACATATTGTTACCATTCAAATACACAATCGGTAACATTGGTTTACGTTGGATATTTTATAATGTAAATATATACACATTCGTATGCACGTATATACAAATGAATTAATGTGAGATGAGAGTAACAAGTTTGCTGAGAATAATAATCTCTCTTTGTGATTTTACTCTTAAAGTGGCAGTAGCAGTACGTCCATCGACAAAATATGCACTGGATGTAGAATGTATGGCAGTGAAACATCTTAGTATATTTATAGTCTTTGCTTATGGCGTTTTTTATTCTGAAGATAAAATTCACCCAAAATTCTTAATTTTTCTTAAATAAACATGTTTTGCACATTGCCTAAGCACTAATAAATTGCTATATTTTGTTTTCTGACTACCAACACATACCAGAAATGTTTAATTAGTGTTTCATACTTAAAGCCATATAAGGGTAGAAATACAACCTTACAGTGACTTTTAAACGAGGTGCGGCGAAGGATGCGGATTTTCTTGTAACTTTTTATTATTTGTTTGCTTTTTTTCTTCCCTTTATTGAAATATAGTTAAAAAAAATTATACAATGTATATATGTAAGTCATAAATTGGAAAATTTTAAAATAATTGTTATTATTTTTCAATGATTTTTTAAATTTTCTTTCCCTTCATTTTTTCTAGTCATTCACGAAAAATATTAAAAAATAGTGTTTTTTTGTTAAAAAAAAAAAAAAAAAAAAATCAAACTGTGGCAACATGATGAAAAAGAAAAAATTTAATATTCAGGGATTGAGAGAAAAAGCACTCAATTTAAAATAGATTATAATTTTATTAGGATTCGATTAGCGTTTTATATTGTCAAAACTTCATATGAAAAAACTACCGAATCCGCAACCGTGAGGTTTTATTTCTACTCTAATACTTTCTTTGGCAACAAAAATAAGCTTTAGTTATCTACAGTATGAATTACTAAAAACAAGTAAGAGTGCTAAATTTGGCTATACCGAATTTT
Organism: Gymnosoma rotundatum; assembly: GCA_916610165.2. NCBI lineage: Eukaryota > Metazoa > Arthropoda > Insecta > Diptera > Tachinidae > Gymnosoma > Gymnosoma rotundatum. The sequence goes on from OU744340.1 coordinate 72,559,251, forward strand.
AAGTATCTTTCACCGTATATCTAAATCTAGTTTAGTGAAGTAACTTCAATCAAAAAAAGCAAATATTGGGATGACAGAAATTAAAAAAAAAAAATAAAATAAAAATTAAAAAATTTGAAAATTTCAAAGACCCGTCGTAGCTCGGGTCAGTTTTTCACTGAATGTTTTTTTTCTTATTTTTGAATTCTCTTCTTCATTGCTTCGTATAATATGAAAAAATTGACGTGATCTTTTGCCTACTGCCTCTAAGGACATGGACCGATCATTCTGATTTCCAATAGCACCTCTTTCAACACTATGATCGAATTGCGTATTAATTTTTCTCTAGCTGATTTAGTGCCTCGGTAAACTTGATTTCAACACTAACACGGACGGACAGACGGACATCGATCAAACAACTTCGCTATGCATTACAATTTGGAGTATATAAGTTATTATTTTTCCTTTTGGAAAAATTAAAAAAAATATTTTTTGAGTTTTTTCCGGAAAATTAATTGACCATCTTTATTGAATATAAATTATTAATTAACTAAAATATTACAATTTGCTATATTTATAACTTAATTATTTAACCTAGATCTAAAATATTAATTCTTTTGAATTATTATTTTCTGCTGATGCACTTTAATATTATTAATTAGTTTATTACTTATTAAAAGAAAAAAGTTTAAGGTTTAAAAATATTAATTTCCGGGTTTATATTTTACTGCTGATGCAGCTTAAATTGTTAATTGTTTATTTTGCTAGAGCATATAAAGAAAATTACATTAATTAATATTGTTATTAACTTATATACTTTATGGGGTCGGGAATGGATATTGTAGAAATTACAAACGGAGTGATAAACTTAATTATACCCTTTTTCCACTTTTCAAACTATCTTCCTTACGTCAAACTGAGGGTACAATATATAATATATTTTGCACTTATTCGTGAAACATATTTTCAAAAGACCAAGTTTGCAATTATACGCGAAAGAGAGTTAAAAATAATAAGAAATTATCAAGTGAAAATTTGGCACTCCCCATATTTACATATGAAGGATTTCTAAAATTTTGCATAGCCGAATATATCTGTGGCTATGAGGAAAAACAGCTTATATTTTTTAAATAAATGTTAATGTAGAACACTTTAACGCTTTTAAAAAGGATTTTCCGTAAAATTATTTCCATTAAAGTGAAGCTTATTATATTTTTTTCTCTTTCTATTAACAAACGAAAATATTGTTTAATTTTTAAATAACTTTAATATTGATAAGTCGATAATATGCTTAAGTCGACTTAAGCAATTTTTCCTTGTGGGCACAGATATTACTCTTTGTTGTTTAAATTGACACAAAATTTACTTCATTTGTTATAACTTAAATATGCCTTTTGGTATATGATCGCCAGAACTGGCTCGGGCGTAGTCTCATCTAAGGGTAAAATTTTTTTGTTATCCATAATTTGTGGCTTTTGTGCTTTAATACTCAGAAAATAAAACGTAGTTTTTTAAATAAGAGCGCATTTGTTTTCAATTATTTTGGTCTTTTACGGTTGTACCTTTAAAGTTTCTGCCTTTTAATACAACTTTATTTAATGACTATTCTGTTATACAATCACCATCAGAATTTACACAGAAGACCCAATTTTTACTTTTGCAGTAAATACAGAATCTTCGAAATAAGAGTTTTGTGGCATTTAGTTTGGTGTTCTAAGTTATTTAGCACCCTAATATGTGTTTGCGTCATTTAACATATTTTCTTTAACATCTTCGGTATGGATTCACAAGCACATGACATGTATGAATAGGCACACGTTTATACTCGTACAAAAATATGTATAAAACGATCAATTCAGTGATATTAAAATTAGCTGTGCGTAAAGGCTTATATGTATGTTACCGAATTATTAAGCCAGAGTTAGCAAAAATGTGTGCTGTCGAAAAGAAATTCAGTTTTTCTTACAAAAATTAAAATACTATCGGACAATTTAAATTTTATTTGACTTTATGTGTCACAGTGTTGGAGATAAATTTATTTTTATTAATATTTGAAATGAAAATTATTAAGTTTTAAGTATTTAATTGTAGATGCCATGTAAAATACTAAATTCATTTGGCCTTGTAGTCTTGTAATTCTTTAAAAAAATGAATAAATCAAAAAAGAAAAACAATCGGTTGATTTTTTTTTATTTAAATTAAGTATTAATACAGGGTCGTCAGTCCATACCAAATGAAGATAGCTCTTAACCCGACCATACTCAGAATTACACAAACTTTTTTACACGTATTGTAAACTATAAAATTAATTTATTTACGAAGATTATAATATTTCGCTCTGGTATCTTATGAGTGATTTAATAGAAAAAATAGAGACATAAAATTTGCTATTCTATAATCTGGGGTAAGCTTCACGTTTCCATCTTAATCAGGAGCTGAGATATTATCATTTTAAGATGTTAACGTTTTCCAAGATCCTAGTTTTTTTTCCCAACTTTATCGTTAAAGGACTCACAAGATATCTGAGCTAAAAATCTGAATCTTCGTAAATAAACGAATTTTGTAATCAAAAAAAATTTAAATTTCAATATGTTCTGAAAACATGCGGTTGAAAAACCATAATTTCTATGTTGATTTAATATGGACTGACCTTACAGGTCTTCGAAAAGTAATTTTCAAAAATTGTTTTCACTGTGGTAACTAAATTTAATGCATTTTTAGCTCCAGTTTCAAATATGAATTCAGTTTTTCTTCATCATCAGTGAAAGAAATCTAAATACGATTTAATGCTAATAAATTTATTTTAATTACAATTACTTTTACTAATGGTAATGAGTTTTTAATGAAATCGTTAAATTACTTATTACAATTGAATCAAAAATAATCGTTTTTGAACACATTCTTTTGATCGCAAAAACATAAAAAATAAATAATAAAGATATGTATATATTTAAAAATGTAATAAATTATCATTTTTAAGTTAACTAAGTATAAAAGTTGATCTCTGCTTTCTAGAGTTATTTAACACCTCAGAGCTACCAGATGCCATTACTTTCACGACAACAAAATTATGTTTCGTAGTGTCGAAATTTTCGTAACAAAGTTAAAATAGATACATTTCACTAAAACTTTGTGCTCAAATTGCATTTTTAATGCTCTATCCTACATTAAGATGTGTATTTAGTACAAAAAGACAAGGAATATATTTTATAATGATAATGATTTGAAATCATTTTTTAATTATTCAATGGTAATAATTTTATTTTTTAATAATCATTAATGAAACCTTTATACTTAAAGGCATTACTATTAGTGAAAATAATCATAACACTAAAAGAACCGTTAGCATTGTTTATCATTTAACGCTAATGAAATAATTAGTCCATTTAATTAATTAATTAAATAATTGAAATTATTTCGGCTTTAGTTTATTTAGAAAGAAAATTTATTTTACAAACGAATGCGGAGGTTTTCCGAAGAAACAAGAAAAATTAGACGCTAGCAGAATGTAATGCTGCATTTTCTGGACCGCAAATTTCTGAATGCAAATTTTGTTTTTAGTCATTCTTACTTGTTGGTTAAATAAATGATGTTTATACTTACACAACTAAGGTAGATAGATGCGAAGAATGCTGATGAAGGACTTAGCGGCCCAGAAAGTGCAGCATTACATTCTGCTAGCGTCTAGTTTTTCTTGTTTTCTTTGGAGAATGTCCGCATACATTTGTTAAATAAATTTTTTTTCTAAAACGATTTTTAGAAATTTAAGTATATGAACTAAAGCAAAAATAATTTCAATTTATTTATAATATTCACAGTTCAAATCCTAATTTAATAAAAATAAAAAAAATTATTTTAATTTTTGCATACATAGGAGTAATTAATTAGATGGACTAATTAATTGACGATTTCATTGCCATTGAATGACAAATAATGCTAATTATTTTTTTTTAGCATTATGATTATTTTTACTAATCGTAATTCCTTTTAATGAAAAGGCTTCATTATTGGTAATTAGTTAAAGAACAAAATCATTACCATTGACTAATGATTAAATGTTTTAACATCATTATCATTAATGAAGACGTTCCTTTTCTTTGTACACTAAAAATAGATCTTAAAGCATAGTCCGCATTTACACTATGCAATTTTTTTAAGGAATTTTTTCTCAATATTATATTTAAGTTACAGCGTTATGCGATATATAAAAGTAAACACTAGCAACAGTATTATCCCCTCAAAACTCAAGCAATATCATATTGCTTACTCCTCCTGCTTCACAAACAAAAATTGCATGCTAGTTTCATAAAAAATTGCATAGTGTAAGTGCGATAATAGTAGAGCAATATTTTAAAATGGCATTTAGATCAGAAACGAAATGAGACCCTATCGGAATATATATTTTTTTTTTTCGTGTAAATTATAAAAGCTAGTTATGGTTTTGGGTGACTTCAGATCTCAGCCCATTTAGAAATAATAAATTTTGAAAATTTTCAAATATAGATCTTTTTACAAAAGTGTTAAGATATTTATTTTATGCATAGTTTTTTAAGTGTCTGCGATCAAAAATTTGTGTTTCATAGAAAGAATTATTTTTGATTCAATTGTAATTAGTAATGAAATGATTTCATAGAAATTTCATAATCATTATTAAAAACAATTATGATTAAAATAAAATCATTAGCATTAAATTGTAGTTAAATTTTTTTTCATTGTTATTATTTTAAACAATGCTAATGAAATTTCAACGGTAATGAAAAAATTCCAAGTATGAATTTTTACATATTTTTCTTTATTTTATAAAGGATTTATATTTTAAGTAACACTATTTAAAAAAAAATTATTAGTCAAATGCACAGTGGAAAACTGCACCACTCATTAAAAGCAAAACAGTCACACTTCATGTATTATTTTATGGTTACAACCAAGGCACATTAATTTAACAGGTAATAGCAGTTCTAAAACAACTACAACAATAAGTAAACAACATGTATTTTGTTTTTGTAAAATATATTTTTAGACATCAAAGCAACTGACGCACAGTGGTTTGAAAATGATTTCTTTTTGAAAAAATTCGGTATCTTATGAACCACTCAATATATCTCAACGAAATTTTACAGCGACAGGGCAGAGGTGTTCCTCAGTGAATCTACGGACGGTCAGGCTCTTAGGTGAAGGAGGGTTTCTGGCTATGGCCCCAAATTTAGGAACCTCGGACATGTAATTTTTTTTAAAAAGGTCATAAAAAGTTTATCTATAAAAATATGTTTAAATGTGCTGGGAGAAAATTCGCTTACAATTATTTTTTTGTTTTGTTAATTTTGGCCAATCTTATTTTAGTGTTTTTGGCGTACAAAGCATATTAATTATTGGATTATTACTTTAAGACATTTGATATTTTCCTAAAGTTTTGTTCTGATAGCGCTTTTCGTTAAAAAGTAACAAGCCTCTGAATTGAGAAAATGTAAAAAATATCGTTTTTTAAGGATTTCCTCAAAAAGTTGGTATTCTTTTTCTTTGTGCTTGTGTAATTTAAATTTACTACAGTACTAGCAAATTTTTTTAAACAATTTTAAAGACAAACTCTAGCAATTGTGAATAAAAGCAAAATTAGGTCAACAATTCAAACGGTTCCCCCACCAGCCCTTTCCAACATTGGAACAAAATTTTAAAATTATTGTAAAATTCCTCGGAGTGCAAAGCACTGATTAAAAAAAGGTTAAAGGTAAGTCTCCAAATTTTACCTACATACTCCAAAAAGTATTTGACAGCCCCGTGATTAATTAAGGAAATTTAAAAAAAAAAAAAAAATATGACATTTTTCCCCTTTCCGGGAATTTAATGTTAGAAGAACAAAAAAATTTAAATTTTATTTCACCATTTGATCAGAAACTCTTTTAGCTATATTATTTCAAAATTTTGTAGGAATAGCGCGACGCGTTATGATATTTAATTTCTTAAAAAACACCTTAACACTAATTTTCCAGTTTTTGAAAATGTACCGCAAAAAAAAATACCATATTATTAATCTAGATGTCATACGCTTTCCTTTGATGCTACTTACATGTGTATAAACACATTTTTTTTCCAAACTTCTTGGTTTTAACATGTAAATTGAGCAAGCAAAATCACGAAGAGCCGAGGCCTACAATTTTTAAATAAAATCAAGTTTCAAAAAGTGTGTGAAACTTTTTTGTTTTATGAAAATTTTAAATATGTTTCCACAACACCACTGTATGAAAAAAATTTTTGTAGGAAAAAAATAATAAGTGTAAACAAAATTGCCATCTGAAAACATAAACAAGAAAGTCAACTGATCTACTGCCACCACCTAGTATATTAATCTGCCTTGGTTACAACCTTAAATCAGATGTATTATCCAAAAAAATTACGTCAAAATTAAATAACTTATTTTCAATTAAACTTTACGTGATGGATTTTTTCTTTTAATTTTTTATGATCAGTACAAAAAATCTATCGCAGCCCTGTGGACATTATATGTATATTAAATAACATATTTTTAATTTTTTTATTTGGAATTCCCCTATTACATAACAGTTTTCATTAGTCTCTTATAGTTATAGCAATTATTCACAAAAGAAACCATAAATTTCTCTCCTGGTGTGTTATTTGTTTATGAGTCACGTTTAAAAAAAGCACAATGAAAACCAAAGCGCATATTCAGAAATCATTACTGAATGTTAACTTTTTTAAGTACGTATTAAAATTATTCCTAGTTGGTGACTTTTACCACAAAAAGTACGCACTTTATTAAAGTTAAAGCTGTAATCGAAAGCAAGCTATCTAATACATTTAAACAACAGCTGGTTGATTTCAATTTACAATTTAATTAAAAAGCAAAATATTTTTAAAGTGGTAGTAGAAAAATAAATTTGCAGCACTCTAAAGTGCACAAAGCTTTATTTCCTAAAAAATATACTTACCATATTAACTTTAATAATTTTATCCAAAAAACATCCATACAAAAAAAAATCATAAACAAGAGACATATCGTTTGGATAACAAAATTCTATCAAATAACTTTCTTTCAGGCCCAAACTTAAATTGATTTACATACATACATATATACACTCTATAGCTAAATAATGACTTTTTCACAATTTGTATGAATTTTTAAAACCAAATTAAATTCTTGAGTGGTTGACTGAGTTATTTTCTCCAAGTTTCAATGCTCACGGTTGCATTTACTTTATCATCTGGAAGCAGTTATTGTACAGTTAATTTGCTAGTTTAAACTATTTTTAATACCCTGCACTACAAATGTGGAAAAAGGGTATATATAATAGAGTAAATTTTAAAAATTTGATTTGCGGGTATCATCATTTTTTTGAAGGTTTTTGGGCAAATAAAAATAACGGCGTTCTTTTTTTGGGAAAATTTTTACTCCTTGGGGTGATTCAATCCACCCAAAAACGAGGAATTAGAGCTCGTTTTTCCGCAGAGCAAAAACGGTTTAATATATGTCAAATCTGATTTCAGCAACCGATTCTGCAGCAAAAATTATTACAATAAATGTTTTTTGAAACCTCAAAACAGTTCCAAAAACCCTCAACAGAGGGCGCAAATGTCACTAACAAAATTTTTTTTTGGTTTTTCTAAACATGCACGAAGAAGAGGCATATTAAACTAGCAAAACGGTACCAATATATTATTTTTATCACAACCCGTTAAAAAGTTATGAGAATTCAAAATTATTTCATAACAAAAAACAAATAATTGATAAAAAAAAAAATTTATTTTTTTAACATTTTTCTAACAACTTATTATTTAGCCTTAACAAAAAATGTTAAAAGGCATATAACTTTTTAAGGGGTTGTGATAAAAATAAAATATTGGTACCGTTTTGCTAAGTTTAAAATGCCTTTTCATCATGCATGCTTATGAAAACCTATTTTGTTAAATGACATTTGCGCCCTCTGTTGTGGGTTTTTGGAACTTTTTTTAGGATTCAAAAAACGTTCATTGTAACAATTTTTGCTGCAGATTCGGCTGGTGAAATTAGATTTGACTTATATTTAACCGTTTTTGCTCTGCGGAAAAATGAGCTTAAAATCCGCGTTTTAAGGTGGGTTGAACCACCCCAGGGTGTGAAAATTTTCCCAAAAAAAGACCGCCATTATTTTTATTTAGGTAAAACCCTTAAAAAAATGATGATAACCGAAAAACAAATCAGGTGACCTGGTCGCCAAACGAACTCTAATATATAAGTTTGTCATTCCGTGTGTAACTTCTACAATATCCTTTTCCGACCACATAAATTGTATATATTCTGACTTCTTATGCATGGCGATGTCGGGTGAGCGACCGTGTTAGTGTTGAAATCAAAAAAATAAAAAATAAATATGTCAATCGATCAGATTTACTGTGACTTGAAAAAATTAACATAGAAAAAAATGGAATTAACTCGTGAACATTTTCGTGCCATCATTTTTCCCAACTTTCGACGTGGATTATCACGACAAGAGTGCATTGATGAACTTAACTCTTTGTATGGCGATGAAGCACCATCCTATAGCACTGTGAAAAATTGGTATAATGAATTTAATCGTGGCCGAAGCTCGCTCACCTGACCGTAAAAAAGGTTTCTTCTCGTTGGATCCCGCACAATTCGAAAGTCGCTCAAAAAAGGCTCGTGTCGATTGGTGCAAAGAAATGTTGCAAAAATACGATTGCGGTGCTTCAAAAGACGTTTATAAGATCGTCACAGGTGACGAATCATGGATATATGCGTATGAGCCTGAAACGAAACAACAATCGACCGTGTGGGTCTTTAAAGACAAGCAAAATCCAACAAAAGTTGTTCGTGAAAGAAGCACTTCGAAGCAAATGGTCGCCTGTTTCTTCGGCAAAACTGGTCATGTGGCGACTGTTCCGCTTGAGCAACGTAGGACGGTCACTTCTGAGTGGCACACAACAATTTGTTTGCCTGAAGTCATCGGAGAAATTCGAAAAACCAACAAGAGAAGACGAATCATTGTTCACCATGACAATGCGAGCTCTCACACATCGGCTCAAACCAGAGCCGAAAAAAATGTTTAACTAAATTTAATGCTTTTAACGGCATTGCCAGGATAAATTATATTCAATGTGTTGAAATTTTTATAAAACATTTTTTATTAACAAACTATTTTCTTTTAAATAGTTAATATTCGTGAAACCCACTTTCGCACACCGCTAACATTGGCCTTTCACCCATAGTTTTTAAAAACTACCAATGCTTAAACTATTTTTCAAAAATTCCTTTAAACAATTTGGCCTTTAGAGGAAATGCTTAAAGCAAAAATTGTTTAATAATCCCCAATCTTAAAAGTAATTCATTCATAGTTTTTCTGTAAAATTAGTTAAATGTGGGTTCGACACTTACACGAAGAGATCCGTACCGTCCATGACCACTTATAGAGCTGCGTACACAAAGTCTAAAAACCTAAGTCTAATGTTTTGCTGTCTCTCGGCTTAGCTGTCTGTCAAAGTTTTCCATCCTTGAAATCGTGTGATGGGCAGCAATGTCAAAATATTATAAAGTACAGCAGCTACCTCTCGAAAGAGCTTAATATCCCTATATTTTTAATCTGTTACATTTTTATACAAACTATTAAAAAGTTAGGATTTAATATTATGTAATTAAAAAAAAATTGCTTAACTAATGTAGGCTTGTAAAAAGTTGCTCTAGAGCATATATCATAATTATGCCTTTAGCCCAATATTTCATTCGTTCCAGAAACTTCTATAACAAACAAAGAAATATTGCGTTCATTTATTCAATTAATAAGTCATATTATATTGGACTGTTATACATTTATTCTTGCCTTTAATTGCTCTTAAATAACATTAGTGTGTTTTTACATATTCATCCAAATGCCAACACCTGCCTAAAAGACGTACCTATCTTTCATTTTTTCTCAAATAGCCTGACACGGGTTATTGATCATTTTATTGTTGGAAGATAAATTGCTACAAGGCTGTTTTAATTTATTCTCACTATTTTTTTTTGTGCCTACACTCAGTCAGTTTTTTCTGTTTTCTTCTGGTAAATGGTTGAACTGTTTGTTATTCTTGTTTTAATTGAACACTCACATAAATAAATTTACTTGTATGGGTATGTTGTTCTTGCATGTTTTCTTATTCCTTTTTTTTAAATCCTCAGGTATTCTTATTCCCAGTTCATTTGATTAAATAAAAGCGTTTCTTTTCATTCCTTATTTTTCGTTTTTATGTCTTTTAATTTATATGGATTTTTTACGATTGCTAATTAAATCATTTCAGATGGATGACCAGCAAAAGACATCATTAATTATAAGAAAATGAAAAAAACTCTTGTGTTAAATTTTTTTTTTAGAAAAATGAAATTAAATTCTTAAAGGTTATTGGCTGTCAATCGAAACGTATGACGAATTTTAATTTATACTGTCGCATGGTAGTTAAATTAGTCATACGCTTATGTACTAGATGTGATTAATTTTGATTAAAAACAGAAACTACTACAGATTAAACTTTTCAGCTCTTAAATTCGATAAACAAAATAATTAATGTATTAAAATTAATTTTAACTTATTTCAATTTCTAGATTTTAAGTTTTAAGAAAGAACAATTATTTACGAATGCATATAAAGAATGTAAATCCGCATTTTCTGTATTATCCATAATCAATCAATTTTAATTTGGTTGATAGAAGAAAAAACTTAAGCTAAAAACTAATTGTTCAGTTCATATTAATTTCACAAAAATAAAAATGATTAATTTTGAATGGTACATTAACAAATCTTTATAATTAACAAAATCCAATTCAATTAACAGTAATTGCTGTTTAAACTTTATAAAAAAAGTTTTCTTTAAGGTCGTAGTTTTTTTTTTTTAGTTTCCTTGCAGTAAAATGTTGATATTTTATGTAAGGTGCTACCAATCCCTATTCTCTTTCTGAGTAGAATTTAAAGTTTAAATAAAATGGGATTAGTTTAGTTAAGAATGTAAAAAATATTGTGCAAAATGGGACTTTTCGTAGAACACGTTGACTAATTTTTATTCTAATTTTATTAAACTATATTTTTAATTTAAACTTGATATTTATCAAATTAAAACATGGCTAAATTAAAAACATTATATACTGAGCACCTCTAAAAAGCGAGGAGTTCTCACTGTTTACTTTTAGTTAATTTCTTTTGGTTTTAATAAAGGCCAAGTGCCATAAATAAGTAGGCTTAAAATTTAACCATTAATTCAAAAATAATTTTTAGCTTTTAGAATGAAAATTTTTTGTGCCGAGCTATAGGCCAGAATAATTGTATTTTTTAACTATAAAGCTTACACATGACGTCGATTCAGTTTTTTTTGGATAATTTAATAAATGAACGCCTTTCGGTAATAAATGAACGCCTTTTTTTAACCAATGATCGCATGATGTCTACCATCTTTAAACTTCACTGTATGAAATTCCCAAGTATCGCCACCAAGCTGTATTTATTTCTAAAATGTTATTGATCGCGAGCCTTTTAAAATAATTTATTTAATATAAATGACAATTGTAATTAAAATTTTATCTATTTCCCTAACTTCAAATGAAGCAAAATTACTAATTACTGTTGGTTATTAATGTTTTTGCTTAAACTTTGATTTTTGTCTTTATTGTTTGGGCAAAAATCTTTAGTTTATTTAAAATGTTTGTCAGAAGTTTCCTAAAGAGCTAAGTAAGCGGTAACGAAATAGCCATCGAGACGTTCTTCGACCCTCAATAATCACTGTCGATAATTAATTTAATCGGGTAATTAAATAAAAAAATAGCACGAAGTTTTTATGAAAATTAAATATTTAAAAAATATTTTTGAGTCTTTAGTAAAATTACCAATGATTTGATATTTTAAAGGAGCGTATAACTTGTCCACTGTAAAATATTCCGCAAAAATAAAAAGGGATTTTTTTATGTAAATACTAGCAGCAAAATTTTTATAATCTTTGTAATTGATGCAAAAGATAACTAAAGTAGCCATCTATATTCGATGACTTTGTGTAGCACAATGAAAAAAAAATCCGTTAATTCTTACAAAAACCTTTGGTATTTTTAATCCAAAAATTTTTTTTATTTTAAAAAATATAAAAAAGTCAAGTTAGAGTGCTATGTTCAGCTAAGCCGAAAAAACAGATATTGGAGTGACAGATAATTTAAAAATGAGAAAAAAATTAAGTACTATGTATAATTTTATGTAAAAATTTCATTGGCTCTCAATGGGCTAACCATTTTTAAAAAATTTAGTATATCCTGAAAGATCTCTTCAATAGCTTTTAAATGATACTCATTATCATATCTATTAATATATGGTGCACAATCGTACTTTTCTATGAAAAGTTTAGAGATCTTTAACTCGAAATATATGGGCGAGCGCCGACTTTTCCCCTCGATCGAAAATTTTTCCAATCGATTGACGTATATAAATTTTCTCTAGCTTATCTAGTGACAGACAGACGGACATCGGTCAATCGATTTGGCTGGGGTCGGATGTGGATATTGTAAACATTAAAGAAACTTTGTTAAGTTTTCAAATGAATCTTATGCCTAATGACTCAGGTCAATTAGGTAATAAATATAATTTAAAATAAATTGGAAAAAGTCTTAATATGATTTTAGCACAACATTATTAATTTAAATGCATTCTTAAATTTAATTGTGCAAAGAAATGTAATAAAATAAGGTCGTTATTGAATTTTTTATTAAAGAATCTATCTGCTTTCTTTTAGTTTGTTCAATTAATTTTTTTATAAAAAGGCATCTTAATCTTATTCAATGTAGACTTGGTTCATCAATAACACGGTGATACAAAATCGAATAAAATGACACCAATTGCAAATGAAAGTTGATATTACTAATAACAAGATTCTAAAGGGTTTCTTTTTAGTTTAGTGTGAGATTTTTAACGGACATACATTTGAAAAACATACAGAGATCTACAGCCTTTTACAAAGCCTTTTAATACATCAAATATCCAAATTGTCAGTGACTGTGACTGTGATGATGAATAAGCGAATCTAAAATAAGAATTAAATAAGATTTAATAAGATGCAATATTAAATTTTAATTTTCCCCCCATCAGGATTTGAACCATCGATTTTATAAATTGATGAAAATTGACTTATTTTCGGCTTTTTGATTCTTTTTAACTTAATTTCTAAACATTTTTAGAAAGAAAAATTATTTACAAATGTATGCGGACATTTTCCAACGAAAACAAGAAAAATTAGACGCTAGCAAAATTAAATGCAGCATTTTCTTGACCGCCACTTATACTTAACTCATAACAGTCAATATGACACTGAAACAGCGTTTATAATGTTGTGAGCAAACAAGTATGAATAACTTAAAATAAAAAATTGCATTTCGTGGCTATCAAATGGCTTAGCACAAAAAGCAACAACAAATGTACAAGACGAGTTACAAAGAGAACGACAAAGAAAAAAGCTTTAAGTTGTGTGTGAACTTCGTCTCACCAAATTAACATTAAGATTAGTTGGTTAAATAGATGATGTTTACGATGTACATAACATAAGGTAGATAGATGCGAAGAATGCTGATGAAGGATGTAGCGGTGCAGAAAACGCTGAATTTCATTCCCCTAGCGTCTAATATTTTTTTGTTTTCTTTGGAAAAACGTCCGCATACATTTATAAATAATTTTTCTTTCTAAAAATGTTTAGAAATTAAATTAAAAAGAATCAAAAAGCCGAATATAACTCAATTTTCAAGATGTAATACTTTAGTAAAAACAAGCTACTTTTATAGGTACCATTTGTATGACAGCACCATCCACCATCCAAAAACAGTAAGATAACACAACTTTTTGCTTTTATAAGGGTAAAATCAAGCGATTGCAAAATTTTTATTATAGTTGAAGTATAGATAAATTGCATATCTCATAGTTTCGTACCGGCGAGGGATCCTTTAAATGCCTTTCCCATAAAATTTTGTCTAAATACGACTACCATGGGTGCCACGGGTAAAGGGGAATTAGGGTTCAAATCTGAAGAGTGAGCCTGATAAACGGCTACTACATCTAAAAAAGGCAGCATGCGCTTAAATTTCCAATTCCCAGTTTGGGGAGATAGTGGCAAAAAATAACAATACAGGACTCATATAAGAGGCCCTGCAATAGAGTAAGTTCTTTAAGAAAGATGTATTAGAGGGAAGGTTGTTAGACAGCATTTTAAACTCAACAACTTCAAATGCGTGTAGGAAAATCTTGCAAAGAACTAGAAAAACACATCAAGATTTTGTTATGGCTAATGTCAACATTCATTTGCTATTGGTCTCATACCATTCCTATTTTGGTTGTTGCAGTGCGTAATTATTTCAAGTGAGTTTTATTTTATGAAATTATTAGTTCAACTGTTTGATATGATGACAAATGAATTAAAAATAATTTTGATTTTTTTATTTTAAATCAATTTAAGCCAAAATCAATTTTAATTCATTTGGTATCATTCCAATAATTTAGTTTCCAAGTAGCATTTGGACTATAGGCAGTTTAAAAATTGGGCAAAATTAAAAAAAAAAAATAACAACCAGTTTGTCCTGCAACCGACTCACATAACTGGACTTTAATTATAAAAATATGACTTTTTAGAAAGATGCAAATTTCTATTCAAATGTTTGCTCCGAAGGTGTTTTTATGATTTTTGTATTATTATTACTTTTCATTATTTAAAATTCCTTAATCGGTTAAAATAAACAAATATCCAAATCGATTGTATAATGTGAGTGTAAATGGTAGGGAAAGAAGGAATAATATAACTTTAACTAAACCTAATGGCCCATATTCATAGTTATAGACTAAAGTCGACTCTTGCTAAAGAATACTCTAAAATAAAAAGCTCTTATTATCTTTTTTGCTTTAATAGTCAAAAATAAAGTATACTTCAACTGCCAGTCCCACGATGTCGCAATGGTTCGTTCGTTCGCTTAATTACATTTAAAACAAAAACAATTTTTTAGAATTTGTTGTTGTTTTAAATGTAATTGTGCCAACGAACGAACGATTGCGACATCGTGGGACCGGCAGTAAGTTAAGCCACCTTCCACTGGGTGCCGACTGTAATTTGATAAATGTTTTCAAACAATTTCTAAACAAACATTAGAAAAGAGTATCCTTGTTTTTATTTTGTTCACTTTGGTATAAAAATCAGATATGGAGTATTGTGTTCTTAAACAAAATAAAAAAATTATGGAAAAATGAGTTAAAAGCAGCTTAAGGTACTTTTAAATTTAGAGTTGACTTTCTCGACAAAAGTATATTTTAAATTCTCTATAAATGAATTAGAGTCGACTTTAAAGTAAAACCCACTTTAGTTCCCTTAAAGTATACTTTATTTAACTGTAAATATGGGCCAATGTTTTTATTTAATATGTAGAATACTTGTAAAACTATCTTTTGATAAATAAAAATAACATATTTAACATCTTTAAACAGAAAAAGAATTTAACGGGTTAACTGAAAACATTTGTTATTCTATTTTAAGAACTCAAAATAAATAATGCGTGCTTAAGCTAATTCTAAACAAAGTCTTTTAAAAAGAATTTTGCATTTTAATATTCATAACTCAGTTACAACTCAAAGACGTATTTTATGAGTTAAAAGATAATGAACATTATAACAATATGTGTCATAGAAAGGATAAGAATGTTAATATGAAATGTAAAATACAAGTCTAATAAGAGTAAATGTATATAAATGTACTTTTAGTTGGCTTTTGAGTAAAACGGGAGAAATAAATAAGCAGACGTAAAACTGAAACTTGTAAGTAAATTTTAGGGTGACCATGAAAAAATAGAGGCAGTAACTTTTAAAGGGTTTCCCTATATTTTCCATCTTGTTTTTTTTTTATTTTTTTTTATTTGTTTTTGAAATTGAAATTTCCTTGGCATTGTTTAAAATAATAACGATGAAAGAAATTTAACTGCTACTTATTGCTAATGATTTTTTTTAATTATAACTTTTTACCTGGTAATGAAATTCTGATGAAGTAATTAATAATTACAAATTAATCAAAATTAATTGTTTGAATTTAAAAATTTAAATATTTAATCAATTTGAAGTGAGATATGTATGTGTAAAATTTAATATCTGAGATCTAAAGTCATCATACACAGTCAGCAGAATATGTTCCCATAGTTTCTCATTTTTCCTGAAAAATTTGAAATATGAAATATTTTTATTAGGCCAAAAAAAAAAAAAAAATTATTGTCTCGCTAAGACCAATATTTTGATGTAAGCGTTAGTGTTGCCAAGTACTCATTTCAAGTATTTATTCACCAAAGATCTGTTCCTACAACCCTAATGACAAAAAATCCACGCACCAAACAAATCATCAAACTTCTGCTAAGGAAGTAATTCAATAATTTCATCAGAAAGGTCATTAATTATACAATAAGAATAAAAAAAAAAACTAAATTAAAATACAAAAATTTTTAATTTTAATCGACGTGATTGACGGCTGTGTATCTAAGAAAAAATATGACTATTAAGATCATTGCTCGATAACCAGAAATGGCATTTAAAATTAAGCTAAACATAGTACGTTCTGATGTCTATGCTAAAATTTTATCCGCCCGCAATGAAGCAACAGGATGCATTCGTCAAATAGTCGGTCGACAAATTGATAATTAATGATTGAATGCGACTCATACATTTGTGCGACCACTTGGGCCAACATCGAAATGACTTAGCCGCCATGCTTACAGTTCTACATGCAAGACCAGCTACAGGCACTTCAGTATTCCAACGAAATAATCAGCAACAAACGAAACCTAATCCCTGTTCGCTGTGTTACCAGTAACGTTGCCACTGGTTAGGCTTGGAAAGTCATCTTCCGGTTGAAGGCCTCCGCAAAAAACAGGCGACCGGTGCCGCCAAATACTCCGAAAGTAATAGCGTCAATGGGGCGGGGTCAACAAAAAAGCCCCGATAAAATAAATGAAATATAAGTGAAGTTTCTTAATTCGCAAAAGGATTGGTTATATTTTTCTTATTTCCATTGAAAGCGGTTGGCCTGGCTTATTCTTTAACATTTTACGCAAATGTCGATTCAGGATAAAAATCTCGTCAAAGGAGTAGAACAAAACGATATGAGATAAAATTGAATACCATAGTCCATTTTTGCAAATAAAAATCACTTTAAGATTAAGATTTTGCGTCACATCTTTTTACGTATTTTATTTAATTAAATATTGTTAATAGTAGTTTATGAAAAAATTATGCTGAGAATGATACATAAATACTAAACCATCGATTGATTACAAAATGTACAACAATAAATCCAACTCCTTTCACTTCTACAGTAGGGATAAGCAATCCAGTGAATTTTGTGGAACGTCGCACCAGTTAATATGATTTTAATATCACCGTTCTTTTAAATAGTTATCGTGATCATTTTTGCAGTTTAATTTTTTAATCAAGCATACATGTTTATTTGGAAAGTAAAGAATACATATATTAAATATTATTTTTTGCAAACAGCAACTATAATGGAAAAGGTATTTTGTTCTCTGCATTCAATGCATCTGTAATTCAATTTGACCAGAAATAAAATATTCGCTAACACTGATTATAGGTTAAAATAAAAAGGCACATACATTTTTGTTGTTACATACATATTTATATATGTGTTAAGTTTGGAAAAAAGGATAGCTATTTTTAATAAGTAAGAAAAGCAAGAAAATGCTAAACGGAAGCTATTTTCACTTAAAAAAGAATGAAAGAAATTTGTCTCTATACAAAGTAAAATTAAATTTAAGTTTGTATATGTACAAATATTAAGGAACTTTCTTACACGAAACTTTTACGTAATAAACTCGGACACTGTATTGACCAGTTTTTTTTTCACAGTGATCAAATCACAGGTACTGAAATACCACTCATCTCTACTCTAGAGTTAAGTATTCCTTGAAGTTATGATCGTCGTATTACACAATTTAAACTCACACTTAGCTATTATTTCTTTATTTGTTTAAACGCTTTAAATCTACTCCGTTTTATTTGAAAATTAAAGGGGAAAAAGTGTTGTAAATTCTAGGACAATTTAAATCACAATCACATACATATTCCTTCTCAATTATGAATCGATTAAGTGTCAAAAAATAAATGGACAATATGTTGGCAGTGCAACCTTTTTTTGTGGATTTTCATTCAACACTCATTTAAAAGAATGTTTTTGTTAAATGGAATAAATGTAAAAGAGATTATCTAGAGTATTAAATTATGACAAAAATTTTGAGAAAATTTATATGCTTTAAACAGCTCTTGGGTAATCGGTTACGGCTAGATTAGAAGAACATCTTTTTTAGTTATTAGGTTTTAAAAAAGCTTGATTGCGTGATCTACGTCTATCGTAATTTGGACAAAAGTAGAAATAAACAAGCAGTTTTAAAAGTGCTAGGATTATTTTTTAAATGAAGAGTGTTGAATTATAGAGAAGGAGACCCATTCGCTCCTCAATACTCTATCTTACCCGATTGATTATATTTTCGACTACTTTAATTTTATCGCAACCGTTGCTGCACAGTGGTTTGAAGACGATTTATTTTGAACCCGTGAAGGTATCCTACTAAAATTTCAGAGAGGCAAAACAGTGGTGTTTGTGAATGGAGTGGCGAGCCATTGGGTCCCTTGAGTAAAGGGGACTTCTAAGTAGGCATCCAAAAATATTTACCTCGGGCATATAATTTTTTTGAAATGTCATAAAAGTTTATTTTTAAAACAAATGTTAATAATTTTTTTAATTTATTTAGGCCTTGAAAATATTTACAAAAAATATTTTTATCTCTCTTCAAGTTTGGGAAAAAATTGGCTTAAAGTTTTGTTCCATTTTATCCGATCTTTACTCAGTATTTTCATCCTAGTGATTATTAATGATCTTATTATTACTTTCAGATATTTGCTATAATTTTAATTAAATTAAGAATAAATTAGTTCTAAATTTTCTCTGAAAGCGCTTTTCGTTAAAAATTTTCAAGCCTCTGATTTTGGAAAATGTACAAAAGTCTTTTTTTGCTTCTGTAATGTAAACTTACTTCGGTATTGGTAAATTTTTTGTTTAAATATTTTAAACAAAACCTAAAACAAATGCGAATAAAAAATGGTAAAAAAAATTATAACGGTTCTCCCTCATCCCTATTCAAACATAGCCAATTTTGCAACAATACTTATAAATTATTGTATAATTACTGGGAGTGCAAAGCACCGATCGGAAAAGAGTAAAAGGGTTCTCAAATCCGCGATTGCTACTTACTCCAGAAAATATTTGCCAGCCCCTTGATAAATAAATGCAGGTATGCCACTTTTGTAAAAAACACAACTTTTGAGAATTTTTTTCCCGTTTCGGAAATTTGTGTGTTCAAATAAAAAAAATAATCTTTTTTCATCATTTAATTAACTTTTTTGTATGCAAAGCTTCAAAAAAATTGTAAGAATATCTTGATACGTTTTGTTTTTGTGGCAATGTAAATTTTTTATTTTATTTCTCAAAACATCACCTTAACGTAAATTTGTCAGTTTTTTTAGGTAAATTCATTTAGGAAATGTAGTGCAAAAAAATCATTATAATATTATTAATTAAGAAGTCTTAAGCTTTCCTATGATAGCACTTACATGTATGCATATGTAGCCTATATGTATTTAAGCTTTAAGACCTTCCTAAACCTCGACTCGTCATGATTTTTTTATTATATTTTATGTAAATTAAAAATTGGGTAAAGAAGCAAGTATTTGTATTTTTCAGTATGACATAAAATATGTTTACATAGTTTGATTTTTACATATAATTAAGATATCTTGAGTAGTTAATGAGATACCGAATTATGTTCAAAATAAATCCTTCTCAAGCCGCTGTGTGTTGTTCTGTTGATTAATAATCGCTGGCCTAGTTTCTCATCATTGACGGTCTCTTCAAGGCTAAAAGTTGTCCAAGGCTAAAGTCCCATAATACCCATAAGCGTCTGCCTGTAGTCCCAGGCCTCATATTAACCAATACTAAGTATTTGATTAAAATGTATGTTACTGTTTTAGCCTCTTTAAAACCCAGCCTGCAAGTCTCTTTTTTAATTTCACCTTGGCTAGATGACATTTTGCTTAAGATACCTCTAGTATATTCAACCACTCTTTTGCCCCGTGCGTCACATTAACCATTTAACACGATTTTTCATTTCCTTGTTTATCGCTGTTAGATTCAAACTAAAAATTAATAAAGGGTTTCCAGCAGAGAATAATAATTTTCATCCATATAAAGCGCGATATAAGCAGCCCTATATTAAACCTTTTATAAAAAGTCAAGGGTTTACTCGACTTAATACAGAGACTAAACCAAACTCGAAAGTTGTTACCAGCAGCCGCCACCACCACATGGAAGTATATCTTAAATTTCTAAAAGAAATATTTAGAGAAATAATTGTGCATTAAACAGTTCGTTCTCGCCCTTATACAGATATCACCAATGGATAATATGAATGTGAAAGAAGTTAATACACTTAAACAAAGCTTGTAATCCTAAACAAAGTGTCAAACCTCCTCTAAACCTTTTCAGTCTCAAGCTGACTGTTAGTTAATAATTTACCTCTCTTCACATTGATAAAATAATTTAAGCATAAGATAACATTAGTCATTGCTTTGTATCTTATCATTCCTTAAAATTAAGCCTTACAAATGAACTTTATTTAATGACGTAAATCCTTTTTAACTCTGTGCAGCATTGCTGGTTTTATACGAGCATTTTGTAGATTATGATTTCAGATTAAATGTCTGTATGCAATAAAGATAGAGACTCTGCAATCAGCAACATCAACTAACAACAAGCATTTTATATGTAACATATAAAAAATATACATTAATATGCATATATGTTTATCTGTATATGTTTGCAAAATGAGTATAACTGCAATTTGTAAATGTCGGTGTGTGCAAAGTGAGTGTTGTGTAGAAGGAAGTACTTTGTTAAATGCAAATTTTCCACTAGATTCTAAAAGATTTTTGTAGTATAGTTAACTAGACTCGTGATAATATTCATTGACAGTTGCATTTACAATTCGGTTATTATGTATGAAAAGTCCTGCTACACGCTTACAAACACACATACACACACATGCACTGCAAATAATTGCAAAAGGAAATTCGAAATGTTCACATTTGTAGAGAATGTAAACCTAAATGGCTTTATAAAGGTGTTGAATTGGCAGAGAAGACAATAATAAAAATGTTTCCAAATTTTTATGTTACTAAATATGCACATATGATTGTGTGTATGTGTGAAAGTAGACCATATTTGGTTACGTATGGCTGTATCAATGACCATACAGCACTAAAGGTAATAATAAAGTAGTTGTTGCTTCAAAAACTAAAATAACTACAAAAGTGTTATACGAGGGCTGATATATATATTTCTGGCCTGGCAGCACTCAGTGCCATCATTTTTCACAACTTTCGACGTGGATTATAACGACAAGAGTGCATTGATGAACTTAAATCTTTGTATGGCGATGAAGCACCATCCTATAGCACTGTGAAAAATTTATATAATGAATTTAATCGTGGCCGAAGCTCGCTCAAAGACGAGTTCCGTGAAGATCGTCCAAAAACGGCTGTAGTGCCAGAGAACATTGATGCCGTGCGTGAACTCATAATGCAAGATCGACATGCGATATTTCGAGAGATAGAGACATCCTTGGACATTTCTTCCACCAGCATACATTCGGTACTGCATGAACGCCTGGCCGTAAAAAAGGTTTGTTCTCGTTGGATCCCGCACAATTTGAAAGTCGCTCAAAAAAAGGCTCGTGTCGATTGGTGCCAAGAAATGTTGCGGTGCTTCAAAAGACGTTTATAAGATCGTCACAGGTGAAGAATCATGGATTAATGCGTATGAGCCCGAAACGGAACAACAATCGACCGTGTGGGTCTTCAAAGACGAGCAAAATTCAACGAAAGTTGTTCGTGGAAGAAGCACTTCGAAGCAAATGGTCGCCTGTTTCTTCGGCAAAACTGGTCATGTGGCGACTGTTCCGCTTGAGCAACGTAGGACGGTCACTTCTGAGTGGTACACTACAATTTGTTTGCCTGAAGTCATCGGAGAAATTCGAAAAACCAACAAGAGAAGACGAATCATTGTTCACCATGACAATGCGAGCTCTCACACATCGGCTCAAACCAGAGCGTTTTTGACCGGCCAAAACGTCGAATTAATGGGTCATCCGCCGTACAGCCCTGACTTGGCCCCTAAAGACTTCTTCTTGTTTCCGCACATCAAGAAAAAAATGCGTGGTCAACGATTTTCGTCGTCAGTAGAAGCTGTTGAAGTGTTCAAAAACCTTGTTTTAGAGGTGTCTCAATCGGAGCGGAAAAAGTGCTTCGACAACTGGTTTGAGCGCATGCAAAAGTGTATAAATCATGCTGGAGAATACTTTGAAAAACAATAAAACCATTTTTGATTATAAATATTCGCATTTTCACTATTAGGCCAGAAATATATAGAGCAGCCCTCGTACATGTTATTTGCTGTATTAATGTCTGTCCACGTGTCAATTTAGTATATTTCTACATGTCTAACCATCAATTCAAACATTCGTCATAATCATATACGAGTATGTCTATGCAAATGTTTCATGCCAATGAATATTTTTGATATGTCAAAAATCTGCCCAGTAGGTAATTTCTTGTTTTTTGTCGAAGTGATGATTTAATTTGGTTGTTGCTTTTCTATTTTTTGGTAAAACAAATATGTAAAAAAGCCGCATTTGGATCAGAGGCGGCGAATTTAGAAAAAGGTTGCCTAAATCTATGCCAAACTGTCGCTCTCTGCGGATGTATAGGCTTCTCGAGAATGTCATGCTGCTTTACTACGCTTTAAGTGTGCCAATTTTGTTTGTTGACCTAGCGGAGGAAATGAATATGAGCCTCTTCAGATAATCTTTTCAAAATTTTTTGTCTGATTGGAGCTTCTGTAAGTCAGAAACTGAAAATCCATAACGGGTGGTCGTTTCTCACAAATTGCTAATACATTCAAATCGCCCGAGTTGCTAAGATCGATGACGAGTGAACGTCACTGGATTGAATTGCAAACTTTTCTAAACAGCAGTCTTACAATCACAAAGACCACGAATACATCTACTCGAATAAAAATTTTTACTCGGATAATAGATATTCGAATAATTTCTTTTTCGGATAATATTTATTCGTATAAATTTCTTATTCGAATAGTTTATATTTACTACACTTCAAACATGGCAGTTTTTGTTTGTTGACCTAGCGGCCATAATGAATACGCGGCTCGTCGGATGAGTTTTGGCCATAATGAATTGGATGGTCGTTTTTGCTACGACATTCGAACCTTTTGGAATTGTCAAAATCGATGATGAACCGAAGTAGTTGGATTGAGCTGCAAACTTTTCCTAACATTACAGAGACCTAATCGAAAAAAATTTTATTCAGATAATATTTACTTTTCTAAACAGCAGTCATACAATCACATAGACCACGAATACATCTACTCGAATAAAAAATTTTATTCGGATAATATTTATTCGAATAAAATTTTCGGATAATATATATTCGAATAAATTTCTTATTCGAATAATTAATTTATTTTTTAATTATTTTTCTTTTTATTTGTACCCATATAATGAAAGTGGTCTCAGTCATATATTTCTTGTTTCGAGATATTTGATGAATTGCATTTGAATAAATTAAAACTACATAATTGTTCATTTTTGACAATTTCGTAAAAATTACATTGAATAAATTTGGTTGAAAAAAATGTGGTATGAAAAAAACTGTGAATTCATTTTTTTTTTAATTTAGACTAAGACCGCTTTCATAATTATGGGCGCATTTAATGTTCTGGATCCCTGTAGCTTGTGATACAGGTAATTATGACTATGTTTGAAATAAAACTGATTTTGCATCCCCTCCAGATAGACTACGAAAAAAAGAAAAAAAATCGTAATTTGGTAAGAAACTCGAAAGTTTTCAAAAAACCACTCCTTACATGATATTATAATTTTTCTAAAACAAACTGAAACTTAATTATTAGCTACTAATCGCTAAACATAAATAACTATGCATTTATATTTTCCATTGCAAACATAATTGAAGGTACTTAAGAGATTGTCCTGCGGCAGCATTAAAAATGACTATTGAGCTATTCATACGAGAACTTCTTAGTTTAATAAAATAATAAAACCGATTCAGTTAATATTGTTACTCGTATTACATGGGCACCTTGCAATAAATTTTAAATGCATTCAAAATTGCAACAACCAGTAAATTTTCACAGATACTGAAATATAGTTTGCATTAACAGTAAATTTTTAATAAATACTGAAATTACTTTAACATTGCTACTAAAATCTTGCTTATGCTTCACGTGATGTGTGTATGTTTTTCCCATGTTTTTGATCTCACAAAAGCTGTCCCCTTTATTTTTAATTTAGTAGTTTTGATTGAAAAAAAAACCAGACAGAGTGGTTTTAAGCAATAATTTAAAATAAACTGTGATATTAAATTTTAAGATGTGTTTGTAGTTTTTTGTTTTTCGTTTTGTTAAAAAAAAAATTTTTTTAAGTGCCAATGTTTACACATATGTTTTAAAGTTTGTTTAAATATAAAATCCCACAATTTTACGATCCCTTGA
This sequence comes from Gymnosoma rotundatum, assembly GCA_916610165.2. Taxonomy (NCBI): domain Eukaryota; kingdom Metazoa; phylum Arthropoda; class Insecta; order Diptera; family Tachinidae; genus Gymnosoma; species Gymnosoma rotundatum. The sequence goes on from OU744340.1 coordinate 72,583,905, forward strand.
AAAAGAAGACAAAAGATCTACGAAACGTCGGGAAAAATTGTAAATAAAAGGCATTTTTATATATAAAAAAAAATTCAGGTCTGAACAGCAAGTAGTTAAAAAACTAAAAAACCAACAAAAATCCGTTGTAACCATATGTAACTCTAGATATATACTAAAGAATATAAGTTATTAACTGGTGCTTATGTAAAGCAAATAATTTAGCTATTTAGTTAATTCTTAACACAATATTACAACAATTAAATTTTCTACCGGGTAATTTTAGCATCCTGCTTTAAATTGGACTGTATTGCTGCCAGTCAACTAGTGTCAATTTATATCAAATTTAACTGCAATGTGCATTTTTCGATTATTCATATTTTTCCGTTACTCGTAGATTATTTGATTTTGCATTATGAACACATGTGTGTCTTTAAAAGGGAAAAATTCTCTTTAAACCAAAAACAAGTGTTTGCAGTGTAAGAAATAATTTTTGAATTCAGTAGACAAATTTCAATATTGAAATAAAATGAACATTGTCGACTTAAAAGAAATTTTTAGTTCCCAGAAAAAGTCAGGAATTTCTTGCTTTTAATGGCCACTATTAACTGCGTTGTATAATCGATTGTATATTGTATTTTACAAGGATCTATTGCGGTACATACTACAGAAACTGTTTTAAAAATATTTTCGTTGAGAATAAGTCGCGCTGTAATATGACAGAACTTGTGAGAACGTTTGAAAAATTGAAGGGGTTAAAAACTGCATGAACAAGTAGGTTATATTTTAGCGGTTATAGTCCTTGGGATATCGCAACAATCTTATAGCTCTGGGAGTCCAACAAGGCCAATTCAGTATCTATAGCACTTCTTTTAAATATGCCTGCGAACTTAGAAATTTAGTCTACCCGAAAGCACATAGAGGATATCCTTAATCGTGATCTTTTGGCAATCTCTAAATGGTATCTAAGGGTTGTGTGCTTTCGCACAGGCGTATGGCTAAATATGACTCCTTATCTGTAATTTTGGGGGATATAGATATTAAGGAATCAGAAACTTTCGATGTTCTTGACATAAAAACTCTATGTGATGTTTGGTGGAACAAGCTTATTTTTCACAAAAGAAGCATTCAAGTGATTGTGTTCTAAAACGGTGTAACAAATACTGCACTCTATTGGATCTCCTTGCTATCTATATCACCTTTATTTTACCAAAAATGGAATGCAACTCTATTGTATAGTCTGGTGCTTCAAAGACTATTTTTGAGTTACTTAACCGAGTGTATGAGAGAGCGTAGAAGCTCATCGATGTAAGCAGAGTATACAGTTCTATTGACTCGATGGATCATAACTGTTTTATCGGTACTACAACGAAATGTGCTCTTATGAAATTAGGGCCCTCTTTCTCGAAAACGGTAGTTTCGTTTGCGCAACACGGTCTTTACTTGTAGTAAGAACGCATTCCTTTGTAATCAATTGGCCAGTGCATTGAACTACGCTATACAGAAAAATTTTGTTTTTAGCCGAACAGTTCGTGTGTGGAATAAACTCTCTGCGGAGGTCTTTCCTGCTTCTTTCAGTGTGCAAAAATTTAATGAAATGTCCACATGCAGTACTTTCCCCTCCACACTGGTCCGAATCTTGTTTATGGAAAACGGTAATTTTTTATTTTGTTTAAAAATAAGGTTTTTTTTTTAATCTAATTTTAAGACCATTCGAGTATAACTAAATTTATATCAACGTGAAGTCAAGACCCCCCCTTTCTTAATCCAATTATTTTTTAAGGGGCTAGAGGCTAAGTCTTATTATTTCAAGATATCAATAATTAAAGTTAAGATATTGTGGTGCAAATAATTCGATTCCACGTCCACCTTAAACTAAATAAAGCAGCAATTTAAAGAGTTGATCATCTCCGTATATTTTAGAACAAGGCTGATTTGACATGGTATACAAAAGCTAAGCTCATACTAACCTGTCTGCACATAATTTATAATAACAAAACTTCCTTCCTCTGTTTTTTTTTGCAAGAGTAACTGAATTTTTGCTATACCGCAGATTGAATCCAAGATTTTTTAAACGTTTCAAACATCACATCAGTTTTAATCTATATAGTTTTTCTCAGGCATTACTACTTTTTATTCTTAAAAAAATATCTTGAGATCATTTACAAAATAAATGGTAATAAATTCGAAACTTCCAAGCTGCTGATTGGATTTATCTATTGCTCGAAACGTCATTAGTGGAAGAGTCAGGTTTAAAAAAAAAGATGGCTTAAGCATGAAGAAAGCTACGGCGCGCCAAATTTCATCAAATCGGAGTTATAAAAAACATAATGTTATCTAAAACAAAAAACTTGAATTATTTTTTCAGTTTTGCCAGAAAATATGATTAAGTATTATTCTCACAATTGATGTTGTTTTCTGCTAATAACTTTTGAGTTTATTATTAGATTTTAATTTTAGATGCTCTAAGTTAGAATGTGGTAGTTATTGTTTCATTATCTATACTTTTTGATCCAGAAAGAGGATGAAAATTAAAAATTACGATATTGACCTTCAAAAAAATTCTTAATTATTTCCTAAAAAAAATTTTTTGTTGATGCCCAGGTGGACATTTGGGCCCACTATACTTAACTTACAAGGCTGACGATATACTCCTCTAAAGACGGAACGTTTCAGATAAATTCAATCGGCAGTTTATAAGTTCGAGATTTATTACTATTTATATTGTGAAAGTCCCCACTGTGCAAAGATCATTCTTAGAAATAAATTTGGCTCAAGCATAAATTATTTCCTTAATTTTATTTTAGTTAATTCTAACAAATTAACTGTAACACAAATTTCGTTAAGTGTTTTTTTTATTTATGATTCAAGGACTTTTAAATGCGGCATTGAGGCCTAGGCCCTACATTAAAGTAAGAGAGTAGGTTTGATAGATTCAATTCTCCCTTAAATACAAGTTATTTTTTGTCTGTAACTTGGTGTGCATTCTTTTGTGTGTAATTTGTACTGCTTGTTGTTTAGCATCATTAAAGCCTTCATTATCTTCATTTTGCAAAATCGTAATTGTCATCATTACTTTTTGTCTATATTCCCATGACATTTAGCTAAGCTGTGTTACCTTATTTTCGGATTTGCCTTCATATTGCTGCCACATACAGTTGCCATTGTTTCGTTGAAAGGTTGTTAAATGTGTTTGGTCAACTACTAAAAATTCATTCCCTCTCTCATAATTATTTATTGTAAAAAAAAGAAAAATTATGTAGCAACGGTATTGGAACACACCATGAAATTGTTGTGCGTCTGTGTTGAGTTTTTGTGCGGATGACGTTAGATGCTTCTGTTTTGTAACACTGTAACCAGATACTAATATGATTTATTAACTTTTGTTTTGTATTTTTAGTCTACTCCTAATGAACTTCAACAATGCAATCATTGATGGATTGATTACATTTTGAATAAATTATTGTTGGGGTTGCTAAATTTAATTTTGATTTTAATTGTTGTATAATCATTTTAGGAAAGATTTTTTATTAAAGGTTTTCTAAGGGTTAGCAATTTACTTTTACTTTTTAATAGGGTTTTACTACTTTTTAATTTTAAATATATTTTACCAAGGAGCATGCCATCTTAGAGTTCATTAAAAATATTTATTTAAAATCATTTTCGCAAAAAGCTTTTTTACAATCATGAAGCTTTATTAGCAGGTTTTCGGTCATCAAAATTTTACATGACATTAATTTTTAGGATTAGAATAAAATCAAGGCGAATGAATTAACAGGCGGTCGTAATAGCACAGCTGATTTTTTTTTCATGTTCAACAATGATGTAACAATTTTCAAATAATTAAAAATTTTTTTTTCAAATAAGTTGAAAAAGTAAAAAATTGTAATTGAGAATGAAACCAACTGGTGCACTTCATTTAAAGCCCCAGATGATGATAGAAGGATATATTAAACGCGTCTTTCTTTTGCCTAGTCAGCTATTTTTGAATCAACGTGGTGCTTTGCAACAACAAAATTACATTGATATTTAATTCGCTTGAATTAAACCTTTATACAAGGTGGTCGCGATGGCGAATTCATTAATTTCGTCGTAAACCCATAATGTCAAACTCTATCTATAAAAAATATTTATATTTTTTCAAATGGTGTTTGACATTAAGCGTATACGGCGAAAATCAATAAATTCGACATCGAGTCCTCCTGTGTTATTTCGCCATGCCTTAATACTATTATTTTTGCTTCAATGATGACCGAGACAAGGTACTATGGAGCTAGACATAGATTATTTGTACGTTTGATTCAACGTAAAACAAGATCTACGAAGTTTTGGCCAATAACGGAGGTACAACCTATTATAAGGCCTGCTGTATTGAAAATACAACTTTCAAAATAAGTAAAATAAATTAAATATTTTTAATAACAAAATACTCATGCACCCTATGATTTCCGGGTGTTTTGTATTCACGTGGCGTAATTTTTAAGTAATCGGTAAAAAACCAGACAAAATATCATAAATTATATAACAGTTCATATCTTTGGATCAATTTGTTTTTCTAACGAGGGAATAAAAGCATAAATAATTCGTAGAAAATAATAGCGTTACCAGGTAATTAGTTTTGAAATAAAGGCGCGCAGTATTATAGCTTTCATTGTGAAAACCTTAATTTTTTCATGAAAATATTTTTTTTTTTGAGAATAACAACAAATTGTTATATTGGTAATTATTATACAGGATTAAACATTTATTGTTCATAACAAATTACTTTAAAAAAAAATTATTTTTACAAATACACAACAAAATCTATTACTTTGAACAAAAATAAAAATATAAAGTTTTCAATAGTGGTTTAGTTAAGCTTTTGTTGGCGTTTTATTAATTTACAGATTTAATCATTTAATCTGGTTCATTAAAATTAAAGTAGAAGAGCAATATAAACAGTAGATAATTGACCATGTATATATATATTTGTTTGAAAATTCCCTAAAGTATAATAATTTAATACATTGAAAAATGGACTTTCCTTGGAGAAAATCACCATTCGACTTAATGCCTACATATTAAGAATAAAGTTAATGTGGAAGCAATCCAAGACCATAAAATTTAACCACGCAAATTTTACAAATCTGTAACCGAGCTTTTTCGCAATCAAGCATACACGGCAGGTAAAACGCTACTCCCTTCTAGGTAAAGTAAATTTTATTATAAAATTATAGCCAAAATAAGTAAGTAAAAACTAAAATAAATGTTGCAATTATAATCTCCGTCAATCAAAAAAAAATCAGTAATAATAATAAAAAAAAACAATATTCTTTCTTGCTGATGACGTACAGCTATAACTAAATTGTTAAAAAGCAGCTATAAATTCTGCTATTAATGAAATAAATTTTGATCTAGATAGAATTTATCAATGGGCATCTGCTAATGGACAATTGGCAAAATACCGGTGGTACTAAAAGGGAATTTGTATATTTCTATTAATGGGACAAAAATTCAATAGGTAAATACAGCAAAATTTGGGCGTTACTTTTAATAGTTCGCTGACATGGTCGGATCACATTAATCAAGCATGTGGCATAATTTATGGGAAGATTAGAACCCTATGGCAGACTCAACACTTTAGAACCATGCGGATAAGGATGACGATTGCCAAAACATATTTAATTCCTTCTCTTTTTATGCCTCTGAGATTTTTGCTGGATGAATATTGTTCGATATGTTTTTGCTTTGAAAAGATTTGATCATATATCACCGTATTTAATACATATCCTTGGCATGCACCTCGATGACTACATTAAGCTTAAAAATCTTATAATACAGACATTCATAAAAATTTTTAAAACGGTAAACGGTATGTAACTTATCTGATTCTTATACTGTAATTTATAAGATAATTGATCTTGTTGCATTAGAAAAACATTCATTATAATAAATAAATAAAATAAATAATAAATAATAAATCCTTTGCAAGTTTACACAAATAAAAATCAGTTAATATCTCCATACAAAAATAGTTTTGATAACACGTTAAAACTAAATAACTGCTTTAAAAACCTTTTAAAGTTTATAAGTAAACGATTCAATTGTAAAAGGCATTTTATTTAACTCAACTTGTTACAGCCTTTCAAAACAAACACAAATATTTTTCAAAAAGTGCAGTAATTAATTTACATAAAAAACTTTTTTGTTTTCTAGCTCCCTAAAATAATTGAATAAGGAATTACCTTCTTTTACTTCTTAAACTGTTTAACATGTAATTTCCATCTCAAGCCAGGCGTGCAACAAAAATAAAAACAAGAAACAAAAAAAAACAAAGATGAAAGGCAAACTAAAAGAAACAACAAATTGTTGCTTAAAATCTAATTTCAAGTAATTATTTTAAAAAAAGCACAAACAAAAGCCAAATTAGATGTTTGTAAAGTTTTATACAATTGTTAAAGATGGATGTTACAGAGGAAATTTACCATATTTATGTGAAACCTCTGTGCTTACCCAGGTAACAATATTTGGTGTTAAAGATATTCAGAAGCATTATCAGACAAAATAACGCAGATAAGTTGTCTTAATTTTTTTTTTTTTTTTTTTGAGTAAGCATTTTTTCAATTGCAACCTTCAAACTGCTTTTTGCTTCCATTAGAGCCCAATTAAAATTGGAACCATAATTATCACCGATATTGATTTAACATACATTATGCATGCACCGCGAATTGTGGCCAACAATCTGGCAATACTTTTCATTGTACCATAATTGTGGTAGTGGATGTGGTTGTAATTGTAACTTTTTATCATGGTAAAATTAAACATCATAAGAATGTAATGCACAAAATTTTGGATCGTCATCAGCATTCTTCACATCTATGTACCTTAAGTTGTGTACATTGTAAACATCATTTATTTAACCAACTAATTTTGTAAATAAGAATACGATAAATATTAAATCAATATTAGTGTAGGTAGACGAAGTCCCCATACAACCCAAAGCATCCTTTGTTGCTAACCATCGGCTTAGTCCGAATGCAGCATTTATTTTTATTCTTTCAATTTATCAACAAATTATGCAGAATAACTGAACTGTTTTTAAATAATATAAGACCTTTATTCGTTATTAACGCTTAACTGATGCCATGTGGCACTTTCGCTTACTGTGTATGGCGTTAATATACATACTATTTTATACCCTTCACCACAAAAAGCGGAAAAAGGGTATATCCAAGTTTGTGATTCCGTATGTAATTTCTACAATATCCATTTTCGACCCCATAAAGTATATATATATATTCTGAATTCTTAGGCAAAGCCTAGTCAATTGACCGACCTTCGTCTGTCCGAGCGTGTTAGTGCCGGGGCAAACTTAATTTCACAAAAAAAAAAAAAAATATGTCATTCGATCAGATAAAGTGTCGAAAGGGGTGCTATTAAAAATTAGCATGATCCGTCTATATCCTTCGAGGCAGCAGGCAAAACACCACGCCTACCTCAAGTTTTTTCATGTCATTTGGATAAATAAAGTAACTCCAATCAAAAAAAATAAGAAGTTATATGGGCCGAAAGATAATTAAACAATAAGAAAAAACCTAAAGTGAATAAAATTGGCGTTCGCCGCCTCCGAGTTACCGAGTTTTGAAATTTTCAAATTTCTTAAAATATCAATTTGGGTATCATTTTAAAGCTTTGGAAGAGATCTCTAAGAAAATACTAAATTCTTAACCCATTAAGAGCCGATGTCATTTTATGTAAAATTATAAATATGCATTACCAACATAATTTATAATTTTTTTTTGCTTTTTTGATTGGAGTTACTTCACTAAACTAGATTTACATAGATGTTGAATAGTATATAAGATTCGGCATAGCCGCAAATAGCACTTTCACTTATTATTACTCAAGCTGAACGATTTAAGAAGGAAGATTAGATTACTTTCTTGAAAAGTAATATACTTTACAAAAAATATTAGATTTAAATCAATGTTGTTATCTGATTATACATAACATATGTACGAGAAGAAGGATTTTTTTCACCCTTAATAAAAAAATGTTAATACATGAAATATCAATCGAAGTTGCATTATTTTTTAAAATTTTTTGGGTTACTTTCCCAATGACGCGTCGTTATTCAGTGCCATAACATTTTCGCAAAAAATTCCAGTATATTTCGCAGCAAGCTGTGACCACCAAACCCATACAAGAACCAATTTCTAAGCCAAATAAATGTTTAATTTAGTTTCAGATTGATATTTAAGCAAATTTTTATTATATTGAATTATTTATTTAACTTACTTTTATATTAAATATGTAATTATTATAATTATTTGTCTATGCCTCTATTACGGTTAACTACTTTTAAAAATTTTGGTCGTCTTGATAAATTCGCATTGCCATTCTCAACGCAAATCATGGATGACTTTTTAGTTGCATTAACTATTTTTGGTGGTATTGTCATTCACAACTGCTCACAAGTTTAGTTGACAAAAACGATTAATATACCCAACTGCATATTAGTAGTTGGGTCTTTGTACGTACGTTCAATATTAAGTTCAAAACAAGTAAGAATGCTATATTCGGCTATGACGAATGTTATATACCCTTCATCATCTATGTAAATCTAGTTTAGTGAAATACCTCTAATGAAAAAAGCAAATATTGGGGTGACAGAGAATAAAAAAATTTAAAAAAATTGGTACTGCATATATAAATTTACATATAAATATCTGCTCTTGATGGGTTAAGAATTTTTAAATAATTTTAGTATTTCCCTAAAGATGTCTTCAAAAGCTTTTAAACGAGCGCTAATTTCTTCACTTGATGTTTTATTCTCATTTTTTAATTCTCTATCGACCCATATATTTTTTTTTTATTAGACTTACTTTGTTGCTCCAAATGACTCGAAGGACATGATTGATTGATTGGTATATTTTATTTTTTGTAAAATCAAGTTTACCAAGGCAAACACTACCACGGACGGACGGACAGACATACAAACGGACATCTCTCATACTTTATGTGGTCGGAAATGGGTATTGTAGATATTACACACGGAATGACAAACTTAGTTGTACCAATTTCTACTTTTTAGTGTGAAGAGTATAAAAATGGAGATTTTTAGTAAATAAATTTGTTGCACTTAATTTTACAATTTCTCAGCAGTGTATTTACAAAGCTTCAAAAATTACGACCAATTTTTAGAAATTTGTTTAGCGTATGGAAAAAAAAATTCAGAGATTGCTCGTGGGAAACCAAAATGACCAAGAATCATTGCAAGAACTTAGGGAAAGTATTCGCAGAGGAATTTAATATTAAATAAAACTGCAAAAAATAATTTTACTGTAATTGTAAACTGAAATTAGGTCAATTTTCATTCATTTATATATTTTAAATATTTTTACTTTGCCGTTGGAAGTTCAAGAGGATCGGATTTATAGCGGATTTTCACCTTGTACATAGTACATCTGATTTGGCTTCGTTGTCATTTTCATAAAAAAATCTACACATACATCTGGTTTTCTGTTAAACTGGACATTTGAAGTTGGTAACGTCTTCACAATTTCAATTAAAATCTGTTTTATTTTATGTATTATGAATCGTTAAGGGTACCACTTTTAAATTTTAAAAAAAGTTCCTATCACTATACCTCCCAAAGGCAAGAAGTAATACAAAAAGGAATCTTAAAACTAAAGGGTGTCCCAATATTTTAATTGATGTATATGGCTATATTTTTGAACAGTTGTAGGCGGGCGGTTGAAATTTACAAGGAACCTGTGTAAAATTTGAATTTGGAAATTGAAGGGTATCCCAATATTGATGTTATTTGATGTTTCTAGCCAAACTTTTTAACCGTTGTATCAGACAGATTAGACCTCTCTTGAAATTTGTTTTTTGCAAGAATTATTTTAACAAAACAGAGGACCGGAATTTTGTGCAAACTATTCTCCTTACTAAATTCTAACAGTTTTATTTTTTACAAAAATTTCTTATTTTAAGCTTAATTAAACACCTTTATTAACCATTAATAAGAATTTTTATTCACAAACGTTTAATAACGCAAAATTAACTATGAAACGGTTTTTATAATATTGTAGTTTTATGTTGGCAACATCATGTCATATTATGTGTCAATTTACGTTTAGTGATATATACAATAATGAACCAAATATTCAAACAATGTTTTATAATTAAAGAAGAATATTTAAATCAACAATAATATTATTTGACATAACTTAAATTATCATTATTTTATTATTATTTATTGTTTTATATCAGAAAAAAAAATTAAAATAATATAAAAAATTCTGTGAAACCTTTTTTTTTATAAAATGATTTACTGATCATCACTATATTATTATGTTTATTTATGATACAAATTTGTGAATTTTTTATTTACTATTTTATTTTGCAATGCTTTAATTATGAAAGAACAGTTAATTAAATTACGATATTTTCTCTATTCTAAACATATGTTTCCCAAATATTAATAGTTAATTTGATATTTATTACCTGGAAGCGTATCGTTTTTTTAATTGCAATATTGTGCAAAACAGATAAAGTGATAACTAAGTTTTTTGCATTTGGAAAACTAATTGTAAGTCCATCTAACAAACCACGAAAACGCTTCTTCTCAACCCCAAAATAATTTGGGCGCTATTGTATTTGATTTCATTTGCATTTTGTGGTCTTCAATGGTGTAAATAAATACATATAGTTGTAATTTATATCCGGCGTTACCTAACAAGCGTCCTCTTAAATCGCCATTTTTAAAACGCTGCTTGATAACAGATTTATTAAAGATTCGGCAATCATACGTGCTGCCTCTCCATCTTGCAACTGAACCTAAAATATGTTTCGTAAGTACCTACAATTATTCGCTTCGCATACATACCTCTCTTCGTCCCCAGCAACGAAAAGCCACCAAAACCTGTAACTTGGCTGAAGTTCCACAGCTTCATTTATCTAATTCTATTTTATCCTTGGCCATGCTTATAATTTTTGAGCCATTTCCTTATTAAACCTATATCTTGAATTAAATAGATGGTTAGGTAATTGAAACGGATCACTTATCCTTCAAAAGTTTTAGGGCAAGAGTATCTGCAATAATTTTCTATTTTATGAAATATTTGCATTAATATATAAGTTAAATTTATTATATTCGTTGTATTTTTTTTTTTTTTGTTATTAACCTCTAATTAAGCAGTTTAAAATTTTTGTGAATAAGACTGTAAATGTTTAGTGGGTATATGTATATAGTGAGTGTTTATGTATGCATGTAAATATGTGTCGGTATATATATTTTGTGTATGGAGAAATGTGTGTATAATTAGGTTTTAACATCTGTAAAGTCAAAGACTTCTAAGTAGTAAAACAAAAAGCTAATTAAACCAACAAAGTCTTGAAATATCAAAGAAACTAATTATAATGTATGAATAAGTGCAATTTCATTTTACATGCACTTAATTTAAAATTACATACTGCAGCATTTACAAGAAATTGGTTAAAACTTAAAATTATTTTCCTTATAAATAATTGTCTAATAGCAAAATGTTTGCGCTATGAATGTAATGAATCTCATATGATTTATGAAAATCGAGCTTGAGTATATATAAAAAATCTTACGTTTATGTGTTGAAAGCGATATTGGCCACTTTAGGTTTTAATGTACAATCTTACTGGCAGCAGTGGTCTTTTTAATGATGAGAATCTCAAGATTTCTTAAACGACTTAAACAACTTTTTAAACTAAAATTCAGCAGAAGCAAGCAATGTTCCCTTCATTAATGATATTTTTTATTACTTTAACACTTCTTGCTTAAGTTTTATGCAGTTATTTGTGAGTCATGCAAAAAAAGTCAACATTCTTTTAGATTAATAGTTTTAATTTAACCAACAAAAGATTCCTCCCGTTGTCTGCCTTTAATGTTTGTTGTTGTCCCACAATTTAAAATTCTCTTTGTTATTAGACACTATGAAGTCTGTGTTATATTGTCTAAAGAAAAGATACGAAATGGTAAATATTTTACGTGATTAAAATGACCACTGCTATTGAAGAGAATAAATTCAGTTTTTAAAATGCATGTGTTTTCTTTAACTGAATCCTCACATGGTTGAAATGTATCTAAAGTTTGATTGGATTTTTCTGGTCAAGTCAAACGAATTTTGATAACTATGCGTCCCAGAAGGAAACGGGCTTTAACCTGTGTTCACCTAAAAATTTCCAAAAAAGTCGTTTTTCTTTTATATGAAAAACTTTAAATTCAGTTTACCTATCAACTTATTAATTCCCCACCTTGGCTTTGCCTGCTAATATTTCATCACTCGTGTAATCGTTAATATTGATTAATTGTATGATGGATTAGAAATAAAACAAACGTTTTATATACTGAAATATTTTCATCTAAAAATAGTGGTTACGCTTATTTGAACAAATACTTTCTCCCTTTGAACTGACCTTAAGTTAAAGTGTGCCAGCAGTAAACAATTACACAACTTTAAGAAAAAAAAATATTTATTTGATTAAACATTTTTATTATTATCCTCAATATGGGGTTTGTAGCCTTCTGTGTTCTATTTTTTGTTTTTCTTCTCTGTGAATTTTTTTCTCAAATTTCACTTTTTAATGCTTCTTTTTTGTTTATTCTAGGATTTCTTATTTTTTTTTGCTTCTTGAACAGAACTTGTAAGTTTTTATTCAAACCATTTTTTACCCATCAGGTGGTCCCTGGCTTTTTTTTAATTAAGAAATGTTGTTTGATTGTTGTTTTTAATTAAATTAAATACCGCAAAACAAAAGGAAAGCAAGGAATCAAAAGACAAAGGAAAAAAATGGTCATGAATAATGTGCAGATGGGAGGAGGGCAAGACACAAAAACAAATAATAATAATAGAAATTACACGTTTTTTAAGTGTAAATAATGGTTCTACTTAATTACTTTGATTATTTGATTGCCCGTTTTCTCTCCGTAGAAGTGCATGACTCACAAACAACTTGAATGAAGTATTTAAAAGTTGAAAAAAGAACAAACTGGTTAAATTGAGTGAAAAGAATATTTTTTGTATAAAAGTTATAAAAAAGGTTTCTATTCCAAAAAGGCACGGTATTTATGGACGGAAATAATTTACCGAAAAAGTATAAAATTTAATAAGCTAAGTTTTGTTTTAATTAATTTCTTATAAATTTAACCAAGAAAACTTAGGTATTTTATCTCATTGTGTCCAGTGGCCTAGTACGGATTCAATTTCATGGATGGTTAAGAGCTTGATTAATATTTTGTAATTGAAATCAGTTTCTGCGATTGTCCCAAAACTTATTTATCTAATACGCCAAGTAAAATGTTTGAAATTGTTAGTAAATTCAGGAAATCATTGACAATATGTTACGTTATTAGATGGAGAACTTTTTCTTACACAAAAAAAAAACAACATGATTACAAACTATGAGTGCTATATTTGGATATGGCGAATCTTATATACCCTTTACCGTTTATGTAAATCTAGTTTAGTTTAGTAACTTCAATTAAAAAAGCAAATATTGGGGTGACAGAATTAAAAAATAAAAATAAAAAAATTAATAATAATTATACATATACGAGTATGTAATTTTAAATAAAAATGTCATCCGCTTTTAATGGGCTGATCACATTTTTTAGTATTTTCTAATAGATCTCGCCAAAAACTGTCAACTGCTACGTATATTGATATCTTAAAAAATATGATGCACTATCTTACTTTTCTACTAAAAGTTCAGCAACTCATAACTTGAAAAATATGGGCGTGCACCCATGTTTTCACTTTATATTTTTTCTTTTAATGAAATTCTCTATAGCTCCACATATTTTTTCACTAAACTAGATTTATTTCAAATACTATGAAGAAATTAGATGCAGGGGTCCTGCCTTTCCCGCTGCTTTGAAGGAAATAGACCTTGCTGATTTTCAATAGCAACATTTTTGAAACTATGTCTGATCGACTGGCCTATTTAAATTTTCCCTAGCTAATCTAGTTCCTTGGCAAAGTTGATTTCAACTCGAACACGCACGAACAGTAGGGCAGTATAGTATAGTATATATTTATTTCCAAAAATTTTAATGATTTACATGTTTTCTTAAAACTAATTTTAATTAATTATTTATTCCTTACATACTAGCGTATTTTACAAGGACTTGTCAAGTTATTCTATAGAAGTATTTGCAGCATGGCTGCTTATAATAATATTAAAGTTAAGTTTACTCTAGGTACAACATTTGTTTTAAAATTTCCCCAAAAAAAGGTAAATAGGGAGGCATTTGTGCTTAATTCTAATATTAAACTAAACCTTATAGTAAGGCAGGAAAGAAGAAAAAATAGCGTTATATACAAAAGAAAATAAAGTTATATACAAAAGAATAGGAATAGCCTATTGGGCGGTGTTATACACCACATTTTCTATATCTAAGGTATTTATTCTCCTATGGTAATATAAGAGGTTTGCACTTTCATATAGGAGGCCAGCTCCGTTCAATGTCATAAGGTCTATCGGTGATAAGTAATTAGACAATCGTATGGTCCTCAGATTGTTTGCGCTTTCAAAGCACTGTCCAAGAAGACTGTTTTCAAGGGATTGAGCCCTCTCAAGAAATTTTATAGCCGACCCTACCATATACGAGTCAATTCTATCGAAGCCTATTGCTTTGTATATTGATTTGCAAGATGGCTTGCGGTAGATGCCATCAGGCCCCTGCTTACACCGTAAGCCAAGGCAAGTGACCATAATTTTCCTCTACCATTTCCTTAGTCTTTCCATCTGAGCAGAAGAAATTCTGGACCAGACTGGGAAGGCATAGGATATGAGAGGTCGAATTATCTGGCGATAAACAAGGAATCGGATTTTCCTATCGAGTCCTCCCCTATATCCAAGAATAGATCGGTATGCGGCATATGCACGCCTGCCGCGCTCCAAGACAAAGTCTATGTGGCGATAAAACTCAAAATTTTCATGGAAAATTACACCAAGGTATTTCATCCTGTCCGAATCCCTGATGAGTTCGCTGCCTATACTAAGAGTTGGTATGAAAGATCTGCTATTGGGATATAAGAATTTACGCTTGCCCTTTATCATTACTGCCTCGGTCTTATTCATATTTAAGTGAAGCCGCCATTTAGCAAAGTAGGGCTCCAGTCGAGTCAAGTAGTTGCTAACTCTTCCGTTTACACTACGAGCGAGGGGCCCAGAAGCTGCAATGAGTATATCATCTGCATACATTAACAAAATATCGCCGTCAGCCGGTTTAGGTATATCAGCCATAAATATATTATAAAGTACAGGGCCAAGCAAGGATCCCTGTGGTACTCCAGCACTAACAGATTTTTCAATCGATCGAGTTCTGCCTATTCTAACGCCAAAAGTCCTATCAGATAGAAAATTGGAGACGATTTTACACACACTTCTATCGAAGCCCATGTCCATCATTTTAAAAACAATGCCATCCTGCCAAGTGGTATCAAAAGCCTTGGCAAAGTCTAAGCTAACCGCAATTGTAGGATATCTTTTGTTCAGACCTTTGGAAACATAGTCTGAAAAAACCATCAATGCATGCGAGGTTGAGTGTCCTTTTTTAAATCCAAACTGACAATCTGGAAGAATATTGCAGTCTGATATTTTGTCCGTGATCTTGGAATGAATAAAGAATTCTAACAACTTTCCAAAGGGAGATAGGAGAGAAATCGGCCTATAGTTGCTGCTCTGCCTTGGGTCAGATTTGGGTTTCAATATCGGAACTATTAATGCCCTTTTCCATGCTCTCGGAAAGTATCCCAAGTTCATGCAGTGGTTCATTAGAATTGCCAGAAATCCCCAGGTATCCCGACGAGTTCTCTTAAGTACTAGATCAGGAATTTCATCCCAACCACTCGACTTTTTGTTTGGTCTTCTCCTTAAAGTTTCGCCAATGGCTTCCGCTCTAATCAGCTGGTTGCTGATCGAGCCTCTACCATCTGCGGTAGTAGTCCTATCAAAAACCATCATAGGTGTCCTATCCTGTAAAGTGGAGACTCTACTTGCGACGGTTACTGCAAAAGAATCGGAACCTATTTCATACTCGTGCACGCTGTGGAAATGATCTACCAGTAGATTAGCCTTCCCTAAGTCATCAGATACTATTGAGCCATCCGCAGTGATCAGATCGTGGATGACAACATTTTTACTTAAACCAGCCGCAGACTTTAAAGATCTATATGTCCTATCATTCAGTCTAATGTTGCTTAATTTTCTCGTCCAGTTTTCGCGCTCGTAAACTGCAATAGCACCCTGTATTATTCTATCTAGGTTTTTTACTTCTGCTTTAAGTGTAAGACGACGTCCTGGGTCCTCACATCTTTGAACTATACGGCGCAATCTCTTTTTTTCATCAATAAAATGAAGTATGTTAGGTGGTAGCTTCAAAAGCCCTTTTCTTCCAACTAGTACCTTAGGAGTAGTAAGTTCCATAGCATTCTTAAAGGCATATGTCATTGACTCTATACATTCGTCAATCTCCGCTTCGGACACGTTCGTATCTACTGGTAGCGTACAGTCGGCAAGTTCCCGGGATAGAATCGCATTAAATCTTGCCCTGTCCATCTTGTCAAAGTCTAACCTTGTTGGTCGTATTCTCCCAACACAGTCCGCAATGCCAAAAACTGCTTCCACAGCGTTGTGATCAGATTCAAAATCAAGGGTTTTAAGCCCATTTCCCAAGATTATGGGAGACATGCCAACAGAAGTTATCATTATGTCTATATATGAAGATGAAAAGGCCGTAGTTCTTGTCGGGCCATCAGTGGGATGAATTTCTAGGTTCGGATTCGCTAATAGTAAACTATGTAGCAACCGACCACTTGTGTTCTCCAGGGAATCCCCCCAATACGGATGCCTAGCATTTAAATCAGCTCCAACTACCACTGCCCCAGTATTGGCTAGGTCAAAAACAGGCCTAATATCAGAGGCTGACATTGTCGCTGTTGGTCTACGATACATCGACACTACAGTTATAGAGGACCCATTTATTCTGTGAATGCGCACAATCGTGTTCTCCAAAGTTCCAGTGTCAACTATTACCCTTTCACATGAAATACTATCCTTCACTAGAACCGCCGTCCCTACGAACAGTAGGGCATCGCTCAATCAGAATATATATACTTTATGAGGTCGGAAATGGATATTGTGAAAATTACAAACGAAATGACAAACTAAGTTATACCCTTTTTCGACTTTTTGTGGTGAAGTGTTTCTCAATTATGTAGCCGTCATTTGTGTTTTGACAAATTGTAAGATTTAAGGGGAAGATGGCAGTCAGACACATTACTGTTATTCCGCTGTTCGGCTTAGTGTTACTTACAAAAGCACTAGCAAAAAACAGCGAAATAAGAAGACTCTTCTAAAAAAATTAAAATTTTATTGTTTTAAACCAAGTGAACTCATAAGACATAATAAAAATGCGTGTAAATTTCACAAATTCTGTGCGTTGTTTTTCTTGTGAAATTTTAACTAACTACATGTTCATTAAGCAGAATTTTTGTATGAAACTAATACGAGGGCTGCTCTATATATTTCTGGCCTAATAGTGAAAATGCGAATATTTATAATCAAAAATGGTTTTATTGTTTTTCAAAGTATTCTCCAGCATGATTTATAGACTTTTGCATACGCTCAAACCACTTGTCGAAGCACTTTTTCCACTCCGATTGAGACATCTCTAAACATGGTTTTTGAATACATCAACAGCTTCTTCTGACGACGAAGATCGATGACCACGCATTTTTTTCTTGATGTGCGGAAACAAGAAGAAGTCATTAGGTGCCAAGTCAAGGCTGTACGGCGGATGACCCATTGGCCGGTCAAAAAAGCTCTGGTTTGAGCCGATGTGTGAGAGCTCGCATTGTCATGGTGAACAATGATTCGTCTTCTCTTGTTGGTTTTTCGAATTTCTCCGATGAATTCAGGCAAACAAATTGTAGTGTACAACTCAGAAGTGTCCGTCCTACGTTGCTCAAGCTGAACAGTCGCCACATGACCAGTTTTCCCGAAGAAACAGGCGACCATTTGCTTCGAAGTGCTTCTTCCACGAACAACTTTCGTTGGATTTTGCTCGTTTTTGAAGACCCACACGGTCGATTGTTGTTTCGTTTCGAGCTCATACGCATAGATCCATGTTTCGTCACCTGTGACGATCTTATAAACGTTTTTTGAAGCACCGCAAACGTATTTTTGCAACATTTCTTTGCACCAATCGACACAAGCCTTTTTTTTGAGCGACTTTCAAATTGTGCGGGATCCAACGAGAACAAACCTTTTTTACGGCCAGGTGTTCATGCAGTATCGAATGTATGCTAGTGGAAGAAATGTCCAAGGATGTCTCTATCTCTCGGTATGTCGCATGTCGATCTTGCGTTATGAGTTCACGCACGGCATCAGTGTTCTAAGGCACAACAGCCGTTTTTGGACGACCTTCACGGAATTCGTCTTTGAGCGATCTTCGGACACGATTAAATTCATTATACGAATTTTTCACAGTGCTATAGGATGGTGCTTCATCGCCATACAAAGATTTAAGTTCATCAATGCACTCTTGTCGTGATAATTCACATCGATAGTTGTGAAAAATGATGGCACGAAAATGTTCACGAGTTAATTCCATTTTTTTCTATATTAATTTTTTCAAGTCACTGTAAACAACACAAATAATGGTCGTACGTCAAAACGTTTTGAGTACGATTATGCTTAAAAATGACAAACTTTCCAATGGAAATGTCAGATTGCACTTGGCAGCACTCAGTGTTGCCAAGCCAGAAATATATATAGCACCCCTCGTAGATTTTTTAACAATACTTTTAAAAGAAAGTTGTGAAAATTTTATTGATAGTCATTAATTTGAATAAATCTCATACAGATTTTAATATAAATTAAGTTCAATTAAACTTATTGGTTGTTGACTTCCTCTGTTCTTCACCTCTCTGGTGGTCCACCTTACTAACAAAACGTCAAGATGCATCTTTAATTCTTTTACTTTTTTCGTAACATTCAAGAAGAGACAACAGGACCGAGAAAATTTTTCAAGAACATCGATAACGCAATTCTCTTACCAAAAGCAATACTAAACAAAAAATTATTAAAAATAAAAGAAGCTAAAAATAAAGCTTAGCAAGTAAATTAGAGGCAGACGTGGTGTTTTGCCCGCTGCCTCGAATGACTTGGACCGACCTTGCTGATTTTCAATAGCAAAATTTTCGACTCCATGTCTGATCAATAGGCGTATATAATTTTTCTCTAGCTGATCTAGTGCCTCGGCAAACTTGTTTTTTACACTAACACGGACTGACAGACAGACATTGGTCAAACGACTTCGCTATGCATAAGAAGTCAGAGTGTCGGAAATGGATATTGTAGAAATTAAAACCGAAATCATAAACTTAGATATACCCTTTTTCGACTTTTTGTGAAAAGGGGTTGGAAATTTATCTATCAGCAAAGAAAAAATGAACGCTTTAAAAATTAAATAAATTTTATTGGTTAAAACATAGAAAAAAAATTTCTGCAAATAATGAGACCCCAACAAAACATATGTTATCTCTTTTATATATCAAAAACACTTTTACAAAAAACTTTTAGGGTTGAGTACCGAAGAAGTTAGACATAATATTTTCGTGTAGCACCTGCACTTAAATGAATGCAGTTACTGCTCTCGCATATAAAAATTTCATATATATTTTAATTTTTAAACTAATTAAGAAAGAAATATTATTTATAGACTTTTTGTAAATAATTTGAAAATAATACTAAAAGTAGTTCAACTTATACATACAAAAAATTTAAAAATTTTTGCATAACTTTTTTTATTAGAAACTTGTGAAACTCCTAATAAACATTAGAAATTTTCAACTATTTTTTTGCAATTGAATTTTTTGTTTTTTTCGCTATATAAAACTAAAGTGAATGGTGGTTAGTTAGAGAATTTATACAAATTACTGACACTTTAAATTCTAATACTAGTTAATAGATATTTGATACTGTGCTGGCAGATGCTAAAACTCATAATAAATGAAGTAAAACTGTTAAAAACCAACTGCCTTTAAACGGGTTCAAATCATACATATGAGTAATTAATTAAATGTACTAAGTAATTGCCAATTTCATTAGCATTGAAAGATAAATAATGCTAATGACTATTTGGCATTATCATTATTTTCACTAATGGTAATGCTTTTTAATAAAAAGGTTTCATTGATAATTAATTAAAAAAATTAAGTCATTATCATTAACGAATAATTAAATGGTTTTAAAACATTACCATTAATTAACGTCACTCCTTATCTATTAAACTAAATAAACACCCTAAAGTGTAGTAGGGAATAACTAGAAACCGGCCTTTTTAGCACAAAATTTTTTGAAACGTGTATGTTTCAACATTCTAAGGAAAAATGGGACACTGTAGGAACATACTTTTGTTTTCGTGTGAGTAATAGGGGTGTTAGATGACTTTAGATTTAAGATATCAAGATTTATACCCATCCTACCTAAAACTAATAAAGTTTAAAATTTGCAAATATAGAACCATCTACAAAAGAGTGAAGGTTTATTTGTTTTATGCATAGTTCTTTTTAAGCTTCTGTAAATATATTTATGTTTCATAAAAACAAATATTTTTTATTCAATTGTAATTAGTAATTAAACTATTTCATTGAAATTTCATTACCATTATTAAAACAATCATAAATAAATTAAAATCTAATTCATTTACTTTGTTCGTGCTTGATTCCTTCAAATATAAATATTTCGTGATATTCTCATGAAATATTTATTATTTTCAACTAAACTACAAAATGAAATGTATTACTGCGGGGAAAGCATATCCATATGGCCATTTCGCTACTGCTCATATACAGATCATCAGTGAATTCTACCCAAATTTTGTATAGAAAAACAGAAAGTCTTATATCAAAAGCCAAATTGATTAAATGAGAACTCCATTGAATCAATAAGACAGAAGACAATAACAACTCAAAAATGTTCTACACAAAAACACAGCAAACATTTAGTAACTATTTTTATTTTTTCTTTCATTTTTCTGTTTTTCTATACAAAATTTGGTTTGCTGTTTGGCCATATGGATATGCTTGTCCCGCAGTAATACATTTCATTTTGTAATTTCGTTTAAAATAATAAATATTTCATGAGAATATCATTTGAAGGAATCAAGCACGAATAAAGTAAATGAATTAAATTTTAAAAGATTCCAAATAATAAAATTTTTCATTTCGTTAAATTAAAATCTTTATTATTAGATGGCAGTTATATTTTTTCAATTACCAGTATTTCAAACAATGCCAATGAAATTTCAATGGCAAAATTTAAAAAAATGTAACAAAATGTAACATTAAATACTTTAAAAAATGCCATATTTTTAAAGAGAACATTTTCAATATTTGTCCCAGTTGAGCCACTAAATAAAACTTTAAAAAGAAATTGTAAGTGAGAGCTGAGTACCCAACCAAACACTTCCCTTGTTAAGTACTAAAAAATTATGTGTCCTCAATAGCATAAAATAAAAACAACTCACAACTCAAGTATTTGTCCTTTCAACCCTTTTGCTCATTCACAAACAAAAACTAATAAAAATTCATGGCACACAAAACAAAAAAATAGACGAAAAATAAACTGAAAGTGTTTGGTGTAAAAGTTTTTAAAGTTGAAATTACCAAAATCACAAGTTACTACAAAAATAAAACAAAGACAATAAATTCCTATACTACATCATGCTGAGATTTTATATAATTTTTGTGGAGTATCCCTTTCGCATTGGCACGTATTCATGACACCCTCATACCACAAACGTACAACAAAAACGAAATAAAAGGTAACAAAATAATTTTTCATTTCATTTAGAAAATATTTTAAATTAATTTATAGCATTTGTTGCCACTTTACAAAATGTGTCGTCCATGGTGAATAAATGAAATCTGTATTCAAATCTTTTTAAATGAGAATTTGTGGTTTTATGGAAAATCCTCAACAAAAATGAAGGAGATTTAGTTGTTTTTTTTTTGTTATTTTTCTTCTTTATGATATCGTATATAAATTGCACATTCATTTCTATTTACTCAAGTAAAACATTTACGTGTTGGCTTAAGTTTAAATGTTCGTTGCAACAGAAATTCAAGATGGTGATACGTTCAATAATGTATGAACTCTGCAATATAAGTATTTGTTTGCTTGTATATTCTCTCAATATTCCTAAATGTCAATTAAATGTCAAATTTATACCCCTTTTATTTGGCATTAACTGTAACGCAGTTGACCCAATTGATGTCAATAAATTATTTAGTAGTCATTACAATTAAATGTAACACAAATTTGCATACACACACATACATATTTGCACATTTAACAAGTTAAACTAAAATTAGGATTTGATGTTTAATGAAACACCATTCAAATGTAATGGAGACACACTTCATTATGTACGACCATAAAATTTGCATAACACTTGGTATTTAATAAATTAACATTACAGTGTGTTCGCAGAAATAAACAAAGATTGGATATATACTATAATATAATAATTTCCTATCTGGTTGTTTACAGCCCCTAACAAAAAGGGAAAACTGATTACTTTAAAATGATATAAGATGAACTGAGTGTTTCTGGCTTTTTTTTTTTTATTTTAGAGCTTCGCAATAGAAATAATAGCTCTCTTCATTTATTATAATTATTAATAGCTTATTGCATCCAACATTGCGTAGGTCTAATTTTAGGGCTTTTCTAGCCACTGAACAATATAATTTAGTCTAATGATTTTTTGTTTGTTTATGACCAGATTTGTAACAAATGGAATAAAAAACTTATTCCATCTTTTTCCCAACGTTTCGTCGGGTTTTTCCGACTTCTTCAGGGGAGTATTTTTATTACTAATTATTCTAGTGACAAATTACAAGAAATAGTTGATATTTATATTTTAATTATGATCTTAATAGTTATGATTCTACTAACATTTTTAATTTACATTATTTAATAAATAATTAGGTAATGAAGTTTAATTTGAAAAATGTATGCATAATGAATAATCAATTAAATAATTAATTATTAATTTAATTTTTAAACATTTTTAGAAAGAAAAATTATTTACAAATGTATGCGGACATTTTCCAAAAAAATAAGAAAAATTAGACGCTAGCAGAATGAAATACAGCATTACCTGGACCGCCACATCAGCAGTGTTGCCTAACGGCGGTTTCCCGCTAGATCTGGTGGTTTTTTGCTATTAAAAGCTGGAAGTTTGAAAAAAAACCGCTAAGTGGTTTTTTTAACTGGGAAAATTTTAAATTGCGGGTTTTTAGCGTTTTTTAAGCTACAACAAGTTTTGTTTGTTATAAAGCAAACTCAACTATGTATTTGTAATCTTTTATATAAATATATAGATTTTCCATTTGTTCCTTGTTTTTTTTTTAACTGTCAAAACAATTAACCCA
Organism: Gymnosoma rotundatum; assembly: GCA_916610165.2. NCBI lineage: Eukaryota > Metazoa > Arthropoda > Insecta > Diptera > Tachinidae > Gymnosoma > Gymnosoma rotundatum. The sequence continues at coordinate 72,607,349 of OU744340.1, forward strand.
AAAGTAAATAACGAAATATATTTTAATTAGGCCAATAAAAAATTTTTCTAACTAATGGAAACTGTCATTTTAGATTACCAAAAAATCGGGATATTTTAGAAAAAACTAATAAATTATCAGCAAATAACTCTATATTTGCAACAACTGGATTATAGTTCGGAAATAATCGAAACAATTTTAAATTAGCTTAATAATATACATAAATTCTATAAAATGGAATAATCTAATGGATACTACATATTTTTGGAAATAAAATTTTTAAAGAGCTAGCTGAGTTAGCCTTGTGATTATTTTGCATGCCGTGGTCTAATGCAGAAGTGCAACGAGTTTTTAGTCAACTTAATATAGCTAAATTAAAGCTCAGAAATCGATTGTAAACCAATATAAATATAAATGCTATTTTAGTATGTCAATTCCTCAATTTTTTATTTGCCTCTTTATAATTACTTTGTTGCTTTAGATATGATCTCTGTCGGCATAAAAAATACTTCTACAATTATAAGGCTCTAAACTTAATCGGATCTTCTAATATTTATTTAAGTTCTCAAAACGAAGCTTATATATATAGATAATCAATATCTCAACTAGAGATGAACAATTATTTGCCATATTCATAGTGAAGTAACTCTAATAAAAAAAAACAAATATTGAGGTTACAGGGAATAAAAAAATATAAAAAATGCGTATATATTATTTTACATGAAAATGCCATCGGCTCTTAATAAGTTAAAGATCTCTTCAAAAGCTTTAAAATGATACCCATATTGACATTTAAAAAACTTTGAAATTTCAGAGCCCCGTAACTCGAAAAATATGGATGATCGCCAATTTTATCACTTAATGTTTCTTTCTTACCTTTAATTCGCTATCACCCCATGTATTAATTTTTTTGATTGTAGTTAAATTATTGTTCCAAATGACATGAAAAAAATTCGAGGTAGGCGTGGTGTTTTGCCTGCTGCCTCAAAGGACATGGACCGATAATGCTGATTTCCAATAGCACCTCTTTCGACACTATATCTGATCGATTGACATATTTATTTTTTTTGTGAAACCAAGTTAGCCTCGGTGAAGGGTATAAAAATAAATTGTTCAAGAAATTTTTTAGCGGTTTATGTCAGCGTTTTTTTCGACTATTTAGCGGTTTCTAGCGGTTTTTAAACTAATATCTAGCGGGAAATGGTTCGATAGTTTTGGCAATACTGTTCATCAGCATTCTTCACATCTATCTACGTTATGTTATGTAATTTTAATATTAATTTGGTGAGACGAAGTCCACACACAACTTAAAGCATTTCTTTGTCGTTCTCTTTGTAACTCGTCTTGTACATTTGTTGCTGCTTTTCTACTTACCCTCGGTATGGCCATGAAATGCAACTCTTTATTTTTAACTATTCATACTTGTTTGCCCACAACATAATAGATGCTGTTTCAGTATCATATTGACTGTTATGAGTTAAGTATGAATGGTTCATTTAGAAATTAAATTAAAAATGAATCAGAAAGCCGAAAATAAGTCAATTTTAATTAATTTATAAAATCGATAATTTAAATCCTGATTGGGGAAAAATAAAAATTAAAAGAAAAATATTTTTTAAATAAAACAATTATCACAGAACTTTATTTTTAAATTATTGCTAGGGAATATTGAAGTTTGGTATTGTCTTTGTCTTCTTAGTGTTTATTGATTTCTTTATACGTTGTTGTATTTTTAAGCTCTCGAGAGTATATCTTTTGTTTTCTTTTTTCTCCCTGTCCAGTATCTTCACATCGTAAAAATCAATAATATGTCCAGTTTCTTTAGCATGTTGTGCTAAGGCTTCTTTTCTTTTTAATATCTGCTTGATGCTCTGAAATTCTTGTTCCAAGCATTCTTTTTGTTGGTCCAACGTATACTTTGTTACACCTTTCCCTTTCATTTCCTTGGCAGGTTATTTCATAAGCGATATTATTTACTCTTTTCTTGTCTACTTTAGATCTTTTCTGCGTAAAAAATTGGCTCATTATTTTGTTTGATCTCTATGTGAATATTTTTTTCATCGCATCATAAGGATTAGGATCATAATTAAAATTTAAATATTAGCTATTTTTTGTAATTTGTCACTAGAATAATTAATAATAAAAATACTCGCCTAAAGAAGTCGGAAAAACCGACGAAACATTGGGAAAAAGATGGAATAAGTTTTTTATTCGCATCAGTAACAAATCTGACCAAAAATGAATCACTCTTCATAATTTAGTCTTGTTTGCTCTGGGGATCTCCTCCGATAACTCGAGAAATCCTATATTGGTTTGGATCTTATTGATCAGGAGATATCTATATTTAAGTATTCTTATGATACGATTTTTTTAATATAAGTTAAGATTCATAAAATTGAGTGTTTGTGCTATCCCCCACTCCCCTCTCCAATACGCTTTTGTAAATAAACATATAGTTAAAATTCTACCCTTTACATAAATATCTAACTATTATTACTTTTATACGCCCATCTTATTCGCAAATAATAATATTATGAATAGAAAATTTTTCGGAAAAAACGGTTAATTAAATTTTTATTTGCGAATAGCTTACTCACAAAAACAATTCTTGATTAACTACACTATTTGCAAATAAGGTGTAAAATGCTGCCACATTTTTTTAATGTTTACATTTTTTTGCCTCTTAGGCCTTAAAATAATTTTAAAAACAATTATTTTGAGGGAAAAAATTATTGTTTAAAAACAACAATTTTTCATAAATTACACTGTGCTCGAAATTGACACTTTTTTAACAAGCTGGGCACTCTACTGGTAAAGCTGATTCGAGTACGCTGAATTCAATGGCGTTAGCGGTTTTTAGAAGTTGGCGCTCGTATTCGCGATATTCGCGATTTAAAATTTGTAAGCTAAAAAAGAAAAAATGCTATTTTTATACTTTTGGGTTAATTTATAAATTTAAATCAATTCAGCTCTAATGAATAAACATAAGATAATATGACATCCTTATTTTTTTCTTCAAAAATCTACTTTTTTCGCGAAAAATCAATACAAAATTATAAAATCACGGTAATTTTTGTTTGCAGAAAATAATTAACTTGAGAAATTTTTCTATTGCTTTTTTATTTTGCTATTGATTTATCAAATGTGCTTTATTGTCTTGTCGTTTTAATATTTCTTTATGATTCTTCTGTTTCAAACAATTCTTCTTGTAGTTCAATGTTCAAGTCTGACCGTCATTTGACGGAATCGCTCTCTATGTACGTCAGACTCAGCTGATGATTGTTCAGCAAACTTGATGGTATGAAAATGCAAATAATGAATCCTTAAAGATATTTTAATATTAATACGATGAAAAGCGGTGAGCATTTTTTCAATATAATTGCTCCTGTTGTTAAACCGCTTAATTCCTTAAACGTTACCAATAACCGCTTTTACAGAGTTTCACGCCTTAAGCTCAGCCATACTGAGGGCGTATTTAAATAACTTATTCTTCCTTTGGTTTTCATTATGTAGATTATTTCAGTAAAAGTGCAAAAATTTAGTCAATTATGTAGTTATTTCCTTTTAATATTCGTAGTTTTGCGCTTCTTTCAATTTAATTTAGTATTGTTATTTCGGTAAGGAATATCTGTCCTTCTTGCTATAGATTGGGTATCGTATAAAGAATCCTTATATCCCGTATATGGCCTGGTGCTTAGCAAATACTAGTTTTTTTCCTGCCAATGATGAATTATACTGCTGTCTCCTTTAGCTAATTTCAGAGTAGAATTTCAGCCGTCCTGATGAGGAGCCCTAAATGACGAAGTAGGCTTAATGAAAGGTATTGTAGTCGTACTCACAATTCTACAGAATAAAATCATCTTGATGATCATTTCCTGAAACAATCTATAAAAATTTCTTCTAAAACAAATCTACTCGCAACTAATACGGATGAAGTATTTTAATTTGCTTAAATTTTTTTAATTAATGAATAAATGGTCACATGCTTGCTCAGATAACTATTAATAAAATGAACTGAAGTGGGAATTGATGAAACTTGCCCTTTACCACAATATTGTAAATTAGAAATTTCTTTCGACAAAAAATGTCATTAATTTTATTTCCGTTTTTTTTTCGTTTTACTGACTACGATCCCCGACAACATTTTGTTAGCTGTCAACATTTTTTTTTTATTTATTCCCCCTTTAGATATCTGTTCACTCATTGTCTCTTTCTATTTGTGTACCACAGTTGTTTAGAAAATAAATAAATCAATTTTTGCCTGCATAAATATGCAACCGTTTTCGACCAGAACAAAGAAAAAATCATACAAAATGCTTAAGAAAAACTGTAAAGACAGATTTTCCTAAGGGTAACAATGTATTTGTACAAGTATTTATTAAGAATGAGGGAAAAAGTGAAAACTTGCTAGAAAATTTATGCAGACGCAAATCTAGAAATATGAAAAAACAAAATGAAAATGTAGCTAAACACGCGATACACACCCGCTCACAAATTATAGAAAATGAAGCTCATACTTACACATACTCATACAACCTTTAACAGGGTAGTTACTTGTGTCAAAATGAAAAGAATCATTGGGATAATCTTAGTTGACTCCATTTAAAAGGGAAGTCCACAAGGAAAGCTTCAAGCTTTGGGGGAACGACCTAATGTTTTCTTGCTGTCTGAGGAATAAAAAGAGAACTTTTATTCTTTCTCTAGAAAAAATAAAAAAATTTACAACTACGTTTACGCTTTCTGTATTTCATTTGTTTTATGTTGCTGTTATTGTCATTTTTTGTTGTTATAAAGTTTTGTTGTTTTTTTTTTGCTTTTTTTGTGCTCTGTTCTGCCGTTATGATTGATGGCTTTAGCTTAACTGTCTATTCAGTTTAGCATTTTTGATATTTTGCTCGTTACTTGCTGGCAGATGAGGTTAAAAAAATAGCTTCGTTAAAAATAATATTTTATGAGTAGTATGGTTGAGCCACATTGCATTAGATTCTATCAGACATGTTTTGACAACTTCCAATGCGAGTTGAAATCGCATGAAAAATGTTCTGCAGTTCACAATCGCAAGAAGTTTGGCGACCTTAAATCGCAAGCAGATGCTGAGGTGAACTTATGAATTTTACTTTATATAAACTTTAAACTAATAATAAAATTATGCACAAATTAAAATTAACATGTTTTCTTTTAACGACTGTTTTTATTTTTACACAATTAAAGTCATAAATGAGTTGTTTTTTTTTTTAATGGGATAAGTCCACTTTCTCAAAAAACTAAAGGGTAATTTTAATTGGCTATAAATTTCTTGTCTTAATAGTTACAATCACAAGTTCAATAAAGTTTTATCTTGACTGTAAATAAACAAAAACAGCTTTGCTGTACAATCTTATCGCACAAATATTTCTTTTGAAAATGGAATAAGTCCATTCCTAATAAGTTTAGTTAAAACAACTTTCATTAATTTTTTCCAAAGGATAAACATTTTGCAGTTGTGGAAACAGCATTAAAGGAAATGAAAAGCGAAGACTTTGTCTCAACTAAATCTCTAGAAGAGACAATGGTAAACAGAGAAAACAGAGGCTTAAAAAGAATGAACATTAAAAAAAATTTTTATAAAATTAGTGTGAAAGAAAATAACTCATTAAAAAAAATTTTTGTTTGGAAAAAAGGGAAGACCAAACGAGCTTAGCAAAATTTTATAAAACTTCATGGAGCATAACAAGAGATATTTCTCTCTACGATGCGATATGATAAGTTTATTACCTTCTATACCGCCTAATTACCATTAATACCTAAGTATGCTAATTATCTCTTTATTATTTAAAGATGAAATAATTTGCATTTTTGTATTTTTAACCGACTTCAAAAAAGAAAAGGGGACACTCCCCATACAACATATATATTTTCTAGGTGTATTACAAACGACACGACTCTAAAATTTTTAAACACCTGAGAATCACTATAGTTCCCAAAAGGAAAACGTAATAGAGAAATGGATCTAAAAATTAAAGGGTGTCCCCATGAGTGTCTCAAATTTACTTATACAGAGCCTGTGTCACAGGCCTATCTTTTGAACCGTAATAGACAAACGCTTGAAAACCAAATGCTGATTACTATGACTGTTATAATAACAAGTATAAATTTAAGAAATTAAAAAGTAAAGGGTGCGCCAATAGTTCATTTAAGGTAATATATATGGGTATACCTTTAAACAGTTAAAGGCAGACGGTTAAAAATTACAAACACCTCTATTGCCATGTCCGCTATAACAAAATGTATAAAATTTGGGTTGGAAATTAAAGGGTGCCCTAATAGTATATGTAATTTGATGTGTATGGCCAAACTATTGAACAGTTGTAGACACATGGTTTAAATTTACCAGGAACTGTATTGCTACGTCAACTATATTAACAAGTATAAAATTTAGAAATTAAGGGTGTCTCGATAGTTAATGTTACTTGATGCATGTTGCCAAACTTTTAAACCATTATAAATGGACAGCTAAAATCTTATAATTCATGTATATAAATGTCATTATTTTAACTGTTACCTTTTACATAAAAATTTCTTTTAGTAAAGCTTATGTCTATAAAAATATGGACATAATATTGTTTCTGTTTTTATTTCTTCTAAAAAGTTATTTTTGAAAGTGGTATAAGTCCATGTGGAGCCGAAAAACTCGGTTATTTTTTTAAATAATTTTAGTAATTATTATATCTTAATAAAATTTAATAGGTGAAAAGTGTAAAAAAAATATCACTCTAATTCATAAAAGCTCACAAATATTTTTTTTTTGTGATTCAAACGCAAACCGTTGATTATCCAATATATGAAAAACTGGACTTATATCGCTTTCAAAAAATGCAGCTCAAATAATAAATTTAAAATATGTTCTTTGTTTTATAAATTTTTTATTTTGATTGTTTTCTTGAGTACTGGCGATTTTGTAAAAACAGCTGATCTACGTGATATTCGAAAATACAAAGAACTGTTACGGTTGAAATTAAAGTCGGTAATCAAAGAAAAAACCGCATATTTCAATTTTAAATTCTTATAAAATTATTCGGCGCTTATTAGATGTGCGATTTGAGTGTTAAGGTATCTTAAAAGATTTATTAAAATTACTTTTAGGACAATCTGAGTTCCGAACGTGTATATAATAATTAAAAAAAATAAACGAAACTTCTGTTTAAGTACTGATTTCTCACGATTTAAATAATTTTTTATAAGAAAATTGCTCGATGCAATATTGCCAATAGAAAATCCATTTACTAGCCAAAATATTTCTTGCTTTGTGTTATTTTTTTTTAAATTAATAAATATTTAAATAATATCTATTGGATTAAAATAATGTCTAAGCATCCGTTTTTTAATTCGTTCTTGTGGAATTGTGTGCTTTTTTTAAGAAATTAAATTAAGCAAGAAGGCTGCCGGCATTTTGTTTTAATTTTTCTGTTGCTTAAGGTTCAATCAGAGGTGCCATAACCATAACCATATAAAACAGCTGTTCAAACCAACCTTATGGGAAACACTGTATTTGATTATTGGTGACATGCCATAATGCCATAGCCATAACCATAACCATAGTATAAATTATTTTTTGATTTTTTTTCCATAACCATATACAATTGACTATTGAATTTAAGTATTAAATGTTTGTTTTTGATTTTATTCTTATTTTTTACGTTCACAACATTTTATTGGTATGTTTTAATTATATTTATCGGTGCGCAACTTTTTTACCAAACGGCAAGACAAATAAAAGTTGCTTATGGCTATGGCACCACTATTCGCTGGCAATTAACATGGTTATGCTTATGGCCATGGTTACGGCTATGGCACGTCTAATTGAACCTTTATGCTTTGCACCGCAAAATCATATGTTTACAAAAAAAGAAACAAATTGTAAAGGTACGGTCACATTAGTCAAATATTTGACTGAAATCGGCAAATATTTATTTGCCGTAGTCTGACCTCAAAATATTTATTAGAAGCAAATAACATCACAGCTGATTTTGGGTAAATAAAATTATTTGCCAGTAAACAAAAATGTTTCTAATGTGAACATAGTGTGACCACTCGACGGCAAATATTTGACTCATTTTTAGGCAAATAAATATTTGTTCTTACAAAGTTTTTGTAAGAACAAACAGGGACAAATAACAGCTGTATCAACAATGTTGCCCAGTATTTAAATTAAATTATTAGTATTTAAATTAAACTTATATGTGTATTAAATAAAAACAAAATACTGTAAGCAATTAAAAATAAAATTATAGATAAAAAATAATAACGTGCATTTTCGGAAGAAATAGTAAATTAAAAAAGTTGTCGGGCCACATATTTTTCGAGTTAAATATCATCAAAGTATTTTATATATAATTTGGTATATTTCGACATTTTCTCCTCAGAATGGTGAAAAGTTTCAAAGTTGTATGTAAAAAAGATGTGGCATTGGGGATTGTTAAATATTCTTTTATAAATTTTTAGTTAAGTATTAGTTTAAAGTAAAGTCGCAAGAAATTATATACTTGAAAATTTGCGTTGCCCTTAAATTAAAGTTAAGTTAAAGTTGTAAATTATTACTGTTATATATCTGCACATAAACCTATGATAAAATTGAGATGCATTTTGTTTTAAAAAGCTTATAGATAACTTTTAAATGCAAGCAACATGCTTTCACTTTAAGAATCAATATCGATTAATTTATATTAAACAAGAATTAAACACGCTTAAATTTAACCAACATAAATTAAATTTTAATTAAGATTTGCACAGTGCCCACGCATTTTAACTGCTTAAAGAGACGAAAAAAGTCGGCTATGTGCAGAACAAAACCAAAATAATTCTTCCGCCCTACTCGAAGCGTAGGATTAGAGCTAAGAGTCAGTAGTAGTAGTGAATATCCATTTCAAGCTCTTAAACTGTTCCTGCATAAGTTTCGATTTGCAGTCAAAAGATATATGTTCTATAAGTACTAAGCTGAAAGATTATTTTTGCAATTAATTTAAACAGATTTTTTTTAATATAAATATATTCGTTTGACGGTATGTTATAATGTAAAAATTTTTAAAAACTACATGTACAAGAGTTTTTCCCCTATTTCCCGAAATCTGAAACATTAAAATTTCTTAAAAATTGTAGAACTTTGTATCCCAATAAAAATTTTGCATATTTGTAGTTTAATTCTTTGTGAAATTGGCTTTTTAATTTAAGCGCCTTTTTATTTCAACATATTATTTGTCTACACTTATAGCAAGTAAACAAATAAACAGCTGTAGTTTGAAAAATATATTAAATAAATTTAAAGTTTTTAGAAATTTTAATCAAAAAAATGTAATGAATGAATATTAAAATTTATTGTTAAGAAGTGGGATCTAATTCCTATTTAGCTTCATCCTCTTATTGTGCTTCTTCCTTAGAACACCTTTTGGAGCTTCTTTATAGCATAGAATATGAAAAATTTGATATTGTTGCTTGGCTTTTTTTATTTGGAACTTTCATACATGGGAGTTATTCATTATAAACTTTCATCTCACATTGCCATTATGTGTAATAGTTATTTTAATGGAATCTCTATAAATAATTACATGCGGGTGCATAAATATAATATTAGCCACCATTATTTGACCAACTTTTATAGTTTATGGCTATCAGCGGTGGATATTTTATTTTTATATTAAAAACTGGGATTTCATTTCTCGAACAAGGTATAGGAAAAGTATATTATAGGAAGAGAATAAAAACTTCATTTGGGACTTTTAAAAAGATGCGCCCAGGGTCTGCCTAGATGGAAAAAATTTTTCGACAGTTGTATATTTTTGCTCCGACTACAAATGGTCATTGTTTGTTTGTTTTGAACTTATGTATATTGTACTGCAATTAAATATTTAAGAGTAGCAATTATTTTTCATCATTTGTAATTAGCATTTAATAATATTTTACACGTTTTCTTTGAAATATCTTTGAAATAATGCCGAAGAAATTGAATGGCAGTGAAGACATCCCATGCGCAGCAGTTTGTGAGCAAATAAATTTATGTTGTTTTTTTCGGTTTGATCGAATATATTTTTAAGGCAAATATTATTGAAAATGTGACCGCACATAAAACATGTTTGCCTGTATTTTATTTGACATTGCTTCATAGCTGTTTCAACAAATAAAAATAGGCAAATAAATGTGCGTAGTGTGACCACAAAACAAATTTTGTATTGTTTTGAAAAAATTTAGGCCAAACAAGAGCAAACAAATTTTAGGCAAATGTTTGTCATATGTGACCGTACCTTAAGAAAAACGCGTGAAATTTAGAGTATGTAAAATAACAGTTGGCGTTTGTAAAATTACATGCGATTTCAAGGCCATACGAGTGTCAAAACATGACCGACAAGAAACAAATAAAAAATAAATAAATGAATTAAGTATTAACTAAATTTGACATAAAATAACTGCAGCATTCGCAAAAAAAAACACACTAGATTTAAAATTTATGTTTTAAAATAAATTCATTAACATGGCAGACAATAAAATTTTAAAATATCTAAAGTATTGCTGCTATTAATTTTACCTCATCTTTATAACTGTAGATATTTTTTTCCTGTATTTTTCTAATGTCCTGCATTAAAAACCAGTTCGTTTATTTGTTTTATTTTCGTATTTTATCATAATTTTAAGGCGTTTATCTTTAATGCCACTAACATTACTTATCCTCTTAATGCCGAAAGTAAAAATTCTTAAAATTCCTTGCCATTAAAAGAAATAACCAACCCGTTTAACAATTTATGTGGATATTAAATGCCAACTAACGAACCAAAACTAAAATTCTTTTTTTTGACATGAATCAACAAGAATTCGTTATTACTGTGAGTGAAAATTTTGTATTTTCTTGTTATTTATATTTCTTTTTTCTTTTTGCGAATTCACGTTTTTCACGCAATTTTAAAGTTAACACAGTTGCCGTTTTAGTAAAATGTAATATGTTTGTTTTTGGCATTTCTCATGCGACAGTATTTGGTTAGTTCAATCAAATTCGATACTTGAATAGGGGTTAAGATATTCTTTCATGTTTATTAATGATTTGTAAAATATATTGGAAGACCTGTTACTCTTGTCTGGGTAAAAGGCAAAAGTTTAAGTCGCTGTTTCTTTTTTTAGTGGTATTCAAAGGATATATATCCACAATTTGCAGTTAATGTAGCCACCAACAACATTCTCTAGCCTGAGCAAATAAATTATCATTTAACACAAAAATATAATTTACCATGTCCCAATAGTCAATCAGGAATGTAAATGTATTCTTGCTTTCACATAAAGTTACCTACTATCACATTTAAGGATTGGATATAAGAACCGATCTGATTTAGTTTACACACTAATAAAACCCCATCAGCTAACTGAAAGTCTCTGTATTATGCATCGTCCGTAATTTGGCTTTTATAATATCCGATTAATTTGGGAGTAGGAAGGTAATGTTGCTCATTAGCTCTTTTCTGCTCCATATTTTTAGACAGTTTTGTAAACTTTGACAACTAGATGATTCAGACATACCTTTCAAGACTATGATCTATAAATCATAATCGAACCAAAATTAATAATTCAATTTTATATTAAGACATTGTAGCACTTTTGATGCTAAATTGGCAACCAATAGCACAAAGTAGTACCAAATGAAGTCTAAAAAATAAAGATGTTGGATAGAATGTCCATTTGTATAACCGTTATAATAACAAATTTAAATATTAAAATTATAAATTAAAGGGTTCGCAAAATAGTTAATTTAGTTTGAGGTATATGGCCATACTTTTAAACAGTTTTAGACTGGCGGTTGTGATTTACAAAGAACCTGCATCGCTAAGTTCGCTATAACACCCAGTATAAAATTTGGATTTAAAAATAATGGGTACGTTCGTAAATGCTGCAAATTTGTGCATCACTGCAGCAGTTATGCCAAATTTTGTTGCTGATGCGCGATCAGCTGTTGCAGATGCTTTGCAAATGCATGATAACTGCAAAGAGTTTGCTTTTTTGAACGTTTTGCAAAAGAAACACAAAATGTTAACCAAATATTATTGAAAATGTTGATTCAAAAAGCGACAACTTTCTTCTAAAATATAACAAAAAACAATTAAAAGCAAGATGAAACGACTTCTGATTATAAGAAATAAAGTCAGACTTAAAAGAAGGGTGATTCCTAAAATAAAAAATTACTTTGGTGTAATTAAACGGTATCCAGATGATGTTTTCTATACCCATTTTCGAATGTCTCGTTCTACTTTTGATTCCATAATACTTAAATAAAATTAATATTTTATCTATATTTTCTCAACAGAAATTACAAAACTCCTTAAAGCCTTTTTGGATAAGAACACTAGGTGGTCGGTTAGGAATTTCACTCGAAAAGTGTTTATATATTTCTCTTTGAAAGCTTTGTAATAGCAATGTGACTTTAATTTAAACTTATTTTTTTGCTGCTTTCCAGACAAAGGTATGAATATTGCACAATATTGCGTTTAAACTTAACTTTTGCCGTGTTTTATGTGATAAAAATTATATTAAATATGTTTTTGAAAAAAAAAATTTATAAAATTTACTTTTTGTATAGCTTTAATCCAAACAAATTTGTATATTGCGCACTAGTGCATCAGAAACCAAACTGTTGCATTATTTGCAGAAATTTGCGGCAGTACTGCCAATTGTTTGCATAAATAAACTTTTGACGTTAAGCAGTGCTGCCAAGTGTTGCATTAATGAACGTTTTACTTTTACTATGCTGCAGTGATGCGCAACTGTTGCATTTACGAACGTACCCAATATAAGGTTGTCCCAAGAGTTTATATAATTTGATGTTTGTGGCCAAACTTTTGAAATATAATAGACTGATAGCTAAAATCTATTTCGAGCTTGTTATTTTCAAGAGTTATTATAAATAAAAAATTGGAGAGTCGAGTTTTCTCTGCCAAGTGTGTCGGTTGTACATTGCCGTAAAAATAAATTTAAAAAAAAAAAAATTAAATTAAAAAATTAATCTAAAAATTTTTTTCAATCGTGAGTCGTTTTCAATATGTTATTTATTTTGCGCGTTGTTGTAAAGCGCAAAATTTCTTAAATCAGTAATTTTTTACAACAACAATTTCCCACAAGAGACAGAGACTCTTAAAAAATCAAAAAAATAAAAGTAATGAGTGAACATCATGTTTCAAACTCAAATGTAAATAATTACAACAATAATACCTTAGATTCATCTAATGAAAACAAGAATGATAATTCTATAAATGAAAGAAAAAGAAAAAATGAAATACAATATGTCACAATGAATAAACAATTAAAAGATAATTATTATGCTATTCTGGACAATGATAAACATTGCAACGAAGAATATTTAAATAAATTCCAAAAACATGTAAATGATCATGAACCAACAACATCGCAAAGACTCTCACAAGCAGAAAAAACTGTAAATGGAGAAATTATATCAAAACAAGGTCCAAATAAAAATAAAAAAATTCCTCCACTTAATGTATTTAATGTGGTACCTAATGAATTAATACAATTTATCGAAAAGGGTTTAGAAATCAAATTTTAAAATCAAAGAACTCAATAATAAAAAAACTTCACTATTCATGTCATCTATTGATGATTACGTACGTGTAAAAGCTTATCTTCAAAAAACCAAAACTGAGTTTTTCACTTTTACACCTAAAAGTTTAAAAACAAAGACGTTTCTTCTAAAAGGTCTCAGCGCTAACTTGAACGTTGATGAGATCTATCAGGAACTTTGTATGTACAACGGTAATAATTTGAAAATTTTAAAAGTTAGTCCATTTAAAACCAAAAAATCCATTATGAATGGACAAGATCTCCCTATATATTTGATTCAAGTTAGCGGCGAAAGCAGCCTTAATGAACTTAAATCTATAAATGGACTTTTCCATCGATGTATACGATGGGAACCTCTAAAGAAGTCAGAAATTCCACAATGTAGGAAGTGCCAGAGTTTTTTTCATAGCGCTTCAAACTGCTTTTTGCAACCCAGATGCGTAAAATGCGATAAAATGCACAATATTGGTGAATGCGAACAAGAAAAAGTGTCGGAAAATGAAAGAGAAAAATTATTTTGCGTACTGTGCCATAAGTATGGCCACCCCGCATCATACCGCGGATGCGAAAAGTATAAGGAGATGCAGCAAAGGCTCCGAGCCAAAAAACAAAGTTTGTCTGAAAAAAGAACAGCGAACAAACCCCTAAATATTACCAGTCCTATGAGTTTTGCAAACGTTTTGAAAAACAACCAACAAAGCACAAGCAGCGCTAACTCCTTCCAACAAATGTTAGAACAACTTAACAATACCATGCAGAATTTATCTACCCAACTAATAAATCTAAATAAACAGCTTCAACTACAAACGAGTAGGATAGATACCATATTTTCAATGTTGGAATAAAATGGATGAATCAACTGTAAAAAAACTTAAAATAATTGAAATTAATGTAAACTCTATTATAATGCTTAGTAGAAGATATGAGTTATTGAATTTTATAAATTTGCATAACCCAGATATAGTTTTGCTAAATGAAACAAAACTAAATGCGAAACATAAACTATACTTCGAAAATTATGAATTTATACGTAAGGATAGGCCTAACGCATCTAGAGGTGGTGGTACTGCTATTTTGATAAAAAAAGATATCAAATTCAAAAATTGCACTTATATCATTGGCAATTCACTTAAATGTCTCGAAGTATGCATTATAAAAATACCTCTACTGACTAACAAAACTCTATACATAATATCCTCTTATTACCCCTCAGGAAATAACAGCAATTTTTTTATACCCGATCTAAACATTGTTTTTAAATCCCTAAATTTACAAAATCCAAATATATATTATATAATGGCGGGTGACTTTAATTGTAAACATTCCGACTGGGGCAATAATGTAAATAATACTAATGGTAATGCTTTAAAAGAGTGGATAGAAAACAATGAAATAAATTTTAAATGTAGCCTTTATGCCTCCACCACCCCATCCTACCCAAGATGTGGTTCGTATTTAGATTTGTGTTTAGCAGACTCGCGTCTCCCTTTTCTTAGAGTTAATAACACTGTTAACTCACTCAAATCTCTCGATTATGATAGTGACCACAACGCCTTACTAATTGAACTTTTAAATGAGACAAATGATCACCCTTTTTCTTTTGTTGTTAATTCTCCCATTTCTCAATTCAATTATAAGAGGACTAATTGGAACAAATTTAAAAAAAATGTTTTAAATATACATAAAATCACTGATCCCATCCCTGTTACAAGAAATCTCTCAAATTCTGAAATTGATTATTATTTAAAAAAATTAAACGATGTCATTATAGATTCTACCAACAAAATAGTCCCAAAATTCCAAAAAAATAACACAATAATTAAATTTGTAAATCCAATTATAAAGAAACTACATATGGAAAAAAGTAAAATTTTAACTATACTAAAGAATCATAATAGATTTCAAATTATATGTACCCCTTATGAACTTAATTATTACAAAACCAAATTAAAATTAATTAAGAAACTAATTATTGAAAATTTCAATGTATCAGTTAATAGTTATTATAAAGATAAACTAACTAATTTAGATAAAAAAGATTCTTCACATATGTTTAGTGAAGTAAAGAAGTTATTTAAATCTAAGCTGCCAGTAGATATAGATTTGATAAAAATTAGTCGCGAAGAAGAAAACCTATTAAGTTATGTTGGCGTAAATCCTCTCAATACAGAGAGTGATAGTGATAATTTCATTTTAAGAGAAAAACTTCAAATCTTAGATGTAATAGGAGCGTGTCTGGAAAAGACCCATTCATTTAAAGAGATTGATCTGAACAACAATTTACAGGTTGATGTTAACAACTGTTTCAACAGATTTTTAACAGAAAAATCTTTTTATGAATATAATCAGTCATGTTTAACGACGTTTAATTCGGACAAAAGGGCAAATCAAATAAGTGATTCACAATCAGACAACCTTTTCATTACACAGGAAAAAATTTTCTATATTTTTAAAAATTTAAAAAATAAATTATCGTCTGGTGTTGATACAATTCCAAATATAGTATTAAAGAATATCCCTAATGTACTGATACTTGATTACTGTACGTTATTTAACAATATGCTTAACAACTCTTATTTCCCCCGAACATGGAAATTGGCTAAAGTTGTAGTATTGCCCAAAAAAGACAAGGACACCAGCAATCCGAAAAATCTGAGAGCCATAAGTTTGCTCCCAAACATCAGTAAAATTTTTGAAATTTGCATAAATAATAATATTTTAAATTTTTGCCAGAACAATAATCTGATTAATGATAGACAATTTGGTTTTAAGTACAAACACTCTACGATACACGGAATACACCTTTTGATATCTAACGTTAATTGGAATTTAAATAAATCTCTCTGTACAGGCGCATGTCTTATCGATTTTGAAAAAGCGTTCGATAGCATTTGGATTCCTGGTCTTATATATAAACTTTTAAAATACAAATTTCCACTTTATTTGGTCATTCTAATTCATAACATGCTATCCAATAAATCGTTTGTCGTTTGCAATAAAAATGAGTTTAGTAGTAGGAAATTTATTATAGTTAATGGGTTACAACAGGGAACAGTTGTTGCTCCTATACTTTTTAATATATTTATTCATGAACTTTTAAATAGCGTTGATAATATTATTGGTTTCGCAGATGATATTATAGTATATCATGCTGGCAACAAAATAGGGGAAATAAATACAAAATTGCAAAATCATTTTTATATCGTAGAGAAGTATGCTAATGATTGGAAAATGAAATTAAACGTAGACAAATGTGAAACTATACTATTTCGTCCTCCTGTCGGAAAGTGCAACTACAATATAAGGTGCCATTGGAAATCCTTCGGCATTAAATCCAGTAACAACATATACATACCAAATAAACAAACGGTAAAGTACCTAGGAATCCATTTGGACAAATTTCTCTACTTCAATGAACATGTCAACATACAAATTAAAAAAGCTAGAAATGCTTATTTTATGTACAAAAGACTATTTTTTTCTAAACACATTAAACCTGATATTAAAATTCTCATGTACCAAACCTTGATACGTCCAATTTTAACATACGGATGTCAAATTTGGTTTAATGTTTCTCCTTCCTATATGGAAAAAATACGTAAATTTGAAAGAAGGTGCCTAAGAGCATGTACTTCGTTATACAGATCCCCAAAAAGTGAATTTACGAAATATATAAGTAATTCAAGACTATACAATGCTGCCAAAATTAGCCGAATTGATAACTTCATCATACACCTAATTAGAAATCATATTCGATCTTGTTGTGACCATTATGAAAATAACCTAATAATGGCTCCCTATTATGTCAACCATGAATATATATCCAAAACACTACAAACTGGATATGTTCCTCCTGAAGCATTCGTGTACCTTGATAAGAACGGTTTTATACAAAACTACACAGGCGTCCCTATAATTTTTCATATATATAGAAGAGCAAATGTTAAAGCTATTTCTAGCAATCAACTGACACCTGAGAACAGAAGGTTCGATACAAACTTGTTTCATAAGGATAAGAACATATTTCCATACTTAAATATTAGTAAATACTGGTGGCTTAGTTAAATACCGTAATTTTTTTTTTAATTCCTTACTTTTTCTTTTTTATAAAAATTGCTATTGTAATGTTTTTTTTAATAATTTTTCATTACGAAACATTCGATATTAAAAACAGATATAACCTTGTATAAATTTGTATAAAAAATATAATTAGTTTTAAAAGATGTATATATTGTATATAATTATACCTATACGTATTATACTAGAGAGCTCGTTTATGGGACAGTGTATAACTATATGATATTTATACTATTATTTTGTTTATTTGTAGTAATTATCATAAACCTTTTCTTTCAATAAACGTAAAAAAAAAAAAAAAAAAAAAAAAAAAAAAAAAAAATAAATAAAAAATTTTACTCATATTTAAAAATCAAGTAAAATTTGTGTTAAATTTTTTGTAAAATTTTTCGCAAAAAAAACATTCAGCATCAGTATTGTTTGTTACCGACATCACATATAACAAAACCTTCGGAATTCTCTTTCACGTTAGGCGGTATCTCGGTCAACACTAGCGGTCAAATGACCGATACTGTTCTGGTAGCATAGTATTGCTGCACTGGCAACTCGAAACTCCACTCCGGCAATCAGAATTGTAATATTTTGCTTATGATAAAACGATTTACTTGAGAATACTACACTTTCGCTAGATAGATACCCATTAGTAAAATGTACCTGTATTTTTTATGGGTCATACTGCTACATACACTTTGGTAAGAAATGTAGAAAAATTCCATTTCTTTTTTGATAAATAAATATTTTTCCCTGCTTGTAACCGTGCCACTTTCGTTGAATACAATTTGTCTACAACATTTCACAACCGAAGTTGTTAAAAAGTTTTTTTTTTTTTATGAGAAAACATTTATAAATTCAATTTGTGTTCTTTTTCTTACAGCGGACTTAGTAATACAGGTTGCTTGTAAAGCTGTCTGTGTGTAATTATTCCACAGCTTGATGAGATACACTGAATTAAATACACTATTGGAGCACCATTAAAATAATAATTATAGAAATAATTACTTGTTATTATAACGGACATAGTAATCGATGTTTTGTCCACTTTTGTAGGGCTTGTCTACAATGGTTCAAGAGATAGGCTAATATAGGTAAAATTACGTCACCTATGGGGACACCCTTCATTTTTAGACTTAGTTTTGTATTACTTTTTGCTACTAGTATTACAGTGATACACATTTTTTTTAATTTTAAAGTAGTGTGCTTAACGTTTCATAATACACGTAAAAACATGGATGTTGTATGGGTACATCCTTTAATTTTAAAAACGGGACCAATCTGTAAGCATGGCCTTTGAAACAAAAAAAAAAAAATAAAAAAAAAAATTGATATTCGTTCAGAAATAACTGAGCTCTGGGAGCACAAACAAAAAATAGCAACATTCATTTCCTTCTTTTTACACCCTTCACCACAAATAGTCAGTTGGGCATTCCGTTTGTAATTTCCGACCCCATAAAGTATATCTATTCTGAATTCTTATGCGTAGCGCAGTCGATTGGGCGATATCCGTCTGTCCGTCCTTGTTAGTGTTTAAATCAAGTTTGCCAAGGCACTAGATGAGCTAGACGAAACCTAAGTGCGGCAATCGATCATAGTTTCGAAAATATTGCTGCTGAAAATCAGCACGATCGAGGCATGTCCTGCGAGGCAGCGGGCAAAACACCACGGCAGCCTCTAATTTTTTCTTATCATTTGGAACAATGAAGTTAGTCCAATGAAAAGAACAAGTATATGTCGCGATAGAATAATAAAAAAATAAGAAGAAAACATCAAGTGAAAAAATTGGCGCTCGCCCACATTTTCGGAGTTATGGGCCTCTAAACTTTTCACATAAAAGTACGATTGTACACCATATTTTTAAAGATATTAATATGCGTATAATTTAAAAGATTTTAAAGATTTTTTCAGGTTTTATTAAAATTGCTTAGCCCATTAGGAGCCGATGATATTTTTATGTCTGTCACCGTAATGTTAGTCTTTTTGATTGGAGTTACTTCAATTAACTAGATTTACATTAATAGGAAAGGGTATATAAGTATCAGCATAGCCGAATATAGCACTCCTTCACGTTTTTAAATTCATTTAAAAATAAAAATTAATGTCATTAAATACAATGCGTCACCCACAATCTTTGGTGTGATTAATTTAAATACTATTACCCTGCCTAAGTGGCCCTTTTGCGTAAATAACAAAGAAAATGGAAAGAATTTATATTCCGCAGCAATTCAAAAAGCCTGGCATTATTTCTTAAATAAATTTTTCTTGCGTACAAATGTAAAAATAGCCTGTTGCCAATGTTTGCATTAAATACTCATGAAAACTGCAGTTAGACCAGTAAAATGGTTATTTTTTGATTTTCTCGTTATATAAATTTTTTTTGTTTCCTTTTATTTATTTTTTTCTGTAAAGTGCTATTCAAAACGATTTTTATCATTTAAATTATTATGGAGCGTGTCAAGTAAGCATAGAAAATCTTATTTCATTTCTTGTGCTTCCACACTTAATGTCTCCTCTATTTATTATGCTCATAGAAGAAAATTAAAAGATACGACAAAGTGGCGCATGAAAAAAGAAAACTTTAAAAGAAAGGAAAAAAGCAAAATGAAAATTGTGAAGATAAAAAATTATTTTAAATTTGGTGTTTGTATTCCCGGGTGCAGTCATCTTAGATTTTATACACAATTTATTATACCGCTAATAGTGTTAGCAGAGAATCCTTTGTTTTATAGTGTTTTTCATTTGTATTTTATTAGTTTTTTTATCTCGTCATTTATCTACTTTTTGGTTTTTTATATTTTTAATTCTTTTTTTTTCTCTTTTTTACAATAACCTTTTTGTTAGAGGGATTTAAAGTGGAATTTTTTATCTAAAGTTGTGTGTATACGAGTATGTAAAGGGAAAATTATATATTTTTAAACTTTTCATAATTTTATAATTTTTTTATCAAGGGATTTTAATGGATTGTTAAAGATCATTACACTTGCAAACGGGATACATAACTCTCGTATCGTTATATCGGTTGTGGGTGGTAATTTTTATTTGAATATATACCTTCATTGATTTATTTTTTTCAGTTTTGGATTCAGTGGTTAATTTTATTTTTGAAAAATTGTATTGAAGTCGGAAGCTAACTCATATATTCCAATGGGAAGAGTGAATAAAAAGGCAATTTATACTACATAGTACCTAGTACTAGCACTAGCTTAAACTTTTCAGTACTAGTAAGGCTGAAAAGTATAAGCTATATAAAGTGCGAATAAATCTTTGCTACTACTAGGTAGCTAGTACTGAAAAGAGATAGCTAGTACTGGAAAATAAAAACATTTGAGTCTATCCTCACTTTAAAAAAAAACATTTTTTTTATAAATTCTAAAGTTTTTTGCAGTAAAATATTTTGGTAACACTATAAGTTTGTTTTGATTATTTATTACCACGATGGGTGACAAACATAGTGCAAATATTTTTGCTCCAAACGCATAAAATTATATTTAACTCGGAAAATATGGGCGAGCGCCAATTTCGTTACTTGATGTGTTTTTCTTATTTTTAAATTCTCTATCGCCCCATGTATTTTTTGATTGGAATAACTTTTCTTAACTAAATTTGTTACAAATGATATGGCAAAAAAAGGCCTGGTGTTTTGCCCGCTGTCTCGAAAGACATGGATTATGCTAATTTTCTGATCGATTTTCGTTTAAATTAATCTTAAATTTTCTTTGGCTCATCTAGTGCCTTGGCTAAGTTTATTTCAACACTAACACGGACCAACAGACGTACATTGCTTAATAGAATTCGCTATGCATAAGAACTTAGAATATATAAGCTTTATTGGGTCGGAAATGGATATTGTAGAAATTACAGACGGAATAACAAACTTAGATATACCCTTTTTCCACCTATGGTGAAGGATATAACAAACGACAATGATCTTTTTGACAAATAAATGTGTTGCCAGCACCTCAATAACATGCTTACACAAATTTAAGTTAAAACTAGTAACTTTAAGTTCTTACTACTTTTTATTCACTCATATTTTCATCAAACACTAGATAAACTAGCTTGAACTAGGTAACAAAAAAACACTAGAACTAGAACTATATTTTTATTCACACCGCCCAATAACTGACTTTTATACAAAACAAATTGAACATATAGTCGATAATGCATTTTATAAATACATTATTAAAAAATAGTGATTCTTTTCTTCTGAGTAATTGGGCAATTTCTGAAGTCTTGACGCATTTTAGTTTTTTACTTGTGGCCACTTTACATAATAAAGTGATCCAAAAGCAACTAGTTTAAGTTTAAAACTTAATTTTGCAAATTTTACAGGTGCCATTGTCAGTGCAAAATTGAGAAAGTGAAATTTAAAACTCCTGTCTGGTAAAAGTGACGTTATGGGGACTTTTACAACACCTTAACATTTACACGTGCTGGTATGCTATGTCTCCACGGAGCCCATAATTCTTGCTTCGCTGTCTCATTTATGATTCACAGCTCAATCATGAGCGAACGAGTGCTTCGCCATATAAAATCTTGAGAGCGAAGCATGTTATTTTGAGACGATTCAGGCGAAGCATGAAAAATTTCTGTCTTCCCTAATTCTAATCGCTAGTTTATCTGAACTAGCTGTGAATAAATGTAAATAAAAAAAGTAAAACAGTATTAAAAGTGGTGTGTGAATATGTGTTTATATAAAAACAAATAATTTATGGGCTCCACTCCGAACACATTAGGAATTATATTTTTTAATAGAAAAAAAATTGTGGGACATGATATATTAAAAATCTCAGATTAGCTCCAATCTATCAAATCTGTGATCAAATATGGGATCGATTATGCGTGTTCAGAAATAGTATCACGCTTTTTTAATTTATATTTTTGAGTTCTGCCAATACGTCCATATTTTATGCTAACAGTGTCAATGACTTCTTTAGCTTGTAATTTTTAATTTTTTTTAGAATTCAAATTTGGAAAAATATGATTTTAAATCAATATGAAAATTTATTATTCGAAATATTTTTAATTTAAATTTACTTTATTTAATTTAAATTATTATCTATATGATATTCTTATGAAATATTTAAATTTGAAGGAATCAAGCACGAACAGATATGGTTTTTAAGTGTTTATTCCAGAGTTCTATAGAAGGTGTTAAAAACTTACCATCTACTGAAATAAAATGTACTGACAATTGTTAATTAGTATCATTTTACCGGTAAAAAAAAATGAAATTCCACTTCAAGATTTGGAGATTTCGAAAAACCTACGGAGAATTTTATAAAAAAAAAATATGAATATTTCGTGTTCTTTATTTTAAACTAGTCTTCGAAGATATCACTTTGTGCTTCCCGTAAAGCTTCAGCACTATATTTATTACAAGCTGTTTTTAATAAAACGGCATAGTTGACCACACTTGTTGTTACAGTGCTTTTTTATTCTGGTTTTCGATATGCATTTATTTTTTATCATCAATAAGAAGCCGATGAAAGGCATTTTAAAAAAATTGTTTACTTTCTAAATCGCAATCGAACATAAATATACTTAAATTTTTTTATTATTTCTATTTAATATATGTATAAATATTTCTTGCAAAAAAACTGGCTTCAGAACAGATTTCATTAACTAGAGGGGTACCCTTTAATTTCCAAATTCAAATTTTATTCTTGCTGCTATAGTAGACTTAGCAATCAGGTTGTTTATAAATTTCAACCATTTGTCTTTAACGGTTCAAGAGTTTGGACACATATGTACATCAAATTAAATCAACTATTGGGATATCCTTCAATTTCTAAATTCAAATTATTAACTTGTTGTTACAGCGGACTTAGCAATACAGGTCCTTTGTAACTTTCAGCAGTCTATCTTTAAAGGTTCAAAAATTTTCCCACAAACATAATATTGGATCAACCTTTTGTTTCTAAGCCTAAATTTTAAACTTGTTATAGCGGAGTTAGCAATAAAGGTTCTTTGCAAATATCAAGCGTATGTCCTCAACTCTTTAAAAGTATGGCCATATACAGCAAAATAAATAGACTGTTTGGGCACCCTTTAATTTATAATTTTAAATATTAGTATTTGTTATTTTAAACAACGGGATTTTTTTATAAATATATTAATTAATTTTTTTTAAATTCTTTTTTTTTTTGTGCTATTTTCCCGATTTATTATTTAAATCACCGATATTGATTATTGAGGGTCAAAGCACGTCTCGATGGCCATTTCGTTATCGCTTACTTAACTCTTCAGGAAACTATTGACAAATATTTTAAATAAACTAAAGATTTTTTTCCAAACAATAAAGCAAAGACAAAAATCAAAGTTTAAGCAAAAATAACAATAACCAATTGCAATTCTATTTTTCTTTCTCTGCTGTATAAGGCAGAGTTTTTTTCTGCTCTTTTATACAGTTGAAAGAGGATGAAAAATAAAATATCACAAAACACTACGTTAATTTATTTTATGCACGGGTATTTGTTACTATAACGGTCATAGTAATCAACATTCTGTTCAATTTGCAAGTGCTTGTCTATAACGGTCCAAAATATAGGCCCAAATAGGTCAATTTACATGAAATATGGGAACACACTTTAATTTCTAAATTTAAATTATAAACTTGTTGCTATAGCTTATCGATACAGGTCGCTTTTAAGTTTCAGCTGTCTGTTTATAACGGTTTAAAATTTGGCCATATACTTCAAACAATATCAACTATTGGGACACCCTTTGATTTCCAAATCCAAATTTTTATTTGTTTTTTTTAGCGTATTTAGCAATGCAGGTTCGTTGACTACAAGTGTTGCGAAGTATGCCCATATACATTAAATTAAATAAACTATTAGGGCACCCTTTAATTTATATTTTTGATTATTAATACTTGTTATTATAACGGTCATAGCAATGAACCATTAAATTTTTAGAGTTTTTTGTATTAGCTTTTGCCATTGGAAGCTACAGTAATGCATTTTTTTTAATTTTGAAGTGTTACCCTTAGTGGGCCATAATAAAGATAAAAAATAAGTACGTTGTAGAGGACACTCTTTAATTTTTAAGACTTTTAACTGTTTTTGAAACTAGACCAATCTTTAAGCATCCTCTGCGATGGGCAGTCATCTTGACGTGATGCAGAGGCTTAAGTGCAGTGATCCGTGCAGGCCGTGCTGGTAGGGATACCCATGCCAGAGGGGTTCATGGTGAGTACGAAACTAAGAACTGCCCTCCCCCCCCTTCAGTGCCTGATAGCGTCTGTCTCCCCAATGGGGCGGCTATCAGCTACCCTGTACCGAATATTTCCCCTTTCAATGAGACTGGGCATTCTGTCAGGGTACGTCCGTTTCTCTGGGTCAGCTAGATCCACGGTCCACTGTCCGAAATCCACGAGCGTCTGTTCACCATATTGGTGCGGCTTAGTGGTCTGCCTAGTCCACACTAGGCAGCGTCTAAAATACATGGCAGTATGTATAAAATGCAACAACACTCCACCCCTATGAAAATGAAAAACAATAACAAATGCCCCAAGTATCCGGTCGGGGGCTTAA
The DNA here is from genome assembly GCA_916610165.2 of Gymnosoma rotundatum. NCBI lineage: Eukaryota > Metazoa > Arthropoda > Insecta > Diptera > Tachinidae > Gymnosoma > Gymnosoma rotundatum. The sequence continues at coordinate 72,632,521 of OU744340.1, forward strand.
TAATCTCCGGAGACCCTATTCCCGCGGTGGCGATTTCAGGCCGCGGTGAATCGAATGCTACTGAGATCCGGGCTAGTCAGGTTGGAACGCCAGGCCTGACTGGTCTGCAAACTACTGGTGTCACTGGAAATGCAAGAGGAGACTCTGGGAAACCAGGGTCATCCAAATGCGTACAGACTGCACAAAATGGTGCACAAAAAGGCAGCGAAGTGCCTCTGGATTTCACTCCAAGCACTTCCAAAGCAACCAAGGTCCGTGCCGCCAAGGCCAAAAGCCCTGCTTCTGGCGCTGTAGGAACACAGCAACGTTCCACAGCTAACCCAGTGCCGGTTGTGAGCAGTGGAACTGCGAACCAGATTTCGGGTTCCATTGTCTCACCTCCCCCCGCCAGTAAGGTGACTGCAAACAAGATTTCGGGTTCTCAAGCTGTGCCTCCAGCCGCAAAAGGCAAAACTACTCCCCCACGGCACGCCCCACCTGCCAGAAGGGCCTTTTTAAAACGGCGTGCTGCCGAGAAACGTGTGGATCAGCTGGGCAAAAAGCCAACTGAGTCCCTCACAAAAGAGGAATCCACCTCGTTGAAATGGGCGAGATTTTATCTGGCTGGCCTGCAAAAGCCCCCTTCTACATCTACTGATGTTCCTAAACGGCAAAGATCTGAGGAGGAGGCTCAAGCGCAGAGTCAGCAGCACGCTACAAAGCGTCCAAAGCATAAGTCAATGGACAGGAGCTTTAGCGAGGTTGCAAAGGGCAACCTGATACGCGCCGTCATTGACAGAAATGACGCAGATAGTTCCATCTCCCACGCTAACTGGGAGGTGGTCCGCAAGAAGTTGATGGGAGTGTTCTGGAGGGTCATCAAAGACAACCCAGGATCCTTTCCTCAATGTGATGATGCAGGTTGGTTTCGTGGACGTGTCAAACTCATGGCATGTTCAAACGAGCGTTCGGCTATGCTGTTAAAGCAGGCCGTCGCTCTTTTGGAAGGCCTATGGGAAGGAGCGAAGCTTGACGTGGTACCTCTAGAAGAGATATCCCGCAGGCCTAGAGCCACGGCACGTATACTGGACGAACCTGCTGAACCCAAGGATATAATGGAGCTCATTCGGGGAGGAAATCCTGAACTACCAACCAGTGACTGGAAGGTAGCGAAGGTATCTGAACCTGAAGGTGCATCCAGACGGATTGTTGTCCTGCTGAGTCAGGAATCGTTGGCGCCGCTTCGGGAGAGACGAGGAAGGATCTATTACGGTTTCGAAACGATCCTTCTTCGTGTCTATCGGGGCGACGACAAGGGTAACCTGACCCCGGAGGGTGATGAACCTACACCGGAAAATGTGGCAAATGATGAGACTGCCAGTCTGATCTCCGAGGAAGGCACCCTATCAAACTCTGAGTTTGTGGGTGAATTCTTCGAGGGAATGGACGAGGCAGTTGATGAGGACGCCCTCTTGGACTCGGACCAAGACGACGCCAACGTTACACTCGTATCCGCAAACAGGGATGGTGAAGGTGACTCAAGTAAACCTTCACCACTCTAAAGCAGCTTCCGCTGCACTACTTCTCCGCATCTCAGAGAGAGGGGAGGAGGTTGTATTAGCCCAAGAACCCTGGCTCCATCGGGGCAAGGTTTGCGGCCTTGGTGTTAGAGGCTTCAAGCTGCTATATATGAATGATCCAGGTAAGATCAGATCATGCATAGTGGCTAAATGCAATTTGAATATCTTCATTCTCTCTGATTACAGTGATGAAGATACGGTAGCAGCTGCCTGGGAGACAAATGGCGGAACTGTTATAGTAGTCTCCAGCTATATGGCGCACGAATGCGAAGCACCACCGCCAATGCTTCGCAAAGTAGTTAAGATGGCAGCCACACGGAACCTGCCGGTTATTGTCCGGGCAGATGCCAATGCACACCATGTCGTGTGGGGCAGCTCGGATTCCAATGCAAGGGGTGAGTGTCTTTTTGATTTCATTCTTTGTAATAATTTAGACGTTGTAAACGTTGGGTCAGAGCCCACTTTTGTTGTAGTGAATAGAAGGGAGGTTCTTGACGTTACGCTAGTTAGTACTAAGCATTCAGATTTGATTAGTGCATGGAGGGTCTCTAGTGACTGCTCGTTCTCGATCATAGGTATATTGAATTCGATGTAGTGATTCGGGTATATGGGGTTATTCCCCGACGAAACAGAAGGAAAACGGATTGGGAGCGGCAAAGGTCTCTCCTTTCCGATTTTCTTTCGAGTCCACCGAGAATAGAAAACCGGCAGATTAAATATCTGCCGTGGTAAGAGCAAACCACCCTGGTGGAACTCGGATATTGTGGAGGCACGGAAAGCCTCCCGTAGGCTCTTCAATGAGGCTAAGAGATCAGGAAACTGGTCTGCTTACAAGTCCTCAGTGAATAGGTTCAAGAATATGGTAAGAAATGCGAAGCAAAGGTCTTGGAGATCCTTCTGCAGTGGAGTGGAGGGTTCCTCCGAGACGAGCAGACTTCGTAAGATTCTATCGGCAACGCCCATTGTCCCTAGTTTCATTAAGAAACCATGTGGCAATTGGACTCTGAGTGCACAAGAGACCCTTGAGTTTCTTATGGAGACTCACTTTCCGGGCTGTGCTCCATTTAGGGGAGAAGACTCAGCCCCTTTTAACTGCCGGGCATCAGTTCCCTTTCCTATAAATAGGGAGGGACTTATGTGGGCCTTGGGTAGTTTTGACCCGTTTAAATCAGCCGGTCCTAATGGCATTATACCGGCTAATTTGCAGCATAATGCGGATATTGTTATACCATGGTTAATTCCGATATACACAGCATGTATAACATGGTCGTATATCCCTGAACCGTGGACTTTTTGCTCTGTTGTCTTCATTCCCAAGGGAGGGAAGACTTCGCACACTGAACCGAAGGACTTTAGACCTATAAGTCTATCCTCCTTCCTTTTGAAAACTCTGGAACGGATAATTGACCTTCACTTGAGAAGGACGATTAATACGGACCGACTCTCCGCCTCTCAACACGCGTATGTCAAGGGCAGATCTGTTGAGACGGCACTACACACGCTTGTGGGATGCATAGAGAAATCCCTAGAGCATAAGGAATATACATTTGTTGCCTTTCTAGATATAGAAGGGGCATTTAACAATGTGAAACCAGAGGCCATCACGGTGGCCCTGGAGGGACTGAACGTAAGTCGGTCGATTATAGGCTTTCTATGGAATCTATTGACAAATAGGGTCATTACTTCCAGCATGGGGCTAGCTACCATACAAAGGGTAGCTAAGCGAGGTACACCACAAGGGGGGGTATTATCTCCCCTTCTCTGGAACCTCGCCATGAACGCATTACTGACAGAAATGGACTGCAAGGGGTTCAGGACTGTGGCATATGCGGGTGACGTTGCGGTTGCTGTATCCGGAAAATATCTCGATACGCTATCGCAACGTCTACAAACGGCGCTAGGCTGCGTCAGTAGGTGGTGTACTGAGAGTGGGCTTAGCGCGAACGCTAGGAAAACGGAGCTTGTGCTTTTCACGAGAAGAAACAAGATTCCGACCTTTCCACTACCACTCCTTAATGGAGTGGAGTTTGGGTTGTCTGACAGAGCGAAGTATCTAGGTATCATCCTGGACTCCAAACTCTCGTGGACCCCAAATGTCCGCTTTAGGGCGGACAGGGCCTCAGTGGCTTTGTATGTGTGTAGGAGGGCCGTAGGCAAACACTGGGGTATTAACCCGAGGACGTCGTACTGGCTCTTTGACACGGTAATAAAACCTATACTAATGTATGGAGCGCTTGTATGGTGGCCCGCATTGGGCAAACTGGCTAACTGCAGTGTATTTAACAGGGTACTGCGCACCTCGGCCTTGATGGTCACTGGTGCAATACGCACCACCCCGTCGAGGGCTCTTTTTACAATGCTGCACTGGCTGCCGGTTGATCTTATGGCCAAACAATTGGCCATGAACTCGGCGGTCAGACTGGATGCAGCGGTGGCATGGAGGTCAGGGGACTTTGGACATGCGGCCATCTTGGACCATTTCTCGGTTATTCCTGACAACATCGATTGCTGCACTCCCACCCCCATGTCTGACATTGATTTCGCGGCATCAACGTCAGGCACGTCGAGTATGCCTCATGGAGATGTGCTTGATGTCTATACTGACTGGTCAAAATCGGACACGGGGGTCGGAGGGGACGTCTTCATCCCTAGATTTAGGATCAGGATGAAGTTCAGGCTTAATGATCAATGCAGCGTGGTACAAGCTGAGATCTCAGCCATTAGAAGGGCGGCTTGCTGGATGAGGTACCACAGGATATACGGAGAGGATATCCGAATTTGTACTGACAGCAAGGCCGCGATTAACTCCCTATCGGGTGTCTATACGACATCCAGATTGGTTCGTGAATGCCGGACATCTCTCAACGAGATGGCGAGACATTCCAACCTGGAACTGTTTTGGGTGCCAGCTCACTCGAGCGTACCCGGAAATATGGTCGCGGACGAACTCGCCAGACTTGGAGCCCGGTTGGAAGACCGAGAAATAGATCCACTGGTGGGGGTCCCTTTAAGATGCTGTAAAGCTATATTACGGCAGGAACTCTTCAGGGCTGCACAGTCTAGGTGGTCTGAAGAGGTTACCTGCAGGGTCTCGAGGACACTGTGGCCTCAGTACGATAGTGGAAGATCCGCAAATCTACTGAGGTTTCCTCGGGGGCAGCTGGGCACACTGGTGGCCGTGCTGACAGGGCACTGCGTCATTGGTGCTCACGCTAGGATACTGAATCTTCCTCATCATGACTACTGTAGAAGTTGTCAAGATGAGGAGGAGGAGGAAACGGTGGAGCATCTGCTCTGCCGCTGCCCGGCTCTTTCTGGGAATAGAGCGGCTATTTTTGGCAGTCCGAGACTGCATGGTCTTGCAGACTTATCCGTCTGCGATGTTTCTAGGATAAACTTGTTTATCCGGTCTTCGGGGTGGTTTGGATGTGGATATTTTTATGGTGCCGTAGGGACCTCAATCTGATCTCTGCACATCCTGTTTCCAGGCAACACAATGGGACCTTTGGGACCCAAGTGAGTCGGTCTTTCTTTTTGCGCCGACGGCCTGTACAACCTAACCTAACCTAATCTTTAAGCATTACCTTTCAAATAAAATTAATAATCGATCCAGAAATGACTGAGTTATGGAGGCACAAATATAAAAAACCAACATTTAGTCGAACTAATAACCTTCTTCTTTTTTTAAGTCGGGTAACTACATAAGACGATGATCATCTTATTTACTTACGGTAAAAAATAAATAACGTTTATCCAGTCTCTACAAACTAAGCAAATGTTAAAAATGTTAATATAAGGAGATATAAATGATAAAAAAATAACTTATCAATATGTTTGGATGATAAAAAGACTTTAAAATATTCTTCTCATAATAAATTGGCTTTCAATGCGCTTAAAGGTTTTGACAAAATTAATTAAATTTTTTAATTTTTGAGTTTTATTATTATTATTTTTTCCTAAGTAGTAGTTACCAAAATCTTAAATTTATAATTTGCCTCGCAACATTTAGACAAATGTCCCATCAGGATTGATCTTTGAAATTAAAGACCGCATGCTGATGTGAACTGCTGTCACACTTTGTATTGTTTGCTGGTAATTGAAAGATTTATTTCACCAAATTATTGTCTAAGCGCCGCACAACGAAAGCAGTGTTATCAGCTGAATAATTTTAATAAATGAATTTTATAAAAACAAAAAAAAAAAATAACTGAAACTATTTGACAGCAATATAGAATAATTGCTGAAAAAACAACCCTTCATGTTTCTATAGAAAACAAAAAAAAATCATCCCCCTAAGGGCAAATATCTCTTTGATAAGAAATTCCTAACAACCACCCACTCGTAACTAGATTCAAGTAAAAGTTGTGAAAACATATTACTGGTATTTAATTTTAAATTCTAACACTGATTTCAAAGATATGAACATACAAAAATATTAATGTATATACATAGATACATACATTACGAATTATTTCTAACACACGAATCAACAAAATGAGAAGGTATAGTTGTTTTCATATCTCAGAAATATAAACCAAATTTTATTACATTCCCACAAATCAAAATTTCCAAATCAAAATTTACATATTTTCAAATATATTCGCATAAATGCATAATAAACGATAAAATTTTTTCTAGAGATATGAAGTGAAGTAGTAAACAGCGCAGGAAAAAACTTTATCAAAATATCTACAAATTCAAAAAACATTTCTTGAAATTAAAATTGTCTTTATTTTCGAGGAAAACGTAAAATAATTCCTTTTTTTAAATAACTTAATACAAAATTAAAGTTTCTCAATTTTGACTGACTTTTACCACTCGTATCAAATAAAAACTCCAGAATCGAATTACGGTTAACAATTTTATATACGATTTCCGATTTCCATTGTGTCTACAATTATAGCATTTATTTTACTTTTATTGGCTCACATCAAACATCAATATGTTCGCCATATTCGAATGTATAATGACATAAACTTGAGTTTGCCTCTAAAAATTAATTTTATTTAAAAATTCTCAACTTCTTAAGCGCAGCACACGAGTATGTTGTATGTCTATATATTTTTTTTATCAAGTTTGTATAAAATGATAATTTGTATTATTATGGTAATTGTAAAATAATTGTTTTAATGTTAAGTTTAAATTTTTTGCAAACGATTCAATTAAATACTTTTAACTCAGAACAAGGAGATTTTCATTAACAGTACCATTGGAATATTTAAATCATGACAAGTTGTCAAATCCGTTAAAAGCTTTACTCCAAATAAACCGAGTCATTTCTAAACAGATATTGAAAATGTTTCTTTCATTTAAATAGTTATGCTTAGAGATTGGTGCCTTTTTAAACACAGTTAATAATTCTACGAATTAAAGGGTGCCACATACAACATATGTACATGTTTTTTGCGTGTAATATGAACCGTAAATAACAACACTTTAAAATTTAAATAACTCTTGCGAAAAAAAACCGACTTCAAAACACATTTCATCTGTCTGCCTTTAACAGTTTGAAAGTATAGTCACATACATCAATTTATATTAACTATTGGGACCCCTTTATGTTACATCTCCAAACTTTATACTTCTTAACCGTCTGTTTACAATTATTCAACAGTTTGGAGATTTTTATATCAAATTACAGCAACTATAGAGGGACCCTTTAAAATCCAAAATCAAATTTTATACTTGCTGTTTTTGTAGTAAACTTCGCAATAAGATTCTTTGTAAATTTCAACCGTCTGGCTATAACGGTTTAACAGTTTGGCCATATACATCAAATTACATGTACTATTGTAACACCTTTAATTTACAAATCCAAATTTTACACTAGTTGTTATAGCGGAGTTAGCAATACAGGTCTTTTTACAATTGTTCAAAAGTATGGCAATAGACATTAAATTAAATGAACAATTGGACCACGCTTTCTTTTATAATTTTGAATATTATTACTTCATACTATAAAGACCATAGTAATCGACATTCTGTGCAAAGTGCAAGCGTTTGTCTATAACGTTTTTAAAGATTGGCGCATAAAGGTCAATTTTCGTCAGCTATGGCGACACCCCTTAATTTTTAGATTTATTTTTGTATTACATCTTGCCGTTGGGAGATACAGTGATACGCAGTTTTTTTTATTTTAAAGTGGTGCCCTTAACGGTTAAAAATACACGTCAAAAATATGCACAAAGTATGGGTACACCCTTTAATCTTTAGGATAATAAACTTTTAAAGCAAGATCAATCTGTAAGCATCACCTTTCAAATAAAAAAGAAATTAGGAAAATCCAGCAAGAAATCACTGCGTTATGGAGGCTTAAATATAAAAATGCAACATTCAGTCGTATTGATAACTCCTTTTTTGGAAGTCGGTTATAGAACTGAGTATCACAATAGCTACCAGTAGCAAAAAGTAATATCCAAATAAATCTATAATCTATAATAAAAGTAAAAATATTCAGAACTATAAAGTAAAGGGTGCCCCATAAGTTTATTTAATTTCATGTATATGGCCTTATTTTTAAACAGTCGCTAAGTCAGAACAGATATACACTTTCTTCTGAATAAATCGTACAATTGAATAAGATAGTCAGACATGGCTCAGCTGCAATCTAGCTTCTTTCTTTTACTGGGATGCTATTTATAAACTTTAAATCGTTAATTGGCATTTTCTTAATTTTGGTTGAAAAAAGAGGGCTTAATTTTTCAGTTAATTTTCTTAAAATGTGTTCTAGGTGAACTGAGATCCAATCTGTTAAAACGGCTGGAAAAAAAATTAAGAACACTTGTGAATTTTTAATATAGTTCTTATATAACAGATTTTTTTTCAGTTTGTTTTAATTCTAATTTTAGGTTTTTATATTTTTCTCATAAAACTTTTGCACATTTATATAGTTTCATTTTGATACAATCACACATACCCACTCACACAATCTCTATACAATGATTTCAAATGAAATTTTATTAATTTTTTAGATTTACTTGTAATCTAAAATCTTATCACGTGTGTCATAACAGATTATATGCTCACAATGATCTATATGCACATATACATACACCTCTACATAAAATAATAAATACATGTATTTAATAACATATTGTTGCATATATATAATACACATAAGAGTGTAGCATATGTTTATTAACACTTATACATATGTACGTATTTGCAAAAAGCAACATGTGTATAAAACATGTGACTCTTCATTATTATTATTTCCATAATCGGATTTAAACCCGATAAATAATTGTTTATGTGTGTGTGTGTGTGCGACAAAAAGCCAAATAGCTAAATAAAAAAATATTCTGAAATCTTAGTTTATTCTGAGTTTATTTATGAAATAAAATCATGACGACATTTCACACAACTAATTAATGTAAAATTTCTTTTATACAACAACAACTATTTATTTTATTTTACATGTCACCACAGGTGAAAAAGGGTATATCTTTGTTTTTCATTCCGCCTGTAAATTCTATGATATGCATTTTAAACCACATTAAGTATATATATTCAGAGTTCTTATGCAGAGCGAAGTCGATTGAGCAATGTCCGCCAATCGATCAGACATAGTTTCGAAAACTTTGCCATTTAAAATCGGCAAGATCGGTCCATGTCCTTCAAGGCAGCGCTTTACCATTATTTACTACAAATTATAGGCTGTGGCAAAAGTGATTCGATACTCGTATTCAGTAAAATATTGTTAATTTTTAAGTTGTTATATGCAGACCCGTCAAATTTGTAGTGTCAATAAAACTATGATTGCTGTGGCAACAAGTGGCGTTTTTCTAACGTATGTGGCCTTGTTTTTGCGTTGCTGTACGTAGAAACTTTAAGCTCATGTGTTCTTAAGTGCGATATTTAATAATATAACTAATATATGAGCTGATTTTTTTTAAAGTCGTATAAGTCACCCTTTTAAAACAACTAAGTTAACAGTAATTTATTGAGCTGTAGAGTCCTTCTCTTCATAGTTACAATCACAATTTCAATAGAGTTCTATCTTGATACAAAATAAATAAAAAAAAGTTTTGCTGTACAATTTTTTCGCACAAATATTTCTTTTGAAAGTAGGATAAGTCCATTTCTAATAAGTTTAATAACAAGAACGAAATATAAAGATATAATAATATTGTTACTTTTTAACCGCCTATTCACATAAATATTTTAATATGCTAATTAAAAAAACAATAGTTATAGAATATCTTTTTCTTGTTAAGGACGAAGTAATTTTTATTTTTTTTTAACACAATTGAATCAACTTTTAATAAATTTGGTTACTCGTCTATATAAATTTACTTTAGTAAAGATTATGTATATAAAATAAGAGCTTAAATTTGCTCCTGTTTTTATTTCTTCTAAAATATTATTTTTGAAATTGGTTAAGTCCATGTGGAGCCAAAAAATCAGTTATTTTTTAAGTAATTAAAAAAAAGAAAATAAAAAGTGTATAGTGTTAAAACATCACTCGAATTCATTAAAGTTAGCCAACATTTTTGAGTTGATTTAAATGCAAATTTAATATATAAAAAAATGGACTTATAACACTTTCATAAAAAACCTGCTTTTTAGCTTTTTAACAGCTTAAAGCAGGTATTTAGAATTCACACCGATTACGTTCAAAAATATCAGCTATAAAAATTGAAGAATAAATTTAAAATTTTAAGGGAACTAGATTATTAAACCCGAAGCTACCTAGTGTTAATTTTAGGGCTTTTCTTGGGACTGAGTTATTTATTATAGCTTTGTTTGCTATGGAGCTCTACTTGAACAAGTGAGAAATCTATCAAATCATTTCGAATCTTATAGATCAGGAGATATCTAAATTTTAAATATCTGTAGCATGTGATTCTTTTAAGATCGGCTAATATTCATGAAATTTCCTCCACTCCTTCTCCTAATCCCTTTTTTAAGATTATTCTATCCTTTACATAAATATCTAATTTTGTTCGCAATTTACATAGATGTAATCGGTACGGACTTAAATGCCAGTTTTTCCATTTTTCTCTCATCTTGGTCCTAGGTGTGGAAACAAATATCGATGAGGATCTATCTTTGTTTCAATTTTATTATAATCGATTAGCCAAGACGTAGCTAAAATTGATTCAAGCACATAAAAATGCCCGCTTTAAAATTTTTTCTCCTCTTTTACCATGGGGACGAATATCTACTGTTGTTTCAAATTTCAGTTTAGCAGTGATTGAAGCATGCGCAAACAACCAAACAAGTAATAAATTAGGCTAAAGGCGGTGAATTTTAACCGACTTAAAAAAAGGAGAAGTTTATCAATTCTACTGAATGTTGTTTTTTTTAAAATTTGTTTTTTATTTGAAAGGTATATAAAGGGCGTCCTTATACAACATATGTGTTTCTTACGTGTATTATTAACCGCAAAGGGCAACACATTAAAATTAAAAAAAGCGTATAGCTCCCAATGGCAAAAAGTAATACAAAAGTAAGTCTAAAAATTAAAGGGTTTTCCCATAGGTGACCCATAATTATTTTTACACAACTGCTTTTTGAAAGTAATAAAATATTAAAAACATGAGGTCTAAATAGTCCCTTCTGCAATAAAGGATTGCCTTAACTAAAAGCTATTGAGTTTAGTTCATATGAATTAGATGTCACCTTAACTACTTTTCTACTTATCTTACGTTAAATTTTAAGGCAGCAGGAAATTAGTATATTATCGATTATTTTTATTAAACTAGACCCTTTAGGTGCGGTAATATTTGAAAAATATATGACCAAAAAGCGGTACCACTATTTTTACAAATGTTTCTTAAATCTTTTCTGACACGTATTAATACCAATGACGGCTTATAATAAAATAAATGTTAAATTTTACGTTTTATATTGAGACAAATCTTATATTTCTCAATAAGTACTAAAGAAGGACAACAACTTTTTCTATAACTTGGTGGTTACGTCTTTTTGGTCAAATATTTGACTGATCTGACCTACTATCACTTTGAATTTATCTTTTTCATGTTTGACAAAGAGGACAATATCCCCTTTTCCTAGCTCAGTGTCGCTACGATCTATTAAGACCTTGTAATCTATGCATTTCAGGCTTCGGACATTCGATGCCGCATATTTTGCAATTTCATATTTAATCAATGACACTAAAGTTTTCCTTATTTTAATAAACGATTTAATGAATTTTTTCCACCTCTGTTTTTTAATTTGCATTTAAATGTTTAAAATAGAAGACAATATACGCAAATACTGTTTTAGTTTGGAAATTAAACTTTCTTAAAAATATCTAGAAATTTATAAGTATTTTGTATTTTCTATGTTTTTGAAGTCGATTTAATTATCCCAGAACATACCTCTAACGGATCTACTCTCACCACTTTGTAATTGGTTTTAATGGAAATTAATTATTATTCGAGCGTGTAGTCGCTTTACTAGTTGCTGCTCAAACACTTAAGTACATTAAAGTCAACAACTACATGGATAGCTCTTAAATCTTTATTTTTATTAAACTTGTTCTTCGTGCTCTGAAATTTCAAATTACAAGTTTCTTGCTACGAGGGCTGCTCTATATATTTCTGGCCTAATAGTGAAAATGCGAATATTTATAATCAAAAATGGTTTTATTGTTTTTCAAAGTATTCTTCAATATGATTTATACACTTTTGCATGCGCTCAATCCAGTTGTCGAAGTACTTTTTCCACTCCGATTGAGGCACCTCTAAAACATGGTTTTTGAACACTTCAACAGCTTCTGCTGGCGACGAAAATCGTTGACCACGCATTTTTTTCTTGATGTGCGGAAACAAAAAGAAGTCATTAGGTGCCAAGTCAGGGCTGTACGGCAGATGACCCATTAATTCGACGTTTTGGCCGGTCAAAAAGGCTCTGGTTTGAGCCGATGTGTGAGAGCTCGCAATGTCATGGTGAACAATGATTCGTCTTCTCTTGTTGGTTTTTCGAATTTCTCCGATGACTTCAGGCAAACAAATTGTAGTGTACCACTCAGAAGTGACTGTCCTACGTTGCTCAAGCGGAACAGTCGCCACATGACCAGTTTTGCCGAAGAAACAGGCGACCATTTGCTTCGAAATGCTTCTTCCACGAACAACTTTCGGTGGAATTTGCTCGTCTTTGAAGACCCACACGGTCGATTGTTGTTTCGTTTCGGGCTCATACGCATAGATCCATGATTCGTCACCTGTGACGATCTTATAAACGTCTTTTGAAGCACCGCAATCGTATTTTTGCGACATTTCTTTGCACCATTCGACACGAGCCTTTTTTTGAGCGACTTTCAAATTGTGTGGGATCCAACGAGAACAAACCCTTTTTACAGCCAGGTGTTCATGCAGTATCAAAGGTATGCTGGTGGAAGAAATGTCCAAGGACGTCTCCATCTCTCGGTACGTCGCATGTTCTCTGGCACAACAGCCGTTTTTGGACGACCTTCACGGAATTCGTCTTTGAGCGAGCTTCGGCCACGATTAAATTCATTATACTATTTTTTCATAGTGCTATAGGATGGTGCTTCATCGCCATACAAAGATTTAAGTTCATCAATGCACTCTTGTCGTGATAATCCACGTCGAAAGTTGTGAAAAATTATGGCAAGAAAATGTTCACGAGTTAATTCCATTTTTTTCTATATTAATTTTTTCAAGTCACTGTAAACAACACAAATAATGGTCGAACGTCAAAACGTTTTGAGTACGATTATGCTTAAAAATGACAAACTTTCCAATGGAAATGTCAGATTGCACTTGGCAGCACTCAGTGTTGCCAGGCCAGAAATATATATAGCAGCCCTCGTATGGCAGTTTAAAAATCAAAGTGGATTAGGTTGAAACCATCTTTATTGCGGCCTCTCCTTATTTTATCTGGTACCTTCTTCAGAAAAATATTTCTGTTTTCTTTACGGCTTTTTTAGTTGCCATCAATAAAATTGACAAAACGTGGATTTTTCTCGTCTTAAGCCTTAAAAGATTTTAATTTAAATTAGAAAAATTTATTGTTTATACATTTAAAATTTTAATTTAATTTTATCACGCCATTCCTTCCGTAGCCAAAGTATTCATTTTAAACAATATAAGAAACACCATAAACGGGCTGCCTTCATACTTTGTCATGCGTATCGTTGCAACTCCCACTACACGCAATTGCTCTTTTTATATCGAACACTTATACTCATATAACAACAAAATCTTAAAAAAAAAGTTTTCTTTATTAAACAGATGTCCAACTAAATTTGATACTAATTTAAATGGAATAAAACTACACACATACAAATGTAATTATATGTGTGGGCTTGTGATGGCCTCTGCAAGAAATAGTGTAAATCTAGGACTTGACATTAATTATAAATCAGAAATTTAATACCGTAACAAAATATGAACTGATGCCCCAAAACAACAAACAACAGAAACATCAGTCGATAAAACAAATTAACAACCACCCACACATTCTGTCCTACATAAAAATTTGTTTGACGGGAGGGTACACAATCTCCTTTTCTGCCACCATCATCAAAAAATAAAATGCCAATGATTATATTAAGGATAATCAAATACATATAATTTCAACTACATACAACTCAGATTATAGCACACAAACACCCACACATATTATATCCAATAGGCAGCCTTGATGAAGACACTTAACCTACGGCTACAATTTACATAAAGCAGGAGGAATAAAAATAAAGTTGGTTCAGAATGTATACACCATCTACTTCTACTTTAACATACAAAGTAATTTTAGGATTCCTTTTGTTTTTTTTTTTTTGAAAATTTCACACAAAAAAACGACTGAACAGAAAAAAAAATTTGTTTTGTGAAACCTTTTACAAAGTACAAATCACTAGAGAGAAATATAACGACCAACTAACACTAATATATTACTGAACTAATTTGGCAATACAAATATGAAGGTCTGATTGAACAAAATTACAACAGCAATTGCAATAGCAAAATCAACGAAACAAAGCAACAATGTCATTATATCCTTCACACAAGCTACGTGTACTAAATGAAGAATGAACACTCTGTTAGTGGCATGTGTTGCTGCTATCATTGACTACTGTCATTGACGTTTGCTAAATAAAAACGTATTATAATTTAAGTGCAATGAACGACAAACCCGTCCTTTACAAAAAAAGTTAAGTGGCTAAATTGGTAATTATAGGAAAAGGGCATTTTGGCTGAAATAAACTGCTTTTTTTCATATGCTTTTAAAAGATCTCGTACAGTTTTGGAGCCAAGCAATTCATCGTTTGAGTAATCAATTATTTCGGATTATTTCCAAAATAGAAGAAGGTTATCAATTCGACTGAATATTGCTTTTTATGTTTGAACTAGCCGAACACAGTTATATACATATATCATGATCTGATTTAAAAGTTTTTTTTTTGTAATTTGGCAGAATATGCTTACAGACTGGTCCCGTTTTAAAAGCAGTTCATAATCTTAAAAATTAAAGGGTGCCCCAATACAACATACTTGTTTTTTGGTATGATGAACTGCAAAGGGCCCTTCTTTAAAATTTAAAATGACTGGGTTTAACTATAGTTCTCAGTAGCAAAAAGCAATACATAAATAAATCTGAAAATTAAAGGGTGCTCCATAGGTGACGTAAATTGACTTATATGGGCCTACCTCTTGAATCTTTATAGACAAACACTTGCAAATTAGAGAGAATATCGATTGCTATGGCCGGTATAGTCACAAGTATTAATATTTAAAATCTTAAATTACAGGGTGGCCCAGTAATTTATTTATTTTGACAGTTGTAGTCAGACGATTGAAATTTACAAAGAACACGTATTACTTACTCCGCTATGACAACAAGTATAAAATCTTGATTGGAAATAAACGGGTGCCCCAATAGTTGATGTAATTTTGTGTATGTGGCAGAACTCTTGAACCGTTATAGAAAGACAGCTGAAACTTTCAAGAGACCTAAATTGCTAAGTCCGCTAAAAAAGGAGCTTATAATTAGAATAAGAAATAAAGGGTGTTCCCAGAATTAATGTTATTTAACCTATATGGCCGTATTTTTGGAACCGTTATATACAAACACCTGAAAATTAGACAGAATGTCAACTACTTTGTTTGGTATAATAAGAAGTATAAAAATTTTATCATATTCAAGAACGGGAATCCCCTCCCCTCCCCAAACTTTATTAATTAATTTTCAAAAAGTCTTTTTTCGTGCTATTTTCCCGATTAATTATTTAAATCACCGACATTGTTGTTAAATATGATTTAATATTTGCAAAGTGCCCGTGTATATAAATTAATTATCGTAGTGTTTTGTGATATTTTATTTTTCATCCTCTTTCAACTGTATAAAAGAGCCGAAAAAAAAATTCAGCCGTAAACAGCAGAGAAAGAAAAATAGAATTACTGTTGGTTATTGTTCTTTTTGCTTAAACTTTGATTTTTGTCTTTGCTTTACTGCTTAGACAAAAATCTTTAGTTTATTTAAAATGTTTGTCAGAAGTTTCCTGAAGAGTTAAGTAAGCGATAACGAAATGGCCATCGAGACGTGCTTTGACTCTCAATAATCAATATCGGTGATTTGAATAATTAATCTTGAAAATAGCACGAAAAACGACTTTTTGAAAATTAATAAACAAATTGTCGTCGGATTCAGAAATTGGGGCTCTGTCCGTCCACTAGGTGGAAAATTTTGCGCATAGGTCTTGACCTACAGCCGTATAAGATCAAGGAATTAAAGCCGCGAGACTATTATATGCGTCGTTCTTTCGCCGATTGGGCTCTAGACCAGTTATTCACTGTCCTGTTGGTTTATCGTCAAATTGTATTCAGTGTTGGGATCATTTTTGGATTGGTATGTTAATAAGAAGAATTGCCGCATATGGAGTGAGACTAACCAACAACAAACCCTACAGACTCCATTGCATCCAGACAAATGCACCGTTTGATGAGGTTTAAACGCTAGTGGCACTGTCGGACCTTACTTCTTTAAAAATTAGGCCGCATCTTACTTTACGGTCAATGGAAATCGTTACTACACCAAGATTAATGGTTTTTTGTTTAAAAATATGGATGATATTGATCCGGACGAAATGTGGTTCCAACAATAAGGCACTACGTGCCATACGGCAATCGCAACCATTGAGTTATAAAAATCAAAATTTGGCGATAAGTTGATTTCCAAAAATGGACCTGTAAATTGGCCTCCAAGGTCGTGCAATTTGACACCTCTCGATTATTTCCTGTTAGGTCACGTAAAGTTATTGGCTTTTGCTGACAAACCAGTACCAATTGATGCTTTGGAGGCCAACATTGCTCGTGTTATTAGTGACATACGGCCAGCAGCACTTGAAAAAAAAAATTATAAAAAATTACACGTCCAGAATGCGCTTTGTAATGAGCAGCCGCGTTTGTCATATGCCCGAAATTATTTTTAAATATTAATGCCATGTTCAGATCTTAATTACAATTTAATTTTTTTGTTATCTTTAACAATTTAACGTTCTATCGGGCTTAAAAAATACCCGATATTACCAAAGACAGAAGATCTTAAAAGCTACCGAGAAACAAAGCTCTGAAGGACAACTTAGTTTTAAATTTTATAAAATTAAACTATAAATTTGAAGAAGAATTTTCCTTGCCCGTGTAATCGATAGGTGGTAGCTATTTTTAGCAGTCAGTCTAATATGGGTTACTACCAGTTGTTTAAAACAATCAAACTCCCCAGGGTATACAATTTTTAAGTAAAATTATACGATAGGTAAATGCTTAAGTTTATACAACTTAAATCCCCAAATCAACGCATGAAGGAAGTTCTTCTTTTCGGGTTATATAAAAATATTAAAACGTTTTGTGAACCATATGGATACTTGTGTATTTGAATAAATTAAAAACAAAAGCACTTAACATACATCTGTAACGATCTGGCTATTAGAATCAAATGTCCAATACCGTATAATAAAACAAGCATTGAAGCTTAATTTGTAGAAGGCGTTATAGCTTTAACCCATGATAGATGTATTGGTCTTTCGTTGCGATACTAAAATGTTTTGACTTTGTAAATTGTGCAATGTATGTAGCTCCCAGGTCTGATGCCAATGAAAAAGAGAGTAAAAAATTTATTTTTTACATGGAAACATATTCCAATTATTAATTATTTAAATACTAAAGACAAAAAATTGCCAAAACCTGTAGCACCTGTTACTGACGGATCAAAAATTCCTCCGGCTCATAATCTCCGATAAACAGATACATTTTGTAGGTGAATTTACTTGTAATTACTTATATCAATTTATATTAACTTTTAGTTACAGTGTCTTGAGTACAAAATTTAGCCACGTATATATTTTTTCTAATTTACCAACATCATCTGGCCCTTGACTGCAAGTTCACAATTATCTAAAAAGAAAAAAGAACAACAACAAATACCATGATGAAACATGACGAAACAATCTTGTTAAAAAAATAACATTTTTAATGTTTGTGAATGCTGCTGTTTATTCTTTCCTCTGGGAGATATTCCATCATGATAATCAATGACTTTTCAATATCAAATAGAGACAGAGATGTTATAGTCAAATAACAAGCACAAATGTAGACTTACACACAACACATACATAATCACCTGAAACTTGGAAAATAGTATATTCTAGTTAACGTCAAAAGTCAAAATATGTAGTCATTCCCAATTTAAGGTAATTCTTAGTGGCTTTGATGTATTTTTCCTTTAAACCTTTCGCTGACTGCTTTTTGTTGCTTTTTTATTCATTTATTCGTGCACAAGTAGTGTATGTCTGTCCGTTTGTATGTGTGCCCCAGAGAGGTCAATTGATGTTATATTGTGCGCATACTATCATGATCAATACAAAGTTGCAGTTATTTACAAGTGTCATATTGCAACATATGGTCTCAGGCATTGTAGCAAATAGTTCTTTAGTGTTTGTTTTTCGTGTTGAATGAGTTGTTATCATACAAATCGATGTAGTGATTGTATATTAATGACAAGTATGTTTTATTTTACCTAAGTAGCTTCGTTAGCAAACAAGGAGGACATTATACTCCAATGACATAGAACAGGAAAGCTTTAAAGTATATCACACGTTAAATTAGTATCTCCGATAATATTAAGTCTTAAGAGCAGATGCAAATGAGAACTCTTTACTCTTTGTCAATTTTATAACTCTGTTTAAAATAACAATATTCCTTTCATAATTTATAAATATTAATGAGGTATCAATTTGATCTTTTTTTTTAATTTTTATTTTTATCTTAGAATTTAGGAAAGTATAAAATTATTTAGTTCTATTACGAACAAGTTTAATTGTATTTATTTTTTTTTTTTTTTTAGAAGAGGACTATAATTGTGAGCATCAGCCTAAATGTGTGTTTAAATTTTTGGTACCATTATTATTTTTATCATGTTTACTGAAACCAAAATTTAAAATTAGGACGTAAAGAACAGCAGATATTAATAACTTAATTAATTAAATTAATAATAACTAACAAACTTCTGGGTTAATTCTACAGAAATTTGTGGTTAAAAATAAAAATATTTTTAGAAAATTATTTTTAAAATAAAGAGGCCGCCTGTATAATTAAAACTCATTAAAATTGAATAAAACAAGTAAGAGTACTATATTCGGCTATAGCGAATCTTATATACCCTTAATCATCTATGTAAATATAGTTTAGTGAAGTACGAGGGCTGCTCTATATATTTCTGGCCTAATAGTGAAAATGCGAACATTTATAATCAAAAATGGTTTTATTGTTTTTCAAAGTATTCTCCAGCATGATTTATATACTTTTGCATGCGCTCAAACCAGTTGTCGCAGCACGTTTTCCACTCCGATTCAGACACCTCTAAAACATGGTTTTTGAACACTTCAACAGCTCTTCTGGCAGCGAAAATCGTTGACCCCGCAATTTTTTCTTGATGTGCGGGAACAAAAAGAAGTCATTAGGTGCCAAGTCAGTGCTGTACGGCGGATGACCCATTAATTCCACGTTTTGGCCGGTCAAAAAGGCTCTGGTTTGAGCCGATGTGTGAGAGCTCGCATTGTCATGGTGAACAATGATTCGTCTTCTCTTGTTGGTCTTTCGAGTTTCTCCGATGACTTCAGGCAAACAAATTGCAGTGTACCACTCAAAAGTGACCGTCCTACGTTGCTCAAGCGGAACAGTCGCCACATGACCAGTTTTGCTGAAGAAACAGGCGACCATATGCTTCAAAGTGCTTCTTCCACAAACAACTTTCGTTGGATTTCTCTCGTCTTTGAAGACCCACACGGTCGATTGATGTTTCGTTTCGGGCTCATACGCATAGATCCATGATTCGTCACCTGTGAAGATCTTATAAACGTCTTTTGAAGCAGCGCAATCGTATTTTTGCAACATTTCTTTGCACCAATCGACACGAGCCTTTTTTTAAGCGACTTTCAAATTGTGCGGGATCCAACGAGAAAAAACCTTTTTTACGGCCAGGTGTTCATGCAGTATCGAATGTATGCTGGTGGAAGAAATGTCTAAGGATGTCTCTATCTCTCGGTATGTCGCATGTCGATCTTGCATTAAAAGTTCACGCACGGCATCAATGTATTCTGGCACAACAGCCGTTTTTGGACGACCTTCACGGAATTCGTCTTTGAGCGAGCTTCGGCCACGATTAAATTCATTATACCAATTTTTTACAGTGCTATAGGATGGTGCTTCATCGCCATACAAAGATTTAAGTTCATTAATGCACTCTTGTCGAGATAATCCACGTCGAAACTTGTGAAAAATGATGGCACGAAAATGTTCACGAGTTAATTCCATTTTATTCTATATTAATTTTTTCCAGTCACTGTAAACAACACAAATAATGGTCGTACGTCAAAACGTTTTGAGTACGATTATGCTTAATAATGACAAACTTTCCAATGGAAATGTCAGATTGCACTTGGCAGCACTCAGCGTTGCCAGGCCAGAAATATATATAGCAGCCCTCGTAATTCCAATTAAAAAATTATATATTGAAATGAAAGAGAATTAAAAATTAAAAAAAGAGCTTAGAATTATATATTTAAATAAAAAATTCATCGGCTCTTAATTGGTTAATCATTTAAAAAATTTTAGTATTTCCTTGAAGATCTCTTTAAGAGCTTTAAAATAATACCTACATTGATATTTTAAAAAATTTGAATTTTTGAGAGCCCCGTATCTCGGAAAATATGCGCGAGCGTTAATTTTTTAATTTGAAGTTTTTTTTCTTATTTTTTAATCCTCTTTCGCTCCAAATGTTTATGTTTTTTTTTATTAGAGTTACTTTATTGTTCCAAATTAAATGAAAAAATTAGAAGTAGGTGTGGTGTGTTGCCTGCTGCCTCGAAGGACATGGACCGATTATGCTGATTTCCAATACCACCTCATTCGACACTATATCTGATCGAATGACACATTTCTTTTCTTTGCGAAATCAAGTTTGCTGAGTTTTCAACACTAACACGGATGGACAGACGGACAGACCGACAGACGAACATCGCTCAATTGAATTCGCTATGCATAACAAGTCAGAATATATATACATTATGGGGTCGGAAATGGATATTGTAGAAATTACACATACGTGGTGAAAGTGAAGATTCAGCATATATTCTATGCTTAATTTACTTTTTGGAAAATTACACACGTTTTTTTTTTCTTAAATCAATGTAAAATATTTCATGAAAACACCACCTTTTAATTATTCTTGCCTCAAAACACTTTACTGTTTTACTATTTTATGTTTTTAACGTGATTTTTTAAGTCGTATTTGTGTTAAAACCGTAAAGTTGATTAAATTCTAATTAAGAACATCAACGCTTTCACAACAGTGAACATAAATAAATTTTATGACATGACGACAATTTTCTTGATTCATAAAATATTCTGGCATACTGAGAGATTACTAGCATTAAAAGTAAAACGGTTACCGTTGAAGGTTTCTTTAACGAAATCTAATACGGCAGAGAATATTGTGCACCATGAAGTTAACTTAAAAATTAACTTTGTCATGTTTTTAATACGGCTGTTTTTGTGCCAATATCAGCAGCAAAACAACCATTTAAATTTGTACGTCAAATGTTGAAACCATACTGTCATACACTCACACAAGTACTCACTCAAGTAAAATAAACAAGTAACTTTTTAACACTCAACGACAGTTTCTTCATTCAATTATATCAGTGTGAGAAAATATACATCAATGCGAATGAATGTACTTTCATCACGGTTATTGAGTATAAAATTAATTGCCGCAGTTTAGTCGTTTAAATTAATCTGAACATACTTTTCAGCAAATTGCCAACATTGAATTTTGCCTGTCTTTTTACCAAAAAATAATAAAAAAAAAGATGGAGGTAGACATCAAAACTTTCATACACCACTTACCACTGACAAAAGTTCAGCATCAACACGGTTATAATTATCATAGTCTTTATGCTGTTCTACTTTCACATTTGCTTGCTGTATAACGTCGAGTGCGAGGTTACGATAACTAAGAATTTCTTCGGATTATATTTATACGGAAATATTAAGTTAAAAGTTAAAACATTTACTGAAGAAAAAGGATATTAATTATTTCTTGTTGTTACTCTACAGAAGTTTTGAATAAAATTAAGCAGAAGTTATTTTTTCATAGTCATAAGAATTTTTTATTTAAATCATTTTAGTCGGGCTGGTTTAAATCACGTGGTGAATATTAACTGAGGAAACGAAACTCAATAGATTAATGTTAGGGAATACAGAATAAAAAATTCTTTTATTGAAGGGTTTGTATTATCTTTCTTGACAACGTCTCACGATCAACCAAAAACTAAGAAGTAATAATAATTCAATTAACAGAGAAATTACTTGAGATTATCTGTGAGCATAAGAGAGAGATTCTTCAGCAAGTTGTACATTCGAACAGAATTAAAAACTAATGATCAATTAACTAGGGGTTCAATAGGCACAAATATAAGTAATTCAATTTCATTATCAAATACACCGTTTTCAGTAATGCAACACCGAAGATGACGCGGATATATAAATAAGTTTCAAATTCAGAGATTTGCGTTAAATTTACGATAGAATAATAATAGTTAGTGCTGCTGATGATGGTTTGCGATGTAACAGAGTGTTGTGCACGCCTTAGCAAATTTAGCATCTATCCCGGCTCCAAAATATTTTGACGAGATGAGAGTGCGCTAGGCACTTAAAATGATATCCAAAACGATGTACCGCATTAAGGCGGTGATAGGCTCCTAAAAGAGAAGCACTTCCTTAAAGGATGCTCCTTATCGCAGTAGCGACATTATTTACGTATATTTCCACTGAGGGTTGCAAGCGTTTGTTTAGACTGTTGAATTAATGTAATCTCAGCAAGACCACGATTTACATTTGGCGGCGACTTTATGACTGCAGACATTATGATTGCAAAAAAAAAGGTTTAATTTGATTCATAGGGGGTAGCAAACTATCGGCCTAATTTTAACCTTCAGGGTGTAATTTCTCCACTCTGACTTTGGAATCAGGATCTCGTAATATAATTTCTATTCGTCCTAGCTGCCACTGGGAAGGCAGCAAGTTCTCACGTCTTACAACTACTAAATCGTTGGCAGCCTTCCTATTATTTCGTTATTGCAATTTCCAGTTTGCATCATATATTGATAAAACTGACAAAGGTATTAGAAGCCTTTAGTTCGGCAGGGGCCAAGAGTGCAGTTCCTAATCATCATTACTAATAGGGCAAATAGGTCTGAAGTTTAGACAAGATTATATTTTAATCAACATAGTGTTAAATTTTTCATAACTAATTTTTGACAGTTCGTGATTTTCTTAAAATGGGCCTTAAAATTCATGACAGCCGTTTCCCACAATCCTCGCCTATGTGGGGCACTAGGAGGAAAAAAATATCAGTCAATATTCTGATGTTGAGATAACAGGCTTTACCGGACAGTCTAAGATGTCAAATTTAGATAATATGGTAATCGACATTTTGTTCAATTTTCAAACATATAAGGCAAGAGGGTGGTCTAAAAATTTTAGGTTTGAAAAACAAATTCACCACCATCCAACCAACTGTTTGTCTTTAGCAATTGTCATTATCTGCAAAACGTCATTATGTGCAATATCAAACAGACCAGAATGGTCTCCTTTAAATATCTCCTTTTGCATGGCGTATTTTTAATTCTTTTAAGATTGAGATATCTTTCTACAGTTTTGTATGCTTTCTTTCGTTTGCATCTTTTCTATGAGTTGGAACTTAGCCATGTCCCAAGTATCCAGGACATCTTCAGTAGTACCTCTAAGTCCATTTGCTTAAACCCAACTTGTTGAATTTGCAGTCCTTCGCCTTTTGTAGATAACCTTGTTTTGGAAAGTGATTCAGTAGGATTTCCAAAAATCTAAACTTTAGATGCTCTAGTAGTAGACATAACTATCAATTTATCATAAATAATTCTGAAACCAACAGATTTGTTGTTTGTTAATGAATTTAGTTCACAGTACAAAATTATAAGCTGTGTTCTAAATACAATTAAGACGTTGCTCTCATTACTTATACATATTCATAATTTAGTTATTACACTTACCAAGCTTTAACAGGTTGAAATGAAACTCATATCACTCATTCATTGTAAGACAAAACTATACATACAGGTTTCTTATTGAAGAAATGATTACTGTCTCTAATACTACTACTGCTTCTAGCGGATAAACAAAGAATTATTCATCCTTCAAGATATAGGAATTGCCGCCGTCTAGTAGAAACTGTTCCAAAATACAAATTCACAACTTTCAATTCGTAGAGACTCCTAAATATTATCCAGTTGATTCAAATTTTGGTCTTGTGTTTCAGTTTACATAATGGAATAAAAACAACCGTTTGGAGATATTTTTAACTTTTTATTTTTCCCATATATTTATGGACCACCTTAAGGTACAGCCTTTCATTTTTAAATGTACTTTTTGCTATTAGAGGCTATACTGACACGCAGTTCTTTTTATTTTAAAGCGCCCTTTACAGCTCATAATACACGTTAAATAAATGTATGGTGTTTGGGAGCACCCCCTAATATTTAAAGTTTTGAACTGTTTCTAAAACGCGACCTATCTTTTAGCATAAACTTTTAAATAAAAAAATTATTTTCAAAATCGATTCAGAAATCACTGAATTTTGCAGGCGCAAACATGAAAAATTATTATTCTGACGAATTTATAACCTTCTTCTCTTTTAAAGTTGCTTAAAAAATGTTTTAATCAATATTAGGTCACTTTCAGAAAACTTTATTTTTAGTATATCTTGTAACAGTGGCTGTAAAAATTTTAATAGTCTACCTCTTACAGTTCTAGAGATTGAACGCTGTGACGGACCGTCAGACCGAAGGACGAATGGATAGACATTGTAACGAAAACTATAGGGTTACATTTTGTGAATGAAACCCTAATTATCTAAAAATGATCCACCACCTAAAGACTATTTCCCTTTGAGGCATTCTTAAGATACAAGTAGTAAACATAAACAAAGTGTTGGAACTGTGAACTGAATGGATAAACTACTGCAAAGCAAACCGCAAATCAGCTTATTCCCAAAAGAAACGAGACAAAGTGTTTTTGGAATACAAATTATTAGCATACCTACTGGGAGCTCTTGTATGTACAAATACTTTCTATTACCATTAAATTTAATTTCTTTCAACTTTTTGCAAGTTTACATGAGTGTTCTCCAAAGAGAAAACTTTAATTAAACTTATGTATCCTTCAAAATACTTTTCAAAATATTTACCAGCCTGAGTGCCTTAAAACAAAATTAAGTTTTTGTTAGTTTTTTAGTTGCCACAGTGAAAGGATTGTGTTTAAAATAGGTCAAGAGGGAAAAATTATTAAATGCCTTAAAATTGTCATAAAATTGTATTGTCATAACTACTTTTTTTACTTGTTATTATTTGTGTTAAGTTGCATCACAACCCTTTATGAACAAATTTAAAGCAAAATACTTTAAACAAGATATTTTATTTGAATTTATTTATGTAATTGTAGAAAAGCCTGCAATAATCAATAGATTGGTTTCGGAAACTGTTTTGTGATCGATAAATATCATGTTTGAAATAACAAAGCCAAAAAATACTCGATTTTTTATTTGTTTTATAATTCAACATACACATATTATAATTTGTATGTGGTCCATTCAATATTTTAATGTCCCTTAATGAAACCGTAAAGGAAAAATTATATAAAATTTATAACAAAAACTTGTTTATCACAAAAAAAAAAAACGAAGATAAATAAACAGTATTTTATATTAAACGTCGAAGCAGGATCATTTAGAAACTTATAAGGATGTTTGTAACACAGCTCGTTTTAAGTATTAATAAAACAATCTTACACGACTTTTATGACAGCATTATCTTAATAGAATAGTTTCTTCGATCGGAATACGATATAGCACAATATATATTTCATCTGCCGCTCCTAAGAGACATCTACGTTTAAAAATGCGGGCTAGATAAAATCTTATTAGCCGTAATGCTTAATTAACATATTCGCATTTACGTGCAGTGGTGGGAAAGATGCACTTTCGCTTGGCTTAATTTAGTGAACAATAATGTTTCTTGAAAATTTTCAAAAGCACAAGATTATTTTGGATATTGCAAACGGTATATTTATTGACTATAACTTCTTTTTTGTACTATCGACCAGGATTTAAAATTGCTAACTCATATTCATTTCCAAAATGCGCTAGTATCTTCGACTGCGGAATGATTTGAATAAAAAATTTAAATGCAACAGATACATACAAAATGCTTGTGTTTGCTAAGACAGCGACTTCGGCAAAAACACATGCGTAGTCGACAGTCACAAGCATGCAAAGCAAAACGATTAACGACTGAAATATTCGCAGCAAATTTATTGATAGCAAATTGAACTGTCAATTAAACGACTAAAATAAAACATATTTTGACTATTAAGAAAAAATTTTTATTTATTTTTTTATTTTTGTTATTTGTGTAAATTGAAGTCATAGAATTAGTTACATACGCTTTATTTTTATTATAAATCGCGCATACCTGAGCATGTTCAATAAAGTTATCGTAATAATTTAGTACAATTTGTTAGTAAATTTTTTATGTACATTGTTTAAGCTAATTTTAGTTCTCTTTTTAGAGATTTTAAGTTAGTTGTGCTTTATTAGTCTTGATGACGTTCTGAGTCGATATCTTCAAACAGCGGCAAGTAATCAATAGCGCTGTCTATATATGAGGGATTAAGTTTACCCATCACAACGTTTTCTAAAGTTTCGTGATTGAGACGATTCCGGTTATCCAATAAAATTAACTTTAAAGAAGAGAAAGCACGCTCGATTGTTAGCTGAAATGAAACCTCATCCAAAATTCTGCTAGATTCAGAAAAAATTAATTCCAAACCGAAGTTCCATACATATATGTATTTATCAGAGTCCAGAAAAGTACACTCACTGTAAAAAATTATCCTACGTAAATTAAAAAACCAATTATTGCAATTATACCTAGAGAAGAAATTTTTGATGTTTACTGGTATCATTTAGGTTTTTTGTTTATCCAATTATTTTCCTGCTTAAAATTTGCATGTGTTTTTTGTTGTTGTGGTTTTTCAAAACAGCATATGTGCTTTGCTTATGGCTTAGGTAAGGGATGTTTACTGGTTCATTTTTTATTGTTTTATTACTTCTTAAGTGATGGTAAAACAACAAATTGTTGGTACTAAGAAAGAAACCCTAGAATTCGTGGTATTGTTGGTAAAAATAAAATTTTCTTGTTACCATTAATGCAACGAATGTAGATCGTTTCTACCTTTTCCTTATATATATGAAAAAGAAATGTAAATGTTTAATATACCAGAACAACAAATTATACATATAATAATATATATAATAAAGTAAATTTTCATTCATATTCAGTGTGAAAATATTTATCCTTGCTTAAAATATTATTTTTTATAAATGAATAGAAATTATTTTGGCTTGAGTTCATTTATTTTTAATTTCTAAAAATCTTTTTTAGAAAGAAAATTTATTTTTACAAATGTATGCGGACGTTTTGTGAAAATATACCGCTACGTACCGAAAACATAAACAAAGCACATCTACCGTTTAACAACAGGTTGGTTTTGAACAGAACAATGTGTGTACGATGAGTGCACTTAGTTTCTGAACTCAGGTATTTATCTTGTTGGTCAAATCAAATGCTGCAATTTTTTTGTTGCAATTCAATAATACTTTGATATAAATACTCTTTGTTAATAAATAAATTACCTGAGTGGGTGGAATTGCAAAGCAAATGTTAGCAAGAGCATATAATTTTGGATCAGCAAACTGCTTTCCATGCCAAAAATCTAGTACGTTTGTTTCAACCCGTTGATATGGTAATTAAAAATTTTCTATTTTGTAATATGAGTCCATAGCGTCATCATTTTGATGTTGAAAATTATTCTACAGGTATTCATTGAGGTATTCATCCTCGTCTTCAAGAACTTTAAATGTTTCATTGCTGTTAGCATCAATAGAATTTTTTTTTCGGGTAGTATGATACCAATTTATTTTATTCTATCATAAAGTCGTTTTAAGTAATTTATTGCTTCATGTTTTCGCCTAACAGTGAGAGTGTAACTAAATCTTGGATCTAAGAACAAGCAAGCCTTTAAGCTTTCATTTGTTAGGAGCTTGGTGGTTCTGATTGCAATGCAGTCTAAAAGTGTATTTCCGATTTTTTGTATAAAAGAATCATTATTGTCGGCATAGTTTTCAACAGTTCTCCTAGTCATTATTTTACATTTTAACCATTGTGCATAAAAATTGCCATAGCGCAATTGCTCCACTTGAAAATTGATTTTAGTTTTTTTAGTGGTTCAGATACGGCACAATATCTGCTTTAAAATCCCAAAAGTCATTACTCAATTTTCTTCACGAGATTTGTTTGTAATGGAGTCGACATGTTCTAAAACCTCTTGGGCTTTATAAACGTTACATATCATAATATATGTTGATCCAAAACGGGATGGACAGTCAAGTTGGGGCAAATTTAACTTCTTTAGTTCAAAAATCTCGCGGTCACCGTTAGTATTTTTTTAACAAATTTTTAACAAAGTTTCGACATCTAATTAGGAAGCTCTTTATGTTTATGTTTATGCCGTTATCTGACGTTATTGATACAACTTGATTGAGACGTATGTTGTATTTGCTTAACACATTTATGATTTCTGCCGCTTAATTACGGGAAGAATTTGATGCAGTACCTTTTACTTCAACCACACCCAAAATTGTCGACATGATTGTATTGTCTTTTATAAATTTCGCACTGAGTTGAAATAAGTTGCGTGGCAATCTCGTGGCACTAATAATTTTAAGTGATATTAATCTATGAATAAGCTCCGTTTTTATATTATTTTTTATGTCAACAACGACTGATTTTAAAACTTTTTTGCTGCTGTTAAAACAACAATTTTTATTGAATTTTTCACCCAAGCCACGGCAAATTGGGTCTATAATGTTTCTCATGTTGTCTGAATTTAAGACATTAAATGGTACACTATCTTCCGTTACCAGGCCGATGTAACTTCGAAATAATTGTTTCTTGCTTATTTCAGTTTTAACAGTTTGTTTACGAAATTTTTTTTAATTATTCCATTGGGAACAGTGGTAGTAGTTTCAATCTCACTAATGGAGATATTATGCATTTTTATTAAATGTGATTTTAGGTTAAAAAGTCTATTTTTTTAACTCATTTCCGCATATTTTGCATCTTGCGTTTTCACTTCTTTCAGAAATATTCAATTTTTCCAAAATTAAACTTCTGTTGAGTCTTGCTGCCATTATATTAATTTTCTTTGAACTGCAACCAATTATTAACATCAACTTGTTTCGTACACCACAAACAACTAAATAGCAAAATCAAATGACTTACGCATATTCAGTCACTAACAACTACCACTGAATTCTCTTATCTACCGTTAGTCGTTTTCATCAGAATTATTGTTGCTATTGCTATCGACTTGTGTGTTTGCGCAGTCATTGTTGTTGCAACGAAATAATTTTATGTGTAACTGTTTCATTTCCTTTTTGTTTTTTTTTTATAATTCATATTCATGGATGAAGCAGTAGCAGTAGTCGATTGACAAAAATTGTTTATGGGTTCGGTATGCACCAGACAATTTTTGTCTCCTTTTGCTATTCTTCAGCAATTTAAACACTGCTATCGACGAGGGAACGAAGCCGATCGGCTTATAGTCGACTAATAGATGCCGCCGATATACACTTAAGTCAGTGAGCCGCCGCCGAACATCCGCTAAAAATGATAGCCGACTATGACATCTTAGCACTTCAAATAAAGAGTATTTTTTTATCCTCAGAATTAATTGTTTTTTATGATTTTAATCTTTTTTTCTTTTGTTATTTTTTGGTTATTACTTTTTTTTTGCAAAAGTAATTGTTATTTTCAGATTTTTACTATGTGTTTTCGACTAAAAAATATTTTTATTTAAATAAAATAAGTGTTATTTTATTTATTTAATGTTTTTTGTTCTGTGCAAAAATTATTGTAATTCTTATTTTCAAAAGAATAAAATCAACAAGCAACATTAGATTTATCAATACCTTTGTGTAAGGAAATTTTAAATAAACAAAATTTTTAATATTGTAAAAATTTCGCAGGATATAAAAATCAAAAAATGATGGTTATTTCGGCCATGATACTCGTAAGCAAGTATACATTTCTTAGTCGACTTTGAGCCGCCGCTGAACTGATATTAACTTAGCCGCCGCCGCAGAAAATTTGTTAACTTCAGTCGACTTTTATCCGTTTCCGGTGAGCATATTCACCCTTTAACCCTCTTAATTACGGCCCCAGACAATCCGAGATGGAAAATTTTGTATTTTATTTCAACTGCAATTACTTTTTCTGTTGGGATTTGAACTTATAACTATAACTCTGCTTTACCTACCACAGCTAAGCACGCATAAAATGCGATAGAGTTAGGTTTTATTGTTGCAGATATATAAGACATTACCACATATCATTTTCTTAACGCTAAACAATTATTATTATTAAATAAATCATCAAAAAAACTATAACCCTGGAGTTAATGTCGACGTCGTTGACGGCGTCAAATGTCAAAAAAAAAGTTGAATCGTATGAAATTGTATGAGAGCAGTTAATCTCAACGCGTTGAAACGCCGTAAAAGTTCAATCTGTTTCAACTTTTACGACGTTGAAACGCCGTCAACGACGTCGACATTAACTCCAGTGTAAATTATGCAACCTAAATCTTTTTCTCTCTCTCTCTCTCTCTCTCTCTCTCTTTTGTCATAAGATGAACAACATGCATATATGTACTATTCTTGTACTTACATACACATTTTTATATAAAGTACAGTATGTATGAAACAAACTATTCTGGAGATTACGATTTTCACTACTACTGAC
This sequence comes from Gymnosoma rotundatum, assembly GCA_916610165.2. Lineage (NCBI taxonomy): Eukaryota > Metazoa > Arthropoda > Insecta > Diptera > Tachinidae > Gymnosoma > Gymnosoma rotundatum. The sequence goes on from OU744340.1 coordinate 72,663,505, forward strand.
AATTTTAGTTAAATCCAAATATAAATCCTTTTGATCGATTACTGCCAGTATCGTTATATCTTCTATTTATTTACAATAACCAGTCCGCATCTATGTGTATTTTTTTCAGACAGATGAATATCTCGTGTTTGCATCGTTATTGTTTATACCTTGCTCTTTATAACAACAACAAGGACAACAATTCTTAGGTAGAATATTGAAGTTGGTTTTAAAATTAATATTTTTAAATTAATAACTGTCACTCTTGTTGAAGCAGCATTAACCTGTTCGTTCCATTTATACAACAGCAATAACATTTAAAAACAAATATTAATACTCTTTTAAATTTTAATGTGTTAATTTATATTGTCGTAGTATTCTTAGTGGAAAACTGCAATTGAAAATTATATTTTTATATTAATGAACTCTTGGAATTTAAAGCAATTAATTACAGTTATAACCAGAAACCACATTAGCTGAAAGAATAAAACTCATTAGCAGGTTTGGAACATAAAAAGCGAATGAACAATGACTTAATTTTGCGCACAATTAGGTCAATTCTTTGAAAAAATTAATCATATTTAATTAAGAAAAAGCGATAGAAATTTAAACCAGTTAAAAAAATTGTTAGTTTTTTAGCAGTGCGAAAAATTGGTGTATTGCTAAAAAAAATATTGTAGTATTGACATTTTTATGAGGTTGGAGCATTTTAAATAATAGGTCCTGTTCACAAAATGTATCCTGGTTTGCATACGTGTTTCCATTTTTAGGCAAACGCACGGATTTTGATTGCCAATAATACTATAAATACCATTATAAATTCTCTATTTTCTACTCTGTGGCTCTATCTCTATCTATCTTCTTTTTGTAACAACATCTTACGATGCCTTTGCTAATCAGTTGCTAATGACGCAAGAGATTACAATGAATTTTATTTGTGAATTACATGATAAAAACAGACCATTTGCAATTATTTATTTTACAGCTAAAACAAAATTAAGAAATATCCACAATTTAGTAATGTTGAATTTTCAAATATTCTGCAGCTGAAGTGTTACCACTATTTGCATTTACAAACGTGCTGCATATCAAATGGCAAATGGTCTTACCGTCATACACATCTTAGGTATTTGGCGATCGCAAGAACATGATAGTGAAGAATTTCATAAAGTGCAAGTACTTAAAAAGGTTTATTTATTAAATCTATTATAAGAAAAGAAAAAAAAAACTAACAGTATACTCTAGACAAATGTATATCTCTAACTTAAATAAATATAGCAAAATATGTTTTCTATTTGGAAAACGTAGGAAAATAGGACTGATGTTCCGTCAAGGTTCAAACTCTGATTTCCTTACAGGCTTTTTTATCATCCCATCTATTGTTCTAATATGCAAGTGTCTGCACAAGCTAATTTCTACCGCTGCCTTCCTTTTCTACTTCAGACTCCCGCAGATTTACTGTTTCAATTTTTAAGTTTTTAAACAAATTATCCATTGAGGAGTCTCAACAACAATTATAAGTTTTTTTTTTTTCAAAACACTTTTAGGATTTGAACTCATGAACTTCTGTTCAACTGAACTCAAGAGCAACTGCTCAACATGTATTAGCTAACTTTCCATTTTATTGTGCTTAACATTTCGCAGCAAATTGATTTTAAAAAAGTACCGAAAACCAATCTTTTTTTCTTTATCACAAATTGGCAGTATGTAATTACAACATTTATATTTTGTAACATTTTTTTTTATTTTAAAAATTTTATTATTAGCACAAACGAGTTAAAAGTTCATTTACTCTGTTCTAGAAATTCCATTTAACAGTTTATCATTTAAGTATTGAAAACACGTAAGAGTGCTATTAATGTAAATCTAGTTTAGTGAAGTAACTCCAATCAAAAAGACAAATATTGCTTTTACAGAGAATTAAAAAATTAAGTACTAGTACTGCTCTTAATGGCTTACGCATTTTTGAAAAATTTTAGTATTTCCTGAAAGATCCTTTCACAAGCTTTTAAATGATACCCCTATTGAAATCTCAAAAAATATGAAGCACATTCGTACTTTTCAATGCAAAGTTCAGATGCCCTTAACTTGGAAAAAATGGGCGAGCGCAAAATTGTTCAGTTAGTGTTATCTTCTTATTTTTTATTTATCTATCGCCCCATATATTTTTGGAGTTAGTTTATTCATCTAAATGATATAAAAAAAATTGGAGGCAGACGTGATGTCTTTCCCGCTGTTTCGAAGGACATGGACAAAATGGAAAAAATTTTTAAACTATGCTGTTATCTATCTAGTGCCTTTACAAAGCTGATTTAAACACTAACACCGACGAACAGACGGACATCACTCAATCGACTTCACTATGCATAAGAACTCAAAATCTGCACACTCTATGGGTTTCACTATTTGTGGTGAAGGTTAAAATAATTTTACGACATTGTGTACAATTAAACATGGAAAGTTTGAATAAATATTATATAAAATGCTCTAGATATACTTTTATTAAATTTTTTTACCAAACAATACATTGTGATAACAACAACTTTAATAAGGAATTTAAGAGAACGAAAATAAGCATTTTGTCTTCAAAAAAAATTTTATTAAGTAAATCACTTGACAAAATCCACAAATTACTTCATACATATTTATATTAAGAAATAAATAAACTAATAAATAAACTGACATTCCCCAAATTTCTTTTGGTTTTTTAGCAATAATCTCACGCTTACATGTAGCCACCAATACACATAAATAAAATAAAATTTAGCATGTTACCACTGTATTGCTTTTACGTGTTGATAGGAAAGGCCAACGGAAAAGTTTTCTTCATGTATTTTATTGAGGAAAGCATATTATATTACAAATGAGAGATTTAAACAAGACATACGGACACCGATGTCTGTTAATGTGACACAAACACAATTACTAGAAATTCATTTTGACCAGTTTAAAGTTAAATGGCTTTAGAAAGTTTTCGAAGACTAAAAAATTGCAACTTAGAATTAAGTTTTTTGAGAAAATTCTTCTTGGGGATAATCTCAAACCACGTATTTTAGATATCTAGTGTTAAGCACCACCCAAATTCATTCTATCAAAGATCTCAACGAAACTTCTAAGTTACTGAATAAAACAAGTTTTAATTGCATATAACACCAAATGAGAGATATTATTCTGAACCGATTTCTAAAAGCGTTTGCTTTCTTTGAAAGGTTATTCTTACAGAATGTTTCCGCTTAAAGAACAGTTTATAATTTCGAAAATTGAAGGGTTTCTCCATACAACATACATGATTTTTACGTCATTGTGAACCGTAAAAGGCAACACTTTAAAATTTGCAAGAACTATTTCTAATAGTTTCAAAATCAAAACATTCATTTGTTTTTTTTAATTCATTAGGTTTTATTCTCTTTAGGAACTTACGATTTTACCAGCCACTGCTGCCACACAGTGCTCCGCTAGTATTTGAACCATGCTTTCCCTGTTTGAATATTTAGGTGCCTTAGCATCTCAAAACTGTTCTTATGCACAGCTATCTAGGCAGCTCATCTACAACAGTCTGCGGTTACTCAACCGCCCTTTATTTTAGTTCTATGCAAGGCTTTGTTGGGACTTGAACTTATGCGCATGATTAGTCGTCCAACTAACACGCTGACACTTTAGTGAAAGCACACCTAATTTGTGGTGTCAATAATAATACCAAATTTTGTCGCCGCAGATATGCTACAGTTCTTACAGTCTTATTTTTACTAATATTAATTAGGTTTAAATTAGAAAAGGCAAATATAAAGCTTTAAAAGAAAAACGAAACAAATTGCGATGTTACAAAAAAAAAAAAAAACTACTAGTAAACACCGTTCAGATATAGAGAAGAAAATCTTTACAGACAAAACTTGAAACATTGCAAAATTGGTTTTTTTTTCGAAATCGTAAATGAAACGAAACTAAAAATACTAACAAGCGTAAGTTGAACTCACATATAAAGTGTTCCACATCATGTGTGGGTTTTTTAATTTAATATTTTAACTTGTTACAATACAGTAATACATTGTTTGGGTAAAATTAAAATGAAAATAAGGTGACTATTGGCACACCTAGTAAATTTAATTTTCTATACTGCGTAAGTTTATAACCTCATCCTATTGCGGCTCAAAAAATAAGACCATTTAGTGAATATCACGTTAATATGGAAATATCCCCTAATTTTATACCCTTCACCACAAAAAGTAAAAAATGGGTACATCTAAGTTTATCATTCCGTTTGTAATTTCTAAAATATCAATTTTTTACCCCATAAAGTATGTATATTTTGAGTTATTTTGCGTAGCGAAGTCGATTTAGGGATGTCCGTTTGTGTTCGTCTTAAAATAAACTTTTCCAAGGTTAGAGAAAATATAAAAACGCTAATCGATCAGACATAGTTTCGAAAAATTTTGCAGCGGTAAAACACCACGCCTGTCTTTAATTTTCTATATCCTTTGGAGCAATGAAGTAACACCAATCAGAAGATAAAAAAAAAAGATTATATCAGGCGATAGAGAAAACATGAAGTGAAAAAATTGGCGCTCGCCCATATTTCCCGAGTTATTGGCCTCTAAACTTTTCATAGAAAATTACGATTGTGCACCATATTTTTTAAGATATCAGTGTGGGTGTCATTTAAAAGCTTTTGAAGAGATCTTTGAAGAAATAGTAAAAGTTAACCCATTAAGAGACGATTACATTTTTGTTTAAATTATATATTGAATTTAATTATTTTCTATTTTTAACCGACTTTTATATTTGTGCCCCCAGAACTAAGTCATTTCCGATCCGATTTTAAATAATATGATAGATTATGCTTACAGATTGGTCCCGTTTTAAAAACAGTTCATAATCTTAAAAATTAAAGGGTGTCCCCATGCAACATACATATTTTTTACGTGTATTATGAACTGTAAAGGGCAATTCTATAAAATTTAATAACAAAAAGTTATACAAAAATAAATTTAAAAACTAAAGGGTGTCCCATAATTGGTGAAGATTTACTTATATGAGCCTATCTTTTGAACCGTTATAGACAAACGCTTGCAAATTGGACAAAATGTCGATTGCTATTGCCGTTATAGTAACAAGTATTAATATTACGAATTATAAATTAAAGCGTGGGCCAATAGTTCAGTAAATTTGATGTATATGGCTATACTTTTGAACAGTCGTAGACAGACGCTTGAAATTTACAACGAACCTGTACTGCTAATTCCGCTATAACAACAAGTATAAAATTTGGATTTTGAAGGTAAAGGGTGTTCCAATAGTTAATGTAATTTTGTGTATGTGACCAAACTTTTAAACCATTATAGACAGAACGCTTGCAAATTGGACAGAATGTCGATTGCTTATGTCGTTATAGTAACAAGTATTAACATTACGAATTGTAAATTAAAGGGTGCGCCAATAGTTCATTTAATTTGATGTATATTGCCATACCTTTTAACAGTTGTAGACAGACGCTTGGAATTTAAGTCCCCTATAACAACAAGTATAAAATATGGATTTTGAAGTTAAAGGGTGTTCCAATAGTTGATGTAATCTCAAGTGTGTGGCGGTACTTTTGAACCGTTATAGACAGAACGCTGAAACTTAAAAGGGACCTGTATATCTAAGTCCGCTATATCAACGAGTTTATAATTTGAAGTTAGAAATTAAAGGGTGTCCCATAATTGATGAAGATTTACTTATATGAGCCTATCTTTTGAACCGTTTTAGACAAACGCTAGTAAATTTGACGCAATTTCGACGCTATGGCCGTTATAGTAACAGCTGTTAATATTTAAAATTATAAATTAAAGGGTGCATCAATAAATCATTTAATTTGGTATATGGCTATACTTTTGAACAGTTGTAGACAGATGATTGAAATTTACAAAGAACCTGTATTACTAACTCCTCTATAACAACAAGTATAAAATTTGGATTTGGAAATAAACGGGTGTGCCAATAGTTGAAATAATATGGTGTATGCGGCCTGATTTTAGAACCGTTGCAGACAGAAAGCTGAAATATACAACGGACATGTTTTGATAAGTCCGCTATAACAAGAAGCCTAGAATTTGAATTTAGAAATTAAAGAGTGTTCCCAAAATTAATGTAATGTGTTCTATATGGCCGTATTTTTTGAACCGTTGTATACAAACACGTTAATTTTAAACAGAATGTCCACTAATTTATTTGGTATGATAAGAAGTATAAAAATTGTATATTTTAAAATAAATAGTTGATATAATCTGATGTATATGGGCAAACTGTTGAACCGTTACAGACAGACGGTAGAAATTTACACAGAACCTGATTGTTAAATCTACTACAACAGCAAGTATACAATTTGAATTTTGAAATTAAAGAGTGACCCTGTAGTTGCTGCAATTTGATGTATATTGCCAAACTATTGAACAGTTGAAAAATTATAAAGTTTAGAGATATAAGAGTGTCCCAATAGTTAATGTAACCTAATTTATGCGGCCATACACTTGAGGCAGACAGATAAAATCTGTTTTGGAGTCGGATTTTTTTCGCAAGAATTATTTATATCTCTGTCACCCCAATGTCTGTTTTTTTGATTGGAGTTGCCACCAGCGTGAAAACGTGCCACTATTTGGACACCATTTAATGTAACGTTTTAGTTTTCCTACTTGTTATTATAGCGCAGTTTTAACACTAGCAAATATGACGAGTTTGTCTATCGCAGTTTAGAAAATTACAATATTTTTATATGTATCAAGTCACTTTGGTAACACTCTTTATTTTTTATCTGGATTTGTTGTAATAGCGGCTATAGTAGTAAACCTTCTGTAATATTTTCAAGAGTCTACCTATTATGGTGTCAGGCATAAAAGGCAGAGTATGTAGGGAACACAATTAGTTTCAATTTTGACACTTTGTGTACAGAACCTTTAAAAACAGATAAAAAAATTTCGCAGCAAAAATTTTTACTGCCAGCATTGCATTTTTAATTAATTTAGTTTGTTTATTAAAATGGTATATTTTTGCTGTGATTTATTTTTACCGGGGTTTTCTATAAACGGTTAGCACTTTCTCCGATTTCATATCTAAACACCAGTAAGATATTTATTTAAAGCTCTGAAATGAAATTACAAATTATTTGGTATTTTCTATAAGTTATTCATAAAAATTTAAAAATTATATAAAAATTTAAAGAAGTTCGAATGCCGAACCTTTCACTACATATGTATGTATTACCACATATACAATATTGGGTGCTCCCATTTAATAGTTTATTAAAAAATAAAGTTATTCAGGTCAAAAAACAATGTTGTTGTCCCGGCTTAGTAAATTAATGTAATGAATGTATCAGATTCTAGTATAATACACTGCTGAATAGGAAGTAAGCGGTAAAAACTCACCAATTTTTCTTATTTTTCATTAATTTGTTTTATCATTAAACACAACCATCTGCAGGAATACAAACGAAAGTTGAAAAAACAATATGGAAAAATTAGAGGCAAGCGTGGTGTTATGTCTGCTGGCATTTTTTACCTTCAATACCAAATATTACTCTTGCTCATCCAGTGCCTTGGCAAAGTTGACTTGAACGCAATCACGGACGGATAAGCTAACGTCGCTCCACGACTTCGCTATGTATAAGAACTCAGAATATATATTATATATGTGGTCGGAAATGGATATTGTAGAATTGCAAGCAGAACGATAAACTTGGATATACCCTTTTCCATCTGTGGTGCAGGGTATAAAAATATAGATGCTTTTTTTACCGAGCATTAGCAAACTCCTTTTTTGTGATCCCCAAAGTTTTTTTTACACAGCGATACATTGGGATGCAATTTACTGTGCATCCCATTTTTTGTGCAAAAGATTTGGAATATCTAAATAGCGGCTATTTATTTTTTATTCTAAGATATTTATTTATAATATAATTTTTATTGTTAATGAAGAAGCGTTAATTGAGTACTTAAAAATTTTGAGACTTTTAGGTTTTACCTCGCCCTAGCTGATGGAAACAAAAAAAAAAAAACACACAATACTCGTAACAGAAAATAAAATAAAAAAAGAGTGCTGACGTTAACAATTTTCATGACATTAGTTGTTTGAATTGAATGTGCCCGGGCATATTTGTAAGTGTATAGTAGAATGTCAAAGGACACTTGGATATATGTACGCACCCATACAAACAACATATTCCTTATACAAATGTGTGCATGCATATAAATGTTGTTTATGGAATTGAGTTAAAAGAATTTTAGTACGAGAAACACTTAGATCTTAGTAAATCTTGGGTTTAAGTACCCGATGGCAGCAAGTTGAGTTTATTAGAATTTCTATAAAAAAAAATAACGTACATATGTAAGTTAACATAAGTCCGCTATATACATATTTAGTTAACCCATAGTAACAATATCAATATGTCCTTTTATTTCTTTACACACAGTCACACTCACAAATAAATGCTGACTTGGAATATACTCGTGTATGTATATTTTATGTATTTATTATGGTCGTTGCTTTTAAGATGTTAAGCCATCCTTGACAGTAATCGTGTCCTTGTATTATGTCGCATACTTACGCATATAAATAACGCTTGAAATATAATTTTTCTACTTGAATCGTAGTAAATAAAATAAACAACGAAACTTGGATTCGATTTTTTTCGATTCTGTTTGTTGTTATTTTTGCCAGCAACACAAAATAACAAGGATTCGGAGCAACCAACCATGGAAAATTTATTTGTTGTGATATTTTTTGTTACTTGTTTCATGTGTCTTAAGTGTTTTTATTTTCCTCTCTTGGTCTTCACTTATTTTGATACATAAATAAACAATAATTGTTAAACGTAGAAAATGTTTTCTATCTTTGTTGTTATTTTTGTAGATTTGTCTTTGAACTGTACAAAAAAAATTTAAAGGTCAATGGAAAAATAAACATTTCGACTCGTTTTAATTACCTAAAGAGTACCTGAAAGTTTTCTAACCCCTTGGGGTTTTTTCACTATTTTCTGCACTCGATGTGTGACTTAGTTTCCTATATTTCACATATATTGTGATGCAGTGCTGAAGGTTATAGATGTGCGAAAATATTATTGTTGTATTTTTTCCTTATTCTTTTATGATGAGTCCTTGATTAATGGATTATGTCTTGTGAATTTTTTTCCTTCTGCCAACCTTGGGTTGCTCATGAATGAAATGTTTGTTTTAAATAATTCTTACCTTTTTACTCACAACATTATAAATTATGTTTTAGTATCACTAATACTAATAATAATATCTTTTGAGCTGTTGAAAAAACAGAGTAGAAAATCTATAAGATTTAATCGATAGTAATTTTCAGACTGGAAAAAATTTGGCAAAAAATGTAATGAGTGCCTTTACGAAATTGAAAACGTGTGATCTTTAATTTGAGATATGATGCACTGAGCTATTTTATCCAGATTAATTACATTAAGGTAATGAATTAAAGAAAACTTTTTTTAGTTTCACAGATGTTTTTCGCAAAAAAAAATAATTTCAGAAAATTATTTATATTGAAGGTCTTTCTTCAGATCGACTGAACTCGCTTTATTACTGTAAATGTAATGACAACTCTATTTATTTTTATTAAATTACTTCAAGAAAAGAAGGAGATTATCAATACGTCTGAATGTTGCTTTTTTAATGTTTGTCCCTGCAGAACTCAGTCATTTCTTACCCGATAGTTCAATTAGGTTGATGTATATGGCCAAACTATTGAACAATTGTAGACATAAGGTTGAAATTAACCAGGAGCTGTGGTGCTGTCTGCTATAACAAGTATAAAGTCTGGAGATAAAATATAATGATGTTCCAATAGTTAATGTAGTTCATGTCATGTATTTAATAAATCATAGAACAATTCAGTAAAATTAAATTAACTTTCTTTTAGTTTATAATTTTGTATAATTTCATGCGCTAGTTTTGCTGCGATTATTAGCCGATTATATTAAACAATATATAAAAAAGATTTTATTTTTAAAAAATTTTATAATTTTTGAATAATTGTTGTATAGATTTAATTCTGAAAGGATTTGTTGAGTAGATCATTTTTGTAGAACAAACTTATGGTTCAGCACGTCTGAGTTTTTTTTACAGTGGGTCAAAGTTTTAATTTTTTGGTCGAAGCGAGCATTATACTGTATGAAAAAATGCTGTAAGTTAATGTCTGAGAAAATTCTTATGGTCTGAGTTATATTGTGGAATTGTATGAGGATTATTTTTGTGGAAGATCTTAACCCTCTAACTGGTCCCTTTATAGGTCAATTTGACCCTTTTTTCGAGAAAATCAAAAAATATCCTTTAAAAAAGGATATTTAAGGATTAAAATATTATACGAAAATGTTTGCCGGAAAATTTCAATGGGGGCCACCAAAGACACCATTGTTGTAAAAAAAGCTCTCTGTTCCATTCAAAAAGTCTTAATTTGTAGGACAGTGTAATTAGTTAATTAATTTATTTTATCATTATTCTTTTACTCTCTTTTTTCGTTAATAATACCTACGAAATTTTGTTCAGTGTAAAGCTTTTAAGAATAAAAGTTGCCATGCAAAGCAAACTTAGGACAATGGTTGTTAAAACTTTTGCTTCAAGCTATATTTTAAATTTTATACTTCTTTGCTTTTCACGCAATTCGTTTGGGAATATTTTAATATCGATTCGAAATCACCAAAAAGTAGATGTTCTTTAAATCATTAAGTTTTGCTTAAAAACCGTATCACAATCAGAAACCCGTAAAGGTCATATTCCATTTATTTGCAAAAACAAACTTGTTTAGGAGGAGCAACTTCACCTTATTCCTCCCAATATTTGTATTAAAAGCCTCACATTGCATTTACACCATTGGTCTGGGTTCCTATCGGGCATTCAAATGCAAGTAATAAACTTTCATTTAGTTTACTGTCTTTGTGTGCAAATATAGATTTATTTATATCAAGTGCTTAGTTTGTCCTTGCCACTGATATTGATTGTTATCCTTTTCTATTGTGTTGTAATGTATCGCATTGGTTTGGTTACAATAAACAAATTGACAAAAATAAAAGGCAAACAACAAGCAACAACAAAAATCAAATGACACAACTTTTGACACAAACTAAAGGCAAAAATAAGACAAATAAAAAAATAGAAAAAAAGCAAAACCAATAAATATCTTTTGCTGTTCATTCTGGAGGAACTACATTAACTAAGGCTCCTACCGCCGACAGAAACAAGCACGAATAGACACAAATGGGTGAATGTATGTATTTTTGTTATATCGCAAGTTAAATAATCCTCAAACTAACTATAAAAATTACCATGGCTGTCAATTGCTTAGCAGATGATTGTCTATGTGTTGCTGTTTATATGTGGTGTTTGTTGATTTACTATTGTTCTCTTGTGGTCGCCAAGTGCCAAAGCATGTCAAATTTAACTTCTTTATTCCTTATATTATAATATTCTGTTGCATAGTTTAAGGGGTTTTACCACAAAAAGTGAAAAAGGGTTATATAAGTTTGTCAATCCATGTGTAATTTCTACAATATCCATTTCCGACCCCATAAAATATATATTCTGACTTCTTATGCATAGCGAAGTCGATTGATAGATGTATTTCTGTCCGTCCGTGTAGCCTGGGCAAATTTGATTTCACAAAAACAAAAATAATAAATATGTCAATCCATCAGATATAGCATCGAAATATGTGCTATTGGAAATCAGCATGATCGCTTCATGTCCTCCGAGGCAGCAGGCAAAACACCACGCCTACCTCTAATTTTTTTATACCATTTGGAACAATAAAGTAACTCCAATCAAAAAAATAAATATACGGGACGATAGAGAATTAAAAATTAAAAAATAAAATTAAAATTAAAAATATCCGCTAGCCCATACTTTCCGAGTTACGGGGCTTTGAAATTTTCAAATTTTTTAAAATATCAATACGAGTATCATTTTAAAGCTTTTGAAGAGATCTTTAAGATACAAAATTTTTTTACAAATGCTTAACCCATTAAGTGCCGACGTCATTTTTATGTAAAACTATTTATATGCAGTACCATTTTTATATTTTTTAATTCTCTTTCACCGCATTACTTGCTCTTTTCATTGGAGTTACTTCACTAAACTAGATTTACATAGATGGTGAAGGGTATATAAGATCCAGCTTAGCTGAATATAGCACTATTGCTTGTTCTTTATTGTTCTTGTTTCACTGCAGAAAGTTTTCAAGATTAGTCTAAACAACCCTGTTTAAAGTTTTTTATTTTCAATTTTTTTGTATGCAGTTTATTTGTGTCATTCTGTGTTGTTAAATATTTATATTTCTCTGCTTTGTGTTTAATGACATGAGACCTGTATTCTTTTTCTAATTTTACACTTTTTGATTTTGTTAATTCAAAGCTGTGATTTACAATGATTCTATGAATAAAATTAATACTATTAGAGGATCTACAATATACAACAATGGGTAATAACTTCTTAATCTAGTTTAGTTATTTAAATGTCAACTTAGTGACACCAATGAATACATGAAAAGGGAATAAAGAACAAAATATATTGAATAAAAAGGATATGTGCTTTTTGGAAATATATGAATGTATATTCTTGTAATAAAGTTTATTATATTTGTATACATTATTGGCGAGTTGTAATTGAATTATTAATACGAATGTTTTTTTTTGTTTTGTTTTGTTTCCTTTTTTGCTATTAATAGAAGATACATATATAATAAAACAAACATTTCTGTGGTCCAGTGTTATAAAAAAATTAATCCTGTGCATTAAATCTGTAACATTTTCTATATTATTTATTCATTTTGAGTTACTTTTGGTGAATAAATGATCCCTTTTGAAAACCTTAAGGAGCTTTTATTCGTTTCCAAAAAAAAAAACACTCAGATAAAATTTTAAAAAGTTTCAAAATGGAATCTGTTGTTCAGAAGATAAGATTTGGCAACCTTTTTCACATTTTTAAAAGAAATAAAACCGGGGAAAACAAAGTACGACGGGTGAGGTTGCCACAATGAGTACTTTGTTGAAGGATAAGAAATCATTAAAACGCAGCAAGAACGAAAAAACAACAAGAAAAAGAAGAAGAGGCAAATGATAACAGTCAAAGTATTCAACGAACGTTTAAAAGTTGAAAGTTTCCCAACTTTCGTACTTCACGTTGATGGAGACGAAGACTGATTGTAACAACGCTCATTAGAAAACAGGTATATTAACTCACTTGTTAAAAAAGACAAAGTATTACGTAAGACGGATTTTATGAGCCCCGGCCTATAATAACACATGTTGCGCAACTGTGATGATGTGTTTTCCCATCGACGGCATATATGTAATGAAAATATAATTAGACGTGTTGTTAAAAAAGGTGAATAAACCTTTTGGGGTGTGGGCAAGAAAGGGAATACAAATGATTGTGTAGCCACGGCAGGTAATTTTAAGAAAGCGCCAGTTTATTAGAGCAGAAGATCAAATGTGTGCGTAGTTAAAACAAGGAGACTAGAAAAAATTATTGTTGTTTAGCCACAATACATTAGAACAATGGAAAAGATGCTCAAGGCGCCTATCAATATATATACGGCTCTGTTCTGTAAACCGAATCGTTTTAAAAAACGACCGATTTTTAAAACAGATAAAATTCTTATTAGGTGTTCTTCAAATCACTCGTTTTGGCATTATTCGATATTAAGTTCGAACTTTTACTCAAACGCCAAAGTCAGCTGTTGATTGAAAAAGTAAACAAATTTATTATTTTAAGGGGCATTTGTACTAAGTTACAATTATAAATAAACTGTGAGTGCCATATTAAAAATTTGCAAAAATTTTTTGATTTATTTTTAAATTAGATTTGTTAAATTTGAACTTTTAAAAAGATACCTCGTATTGCGTTTAACACTTTTACCAAAAAAGTGTTTCTATTCATTTACCTAATTTTCATCAAGTTTGAGACAAGAATATGAAGCAATTTAAGAGTGTTTTTAAGCGACTTTTTTAAAGTATATTAAAATGTATTTAATTTAACTAAGATCAATAATAAAGACTTTAAACTATTGTTCCAATGGTTCCTTACTTGTGTTTTTAGTCAAACCTAATAAATTCGAATTCGATTAATTTTTTTGGGTTTGTTCGTATGGTCGTGTAGATGATTTATCCAAATCGGTTCGCACGAAACCGGTCGACGCGTATCCGACAAAATGAATGAACTATTTTAAATGCAATTTAAATCACAGTTAGATATTTTCCTTATGGTAAAATAGGGTAGTTATATTTTTAAATATCCGACCAGGAGGGGAGTAAAAGAGCAAGCAGATATTTTATGAATCTGAATCAATTTTAACAAGGCTAATCGATTTAAATGAAATTCGAAACCTATATCGGTCCTTATCAATCTTAACAAAATCAGATTCTAAAGATATTTGTAATAAAGATATTTCCTAGTCTATAAGTTCCTAAGAAATTTGATCGATTTCTCACGTGATCGGAGTAGCTAGAAAGGCTCAAACCTTAAACCCAGGCTAGGTGGGTGTAATAAGCTTATATGATATACCAAAAAAAAAGTCTGGTTAACAAGGAAAGCATTAATATAACAACAATATGCGATAGTATTGGATGAGTTGGACAAAGTTCTAGTTTGAATCTGGCCGGAGTAACACAGTATTTTGGCGTGGATGGTAATGTTAGTTATTTAAATTGTGATTCAACCAAAATATACGATGTTAGTTGAAAATAAAACAAGACGTTTTTAGAGATTTATTTTTCTTTATTTTTATTATGATAGAAGGAGCTATTATAGTTATGTGTAAAACAAAATATCGGCGAAATATTTCTCATGACTGCGGTGGCGTACCTCTATCCAATATTTCATATTTTCAATGACTTTGAGACATAATTGAGAGTGTGTTTGATATGTCGTATTATCTCATCCTCTAACTCCAATTTAAGGTTTTTACATATCGCCAAAGAAAGAAGTTCAATGGTGTCTAATTATATAATGGTGGCGGCTGCCTCGACGTGAAATAACACCGCAATGGAATTTCTCGCGCAAAAAATTAATTTCATTGGCTGTGTGGCAAAATTCACCATTCTGTTGGAAGCACATATCATCCAGGTCCGTAATCTCAATTTGGCCATAAGAAAAACAGTAATATTCGTTTCTACTTATCTGTTGCAAATCTTTGTTTAATTTTTGATAATACATTAAACTAAAATATTTTAAAAGTTTAATTTTTTTTAACAGAAATTTGTTTTTTATGAACTTTTATCTTTTTTGTACAATGGTTTTTATGAATATTATTAGGAGTAATTTCATTATTTATAGTTTTTGATTTCTTTAATTACAGATTTTAGGAATATTGGTCTTTAGAGAAAATTAGCTATTTTTGTGTAAGCTTTAATTTTTCGCCTCATTTCTTGAAACAATTTCGTATATCCGGATTTCTTGGTAATATTTTTTTTTGTTTTTGTTTTTTGTAATTTTCAACTTTTAATGTAATCTCGATTTTTTAACAAAAACATAAATATTGTGTTAAGAGGACGTTTATCAGGTATTGTATTCCATAAGTGCCGACATTAAATAACACATTTAGCAATATAAGATTCATTCTCTTTCATTCAATTAAAAATTATAAGCAAACGAAGCAGGACTTAAGAAAATATGATATGAAATCTTTTTTTTTCTGTAATTGAAAATATCAATAATTCTAAATTTTAACCTTATAAGATTATTTTTGGATTCATTGATAAAAATATTATATTAACGTAAATAAAATTAAATTTTATAATAAAAGTACAATTTATGAAAAGCTAAGGTCTTATCACTACATACGACATCGCGTGTACTATCGAATAACATTTCGATACGTGTCGAGAAGCTAATCACCGCATACGATGCATTTTTTAGGAAAATGTAATACATTTATAAAATACATTTGGCTCATTTACTTCAATAATGTCATAACTCAAAAAAAATCATTTCGAGATAATCACAGTTTAAGTTTTTGACTAGTTCTCACCATCGATAAAAATATCAGACTGCTTAAGTTCCCAATACAATTAGTAAAATGATCCATAATTAAAAAAAACATTTAAGAAAACATTTATCAAATATATATCAAAGGGGAGGTCTTGGACAAACTACGTGGGATATTTGAATTATGACATTATAGCTGTAAAAATATATTCAACACTGTGTCGCAAACTAAAATATGTCGTTATTTGTGAAAAGAAAAACAAACTTTCACTTAATATTTTTCATCAACACAGCCATAATTAAAAATTATACATTATGTGCGAAAAGTCAATACATTTTAAAAATATATTTTTTTTCATATATACAGTCACAAAATGAAATGGGACAATATTTTAGAAAGCGATATGATGTTTATTTTATTAAGTTTACTGCACAACTCAAAATGTATCGTTCTTATTGACAATCAAAGTTTCCAAACTGAAATAACGACTTATTCTCTTGAAACGTAATACAATGAAATAAAAAATAAATCATTTTAAAATAAATAACTAAAAACCTGATGCGATATTGAGTGCATTGATAACAAAATAAAAATGACGAGAGATTTTACTCGATATCAAAAGGGGTGTCAGTACGTATTTACCTGTAGCTTAAGCCAGATTATCAGGATCCTCTAGCATTCTAACTAAAGATAATTTACTTTTGCAAAAAACTTTTGCAAATAAATATGACTGCAGTTGCCTCCGTTCGGTTTTCGAACACTTCTTTCTATTAAGTTTTTTAATGTCAACAATAATGTGTGCATAACTGCAACCAATACAAAAATGTAAAAGCGCTACCAAAAAACAAATCATATTTTTTTCTTACGTTACCTTTTTTTAATTTAAAAAAATTCTATATCACCAAAGGTCAACTAAAATATTAAAAAAATTTTTCTTTAACCTTCATAATTAGCTTGTAGTACGGTACTCAAATCAAGGTTCCTATTACTTTTTTTTGCAATTTCACAATTAAAGAAAAAACGAGTTATTAAATTGCTAGCAACCCCTGCCATTTCTTTTGATTATACATTTTGCATTCGTTTAAAAATAGGGAGAAGTGCTTTTCTTTAGTGGTTTTATCAAAAGCTTTTATAAAGTTCATAACTGGTTTTTAGTTTGTTTGTATATTTTTTTAATAGAAATGCCAACAAAGTCTAAAGAGTCTGCCAAATCGGTAGACAGCAAACAAAAAATATTTTTATTGCAGCGGTTCCTCTGTTTATTGTTTACATTATTTAAAAAAACGAAGAGCAAAAACTTCTAGCAAAAACCCTAAAACCTCTAAAAAAATTTTATCTCTTTTTGTAATTTTTTTAGATTCTGTTTTCTTTTTTTTCTCAATAAATATTTGCCACTTTGAAGTGGGTCTGTTTATGTACGTAGGTGGCAAAAACTTGTCTAGTTTTACTATAAAACACCAAAACCATGGAAAAATCTTTCTTTAACTATCCGAGTAGATGTTAGAAAATTAATATAAAAAAAAATTATTGATTGGCTGACGCCATGCTGTGCCACGCCAAAGACATTATCAAACTTATAGGAAGGAAAACAACCAATTTGTTGCTTTGACTTCCGGCTAAAACAACAATGTAACTAAGTGGGTAAGTGTTTAGGTGGTAGAGTTAGTTAGTTTGTTTGTTTCCTAAATAATTCTTTGTTCTTTAAAAAAATATCGAAAAGAATAATGTAGGTTTTTGCCTTTTAGAATTGTTTTTGCAACATAAAAGTTTGCCAAAAGTGTTTGTGTTCTATGAAGGTAGATTCTTTCATTCATTCACTCTTTTAACCTTTGAGCGTTGATGTTTTAGATGTTAAGGATGTATTTTCGTTAAATTAAATTATTAAAATATTCGCTTGTTTACTAACAGCTCTCTTATGTCATTGACAGTTTCAGCCGTAGTTTTTTAGATACATGATTGCCTTTGAACTGTCTCAAAAGTAACGTTTATATTAACTTTTGTATTTTAATGGGGTTTTGTTTTCTCTTATGAAAGTGCAAAAAAAAAGCAGCCAATAAATATGAGCTATCATTGTGTGCAGCATATTGTGTAAATACTCAAAAGCTTCCGCTAGAGTATTTTGTTGACTTTTCCCATTTTTCTGTTAGTGCTGCAACAACGTTTTGGAAAATTGTTTGTTTTAGTTAGTTGTTTGCTTTATACGTTCCTCGATTCATTCATTGCATCCTTGCTGATACTTTCATCAATATAACTTTTTCAATTTTATTTGTAGATGGATCTTAGCTCTTGTGTTTTTGATGCTGTTGTTTAGTGGCATCATCAACATCGTCCTTATCGAGGTTTTTGTTGAATTTTCATTTTCTGTTTTTATTTCTTAAAGTAAATGCACAGTATTTCAAGAAATTTTATCTATGTACGTATTTGCACAGTGGTCTAAAGGAATTAAAAATCAATAGAAATTCGAAATGCCTATCTTGTTTGAGATACAGGTATTCTGAGACTAATGCTAAGAATAGTTTTAGGTAAATAATGATGGTTGGAAAATGTTCGCATATTCATAACCATCTTTTTAGTCTTATACTTAATGTTTATAAAGAAGTATTGCTTTACGTATTTAAATCCCTCCATTTCCTTCAATAAATCTTGATTTCCAAATTAGACACAGTCCTGCAAGACACTGATTAGTACTGCAACAACAATTTGGTGGAAAACCCCTTTTTTCAAACTATTTCATTTCATGTGCGGCAGACTGATTATAAATACCGTAAGACTCTAAAATATTATTTCTAACAAAGTGTTGTGTATGTAAATAGGTGAGAATAGGAGAATGTTTACCAGCCTTTTTGGCTTCGATAAAACAGGTGTCTGCTTGTTTGGTATACAGAGTCATAATTTCAAATCCCAGTAGCGACTTGATGTGGAATGCTTTGCTTAAAAGATGAAAAAATAGAAAACAGTATTTAAAACCTGCTTATCCAAACCAACAAATAAATTTCAATTTTATTTAAAAATGTTATGGAATCTTAGCATAATACTGTAAATAGTAGTTAAAACAGTTCAGAGTTTCGACTAGAAAAGGAAAACAAGTGTTGTACAGCCATGGCATATGCCTTAGTGAAGGCTCTTTTATATTTGGACAGCAGATAAGATAATTTAAGTGCCATAAAAAAAGCAAGAAAGTACGGTTCAAACCTTTAGTTAGTAAGAAAACAAAAGAGAACAGTAGATCGTAAGTTTCAATCTTGTCGAAGCTGTAGCCTTTTGAAGTCTGGATCTCTGCCCTGTTATTTTAAACGAGACTTCGGTCAGTTCGTGCCTCGCCAAGATCATGGATGTTTGTTAAACACAAGATCGTTAGTACAAATCTGAAAACACGTAGCAATGCTGCTTATTATAATTGACTTTCAATCTTTAACTGTTGTCGAAAGAGTTAATCGAATGAATTTTTTTATATTATGGCGCGCTTTCGAATTCACCAATTGTGAATTAACTTCAATTGGATTATTCACAATAGTACATATTTATTAATTTATCAGCTGGCGCTATAAACAAACATTATCTGCTTACAAATTTACATACATATATGTAAAAGATAAAACTTAATTAATCAACGACAGAACTGCAATTCGATGATTGGTTTTATAAAGATAGACGCTTTTGGAACTGGCCAGAAGCAAGATGGGTTGAAAAATGCTTCTAACATTTTAGGTATAATTTAGAAAGTTTGTTTGCAGATTTATAGCAAATTTTCGACTGTGCAAAGACACGCTTAAAGAATTGCTGTCTACGATAGCTGAACTGATTCAGCAATACCTACAAGACCACCTGGTGTTAGATGTGATGATTTTGCATCATTTTGACGATTTTTTCCATAAACGATTTTTGATTTAAAACATCTGACATCTTGTCGATTATTTCGTTGCACTCATATTGTTCTACACATATTAGTAAGGTGAAAAATCAATGGTAGTTGCTTGAATTATGGAACTATCCAGCGCCAAAAAATTTACTTATTAAGTTTTTCTGCTATCGACACAGTAAAAGAAAATTAAAGTATATAAATGATACCAATTATTTTTGGGGGTTAAGAATATAAATAAAAAACTTATTAAAGTGCAGGTTTTCATTTCAAGTTCAAGACTTGCATACTAATATGACACTACTTTATAAATTACTAGCTTATTGTATCCAGCGTTACCAGGGATTAATTTTTTAGCCTTTCTAGTAACTCCGAACACATGAGAAATTGATCAAAATTTTTAGGAACCTATAGACCAGGATATATGTTTATATGTCTGATTTTGTCTGATTTTGTTAAGATCTATAAGGACCTATCTATGCTTCATTAAAATCGATTAGGCGGAACTTTGTTAAAAATATTCAGATGTATAAAAAACCTGCTTCCCCTTTTACTCCACTCCTAAATGGCTATTTTAAAATACAACTACCATATCTACCCGTAAATCAAATTTCATTGAAATTGTTTCAGTCATTTAGCCGTTGCTGACTCACGCACCACCAACCACGAATGCGTCGACCGATTTCGTGCAAACTTTAGATATGCCATCTACACGGCCATACGAACAAACCCTAAAAATATAAACGGATTCGGTGTGACCGTTCGTGAGTTATAAAGTCACAACTCACTTGCAACAATTTTTTATATAGATAAAACTTCCTTAGCGATTTTATAGAAAATAAACCAAAATGCACATGTAATTAAATTTTAATAACAGGTAAATTACTTAGTTTTGCTTTAGTTTAGGATTGTATATATTTTTCATGTTCCTATTTAGAAAATTCTTTCGTTGAATAGATGATGTTTACAATGTACACAATCTGCTGATGGCAGTTGTGTTGAATCAGAAAATACTGAACAACATTCTACTGGTGCCTTATTTTTCTTGTATTCCTTAGAAAACAACCGCATGTATTTGTAATTATCTCTCCTAATAAATTAAAAAATTAAAATAGAATTATGAAGTAAAGCCAAAGTAATTACTTTATTTTATTATTTTTGACAGAACAAGAATTTTATCTCGGGGTCTAAAAAAGGAAAAAGTCCTAATGTAAAATGAATGACGCAGTTCAAAACGATTTTAAAAAAATGTTATACTGAGTTATGCTTTCAAGTCAAAAAGATTGGACCTTGAAAACCAAGTTATAAATTATTTAAGTCTAATAGTTTCGTCTGTTATTTTAAATAGAAAAACTTCCTAACTGACTGAGGCAGCTTCTAGAAAATGTTTTTGAATATCAATGTTACTTTATAAATGAAATATTGGTTTAACCAAATTCTTTATTTAAACCTAAACAAATTTATATTCAAACATTTTTATAAGAATAAAAATTGGAATTTTATTGTCGAGAATTTTCTAGTTACTTAATGTTTAATTAAAATAAAAAAAAAAACGAAAATAAATATCTTTTACGTTTATAATAAACATTTAATTTAATTCAAATACTTAATATACTGAAATTTTTATTTCATGATATGAAACAAATCAAAAGTCTTATAATATAATCATATACTTTAAAGTTTTATTCTGTGACGATTTTTTAACTATTGTTTATAATTTTTATGACGATTTTGACGATTTATTTTCGACTTTCTGGCGATTTTTCTACAAAAATGTTTAACACCCCTACCCACAAGGCAAGAGCTTTGCGCTTTAGGTCGTATCAATTAAGCCTTAAAAATGAAAATAAGATTGCTCTTCAATAGCCCACGGTATCTGTAGTGATGGCAGAAGTATTCTAAGTTTTAGAAATCTTTATTTGTTAAAAATTAAAAAGAAACCTACTTTTTTTTTTAATAAAAGCAGGGATCTAATCACCTCATATGATATCGGGTATAATATCGTATTCGATCTATATCGAATCGTAATTTTTAAGAAAATGTAGTAGATTTTAAAGTACAAATGTTTAATATCAAGAAATGATAATAACAGTAAAACTATAAATTTAAAAAAAATAATTTCAGAATAAATAAATAATAATTGATAACTTGACTCCTCGACATCGAGTTTTATCATACCAAATTACAATACCTTTTATTCGATATCGAGTGACATGGTACCAAAATGAAATATTGTGGGAGATTTTGCTCGATGTCGAATGCGGCAAATAGACCTCATATTAACGAGTATTATTGAAATAAAACATTAAATAATTAACAACTTGTATTTAGATAAAAATTTTAAAAATATAAAATTTAAGAAATACTTAAAGCAAAGTTGTGTTTGCTGTACATAATATAGTTTGACGGTGCGTCCAACTCATGAAACGAATTTGACATTTGATACTAGATGTTCGATAGGAAGCAAACTTTGAACTCCAAAAAAAGAGCCCAATATATTCAACTTTACTGAGAAGTTAAGATTTAAACAATTTTATATACTTATCGCATTACATGTTAAACCACTGTTGCAATATAAACAGCAGACAAAGTTTGCATTTATCTCTGTTTTTGTTTTTACTTAGCTGCTGAAATGTATTTTAATACTTCAACCATTTTTCAATGTTTATTATTTTTAGAAAATTTTTCCATAAAATTTTAACTATTTTGCGGTTGTTTTTATAGAAAACAATATTATTTGCGTTCAATTTTGTATGTACATTGTTTTCATCCAAACAAACGAACCAATATTTAAACAGTCAAAAAAACAAAAGCATTCGCAAAAAAAACAGCTCCACTTGTACTAATAAAATTTCAATTAACTCAATAATACGAATGCAAATACGTACTCGTACATGCACAATTTAAAAAATTAAAACATGTTAATAAAAATTAATTAACTGCTATAATTATTTTCTAAGCTGTCAAATAAAATTAATTTACAATTCATTTTTATACACTTTTTGTGCGTTTTGAAAACCCACCACTAATCCCTAATACTCACCCTTCAATGATTTGCTTAAAAAAATATATTGTGTTCAGAATCTCTTGTGTTCAATGAATATTCTTCTGTAATCAAACTCTCCCAAGTTTATATTTTGAGAAATGCCGCTGTAAAGCAAAAATAACCTGGGGTGTTTATTTTTATATATTGATATCCTGGTGGGCAGATCCATTCGTTAACCTCCTGCTGTTTAATTTTAACTTGAAGTCTAAACGTCATTATCACTGACATCATTATCAGTTGTACGGACATTTGTTTACCACGTACATGTCAGATAAAGTACGTTTTTTTTTTGTATCTCTGGAGATTTCAAATCAAATTGTCACCCACTTTATATTTTAATCACATACTAACGCAGCCACACACCCAAACAAACACACACACACACACACACACTTTCGGACATGTTTTTGTTTCGCTTATTGTGTTTATATCGATGTGTGAGTATATTGACTGGCCATTATTGGTCAAGTGGTATTTAAAATTTGTTGTTCCCATTTGGTTTTTGATTCGGCCATATGGGCAAATTTATTATTTAACAGTTTATTGACATGTTGTGCGAGTACGTTAAACAAATATGCAGTTGACCTGTTAGTTTTAAATTATTAGAGCAGTTTTTCTGCTTATGTATTTATTTTAAATCAAAGTTGTAACACATTTTTAATACTCTACGGATTTAAATTTGTTTGCTACTGAAACGTTATTTTTAAAGCTTTTTGTAAGCACAGAGAAAATTGAAAATAAATATTTAAACACGTAATATATTTCATGATGTAATGTGTATTAAAATAAATTGTAACACAAAATATTCTATTTTACTATTTCGGCCGATAATTTAACGAGTATTTCTTGACAAAGTTTTAATCGAAATTTATGTCACATTAAATAATCCTGTTTGTTTGTTACACACACATTTGGAAATTAAGTATGTCACTAACCAATTAGATCAATGGAAACAGTAGTCACAAATGTTTCATATTTGGATAGGCGTATGTTGCTGTCACACCGGCAGTCATTTTGTGACTATTATACACTACAAACAAAACTCATAAAATCAAAGTAATAAAACTCTAATATTTCTATTAATTAATTTTCAAAATAAAATCTTTTTTTGTGCTATTTTCTATTATCCAGATTAATTATTTAAATTGCGGATATTGTTTTTAGAGGGTTAAAAAAACTTCTCGATGGCCATTTCGTTACCACTTACTTAACTCTTCAGGAAACTTCTGACAAACATTTTAAATAAACTAAAAATTTTTGTTCAAACAATAAAGCAAAGACAAAAATCTAAGTTTAAGCAAAAACAACAATAATCAACAGTAATTCTATTTTTCTTTCTCCACTGTATACGGCTGACATTTTTTTGGCTCTTTTACACAGTTGAAAGAGGATGAAAAATAAAATATCAAAATACACTACGATAATTTATTTGTATGCACGGGCACTTTGCAAATATTAATTTAAATTAAACAACGGGAATTTTTTTTTATATTAATTAATTTTCAAAATAAAATTTTTTTTCGTGCTATTTTCTATTATCCCGATTAAGTACCTAATATTTGTATTTGTACTTAAAATGGTTTTGAATTTGAATACGAGGGCTGCTATATATATTTCTGGCCTGGCAACACTGAGTGCTGCCAAGTGCAATCTGACATTTCCATTGGAAAGTTTTTCATTTTCGCATAATCGTACTCAAAACGTTTTGACGTACGACCATTATTTGTGTTGTTTACAGTGACTTTTCGTGCCATCATTTTTCACAACTTTCGACGTGGATTATCATGACAAGAGTGCATTGATGAACTTAAATCTTTGTATGGCGATAGAGCACCATCCTATAGCACTGTGAAAAATTGGTATAATGAATTTAATCGTGGCCGACGCTCGCTCAAAGACGAATTCCGTGAAGGTCGTCCAAAAACGCCTGTTGTGCCAGAGAACATTGATGCCGTGCGCGAACTCATAATGCAAGATCGGCATGCGACATACCGAGAGATAGAGACATCCTTGGACATTTCTTCCACCAGCATACATTCGATACTGCATGAACACCTGGCCGTAAAAAAGGTTTGTTCTTGTTGGATCCCGCACAATTTGAAAGTCGCTCAAAAAAGGGCTCGTGTCGATTGGTGCAAAGAAAAGTTGCAAAAATACGATTGCGGTGCTTCAAAAGACGTTTATAAGATCGTCACAGGTGACAAATCATGGATCTATGCGTATGAGCCCGAAACGAAACAACAATCGACCGTGTGGGTCTTCAAAGACGAGCAAAATCCAACGAAAGTTGTTTGTGGAAGAAGCACTTCGAAGAATATGGTCGCCTGTTTCTTCAGCAAAACTGGTCATGTGGCGACTGTTCCGCTTGAGCAACGTAGGACGATCACTTTTGAGTGGTACACTACAATTTGTTTGCCTGAAGTCATCGGAGAAATTCGAAAAACCAACAAGAGAAGACGAATCATTGTTCACAATGATAATGCGAGCTCTCACACATCGGCTCAAACCAGAGCGTTTTTGACCGACCAAAACGTCGAATTAATGGTCCGCCGTACAGCCCTGACTTGGCACCAAATGACTTCTTCTTGTTTCCGCACATCAAGAAAAAACGTGGTTAACTTGTGGAAACAAGCGTGGTCAACGATTTTCGTCACCAGAAGAAACTGTTGAAGTGTTCAAAAACCATGTTTTAAAGGTGTCTCAATCGGAGTGGAAAAAGTGCTTGGGCAACTGGTTTGAGCGCATGCAAACGTGTATAAATCATGCTGGAGAATACTTTGAAAAATAATAAAACCATTTTTGATTATAAATATTCGCATTTTCGCTATTAGGCCAGAAATATATAGAGCAGCCCTCGTACTAAATTTAATTCAACTTTTTAATAATTTTTCCCTCCGGCTAGACATAATAGGTTCCTAGATAGGTGTTCTCTGTGCTAGAAAGCTGACGAACCTGCCAACCTCCCGTTAAGAGCTTTCTGCAGAAGGACATCTAATCTCCGTTAGTTGTAATTTTATGAATTCTTTTTTTGATAAACTTAAACACAGTTGGGAGAATTCGACAAGAAATAGATAACGAAACCTTGCAAGTGGTAGTGATGATAGTCTCTAAAGGAACTAAGTTTCTTATACACCATTTGAATAATCTGGACGGCATAGACAAGAACAACTGAACACCTGTATCAATTGCAAATCAGTTAAAATTAAATTAATTTTTCTGGCCAAGATAAATTTCGTAGAAAAAGATACTCACCGATTGTACATTGCATGCACATATCAAATGTGGATGTCTTAGACAGATCTTATGAATCACGAGAGACTCTGTATTGAGAAAGAAGGTAGCAATTTGTGAATCTAAAATATAAAATTACCACAATTGATAGTAAAGTAATATCATGGGACTAAATGAAAATAAAGTAGTTGTAAATGGTGGCGTGTTGTAACGTCCAAGTGTGTCTGTCTGAGATTAAGATGTAATTTTTGAAAGTATTTACCATGGTCGCCATTCCAACAAAAAAATAAGTATAAATAAAGTAAAATATAATACGAAAATAATTGAACGTTTTTTTTCACTTGTCTTAAACACATGTTAGGCGATATAACCAGAGTTCAGGTCACAAATTTTTAAAAACTTATTTTCTTACTCTGTTCGAATATAAAAATAACTAGCTTTTGCATGCATTGCCTAGGTGTAATTTTAGGACCTTTAGGACCTTTCTAGGCACTGTATAATACATTATAGCCTTGTTTGCTATGGGGATCTACTCCGAACACGTGAGAAATCCCTCATAACTGTTTAGATCTTTTAGATCAGGAGATATTTATAGTATCAAGTATATTTAGAATCTGCTTTTATTAAGATCAAATAACAGTCATAAAAATGCGAATTTGTCTTCTCCCCCACTACCCTTCATAATCCCTTTTTTCAAAATAAACATAAAATTTTCTACCCTTTACATAAATAAATAACTATTTTTAAAATTTTATTGAAATCGGTACAGACGTACATACCCGCTTAAAAACGATATACAGGGTCCGCCATCTAACATTTTTTTTTCAACTAGTGCTTATTTTGTGAATGGTAACACTTAGCTCATATCTGATTAGACAGCTAATTAGTTTTATTCTACCGCCGAACGAATATGGTTGTGTATACGCTGGAACAACGCTGAGAAATATTGCGACATTACTTTTAAAATCATGGTAATGTTTCAGAATGTGTGCGAAAATTCCGTACGGATCTTGGAAGAAGAGAAGCACCGTCAGCCCCGTTTGTTCCTTATCTTGTGAAAAAAGTGAAAGAAACTTGCATCCTCATCAATAAACCAAAGCGTGAAAACCGAAAAATAGTGCGTACACCTGACAATATTGCTGCTGTGGCAGAATGTGTGCGTGAAGCGCCATCAACATCAATTCACCGTCGTTCTGAGCAATTGAACATTTAGAAGACATTATTGAGACGAATTTTTCATAAAGACCTTAGTATGACGCCCTACAAAGTCCAATTGGTTCAGGAGTTGAAGCCAACTGACCATCCAATGGGTTTTCGCTTCGCTAGTTGGGCATACGATCGACTTACAGAAGATGCCGAATTTACCAAAAAAAAATCATCTTTTCAGATAAAGCTCATTTTTATATTGGCGGGTACATATGTGTGTATAAATACAAATTTAATTTAAATATATTATATATGTAAAAAATTGGCCATAATGTAAAATGTTGTTTTCCTAAACTAACAATTTAGCAATTTTCAATAAAGACTCGATTATTATAGATTATTTCTAATTTGGTTTTTATTGAGTTCATTGCTAAAAAAAAGGAAGTCATTTTTTAAACTTATGGAGAGACTTACCAGACATATAGTTTAACGACGTTTTTCGTTACCATACTAGGAAACTTATACGCAGCTAGAAAGTAAAATTTATTTGATAATAGTAAAATTACAATACCCAAAAGCATAGTTTTTAAAAAATCCCAAAAAAAATCTCTAAATCCCCCGAGAGCAAAATATACCCTTAAAGAATTTCTTAATCCCCAAACTAAAATTTTAATGCCCATTTTAAAAATAAAATCCCCGATTTGGGGAAAAATGCCTAATCTGACATCGCTGGTTTCAACTTTCATTTTAATTGGTTCAGTCGTTTAGCTGTGGTTGACGCTCGAACACACAAACAAACATATATATTATTCAGATTAGATTTACTAAGCAAAACTTTAAACACTTTAGGCCCCACTATAATGTGCATATACTAGCTTATGCCAACTTAACAATTGTACAAATACATTAAATTATATGTGGTGAACTATAATATGCACAAGATAACTTTTCGTCAAGTTTCGTTAAATTTCATTTCTTTATGCAAGGTACGAAACTGATCGCACTTTCCGTACGGAAACAGCTGATTGTGCTTTGGTTTATACATTGATAAAGAATAATTTTAATTAAGACCTAAATTGTTAAATTTTTTAGTTTTTAGTTCAATAAAAAATGTAGAAAAAACAACATTTTTCTTTAAGGCCAATTTTTTAGAATTATAATATATTTGTATTAAATTTGTATTTATACACCTATATGTATACCATATAAGCGATGAACATCGTTGCCTATTTTAGTACAAACACAAAACAGAAAATAATTTATAATAATTTTATTTTTACATTTTCTTAGAACATAAACCAAAATATGTAAATGTGTATGTGAATGTTATTAAATATATAAAATATTTTCTTTAAAGTCTTTTCGTTTTTAAGTTTTGTTGATTTATATTGAAATTATTTTTGGCAAAAGTACGAACTAAACATAAAAGTGCAACTGTGGCAAATAAGTTACTAAATTTATGTAAGTACATTGTAGCCACATAAATTTCTTTGATAAATTACCTAAGCATTTGACAGGCTTTTCGTTGAATTTTTGACATAAGCTAAAGATAGCTTATGCACATTATAGTTGGGCCTTTTAAGTATTAAAGATGTACGAAAATCCTGATCTTTTCGTTTCAGTTTTCGGCGGGTAATATTCAGCTTTCTATCTTTCATGAATGTAGTTTTTTTATTTGTTTTCAAAGTTGCCACATAATAAAAAAGTTTAATGGTTTTAATTTGTCGTCTTCTTCCAATATGCAAGCACCTTAATATCTTTTATCTAACTTAATAAAGGCTTAGATATTCTTTACAAAAAGTGATTATTTTTTACAGTGACCCGATTTACTCACCTATTCAAAAAAACTTAGTTTTATAAAATGAAAGGACAATTTTTTAACATGTATTTATTCATTCTTCTATTTATTCATTCATATATTTTTTCATCTGCTTTAGATTAATTTACAATCAATTACATTTTAAGTATTAAATAGTTTCTTTTAAATTTCTTTGTTCATTTTAGGGGCTTCTTTATTGATTAAAGTTTGAAATTAATAGAAGTAATATTTCCATAAATATTTTTTTTTTTTTGCAATTTGTTATAATTTAAATTATAATTTTGGTTTTTTACTGTTCTTCAGCACGTTACACATATCCAGCCATAGTATTCCTTAAATAAAGTTTTTCTCTTATTAACTGCCTTTTTTGTGGTTGTTTTTCTATTATATTTTATAATTCAAAACAGTTTAGAATAAAATTTTATAAATTATTAGAAAATATCACATTTTAAGCTTTTCTGTAATAAACTTAAATAAATTAGACATTCAATTTTCAAATCTATTTAAATGCAACCGAATGCTATGTGTTACTAAAATGTTGCAAAATAAATAAACAAAAAAATGAAATTGCATAAATTTAAACTTTATTATTTTAATATTCGTTTCATTATTTAGTTTTAATATATATTTTTAAATATTTATTTTTAATAATATCTAGTCTTTTGTTTTTGTATGAAAATTAATGAAAACACATTTATTTTATTATTATTATGGACATTTATTGTGTTAGTTAACAAAGTATTAGTTTTATGTTTCTAAATTTGTTTGTGCTATTTATATCAAAATTTGTAAATTTATAATTGATTTATTTTGTTTGGCTTATTTATTAAAGTTTTACAGTTTTGCATTTTTTTTTATTTGTATAACTAACTAAAAAATATTTTTTTTACAGGTATGTTCTGTCACTCGCCGACTTTTGTTTTTCATGTTTAGAAACTCACGCGTTTTGCATGCGGTTCACTTTTTTTAAATATATGAACATATATAAAACAAAAACATGTGATTTTACAGTTTATTTTCGTAATAAAACAAACAAATAAAAAAACGAGTTAAAAAAGGGGCGCTTAGAGATTATTTTAGTCCAGTGTGTATTCCAAATACAAAGCAAGCAATATTTTGAAGACAAATTGAATTTCTTTCAGTTATTATGAGTTTAAAAGTATTTCTGTTTATTTTGTTAATTAAAACATACACATTATATAAGAATTAAAATTAAAATAAACGTATATTTTATTTGATCACCGACTATGCCTTCAGCCGTACAAATACGTACTAATCCAATTGATGTTTTCCAACAGCAATTAGATTTCGTAAAATTGCCAATACTCAAGAATTCAAAACAAACAATTGAAAAAACAAAAAAACATTTTTAATTAATTATTTAAACTTTAATTAAAAATAGTTTTCATACTGTCAATTTAGTATGTGGTTTCAAAATCGATTTTGCCAAATTTCTTGGGATTAAGATTTGCAGAACACCTTTCATTTGATTTAAACTCGCATGGCAAGTTTTAAGCGATTTGCGATTGTAAGAACATGCCTCATAGAATCTTTAACAATGTGGCTACACCATATTACACATTAACATCAGCCTTAAAGCATGCAATTCTTTTATTTGTTATTGGTCTAGTCATGGATAACTGAAAGCACCATGCAAAGAAAACATCTAAAAGTACTAAATTGAGAATTTTGCTGAGGGTAACACAACTGTCCACATATTTTTAAAGATATAAAATTTCTTATACATGAGAAAAAGACTTTTATAATTTCAAAAACTACTTTTTTCAGTAAAAATTCCTTTTGCTAAAATCGCTCTCCTAATTTTAATGGCCGTCTAACAAAAATAATCTCTTGTTGTCAATATATAATGCAACACAGCCAAGTATGATCAATAGCTCAAACTCTCGTTAGTAGTGATTTGTCACCAAGACGCATTATGCATTATTAATTATATCTTTTGACTTTCACCTCCGAACGCTTTCTTCAAATAAAGTTTAGATTTCTCGCTTTCGGCAGTGTAAGGTTTAAAAAAAAAATTATAAAAAAATCTTTATGTACACAGATGGACTAAGGTTAGCATTAGAGTATTTTTCACAAGATGGCAACAGCAATGACCTTAAATTCTTAAAATACATACAGTTTCCTGAAGCTGAATTATCAGTTAAAAAAAAGACATTACTTGTGTTATTATAGAAGACAAACCAAAAGTTCAACAAAAAACAAACGACTTTCCGGTTGCAATCAGTTATTTGACGAAATCTTAAACAACACAATTTCGGAATATGGTATAACTGGATATTTGTACCCAGAATTATATTTCTGTTTACAATAAATTATTTATGAATTATTTATTTATTTAACTGCAAAAGGGAAAATTTAGATAAGACAAAATAAAACAAATACTAGGTCTGTTCAGTAACTAAAAATTGTTACTAGAACGTGTTCACATACTCGAAAAACTTGCAAGCAGAGAGAGAAAAAACAGCAGGAATTAGTCAACCAACTGTTTTCAATTTTGTTTACAAAATCATCTCATCATAAAAATTCTGATAAACGATATTTTTGTAAAACTAAAAAAATATGTAAGTATTTGGCATTTAAAACAAGATTAAGATAATATTATATTGTTGTTTTTCTTTAATTTAGCTTGGGCAGAATGCACCAAAAAAGCTTAAAACAGCAGAAATTTAGTTTAGAATCTTCTAGCTTTGCAATTGTTTTTGTTTGTTAAGAATTAAAAGTAAACAAGTCATTGATGAAACATTTTCCATCTATCTCACAACAAGAATGTTTATTAGAACTAACTGCAAAAAAGATTATGTTTATGATGCACTTAAACGCTTTTGAAAATTACCTAGTAATTAAAAAACTTTTAAATATATTATGGTATATATTTTTGTTATATTGTATTTTAGTATAACGCTCAATTTTTTCTTGTGGTTGACATCAATTTGCTGGCTAATGTTGGTCTATTGTTTTATATATTTTTTCATGTTACTACATTTACTTTAAAAATGGTGCTATTTAACGGTCATACCGTACAGTTTTTAAGTCTTACAAATCATTCCCAAAGCCGCAACAAGTTACTTTGCTATTTTTTGCTAGTAAAGCATTCATTTACTATTTTACATTTAAGAGAATAATTTTGTAAATTTCTGTTTTACTGTCTCGTTGCTAGTTTTTGCTAGTAAAGTTACTGAACAGACCTATGTATTTTTTGTTAATAAAAAATCAACTCCGTAAAGTAAACTATAATATTTAACTATTCCGCACAATGGTATAGAATGCCACTTAACTATTTGCTAGTTAAGTTTTTGAGAATATATTTAAAATATTTCTACTCCTACTTGGCTTAAGTACATACTGAATTGCGTAAAGATTTACATAGAGTCTTTTATGACTTAAGAATTTTAGCAAAAGTATGAACTGATGAAAGGAATATGCTTGTAAATGAATGGTACGCCTCTTAAAGATTGAAATTCATTAGTAGAATATAAAATAATTAATTGGTCATTGACTAGGCCGACAAGAAATCGAAGAAATAAAAATAAAAAAGCTCTAATTAGAGTTTTATAATGGCTTGTCTCTTAAGCAGAGATTCGAGACCTGACAATAAAATTAACGGTTTTAAATATCATCATTATCCAGCTTTACACTTTCAAATACATTTAAAAGACTTTAATTCAAGGACAACTATATACAGTGTCCATTTATTTAAAAAAATTTTAATTCTAACCCAACTGTCTGTATTTATGTGTACATGTTATGCACTTCCTTAACTACGTCAATAATTCTCAAATATAAATAAGAAATTTATCCATAGTTTGCAACTGTTGTTATCTACAATTAAAAAAAAATGTTTATATCCAATTGTACATTTATACTTTATATTTTGTAGATCTTAATTGAGAGTAAATAATTTTAATATAGTTCTTTGTATTCAACTTTTTTTGTACATTTTTTTTTTTTAATTTCTCTATTAAATTGTGTGATTTTGTGCATTCTTAACTTTCGGGCAGTTATATGTTCAGGTTAGTTTTTTTTAATTTCTCTTTTAATTTTTGTTTAATGACTGAAATATTAAATTGAATTCTTTGTGCTCGAATAATGGTGCCAAAATACACTTAAGTGAATATTTATTTTTAAGGATTTAAGTGCAATTTTTCTATTATTTTTTTCTTAGATTTTCTATATTTTTTTTCATACTTAGTTATAGAAAAGGATGTACTATGCTAATATTTAAGTCATGTATTTTGCTTAATAAAGAAAACCATCATCAATCTGAAATTAGAAAAAAAAAAATAGTTTGAAATAATTATTATTACAATAAACACGCAAAAGCGGATTTACAAAAATAATGTTAAGAATAAAAAGTAATATAATTAAATTTTTTCATTTTAAAAAAGAAAAAAAACACAGCTTAGAAAAGGTGCCTTTAAATAAGTACCTATGAAAAATTTTTTTTATAAGATAAAGTACTTTTGTAAAATCTTATATTTATTAAGTTTATTCTACTATCGGCAGTTTTCAGAATACGTTTTCGAAAAAGTTTTTTTTTTTTATATAAAGTACCCTTTATGAAAAGTACTTTCTATAAAACATAAAAAAATGATAATCCTTTTACAAAAATTTATTTTTAAAAAAATAAATGAATACCAAAATTAACTTTTACAAAATAATCAAAAAAGTACTTTGAAAAAAATAGTTATTTTCATAAAAAGTTCGTTTTAGACAAAAACTTATATAAAGCTTAAATGAATAGTATACGGGGGCTGCTATATATATTTCTGGCCTGGCAACACTGAGTGCTGCCAAGTGCAATCTGACATTTCCATTGGAAAGTTTGTCATTTTTAAGCATAATCGTACTCAAAACGTTTTGACGTACGACCATTATTTGTGTTGTTTACAGTGACTTGAAAAAATTAATATAGAAAAAAATGAAATTAACTCATGAACATTTTCGTGCCATCATTTTTCACTATTTTCGACGTGGATTATCACGACAAGAGTGCATCGATGAACTTAAATCTTTGTATGGCGATGAAGCACCATCCTATAGCACTGTGAAAAATTGGTATAATGAATTTAATCGTGGCCGAAGCTCGCTCAAAGACGAATTCCGTGAAGGTCGTCCAAAAACGGCTGTTGTGCTAGAGAACATTGATGCCGTGCGTAAACTCATAATGCAAGATCGACATGCGACATACCGAGAGATAGAGACATCCTTGGACATTTCTTCCACCAGCATACATCCGATACTGCATGAACACCTGGCCGTAAAAAAGGTTTGTTCTCGTTGGATCCCGCACAATTTGAAAGTCGCTCAAAAATAGGCTCGTGTCGAATGGTGCAAAGAAATGTCGCAAAAATACGATTGCGGTGCTTCAAAAGACGTTTATAAGATCGTCACAGGTGACGAATCATGGATCTATGCGTATGAGCCCGAAACGAAACAAGAATCGACCGTGTGGGTCTTCAAAGACGAGCAAAATCCAACGAAAGTCGTTCGTGGAAGAAGCACTTCGAAGCAAATGGTCGCCTGTTTCTTCGGCAAAACTGGTCATGTTTCAACTGTTCCGCTTGAGCAACGTAGGACGGTCACTTCTGAGTGGTACACTACAATTTGTTTGCCTGAAGTCATCGGAGAAATTCGAAAAACCAACAAGAGAAGACGAATCATTGTTCACTTTGACAATGCGAGCTCTCACACATCGGCTCAAACCAGAGCGTTTTTGACCGGCCAAAACGTCGAATTAATGGGTCATCCGCCGTACAGCCCTGACTTGCCACCTAATGACTTCTTCTTGTTTCCGCACATCAAGAAAAAAATGCGTTGTCAACGATTTTCGTCACCAGAAGAAACTGTTGAAGTGTTCAAAAACCATGTTTTAGAGGTGTCTCAATCGGAGTGGAACAAGTGCTTCGGCAACTGGTTTGAGCGCATGCAAAAGTGTATAAATCTTGCTGGAGAATACTTTGAAAAACAATAAAACCATTTTTGATTATAAATATTCGCATTTTCACTATTAGGCCAGAAATATATAGAGCAGCCCTCGTATTATAAAATGTACCTTTTTAAAAAGCAGCTTTTAGGAAAACATTATTAATTTAAAACTGTATTTTATAAATGGTACCTTTTAGAAAAAGTCCTTTTAGCACTAATATTTTTTTAATTTTTTTTTTTGCAAAAAAAAAAACAACTCTACTTTTTAGGATTTTATACACTTTTGGTATAATTTTTTTATGAAAAAATTTTTTTATTAAAAGATATTCATAAGTGTTTTACCTACCGTAATGATAATACAAAATTGGACGACGACATTCGTTAACAATATTTAACAGTCGGTAACAAGTTGATGATGACAAAATATAATTTGCACATTTTCTATAATGTGTAATGTGACATGAGGCAGTCTTAGCATTGTATTCCTAAAACAAAATCAATTTTAGAAAAAAATGTTATTTTAAGTATAATTTTAAAAACAGTTTCTAAAAAAATTCTCATTTTATTGCTGGTTTTGTAGAAGTTTAAATGAATTTCATAGAACTTTTACAAAGAATTTTTTTCAAGCATAAATTAAATTAGCATACATTTTTGTACTTTTTTACCAAGTATTTTGGTTATTTAGAAATTTCATTACTCAGTTTTAATTATGTTATTTAATTTACTTCTGCAACTATTTTTTTGTTTGTTTTGTTGTACTTCTCATACTGTTTTTGTAACATTTATCATCATCATCATCGTCAAACAAATAAAACAATAAAAATGTGAACAAAAGTTAAAACACCACAAAGTTAAAATACAATACGTTAAACAAAGTATACGAGTACAAATACTTTGTATTTGTGAAATAATAGAAAAACACTATTCACAAAATAAAATAAATGAATGAAATTCCAAAACTATGTAGTGTAATTTATGTTCAAGTTCAAAAAAAGAATTGTATTCAAACGTGTATTTGGATGGGTGACTGTGTCTGTGTTATATAAATAAAAAACATCAATTTCAAAGTGGCGCCAAAAACGAAATATTAACATGAAAAAGGAGTGTTTGTCTATTTAACAATATTTGCTTTGTTACACTATTTAAACTTTAAATAGATTTTCTAAAATAAGTTAGTTGCCAAAACGTTAGTAACAGTATTTTGTTTTAATAACATTCAGAAAATTCATTTTGTATTAAACATTTCTTTAATTCTAGATGTTGAATATAAAAAAATTGTAGACTACAAATCAACGCTGGGTATTTTAGGGCGTTCTTTTTTTAAGAACATACTTTTGTAATTATTGAATCAAGGTACAATAGTGATGGTTATACTTTAGTCTTCATCTCTAGCGGTGACTGTTCTAAAGAATTTCAAGGTTTTCAAAACCTATCAAAAGATGTGTTCGTTGAATGAGATTAAAATATTTCAGCTCTTCTCAGGTTGCCTTTAGTTTTTAATGGCATCTTTTATATGTACGTGCAATATTTAGTCCAAATTTTTAATTAGTAAATTATTTGAAAAAATCCTTTTCAAGGTAAAATTTCGGAAAAACTTTTTATAAAAAATTTGTAAATTATTTTGTCATGTTTTTTTTTAATAAAATATTTTTTAGTTTAACATACATCCCAGTAAAAAAAGTGAGAAAAAAGATGTAATGAAAACACCACATCTATATGAACGAAGTGGTGCCAATTCGGGTAAAAACCTATGAATTTTACATTGGCATGTCATTGAAGGCATGTTGTTCGTTTTTAATAAAATTGTACTACTTTTAAATAGGTTCCTAAATGCTAAAAAGTTTCTGTGATAAGAATTCATTTTTATAATTAATAAAATTCCGTTAGTTTTTAGAATATATATTTTTTTGCTAACTTCAGAGCATCTCTTAAATTAGACTTAAACGATTTTTGATTCGAGTTCTTATCATACGTTCTATCTGACAAATAAATGAAAATTGTACCATTAAGAAAAAAATAAGAAAAGTAAGGGGCTATAGTTAAATCAAATTTCTTTAGAAAATGTGCATTCGTATTGAAAATTTGCATTCTTTTAATAGGCACGTTATAAGATAAAATTGTTTTTAAAATAAATCGGTACGTATTTTAAAATAGTAACGAAATAATATATTAAGAAACTTGGGGTAGACAAGCTGTTTGATACTCGTATGACTGCCATTAAAATTGTATTATGGCCTCTTAGACTTTTGGACATACTCTGACAAAGGCCTCATTTTAATCCGCGACTTCCTACAATAGTTCTTATAGATTTCTAAAAAAAAAATTGTAAAACAAAACAAGTCCTTTAATTCGTTTATAGATTTAATAGGGAACTTTTTTATGTGCTCCGGTTTTTTGCGTTTCAAAAAAATTTTTATTGTTACACTATTTTCACTGGGAACGTCTAGCACCAAAGTATTTTGACATTTGATTTCTTAAATATCAATAGTTAAAACAAAAGCAAAAAACAAATTTACAAGACTAAATACAGAGAGAATAGTGAAGAAATACTTTGGTTTGTGTGTAAACTTCGTCTAACCAAATTAATATTGATACGACACTACTACTCGTATTCTTATTTGTTAAAGTAGTTGGTTAAATAGATGATGTTTACAGTGTGTACAACCTAAGGGAGATAGATGCGAAGAATGCCGATGCAGGACGCAGCGGTATAGAAAGTGCAACATTGCACTCTGCTGGCGTGTAATTTTTCTTGTTTTCATTGGAAAACGTCCGCATAAATTTGTAAAATAATTTTTCTTTCTAAAAAAAGGATTTTAGAAATTAAAAAAAATGAACTTAAGCCAAAATCACTTTCGATTCATTAATACTAATAACGTTTTGTCACTTTAAAGCGAAAATGCCAACTTAATGTTGAAATTTTGTAAATTTTGTGTTGCTATGAAAGATATGAAATTAAGTTTTTGTTTTTTATGACCAATGTTAAATTTCAAAGAGATTAGCTTTTGCTCCCTATAAATAATAGGATATGAAATTAAGTTTTATTTAAAATTTTTGTAGTCATGCAAGGAAAAATTTTAATCTAAAAAGTAGTTCAACATGTTATTGGAAAAAATATTTTAAAAATAACTTACAAAATCTAGAAAAGGTGTATTAGCTTTTTTGGATATGAATAAGATGCCGTTCTCTAAGAATGACATACATTATTTTTTACTGGAATACATCGATAGAAATTCTGAGAAAAGTATCGATTTTAAGATTCTTTGGATTAAGCCACAAGATTTAAAGCCTGAATCAAAAATATTTATTTATATTGCGGCTTTCAAGTTCGCTTTTTTTGGAAGTGACAATGTTTGATTTTTATATATGTACATAAAAGCCCAGTTGTGCGTTTAAAAAGACACTCGAATACAATGCTGACAAATGATAAAAAAAAGCGACTTATATAAAAAACCCAAGAGTACAGAAAGCGATTGCTTGAAATGTGCATCATTTTAGAGCCTAACGCTGGAAAATTGATTTAAAGTTTTATTATTTATTTTGCGTAAAAATATGTCATTTCGTAGAGAAAATGTGAAAATGTGAAAGCATCACGTTTTACCGGTATAATTAGGGATTTATTTTAGCAGAAACTCTTTATAGCCGCGCAGTCTATATGGTCTGAAGAGGCCATCTACGCGGTTCGATGAGGTTTCCTCGAGGGCAGCTGAGTACACTGGTGGCTGTGCTGTGTACGGGGCACTATGTCATTGATACCCTTGCTAGGAGACTGAATCTTCTGCATCATGACTACTGTAGAAATTGTCAGGACGAGGAGGAGGAGGAAACCGTGAAACATCTGTTCTGCCATTGTCCACCTCTTTTTGGGAATAGAGCGGCCATTTTTGGCAGTCTGAAACTGCATGATTTTACAGACTTATCAGTCTGCGATGTTGCTAGGATAAACTCGTTTATCCGGTCCTCGAGGTGGTTTGGATATGGATCTTTGATGGTACCGTAGGGACCTAAATCTGATCCTTGCACATCCTATTCCGGGTGACACAACGGGACCTTTAGGACCCAAATGAGTCGGTCTAATTATGCCGACAGCCTGTGCAACCTAACCCAACCTAACTTTACCGGTATAATCGTACTACAACAGTGGTCAACATATTTTATATTTGCAGATGGTAAATTTTCAACAATGTTTACAAAATTTTACAATTTATATTTTAAGCACATTTTTCTACATTAGAAACTTAAAAAATCATAAATGACACGCTGGCGAAGTCGTTTAAAATAAAAAGGTTGACTAAATTTTATAATAAACAAGCAAAATATATTAATTCTAATTTTAAGAAAATGCAATTAGAAATGTGTGTATAATATGATCCGAAGAAAACTGGCATAGGGTTAGTAATATGACTTAAAAAAGGCTCAAAAATTTTCGAATTTTATTACAAGTAAGATCAAAAACAGTATTTAAAATAAATCAAAAACGCGAGCCATATAAGACTCATTCAGAAGAGTCGCGGCTAGGCTACAATTTTCTCCTGACAAAACATTAATTTTCAACTCTAAAACGAGAGCCTAAACCTAATCATATATAAGAGTCAAATAGGACTCGAATGGAATCATTAATTTAAAAAAAAAATCCTAACTGCGAAAATTCTTGTTAAACTTCTAAATGTGTTTGTTTAAAACAAGTTTTTCTCACAATGACTATTACAACTTCGAAATCACAATATGATTCATTTGAAAACGTTATTTCAAAAGGTGTATTTTCAAAACGGGTAATCCAAATACACCTGTCTATTTAAATCGTAAGTTAGTCTGATACTTTTGGATTTTTTCTGTCGATATTTTAACGATAATGCCTCCGCTAACCGAAATGACTCGAGTACAGTTTGAATAACGGTGGGGAAAAACGCAAATTTATTTCCAAAATGAGTGCTATATTGCCCAATTTCTGCGTCTGTTATACCGAAGTTTTAGCCGAAATAGTTTTCATGAGGCTTCTTAGTGAATAACACTCATTGTCCTTGGCATTGTACGGTGCATACCAAAATTAATGTAGCTGCTGTGATCTCAACAACTTGGCATTTCACGCACTAGTGTAATTATTCGCTTACAAGATTATACTGACTCAGTAACTAAAGCCCAACGACTACTCACGAATTCTAAGTTTAGGTCTTACTAAAGCTCTAATCAACATCGAATTTGGTAAAAAAAAAAAAATGATTTCCCTTGCTGGTGGGCATTTTCATCTTGGCGGCATCCACAGAGAATGAAACTTTGGTACCATTTGCCCATTATTCTCGAACATTTTATTGAAAACACCATTACAATCAACGCGGAGCGATGAGTATGAATTTCTATATCCTCAAGTAAGAGACATGAAGTTTCGTTTTGGCGGGTTGTCACATAGCTCATCAAATCGTAGATCTTATTTACGCTAAGTTTGCTAATCACCCTATCTATCGTCTTAACAATGTCAAATGAATGCATTATAAAAATTAATTTGGCTCATTTACAATTTTTTTATGGAGTTGCCGTGAGATAAAAACATAAGCCTTCAACAAAGTTTTTTAAAATATGACTGACATAATGGTGGCATTTCATAACGCCCAAGCACATAATGTGCTTGGACATTATTCCTCAACAGAAAGTCACATGAGGTCAATGGACATTATGTCACACTACGATGTGACATAATGTCTATCAACGTAGAGTCATAACGTCCATGGATATTATAGATATATTTTATGGTATTCTATATAAGAAAGACTCAAAGATGCAGGAAATATTTGGTGAGCGAAACCGATGTTGGTTTACCATAGCAAACAAAACCTTTGCGCCCGGTCAAAGACCACTATGCAAAAGAGCTTTCATAAGTATCAGTATTTCCATACTAAAGACGACACAATGTCCATAGGTATTGTGATGTTTTTAAAAACAACATAATATCCATGGAAACTATGTCACTTTTAAGTACGACATTAAGTCCATGCAGATTTTGTCCTTAGACATTATGATATGCTACCGAAATATACGGCTACTTCGATGCCAGCCGCAGCAGTCACATGAATAAAATCGAGATTCATAAATAATTGTAATAATTAATAATTGTTGTTCCTTTAATATAAGATTTAAAGAAAAAAAACAATATTCGGAACAACACCCAATCTGTGAAGAAAATTCAATATTTTAAAATTGTACTGCCTTTAAAAAATCGCATCATTGAGAAGCAAAAAAAAAACTTTTACACGAACAGAAAAAAAGGTATCTTTGTCTTAAAAACCACCATCACAAGCAGACACTTGTTGACTAATTTTCTAAATTTTTAATTTCGACTGATTTTCTAAAACCATAAAAAATTTATTAAATTCAAAAAACAAAAACAGAAAACAAAGGAGAGAAGGAAATATATTGTTGCACTTTTGATTTGAAAATCCTAAACATATTTCCAGCCACTTAAAAATTTATGATGATTGATATGTTGATTGATGTCGCCAAAAGATCTTTTTAAGTTTTGCTTGAAACTAACACAAAGGTAAAATGGCTTAAAGTTCGTACAAAAAATAAAATTTTTTGAGTATTAAAAGTTAGCATTTGGCATTTCCAATGCAAACTGAATGGTGACAAATATATACGTAACATATGTGTCCAGATTTATAAAGTCTTTAGAAGGGTTCATGTTTTTAAATTATTTCTTTAAACTTTCATTTGGTCACCCCTTAAGTAAATTATTTGAAATTCCATTTAGGTTATATTCAAGTCTGTATATTTTTGTAACCCTGTTATAACGTTGTCCATACGAGTATTTTCAGAAGCAGACACATTTTTTATTATGAATCTATTTTTAATAAAGATGCAACAGACTTAAAACAAAAGGGTGTTTAGTTTATGTTCATAAAAAAGAAACAACAAAAATTTAGTAAATATTTTACTATATTTCAAACAAAGAGCAGAAAATGGCTTCTACAATACACATTTGGATATTTTTCGTATTGTAAACCACTTCGTTTACTTATTGCAGCATTTGCAATTGTTGCATAAATAATCAACAATGACAATATCAACTACTAATGTTCATATGTAAATGCATAGCATTATTTTTGAATATTTATATGTGTGAGTGTGTCTAGTTATTAACCTTAAAAATACCCCAAGTTAAAATTGAAACAACCGCATTCAAACATAAATTTATTTTTTGTCTCTAAATTGCTTTTTCACTTTATGACTTCAGTAATTTGAAAGTAGAGTACATATTTCGTTGGACATTGTTGTCTTTTATGCCTGAGAATGGTGTTGACTCAACACCTCTTCTTACAATAAACGCATGTAAGCGTTGTGTATTCTGCAACAAATTATTGAAATGCAGTCAACAAAAATATTTGGTTTTTAGGGTTTCTTTGTTTTAGTTTTAGTTAAATATGAAGGGAGTTTTAAAATTTAAAATATTAAAATGTATGTATTAAAGGGTTATGTGAGAAATACCACATCGGTAAAATAATCTTTACTGACACATAAGCACTGTTATTTGGAAATTATTAATATCCAGTTAGCATAGATGAAGCTAAGAACCATGCTAGAAAATTCCTCTAGCTTAAAACATCCCAACATAAAAATGCAAAAAAATGAATCGTCTTGTTCATAATTAAATTGCCTTACAATCGCTCTCCACAATACCATCTAAATATTACTGTGTAACCAGCCTGGCATTAAAAAAAATAGTGGTTCAGAGGCTGTCTTTTTATGTATGTATATCACTCAGTAACATACATGGGAGTAATCAATCAGATAGAGTAATTAAATGACGATTTCGTTAGCATTGGACGATAAATAATGCTAATAATTTTTTAGCATTATCATAATTATACAAGAAGTGGAAAAAGGGTATATCTAAGTTTGAAATTCCGTTTCTACAATATCTATTTTCGACCCTATAAAGTACATATATTCTGACTTGTTATGCATAGCAAAGTCGATTGAGCTATCATCTGTGTTCGTGTTGAGATTAGCTTTTCCAAGGCACTAGATGAGCTAGAAATAATTTATATACACCAATCGATCCGACATAGTTTCAAAATTTTTCTATTAAAAATCAGCAAGATCAGTGAACAAAACCCCACGCCTGCCTCTAATTTTTCCATATCTTTTTATGAAATTGCGTTCGTATTCCTGCAGAGTGTTGCCTATATTTTTTAGTACTTTGTATTCCTGCAGATATCATTCTAAGTTCTACGTAATAATAAGTAAAGACAATAATTTGAAGGAATACCACAATAGATGTCGTACTAACTACCATACACGCTTATCCATATATCGTGAAGGGTATACAAAATTTGGCAAAGCCGAATATAGAACTCTTATTTGGTTTTTTTTCCATTGCTTCTTACGCTTCACACTCATTGGCGATCGTTATATTTAGAGGCGAACCTTTCTTCTAGCTGGAGTCACTAGCATATGCTGTTCCGACTTCAATTAGAGTATTATTTTAGAAAATCTGCTTTTGTTATAACGACATTTTTAGGCAGCATAACTATCAGAAATAAGAGCTATCTATTTGCGACCGTTAATACCATAAGGGGATTTTTCTTTATTCACCTGCATGATTTTTTTTTTATTTTAAAAAAATTAAATTTTATTTACAGAAACAAGCAAGAATTTGTTTTTTCAATAGCTTCTCCCAATATCATTGATTATTGACATTATTGAGCATTTAGCACCAAAAAGGAAACAGCAATATTAAGTTTCCCTTGTAACTCTCGTATTAAGAAGGTAACTTAACTTGCATTTTTTTTTTAGCAAAGAAGCATAGACATGTTAAAATTGAAGTGTCTTTTATAACACTGCTATTATTGAATCGTTTTAATTCGTTTCATAAAGCAGTTCCTTTTCTTGTTACTTTTTTCACTTTTTTTCTATGTCTGATAACTCGCTGATATCTCATAGATTTATTGTGCGAACTGACAATAACAAAGTGCATTTGAGTAACTTTTTTTTTCTTTGTCTCTCAATTTTGTAGGAGTTCGTTTTTTCGTTGGAAAAAGTAACTTTTAAATATTTTATTCTTTTTCTTTCTTTTTGAATAATGCAGAGAATACTCGCATGTGATTATATCCGCCGCGTGTATATCAATTCGCTTGTCCCTCTGTCCATTGTATGAAAGTTTAAAAAGGTTCGCTTTCTTACTTTTTTTGTGTTTTAAATTTGTTTTATTTTATTTTGTTTTAAGTATTATTTAAGCATTATCCGCCTGTCCGTCCGTGAGGCAAACTTGATTTTACAAAAATATAGTCTCAAAAGAGGTGCTATTGGAAATCAGCATGATCGCTCGATGATCTTTGGGGCAGCAGGCGATACACAACGCCTACCTCTAATTTTTTTCATTTCATTTGGAACGATAAACTAACTCCAATCTAAAAAATAAATATATGGGCCGAGAGAGAATTATAAAATAAGAAAAAAACATCAAGTGAAAATGGCTTTTTGACTTATTGATTCAATGGAGTTCTCATTTAATCAATTAAATTTCTGTGATCAAAAATTTGTGTTTCATAAAATCAACTAGTTTTGATTCAATTACAGTTAATAATGAAATGATTTCAATAAAATTGTATTACAATTATTAAAAAAAGAAACAACAGCACTCGCACAACACATACTACAAACTGGACACACAGCTGATATTGATAATGTTAAAATATTGGACATAGAAAGCATTGAAAGAAGGCGTTTCGCAATTGAGAGCTTACGAATACA
This sequence comes from Gymnosoma rotundatum, assembly GCA_916610165.2. Taxonomy (NCBI): domain Eukaryota; kingdom Metazoa; phylum Arthropoda; class Insecta; order Diptera; family Tachinidae; genus Gymnosoma; species Gymnosoma rotundatum. Next base: position 72,708,247 of record OU744340.1, read on the forward strand.
ACAGAATATACACAAAATAATGAACCTGAAAGAAGATACGGACAACGTAAACGCAAGCTATACAGTGGTTCTAAGCAATAATTTAAAATAAACTGTGATATTAAATTTTAAGATGTGTTTGTTGTTTTTTGTTTTTGAAAAATTTTAAAAGTCCAAATGTTTACAATTATGTTTTAAATTTTCTTTACCCTGGAGTTAATGTCGACGTCGTTGACGGCGTCAAATGTCAAAAAAAAAGTTGAATCGTATGAAATTGTATGAGAGCAGTTAATCTCAACGCGTTGCAACACCGTAAAAGTTCAATCTGTTTCAACTTTTTCGGCGTTGAAACGCCGTCAACGACGTCGACATTAACTCCAGGGTTAAATGTAAAATCCCACGTCGGGAAAAATTGTTAATAAAACTTATTTTTATTTATAACAAAAAAATTCAGGTCCAAACAGCAAAAAGTTAAAAAACTAAAAAACCAAAAACTGTTTTAGTTAAAATAATATCTTTCGCATTAAATGGCAGTCTAATTTTTTTTATTATCATTATTTCAAACAATGACAAGAAAACTTCAGTTGAAATGAAAAAATCACAAGTATGCTCTCTAACTATTACTAAAAATATTATTAGTTGGGAAAGGCCCTAACTCTCGATCTATTTTTGTCATTTTATATATTGCTAGGAACACAACTAGGACGAACAACGAATTCCGTATAACACGACGAATAAGTCATCAAAAATTCGTAAATTCTTCGTATGAAATATAATAATGACGTTAAAACACAGCTGTTATAATTTTTAAAGTTATTTAATTTTTGTGAGCTGCTAAGGTGAAACAAAAAAACAATAATATTTAAAAATTTATACATTAACAAAAACACAACCAAAAAATATTATTCAACTAATAATATGTACACTTATTAGATTGTACTGATTTTTTCGTAGTTCGCCGGCGTAAGAAATATAAATAATTCTATGGCACAGTTCGACGCGTATGACAATTTTCGTCCGATATCATAATTGTGTTTTTTTCATATACACATATGTATTTTACTTTTGACGATAAATATTCGCGACAAAAAACTCGTCGTTCGCCTCAATCGTGTTCCTAGCACATGCTTTAGAGAGACTCCTGACACAATCATATTGCTACTTTATAACTTTGTCGATTATGTTGCTTTATATATACTAAACGGCTAATGTGCCTACTACCCTCAATAAATCAATTTTTCATTGATATTTCTTATACTTCGCAGAGTTAAATCACTACTCTGGTCGATAGCAGGTGAACTTTAATTATTTAGCAAATTTACTGATCTAACGAAATTGCCTTGTTCTCTCATTTTAACCTAACCATCTCTTATCAGCTACAAAAATTCTTATATTTTTATTGGCACCAATTTCGGTATACCGCCTGTTTATATAATACAATTCCACTAACGTATTCATGCGTACATAAACTCGTAGATGAAAACGTGCCTCAGGATGTACGTGTGTCAAATGCATGTTATATTTATGACAAATTCATGTTTTCTTTCGACTACGTATGTATATGAATTTGTTTTTTAAAATTTTTAGTGTGAATAAAGAGTAAAAGCAAATATGTCTATTATTTAAGCAAAATAATTCATTTAAGTTTTATTTATCCCTTGAAGTTTGTTTGTTTTGCTTTTCTTGTTTTTCTAGATGATACGTAAAACTTATAAACTCTAACAAATGTTTCCGGTATACAAAAATAAAATATATTTAAGAACAAAATTTTAATAAAAAGCGGAAGCGCACACTTTAATTCCTTTATCTTCGACTGCTGGGTTTTTAAATCAGCATTACTGTACTCATAACACAATAAAACTAAAACAGTAAATAATCTTTTAAAATTATTAAAAGAGATTACTAATTAATTGAATAATTAGGCAATTGTAAGGGCATAACTCAAACGAAAGCAAGAATTTTCCCTTTAGGATTTACCGCAAAAAACCAATGAATGTTTCGTAAATTGATGCAAAATTAAAAGCCAGGCTGAGAAAAGCTGTATCTAGACTAAAAAAGCAAACACTTCCGCTCATATCTTTCATAGAATTTCACGCAAAAAATATAAAATAAATAAACCCGCCAAGTATGGGCTTTAGTCACACACGAAGTATGCATCACACCTTATTTTAAAATTTAGTGTTTATGTGTTGTATTAGAAAGGACCATTCTGGAACAAAGTGAACTTTTTTTGGTTTTTTTTTTCAATTAATTGTCTAGCACTATAAAAATGAATTTACAGCAATAAACAGGTGTTTGTACTTCTGATTTGAAAATCTAAAAGGTGTTTGATGTGTTCACAACTGTCACCTAAAGATCATTTAAAGTTTTGTATGAGAAGAATACCTTTTAAATGCGACCTGAATAATGAAAACAATGTAAATAACTGATGTGTCAAGTTTCACGGACTCATATTTTTTAAGTGCTTTTTTAAGCTTTTATACATAAAATCATTTTTTTTATTAGGACCAGTACTCAAAACATTGTGCCAGAACTAGAAAATTAGGTTTTGGGATTGAATCTTTGCACACTAAAGGTGACTGAAAAGACCTCCAGTAAATCAATAGAACTGGATACCCTACTTTCACAGATGAGCTTCTTCGCTTTCGCCTGCACGCGATCGACTAACTTCAAAATAGCACCAGCCCATATATGAGAGTTATATTCCATTTTCGGTCTGATAAAGACGACATAGATAACAAGGAGATCAGATGGAGTGAAGTGTTTCTTACACCGTTTCAGAAAACCCAAGCACTTGAATGCTTCTTTGCAACTTGAAAGATATACTTGTTCCACCAAACTTCTAATTGAATCTTCATGCCAAGAACATCGAGAGCTTCTGATTTCTTAAAATATCCCCCATAATTACAAATGAGGTAGCATATTCAGCTATACGCCTATTCGAAAGCACACAACAATAGGTTTTACGAGCTTCAAATTGAACTCTGTTCGCAAGGCCCCATCCGGAGATTGCCAAAAGATCGCAATGTATCGTCCATGTGATTTCTCTTTGACTCAATTTCCGGAAGGCTTTGCCTATTGTGAAATGAATATGAATGGCATATGCTACCGTCATCTGCGAAAGAATAGATAAGTTTGGAAGTCTGGCGTAGGAGTTAGTTATGAAAAATAAGAAATAGGGCAGGTCACTCTGGATAAATTTAAGATTAAGCCCTGTGAAAATTACGCTACGGTTGAAAAAATTAAAGCCATATATTCGAAAATCATGTAACTATCGGGATACCCTTTCATTCATTTTTATAGCAGGCGTAACAGAACATCCTCCACGATTTAAAACGTAAGGCGATATTCATCCAAATCACAGCCTTTTTGCAACAACCCTTTAATTTCTTAGTTAATTGGTCACTATTCATTTTTATAGTGGATATATTCGTACATACTCTGTGTGAAATCACAACGTCTGGTTACTACGGTGGAAAAACTAAGTTCCTAAATACCCAGTTAAAAAAGGCACACCAATTGTTTACCACCTTAATTTGAAAGTCGGTTAAAAAAGGCAAAGAATGATAGGAGAAGCGTTTAAAAATAAAACCTTAATGAAGTCAAGTGATATTTGTTTTTAGATTTAAATTTTTATTAAATGTATTATTGATGCAATTATTTATTTAATTGAATATAATATTCCTTTTTTAATTTAAATAATTAATTAATTCAATTAATTATTTAATTGGAAAATTTTGTTCTTGTTCTTCAATTAAATATTTTATTAAGCCCATTAAAAGTTTGTGAAGATTTCAATTTAAAAATAAAAAAATATAATTTCCAATATGCAAAGTGCAAATAAATGGAAAAGCTCATAAAACGATTCACTGTCTTGGCTCCTATATGCGACCAATATATCAATTTTTGCGGATACATTGATGTGTGATGTATTTGTGGATTTTGTAAGCACCAGCAACGGGTTAGACTGACGTAGCCGCTGAATAGAAAATTGATCGAATTCCGTATAACCGCTCAATATTTTGAGTATTCAATTATCTATGATCGGCCGACATCAATTTTTATGTCATCACAATGCAAATCTCGATGCAAAATAAAAAGTTTTCACTCCCTGAAGATGCCCAAATTAGTGGATCGGCGCAAAATGTATCTTTGCAATCGTTAGAAGGCTATAGCTTCTATTCACGACTTTATCGCCAGTGCACAAAGATCTTGCAATATGTCCACGGTACGCATTTCCAACTGAACTGAAATTCTGGTCATGTTTTGGACACTTCTGAGAACCGAAAATATACGAAATATTTCGTATTGTTACGAAAATAAGGTCTGGCAACCCCTGTTGTTATTATCCGTATGAGCGGGGTGAATAAGTAACTTCCACTAATGGTGTGTGTATAGAATAATACCACAATTAGCCAACAAAAGCTGAGCATAATCGATAGTTGCGTTGGTAGAGGTGCGTAAAATAGAAGATCGTGAGTTCGAACCCGCCTTCGGACATGCGTACAACGGAAAAAAATAATTGCTATAATGCAATTAAAAATTAAGAAGCAGCAGTACAAACCTCCCTAGAGGCAAAAGACAATTATTGTGTAAAGACATGGCAGATAATTTAGTGAAGACGTCCAATTTAATATAAAAGTAACCAATAATTGTCAAGAAGACCTTTATAATAAAAAGTAAGAACGGTAGCGGTTAGCGGAGGGAAGTGTAACAGCATAACAACAGAGTATGGCAAACGTGTTTTGTGGCTATTAGATAAAGGAGAAGACTGGCTTGGATAAAAGGAGTAGTGGATATGTCTGTGGATGGTTAAGGTTACTAAACAAGGCATCGGCATGTCTCACCGGATAACACAGTAGTGTAGCGTGGTGCTGCGTATGTAATAATAACGCATGTTTAGCAAATACGAGACAATAGGATTCACAAGTTCGTAGGATCAAAAAGTATAGCCAGATAAAGCCACAAAGTAAACAATACAGAATTTATAATGAGCCACAGCGGTATTTTCAATCAAAAGAATCCGTACGTTTGTGTTAGAAAAAGGGGAAAAACGTAACAGTTTGCTGGCTGTCATTGGCAACTTTAAAATTAAAGAAACTTAGCAATTATAATGTACTCTTTAATACCCAACTTTTTGCTATTCACAACATTTAAATCCATATAATAATCGAAATCATATTTTACTAAGCTTTTTCTTTCCTAAAATATACATTTATTTTTCATGTCACCGATTTTATATTGCTGTTGCATTTAACAATTGTCTTTAGTAAATTGTTTATTGCTTTAATATTTTTAGTCAGACGCAAGAGTGTATGGTGGACAATTTGTTTTTGTATTGTAGTTTAAGATTTTACCAATTTATAAGCATTGTTGTTGTTATTGTCGTTATTGCAGACTATGTGCCATTTGGTGTTTATGGTTGGAATAACAGTCATTTAGCAGACATAGACAAATTTATTGTTTAAAAAATAAACTTGAATCTTAATATGAATCTACATGGAAATGTGTGTAGATTTTTTTATTATCGTATACAATTGGATTTCCTTATATTTAAAAATTTTTCAAATTGCCAGCTCCCCTTTATCCAACAACAAGTTAATATGGTCAACTCGCATCCCCACTAGCAATAAAGTTCCAAATGCAAACATTTACAAGTGAATATTCCAAATACTCTAACGATTATTTTAAGGTCTGAATGTTGGTAAAAAATTACACAAACACTTTAGGTTTATAAAATCAAATGACTACCAAAGAGTTGGCACATTTGTATTAGTTTATTTTTTCTTTTGCACCCTGTAAATTGTTGGTTTGTTTTGTTTCTCTATGATTCCTGCATTTCAGTAGTTGTGGGTGTCTAATAGACTGCGACAATTTTTTGTAATATAAAGTAATTGTTTGTGGGCAAGACATGAATTAATTACTACAACATGTGACACCATAATATTTAGATAGGTATTGAAATGATAACAACAAAATATATTATTCATTTGTTTTTATTATGTGATATTGTATTGAACGTAACTGCTGTCTGAACCATTTTTGACAAATAATTTTGTGCTAAAAATAATGAAAGCCAACAACAAGTAACATTTGTGCATTGTAAATGTTTTCACATTATCATTGACCACCCATTGTAAATTATCATCAATTTTAATTATTTGAAGTTATATTGAACACACAGATGCAGAAATTTTTTTTAATTAAATTAACAGAAAATAAAATTTATTTTTTATTAAATTAGTAGTTGAACTGTTATGATATAACAACTGATTTAAATTAAATTAAACTTAGCTTATGTTCAATTCGATATTAGAATAATTTGTGGAATTCGTCTACCCAAATTAAAATTGATATGAATACTAATCGTAACCTTATTTACAAACTTAGTGGGTTAACTAGATGATGTTTACAATATACACAACCTAAGGTAGCTAGATGCGAAGAATGCTGATGAAGGATGTAGCGATCCACAGAATGCAGAATTACATTCAGCTGGTGTCTAAAATTTCCTGTTTCGTTTTGTAAATAATTTTTCTTTCTTAAAAAAATTAAGAAATTAAAATTGTATTGAACTTTAGCCAAAATTAAATTAATTGATTTGTTAGCAAATAAAACCTTTATTTTCTTTGGACTTTTGCGTTTTTATTTTTACAAAATAATCACCCTTATTTTAGTAGTCTGCATCGTTACACTTATCGATTACTGCTCAAAGATCTTTTGTATTCTATAACAAATGTGACTACGATATTGTATTGACGTGACTTTGTTTTTTGTCGACGCCTGTTTGTTAGTTTGAAAAATTGGTGAAAGAATTGCGTAAGAATATATTTCTTGCACTGAGTTTTCGCAGAGGCATTGATCCATGCAATTTTAAAAAATTTTAAAAAATAAAGAATCGAATAGTGAATAATTTTAAGGTGTTACGAAATTTATAATTCAAAGTGAAAAATAAGATGGTTGGTAATAAAGCGGAGTGTAAAGCTACTTGCGGCGGAATGCTTAAACAATTTTTACTCAGTCCGATAGAAGAATATGGCCATGCAATAATCAAACTGATTTACTGCAGAAGCACAGCCAGTAACAGGCAAAACATATGTAAATACTTGCGATCCGGCAAATTAAAAATACTGCAATTCTGCCGAAGAAGTTATCTTATCAACACAAGTTTATAGTTTTTTCGAGCTTTGATCATCAATTAAATCAAAACTTTCTTCACTTATAGAAAACGTTTTTCCATAAAAGTATCAAACACAAATAAAAAAACTTAGGGATGTGCATTTGCATATCATAAAAATCGATAAAACGTCGACGTCGTCACAGGAATGTTAAAAAATGCAAAATTTTTATTGAATTGACGCCGACAATAATACGAAGTGATATTGACTAAAACGACAATGACGACGACCCCGACAACTAGAATAAGGATAAATATTTTTTTAAGATTAAGGTTCTATTTTTTTAATTTTTAATAAGGCAAGCGTAACTAGCAGTCATACCGCATATGCTCATAGGTTGTTGTTTTTTTTATGGACAAAATCATATGTCACCATAAAAGTCATCACTCACGAACGCGTTAACCGATTACGTGCAAACCATCTGCACGACCATACGAATAAACCATACAAATTTAATCGAATTTGGTTTGATCAATCACTTTTTGGACAAATTTCTACATTTTGTGAAATATTTTATTTAATGCAAAAGTTTTTACCGTTTTTGTTTTTTTTCCTTTAAGTTTAAAAAAACTTATCACGGACATAAATTATAATTTTTGTTTAAACTTATACTTCCGCAATTTACAAAATCGATTTTTCTGGAAACTATAAGTTTTTTTTTAAGTAATACCTTATAGTATCGGCCAATAGCGCTCGAAAATCACGCATATTTCATGCGGACAATTTTTAGTTTTTAACTTTATTAATATTTTACTACAAAAATCTGTAAATATTTCTATACATATTGTTACGAAACTAAAATGTGGCAACCAATACATATCTGAATAATAACAGTTTTGTTGTTATCCGTAGTTGCGTGGTAAAAAACAACGATGAATAACTTACTTCCACCAGTAGGATGAATTTTCCTACACAAGTTGAAAAACCTCGAGTCCCACCATCGGACATGGAAGCAGTAGTACCCAGAAAGGAAAACAGCAACTCTTGTGTAAACTCCTATGACAGATAAATTATTGAATTCTGAATAAGAATAATTGGTAGCTGCAAGTACCAACTACTTTTAATAAACTATTAAAAATCTATTCCATTAATGGGAAGTTGCAACGAGAAAAGTTTGATATAATAAAAATAAATTTTATACATATTAGAAAAAAGAGATTAACAATATTTCAGTTTATATTTTTTGCAAAAAAAAAACGACTTCAAAATAAATTGTAGTTTTTTGCCTATGGCGAATTAAAAGTTTGGCCACCAACATTTACTATTGGCACACAGATTAATTTCCAAATCCAAGTTTTATTACTATTGTTATAGCGAACTAAGCAATACAGGACGTCTTCTTAAACTGTTTAACAGTTTGGCTATGTTCATCAAATAATATCAACTATTGTAACATCCTCTATTTAATAATTTTAAATATTTATATTTCTTATTATATACCAGACAAAAAAGTTGATGTTCTATCTAATTTTCATGTGTTTGTATATAACAGTTTAAAAGATTCGATTTGACCTGTATAATTACATAAATTATGGAAACAACCTTTAATGCCTAAATACAAATTGTATACTTGTTCTTGTAGCGGGACTTAACATTTGTTCAAAAGCATGCCCATATACATCAAATTAAATGAACTGTTGGGACACCCTTTAATATACGATTTTGAATATTTATGCTTATAGTAATCGACATTCTGTCCAATTTTTAAGCGTTTCTATAACAGTTCAAAAGATAGGCCAATATTAATCATTAATTTTTAGATTTGTTTTTACTATAGTGATACGCAGTTTTCTTAAATTTTAAAGCTGTACCCTTTATGGTTCATAATAAATGTAAAAAACGTATATGTTATATTTATAAAAAAATAAAACAATTTTGACCAAACACAATTGAAATACAATAATTTTACCAACACAGCAGCTAAATAATGAAAGATTTCGTACCAAAATTAGTAAATCTATATGCTTCTTTTTTCAAAAAGGATTTAACTGCACCGTTTGTGTGTTTGTCACTCACTTTGGAGTTTAATTGCGTTATTATTTTATTTACCTGTCGTACAGAGGGGTATTTTTGAATCTAGCCGGGCATTAGGCCAAAAATTAATTTTGAAAAATGTAAAAATGTAGCTTGGCAGATAACTAAATTCTGCATTGTTTAAAGATTTTTCAAAGCTTTTGCTTGATATTTGCATATCGCATAAGTTTTCATTGACTTAATACGATTTTGAGAGGTTTGCAATATGTTTGTTTGTGGCTAAGCGAATAAAGATTTTGTATTGATTTTTTTTCTGTGAAAGGCTTTATTAGCAGCCATTTATGTTAATTTTTTAAAAAATTTTCTTTTAAATTTTAATGATAAAAAATTTCGTTCGAAATTAAAAAAGGAATTTTTTTTGTTAAACAGTCAGAATTTTGCTAGAAACTATTCAAGGGTTCAGTGTAACACAGATATAATTAAGAGGCCTTGCTAAGTTCTAACCCACTAATTACTAGACCAACTGCAAAAAAAAAACTTTATTACCTTTTTTAACGTTAAAGAGGATTTACATTCCAAAGAGGTCTTTGAAGAATAAGACGAAGAAGAATCATGGCACTCATCATCATCTTAGTGCAAAAAAGTTATTTTTTAATAAATTAACTATTACAATTTTAAATAAAATTTATCGTAACAGTCAGATAATAAAATACTACAAAGTTACAAGTTACAAAAATATATTTTTAATAATATTCTTAAAACGCGAGGATTGTTTAGACATCGGAAAGCTTAAAAATTAAAATTTTTAAGAAATTGGCAATACTTAGACACCAATTAAAATATGGTTCTATTGTTTCTCATAATAAGACATCCAGTAGTTTGTAAGCGAACACTTTAATTTCTCCGGTCAATAAATACAATGGTCATTCTAAACTTAATTGAATACTATGACCTGCGTTTACACAATAACTGACGTAAAATCCTGATTGAAATAATTTTTAGGCGGGTGATATTATATTCTAGGAATTATTAAATAGCTTATAATAATACTCTGTTCAGACATACATATTAATTGCGCAATTAAGGCCTTAACTGAGCTCAATTTACTATATAGGAAGTCAATTAATAAATTGAGTTAACTACATAACTAATTAAATAAGATACGAAATGCAACCCTTGGGAACTAAGTTCAGTGAGAAACAAAAAATTCATAAAATTGACAAACCGCAAGTAAAAAATATAAACAAACAAATGAAAAGAAAATAGCGGTTCATACGAAAATGACTTTTGACACTTCGATGCTATGTTGTTTTTGTGATAATAAGAGAAATCAGCTGAGCGGATGACACTACCTACTAAATTAAATAAGCATTGTGCTAATTGAATAAGCATAATTGATAATGTGTGAACACCAAATTAAATTGCGCAATTAAAATGAAATTAAAATGAATTAACATGAAAACATGTTTGAACAGGGTATAAGGCAATGTTTTGTGGAGCTGCAGAATAAAATTCGTTAAAAAAGGTTAAAAATAAAAGAACCCAGCAAATAGCATTGGAAATAACTTTTAATAAATTTTTAGTGACAGAACAAAAATATAATTTAAAAAATCAACCAATAAAATCATAAAAAATCAAAAAACGTGCTAGTCCAAGTACATTCTGAATTTTGTAACTTTGGTGACAGAATTCAATCTGCTAGGTGACGATTTTCGACGGTTTTTAATATGTTATCTCGGAAATTACTCTTTCGGTTGTAAAATATAGTAAAAAAGGCTATAATATATTTTGCCGTGAATAGAAAGGCTCTAAAATTTTACCTAGGCAACGCCGGGTCCAATAAGCTAGCCAATAATAGTTTTTAATAAAAAAATAATTCTTTACTTCAATTAAGAACAAACTATCACTTGACTAAATAACTGTTTTTAAATAAAACTTCGATTAAACTTTTACTAATAAAATTTTTTTTAACGAAATTTTAATGAACTAAACTAACAGTTTATTTAGTAGCTGATCTTACCTACGAATTAAAATAAAAAAAAAACAAAGTAATTGATAAAATGTTTACCATTTGATTTCTGCAACTTAAAAATTAATAAATTTAATTCCTTATTTATGTGGCTGGTAGTGTATAGATAACTGTGAACCACAATTGTTAAATTTCAAAATGAGTTTAACAAAGCAAAAATGGCTGATAAGGAAATAACTGTAGTAACAAGTATGTTCATGTTATCGCCGTCATACCTTCAGCCATAATAGGATTTGTCACTATAGTCTGCAAAATTATCACAAAAAAAGTTATTTTTTTTGTTTTTTTATTTTTCCTTGGCCGTTTGTCTATTTTGGCTTTTGTTCTAAGTTTGAGGCCATTTAGAAGACCAAGTATTTATGGCAGAAAAGTTTTTGAACTTAAATATTAACTTTGATGATGATAATAAAGCTTAGGGGCAAAAAGTTTATTTGTTTTTCACAATAACTTTTTTTGTTTCTTTTATTTTTACACCATTGTTGGCTAACCTCAAATTATGGTCATTCGTACCTGGTTTGTGGAAAATGTAAACAAATTCATAAAGATAATTAAAGTTAAAAACACAGCCATAAACGAAAACGACCAACAAAGATATTTTATTCGAAATATAATATCAAAAAAATATAAAAGCCCCTTCTTGCAGATGTTTAAAAAAAAGGTGTAAAGTGATGTTTTTTATCTAATGTTGAAATTTGTTTTAATACCATGTGAGTGAATTTGTTTTTGAAACCCTTTTGCTATTATTATCTTGCAAATTATACCGCTAGAGATACTTGAGCATTTCGGCCCTCTAGGGGACAATACTTTGGTGTTTTTCTTACAATAAATGTATTAAAATGAGAATTATATATGACATTTTTGTGTATCCTATTGTTTTTCTGTACAGCTCAATTTAAAAACGGTTGGGCAAGACCGAAAAAAAATTCGTATCGTCTTTCCAAAATTAAAAAAAAAAAAAAAAGAATAAGACTGCAAAAACTTAAAATCGTAATTGACTTTTAATCTTCTGCAAGAAAAAAGAAACAGTTGACAAACTTTTGACATGGCTTAAAATAATTTTATTCCTCGTATTTTTCTAGTAAATTTATATATATATATATATATATCGGTTAAACGTGACCGCCACAATTGCCACGCCCCTTACAAAAACTTGTGCCTAATAAAAAAAAATAATTTTGTTCCCCCCTTTTCGAAAAAGGAGGATGTTGTCAATTTGTGCCCGCACAACTCAGTAATTTCTGAATCGCGTTTTGCGTTTTTTCTAAATAGTTTGTTTAAATGGCTTTGCATACAGATTAGTTTCGTTTTAAAAACAGTTCGTATTTTAAAAATTTAAGGGTGTTCCCATACAAATAATATGTTTTAGGTGTATTTTGAACCGCAAAAGGCACCACCACCAATAGCAAAAAGAGAGGCCGTGCATTATCAGCCGTAAAGGGTATCACTTTAAAATTAAAAAAAAAAAAAAAATGCCAAACACGATAGCTTCCAATATCAAAAAGTAATACAAAAATAAATCTTAAAATTAAAGTGTGTCCCTACAGGTGACGTAAATTGACCTATGTTTTGAACCATTATAGACAACCGCGTGAAAATCGGACAGAATGTCGCTTACTATGGCCGTTATAGGAACAAGTATTACTATTTAATACTATATATTAAAGGGTGTCCAAATAGTTAATTTAATAGATGTTTATGATCATACTCTTATACCCTGTTCAGACATGTTTTCTTAATTGAGTTAATTTAATTTTAATTGCGCAATTTAATTTTGTGTTCACACATCCCCAATTAAGCTTATTCAATTAGCACAAGGCATATTTATTTTACAAGGTAGTCTCGTCCGCCCAGCTGATGTCTCTTTTTATTACAAAAACATTACGGCTTTTCGTTGTTGCTTTGAAGTAAGAAGTGTCAAAAGCCATTTTCGTATGACCCGCCATTTTCTTTTTATATGTTCGTTTATATTTTTTACTTGCGGCTTGTAAATTTTATGATTTTTTTCTTCTCACTGAACATAGTTCTCAGAGCAAACATACTTGCTCGCAAGGGTTGCATTTCGCATCTTATTCAATTAGTGGTGCAATTAAGTACTAATTGCTCAATTTATTAATTGACTTCTTATATGGCAAATTGGGCTCAATTAAGGCCTTAATTGCGTAAATTCCTTAATTGCGCAATTAAAGTATATGTCTGAACAGGGTATTAAACAGTTTCCAGCAGACGGTTGAATTTTACGAAGAACCTGAATACAAGCATAAAATGTGGATTTGGAAATTAAGAGGTCTCAAATATTTAACGTTATTTGGTGTATGTGGTCACACTTTTGAACTTTTATGGAAAGACAACTAAAATCTGTTTTGAAGTCTGTTTTGAATTATTCACTTTCTCTCCACTTTGTACTTCTAAGGTAGAGGTGCTGTTTCAGTGTCTACCAATACCAATAGGTACGTGTGCTTGACTGCTTACGTTCTAATTTTAATTTTTCAGACAACTACAAAAATCATAAAAATAAATATGATAAAAATAAAACCAAGCAACAGGTGCAACTGGAATTAAGATTTGTGTTCCTTTATGTCACTAATTTGCTTATTGAATCTATTTTACTTGGTATTTTTAGAGACTGCTTAACCGTTCATGGAACAGTTCGAGTAGTACGTCATTGGTAACCTTCACTTTCTCTTACGCAAAGCGGTAAACGGCGGAGCATTAAACGGCAAAAATTAACAACATGCTATTCTATTGAAGTGATAAAGCAATGAGCGGTTTGTGAGCGCCATTCCTTTTATAAAACTTGTTTTACGAGGGCTGCTCTATATATTTCTGGCCTAATAGTGAAAATGCGAATATTTATAATCAAAAATGGTTTTATTGTTTTTCAAAGTATTCTCCAGCATGATTTATACATTCTTGCATGCGCTCAAACCAGTTGTCGAAGCACTTTTTCCACTCCGATTGAGACACCTCTAAAACATGGTTTTTGAACACTTCAACAGCTTCTTCTGGCGACGAAAATCGAAGACAAGAAGAAGTCATTAGGTGCCAAGTCAGGGCTGTACGGCGGATGACCCATTAATTCGACGTTTTGGCCGGTCAAAAACGCCCTGGTTTGAGCCGATGTGTGAGAGCTCGCATTGTCATGGTGAACAATGATTCGTCTTCTCTTGTTGGTTTTTCGAATTTTTCCGATGACTTCAAATTGTAGTGTACAACTCAGAAGTGACCGTCCTACGTTGCTCAAGCGGAACAGTTGCCACATGACCAGTTTTGCGAAAAAACAGGCGACCATTTGCTTCGAAGTGCTTCTTCCACGAACAACTTTCGTTGGATTTGGCTCGTCTTTGAAGACCCACACGGTCGATTGTTGTTTCGTTTCGGGCTCATACGCATAGATCCATGAATCGTCACACAACAGCCGTTTTTGGACGAACTTCACGGAATTCGTCTTTGAGCTTCGGCCACGATTAAATTCATTATACCAATTTTTCACAGTGCTATAAGATGGTGCTTCATCGCCATACAAAGATTTAAGTTCATCAATGCACTCTTGTCGTGATAATCGACGTCGAGAGTTGTGAAAAATGATGGCACAAAAACAACACAAATAATGGTCGTACGTCAAAACGTTTTAAGTACGATTATGCTTAAAAATGACAAACTTTCCAATGGAAATGTCAGATTGCACTTGGCAGCAATCAGTGTTGCCAGGGCAGAAATATATATAGCAGCCCTCGTATTTCTTATTGGTTTTCTGAGTGCCGGAGAATAAATATTTAAAAAGGGACGGTGGAACTTGTAATTTTATCACTGCAATGCCGACTGCTATTATGGCAAGACAGATTACTAATTTTAAATTTGTTGAAATTTGTGGTTGCCCAGTTAAGATGTTATTTTACTTTTTGCTATAGCAATTTAACGGATATCTCAAACATATGGCAGTATTGCCAAAATCTTTCTCGAAATTTGTTTAAATTTGTTTACAAATGGTTTTTTAGAGAAAAAGTATTAATAATTTAAAAAACCACTTGTGAAGCCTCAAAAACATTCCTTGATAATTTTAAATCATAGATTAGAAAGGAAAGCTTATATTAAACTAATAATTTAAGAAGAAAATGGCTACAGAAATTAATTCTGGCAAATTCAAAGTTTAATCGCTTTTAAATATTATTGGAAAAACATTTAAAATTTTTGATTACAAGAATTTGCACCAAAAGGACTTTTTATCTTTATTTTTTAAAATTTTTTGTGGGCAGTAAATTTTTGAAAAAGAATTGTTTTTCCCCAGACAGAAAATGCTAAAATATTTTTTTTATACATATTTTTGGTAGCTGTGGTTGTTGTTGTTGGTATTGATAACAATCAAAATTATGTTAACTTACATTATGGTTTTTAACTTTTTCCTTATTTGACTGACCTTACAGCCATATCCAGGCAGGCAAACAGTCAACTTAACCAATAATAAGGCAGTCAGCCAGCCATTTAACCAGCTACTATTGAAGCCAGACAAAGTCTGATGATTTTTGCAAGACAGACAAAGGTGTTTGGTTGTTTTATTTATTATTTGTTATGGAAGCCGCCATTTAAATTAAGCTGCCACCAACCCACCGTAAAGACTAAAACAACAAAAGTTACCACAAAAATAAATATAAACGAAAACTGAAACTCTGTAATTCCCTGTATCGTTATTTACATTGTCCGCCACATAGTCATTCTTGCTGCCACATGTAAAGCTAAAAGCTTTCATATCCATGTTCATATTTAAAAATATTTCAGTTGTTCTTTAAAAAATCAGTGATGAAGAAATTAAACAACCATTGATAATTTTGTACCCAGAGTTGGGAATATTGCAAAAGTACTTAGGCCCCTATTATGAGTTGCATTCGATTTTCGATCTTCGCTGGCTAACGAACATAGAAAATCGAATGTCAAATTCGTATTATGAGTTGGTGGCACTGTCGAAAATTTCGTTGCACAACGAAGTTTCAATCGAACACAATTTTGCTTTCGATGGTTTGCGTCACTTTGTAAAACTTATTGAAAATGTAAGTATTTGTGAATTTTTGTTTTTTATATAAATTATTTTTTTGTTTTTTATGTTAATAAATTTTATTTTTTATGTAAATTATTTTTATTTCATGCAGGTCTAAGGTTGTAAGTACAAATCAACAATTGGAAAAGCTTGTTTCTTTAATGGAACAAAATCCACAGCTTGCAAAAGGAATTCTCACAAAAGTTCAAGTCATAGTCATTTTTATTAATAATTATTTAAGTTTTTCGTTTATAAATTTGTTTTACTAATAATATTTATTTATGGTGTCAGCTAATAAAAATGTATTATTGTGAATAATCCAATTGAGTAAAATTCACAGTAGCACTATTTTCATCGAATGTGACTACAGTCGAAGATCGAAAGTTGCTCATAATAGGCACCTTAATTTATAAAACCAAATGAATTAATTCATTCGGTATTGTATTATAAACAAACGGTAAGATGTATTATAAACAAATTTATACGAAGGTTTTCTAAAGAAACCAGGAAAAAAACAAGACGCCAGTAGAATGCAATGTCTATCAGGATTCTTCACATATACATATGTATCTACCTAAGGTTGCGCGTACTGCAAACATTATAGTTTAACTAGTCAACTTTAAGAAATGATAGGAATATTCGTAGATAATCGCTATAAATTTAGTTGGACGAAGTTCACATACAATTCAAAGCTTTCTTTCGTTGTTCTCTTTATAAATCGTCTCATATATTTATTCTTGCTTTTTGCTAACCATCGGTTTTGCAATGAAAAAATTTTTTATTTTTATTCGCCCATACTTTTTGTTTACAACATTGTAGACTCTTGAAATTTTCACAAGTACAAAAAGTAAGATGTTTAGTTATATATACCAATACTAACTAGTTTTGTTTTCACGTACGTAATTTGTTTTCGTAAGGCAATAACAGACACTTTATGTTTAGTTATTTTTGTGTCCTCTAAAAGAACAAGTATAAAATAAAATATAAATGGCGTTTCTATGGTGACGTGATTTTAAGGTATAAATAAACAAAAGCAATAAACATGATTGTGAACAATAATTTTAAAAATCAAAGGGTGTTTCCATACAGGCCCAGCTATGCCAAATCATATATACTCTTCGCCATTGATGTAAATCCAGTTTAGTGAAGTAACTCCCATTAAAAAAAACAGATATTGGGGTGACAGAGATTTAAAAAATAAGAATTATATATAATTTAAAATAAAAATATCATTGGCTCCTAAAGGGTAAAGCATTTTTTTTTAAATTAGAGGCAGGAGTGGTGTTTTGCCCGCTGCCTTCAAGGATATTGACCGATCTTGCTGATTTTTAATAACAAAGTTTTTGAAACTATTTCTTATCGAGTGGCTAGTGCTTTGGGAAAGTTAACTTAAACCAAAACACGGACAGACATACGGACACACGGACATCGCCCAATCGACTTCTCTATGCATAAGAATTCAGAATACTTTGGTGGTTAGAAATGGATAATTTAGAAATTACACACGGAATGACAAAACTATATGTAATCTTTTTCCACCTGTGGTGAAAGTTAAATTCAAGACAAAAAATAAGAATGGACATTCCCTTAGAAGGCTTGGCTACAACACATGTCTGATAGGTTTAACAGTAGAGATAATAAACAAACGCATGAGATTCTTGAACAACAAATATTTACAACAAAAAATTTTAAATTATAAAATTACCAGTAAGCCTATACATGGCACGGAACAATTCATGTGTGAGTCCAGCTCGTGCTGGATATTGACACAAATGCTCCTCAAAACTATTTGATGTTCTGCAAATCAATCGATCAAATAGTTTCAACTGTTCAATACGTACAATGCATAATCATGTTTATTTTCCCTTAAATTTACCTTTACCAGATTGTTTCAAATAATTTGCTCGCAATTCATAATGAGTTTTTCTAATAATTTTTGAATTTCTTAAAGCTCCTGCTATATATTAAAGCTTGTTACGGCAGTGATTACATCCCATTTACAGAAAACTGCCTTCTTTATGTAAAAAAAAATGAATAAATTTTCTTTTATCACTTTTCGTTCGTGGAAAATGCCTTCAAGAAAAAAAAGAGATGTCCTTTTTCAAAATTTTCAAGAGTTTTGGCATATTTTTTAAAATAAAAAATGGCTTGAATTTTGAACAGAAAACGTGCCTTAAATTTTCTTGTTGAGAATAACAACAGAAAAGCTTGGATCATATTTCAAACACCAGTAAACAAAAAATCACTTGTTATTTTATGAATTATGGTTTTCCAATCTTAATAAAAAATAATGCAAAATTTAAAATGATAAAAAAATTTTCCTTTAAAAATTAAAAAATATTACATTCCGAAGAAAATTGTCCCAGAATAAATATTTTTGTACCAAAAGTTGTGACTTTTACTGTTTCATCATAGTAACTTAACTGACTCTATGAGAAGAATAAATATCGTTAAATACTTTAGCATAATGTTTGTAACACTAGTGGCAATATATATATTTTTTTTTGTGGTATTGGTTACATTTTCCCATATTATGGAACGATTTTTTAATTTGCATTCTTGCTGGCGTACAGTTGAGTTTGTTAAATGGAAAAAAAGTTTATTTTTAATTAAAATAACAGTGACAAATATTTACCAAAAGGTAAAATGTTTCAAATACATTTACTTTTGCTGTTGATATTGTCGCTACTGTTGCCTTTAATGTTGTATTTTTAATTTTTGTATTCCAACCATCAACTGATAGAATGCCTGAATAACTAAAAGATTGACTGAGTAGCCCCTATTATATTTTTAAAAGGGATTTTAATTAAAAACTTCAATGTGAATTATGAAAATCAATTATAAAATTGTATAAACTTATACAATGTATTTGCGGCTATTTGTGTTTTTATATCGAAGGAAACATACATACGTGGTTGTAATTATGAGTGAACTTTATTTCAATTTAACTGCTTGTTTATGTTTATGGAAAAGCGATTATTTAAATAATTGAAAATTATTTTAAGCATTCATCTAAAGAAATTGTGCTGCCCTTTAATTATTTTAAAATATGCAAAACTGATAGCACTCGATATTTGGTTGCAACAAGGTGGCGTAAAACATCTGATCTAATAGCTGGCTAAATAGGCTCTGGCGTGTGTCAATAATTACATAGTTGAGGTCAATTTTTATAGCATTTTTAAAGCGTAAAAAATTTATTTTATTTTATATTAAAAAAATCGCGTGAAAGTGCTACAGTTGGTTATGCTAAATCTTATACACTCTTCACCATAGTGATCCTAGATATTATCGTTCGTTAATAAAGTTCCATCTTTTACAGCATAATAACAATTTAACTATTGTGATTCAAAACTTCATTTGTATGATAATTATAGAAAAAGTGACCCCATAAGTTTAAAAGATTTTATTATTACAACCAGATAAAGAATTTTTATACGGCTTAAGTTTACTTGTATCGTAATTTTTAACTGTATTGATATATAAAAATTACATAAATAATTTTGTGTTCAAAGAAAACAGGCAAAATTAAAAACTAGCAAAACCTAATGTAACAATTTCTGGACAGCTACATGCATCATACAAATCTTTGCATCTTCTTTGGGTTGTGTTCATTGTAGACATCATCAGTTCAACCGAATAATTTTCTTAATAAGAAACCGAGTTGTATTCATAATCAAGCAATAATAATTTGTGTAGACAAAGTTCATAGGCCATAAGCCGACTTAAAATTATTCATTCAGTTATAAAATTAAATTTTTGTTCAAACCATTGCTGTGCAAACTTTAACCAAAGCCTACCAAAAAATTGTTTTTATGAATAGAATTTAAATGTTTAAAACATGTCAAATCATTATTAAATAATTTTTTTTTATTAAATTTTTGTCTATTGCTCTTTATCTTCATTTGTGCAGTTATAATATTACAAAAATGTTTGTCAAAAAAAAAAAAAAACACCACAGATTATTTATTAAACAACAAAAAAGCTCTCTTGGGATTGAACTCAGGCAAGAAAAAACTTATATTATAGGCAATTTTCGAAATATTGCTATTTTTTAGTTTTTATACGCTTCACCACAGTTGGAAAAAGGATATAAGTAGCCGAGCTTGTCATTTCGTTTTTAATTTCTACAAAATTAATTTTCTTCCCAATAAAGTATTGTTACCTTTTTCCGTTTTAGGACAAACGTATGGATTCTTTTGATTGCAAATACCACTGTGGCTCATTTTAAACTCTGTATTCAAACTTTATGGCTTTTTCTGGCTATACTTGTTGATCCTACCGGTCTCGTGAATCCGATGGTCTCGTACTTACTAAGCATTCGTTATTATTACAAACACAGCCATTCATGCTACACTACTGTGTTACTCCGGCGAGACATGAACTATTCGACGCCTTGGTTAGTAACCTTAACCAACCACAGACATATCCACTACTCCTTTTATATAAGCCAATCATCCCCTTTAATCCAATATGCTGTTACACTTCCCTGCGCTAACCGCTACCATTCTTACTACTTTTTATTTTCAAGGGCGTCTTAAGAATTATCTGCTACTCTTATATTATATTGGACGTCTTCACTAAATTATCTTCCATGTCATTATAAAATAATTGTCTTTTTGCATCTCGGGAGGTTTATACTGCTGCTTATTAATTTTTAATTGCTTTATAACAATTATTATTTTCCGTTGTCGCATGTCCGAAGGCGGAATCGAACCCACGATCTTCTATTTTACAGCATGCACCTCTACCAACGCAACCATTGAGGTTGCTCAGCTTTTGTTAGCTAATTCTGATATTATTCTATACCACACACCATTAGTGGAAATATCTTTATTTACCACTCTCATACCATTAACAACAACAGGGGTCGCCGGATCTCAATAGGTGAGAGATAGTATCGAATATTTGGGTGTTAAAATTCAGCAAGATCGGTCCATATCCTTCGAGGCAGAGGCCAAAGCACAATGCTTGCTTCTTATATTTTCTATTAAAGAAGATTTAAGAAAAGTTAGTGAGCTTTTCACCACTTACTACTTATTCACCACTGATTTATACTAGGATCTAATACAGTCACCTTTTCATTTACTTAGCTGTGACAACAACCGCAAGCAAAAAAACAGAAAAAAGATATGATAAGAAAGACTTTCTAATGCCGGTTTATATGTACTTGTGGTTATACATGTAGTGAAAGCTCCCGTGGGCGGACACCGACCGCCAGAGCAGATTTGTCCGTTGTGGAGAGGTGTCCGTCTACGGGTTAGTTGATTAGAAATGGTCGGCATTCACTGCTATTAAATATTCTATTATGTATTGACATGTAAGTGAAACAAATTTGAATGCATACTCTGAAATCGAAGGGACTGAATAGGTGTCCGCTTGGGGCAGGTGTCCGCAAGTAGAGTTTTCACGTATATGGTAAAGGGTATATAAGATCCGGCAAGGCCGAATAGCACCTTTACTGATTTCTTTTAAGTTAGGTATAATCTTTAAAGAAATTTATTTTTTTATTATAATTGTTCTGGTTTTAGTGAATTATGCCTGACAACTTAGTGTGCCATTCTTAAGGCAAAAGCGATTTCAATTTAAATCACGAAGAAATAGACAGGCAGATATCACAAAATTAAATTAACCCTTATATTAAGATCAGAATATAGAAATAATACAACAAAACCTTTCTAACTGCGGTGAAGGGTATAAGAATATAAATCGAAAAACTTTGCTTAATAAAACTAAATCTTATATTTAAAATTCGCTCAAAAGGCTTAGAATAATGTCAGCAAAAGCCCCCTTCAATCTTTAAATTCATCTACAATGATAACTTTCTATTTACTTTAGCAAACCCTTTGTAAATTACAATCAAATCAATCAATCCTTCTCCTTTCCTACTTTCCATTTTGTTTTTGCTCTTTAAACTTAATCTTGACAACATATGCAATCAAATTTTCAATTTCACTGACAATAAAATTTTACAATAATTAAAAAAAAAGCGCAAATACCCCATAACGGAAAACCGGAACTGAGATTTTTGTCAAATTGATTTAATCTCCATGTAGTACAAACAAATCCATGTAAAAAAAATAAAGTTTAGTGAAATTTTGTCTGGAAAACTTTTGATATTTTTTAATAAAAGAAATAGGAAAATACTCGTGCTTACAAATAAAATAAATAAATTTTGATAAATGTTTGCATTAATA
This sequence comes from Gymnosoma rotundatum, assembly GCA_916610165.2. Taxonomy (NCBI): domain Eukaryota; kingdom Metazoa; phylum Arthropoda; class Insecta; order Diptera; family Tachinidae; genus Gymnosoma; species Gymnosoma rotundatum. The sequence continues at coordinate 72,730,630 of OU744340.1, forward strand.
CAAATAGGAAAACTTAAAGAAACTGCTACACATACCGTAACACATGCTTCGAATCAAGATGAGAATGTTAAACTTTGAATAGAAAAATACTGGAATATGTGTGTTTGTATAAATTTTATAAACGACTGAAGAAAAAGAAGAAGAAAAACTAAACTTACAAAAGCAGTAGCTCTAATATATGAAAAATTATTTGTGTGGGCATGGCGCCAATAAGTTGTTAAACTAAATCTTATTTTATGTCGTCATTATAAGAAAGCAGCATGGATAAGTTGTAGGCTGTAAATTTTGCAACAATGATTTCATGTTTTATGTTTGAATGAAGGATGGCTGGAAGTCTTTTTTGAAGAACGACTGTATAAATGATTAGATTTTTAATATAAATCACAATATTGTGTGACATGAATGTTTGTTTGCATATTGAAATAGACGTGCCAATCTTTAAGTTGAAGACTTTTTGTCATTCGTAATGGAAATTCTTTGTTAGTAATAACAAACAAAAAAAAATTATCAAATCAATATATAAACTAATAGCTTCCTTTCACTAAAAAAAACATATAGGATTTTTCAAGAAAGTTTATCTGTTTTATGGAAGACACTTTGACATCGATCATAAATATTTCCTCTTTCCATAATATTATTTAGAAGCTCTGTTGTACTAAAATCGTTTTTAGTTATTTTCTTCTAGTGTTAGTGACAACTGATTTTTAGCCATAAATTCATTAACCTATATCGATATTTTATTTTGGAAATATGTATATCACATAAAGGAAATTTTTGCTGACAATCTCTAAGAGATAAAGCACGGTGCCTTCTCAAGATTGCGGTAAAGATAAAAGAGAAAAAAATCTCAAAACAACATTAAGAACTTAACTTTTTTTTTATTTATAAAATAGAAAAAAACATTATTGAGAGGAGCAAAAAATATATTTATGCTATTAACAAGCCTTCCATATATATATAGATTTTGCCCCAGAATTATCAAAGATCCGATTTGCCGAGTTTTGCTCGAAAATGTGGATTGCTTCAAAAATTTTTAAAGAGCGGTAATTTTGTTTGTTTTAGTAAAAAATATTACTTTTGAAAATCACCAGAATATAAATAATAATAATGAAGTGAAAACCAAAAAAACTAAACTAAATTAGTTAAATGTGATTTCGTGTATAATCGTAAAATAAAATTGAGATGATAGATCACAAATTTTTAGTATCAAGGAATCCTTTTCTATCTAATGACATTGATTTTGGATTGATAGAAATAAAAAAAAATTACTTATAAAATCCTGACTATTATTAAGAGTTGATTGAACAGTACAGCGAAAGAAATATTTTTGGTACAACGAATATCGTAGCAGAATTTTATTCCAACAAAAAATTTAATAACAAGAAGTTAAGAAATGCCGCTGATAAATTAATTTCCAAGTCTACTGGAAGCGATTCCAGAGAAGTGAAACTTATAAGATATTTAAAAAAAATGCTTTGTAAATCTAGAGACTAAATTAATGTTAATACCCTGTTCAGACATACGTTATAATTTATACAATTAAAATTTTAATTGAGTAATTAATTTTGGTGTTCACACATATCGAATTTAATTTAATTAATTAAAATTTGACAATAGAATATAGTTCTGTTCAATAACAAGAAGTTGTTACTAAATGTTATTGGAAAGTGTTTACTTCAGTACCTCAAAAGAAGCAGCGAAAGAGTAAAAAAGAGTAGAAGATGTGGATGTTAATAAATTTGTTACTACTTTTGTTACTGTCAAGAACAGAACAGCTGATTCTTGTTCTGTTTTAAAAAATAAGTTAATGAATATTAAATACTTTGAACTGAAGGTGTTTATTAGCACTCTCCACGAAAATATTTACATCACATCGTTGTGGCTTTTTTGCCATAATTTATATGGCGATTTTAAAACCGAATATCTACGCTTAAATATTTTACAACCACACAGCAAAAAATATACATAACATTTATAGTTTTCGGTTTTAAATACAAAATATTTGAATTGAAGCTAATGTTTGTATAATAGTTAGAAGAAAGCTAAGGAAACTTGTACAAGTAAACGCCAGGTTAATAAAACAATAAACAAAAGAAATAGAATAAAATAAACTAAAAGTTTTACAAAAAAGACAGAAAATTTTTGTCAATTTGCACACAATCGATGACAAAGCTCTTGCAAATGCTAACTGTTGCAATGCAAAATGATTTAAGCAACGAACATCGCTTTTTTTCTGTTTTAGACACAATTTTTTTTATGGTTTTTTGTTATTATGGCTCAGCTTTACTTTGTTATTTTTTTCCAAAAATGCGTTTATTCCGTTTTTTTTATTTGGAATAGTAATGTTGTAAATTTTTATTTTACTTTATCGTTGCTATCGTTTCTGCCGGAAAGTTATTGAACAGACCTAATTTTTACATTAGAAATTTGTGTTGGTAAATTTGGAAGAATGAAGAGAAGTTCGGCTTTAAAAGAAAGTTTGCTTGTTTTTATTTTCAATATGGAACTCTTCTAGTTTGTACGATCAAGTTTTGACTGCACGCTAGCCTTGAATTTCCATAAAATTTTCAAAAACTTTTCATTTCATATAATTTGAAAATATTTTATTTTTCATTTTTATGGCATTTACTTTTATCATTGTATAAAATTTTCTCTAACTGAACACACCTCACAAGGGTTGTTGGAGTAAACTTAATCAATTATCGACTTAATTAAGTGCTAATTGAAAATTTTTTTAATTAATTTCTTATATGGTAAATTAAATTCAATTAGGGACTTAATTGCGTCAATTCCTTTATTGCGCAATTAAAACGTATGTCTGAACAGGGTATAACATTGGATTATTTCTACTATATACGACAAATAGACCAACGACGAAAGCAATTTATTTTTAAAGCGGTAACTTTTATTTATTTTGTGTTATTTTATTTATTATGAACATTATTTAATAATGAATTGTTCTGTTTTGTTACTTTTGGTTAACAAAAATATTTTTTTTAATTGTATTTAAAGTGGGTATTTCTATTTTGCAGATTTTTTTACAAATATCCCCTTTTCTTTTCAAAATTATCTGGCACCCCTAGCTACGAATCTTAAATTAGAGTAGAAATATAACCTAACGGTTGCGGATGCGATTCAACGAATCCGCATGAAATTAGAATCTGTTTTAATTTGTGTGCGTTTTCTCTCAAGCTCTCAATTTTTGATTTTTTCTCTTTTAGCATGTTGCCACAGTTTTATTATTTTCTATTTTCAAATATTGAAATATTTATTATTTAAAAAACTAAAAATGATTTGGTTGGCTGTGGAGAAAGCATATCCCTGTGGCTGTGGACTCTACCCAAATAATGTATAGAAAATTGATGAGCCTTATATCTCAAGCCAAATTTATGTGCTGTTTCTATATTATGGGCGATCAACTCGTCTTAAAAAATTTATATGGAAAGAACTCAAAAAACTAAGTGCATTTCATACAAATTTTTCGACGATTTGATCGCTTGTAATGCAGAAACGGCACATTAATACAATTTCATTGTTACAGAACACCATCTTTATGTCGAAAAATAAGAGACTACTCAAAAGGAAGCCTAATTCAATTTAATTTAATTTAATTTTTTGGTTTTAAAATTTAATTTGATAAAATTTACAATTTTTAAATTTTTTAAATTTTTTGAAATTTTTTATAATTACAGTAGACTCGCGGTAACGTGAACTATAAAAACCTGAGCGTGTTCACGTTTGCGAAGTTGTTCATGTTTACGATGGTGTCATTTTTTACATCTTAAAAATAAAACAGACATATATTTAACTCAAATTCATATATTGTTTTATTAATTCATTTTCATTAATTCATATTTATATTTGCTTTGTTAAGAAAAATAATTTACATTAAAATTATTTAAAAAAATTGGTAATCTTTTTTTGGATTTTCTTTTTTTGAATTCTTTTCTTGAGATGATACGTATGTTCGGTCAGGTAGAAGCTTCCAAAATAATCCCGATTCGTCTGCATTATAAATTTGGTCACGAGACAGACCTAGCTCCATAATTTTGCCTCCTTAAAAGGGTCTACAAGTTCATATCTAGAAGACAACTTTTCTTCAGTCAAATTTGATCGCGAGACAGACCTAGCTCCTTAATTTTGGCTTCTTAAAAGGGTCCACAAGTTCAGATTTAGAAGACAACTTTTCTTCAGTTATTTTAATAAAACGCACACCATACCGCTTCTTTAATCGTTGCAACCATCTGTCACTCGCATTAAAATCACTTCGATTTTCTTTAATTTTTGAATGAAAAAAATTAGCTTTTTATTAAATTATTAGTCCATTGACAGGATACTTTTTTTGTTACTGTTTTAAGAGCCAACGGTAAAGTGCTTTTTACGTTTTATAAAGCTCAGGGCACTTCAAAGTCTTTCGCATTCCAGGACCACAATAAGTATTGTTAACACATTTAAAAATTTTATCTCGTTTTTTGTTTATAGCGCAAATTTTGCAACATTGTATTGCTTTGCTAAGCTAGTCACGCTTGATCCTCTTTTTATTTTTTCTATTACATCCAATTTTTCCTTTAAAGTTAAAAATGTTTGGTAGTTTTTGCAAAATTTTCACGACATTAAACTAAAAACAAAAAAGCAAATTACAGCTCGCGTTACACTAAATGCCAGAATATATTCAAAAGCATTCGTTAACGTGGATTTCCAATTTTGAAAAAAAGTAGTCATTGCTTAAAAATGTTCAAAAGAAAACAACATTTTTCATGTTTCATGAATTTTGCATTTGTTCACGTTATAGGGCTTTCTTACTGTGTTCACGCTACAGAGTAGTCAGTGTAAAAAAAAATATGTTTATGCTAGCCGGTGTTCACGTAAGGCGGTGTTTTTGTTACCGCGAGTCTACTGTATTTTAAAATTTTGTCAACAACGTACATAACTACAAATTCATTCGCCTTGATATAACAATACGGTAACCAAGGCGAATTAATTTTACTTGGTGGTATTGTTGCGGTAGCTGATTGTTTTTTGCTTAATTCTGTTATGTGTAGAGTAGCTGTCAAAAGTGTATCATTTTATATTAATATTCTTTAAAATAGCATTGAAACAATTTCAAAAACAAGCTTACTAAAAAGGGTAAGGAAAAAGTGCAGTAATTAATTGTGTTTTAATGTTTATTATTCACTTAAGTGCCTGTTTTTATTTTTATAGTTGTAGCGGCGTTGCCACCTCTTATAAAAAATATTTTTATTTTTTCTTTAATTTTTTTATACAAGGGTTGATATTGGAAACCATTTATATGTGATTGAATGATTTAATGAAAAAATGAAAAAAAATAAATAAAAAACAAATTATAAATAAGCAATATGCACAGGCCAATCCATCAATATTAAAATTTATTATTGGAAATTTTTTTAGTTTTAAAAAAATCATGAGAATATTATGAATATTTATATTTTAAGGAATCAACCAACCACCATTAACGCAGATTAACATAAAATAGATTCCAAAGAATAAATTTTAATATTTGTCCTATGAACTGTTTATAACAGGCTTTTATATTTGTTTAATAAAAATAATTTTTTATACATGTTGATAATGTGTGAGTGATTAATTTATCACACGTTACTGTGAATTTAAGCCTAACAAAAAAAAAATTCAATTTATTTTATATAATTTTAGAACAATCTGGCAACAGTAAATGATTTAATGAATTCACTAAAAAAAACATAAGATTAATGAACACCTATTACGTGAATATTACGACAAATAACTTCGTAATCTATGCAGCGAAAGTGACAGCCACTGCTTTATACAACTTTCCCTGTACATAATGTTCAGATCAGAACCAGAGAACTGCAAGAGTGTCTGTTTTTAATACTCTAAGTATACTCATCTTAAATGCGGTTGCGGTGTGATCGCCACCGCATTTCTTAAGTGCGAGTATTTACTATACCCATTCCATTTGAGTATAAGTGTCTACCATACTCAAGTAAAATGTTTGCGATGCTGGCTTTACTTTATTCGTACTCATACTCACAACAAACACCAAGAGAGAGATTTTAACGTGTGTAGTGAGAGGAAAACAGAGTTATCAGATCAGAATTATTAAATCAAACACAATACATACTTCTTTGAAATTTTGAAAGTTTATTAAATATATAACAGAAAATAAATTTAATAGAACCCGTAAAATTCGCCATATTTTCATTTATTAAAAACACAACAAAAGTTTACTAATAACTCAAAAATAGTTCATTGTTTACTATATTACGTTTTTGTTAGGGTTTTTTTTAAGTCACACAAGAGAGAAATTAAAAATTAAATTAATAAATATGTATAAAAGCAATAATTATATTTAACAAAATAAAATATGTAAACTAAAAACTTTATTTTATTTATTATTATTTATGAGGTCTAATGACATTCAGTCAATGCAATATTACATCTGCGTATATACAGTTTTGTTAAAACTAAAAAAATTAAGTAATTTTCCTTTTATTCACGGATTTATTTTATCATTTTGTTTTCCTAAATACCGTTAGTAGCACGTTTATGACAACAAGGCGTATAAACTGAAAATATTAGTACATAAAAAGCAGCAATAAAATAAGTATACCTGCTTTAAATAGTGTACAAAAGCTGTGCCTTTCAGCGGTTTTTATTGCATTTTATTAATTTAATATGTGCTTAGAATGTTTAAGCAATATATTTGATCAAATTTTGTTTTTTTTTTATTGTTTATAAATAGATCTGCATGCAATGCAGTATTTCATAAAACGGCAGTAAAAAACTTTAATAGGGTAAAAATGTGGCAACGTTGCTTACAAATAAAGAGAATTAAAAAATTCTGGCGTATGAGTATAAAAAATACTTATAATTCTGATTGCGATATTTTTAATACTCGTTTTTACAAGAATGGGTAAAATAAACACCGCAACTTTTTATTGCGGTGTTTATAATACTCGAGTATGAAAAGTATAGAGTATGTATAGAGTAAGTATGCGGTGTACTCATGAGTTGCGGTGTACTCGTGCAGTTCTCTGATCAGAACCAATTATTTAAAAAAATATTTAATTTGCCAAAGTGAAAAAATCCGGAGCGGAGTATTGCAAGTGTAGAAGTTCGCAAATCAAGTAAAAAATCCAAGTTCATTAATTTTAGTTTTAATTAAGGTCAGTTACTTAATTCAGGAATTATAATATACTTTTTACCAAAATATCACATTAATTTTAAGAAACAAGTTCGTGCTTTAGTTGAAGAGTAGCTGAATGTAAATTACAATTAAACTTTTACTACTAAGGGAAAAAAAAAATGCAATTTATCTCAAACATGTGAACTCTATAGACAAAAAAATGTTAATGGCTTCTAAAGAGTTAAAACAAAATTTAAAACTTTATTTATTACAGTTTTTTTGTTTTTTTTTTTTTTTTTTGAGATATGTCTTCCTTACTGCAAAGACCAGCTTTATTTTCTAGAAATTTTAGAGAACAATGCAGAAATTATTGCCCGTATTTCTTCTTTTCGTCACAAAAGAATTAATTTTTTTAAAGATTTTATTTTGTTTTTATTTTTGTGTGAACTTTCAACATTTATCCATCTCCTTAGTGAAGCCTTATATTTATCGTTCAATAAGAAAAATTTGTTTGATTCCCTTCTTTATTTCTAGCTTTTTTTTAACTACAAAAACTCCCCATAATTTTTAAAGGAAATGATGAACATGCATGCGGTTGGTTGATGATGTAAATCACCCTCATGGCCTCATTTGCTCGCATCTAACAAAGCCTTATTTCTTTCTTTACTGCTTTCTTTAGCTAAAAAAAATAAGATAGAAAAGACGAAATAAAAAATAAATAATAGTAAAATATATGACCCCAGTAAATAACGATTTAAAGATTTTTTCGGTTTCTTTCTCATTTCGGCTGTTAATGAAACAAACACAGAGAGTGTGGAAAATTGTGTTTGATTTTGCAAAGTCAGTTTAATAAAGAATGATTTCTTTAAGCATTATTAGACTAAATTATTTTATTTATACATGAGTTGTTTATTTACACTCAATTTATTATTTTTTTATTAATAGATGACAATAAGCCTTCAAGGGCAAATCTGCAATAAAAGTTCAAACTTATTACTAACTCTTAAAGCTACCCCCAGCAAAGATGAAAGAACATTTATATAAGATAAGCAAAAATATTTAAGTTAGGGTTTTTGCTAAGGTTGACTCAAAGTGCATTTCGAAGTCATTTTTAAAGACTTGCCAGCACTATTTTATAAACTTTTGAGAATCTCCTTTCCCGATATGGTACAAAATGATTCCAAATTCTAGCAACACTTGCAACAAACGATCTTCCCATTATAAGGGACAAATGAAACGGCGTTAAAAGCTCGTTTGTCCTTGTCAAATTTGCAAATGAAAACCTTCTCACCAGATACTGCAGGCTACCCGTTTTAATTATCTTATAGAACAATATCATTTTTCTTATAGATATTAAGTAAGTAAAATCACAACCTAATAATGCTCGGCTGAATGAAGACACACGGTCATGTATGTTTAGCCCGAAAATATACCTCACAAGTCTATTAAAACAAATTTGCAATTTATTAATATTTGTGTTTGTGGTTGCAGAATAAAACTCGATACCATAAAGGAATATCGGAAGGCACAACGATATACTAACCCTTTTTCTAACCTTCAAGAGGAAAATAGTATATAATAATCTTCTGAGGGTTCCCATAACCTTTGGAAAAATGCTGCTAATTTACAAAATATAATGATTAATTCCATTTTAGATTATACAAAAAAAAAAACCAATTAAGGAATATGTCTAAGAAAAGAAAATTTTTGAGTCAGTTTTAGGTTCATGTATTTCTCTTAGTTCCTTCTTAATTGCTTTTTTCATATGATTAAAAGAAATTTTCTTCTTTGTTGCTCTCATCAGCATTTACGGACCTTTAGCGATCGACAATTAAAATAACTGACATTTGTCCACATTAAATTGCAAGGTGTATGTATATATTTGTAATCTGCATATCAGCATACGTTCAAATAATGATTTATATTACTTTGTGAACTCAAGTAAAATTTAGGCGCGTGAACGCAAGAGTCCTGATTCTGGTTGAAATATACTTGTGAAAAGGTTTCAACCACAATCAGCTAAACAGAAAGTAATAAAAACTAGAAGCACTTATAAGAAGAAAATAATAAAACAATAGATTTTTTGTGCGAGCTACCAATATTGCGCGAATCATTTGCAGCTGTGTTAATGAAAAAGATGCACAAATTGTATATCCAAGAATAGGTTATTACCTCTACTATCTACCTTTAAAAAAAATGTTGCAGTAGTTTTTCAAATAAAAAAAGCACTAAAAATGCCGCTAAAAATAAAAAATAGGTCAAAAGTGAAATTTTGCGAATGAAATTTTACCTTGAATATCTTCGATAATATAAAAGATTTTAAATATTACGCAACTAAGATTAACAAAAAATTTAACAAACAAACAAAAAAAAAAAAAAATATTATTCTTCCCAAAACTTCTAACTTTTTCTTCAGGATGCCTACAAAATTTGGACACTTACTGAAAACCTATGGTTTTAATATAGTTGGTTATAAAAAGAATGAAAAGCCGCGTGCAGTTTTTTTACAGCCTCGAAAGCTAAGATTTTTGTTAAAGAAAATTGTCTATATTCAAACAATGTTGACTGCAGGGTGCTTTACAAGAATTCCATAAGAAGACAGCATATGGATTACGCAAGGCTTTATTTTGAAGAAAAAGTTAAAAATTTTATAAATTTACAAAAAAAAAAAAACGTTAAAAATCTCCTTTAAAAACTTTTTTTATTCGTTTTATTTACAATCTATCAAAGGATAATAAGTAAATTTTATATAATAACTGCCGTATTCATAGAAAATCAAAATAGATTTGAAATATATTTTAGGACAAATTTGTATGAAAAATTTGTCATAAAACACATTTCAAAGTTAGTTTATTTTCTATGAACACGGCAGTAAGAAAATAACATTCATTGTTGAACCTCAATTTTTATTTTAGAAAATAAAATAACTTTGAAGTATGTTTTATGACAAATTTTTTATTACAAATTTGTACTAAAATATATTTAAAATCTATTTTGATTTTCTATGAATACGGCAGTTAATGTTTTGTCTATATAAAAATTTATATATGTATATGTATAAAGAATTTTATTTGTATATAATTGATTATGTTCGAAATAGCAAGTCTAATATGTGATTCCTTTTCAGTCTTCTTACTTCGTTTGTGTCATCTAGTAGCATTATTGCCAATGGGTAACAATAGTTACTCAGCCTCTCCAAGTAATTTTCGCATTATTTTCTAACTTCTTCTTTAAACATCGGAATTGACAAGTCAGCATAATTTGTTTTGTTTGATACAAACCAGAGTTAACTAAGGACCTTAATATTTTCGACTGAAACCTCTGTAGAATTTCAATGTTAGAATTGCTGAATTACTTTGTATAAAATTACCTTATTCTCGAGACTAAGTTTGGTTTTGGGACCTAGTAACCAAAATATGCGCTTGAATTTCAAGTTAAAATATTGCTTCTTAGCTTTAATATGGTTTTTCCATGTAAGCCTGCGATCGATATGAAGACCTAAATATTTGACTGTGTCAGATTGCTGAATATGTTAATTGATATATGCGAGTAGTTTCCACGACGCAAAGTTAACGTTACGTGAAAAGATTTTTCGGCGTTGACTTTTATCTTCCATTTATTTAACCAAATTCCTATTTTATCAAGCTCTCTTTGAAGATATAGTGATGCAACGTCCGAGTCTGTGTCAGCAGCTAATACCGCTGTATCATCTGCGTAGGTTGCAACTAGTTCATTATTATTAGTAACCTTAAAAAACTGAACGTACTTTTTTACCAAAATTTCATTAACATTTTATTTAAATTAAAAAAAGATATTATCACTATTTCAGCTAGTTCTTATAGTATTCGCTTTCTAAATCTGTTTTTAAAAAGTTCAATCTTGTATTTAACAAAAAGAAAATCTTGTGAAAAAGTACCAAGGTAAAAAATTTGTATTTTAAATTTCAAAATCGAATTTCTCTAGAAGTATTCAAGATACCTACAAAATTCCAAGCACGATTTTCCTTTACCTATCTACATGTTTATAGATTACCCGATATAAAAATAAATAAATATAAATAACATTTTTGAAATCGCTTCACTTTTGATAAAGTTATATCCCCTGAAACATTTTTCAAATACTAGGTTACCTACTTCGATGCGCTGTGGCAATTCCCTGTACTAAAACTGTGTGTATGCAAATGCAGTAGTCGAAAAGCTCATGTCCTTCGCTATAAATTGCTTGTTTGAAAATCAGCGATGTATCAAACCTGTATTCCATTTTGTTGTATTTCACACCACCAACAAATTTTAGAAAAGGTAATCGAGTGTGAACTTAAGCATTTGTGGAGGAAGGACTTCCCGACTAGATTACCAACTTAATGACTGTAACAAGGCTTGATACTTTTATAAGTAATTACTGAGAATCGATTACATTGATTATTTCAGGAAATAATAATAGTCTTTAAAGGTATTCTAACGTATTCCGTTTTACTTAAAGAACTAATTCAATTACTACTTCCTTTTTTTTCGAACTAATGTAATGTGTTTTGTAAGCGAGTAAAAAATATGGCAACCACAAAAGTAAGCCATTATATGGCAAGTACAATTTAAGGTAATCTCTAATTTGTTGCCTGGTTGTTTTGAAAATTAAATCGCTAAAATAGAAGAATCAATAGATTCGTCAACATTTTGATTAAACCATTTAATCATAAAGTGTCAATAAAATGACTTAATTTTTAGCATTTTATTCTTTTAAAAGTCTGTCTATAACCCATAAATATGTTATAGAATATTACACAGATGTGAGTAATACTGTTTGTTTAGTGTGCTTTTATATCTTGAACACCATTCAAATGTACGTTCATCCATCCATCTGTTTATGTGTGTGCTTTAATCTTGTATTTTTTAAATATTGTAGAAAGATTTAAGGCCTCAATAAAGTCGCCAGAATATTTTGTTAAACAACAAAAAAAAGGCGACATATCAAGATTAATTTCTACAAGATAATAAATTAGTTGCACAATGAAGGACACTTTGTGCGGGAGTTGTAAACACCAACAAAAAAAGACTAACAACTAGAACAAAACTGACAAATAAATTCAGCAAAAACAAAACACAAATCAACACAATGCGTATTTCTTTTAAACAACGTTCATGCGTTTTTTATGTTGAAAAACAAAAAGACAACATGGCAAAAAATAAAATAAAACGTGATCTGATTTAAATAAAATATTTAAATGGTTCATAATAAATTGTTTATAAACAAAGATAAGGGCCAAAATGAGATTGATCCGCAAAATGAAAGACAACAAAGGCAAATGGCATAAAATTAAACTTTTTGTTGGGGGGGTGGGAAGGTAGAAGGTGTGGTAGTTTAAGCTTCTACTATATGATTTATGTTGAAAAAAAGATTACTTTCAATTAAAACTGACTTAATAACTAAATTATATTTCTTATTGCTTCAATATATTAATTGTTAAAAAAGGGATGGTGGATCAGACTTTGTTGTACCCTCCTTAAATTTACGCAGCAGCATTGAAAGTATATCTTTCAATTAAATAACTTTAACATTACCTTCGTTCCCTTTAGTTTGTAAACTTTTATTCATTTTTTAAAATTCATCACTAAGAATTGTTTGACTAGTGACTGCGCCGAAAATATCTTGAGTCTCCATTTTCAACTATTTGACTGTTTCACTTGAACCGTTTAGTTTAGCAGACGTAGTAATATTTTTCAGTAACATAACAAAACTGAAAGTGCTGCTGAAAAAATAGTAGACTTTCAGTTTCAGTAGTATGTGTGCTCAGTTTAACTATTTTAAGTTGATATTAAAAGAAAAACTTAGTTAAGTCATTTATGTTCAACGTGTTCAACTGTAAAAAAAAAACGAACTGTTTAGTAAAACGTAACTGCTGTTAGCATTTTTATTACCCCTGCTATTATTGTCGAGATATTTGTTATACTTTCACTAGCAAGATTTATTCCTATTAAATCCTACATAATTTGGATATTGTTTTAAAGAAATGTAAAAAAATATTCCTTCCTATTCCTATTTTATACAAAAATATCATCGGCTCTTAATGGGTTAAGCATTTTTAAAAAAAATTAGTATTTCCTTCGAGATCTTATCAAAAGCTTTTAAACGATACTAATATTAATATTTAATAAAATATTTAAATTTCAGAGGCCCGTAGCTCGCCAATATTGGGCGAGCGCTAATTTTTTCACTTGCTGTTTTTTTTTTCTTATTTTAATTCTTTATCGCTCTATACATACATTTGTTTTTTTGATCGGATTTCCAAATGCTAAGGATAAATTAGAGACAGCTGCAGTGTTTTGCCCACTGCCTCTAAGCACATGGACCGACGATTTATAGGCGCAAAACTATGTCCGATCAATTGCATACTTATATTTTCTCTAGCTCATATAGTGCCTTGGTAAATTTTATTTAAACACTAACACGAACGGACAGACGGACACAAAAAATAAATAAATATATCAATCGATCAGATATAGAGTCGAAAGTGGTGCTATTGGAAATCAGCATGATCGGTCCATGTCCTTTGAGTCAAAACACCACGCCTACCTCTAATTTTTTCATGTCATTTGAAACAATAAAGTAATTCCAATCAAAAAAATAAATATATGGGGCGATAGATAGAAAAATAAGAAAAAAACATCAAGTGAAATTTTCGATTTTTTAAATATCAATATGGGTATTGTTTTAAAGCTTTTGAAGATATTTTTAAGGAAATACCAATCATTTTTAAAAATGCTTAATCCATTAAGAGCCGAGGACTATTTCTATAAAATTATATATATAGTAGTTCATTTTTTCTTATTTTCTTATTCTCTGTCCCACAATATTTGCTTTTTTGATTGGAGTTACTTCACTAAACTAGACTTACATAAGTAGCGAAGGGTATATAAGGTATACAGCACTCTTACTATTTAGTAACTTAATAAGTTTTAGGAATATTACTAACACTGTTTGCTTTCTCACAGTTGTTTGGTTGTTTTTCTTTCACTCTTACTTTAAGTGCCATTAGCAATCAATCAAAATTTGTTGTTCTCATTTAAGTTTTGTACAAAATAATCAAGCGATTTGCAAAAGCTCGATGATACGGCGAATGTATAATGTAGATTAATTCTACCTTTCATTTTATCATCTGTCTCCAGGTTTGGAAAATAATAAAAACGTAAAGCAAATGGTATGTAAGTGACTAACATCATTTTCTGGCTTAATAAAATTGAAAACCGTAAAAATATGAAAGAAAGTAAGAAGAAAAAAATTGTTCGTATGGAAATATTAATATTTAATTATAAAATAATAATTTCCAAAGTTGTTTATAAATATATTTGCTTATTTAAATATTTTTAAATTTTAAATTAATTATTACTACTGTTCTTTTTTTTTGGGTAATTTAAAAATTTTTAAATAATATTTTCTTTGTTGATAAATATACAACAAAGAAAATAAACCGACTTCAAATCAGATTTCATCTGTCTGCCTATAACAGCTCAAGTGTATGGCAACATTAATTAGATTACATTAACTATTGGGGCACACTTATATCTCCAAACTTTATACTTTTTCAACTGTTCAATAGTTTGGCAATATACATCATATTGCAGCAACTATAGGGTTACTCTTTAATTTCCAAATTTAAAATATATACTTGCTGTTGTAGTAGATTTAGCAATCAGGTTCTGTGTAAATTTCAACCGTCTGTCTGCAACGGTTCAACAGTTTGCCCATATACATCCGATTATATCAACTATTTAATTTATAATATAACTTTTTTATACTTCTTATTATACCAAAAAAAGTAGTGGACTTTCTGTCTAAAACTAAGGTATTTGTATACAACGGTTCAAAAAATACAGCCATAGAGAACAAATTACATTAGCTTTGGGAACACCCTTTACTTTCTAAATTCAAATTATAAGCTTCTTGTTATAGCGGATGTCCCTTGTAAATTTCAGCTGTCTCTCTATAATGAATCAAAAGTCCGGCCACTTATACCATATTATATAAACTATTGGAACACCCGTTTATTTCCAAATCCAAATTTTATGCTTGTTGTTATAGAGGAGTTTGTAAATTTCAACCGTCTGTCTACAAATGTTTAAAAGTATGGCCATATACCAAATTAAATGTACTATTGGTGCACCCTTTAATTTATAATTATAAATATTATCACCTGTTCCTATAACGGCCATAGCAATCGACATTCCATCAATTTTACAAGTGCTTGTCTATAACGGTTCAAAAGATAGGCCTATATAAGTAAATCTAGAGTAATTATGGGACACCCTTTAATTTCTGAATTCAAATTATATACTCTTTAATATAGCGAACTTAGAAATACAGGTCCCTTTTAAAGTTCAGCGTTCTGTCTACAAAGGTTCAAAAGTATGGCCACACCCTTGTAATTACATCAACTTTTGGAACACCCTTTAACTTCCAAAACCAAATTTTATACTTTTAGTTATAGCGGACTCACCAATACAGGTTCGTTGTAAATTTCAAGCGTCTGTCTACAACTGTTCAAAAGTATGGCCATATACATCATATTTAATGAACTATTGGCGCACCCTTTAATTTAATATTTGTAATATTAATACTTGTTACTATAACGGCCATAGCCATCGACATTTTGTCCAATTTGCAAGCGTTTGTCTAAAACGGTTCAAAAAATAGGCTCATATAAGTAAATATTCATCAATTATGGGACACCCTTTAATTTCCGAATTCAAATTATAAACTCGTTGATATAGCGGATTTAGCAGTACAGGTCCCTTTTAAGTTTCAACGTTCTGTCTATAACGGTTCAAAAGTTTGGTCACATACACAAAATTACATTAACTATTGGAACACACTTTAACTTCCAAATCCAAATTTTATACTTTTTGTTATAACGGAATTAGCAATACAGGTTCGTTGTAAATTTCAAGCGTCTGTCTACAACTGTTCAAAAGTATGGCCATATACATCAAATGTAATGAACTATTGGCGCACCCTTTAACGAGATATTTGTTATATTAATACTTGTTACTATAACGGCCATAGCAATCGACATTCTGTCCAATTTGCAAGCGTTTGTCTATAACGGTTCAAAAGATAGGCCCATATAAGTAAATTTACATCAATTATGGGGGCACCCTTTAATTTTTAGATTTATTTTTGTATATCTTTTTGTTATTGGGAGCTACAGTAATACGCAGTCATTTCAAATTTTACAGAATCGCCCTTTACAGTTCATAATACCCGTAAAAAATATGTACTCGTATGTTGTATGGGGACACCCTTTAATTTTTAAGATTATGAACTGTTTTTAAAACGGGACCAATCTGAAAGCCTAATCTATCATATTACCAAAAAAAATTTCAAAATCGGATCAGAAATGAGGAGGCAAAAATATAAAAAAGCAACATTTAGCCGAATTGTATAACCTCCATCTTTTTTTGAAGTCAGTTAAAAATACATGCGAACTTAAGCACGACTTACAATTTTTTTTTTTTATTATAATACTAAAATAGTTCCACTTTAAATTAATTTCTAAATTAAAAATATTAAAGTTACTCGAAGCCATCGCACATTCGTACTTTCTTCTCAATAAAGGAAAAGGATCTTATATTGTGTGAAGAAATAAGTACGAAAAAAAATTATTTTTACCGCTAAACCGATGGTTAGCAAAAAGCAGGCATAAACATATGTGACGGTTAATAAAGGGTAAAACGAAAAAAGTTTAAGGTTGAAAGTGGACTTTTTTAACCCTAATTAATTATAAATAACTAACTAATTATTGATTAAATATAAAAATTCTTTGTATTCTTATATACAAAATGAGCTTGTTAATGCTGTATTATATTCTGCTAATGTCTTATTTTTTTTTTTTCTCAAATTAAGTACAAAAATTTGTATATAATTTTTATCGCTTAATAAATAGCGAAAATAAGATATAAGTAAGCTTTAGCTGTATTAATCTTTTTTAACTGTTTTTCCAAATATAATTATTTATTCCTGAAAAATTATAAATTCTGGATTTACCAACATTTTCTCATATTTTATCGAATAACAAAATGCAATTTTAAGCCACAACTAATTTAAAAACAACACTTGAACGTCTGTTATAAAAATAAAATTTCATAACAATCATCTATTGATAAAAGTAATAACGAAACTATCAAAAATGTCTGCAACCATAAACTCATGTGTTCCTTTTTTTTAATTGAATTAGACACTTGTGTTTAACAACGCTCTTCCGTTTCCGATAAATTGAAACATTTAAGCAGACAATCTTTTAAATGTTTAATAGAAAGAACTCATCATAAAGTATTATTCTGACAAAATATTCCCATGATAATAAACAAAGACATCATTACAATAAGATATCTGGTGAAAAATAAAATCTCTTCCCTGTTTTGATTTGTAACATTAGCTGGTCATCAAATGCAGTTTCAGCAAAATAAAAAAAAGTGAAATATTAAAACGAACTATTTAACAAAAAATATGCGTGTAAAGTGAATCAATTAAAATTGATTGAATTGTATTGCAACCCCAATTTCATAATGAAATCTATACGTATATTTTACAAGCGCCCTGATTTATATTCACATACTAGATGTAAAATCCTCAATAAATAAAGATTTAACAAAACAAAGACTCAAATAGCAGCAGAAAAATAATCAGCAAATGTTGTTGTATGACTGTGCACCACTTGATCTAATGAAAACCATTTTTCCTTTTTCAGATTCATTGAAAATTGTAGAAGTAACAACAAAAGCAAGCAGACACAATTCTACAATTATGCTTGCAACTATAAATTCTACTTAAAATCAACACATATGCCCTTATTTTATGAATATTCGCCCCTTCTTGCTTAGCAAATTCATATTATTCAAGTTGAACGATTGTGTTTTATATTAAAAACTTAGAAGAATTTATGGTTGCAACACATTACATAAAGATGACAATCGTGGCATGCAACACGCACCCATAACCAAAATATTTACTTGCTATTTATTACATTATTTATATTGTTGTTGTTGTTGTTGTTGTGTATATATTTAAAGTTAAATAAAGTAGTTTCTAGCACACGATTTTCGACAAGAGAATTTATAAAAGAAATAAATACTTGTTTGGAAGCTCTTGGAGCTAATAAATGAAAATTTATTAAAGAATTATTTACAAGTGTCACTACTATTCTCAAATGATACGAGTACGAAAGCAAATTATTATTATTATTATTTTTTAATTTATATGTTAAAGGCTAAGCTTTATTTTGGTATGCTTTAAGTGAAATAATGTTAGGCAATGATATTGTAAACTTTAACCCTACGTCTCCACGAGCCATTAAGTTGGTATGAACATCATGACGCACATGAATTCGGCTAACGTAGACAGCCAATGTTCATGTAATGATGTTCGCCATCAAATATGACTTTTGGTATGACTCTTCTCTTTCAAATAAACGTCATCTATTGATCAGCAATGCGAAAACTCTCTTTCTTGTTAAAAGATTGAAACAACCTTGACGATAAAAAGAAAATTATGCTCAAACAGAACATGAACATCAAGACGTTTTTGCAACACACAAAAGAATTAAGAAATTAATACCGTTGTTCCGCCGGCGTTATGTGCATGTCTTGTGTAAGGAAGACGGTCTAAGAATGTAGCGGTTGTCTTTGTAAAAAAGTTATAAACCAAATTTAGATATTTAATGATTTACAAGTTGTCAATAAATAATATATATATAGTATTTTGAAAGCACTAATACCTTATCCACACTATTATACAAGTCTTACGACTTATAATATTTTGTAAGAAAGAAATCTAATGAGAACTGTTATGATTGTCATGTAATCCAACGTAACATACATTTTGTTTCTACACTATCACACTTTAAGTAGAATAAAAATTCCCAGCAAGCCAAAAGAATCCGAAGGGAAACTTAATAATTTACTTCTCGCAGCTTTTGGGTTCACAAAGAGTATAAAAAATTATAATTTACCATCCGACACTTGCAGAAATAGGAAATTTATTCTACTAAACTGGTTCAGCTTAAGTTATCTCAGAAACGACTGTTCTTGATAGCTTTTTTGTTTCTTAAAGAGCTCTTAAATTTATAGCTCTAAGGGTGTACAAATTTGGGTGTCATAGAGGAGTCATAGAGTGAGCTATTTTAAGGCATGCTCAGAAATATCTCCCTAGGTGGGTTCATCTAAGTCTTTTTTCGGAGTGCTCATTTAATGGTTGGCAGGGTTAGGAGCAGAAAAACAACCCTGATAAAATGAAAAATCATAGTGTTTATAGGATGTCAAATTCTTTTCCTTATTTCTTGACATATACATTATATTTGCTTTCACACTATCACACTTTTTCATAATACTTAGGTATTTGACAAATCTTTATAATCAGTATTATAGGCTTAAGTATATAAATTGTTGTTATTGTAACAGCTCTGCTGTTGTGAACAGGTGCTACCAAGTGCAACTCTCGTCATTCTGGTGCGTTCATCCAATTGTTGTGGAAAGAATATTTAAGCCATTGGATAGCGGTGGTGCTTGCTTCACATGCCAAATCTTTCGAAATCCTTTTCAATAAATAATTTAATTAAAGGATATTGTCATTTTAAAGTTTAAGTCAGATAAATATTTTCTCGAAAACACTTGTTTAAAAGTGTAAAAAACAAAATAAATGGAGTTTTTTTCGTTCGAGGAGGGAATCATAAATATTTGCTGTTATTACGGCAAAATAAAGAATATACCAATAAATTCATCTGAGAAAATTTCAATTAGAGCGTGTTCTATTTTGGCCTGACAAATTATTCGACATCACCTGTTTTCAACATAAATTAGGTTATCTAAATTAGGTTATGACATATGTAGTTATACATGTAAAATGATATATCTTCTGTAAAAAAACATGTCGTGTGAAAGCAGCGTAAGCAAGAGGTCATAAAAAAATATGTGTGTCGAGAGCCAAAAATTAAGAAATAGCAGAAGTAGAGAATAAAATAAATAAGAGTGTTATATTAAGTTATGCCGAATCTTATATATTCTTCACCATATTTGTAAATCTAGTTTAGTAAAGAAACTCTAATAAAAAAATAAACAAATTTTGCGGTGACAGAGAATTAAAAATCAGAAAAAATTTTAGTGCTTTATTTAATTTTTTATAAAAATGTCGTCGGCTCTTTATGTGTTAGCCTTTTTAAAAATTTTAGTATTTCCTTAAAGATCTCTTCAAAAGCTTTTAAATGATAGCCATATTAATAGCGAGCGCCATTCTTTTGTGTACTGCAAAAATAACAAACGGAATGACAAACTTAGATATAACCTTTTTCCACCTGTGGTGAAGACCTTTAAAAGTGTCACAGTGGAATACAATAATTACTCGTAAGTTCCATTTCAGAAAACGTGTAGCTCTGAATAGTGGAATAACGTCACAATTTTTCGATAATATGCCTTTATGATATGTTTTGGAGATTCAACAAAACTACCGCATTGTGGGCCATATCGCGAAGAAGGAAAATGTCTTCAACTTTTAATACACTTGAATTTGTTTTACTGATAATTTTTTGCTTTGTTTTTTATACCCTTCACCCCGAAAGGTGAAAAAAGTTATAACTAAGTTTATCATTCCGTGTGAAATTTCTACAGTATCCATTTCCGATCCCATAAAGTATATATATATTCAGACTTCTTATGCATAGCGAACTCGATTGAGCGATGTCCGTCTCTTCGTCGGTGTTAGTGTTGAAATCAAGTCTGCGTCGGCACAAAAACAAAAAATAAATAAATATGCCAATCGAACAATCGATTTGGAACAATAAAGTAACTCCAATCAAAAAAATAAATATATGGAGCGATAGAGAATAAAAAATAAGAAAAAAATGTTAAGTGAAACAAGCGCTCACCTATATACTCCGAGTTACGGTGCTCTGAAATTTTTAAATTTTTTTTAAATATCAATATAGGTATCATTTTAAAGCTTTTGAAGAGATCTTTAAGGAAGTGCTAAATTTTTCCAAAAGTGCATAACTCATTAAGAGCCAGTGTCATTTTTATGAAAGATTAAATATATGCAATATTTTTATTTTTTATTTTCTGTCACTCCAATATTTGCTTTTTTGATTGGAGTTACTTTAGTAAACTAGATTTATTTAGATGGTAAAGGGTATATAAGATTCGGCAAGCCAATAGGACTTTTACTTGTTTTTTAATTTATTTTACTTCGTGTACAGAGAACACATAAAACTTCTTTTAAATGTTTTAAAAATTGAAAAGGTCTGTTGACATTTAAGATAATTTTAAGTTAATTTCTGCACGCAAATAAATACTGATATTGTGTTGGCAATGTAATTTAAGTTGCCTTGATGGTCGTTTATATTTGATATTTACTGTAAATAATATGATCCATAATCTGTTCTACGTAGGTCGCATTTATGTCCACTATTGCAAAAGAATTTTAATGATCATAATGCAACACCAAATTAAGAAAAACCTTAATTTTACTATAAAATATTGTCAAATACCACAATAAAAGAATTCCAAGTAGAAGCCAACCTTAGATGCCAGTCTTGACTTGCAAATAATTTTAAGGAAAGAAAAAATTATTTATTATCTCGTTGCAAACAGCAAAAGACAAAGCAGGTTTTTGTTTTAAGTCGAACTCAAGTTTCTTAGATCCAAATTAAATCTCTGTTTTTATTTTATTTCTATGCAGGCTTCAGTACTGTAATTATTACAATGTAATGAGTATTTAAGTGTAAAAATATAAGAGAGCAAATTAAGTGCAATGCCGTTGTATAATTCGATTTGTGTCAAATCATTAGGTTCTTTACTTTAAGAAAACAGCCACTTGATTATAGTTTTTATTTTAATTATATGCATATAAGCAGACAGTTACTTTAAATGTGTTTATACTGGTTTCTTATACATAAATTTTTAATAAACTTTCAACAAAATATCACACTTTTGATACATTTAAGTTTCAAACACTTGTGTCTTAATAAATTGTGTGTGCACACAAGCTATCACACACATTTAATAGTGAGTGCGTCAACAACAAGATAATATTCAAACATTTACACACTATAAAGCATCCTCAAGTGCATATGTGTGTTAATACAAAAAACCACACATACATATTAATTTTGAAACACATCTTATGATTGCATAAAGTTTTGGGGTGTTAAAATGCTCTATTTGCTTTCATAAATTGCAAGAATAGTGTTTTATATTCCAAACAAAACCACTAAACATTGGGGAATGATGTACACAAACTAATAGAAACATGCACGCACGCACACATAAGTATAAAACATACTTACATACATTGTCGTTTTGAAATATGAATATTTTTTGTGCTAATCAGTG
Source organism: Gymnosoma rotundatum (assembly GCA_916610165.2). Lineage (NCBI taxonomy): Eukaryota > Metazoa > Arthropoda > Insecta > Diptera > Tachinidae > Gymnosoma > Gymnosoma rotundatum. The sequence goes on from OU744340.1 coordinate 72,753,124, forward strand.
TTGCCGTTTGGTTACATTTTTTCCATTTTTGGTAACTTTTGATGGCTGCACGCCAAATTTTCGTGACTTTTGGTAAAGATACGAAATAAACTAATATCACAAAAAAGTACTTGTTTCATTATTTGAACCTCTCTTAACATATCAATCTTTCTTAACATATCATATATATTTTAATTTACTTTATTCGTGCTTGATTCCTTTAAATATAAATATTTCATGATATTCTCATGAAATATTTATTATTTTAAACTAAACTACAAAATGAAATGTATTACTGCGGGGAAAGCATATCTATATGGCCATTTCACTACTGCTAAAATAGCTCATCAGTGAATTTTACCCAAATTTTGTATAGAAAACTAAAAAGTCTTATATCAAAAGCCAAATAGATTAAATGAGAACTCCATTGAATCAATAAGACAAAAGACAATAACAACTCAAAAATGTTTTATACAAAAACACAGCAAACATACAGTAACTATTTTTATTTTTTCACGAAATATTTACATTTGAAGGAATAAGCACGAATAAAGTGAATTAAAATATAAAAAAGATTCCGAATAATAAATTTTCATATTCATATCATATATATTTTAACAATTTTTTCCAACTTGGAAATAATATGAACTGTATTTCATGTGGAAAACTAAGTATTCTGTTCAAACTTGCGAACTTGTAACTATACTCCGCTTGCAAAATTTGACAACTTGCTAGAGGTACCATAACAATACTTCGATTTAGAAGAGAGTTGTCTTTAAATTTCCTTAAATAAGAGCCGGATTTATATTCAAAAAAATTTTCAGTAATTAATGTTGAAGTTTTAAGCAAAGAATACTCAAATTTGTCTTTAATAAAAGTATTTCTATATTAAATAAAGTCATAAATTCTATCAAAGCTCAATCTTTTAAAGAAATAGGTTAAATGGATTTATTAAAAAAAAGGTTCCTACTTAAACTACTTTTATTGATTGGCAAGGGAATGTACTTTCCCATCCCGGAATTTTAAGGAAACTCCTAACTTTTTCTTCTTTTCTCTGGCAACATTGGTGCTTATTGCGGTTTTTATTTGTAGTTGTTAGCTTTTGTTTGTTTGAAAATTGTGACTGCAATTCATTGCATACACTTAGGCGAGGATCTTAGCTAATCCTATAAACAACTATTTACTGATATAATTCTGAACCATATTTTACACTTACTTTTTGCAGGGGTATAATATTTCAGCAGTTGGGAATTTGTAAATTGTAACGTTGTGCGATAATACAGGGTGTCCAACTTTTTTCTAATCTTTAGTCTTGACAGTTCATATTTGGCAGTTGTAAAGTAGACACGTGGCAAATTTATTATGATAAAATATACGATAAAATAAAGTGTTTTAATCGTTAAAAGATTTTATCAAAATCAATCATCGATTACTGTGACGATGAGAAAGTTATGTGAAATTTTTGAGAGAAACAATGTGCCAACAAAACGCACTATTTATCCTATAGTGAATGATTTCGAAGAAAGACGATCTGTAGGTGATAGGTCAAAGCATAAAACCCATCAGATGAGCTGAAAACATTACTTCTGCCGAAGAAAGTCTTCAAAATAATCCGTCAACCTCAATTCTATGCCGTGCTTTCAATTATGGCCCCAATTTTGTACAAGGACTTGCATTTGTTTCCATTCAGATTAATTTGACACAAGAGCTTTTCCACAATAACATTTACAACGTCGTACACATGCTAATAAGATTTTAAAGGTCGCCCAATTTTCATCAAAAACATGATGAGTGACGAGGTATATTTTCATTTGGATGAATACGTGAATAGTTGGTTCTGGGCAATAAAAAAACCCTCAAGTCATTCAGCAGTCACCTATTAAAAGTGACTATCTGTTGAGAATTTTTGTCAGGAGGAATTATCATATCTTACTTTTTTGAAAATGAAGACAACGTAGCGGTAGCTGTGATTGGGAAGCAATATCGTAATATGATTAAATACTTTTTAACGCCACAACTGCAAGCTTTGGACTTGATTAACATGTGGTATTAAGAAAACGTTGGCACATTTTATACAGCCAAGATTACAATGGAATTGCTGCAAAACCTTTTTCCACAACAAGTTATTTCAAAAAATGATGGTTTTGATTGACCTCCACGGTTGCCTCTGATATCTGATAAATATTTGCCGACATAAGATAAATTATTCATCAGTACAAGATTCATTCTCTTTAATTTAATCAAAAAATATACCCACCCGGCGGACACCCTGTACTTTAAACTGTAAAAGATAGTACAAAATCTTACAATCTGCAGATCCAATTTTTTTTGCTGACATGTCACGAATAATATGAACAACGCATCAATTGTTGCTGGTTTATCAGTGACCCTACTTTGCCCCACAAAAAATAATCAATGGTGTCCCTTTTCCAGTGTCCATTTCTCGATAGCAACTTAATGCCATATTTTGATTTTAATTGGTGCGGACGCCATATATGTAGCACCTAGCGCTATCCCGTTGAAACAACATCAAAAGCAGATCGATTTTATCCATATTTTCAAAAAAATATCATAGAGCATAATGATAATCTCCTACCGTTTAAACCAGTAGCGCTTAAACGGGGACTAGCTGTACGTTTTTCAGAATATAGTATATTCTGCAAGTTTTGAGGTTAGATTTCTTTTGCTCAAGCATCAATATATTCTTGATGATTTGCGAAGTATTGACATTGACACTTTTGTACGTTCCATTGGGTTTAAAACAACCCCCAATACTAAACTTTTATAAATTAGTACCTGTTATTTTACAGTAGTATTTTTTGTCTTTAAGAATTCTTTAAGAAAATTTAACTTACAGATTCAAGCTGAGGCATAAAACTTATAACCGAGATAAAATGTTTAAAAAAGATTTTTTATGAAAAAAAATATATATATACTATTTCCTTAAAACTAATAAGAACCAGTGCCAAAGTAATAAAAAACAACCCCCTTAAAGTATGCAATTTATTCGATGTTTATACAAAATACGATTACTTCTAATATTAAAGCCACTGTGTTTTGGTGTAACGCCAACTACTTATTCGTTTATGTGTTTGCACTTATTCTTCTTCTTCTGGTGGTTTGTAATTCTAAATAATTTCCATCTTTCATACTTAGAGAAAACTGATAAGATTTAAGTATGAATATTGTTTGCATTGCATGATTAGAGCTGTTTGAACATTATTTATATGCATAATAGTTTGGCACAACATTGTCTGCACACTTTATGTGTGTGTGCGTACTTTATTGTGGTTAAATTATGGTGGTGGTTGTTTTATGGTTCTCATAATTCCTCTCTTCTTGTGTGTTAGTTGTAATGCAACTTCTAGAAAGTGTGATGATTTCATTTTCATCTCCTTTATTTGTTGCTGATATAAATCTATCAATTTGATCAGCGTTGGCTGTTGACTTCACTTTAGCCCATAAAAAAAGGAAATAGTAATTGCTGCGTGTACATCGTTAGTTATTTAGATACAGTCTTTTTTGTTCGGCTTATATGTAGCATTTTGAAGAGGGTTGCATTGTATTGAAATCAGATGCCATTAAGTATGCTTCATTTAATTAAACCAAAAGCAAACAAAATTATGCTACAACAAGCAATATTAAGGGCGAGTTCCCAGGAAAAACTAATTTTAAAGTCTGATATTTTTTAAAAAGTAAATATCCCTGTTTTCGATTTTAGGAAGATTGAAATATTTTTGTGGGAAATTTCCTCCATTCACTAAAAGGAAAGAAAATGCCGTGTTTGTAAAATTCAAAGTTAAATATTTTTTTTTTAATTCGCATGTTTTGTTTTAACTAATTGTTAAAAAAAACTATTTTGTCTTGTTTTCGGATTTACTTAATCGGTGCATGATGAAAAAAAAAACAAAGTGGAACAATTTAATTTCATTCAAAAGTTTTTTTGGCAGTAAATCTGCGACTAATATCCCTATAAGTAAATTTAGCTTCGGTACATCTGATGCGAAATATGAATTTTTACTTTTTCGTTTATCAGTTTTGAGTTTCGGAACCTAAACATTTTTCCATTGCAGCATTATTTACAAAAAATAAGGGAAAAATTAAATTTGTTTTAATTATGGGATGGGGATATGCTCTTAACTGAATACAAAAATCTGCATGTCACAATGACTTGAATTATACGCGATTGTATGGTTAACATATTGTTATGGAAAATGTTTTGTTTTTATTGTTACCTCCACCACTAGCAGAATAAAAATAGCTAACACAATGTTAGTTGGCTACGTTGGCGAAGGTGTGGTGAAGGTGTTTACAGGTTTGTTAAAGAAAAGGCCATAAGTTCAAATTCAAACAGAGCCTTGATTATAAAGAAATAAAATTGTTGTTAAGTAGCTATGCTGGATAAGTTAAATGGAAAATATCAGTTCAGTCTAGATTGGAAAAATGAAAGCACCTGTATTATAAAATAAGAGATAACCTGATAGAGGAGCTTTTATGATAAAACAAGGAAATCGTGGCGCAAACCTAATTAGATACTTAGGCAGAGAAGAAGAATAATTAGCTAGTTTTTTCAACAGCAGGTCATATGTTTTAGTTTCGCCGCAGTCACATAGTTATTATGGTCAAGATGGTTGCGCTAGTTAAGGACCTATGTTTGCTTAAGACATCGAGTGGTCCAAGTTTCGTCAAAATTATATAGTTTTATGGCGTCGATGGCTGCATAAGACACTAGAGCGTATGTCTGCTAAACGAGTGATCATAAATTTAATATGAGCTCAAGTTGTCCCTTCCTACCGTGAATATTTATCTCCTAAAATTTTGTCCGTTTGCATTAAAATTTATTCATTCATAAATTTCTCAAAAAAATAATAATAATAATATAATTTATAATTTTTGAAATTATTAGTCGAGCCGCTTTTGTGTTATTTCTAACAAATTTATGACTTTAATTCTTAAGTTTATGCTATTTTAATCTTTATATTTATGAAGATAGAAAAATTATTTACAAATTTTTTGTTTGTTCGTCATGCATTCCTTCCATCTACTTTAGGTTGCATTCGTTGCGACCATCTAACAAATTATTTTTATGAATATGAACATGAAGAATATTCGTAATTAATGAGTATTAATTATGTTTTTATATGATACCTTATATTATATGATACCTTATATTTCACAAATTGATTTCCTTCGATTCTTAAAATATAATATTTAAGCTTCAAAAGAAAGTAAAACTAAAAAAAAAATTTTTTCGAATTTATTAAAAATTTTAGATTGAAAAATTGTGTAAAAAAGAGCTTTAAGGGTAAACTTATACCAAAAAAAATTTTTAAGCCTTCAGAAAATCAATTCAACACAAATATTTTAAACATCATTACCTATTTTATATTTGTGAAAACTGATATAAAAAGTAGCAGTCATCTTTAGAAATAAACGATTATAAAGTAAGTGGTCAAAAAATCCACCAGTGGCAAAAAATGGGTTAAGGGAAATGAAAATATTGGGATGAAAATCTGTACTAAATTTTATTAAGTTGGGAGACTATGGTTTTTCTGAATTTTAAATTAAAGAAAAAGGATCAATGCAATTTGAATTATTGTTGATGATAACGCTATTATATACTTTATCACACGTCCACCAAAATCTAATTTATATTGTGCTAAAAAATTATTAATATGTGAACGACCTAGTTCAATTGCACTAAAGCTCAATTGAATTATACGATGCGCTCTTTGTACTTTCTAGCTTATTATAATTTAATACAATTTAAGGAAAAACACCCTGTTGTAATCAGTAATAATATTATTATAAACAAATATTTTTCTTTAAATTTTAACGGCTTAAAAAAATAACACCAGCTAAAAACGCATACTTACATATGTATAATTAATTATTAAATTGTTTTACAGTTGCACAATTTTACATTATAGGAGCAAAACCAAAAGAAGAGCTAATTCTGTAAATTAAAAACAGACTACCACAAATTTTATGAACTAAAAACAATTGACGTAAACAGATTTAATGGACTCGCACTAATTGTTTTTGTTAACTCTTTCAGGTTTGGTGGTCAGTTAACTAACCACCTATTGTTGGGTGTTTAAAACATGTTTTCGTGCCATTTATTGAGAAAATGTAAACTAATCACTTTTTTAAAAGTCATCATAAATAAATCAGTGCCAAAAGAATTACGTTTGGAAACAGTATGCCGAAGCCAGAGCGATCCCATCCCGAAGATTTACAAAATGCAGCACCAAAAAGAATCCAGTGCGTACAATATGGCAATGAAAATCCTGCAAAGACCCCCTCTGTATATAATCAAATAAGACTTGCTTCTCCGATTTTAATCAAAAGTAGTTTTGTGTTCTTAATTTGGCTGCAGATCCTAAATTTTGTTCGAATATTTTTATGTCAAGCGCCACGGTGGTTAGAAACTTACCACCTCATTACAAAAAACCTAAAGTGCTAATTTGTGTTTTTCTGTTTTTTTATAATAAGAATATGTTATTTTAACTGAAAATGCATTCGTTTTGTTTAAAAAGTTATAAATGCGAAAACCGTGCCTTAAAGAGTTAACTAAGTGAGCCTTTGAACTACACGAACGAATTGGTTCCTTTAAAGAATTAATAAACCGATGTTACTGTATTTATTACTAAATTATTCTTTACTACTAAATTATTATTGCTGTATTCATAAAATAAGGGGTCCGCCAAATAAATTATTTTTGAAACTAAAAAAACGCATTGGATGGTCAGTCGGCTTCAACTCCTGAACTAATTGGACTTTGTATGGCGTCATACCAAGGACCTTATGCAAAATTCGTCTCAATGATGTCTTCGAAAATGTTCAATTGTTGAGAAGGACAGTGAATTGATGTTGATGGCATTTCACGCACAATTTCTGCCACAGAAATATTCTCGGGTGTACGCACTGTTTTTGGCATTTCACGCTTTGGTTTATCGATGAGGATGTCAGTTTCTTTCACTTTTTCACAAAATAACGGACATACGGAGCTGACGGTGCTTCTCTTCTATCAAAATGTGTATGGAATTTTCGCACACATTCTGCAACATAATCATCATTTTCAAAGTAATGTTATTTCCCAGCGTTGTTCAAGCATATACACAACCACATTCGTTCGGAGAAAGCATAAAACTAATTAAGTGTCAAATCAGACATGAGCTAAGTGTTACCAGTCACGAAATAAGCACTAGTTAAATAAAAGGTTAGATGGCGGACCCTGTATATATTATGGACTTCAAATTTATTTTAGGACAAATTTGTATGGAAAATTTGTCATGAAACACATTTCAATGTTATTTTATTTTTTATAAATATGGCAGCTACTATATATTTTCTCATCTATATAAAGTAACAGAGGAGTTCGATGAGTTCTATGAGTAAGTAGGCAATAAAAATTTGAATATGTTTAAATCCTTTCTTATTGAACAAAAAGTATTATGAGATAATAATATCACATTGATATTATCAGTTTAATAGTGACTTTTAAATAATAATTCACATGATTCAAATAATTGTAAGTTTGTAAAAACAGTATTCTCATACTAAATGATAATCGTGCCAATTTTGTAAATTGAAACTTAAGAAAAATAAGGAAGAATTGAATCCACTGAATAAAATAAAAATACCAACAATTTTGTTTAACTCAAAAAATTCAATAAATTTTTTATTCACATTTGTTTAAATGGTTTAATGTTTTTTTCGTTTTACTTTAGTTTATTTTTTTTAATATTTAAATTAACAAATACATGTATGCTTAGTTTAACTAAAAATGCATTTCATTTTATAATGATTTCAAATATAATTAATTGTTGTAATATAATATATAAATTTTTATTTTTTTAATTCCAATATTTTGTTATTTATAAATTTTTTCTTTTTTTTTTTTTTTTTGTTGTAACAAATACATCACTTGTTGTTGTAAATGCTTAACTTAAGAATAACTTACCACCACTATACTCCATTTTTTGCAGAGTCTACGTAAAGCCCTTTTATAGCATCACGGTTTTATTTTCCAAAAGTTTTTTTTCGGTTTTGCACCCGTCGCAGAGGAGTCAGAGGCTGAACGTCCAGACGCTCGTTGTGCGTCGGAACAACGGCGGGCATAGTTAAATGGCGACGCTAGTAAATTACCATTTGCTGGCGAGGTAACAGCTGTTCCACAGCTACCTAATGAGGTCATCATACCAATGCCTTGATCCTCGGACGAAACCATACTACTTTTGGAAGTTGATGTACCGGATGCAGTTGATGATCGACAACTACGCATATTGTGGGGTAAAGTGGTGGGTTGTATAAGATGATGCTGGCCGGCATGTTGATGCAGTTGATGCTGTTGGGCGTGGTGATTGTGATGTTGATGACTGGGCGTAGGACCGGTTTTATAATAACGCAGACTTTCATTATAACTCGCACCGCTACTACTGCCGCTGCCGCTAAAGCCGCTATCGAGATCGCCCTCATCGAACTCGGGATTATTACACGAACTGTGGGTGTGATCTTTTAGTTCGATGGAATTGAGAGTTGAAGAAAGATTTTCTAGGCTGGCGTGAGATAAGGTACGCTGCTGTGAAGAAGACACTGTGGATGAAGAAGAGGAAGCTGCTCCTCCTAACAAACCTCCGCGACGAGGTCCCCTATGGGAACCCGTTGACACAGCGGCATTAGATGTTGCAGCCCCTGACGCTGCTGCCGCCACCGCCGCCGCTGCGCTAGTGGATGGAACATCATCATCGTCCACCTGATTGGGACTAATGTCAGGTGGTGTTTCCGGCATAATCAAAGCTTCCAAAGATAAATTCAATTCATCTAATACTCGGAAGTGATTATGCTGTACTCTCCTTAGTTCTTCCTTAACATTTGATGTCGCTATGCGATTATCGGATAAAACTTTTCGTATCTTCTGATCATTGACCTCTTCGTATAGATTTTCTGTTGTGCCATAACGAGTAGTGTAAGTATGTCTTTCATCGTTGCCGCTAGGTGAAGAGGATGTCGACTGTCCGCTATTAGATTTTGAACGAAAACTTTTCGCCAACAGTGCTCTGATAGAATTGCGGGGTGGACTTTTAGATGGTGCTGCCACACTAACCAACGGAGCTGGCACAATGGCTGAGGCTTCATCTTTTTGCGGTATGTTTGTGTGACATTTTGCTGCACCTGGTTCATAGTACGCATAGGAGTAAACATGGTTGTAGGGAGCTGAACCCGAAATTCCGGTAGAATTGGCTGATGTGCCAGCCACTGCACCTCCAACTGGATACGTTTGCGAGGGTGCAGGTGAAATTTGCTGTTGTGAATGGTGTGAAGGTGTTGATGATGGTGTCACCACACTGGCAGCAAAACCATATTCCAGCGACGATGTTGAAGAGGAGGAATGATGTTGCGTAGGCTCAAAACGTTCCATAGTGGCAGCTATATTTTTGCGAGACCATTTCACCTGCAAGAAAAGAGAAGTAAAAAAGAAATTTTGAGTTACTGTTTTAAATCACAATAATAGTGTTTTTGTCAACAAAATCCTGTTAGTCGGTACGCATTTTTTTCATTCTTGATTGCTTTTCACTTGTTTAATAGGTCAACCTTTCAAGATTTTACCTAATAGCTTCTTACACGCTACACCTTGCATCATTGTGGAAAATACTTGAGTGTTAAGGAGTACCAGTTATAATCATTGACATAAATAAAGAACTCTATACAAATTTAAATTGCCACAGCTAAAATACAGTGAATGAAAAAATATTGTCCAACATTGGTTTGACTGTTGTCATGAAAACTGAAACTACTGGACACTAGGAATAATTTTTGGAGTTGAATCGCGAATATCTTGTCTGTTCCATCAACGGCTAGACAGATTTGTTTAAAAACTATAAATGAATAGAAATGTACTAGAGAAATTAGGATTAAAGATGAGCGCGGAGAAAACTATGGCTGTGAGGATCTAAAGTTTTAATAGAAGAACTTTGGGTATCGGAAATACTAAACGCAAAGATATAGATGGCGGTGTTATTGCGACAAGAACCTAAGAAAATTCCTCAGAATTATCTTTCACAATCTACCCGTAGACCCCGATTTCGAACTGCGACAATGCACTTAGCTGAAAAACAGATAAAGGAGAGTTAGACGACCTTAATTAACAAACTCTCACTGATATCAAGCTCAACGTTGTCAAATGGAACCCGAAGGCATTTGGGTAGTGTAGCAGGCAAACTTTGGAGTAAATTAAAAATAGAATTGGAAAATTAAAACGAGAGAAAACTAAAAATACAGGGCTTGTGTTTTTTATAATCCTGTGGGTTTGTAGACATAGAAATCAAAAATTTTACGATCTAGGGAGCCAATGCTGATTACCGAAATGAGAGAGTACATGACGAGAAAAAGTCATATGCAGTAGAGCTGTAAATGAATTATTCCTTTTTTATTTTAATTCGTTACGAATTAGCTAAATTTTGAGTAAATTAGTTTCACAACAAAAAATACTTAAATGAAGTTTGAATCAATTCAAAATAATAAGACAGAAATAATTTGCAATTCGTTTCCATTTTAAATGAATTTGTTAAAGTGAAATGCAATTCATTTCCAATTCGCTTGAATTGAATTGATTTTGAATTCATTCAAATGAGTTGAACAATTAATTGCAATTTAAATGAATGAAATTAAAAAGGATTGCAATCATTCAAATTCAAGAGTAGATATGGAGGATCTGAATAAGTGTTGCCGTTTGCTAAATTTTTTTACTTTTCTTTTGTTGTAACTTTTGCAGATTCCACGTAACTGAATCGATTTTAACAAAGTCTCGGCCAATCGATTTTAATGAAATTTAAAACATAGATAGGTCCTTATCGACCTTAACATAATAAGATTCTAAAGGTATTTGAAATACAGATATATAATATATAAGCTATTATGGAATGAAACTTTTTTACTATATTTCATAAAAATTGCATTTAATTACTATTTATTAAGGAAAACTTCAAAATTTAAATTTTAATGAAAAAAATGTAACTTTTTCAAGGGAAAAGCGTGACAATACTGGTCTGAATAACTGAAATTTCTTCTACCAGACTGAAAATATTAAATGATCAAAGATTAAAGCAAATAAAGAGATGCTTACTACATATTCACTTATAAAATCAATTTAAATGAGTTGGTAATAAATTTGAATTAAAATTTATTTGAATTGGAAACCAATTGCAATTCAATTTTACTAAATTCATTTGAATTGTCTGAAATTCCATTTAATTAATTTTTTGTGTGAAAAGAATAAATTCAAAATTTTCTAATTCAGTGCATGAATGATTCGCGATTTAGTTTAAAAATGAATGATTCATTTACAGCTCTGATATGTAGTATTGAGTTGCTTTCCTGGATGTGTGATATGTGGCACCATTAAATAATGAAAACACGTTGTTGTGTCGTGTAACGTTTGATTTTTACAAAACTGAGCATAAACTTATATATCGTAAGTCTTGTAAGCCAGCAAAGCTTCGAAGGGTAACTATTTAAATTTTACGTTTATAAGTATTTCTTACCTGTTGTTCTACATCCATTTTATGATTGCTACGTCTACTATGGCCTCTTCTCCGTCTCTCTGTAAATGCTTCACCCGTACACAGGCCATTTTTACCATGAACCAGAAGCATTTCACTACTAATACCATGACCCATGCCGTTCGATTGTGTAGTTTGTGGTGGCATACAAAATTCTATACTATCCATATCATCGGGAAATATCAGGTCGCCACGATGATGTCCCAAACTACCACCAGACGACATGGCAGCCAACATACCGCCAGTCATAGTATTTGAGTTGACCATATGATGGGCGGATGATGAAGCTGAACGAGATTTTGTACTCCCACCAACATTCATAGTTTTGCCAGGATGACGCATAGACATTGCATGAGGTGGGTATTGTTGCTGAGGCAGATGATGTTGTTGCGTTTGCTGTTGCTGCAGCTGCTGCTGTTGATGCAAATGTACCGCTGTTTGAGCCTGAGCGTGTGGATAATCGGAAGGTGGCGAAAATGTTGCAAATTGTGGTGATGCTGGTCTAGTTTGGAATTTTGTTGCCGTACCCGGAAACATAGTATTATGATGCATGGCCATGTGAGCCAGTTTGAAATTGTATATTCTTGTTTATAGAGAAGACAGTGTTGGACTTAAAAGTGTCCTGTTTTTCCTTTTAATCAGTTTATGTCTATTTTATTTAAAATTATTCTTGTTTTTTATTTTATAATTTTTCTCTTGTTTCCTTTAACTTGAAATTTAAACTGCAACGATAGAAACAAAACAATAGAAAAGTTAAGAAAATATGCAAAAATTTCTTTTTAACAAGATTAAAGTTTTAAATTTAAAATAAATTATTTAATTAAAATACCAACATCTCAAATAACACTTTAAGCTTTAATATGGAACCCCAAGCATTTCTTATGTATTTTTTTGAAACTTTAAGTTTTTTATTTAAAAATGTATATTTTCTTGGTCGTAATATATGTAACTTAATTCTTGTTGACCAATATACTTTATGCTATAGCTTCCACAAAAATCACAACTAGAAACTTCAAGTGAAAAACAACCTTAACAGGGACTTTAGGACTTATACAAAATACAATACAAAAGCTTATTTTAAACAAATTTTTTCAACTCTTTCTAATTTAACGTATTGTAGGATATTCAATGTAACATTTTAAAACTAAATTTACATAAAATATAAAAAACTTTGTTTCCTTTTTTATGCTTTAGAGCAAGCAAGTTAACATAAATTGCAGCATTTTACTTTGTATAAAATTTCATACAAAACACTTTCATTCACACTTAATATGCATATGAATTAATTTATTAAAATCTTATAAGTTCGTTTAATTACAAACCAAAAAAAAGTGTTAAGTGAAAGTACAGTTTTAGGAAAATTTTCTCTTAGGTTTCATTTTAATCAAATAAAAAGAAACAGAAAAGTTTTTTTTTCCAGATTTTTTTCTGTTGAATATAATAGAACAATTCATAGAGTTCTAAAAAAATGTGTATTTCAAGTGAATTTCCAATATATTGAACTAAATTTTGAATTGTTATTAAAAATTTTATCTTAAAAGTTTCAATAAAATAAAAATCTTTTCACAACAAAAAATAAGGATTTAGACGAAATTGGTTTAAGATTATGAAGTTAATAAAAAATTCGCTCAAAAATGTAGTTTTTTAAGTTTTTTTTTATTATTTTTTTTTTAATTTAAATAAAAAAAATACGTAAAGATCAAAAGACTTTTTGATCTAAAATAAGTATTTTTTATTAATTAAAAGAATATATTTTATCAAAAAACTAAAAACGCTCTGAAACATATAAGAAACTACTTGCATTCCCGGTGCGCTTCCCTACCCCTTTGGAAATAAACGCATTACGACCACTCTTTCAATTTAGCCAGTTCTTCATTTGCTTACACAGACTCATATAGAAGTAAGTTGTACGTAATTTTAAGATCCTTTCCCTTACGGGTCTCTAACAATAAATTTCAAAATAAGAATATTTGAATTTTATTAAAAATTTTTACACAATAAAGTCTTTTGAATTTATTCGGAAAAATAAAATATTAAAAATTATTTTTTTTAATTTTTAAAGAAAATAGGAAAAAGTCAACACTGGCGGAAAGCAATGCAGCCAGCCATTTCTGGATCGTTACGTCTGTCATCAGCATTCCTTGCATCTATTTAGGTTGTGTGAGATGTACGTATTAGAAATTAAATCAAGTTATTTTGTAACAATATTCATAATTAATTAATGTACGTGAACTAAATTAAGATTCTTATCCGTTGTAATGATAAAATAATTTGACTACTAATTTTAAAAATTAAATTATCTTTGCTAAGTCAACAGTAACGGTAACTGTAATAATGATTACTTAAAGTTGTTAATTTCAGCTACACTATTTACTTAATACAGTTTTAAAATGTATGTGGATTGAAAATAGTTAATCAAATACAAAATTTCCTGAATGATTTCTTTAAAATATCTGGCAATATGTGCTACAGCATGTGCGACATTAGCAGAGAAATGACAACAGGAATATGCTTTTTTGAATATATCATTACATTGATGTTTGTTTAATTATATAAGTTTGCTATAATTTGTGTTACATTATTTTCACATTAATACAGGTGGCATGTCATAGTGTCCAATGACATAATGTTCATGCCCCTTATGTCCACTCTGAAATTTATATTTCCATGAAAAATGTATACTCTTTTTTTTTGCTTCTATGCAAGGCCTTTAAATTATAACCACAATTTTAACACATTTTTATTCAATATTTGCTGACACGTATGATAACCAATGACGATTTAAAATATAATTAGTCCAGATTTACACTATGCAATTTTTTGAGGCATTTTTTTCTCAAGTGTTTGAGGAGAACGAAAATTCATTTTCATAATTTAGTGGTTACTTTTTGTGGTGAAATATCAGACATATCTGGCCGACGTTATTTTGTGTGTATATTAAAATTTTTTTAATGCAAAACGTATCTGCTTTACTATAGCTGTAGTCTGTAGCTCATGCCAACAGTACGAACTCATATTCACTTTAAACAAGCAGTTGATAATGAGTGTAAGTTCGCAACATATAAAATATAAATTAGTTATTTAATTTAACGCAAAGATGGCTTTCTATAATATATATAATAATAATTCTTTAGTTAGTTGCATTTATAGTGATATTTAAAAATTTTTCTTTTGCTTTGAAAAAATGATAGAAAATTTTGACTGTCATATTCATAAAAAATAAAATAACTTTGAAATGTGTTTTATTACAAATTTTTAATGCAAAATTGTCCTAAAATATATTTCAAATCTATTTTAATAAACTATAAGTACGGCATAGAGTGTATTTAAAATAATTCGATACAGTGAACAATATACAGTACTTTTAGTTTAAATATAATATTTTATCATTTTAAAAGTTTAATGAGATGTATATTAAACAGCTGTTACACATTCTAAGGCAATTTTTGACAAGGAGTTGTGACTAGATTTTAACATTTAGATTTGATCATGTTGATGTCTGAACAGTAAAGGTTCCCAACCCTGAGCCATGATGGCTTGGTTTACGTCTAAGGGGCGCTGTAATCATCAACGATTTTTTTAATTACTTTTTTAAGTTAAGAAATTTTTATTGAAAAAATGGAGTTCCTTTTTTGTATTCGATCGACAAAAAAAATCTCGTTGTCTTTCGCTCCATTAAGAATTTAATTTTTATTAAAAATTAAATTGTGTAATTTTTGATCGTATTGTGATACATATTTTGAATTTTAATAAAATACAGGAAAATTTTATTGTAAGATCTGGGATTATTTTCTGCCTGTCCTCTTGCAGTGTTTGCTTAAGCATATTTTTGGACGTAAAATGTTGCTCTCGAGCCCGCCGAACGAAATGGTCCCATAACTGCTCGATTGGATTTAGATCAGTTGACTGCGGTGGAGTTTTCAGAGTGTGGGGAGTGTTGTTTAAGACGAACAAACGAACTATTGCTGCGGTATGCTGGGGATCATTATTATGTTGAAAGTATTAGTCTGATTCAATGCCAAGCTGCAAATTATCTTTTAGGATATTCAGATGAAGGCTTTTGTCTATTATTTCATCTACGAAGACGAGCTCTCCAACACCAGCCGCTGACATACATCCCCATACTATGGTCCAGCACCTCCGTGTTTCACAGTTTCTTGAATATGTTTCTTGCTTCGCCTTGCTTTCTCCACGTTAAAACACGCCCGTCCGATTTATATATAAAAAATTTGCTTTCATCTGACAAGATAACTTATTCTCAGAAATCTATTCCCAGAATTCTACGCATGTTCTGTACATGTTACAGTTTTATTTTATGTATAGATATAGATAAATAAAAAGTGAAATATGTATTTATACAAGTTACTCTTTTTAATTAGGAAGTTTGTACTTTTCATTTTCAAATTAAAGTATTAAAAAAATACTTTAAAAATTTGTTTACGACTTTAAAACTTGGTTGAATGTGAATGTACAAATTCATATAATTTCTAAAATATAAAGCTGTTGTGCACTAAAAACTTTTACTGTTTTGATTTCCTAAAAAAATTTAAATAAATGAAAGAACAAAATAAATATATTTTTCGGAATCATGTATGAATTTCAAGCCATTGTTTTTTATTGTCCATATTCTACATAGAGACGATATAGTGAATAACTGCAACAGCCTATGAGAACAATATTATGCAATTGCTATTTAAGAAAATGTTTACTTCAGCAACAACAAAAAAAAAAAACAAAAACAAAACCAAAAAGTGAAAACAGTAGAGAAAAATATATTTTCCATTTACTGAAAAATCTGTGTGTTGTTATTGTTTTTTTTTATTTTTTTATTTACTGTTTTAGTCCATTTGAAGTTTTGATGGTCTGGTAGAATTTTTGTTTAAACTATAGAAATGAAAGCCTTGAATAAAATATTTTTTATTTGTATGAGTAAACTGTATGAATGGTATTCAGGCTGTATTCTTTTTCTAAATTTATTTTTAAGTGCCTAAGTGTAGGCGCATAAAAGCAAGAACTATAAATCATTGAGAAGCCAAAACGTTTACTTCACAAATTCACAGATATGCCTGGGAAAAATTACAGTTAGATAAAAAAAGTCTATGTTTAACAAAAAAATATTTCTATAAATCTCGAGCCATACAATCATACGTATGCACATATGAATATGTGTGATATTAAAAACTATTTTAAAAATCCATGGGTATTTTATTTTTCAAAAAGTTTAATTGGTTAAATTTAGCTCAAATTGCTTAGAAAATACAAAAAGCACTTAAATTAATTGAAAAAAATCCTCTTTTATATCTCTTCGTCACTAAATTGGTAAAATGTTGTTAATAACTTAATTTCAAAAATCATTAAATAAAGTCAAGTAATAAATCTTTGATTTGTGAGTATCGTTTAATAATGACACAGAAGTTTTATTCTAATTTGATAAATTTTCTGGTTGTGCTGTCCATTTAAACTTGATTCTATTTATTTTATTATTATTGACAATTCTACTTTACTGCAGATATCGCTTTGGTTTTAAAGCTGATAAGAAATATTCTAAATATTTCTTGTTATAGTCGGACATGAGACCTATTTTTTTTTGTTTTTGATTATATTGTTACGAATATAAGATCTGGCAACCCCTGTTGTTGCTATCCGTATGAGCGTGGTGAATAAGTTAATTCAACTAATGGTGTGTGTATAGAATAAAACCACAATTAGCTAACAAAAGCTGAGCAACCTCAATGGTTGCGTTGGTAGGGGTGCGTGCTGTAAAACAAAAGATCATGGGTTCGATACTGCCTTCGGACATGCGTACAACGGATAAAAATAATTGTTGTAAAGCAATTAAAAATTAAGAAGCAGCAGTACAAACCTCCCGAGAGGCAAAAGACAATTATTGTGTAAAGCCAAGGCAGATAATTTAGTGGAGACGTCTAATTTAATAAAAGAGTAACAGATAATTGTCAAGAAGCCCTTTATAAAAAAGTAGCGGTTAGCACAGGGAAGTGTAACAGCATAACAACAGTGTATGGCAACGTGTGTTGTGGCTATTGGATTAAAAGGGATGACTGGCTTGGAGAAAAGGAGTAGTGGAGAAATGTCTGTGGATCGTTAAGGTTACTAAACAAGGCATCGAGAATTTCATATCTCGTCAGAGTAATACGGTAGTTTAGCGTAGATGGCTGCGTTTGTAGTAATAACACATGTTTAGTAAATACGAGACCAAGGGTTTACAAGACCGGTAGGATCAAGAAGCATGGCCAGAGAAAGCCATAAAGTAAGTGTCCATGTTCATGGACACTTATTTATAAATCATTATAAATTTGTATGAATTAATATTTATTTTTATATCTTAACATAATTAATGTTAGCACTGCAATGCCACAAAATGTTGCCCTTTGAAAGAACTTTGTCAGCACTAAATTATAAAGGTGAATTTTAAATAGAACGGTTTTCTTCCAAAACCGAAGTTTCCTATTGAGCTAAAAAATCTTAGTTAGTCACTTGCCTCTAAACCTTTTTGAAATCAACGTGAATTTTACTTACCGTAATTAATTAACCTTAAACCATATTGAAACACTTGGATTTATACTTACCATAATTATAAGTTAACCTGAAATTAATAAACCTAAGAAAACCTGAAGGAAAGAAAATATATTCATATCCTATTTTTATTATCATCAGCATTATCTTAAGTGCACTAAAAAAGGTGAGCAAATTGTTCCTAACCCTCGTATGCATTAAAATCACCTTTTATTAATCCCTTATTTCTTTGCATGCCAATTAACAATTACAATCACTTTAATGAGTGACTGTAATTGCAAAGCAATCAAAGAGGTGTCTCTTATACTTACCTTAGCTGCTGTATTGTATCAACCCTAAAGAGAAAAATTAATACAAACCCAATTGTATTCAGTAAGAATACAGAATTTAGCCACAGTGGTATTTGCAATCAAAAGAATTCGTACGTTTGTTCTAAAAGGGAAAAACGTAACAATATTTTGTACGTTTTCTAAAGTAAGAACAACAAGGATGCTCCAAGTTGCAACTATGAAGAAAAGATTTTTTTTTATCAAGGGCTATAATCAATTTTGATAGATTGGTTTATATAAGATGTGAAAACTTATTTTCCGTTCAATAGTTTTAAATTTTCAGAAAATATTAAACAAAAAAATTTTAAAATGATTCATTCACTTTAAACTGTGTAAAAGAGCTGAAAAAAGTCAGCCGTTTACAGTGGAGAAAGAAAAATAGAATTACTGTTGGTTATTGTTGTTTTTGATTAAACTTTTTTTTTCTTTTTTGTCTTTGCTTTATTGTTTTGGCAAAAATTTTTAGTTTATTTAAAATGCTTGTCAGAAGTTTCCTGAAGAGTTAAGAGGGCGGTAACGAAATGGCCATCGATACGTGCTTTGACCCTCAATAATCAATATCGGTAATTTAAATAATTATTCGGGATAATAGAAAATAGCACGAAAAAAAGATTTTATTTGGAAAATTAATTAATTTAAAAAAAAAATCCCGCTGTTTAATTTAATTGAAAAAAATCGCCTTTAAAATCGCAAAAGTCATCAAAAATCGCCTAAATTAGAAAAATCAAATACTTAATATTAAAAAAAAAATAGAATATTAGGACCGTTAAGTATCCCCTTAAAACAAAAAACAATTCCCCTTTACTTCTTTGAGACATATGGGACATTAGTAACTCTAAAAGTTTTAAGTTTTTAATTTACTTAAGTGCAGTTGTGTTTAATAATTTTTATTTTACAAATTTTGTGACTATTTAACATCTAGCGTATTTATTTATAAATTTTGGTTAGTGTTTTATTAGATTTAATGATTTTTTTTTAATTTACTAAGAAATTTTAGCAGAACTCGGTTAAAATTGAAAAGGGACACAGGTAGGTGTCCTAATATGCATCAATGGAGTTTTTATCTTTAATGTTTAATGGAACACGTATGCAGTTTGCGTTAATACAGAAGATGCTTCTTTACTATTCGAAAAAGATCAAAAGTTATTGTTGCAGGCTCAATGCCGTTTCACAGCAAGAAACGGCAATTTACTAATTGTTGATAAAAAAATGTGCAACAAGATAATAAAATCTACTCAATTTTCAACTAGACAAATGCAAGGAATACTTTTACTGACCAAAAATTACAATTATGTAAAATCGATATTTTGAGTAAATTTGCTTTACTCTCAGAACGAACTCCGTTCATGATATCCTGCTTGCAATTTCGACAAGTGTGACTCGAGCTTTCGTTAGTGATTTCTTGTTTCGTTACAGAAATTCTCCATCTATAGTAATCAGCTGTGCTTCAAAAAGTGGAACTGCTTTTCATATAATGATAAAGGCAAAAACAGAAAAAAATTATGTGTTCTATGTGCAAAAGCTCATATTGAAAATCGAACGATCAACTTCTGTTCAAATTCAATGCATGAATGTTTTACATTCCAAAGAAATTTTTTAGCAATTTATCACTACATATTTTAAATAAATGTCTATTTTCCATTATAAAACTGTTTTTTATTTATTATTATGGTTATATTTTATACAATACAACAAACAATAATTTCTTTGATTATCAAAATTTTTTAAAATTTTGCTGGAAGGTTTTCAACTGTTTTATTTTTTATTTTTTAGAGTTGAGAGAGGAAATTCATATACGTTCTGGAGCACATATCAATTCGACTGCGGTAAATTAATCATTTTATTTTTATTATATAGAAATTTAAAAACTTCATAAGACATCATATTAACTCTAAACTTCGGCACATAACGCTTCATTTTTGAAGTTGCGCTTTGTAGAATAGTTTTTTAACCAATAAGATGTTGTATGAATAATTATTTTTTAACAAGTCCTCATAAATTTTTTTTAACACATGTATGTCTCTTGTTTTAACAAATACATATGCAGATCTTAATTTATGCTTATCCTAAGCACAACTCTACTTAAGCTGTGTCTTCTTTTTTTATCTTGTGGTATTTCATTTTTTAAGTGAATTTGTATTTAAGCCGGTATCAGTAATATATCTGTCTCGACATGACAATTTGTACAAGTAACAAATGCAAAGCAAGTGCTTTAAAAACATAATTCGTAGAAGCAGACAAGACAGGCAAATGGACGGACATACTATCTCAAACAACTAGAATGAGAATGACAAATATCACTTTATCTTCTATAGAGTATGTGTATAATACACAAGCATTATTATTGTACGTCCAATACTTTTTCCCCTACCATCAAACTGACAAAAAACTATCCGTTTAAGTTTGCTTGAGTATGGTTTTTACAAAATCCCCATATTAACGACCCGCCTGTCACAAAATAAACAATGACGCCACACCAATCCAGTTGGTATAAGTATGTATGAGTGTGTGTGTGTGTATTTGCGCGTGTATATAAGTTAACATACTAAAGTGTCATTTACAGCAAAACCTAAAAACAACAAATACTTCAGAGTAGTTTTTACAAAAAACTTTCACATCTACTACACTGGGATGTAAAAATAAACATACACACATACATGGATAGATATGTAATACCCAACTACATATTTATCTTACCAACAAAGGAATCGAACAAAATATGAAGATAAAATATGTTATAGTTATTGCTGTTGTTGTTGTTGGTTGTTATTTGCATATGAGCCAAGGAAAGTGAAAGAGAGAGAGAGAGAAAGGAAGTAAATTATGACATAAGTTATGATTGATTTATACCCAAATATAAAACTTTAAGATTCGTTGTCATAGATAAAATAACAACAACAACTACTGCTACAATATTGCCAACATCAAGCTAAATCTTATGTATATAACAC
Source organism: Gymnosoma rotundatum (assembly GCA_916610165.2). NCBI lineage: Eukaryota > Metazoa > Arthropoda > Insecta > Diptera > Tachinidae > Gymnosoma > Gymnosoma rotundatum. Next base: position 72,774,481 of record OU744340.1, read on the forward strand.
TGCAAGGGGTATTCCAAGTGAACATAAGTTTTTTTTTTCTTTGAATTATGTTTCTTTACTGTTTAAAATATGGTCGTGTAAGGTTAAGCACTTTTTTCGTTTCCAGCTTAAAAATCAGATAGAATAAACATTTGCGGCATAATGTGGATGAATTTCGGTATTATATGTACGGGCCTAGTGAAAGAAGTAAGAGAGAAGACGACTATGAAATTTTGTCATGCAGTAACAGTCTATTTACGCGTTCTGTATGACATCTGACACGGCCTGGTAAAACCATATAACGTCTACATCATTATCAAATATAAAGACAGACAAATTCTAATTTATCATAAGTTTTGGATCACTCTTTGCAAATGTATAAATGTGCATGTATGTATGTGTCTAACTGTTAAAACTTTGGAAGTTGAGTTTATTTCAAATTTGTTTTTCTTTTTTTTTGTACTTTTATCTTTACTATGAAAACATCAACATATCAAATATGATAGAATTTGATAAGTGTTTGCAACAGCATCAATGTAAGCAACTAAATATCAAAATTAAACTGGTGCAGTAATCCAATCTATGCAAAAATGTATGTTTAAAAATAAAGTAAAACTTTTTTATAAAACAAAAAGAAAAAAAACTTAGAAGTCATAAATCACGTAAAATTATAATATAAAAATGTCTATAAAAAATTCTCAAAGCCACATTTAACGTTGAGTGGAAATTATTTTTCAAAGGTAACAGATTTTTGTTATTTTATGTTGTGTTATTTCTTGATTTAAAGTATATTTAAATATTCTAGGGGTTTTTTCATTACCAATAAAAATTCATTGGCATTAGTTTGGATAATTACGATGAAAAAAAAGTCCGCTATTATTTAATGTTAATTGTAACAATTCTAATGTTAATGAAATTATAATGCAATGGGTTAGTCACTAATTAGGAAAAAGGAAACAAAATTTTTTTTTTAACCATAATAATAATAATTTCGTTTACTGTCAATAAAAATTTTTCATTAAGAAGCTTTACCACTATTGAAAACAAATTTACAACAATATTAGCATTATTTATCATTTAATGCTAATGCAAATACGATTAATTAGTTTATCTAATTAGTTGCTCTCATGTATGATTACAATTTGGTAAATTTATTAGTTTACTAAATTTTAATTTACGTTACAAAATAGTGTTAAAAATTCTAAATGGCATTTAATCCGATTTTCTTACTTTGAGTATGATTTTCTGCAGAATTTTGTGTAATTGCAAATATTAAAAAAATATAAAAAAGTAGCAGTATGCTTCACGTAACCATAATTGTTGTACGATGACAACTGTCATTTTCCTAATATTATTTTGTGTAGGTTTTTCATAGTGTTCCGTTTGTTGGCTGATCAGCAAATAGCTTGTATTCTTTTGATAAAACTAATACATATTTAAATATTTTAAAATTTGAAATCTATATTTCTACGCATTAAAAATGTTAACAACATTTGGAAATTTTATTCACTGAAAAAAAAATTTAACGGTCATTAAAACGACGCCTATATTGAATAGAGAAATAAAAACTTTGTAGTAACGTATTCAAAATTTTGAACCCAGTAAGTGGGGAGAGCTGATCTAGGATCATCCTATCAAACAGAAAAATATTTTTTTGTCCTTCACCACAAAAAGTGGAAAAAGAGTTTGTTATTTCGTTTCTTATTTCTACAGTTCCATTTCTTATGCATAACAAAGTCGACTAAGCGATGCCCGCCTGTCCGTCCGTGTTCGTGCTGAAATCAACTTTGTCAAGGTACTAGATGAGCTATAGAAAATTTAAATACACCAACCGATCAGGAACAGTTTCAAAAATTTGTCTGTTAAAAATCTGCAAGATCGGTAGAAGTTTCGAGGCAGCGGGCACAATATCAATTAATTCAAATTTTTAGTATTTGTTTTAAATATCTCACCAAAAGCTTTTAAAGCCCCTTTTACACTATAATAATGTGATGTTAAATAAAATACGGAAAGGCATTTGACATTCCGTAATACAGATTCATTTTTAGAAATTTTTCTAAGCACTCTTTTCCTTTTTACTAGGGTTGTTTTGCTGCTAATAACCCACCCAACCATTAAGTGAGAACTCCGAAGTAAGACTCTTGAAAGAACTATCTGGGGAGATATTTCTGAGCATGCCCTAAAATGGCTCATGTCGCGACTCCTACATGACACTTAAATATTTGTATCTTTAGAGCAATAAATTGAAGAGATCTTTTAGAGACCAAAAAGCTTTATAAAATTGTGGTTTCTGAAATAAATTAAGCTGAACCAGTTAAGTATTGCAAGGGTTAAAATGAACGGATGACTTAAGTGAACGGAATCAGCCAGATATTTGACCGGCTCCTTTCGTTCAATAATGTATGAAACATAAATTGGTATACGAATCACTTTCGTTCATAATGTTTCTTTTTTTATGGAAAATTGGTTATATTTAAACTAATAAAAAAAGTGATTTTAAATAAACTAAGGAAATAGCCCAGATAAAAAAAGCGTAATTTGAGCTCCAATTATCTCATATAGCCACAGCCTATCACGTTTTAAAGCAATTTAATAATTCAATTCTTTATTTTCACGAATAGTAATAATTATTATTATTTTTTTTTTCTTTTTCTGTGGAAAAAAACTTTTTGTGTCTTCTTTTTTTTTTTTTTTGTTAAATATCTACTTTTTGTTTTGTTTATTTTCCTTCATAGTAAATAAGCACTTTATATTTCTTTCTCTTTACAACCTACAGAAACCGTGATTATATATGTGCCAAAGGTTTTACATCTGCATTAAGACTACAATTTGATAAAAAGACAAGAAAATCACATACAATAAGGATTGTTGATCCAATTCGTTCAAATTGAACGATTGCACGAATTAAACGAACGGATCAGTCTTTGAAAAAAGGCCGAAAAAGACTGGTCATTGAAGACTGGTCATAGACCAGGTACATGTCTATTGATTATAAACACTGCTTGTACTCTTTATTATCAAATTAGTCGGTTAAATAGATCATATTCAGGTTGAAAGATGCGAATAATACTGATGGCGGATGTGGCCATCCAGCAACATGTAAGTCTAATTTTTTTTTTGTTTTTTTTTTACGAGTATTAACACAATAATAAATTTTTTAAAATTTGTTTATATATTTTTTGGGAAAAACGTCTCTTTTCTTTTTGATTTATTTGTAATCCTTCTTTATTGTTTTAAAATTTTAAGTTTTGGGGCTTGTTAAATTTCTATCCGTATTTGCTCTCCATTTTACATTTTTATTTACTTATGAATTTTGTGATGTAAAACAGGAAGATGTAAACAAGATCTTTCATATAATATTTAATGTTTTAAATACGTTAAAGATTTTTGCATTCAATTTAACAAATACTACTTAAATAGGTTGACAATATTTTAGTTAAGCTTCTGCACCATATTCATATTAAATTGGTATTTATATACTTTATGTAAAAAATTAATGATTTATAACAAAATAATATTGAAGTGAGCGATGCGTTAGTTATTTTTTTTCACGAGTCATTGCACTTTCGAGTACATTTTATGATATTTTCAAATAAAATTTTATATCATTTTGCCAACAAATTTTGTAGTAGATTTTTTGTTTTATTTATTTTCTTCATTCATGTGAAAGAGAAAGAAAAGATTGCATACAAACTGCTTGCATAATGCTGCCATAATCTTGGTTACATAAAGTGGCGTTGTCATCTTGATATCATTAGCAATACAGCAGGAATATTATATTCAATACAATTGATGTTACTGCTTAACTGTTTGCTATTATCGTCGTCGTCGATGTTGTTGTTGTTTTTGTCGACTGCAATAATGTCATGTTTATCACAATAAAACAACGGTTCATTTAACATTTTTGTAAAGAACATTTTCGATACTTAAACCTACACTCCTCTTAACAAGCCAACGTACACATGCATACAACTTTGAGCCATAAAAAAGAAACTGAAATCATTTTTGAGCTTATAAAAAATTAAATACTGAAACATATTAAATACGTTGAAAATGTCTTTAATATTGTTTAAAAAAAATTAAATATATTTTCACAAAATTTTATTATTCCAGAATAAAATATGGTAGAAAAATGTCTGCACGAGTGCTTGATAATAAAACCAATTAGTGTGTTAATTGAGATGCAAAAAGAGAACACGTATGCAAGTTGGTAAAATATTAGTTACACGTTAAATTTAAATTTAATAAATTTATTTTCTTTCATTGTTATGAATGATACGATTAAAAATTATTGAATGATAAAAAGCACCATATATTCTTTTAAAACATATGACGGAAATATATAATTTTTCTTAATAATATTATTTTTTATTTACATTTTTTTTCTTTTTTTTTGATTTTGGTCGATCCTTTTTTAATTACTGTAGGTTTTTTTGATCAATATATATTTTGTAAAGCATCATCTACTTAAGAACGACAAGGTTGTTGGAAGAATTACTTCTAAAAGAATAACAAAAACAGTTCGAAATCTCTTATTATGGCCACAGTAGTCAATCTCTTACAGTGTGTGAAAACAAATAAAACGTATCGTAAACGTTTCATGCAATTATATAAACCGTTTAAAATTGTTTAATCGTTTTATACTTGTGCAAGTCTAAAATAATAATTTTTGTATGAAATAGAGCGAAAACCAAACAATTGCCTTTTCACTTATTCACTTTCTTTGATATACCAATCCCTTAGATAAATAAGACCCAACTTATACTATTTTTCATAAAACAAGTTGCATGAAATTTTTGTTTACTCACAAGAGAGGGGCATTTGTTACACTTGTACACAATTCGTTATTTAGAGATTTCAGAAAAATTTACATAAATATTTGCGATACACACACAAAAAAATGAAAAGCAATATTTCAAAAAAACCAATGGCATTAACAATTTCTTCGTTAAAGTGAATGATAAAACTCGCTTTAAATGGTCTTAGTATTTCATTTAAAGCACTAATCAATTTTCGACTACAACGAGCAAATCAATCAGCAAACGTTTCCGACACGTCTCGATTCTTTTCTCATTGTTTTTTCTTCGCGCCGTACATGGTGAGTCCACGAGAAAAATTTATACAAGAACAAATAGAACAAACCTTCTGATACTAATTCTGTTTTGTGTGTGCGTTTTTTTATTTGTGTTGCGCATTCGTTTCGTTTTCTTTATTTTCGTACCCTGAGCTAGTCATCAAATATAGATTCCGCCTTTTTTTATATACACCTTTTGAATTAAATTAAAATAGTGGCGTAAAACTCAAACTCTGATAAAACGTTTGATATCACGTATCACCTAGTTTCCGCCAAATATTTCCATACCAAACAAATTTAGATGAAGAATGCTCTGTGGCATACGCCGGAATTACTTAAAGAATTAAAAAGATTTTTTTATATTACTAAATACTAGTGGTGTTGCCACACTACTAAAAACAGAAATAACTATCCCTTTGAAAAGAACGTTGTAAACACAATTCATTGGCAGATAAAAGTTATTTAATTGTTATATCTGTTAGAATAGAAAATGATTTCGTCATTAAAGAATTTTTTGTTAAAACTGTTGGTTCAATTGATCGATTGATGAGATTCGCTTCTGTGAAAATCTCGCAGTTGTTGTATACAAAAGATAATTTTTTTAAATAATACAAACCATGAATTATTTATCACGAGTATTTCTGGGTCGGCCGAATTTATTACAACGTTTATTCCTGATCCTCCTATATTTTGTAATGTATTTTTGCGTTTCAATAAACGCGTTTCTTTTTTATATAAAAAATACAATAAAAACATATTATGATTAAGCTTCAAATCCATTAAGGAGAAGCACGTGTAAGATAAAGTAATAATTTAATAAAAGTCTTAGGGAATTTTACACAAATAAATATACACAATACAGATTCTAAGCATAATAAAATACAATGAATACAAAAGGAACAATAAAAACACAAAATTTAAAAATCATGTTATGTTTACGCATTTGACATAATCATCATCCTCATTAAAGCAACACAAACAAAAAGAAGAAACGGTTGTAAAAACTGCAAAGTAGACTGACTACATTTTCCATGTAACTTTATATTCAAATCAAATCTAAAATTTTAATTTATTTAAATAAGTCTTTGGATTTTATGAAATCCGTGAAAAAAGGAAGATAAAAATGTAAAGAATATTTTTTGATTTCTCATTTAGTTAACAAATAAGCAAATTTAAGAGACAACCTATGCTCACATGCACTCACCTTTAAATAAATACAAATAAGGCATCATCATCTTTTACCAAATCTGCATAAAGTAACAAGACACATTCTGCTGTAGCAAATTTTGCTTTAAGTTGTGTACGTATTTACTTACACACGTACGCATCTGCCTTTTTATACTCCTACAAAACTGTTATGGCGTCACAAGTACAATACAACCGCAAGTTTATGTTGTAAATAACATATATTCCGTATTTCTTCTTCATATCATGTTCGCAATCAACGTCGCCTTGACTAAAAAAATATTAAATTTGTTTAGCTACGTTGTTGTCGTAACCAATTGTTTAGCATTCGTTAACGTATTTTAAGGACTTATCTTAATCATATATCAAAAAATGTAAAAAAGACAGTGAACATAATTTTAAAATTATTATATTTTACTTAGAGAATATCGTAAAATTATTTTTGAAAAATTTCCGTTTTCAAAAAAGTAATGCAGTGCCTCGTTTCTATAACTATAGTGACAATTTTCTCACATAAAAATAAATTAAAACCATCTGATTTTCAAAGGGTTTCATGAATATCGCTAGCTTACCCTATATAAAACTAGATGACTATAATATTTCCTCACTTTAGTTAGAGCAACGATGTACTGTTTCAAGTTTAGTAATCGAAACATTTTTTACAGCTTCCTGATTATCTACCAGTCCTATTTAGTTTTATAAAATAACCGTATGTATTTCTCAATTTGCTTAGCAATCTGCACCCATAATTTTTTGGAATTTTTAAAAATCAAAATAAATAATAAAACTGTAAAAGGATCATTTCTGTACATGAAATATCTTTGGAAAATTTTGTTGGTTGTATATAAAGGAATCAATAGGAATAAAAAATACCCATTTCTGGAATATTTCTCTGTCTGGGTTCGCAGCCCGTGATAACTGCAAAATAGATTTTACTAAAATTTTTTGAGGAGCTACCTTATAATCTTAGTTCAAATACAGAATACCTTCTTTTTGAAACAAATATGTCATATCTTAGAGAAAATATGCGAAAGCACTTAATTTACCAGGATAATGGTTTTAAAACAGTTTTTATGATATTTTTTTGTTTGTAGTTGGAACCTTTTTAACACAGTTTACAGAACAATAAAAATACAATTCTAAATTTGAGTTTTAAGAAAATTAGAAATGTCGTGCTGATGAATTCTAGGCCACTGCTAGTGTATTATATAAAAAAAAAAAATCTTCTATAAACTAAATGAGAGTTTTAGAAGTTAAGAAATTCCTCGTCCCATTTAGTCATGTTTCCTTTTTTAAAGTGTGGCACTAAGCGCCTCTTCTTTGAGTTGAAATACGTGGAAGAAGGGTATATCTTAATTTGTCATTCAATTTGTAAATTCTACAATATCCATTTCGGAACCCATAAAGTATATATATTCTGAGTTTTTTTTAGTAAAGTAACTCTAATAAAAGAAATAATTATGGGGCGATAGAGGATTAAAAAATAGGAAAAAAATCATAAAGTAGAAAAATTTGGCGCTATCCCATATTTTTTTGAGTTATGGGCCTCTGAACTTTTCGTAGAAAAGTACGATAGCGCAGCATATTTTGTAAAATATCAATATGGGCATCATTTAAAAACTTTTAAAGAGAAATACAAAAATTTTTAAAAATGCTTAACCCATTAAGAGCCGATGATATTTTTATTTAAAATCATATATAATTTTTAATTTTTTTCCCTTTTCTTTAATTATTGGTCTTACTCCACTAAAATAGATGAACATATATGGTCAAGGGTATATAAGATTTTGCATAGCTGGATATAGCACTCTTACTTGTTTTACAATAAAGCCAAATCAAATAAAATTTAGTTTTATGTTACAGAATATAACTACAAGGGCTGCTATATATATTTCTGGCCTGGCAACACTGAGTGCTGCCAAGTGAAATCTGACATTTCCATTGGAAAGTTTGTCATTTTTAAGCATAATCGTACTCAAAACGTTTTGACGTACGACCATTATTTGTGTTGTTTACAGTGACTTGAAAAAATTAATATAGAAAAAAATGGAATAACCTCGTGAACATTTTCGTGCCATCATTTTTCAAAACTTTCGACGTGGATTATCACGACAAGGGTGCATTGATGAACTTAAATCTTTGTATGGCGATGAAGCACCATCCTTTAGCACTGTAAAAAATTGGTATAATGAATTTATTAAAAGACGAATTCAGTGAAGGTCGTCCAAAAACGGCTGTTGTGCCAGAAAACATTGATGACGTGCGTGAACTCATAATGCAAGATCGACATGCGACATACCGAGAGATAGAAACATCCTTGGACATTTCTTCCACCAGCATACATTCGATACTGCATGAACACCTGCCCGTAAAAAAGGTTTGTTCTCGTTGGATCCCGCACAATTTGAAAGTCGCTCAAAAAAAGGCTCGTGTCGATTGGTGCAAAGAAATGTTGCAAAAATACGATTGCGGTGCTTCAAAAGACGTTTATAAGATCGTCACAGGTGACGAATCATGGATCTATGCGTATGAGCCCGAAACGAAACAAAAATCGACCGTGTGGGTCTTCAAAGACGAGCAAACTCCAACGAAAGTTGTTCGTGGAAGAAGCACTTCGATGCAAATGGTCGCCTGTTTCTTCGGCAAAACTGGTCATATGGCGACTGTTCCACTTAAGCAACGTAGGACGGTCACTTCTGAGTGGTACACTACAATTTATTTGCCTAAAGTCATCGGAAAAATTCGAAAAACTAACAAGAGAAGACGAATCATTGTTCACCATGACAATGCGAGCTCTCACACATCGGCTCAAGCCAGAGCGTTTTTCACCGGCCAAAAACTCGAATTAATGGGTCATCCGCCGTACAGCCCTGACTTGGGACCTAATGACTTCTTCTTGTTTCCGCACATCAAGAAAAAGATGCGTGGTCACCGATTTTCGTCGCCAGCAGAAGCTGTTGGAGTATTCAAAAACCATGTTTTAGAGGTGTCTCAATCGGAGTGGAAAAAGTGCTTCGACAACTGGTTTGAGCGCATGCTCAAGAATACTTTGAAAAACAATAAAACCATTTTTGATTATAAATATTCGCATTTTCACTATTAGGCCAGAAATATATAGAGCAGCCCTCGTACTATTGTTTTAATAATTTTTATAATTATTTTAAAAATATTAAATATTATCAAATTTTAACGACATAATAAAAAAATTACTTCTCAGCCTCAACTGATTCCAGTCCTGCCATGTGTTAATCACAGCATAATGATTTAAAATATCCTGTAAATATGCTGCTACCATTAGAATATGGGCACGAGTACAAAACATAAATAGAATATGTATTCATCCATGTAGAGAAAGAAATCTGTTCTCTCTTCTTTAGTTACACATGTGCGTGAGTTTATTAAATTGTTTACTCTGCGGTTATTTTAATGATGTGCCATAAGTGACACATTTCATTGTTTGATATGAATACAATATTTTAGTCTTAAAATGCAAGAAACTTTTAAAATGATATACATAAGTTTTGTCTGTGTGCGTGTGTAACTGAATGCAGGGTAAATATTCTTTCAATGCTCCCTTTTTTCTAAAAGTTTTTTTTTTTGTTACTTTGTCAAATGAAATGATTGTTAGTTTTGCTTTTGTGTTTTTTTTTTGTTTTATGCTAGAAAAATCATCCAGATACCTTTTTTCATTGTACACACACACATACATACATTTACCACCTTCTGAGCTCGTTATGTTTGCAAAACAAACGCAACATCTTTAAACACGCACCATGCGTCTTAATGAGCGTCAAATATAAAAAGAAACCAAAAAACAAACAAGCTCACATGTGGGGCGTATACCCATGTGTACTGCACTCCTGCCTGGTCCTAACGCCCAACAATGCTAAACATAAGCTTCGTTTGGCGTATTGTAGCTTGTTAGTAAATTACTCACATGTCTTATGCAGATGTCAATACAATTTAAAAAATTTTTCTTTGGCTATAAATATTAAAGCTTTTGACGTAACAATAAATAAATAAATAAAAAGCAAGAAATAAATATTCCTTACAGAGGGCTCGGTTTTAGTGAAATTTTATAGGGAGTGTCGTTTCGTCAACAAGGCAAAAAGAAACAATAACATCAAAATCTTGTTTGAATAAATTGAAAGAAAAGTTTTTTTATGTTCAATTTTAATTAATCGTGTCTTTTTAAGGCGCACTTAATAAAGCGCGAAGAGTCTTCTGACAATGTATAAACTTTGGATTAGACACCTACATAAATATATAAATTCATTACGTCAAATTAGAATGTTTAAAATTTTAATCTAAGTCAAGGAAGAGAGAAATTTTAAGTACATTGGTTTTTGTTATGGTATTTTTAAATGTTGAGTTTATTTAATTAATGAGTTTAATATATAAATACATGTATTAATATTTGTGTGTACAATATTCAGGACAGTTCAAGTATTTCAAAAGAAGCTATAGTTTGATAATGTTAGTTGCAAAGGGAGTTCTAAAACGAACTAAAGTAGAAAACCCTGTCACTTCTCTTTAAAATAGAACAAAGACCAATTTATTGTTTATTAACCTGTTGTGGAGCTTCGGGACTTCAAGACATTGATTTGCCGGAAAGAAAAAGATGCTGCAATGAAACCGTAGCAATTAAAAAATTCAGCACCAGGTTATCCTTGCGTTTAAAGTAGTAAATCCAATCATCTAAAAATTACCGCAACGTCGTACTACTCGCCACATCATGAAACAACGTTTATCTGACACTGATTCCATGCCATTCACATCTAAGCACTCCATGCTATAAGACTATAGTAAACTTGAAAATGTGATTTAAAAGTTGGACCTATAAGACCTCAGTTATAATCACACATATAAAACTAATTTTGCAATTCTAAGAAATTCGCTAAGAATGTAAGAGATTTAAAGAAGAAAATTTCTTGACCTCAGAATTTTTGTTTCTACAAATTTATTGAAATCGGTGTGAATACTGGTTTTACCACTGCTAACAGTATGCGCTTTTATATCTGCTTAATGAGCTTAAAGACGAACATAAATGTTCTTGTGTAAAACTTAAAATAAAACACATTTTTAGTCTTATTTTAGTGATCTATTTCAAGATAGTAATTTTTTCTTCACTTTCTTTCTCAACGTATCTTAAGTCATAAGTTTTCAGATAAAATTTATTTAAGAAGTAATGTTTAAATTATAAATTTATAATTAATATTAGTTTAATAAAATTTATAATTAATATTAGTTTTCATAGTGGTTATATTTGTCATAATCTATGCAAATTATAAATGTCTTTCATCTATAGTTGAACAACTTAAAATATAAAAGAGCACAAAAATCTACTACTGGGACACCCTTTAATTTAAATTGTTTTTTATAGTTTTTACTATATGGAACATAATTTTACATAAACTCTGTCTGGGTATCACAGTTAAAAAAGCAACTCTATTTTTATTAATATTACTTCACTGTGATAACACCCTTTATTTTTTATTTGCATTTGCTGTTATAGCAACTACAGCAGAACACTTGATGTAAAATTTTTTAGAGCATGCGTAGAACGGGTCCAAAGCTAGAGGGCTGCGACTGACAGACAGACACTGCATCGAAGGTAATAGGGTAATGTTTTTATCCTTCAAGTACTATTCCAAAAAACAACCTTATGAGTATTTGGAAAAAAAAAATTTAAATCAGGAAAAATACAAAAATATTTTTATGTTTTAAGTTCCCTAAAGTTTATAATTCAACTTTTCCGGTATCGATGTAACAATTTTTTATACTTTTAAAAATAATTTTAAATAATAGAAATCTTATGATTTTTAAGATTTTTATTAATCAAGAGCTTTGTGAATAAGGTTAGGTGATGTATTAGGCTTGTTAAGTAACTTACTTCTTTTTTTATTTTTTTAATTAAATAATTTGTAGTCAAGTTTTTGAAAATCAGCGGACAAAACGTGTAAATAATTTTTTTTTTAAATCTAATTTTGTTGAAATTATCAGATGAACTGGTTGATGTTATAACAAATAAAAAAATTTTACTTTTAGCTTCAGTTCATTTTTTTTTTATTTTAATTTCTAAAAAAATTTAAGAAAGAAAAATTATCTACAAACGTATGCATACAAACAAAATTGTACACCAGCAGTATGTAACTTTGCATTTTCTGAATCGCTACATCTGCCACCAGCATTCTTCGCATCAAACAACCTAAGCTTGTTTACATTGTAAACATCATCTATTTAACCAAATCATTTTGTATTTTTTTTTTTTATTTTCACTAAAGAATATTATAATTAAAACAGATAAGAGTGGTGCGTTCGGCTACATATTTCGAATCTTTCATACCCTTCATCATCTATGTGTAACCATATGTAACATACTAAAAAGTTTTAATCAAAATTGGCATAAGGAACTCTTTTCTACCAATGAAGTTACGAGAAAATTAGAGGCAGCCTTGGTGTTTTACCCGCTGCCTCAAAAGGCATAGACCGATCTTGCTGATTTTTAACATCAACATTTTCGAAACTATGTGTGAGCGATTGGTGTATTGAAATTTTTTCTTGGTCATGTAGTGCGTCGGAAAAGTTGACTTCACCACGAACACGGAGGGACAGAAGGACGGCATCATACGGCTTCACTATGCACAAGAATTTAAAACATACTTTATTGGTTGGAAATTAATATTGTAGAAATTATAAACCGAATTGCAAACTTAAAGAGTAGGCAAGCAATTTGTGACTAAAAGTTACTAAAATACACTTTTTCTTTCTCAAAGCCTAATTTGCATGAAGTTTTTTTTAGCTAATGATTTTAAACAATTATATTTTTTTGTCAGCTCAAAGAATAGAATAAAATAAATTTTAAAGTTTTTGTTGGGATGCTAAGAAAATAGCTCAGAAACGACCTAAAAGTAAAATTATCTGTAACTGTAAATCTTACAGCTTCTCTTCACTAATCCAAGCGAATAAACACAAATAATTACTCGCTGGGCCATTCAATTATGTTCTACAATATGCGTATACCGCGCGTCCGCCAGGAAGGTGTTTTGCCTCCAGTTTGGTAAACATTTGTCTCAGCTCATACTTTGCAGTCGTGAAGAAGCCACTCGGCGGAAAACATTCTCGATAAACCAACGAGTTTTAATCGTTAAAACATTTTACCAAAGTCAATCATCGATTATTGTGACGATGAGAAAGTTACGTAAAATCTTTGGAAGAAACAGGACGCACTATTTATCGTGTAGTGAATGATTTCGAAGAAAGAGGGTCTGTAAGTGATAGGCCTAAGCATGGACCGCAACTTACTGCAAGATCGGCTAAAAACATTACTGCTGCTCAAGAAAGTGTGCAAAACAATCCATCAACCTCAATTCGAGGCCATGTTCAGAAGCTTGGTCCTTAAAGAACAATTTTGGCCACCATTTTGCACAAGAATTTGCATTGGTTTCAATTTAAAATTCAGTTGACACAAAAGCTTCTTCCACAAGACTATTTACGCCAATACGAGATGTTACAGCTCACCAATGACAACGCCGATTTTCATGACCAACCCGTAAGGAGTGACGAGGCACATTTTCATTTCAATAGATATGTAAATAAAAAGAATAGTCGGAAAACCCTAAAATAATTAATCACTCACCCTTGCATCCATTAAAAATGACAGTCTGGTATGCAATTAGGTAAGGAGGAATCATTGGACCTTACTTCTTTGAAATTGAAAACGGCGTAACGGTAACTGTGAATGGATAGCGATATTGTGGTATGATTCAAAACTTTTTCTGAACAATAAAATATAATTATATTAACACACAGATTTCTTCCCTAAACCAATAATAATAAATTTTCTATTTTTTAGCAGTTCTTTTAATGTGCCGTCATTATCATATCATCGCCATCTATAGGTAGTTTTCTTAGGCTTAAAAAGAATTTTTATGTTTTCTCTAATATAATGTTCATTTGTATCGGATGAATGATAATTTTCTTCCTGTTCGCGATCGCAGACTTTCAGTATTCGTAACAACATTTTAAAAAATTGATTTCCTTTTTTTGTTGTTGTTGTGCTCTTGTGCAATTCTAGTTGCATTTCGATGAACAATTTTGTTTTTCTATAATAATTTAAGCCAGAAGCAAGAAAACGTTTACACTCAACATAATTATTATGTGAACTCATTAAAAACTTGTTGCAACTTCATAAAAAAACATTAGCAAAATAAATAAAAAGTTTTAAATAAAATGCAAAAAAACAAGAGTTCTCTTCTACACATACATACATACATGCATATTTTATAAAAATTCTACACATTTTTAATACACACACATGTGTGTTAAAGAAAATTAAAGGAAGTGAGACTTTACGCCTCATATGCTGTCAATCGCTTGTGCTTCAAAGCGTTAAAATGCTGTTGATGAACACAAACAGCGTTGCCAGACAGTTCTTGTCAAATATTTATTATTTTTGGCTAAATAAAACTCGTTTGTTTTTTTTTTATAATAACATTTTTGATAAAGCAAATTATTTTTTTTTATTTTCTGGGGCAAGAAATTTTATGATTCCGAGGGTAAGACTTTTTTCTTTTTGTGGTGACGTCTAGAAACAGATGCGTAGTAATATTTTTCTTTTAAAACTTGCCGTAAATAACAATGGCCGAGTACCTGTCATTTTCTAGCCTAAATATAAATTTTTGGGCTCCGATGAAGAATTAAAAATGTTGTAAGTAACAGGGTGTGAAGCCTTCTATTACATCGAAATAAAACTTGAAAAAAATCGATGTTAAAAAATGTGAAAATACCTGTTCTACAACTGATTTATAGAGAAAAGAAAGTACTTTGAAATTATGGATATGGGAAAGGAGTTTAGTTAAACTACGGAGTGAGAGAAAACGTTTTTACTTCAGTTATTATCAGCGTTTCTGAAGTTTGGTGTGGTAGGGAAAAGCTTCTTATGTACTAAACTTAATGACCAATAAACGCGAAATATTTTGAGATGTATTCTATATGCCCTCAAGTTAAGAATTCGAAGTTGCCGTGGGATGATATTATCTGATTGAGGTCAAAAGAAACATTTATTCAATTACTTTGATTTTTTCTTTACTTTATTGTTTGGAAAGAAATTTTTAGTTTATATAAAATGTTTGTCAGAAGTTTCCTGAAGAGCTAAGTAAGCGGTAGTGTAATGGCCATCGAGACGTGCTTTGACCCTCAACAATCACTACCGGTAATTAATTTAATCGGGATAAATATAAAAAATTAAAACAAAGAGTTTTTTTTTCGAAAATTAAATTTATCAATTACATTTTTTGGGTAATCGATCAAGGCTAATCAGCCACCAATAGTTTATTGCAAAAAAAAAAAACATTGAATGCAACTGCACAGCCTTAACACGGATATAATAGCAGCACATCGCGAATAACAGATTAGAAGTTTCAAAATAAGAGTAGAGCGCTGGGTACAAAGATTTTGTGTTGTAAGTACCTCGATGACATAAAACTTTTAACATAAATTTTTATGAAACCAATTAAAAATCGCTAAAATTACAAAAAAAAAATATTGAGTATTCTGGCAACGATGGATATAACTCTGTTATAAGAAAAATGTGCAACGATATTTATAGGTATCTCTGCCTGTTCGTTTAGCTGCTATTAAAAAAAACCTAAACTAAGCAAATTATACCACCGCATACACACATAACATTTTCATAATTTCGTTTAATTACAAAAAAGTTGCAGAAAGTTTTTATATTATTTTCAGGTGACTAAAGATTGCATTTTTTCGATGTAGTTTAAGGCCCATATGAATATTTAATTTTAACTTAAGAAAACCATATTTACGCCTATTAACATATAAATGGCGATAATTACGAGTAAAAGGTATTTCTTTAATGGTTAAGGCTTCAGCATTTTTTTTTTTTTTGTATTTCTATTTTATGACACTTGTTTCAAATACTTTGACAGGCAAACCGGAAAAAGACCAAGAGAAAATAATTAAAAAATTGCCTGTAATATAACCATTGATATTAAATTAGTTATGTCCACTTATTTTTAGTTGTTGCATAATTTAGACTTTTAAATATTTTATTTAATATTAAAAACATTCAAAATATATGAAATAAGAAAAAATTTAATTTTTTTAAATAAAAATACTGAGTCAAGCATTTTGATAAAGAATAACAATTTTTTATTGAAATAGCAGTATTTTGTAACAATAAAATTGCATGAACAGCGCGAAAATTTTATGTTTCCAGTCATCAAAATGGTTATATTATTATGATCGATCGATCTTTATTTTAAACAAGACGCTTATGATTTTACAAACAATAAAGCGTGTTACACAGCGGTCGCATTGTCTTTTAGGAGTAATTTAACGCAGAAGATTTCCTGTTTATTGAAACAACGCCTTAATTTGAAGCAATTTTTAACATGATTCTTTTTTCAAATTAAAATATTTCATTTAATAAAATATGTTTTTTTTATTTTATTTCCAATACTTTAACTATAGGAAATGAGAAATAGGAGTATTTTCTAAATCACTAGCAGAAAATAATTTAATTAAAACGCTTGAAAAAAACCCTATATTTATATTTAACTATTTATTTTATTCAAATTAAATTGTTTTTAATCATATTTACAGTCCCTTCAGTATAGAAAAATTAATTTTCTATATTTTTTTTTGTTTACGAAAAATTTCTCTAGAAATAACCTGAAAGTATGTTCTACACACTGTTTTAGCGTATTTAGGTAAATTTTTGCTTTAGTGTATTCAGGTCTTCTATGAGGTTACAACTTAAAATATATGGATTTGCCTTACCCACTCTGCCGATATGGCTTTATGTCATGAAAGCTTTGTTTTAGAGTTTGTAACCAGCAGAGTTTTCACTTTTGAAGACTATATTGGAATGTTAATCACCTAAATATGGTTTTGGGTTAAATATTTAATTTATTTTTTTAAGTAATTATTCCTAATATTTGAACTGTTTCTTTCTGTTTTCAAAGTAGAGTACTTTGGGATCGCGTTGGATCCCAATTTGTACGAAAATTGTTGCCTTACTTCAAAATTAGATAAATGAGAGCGGTTTTGATAGAATAAAGTTCTTCTTTTTGAACGAAACGGCCTAAACTTTTTCTTTGTGCAAGTTACTTAAACTTGTCCAACAGCCTTAAAACACAAACAAAATGCAAAATAAATTATTATTATTATTATTTTTTTGTTGGTTTATTGAAATAAACTTTTCTTATGAAAACAGCCAAAATATATTTAGTTTTTATTCTGTGTTTAAAATTTAGATTTTGTGTTCCCGTACTTTTATGAAAGAAAATTATGCTTGCTCTCATTTTCACGAACTTTACCCAAAAAGTAGAGAAACAGACTTATTATTTATTAAATAATGGAATTTACTCTTTTTTTTTAAACTAAACCAAAAAAAAAAAAATATCTTTCTCAGCTGGTTCCAAACAAAATATTTTTATTTTTGTTGCTTAAACTTTATTTATATTATCATTATTATTATTATTTTTTTGTGCTTGAAGTGTCTGTGTTGTCTGTTCTTCTACTTGACTATCTGCAATATTAAAATAACATGAAAGACGCCACAAGCTTACATAATAAATGGCTACAGAATCTATACATCCTCCTGTCTTTCTGTCCATCTTTTGCTGTATTAATTCAGAGCATTTAAGTGAAAGTCCGCATATGAAATTTTCTGTAAATCACTAATGCACAAAGAGTGATGTGATAACATGTGTATGAAGTTAAAAAATAAAAAAATAATTTTTGCAAGTGTTGCACCTGTCCAAGTCATAGTCATTCGTGTGTATGAAGTGTTTTTTTTTTCTTGAATAATAATATTATTTGCTGATTTTAAAGATTTTAATCTACGAAAAGTCATTTCATTTAAAATTGTCAGGAGATTTAATTTTTGAAATTATATTTGTAGAAATGTTGAAACAAAAAAATAAATGCATTTAGAATTTTTCTTTTACTTACATTTCTTAAGGATGACAAATGAGATTAAATAAAGTATCTGGAAATAAAAATTAAGTAATTAAATTAGTATTAAATCTTTTATAATATTATTATGAGATTTTAAGAATTATGTAGGTGCTAAGTGGGATTATTTGGTGTATTTAGGGTATAAATTGGGAAGGTCGTCTTTTATAAATAGTTCATACTAAATGTAGCCTTTTTAAAGCTACTTTCTTTAAACTTAACTTAATTATTCTAAGTCCAACATAAAAATTTAATCGAATCAAATCGCTTACTAGAAATTTTCTCGTAGGGACAACAACTTTACCTCTGTCTAAGTTTTATAAAAGATAGGTTTGGCTCTTAAAAACGCTTGAAAAAACAGCACTGGCGCCGATTGAAGCAATCACTTTGTACTTTGCATTTAAATCTCATATAAGACTACAAAACTCTAAAAAGTTTGTATATATGGTTTTGGAGATTAAATCTGGGGGCGTGACTTTAATTTTTCAATTAGTTTTTAATTAGCTACCACAAATCACTGTAACGTTCAAAAATATGCTACGGCAAGGATCTGCTGTCCCATAGCAGCCTTGTATAAATTCGCTATTCGGCCTTAAGTAAGGCGTGGTTATTTTTACCACAGTGGGTTTGTCTTATGCTGAACAAAATATTTTGAATAAAAGTATTTTTCTTACAAAGCTTTTAATTTTAAAATAAAGCCTTTTAGAAAAAAATATTTTTATTATTTATTAACTTCAATTATTTTTGCAATTTCTATTCGTCTTAAGCCATTTTTAAATATAAAACTGCAAAACGTTTTTAAGAAAACCATTGTATAGAAAGCCAATTGCCCAATGTCGCGGAATGATTATATAAAAGTTAGGATTTTAAAATGGATATAAAATACAAATCGACTGACTTGAATACTAAAAAAAGTCTAAAGGATAATTCAAAATCAATTTAAATTAAATTTTGAAAATAACTTATCACGCTTATAAAAATTGTAAATATGATAATATTTTATCAAGAATAACAAATAAACACAACAAATTAAAATTAAATCCTTTTCACCAGATTTTTCACATTTTTTTTTTTTGAAAAATTTAAAAAAGCGATTTCAATAAAAGTAAACAAATCTGGAATGAAACATTTTATAGATTTGTATATTTTTATAGATTGTAGTTTTTAAACCAACCATAAAATGCAGAAAATACATTCATATTTCTGCTTTTTGTAATATTTAACGTTTTTCATTTAGCAGCCAGTTTTGTTGTTTTGTTACAAAATAATAAAAATTTATACAACATAAATATTTACAATGTAAATAAATGGCAGAACAACTGAAAAACAACAATATTCTCTTCGTTTATAAGTATAAAAAACTGCATTATTTTTCAATAATAATTATGTGAAATCATATAAGTGAGGAGTAACCTTCCTTTTATACAGATATTGAAATAAATATGCAGACAGATGTCCAATGTATGTTTTACGATGAGTAGATGAGTGTGTAAATACTTGTGTGTAGGAGGTGATGAACGCTTCAACCATTAACAAAATTTGATAATAAAATATACACCTTTTTTATGATGTTCCTTATGGAATTTATTTCCAAATTCATGTAATATTTTTTATTACTAATTTTAAAACACTTCTAATACTCTATTTGGGAAACAGAAATTAAACAAACAAAAGCCAAACACGAAAGATTATAGAAAAGCATAAAAAATTATCAAAAGTTATGTAATGGGAAAAACAAAACAATAAAAATTATTTTTTTTTTACATTGAGCAAAAATATCATAAAACGAATGGAAAAATTAATCAATAAATAAAATATTATTCAAGCTAAATTACAAGAAACTTTGAAATATAAAATAAAAAGATTATATTTAATATGAAATTTAACTATTGGTATCTAAATAAAAAACTGTTAGGAGAAATGTGGACTTTTGACTGAAAAGATAAATAATGTGCAGAAAGAACTTAGAGGAAGAACTCTAAATTTCTGCATCACTTCAATTAAATTTGCTGCCGCCTGTGCTCTGCATTCTATTTCTAGCTCATGCATGCAGGTTTACGTTTATCGCTGTTCTTTCAAATTTGTAAAATCCAACCATTATGGGACCATAACTAATAGCAATTCTATTTAACATTGTGTGACAACTGAAAAAGCATGTCTTCCAATTGGCATAGTATTAACTGATATAATATTATTATACTTTCTACAATATCACAGAAGTATTTTGTAGCATTTTGTCATAGATTTAATGAGAACTTCTGAAGGACTGCGTAAAAACAAATAATTACCCAAAATAGTATTTTAACGTTTTGGGATTTATTTAGTACGATTTTATGGCAGAAATGCACTTAAAGTCGCAGTTGCATACTGCTTGTCAAATCAATAGTGTTTTTTTTTAATTCATCATTTTTAATCATTTTAATTTTATCCCAACATTTTAATTTTTCATCGAATTAAAAAATTTTTCACTTTTTTTGTGCAATTCACTCTAAATTAAATTTTTAATTTAACTTAAATACCGGGAAATGCTAGTTTTAGTTTCAAATGAGATCGGATATTTAAAGTTTCAAGATATTTATGTCATTATTAAACAAATGAAAGTTCGATTGGCTTTAAACCACAATTTATGAAAGAAACTTTACAGAAAAAAATTTTAAAACTATAACAGCTTTTTTTATTTCAAGTGGAAACTCCATTAAACTTGTATTTAGCTCAATTATATATTTAATTGAAAAGAATTTACAAAATTTTCTATTTAAATAATTAATTAAAAAAATTATATAATTGTACATTTAGAAAAGAAAAAAGAAAAAGAAAGTTTAATAAAATTTTAATTTGAAAAAAAATCTCCAATAAACTTCTTTCCGTGTAAAATAAATTTTTCTTACTTTTAGCCAAATTAATAAAACTCAGAGTTAATGCCTTGATATGTTCGCTCTTAAATACACCCTGCCCATTTTAGCAGTTTCGGTGCTAGATTAAGCACTCTTTTGTTGAGTTAGGAGCAAAATTACCGATATAGCACTTATAATTATTTTTAGCACCTTTAAACTTTTCATTTAGCATTTTTTAGCACTTTTAATTAAATTAACAAAATTAAAAAATAATAATAATGAAGTTTTCTGCAAAAGATTACTTTTCGCGTGTAATTGCAATAATAGCAACGTAAGTTTGGCAACATAATTTAGTAATTTATTTTTAACCTCTTTAAGCACTTTTTGATATCTCTGAATTAAAAAGTTGTAAATTCAAATCTATTGCGAATACCTAGAATAAGTTTGAATGAGTACATAATATACATATGTATATGTTAGGGTTTAAATTGCTCTTTCAAAAATAGCAATAGCACTAAAATCTTTGCTTTGCCTACATGTTTTTCAACAAATAAAAAAACTAAATGTCTCAGCATTTGCAAAACATTTTCTGCAGCAAAGCAATCAGCAAAGCATTTATTTTGAAAACGTTTGCTGTTGCTTAAACAATAAATTAATGTTTTGTTTCTTCTTTTGCTGTTGATTTCAAAGAACACTAATGTTAAAAGGGAAGAAAAGCAGCGAGTTACAGCAAGAAAAAGCAATCATAGTTAGTCACAACTTCACAGTAAAGAGTTAAGCTAAAGCAAAAAAAAAAAAAAAATAAAGAACAATTGCTTAAGCAACAGCAAACTTTTTCAAAGTAATTGCTTTGCTGCAGAAAGAAAAACATAGTTAACTAAAGCAAATGCGTTTCTTTCTTTATTTTTTGCATTTGCTTTTGCTGCACATTTTTTCACAGCAAGAGTTAAGCAACTACATATGCATTGAAAATAGTCAAGCATTTTAAATCACTGGTGTATGTATATCACATACAGACTGAATTATTATTTTTATTGTGTATTAAGACTTTTTATGTTTAATAAATGATTTATAATTTTAAGAAAGTTGTTTTTATTTTTAATGGAAATAAATATTTCTAAGGCAACGTAAGCATAAATGATAAAACAATGAACTCTCCAAGAAAAAATTTGCCTTAAACTAAGAAATTTAAATTCTGGCACTATGATTTAGCTCTTTAAAAAATTTTTTAGCACTTTTTAACACTTCTTTTGGCGCCAATTTAGCTCCAATTTTGTTTTGTGGTCGGACTGCTTAAATTACTAGTTTTGTATTTTTTTGAGCTTTACTTAAAGAAAGGAATTAAAAATGTATGCAAAATGTGGATGCTTAACACAATAGACGTGCAACACTCTTACAAAAGGTCTACAACTGATTGCTTCAAAATTTCAATTCGTAGGAAAATTTCTTGTTTAATTAATTAAGAAAATAAATTATCATTGATTTTAAGAGCCACGAAGTGTGAATAAAAAAATTAAGTTGGCCTTATATTCCAAGAACTCTGCTGGCAGGATCGCTAATATGGATAAATAATGTTTAAAGTTATTTGCGTGATATGTAACCTTTTTAATTTAAATTTAATTTAGTTTTAAGGGATTAAGAGAGATTAAACCTAAAACAACCATCATTACAACGTGTCACTGTTTGCTGCAGTTTTAATCTTGAGGAATTTTTTTTAGCAAATAATATTGATCGAGCAAAGGCTATAACGTTCACACCTAAATGTTTTGATATTAGTGTAAATAACATCGAATTCGAATATGCCGCTGATGGCGACAAGCAAAAGATGTTGCACTATTTCGCTAAGATATTGGATCGTCAAACGGAATCGTTTTTACTTTTGGACAATAATTTCACAAGCTTAATGTATTGATTTAAAAAAAAAATTAATTCTCTAAATTCAATAACGGTTTTTACTGCCATACCACAAACATTTTGTGCTCTTTATTTTCACACTGCTGTTATGCTTACATAAAAATATATACAGGCTGTTTAACTTTACCACATCTAACCTTAAACTTGTTCCTTTTAACACATTTTATATGCTTTTAGTTATTGTTTGTTGTTGTTGTTGTTATTGCTGTTGCAATGTATTTTATTAAGATACTTTTTTTATTATTTGATTTTGTTGCTTTCAATGCTAACTTAGCAATGTGTTAACAACCAAACAACCGACACCATCCAGTATCTTAAAAGAGTTTTATTGAAAAAATTGTTTTCTTTCTGTTTTCATTTTATTCTATTTTAGTTTTTTTTTTCTTTGTAAGAAAAATTATTTTTGCTGAAAAAGCTCGAAGATGATGATGGTCATAAAATTCAATAAAAGCATCATATTTGATAGAACACCATTATATCAACATTATTATATGGTTAAACACACATAAACAAACATATGAGTGTGTGTGTATCTGTGTGTGCTAGAGTTTAGACATGAGTTGCTGCAAGCTGTTGACCGGATTGTTGTTGATGTTTGATAAAACCTCACGTTTTATGGCAAAAGTAAGTAAAATAAGACGTGTTTTAGCAGAACATACCTCATGTGGGTTGAGGAAAGCATGTTGTAAATAAATTTAAGTATTTGTTACATTTTACTTTTTTCTTGTTCATTTGGTTTTTCAAGGGCCAAAATGAAAAACCAAGTTTTCTTTAACGTTCATATTTTTTTTAATCATTTCGGTCATAAAAACTGCTTAGAAAATAAGAACATAAGTAAATTTCTATTATTTTTCTCTTTAATAGAACGTACACATATGTACGTTTTCTTAAATTTTTTCCTTTAATTTTTTTTCTTTGCTCTAAGAGTTAAGACGCACATATGTATGAATTTTGTTTTTTAATAAATTTATAGTATTATGGAAAATATTTTATGGTTCTTTAATGCATAAACCTGAACATGTTGTAAATATCATAAAAACATTACGAAAAAACGTGGAATTTCATCGTTTCTTTTCATTAAAAATGTTTAAAACCCAACCCAATTTCTTGGTCAAGTAAAAACTGTTGTTAAATAGAATATCCTTTAAATATATAAAACAAATAACCACATATGTTTGTTCTTTTATAGCGGAATTCTTTTAAAGCATTTTAATCCATATTAACAA
This sequence comes from Gymnosoma rotundatum, assembly GCA_916610165.2. NCBI lineage: Eukaryota > Metazoa > Arthropoda > Insecta > Diptera > Tachinidae > Gymnosoma > Gymnosoma rotundatum. Next base: position 72,798,675 of record OU744340.1, read on the forward strand.
TTTTGATACTGACAATGTTTCCACTAGTTTTGTTTGTTCACTTCGATCACTTAGATGATTTTACAAAAGCCTAGAAAACTCAAGAACAAAAGTATCAGCACAGCATCACTTTCACAGTGTAATATAATAATGAACGAACGAAAATTTGTGCGCTCTCTAATGACGGATGACCTTTTGAGTTAAATCGCAATATGAAATTTGCTAATGAAAAAATTATAAACAGATGAAGTAAAAACTAGTTCTTTTTGAAGCACTATAAAGGACTTAGTATCAACATTTCTGTTACGAGCTACAGTTAGTCCTTTTAATAGTTTATAGAACCCTACCAACTTAACATATTTCAAGACAAAAAATTAAGTAACCGTACCATAAGCTTGTCTGTGATTTTTGATGTTATCTCAGAGACCAGAGAATTTGATAGCACGAGTGGACTACATATAAAACCATCAATATAATGTTTAGAGTGATGTTATTGGTGTCGTTAAGACTAAAATTGGAGAAGCAACCAGGACGCGTAAATATAGTAGTTTAGTAGGCATTCAAAAACAAAACATGGCTGATTTAATCATAATCTAAAAGCAATATATTACACTGTCCAACAAATTAAGACTTTTTGAATGGAACACAATAGCAACCCCATAATTCTGAAAGGGTATGTTGAGTAGATCATTTTTGTAGAACAAACTTATGGTCCAGCACGTCTGAGTTTTTTTTTTACAGTGGGTCAAAGTTTTCATTTTTTGGTCGAAGGGAGCATTATACTGTATGAAAAAAATGCTGTAAGTTAATGTCTGAGAGAATTCTTATGGTCTGAGTTATTTTGTGGAATTGTATCAGGATTAATTTTCTGGAAGATCTTAACCCTCTAACTGGTCCCTTTATGGGTCAATTTGACGCTTTTTTCGAGAAAATAAAAAAATATCCTTTAAAAAAGGACATTTGAGGATTAAAGTATTGTACGAAAATGTTTGCCGGAAAATTTCAGTGGGGGTCACCAAAGGCACCATTGCTGTAAAAAACGCTTTTTACGATTTTTACAAGCAAATACAAATCTCAAAGTTTAAGCAAAAATAACAATAACCAACAGTAATTCTATTTTTCTTTCTCCACTGTATACGGCTGACTTTTTTTCAGTTCTTTTATACAGTTGAAAGGGGATGAAAAATAAAATATTAAAAAACACTTTGATAATTAATTTCTATGCACAGGCAACTGCCAAATTATTAACTTAAAGACAGAGGAATATTTTTCAATTTATTTACCTTTCATAAAAACTTAATGCATTTTCTTTTTAATTATTCCGATTAAATTTTTTACCGATATTGATTACTAAGGGTCAAAGCACGTGTCGATGGCGGTTTTTTTACCGCTTACTCAACTCTTCAGGAAACTTCCGACAAACATTTTAAATAAACGAAGCATTTTTGTCTAAACAAATGGCCATCAAGACGTGCTTTGACCCTCAGTAATCAATATCGGTAATTAATTTATTCGGGATAATTAAAAAAATAGCACAAAGTTTTTATACAAATAAAATAGTTTAAAAATATTCCCGTGTCTTTAAAATAGTGTAATTATATTTAATAATAATATTTTTAGAGTTGCAACCATATTCGGTTAGTGTAAAACAATAATATGGTTATGTATAACTTCAATTATGTTAAAGTCTAATGATGTTTTAATCAAAAGTAATAATAATATATTCAAATATAAACATAATATGGTTAAATATAATGACTAAAATAAAGTTGAAAGTGTCCCGAAATGTACCTATTCATAATACAGTCCCGTAATTACAAAATTGATTCTGAAATAAGTGATCAGTGAAATAAGAGAGATCTAAATTATAGTTAAATTTGTGAAATAATTAACAAAAATTAGTAAATACTACACATTAGCTAGTGAAATCTGGTTCTGCGGTTTTATAGTCAACAGAAAAGTAAAACTTGTACATTTCTATACAACGCATCGTTAGCTAAAATGCAAAAAGGCGTAACTAGCAAAAAAAAATCAAAATCGAGTTTTTGTCTTGACAAAATTTTACACTTCTGCGATCAAAAATTATGCTTTTATTAACAATGGGTCAAGTGAATAAAAAAGGCAGTTTTTACTACATAGTACCTAGTACTAGCACTAGCTTCAAACTTCAAAAAATGTGAATAATGCTTTGATACTACTAGGTAGCTAATATTGAAAACTAATAGCTTGTACTGGAAAGGTCAAACATTTGTGAGTTGCCTCTGTTAAAAAAAATAAACATTTTTTCTTATAAATTCTAAGTTAAACTTGTAGTACAATATTTTGGTAACACTATAAGTTTGTTTTGGTCATTTATTATCACGATAGATGACAAAAAAAGTGCAAATTTGTTTGAAATGCTTTATAAGCATTATCCGAGTTAACTCGGATAATATGCGCGAGCGCCAATTTCTTTACTTGTGTTTTTCTTATTTTTCAATTCTCTATAGCCCCATCTATTTTTTGATTGGAATTACTTCACTTTGCTAGATTTGTTCCAAATGATATGGTAAAAAAAAGGCCTGGTGTTTTGCCCGCTGTCTCGAAAAAAATAGATTATTCTGATGTTCAATAGCAAAATTTTCGAAACTATGTCTGATCGACATAAGTTGATTTCAATACTAACACGGACGGACAGACGGACATTGCTCAATAGAATTCGCTATGCATAAGAACTCAGAATGTATACACTTTATGGGGTCGGAAATGGATATTGTAGAAATTACACTTAGATATACTCTTTTTCTACCTGTGGTGAAGGGTATAACAAAGGACAATACACTTTTTGATGAATAACTGTAGTTTCAGCACCTCAATAACATGCCTACACAAATATAAGTTAAAACTAATAATCTAAAGTACTTACTAGTTTTATTCACACATATTTTAAGCAAACACTGTATAGACTAGCTTAAACTAGGCAACAAAAAAGCACTAGCTTTATCTGAAAATTTTATTCACCTCAAAACTAGTATAAACTGAAAATATGCTAGTTTTAGCTAGAACTATATTTTAATTCACACCGCCCAATATATATGAAGATCATTGCCTTCAAAATTGTATGGAGAATTACATGGCCCACTTGTTAAAACGTGTTAAAAATTATAAAATTAAAAAATAAAAAATAAAAAAAATGTATGAATTGAAAACGTTTACAGTTTTCGTTTTGTTAGGTACACCTTTTTGCATTTTAGCTAACGATATGTTTCTTTCATTTAATAATTTTGTTTTTATTTTTTTTTTCGAGCAAGAAAATCCTTTTTAACTGAACCAATAGAGTAAAAAAAATTGCTAAGCTTTTAAAAACACACATTATTTGTTTGCTTTTAGTCATACTTTGAGTACATGCTTGAAGGCTTGAAACATTATGTTTATTATTAATACATAAAAAAATTTTATATTATTCTAAATTAATAAGCTGTTATAAGTTATAACACTGGTAGAGTTTTGTGCATAGAAATCATTCAATGATTTAAAGATAACAAAAAAAAAATGTTTATCAAAATTAACGACTTGTTCAAAACAACAATATATATTGTCACACAGAACCTCATATGTTTTTTTTGGCCATATCACAACCATGTTTTGTTGGATTGATCTAAAATTGTTAGATAGTGGTTTATGTTGCAGGCACCAACAAAAAGCAAAACAAATATTATCCCTTAAGTCCATGATGATGTTGGACATTTTTGTATAAGGACTACAGCTACATTAGTCTACATAAAATGAATACTTCTGGCACATACATGTGAACCAGTTTTACTCAAGCTATATATGTCATGTTTGGGATCAGCGATCGCTTGGGTCATACAACGAGATACCCGTGCTTGCAGTGCAACGTTGAAGTGATCTTAACATATTTTTCAAAATTTTACACAAAGTTAAACTGAGACTTAATAATTGCCTGCACTTAAGTGAAAAAATCATTAAAATCAATGAATAATCAATCACTATAAGACAAGTTTCACAAACAACACCTTTTTGCATTAATTTTTTTAATAATCATCACAGTAATTTTTTCTTTCTTTTTTTATTCTCTCTTCTTCTCACCAGAGTAACTGCTGTTCCAATATCATAATGATTGTTGTAAAAGAAGTATAAATGTGCGATGCTTAGCGTGTAATTCAATATTATTACATGAAAATTCTGAAAATAAAATATGCGTGAACTTAATAATTATTTAGTTGGATACACACATGTTCAAGTAGTAGCTGTTGCTCAAAATATCATATCAAATCTATTATTCAAATTTATTACTCTTTTTTGTAGATATTAAAAATCCGTGTTATTTATAATTTACAAATTCTTTCAAGCGATTTCATATTTTTGAAAAATTACTGCCACTTTTTACCGAAATACATTTTAAAAAGCGTTAAGGAAACCTTATAAAACATACTTATCTCACACACACTTCATGAGTTAAATACTTTTCCACATCATTACATATTTGAATTATCTTTAGTTCTTAATTTTAAGATTTATGTTTAAACATTTTTAAATGTACACAATAATATCCTTTATGATTATTTACACACGGCTCTTAAATACACGTGTAAAATTGTTTACACATCCACCTATTTGTTTTTGGCAAATAAAGCAAAATAAATATATCAACCGTGTTATTTGTCATATTTCGCTTGAACAGAAAAACACTTTTTTTATTTAGTATCTTTAGATCTTGTTCGTTTTAAAAATAAAAATAAACACAAATCAAGGATAACTTTTCTTTGGATTAATTCTTTTTAAAAAGTGTTGTTGTATAGGAAAAATATTTGCATAAGAAGTTTGAGTTAGATTTTACATCAAGATACACATATCATTGTATCAAGTACATTGTAGTTGAGTTTATCTAACAAAATGTAAATAGACAAATATTGTTTTAAACATGAATGCTTTTATGATTTAAAATGGCAGAAACTGTTTACAGGTTCTTTATGATTTTTAAATAAAATCAGCATAAATTTGCATGAAATTCAAGTTAAGTAAAATTGAAATGGAGAGTGCTTTTTGAAAAGAAAATAAACTTAACAATTTTTTAAATATTAAATTGACTGAAGTTAAAATTAAAAAAAAAACTGATTGATCTGAGAAATCTTATAATTAACATTCTTGGAAATAGTTTTCTCTACTAAGTCCACCTAATCTCCTATTTAAAAAAAGACACACTTGCTTAGAGATAAGTCTTAATTTTAATCTTAACAAGTAAAAGTGCTTTATTCGGCTATGCCGAATCTTATATACCCTTCACCATCTATATAAATCTAGCTTAGTAAAGTAACTCCTATAAAAAAGCAAATATTGGGGTAACAGAGAATTAAAAAATAAATAAAAAATTGAAAGTGCATATATGTACATTATTTTACATAAAAATGTCATCTCTTAATGTGTTAAGCATTTTTAAAAATTTAATAATTTCTTAAAGATCTCTTCAAAAGCTTCAAATGATACTCATATTGATATTTCAAAAAATTTGAAAAATATCAGAGCCCCGTAACTCGGAAAATATGGGTAAGGGCCCATTTTTTTATTTGATGTTCTTTCTTTTTTTTTATTCTCTATCGCCCCATGAATTTACTCTATTGTTCCAATATGACATGAAAAAATTAGAGGTAGGAGTGGTGTTTTGCCTGCTGCCTCGAAGGACATGGACCGATCATGCTGATTTCCAATAGCACGTCTTTCCACACTATATCTATTTGATTGACATAGTTTTTTTTCTTTTTTTGTCAAATCTAGTTAGCCTCGGCAAACAACACTAATACGGACGGACAGACGGTCATCACTTAACCGACTTCATTATGCAGAAGAAGTCAGTAATGGATATTGTATAAATTTTCCACTTTTTGCGGTGAAGGGTATAAGAACATACTATTTTGTTTGGCAAAAAGTACTTTTATATATTTTCCTTGCCTTGATAAGACTTATAAAGTACACTTAGCCCGGATAATGATTTAAATATAAAAATTTTATCAGTAAAATCAGCAACAGCAATTTCATTATTTTTTAAAAGTGCAACTTTATTAAAGGGGATTTTTTTAAGTTACTGTTTTAAAAGTACCTTCAAAAACTCACAAACTATAAGTTTCTAAAAATAAGTAGATATATTTTTATTAAATTAATTGGATTAATTCGGCCAGTATATATTAAACTGTTGTTATAATTTTGGGTAAAAACCGTCGTCTTTTGCTGTGTACTTCGTATGTTTGGCGAGCGCTTTCGATTTGATAACATCATTTTCAAGCCACGTGTTTGTTAAAACTGAAGAGATAGTGTTAAAACTAGATAGTGTTACAAATAAAAGGTGGTGGGTTTAGGTAATTTTTGTCCGTATAAGACGGGCGGCGGCCAGTAGCTCCTGTTATTTGGTTAAATTTTCTTTGCGAAGCTATTGATGTTTTGAAACACTACAGTACGAATGATCTACGATTCGACAAGCATCGCAGTAATTTATCTAATTAACTTTTAATAGAAATTTTGTACTCTCTTTTACGATGACATACATTTGCTAAGAGTATCAATGTTTTTTATTACACTTGCTGGAGCATTCATTTTTTGTTTTATGCTCGCCGCATCCTCGAATTTTAGAACTGACATCTTTTATTTTCAAGAGTTTTTATATAATGGTTCAAAAGACCTGGCCTTAGGTCAAAAGTACATTAATTTTGGGAACACCTTGACTAAGGATGACAGGTCTCTTGTAAGTTTCAGCTGTTGTCTATAACGGCTTAAAAGTTTGGCCTCAAATATCAAATTACTTCAATTATTGTGACACATTTTTAATTTTAAAAGTATGTCCATATACATCATATTAAAGGTACTATTGGGGCACCCTTTAATTTATATTTTTGAGTATTAATACTTGTTACTATAGCGATCAGCACAATCGACATTCTGCTCAATATGCAGAATCGGCGATCATTTGAAACAACGTCAAATATGGTTCGTGCTCCAGGGTTAAGGGAAAAATTATAGTTCAGACATATCTTATTCTCAGAAGTCTATAGCTTAAATCCTTTTGATTTAAAACAGTATATAACTGTAAGGACTTCGGTCCATAGTGGCTCATTATTATATAGACCTGCGGTCAAATCGTACAAGAAATACGTACGACTTTGGTAGTTACGTTTAGGACCATTTACTATCGGGATGTTTGCTAGGTGCTAAGTTCTGCTACAATCATATGCTGCATTAACATTTAATTCTCCTTAAAACTGTAAAAGAAACGTTTATCATTTATTTTTTGCACTCACTGTTGACGCTCACTCATGAAACTTGACGTTGGAAACCAAATCAGCAAAATTACCATAGACTGTCAACATCGACCAGAACTAATTGCAATTCTTGATTTAATGGCTTTAAGGCTGTTATTCAAACAGTATAATTAGTCTTAATGGTTTGAGTTGATAAATTAATATAGAATTCTTCAGCATAAATATGGATAAAATAACTCCTTTAAATCTCTACTCCATTTAAACCCAAGAAAACACAAATTATTATGGGTTTTCACACCGAGCTTGTTAGTTTGTTAGTCGTTAATTGTTACTTTTTTACACGCATTTTGTTTTTGTATATATAATTAACGACACGGCACCGCTGATAAAATAGTTGTTAGTTGGTAACTTAGAATCAGCTGTTGCAGTTTCTAAATAAATATAATAAAAAAAAGTCATTTGTGATACATTTAAAAAAAAAAATATTTGTGTTTTGGCAATTTTCGTTTACATTGAGAGGAAGTATGTTAATTAAATGATTGTAATTAAGCTATTAAACTTCCTAATTACCTTATTTGTAATTAATAAGTAATTAAATGGTTTACAATTGTTTTTTTACACTTTCTCGTGGCATGTTTTATTTTTTTCAGAATAATAAATTGTGCCAGAACAATAAAACAGCTGTTTTACTACGAAAGTTATAAAAAGGTTATAAAAAGGGGCCTTTCACAGTCGGTAACTTTAACAAATTAACAAACTACCAAATAACAAATTAACAAATTCGGTGTAAATACCACCATTATATTCTAAATTTGTAACTACAAAAATGTCATATTGGTAATTTAATAATCATATCAAATTTTAAATTAATCATTTAATTATGCCTAAACGCGTCATCAACAAACTTTATTTTTTGAAAAGAAATTGCACTTTCAATACAAATGATAAATGATAATAAATTATAAATCCTGAAAAAATTTTAGCAAACAAAAAAAAATGTCAAGGATTATCATTAATCATATATTAGAGCAGAGTTTAATGGATTAATGAATTTTTAACTAAAAATAAATTAATGAATAAATGCTTTTTATATGTGTTCGATATTTCAAAAACATTTTAGAACAATATTTTTATTGTTAAATTAAATAAGAAGAATAATTTTATTTCAAATAATTAAAAAAAAAAAAATATTAAATCATTGTGTTTGCTGGGTTATTTCAATTAATTTGTTTATTTGTGTAAATGTGTAAAATAAAATCTGCTTTAACCATAAAATTTACACACAACGTGTCATTAAAATTAAATTCACTTAATTCATCACCTTAACTGACTGACGTGCACATGCATGCCGTGTGTCATATAGATTTTTTCTAACTACTCTGAATATAGATTTAAAGTGAGCGGATGGCAAGAACTACAACAACAGAAAAAAAAGAAAGGAAATTATAATGATAATGTAATACTGATGATGATGGTGATGAAGATGATGTTGCAAAAATTTAAATAAAACAAGTAAGAGTGCTAATATTCGGGTATGCCGAATCTTATATACCTTTCACCATATACGTAAATCTAGTTTAGTAAAGAAGCTCCAATCAAAGAAGACATACTTGTATTGGGGTGACAGAGAATTAAAAAATAAGAAAAAAAAATTGAGTACTATATACAATTTTACATTAAAATGTCATCGGCTCTTAATGGGTTAATTATTTTTTAAAAATTTTATAATTTCCTAAAAGATCTCTTTAAAAGTTTTTGAATGATACCCATATTGATATCTTAAAAAATATGGTGCACAATTGTACTTTTCTGTGAAAAGTTCAGAGGCCCACAACTCTAAAAACATGGGCGAGCACCAATCCGATCTTGTTGATTTTCAAAACTATGTCTGATTGAGTAGCGTATTTAAATTTTCAGTAGCTAATCTAGTGCCTTGGTAAACTTAATTTCAACACTAACACGGATGGATAGATTGACATCGCTAAATCGACTACGCTATGCACAAGAACTCAGAATACATATTCATACTTTATGGGGTCGGGAATGGCTATTGTAGAAATTACAAACGGAATGACGAATGAAAGGTATAACAAAAATTTTGTAGAAGATGTTTTCTTAACTAATAGCAACAACAATAAAAGCAAAAACAAAGCAAAGTTACATTTATTTAGCTAAAGGTAGTAATATTTTGTTATAATGGCTTATAATGATACAAGGTTTAATGCATTAGTATGCATGAGTGTGTGTGTGTATGCATGTGTAGACAACAGCTTACTTTCATACTTTTTGCAGTTGATATTAAAATTCTACAATGTTGAAACCTTTTAGCCCCTTGGTTGTTTTGTTGAACTTCTTTTATGAAAATACATGCAACTCATATGTTGTAGGTAAGAAGCGCCAATAATAAAAAAAGAATAATGTTGTTATAAAAAATTATCATTATCATGGTTATTCTTGTGTAAGATTAAATTTCAGTCAGTTTTGCTAAATTTTTTCCAGTTTTTTCAAGGTGCTTCCTGGTGTTAAAGCACCTATTTTCTGCTGCAAGTTTATTGTTTTTTTCTTATATTAAGAACGAAGCGTAAATGAAAAACAATAATAGTTTAAAAATATAAATAACCAACAACTAGGATAAATTGATACTTTGTCTTCAATTTATTTTCTACAATTTTTTACACCCAAAAGATGTTGTTGGTTGGTTTGCAAAAAAAATAGCTGCTTAGTTGCATTAAATTGCATCATAAATTGGCAATATAAAATTACAGCCAATACAGCAGCATTGGATAGAAAACGAAAAGTCTGAACAAATTTGTTGTGTTGCAAAGGCATGTGTTGTATTTGTATGTTTACATGCGTGTTTGCTAAAATCTGGTTGAAATTTTAAAAAATGTTTTCAATTACTAAAGTGTTGCCATTATGAAAACATATAATTTGTTTAAGCATTGATTTCAAGCTTTTTGCGATAGGAACTATATTCTTACCCAGTAAACAATTTTAGCAAAAGGAGTTTAAATGTTTATAAAATATATTAAAACGGACTTTTAAACTTTTTCTTCGGACAATATTCTGCAACACCATAAATTCATTGCGACAATTTTATCTGCAAAACCAGCACTGCCACATTTTTACTGTTGAAAAAAATATTGAAAAAAATTTGCTAAATTGTGAATAAAGATTTATAAAACAAATCAATAAAAAAACTACTGCAGTCAATATCTTTTAACTACAATAGAACACATGCAAATTAGACGTATTTACACAAATAAATATATTAAATAAAACAATTGACGTAAAGCCGCTTTCTGTGTCAGAAATGAATTTTTTTTACAATATGGCTAGACTGTTTAAGTTTTTCAGGAAAAAAACTTTGTCCAGATTTATACATTTCATTCCATTTTTTTAAATTATCTTTTAAACTTGCAGCAAGTTTCATCAAGCGTGTTTAAACGAAGAAAATTTTAATTCCATCTCTTAGCAATGTTGACATACTTTCTCCAAATCGGATTGTTTTCGTTATAGATACAAAAATGTTACAATAAAGAGAATTGTTAATTGAGTTAACTCTTCTCAATTAACAATTCTCATTGATTCAACTTCACCGATATTGCTTGCAGTTGTAGTTTTCTTTAATTCAATAAAAGAGTTGTTCGTAAGAAAATATTTCTTCGTCTCTCTCGCACTAGAAGAGATGATGAACTATAAATAAACAAATTTGTGAGTGCGGCTTAACTTAACATCAGACTTAAAGTTTGCTAAAGAAAATATTCCAAAATTCTGAGACTAAAAATACGCAAAGGAAAAACATGGTTGTAATATGGTCACAATAAACATAATATGTTCTTTGTAACATTGTGAAATTGCACAGAACAAATTATAATTGTTTTCAAAAATACTTCAGTCACGATAAACACGTTTTTGTTGATATTTAATACAATTTGGTTGGTTTAACGTAAAAAAATTTAAACCACAACCAAAGTTTTATAACTTATTAAAAATAATATTTTATATTTAACTATAATCTATTTTTATTAATCAGAGTATAATTAAAAGCAAACAACACTGTGTTTACGCCCAAAAATATTTTGTTCTTGCTTTTGACAGAATGCTTTTCTATCAGTTAAGTAATTTTTTGTTGGCCTAAAATTGATATTCAGCCCAATTATGAATATTCTCACGAAATTTCTTTCCCATGAAAAAAATTTTCTCGAGAAAAGATTCCTCCAATTAAAAATTCCGTGCGAAAAAAAAATAATAAAAACGTGGCATCATTGTAATTTGAAGGGATTTTTTTTTTTTGTTTATTTTTATATATTTTTTATTTTGTTATTTATAATACCTACTGTTTTCCCCGGATTTTTTTCACTTTCCGTAGTCAATTAAAAGGGGAAAAATTTATAATGTGAGAAAAGGGGAAAGTGAAAAAACTCACACGGAATTTTTGTTTATAATTTGGCTAACTGTATTTTTTGTTAGAGAAAAAGATAAAAAAAATTATGTACAAACTAAACAATTAAAAATAATATACAATACATGAAAACAAATGAGAGGGTAAGAAAAACATTTCAAAAATAATATATGTATGTAACCATATAAATCTTTATTTTTCTGTTTTAAGCACAATCGTGGAACCATTTCAATAGACAAATAAATGCCTTTTTGTGAATTTATGTTTTTCAATAACTTTAGTGACAAATCAACAATAAATTAAACAATGAATAACTAAGTCTTTTATATTAGTAATTAATTGCACTTACAAGACTGTATTATAATTCAATTATATATCATGACATTTTCAACCATATTATGATGTTTTAATTTAACCATTCAATGTTTATATTTAAACATAAGTATTTTTAGATTTTACCATATTATTGTTATGCTATACAACAATATGGTTGCAAGAACAACTTTATTATTATTAAATGTAACAATACTATGATTTGTTAAAAACCATATAATACAACCATAATATGTTGCTATTGGATTATGGTTAGCACAACCATGTTTTTCCATGTGTGAAGATTGAGATAAACAAAAACCCAAGGAACAAAAAAGGTATGCGCTGAATATTAACAGTAAAGTGTTGCCGTGGCGGTCAAAATAAATACTTAATTAAATAATCGCAAGAGTTTTGTATATAAAAATAAAATAATTTTCCAGTGTAATGCTGTATCACTGAAACTTTAACCGATTTACATGACGCTATCATAGAAAATTTGCGAACTTGAACCATGAAAGACTTTTGCCCAAAGTATTATTGCATATGTAAGACACTTCATAAAATCTGTGGAACAGCCAATAAATTTCCGAATTCTCTTAAAGTTTAAATTTTACAAATAAGTAAAACCTTAAAAAAGATTTATGCTGCCGCAAGAAATTTTACAAAACTAAAAAGTCAATATTTTCAATGTCTCAAAAAAAAATTAAAAAAAATATTTGAAAATGTTGATTATCTTTTACAATGAAATTACATTCAAACAGAATGCGGCAAAAACGACTTTTACAACAAGAAATATATATTCAGCTCAACCAGCAACCAATAACCAAACTGAATGACTGTCTAGAAGATGATCAACCGACATCCAGACAAATAGATTGCAATTGCAACCACATGACACATGCTGTACCAAACGAAAAATGCATTACAAGCAACATGATTTTGTGGTTAAAGGAAAAGCACAAAAAAAAAACACAAAAAGAGACGTGTGTCTAGAAAAAATAGCAACAAGCCACAGAAACAACTGCAACAATTTAAAGTGATGGTGTTGTATTTTATACAAAGACCACAATATAGATTTTTGTATTTTTCTCTTTTTTGTTTTTGCTAAGGTGTAAATTAAAAAAAAAGAAGTACTTAAGCCCTGAGTAAAAATAATAATAATAATAAAAGAAGTGACTTATGGAAAATAAAACAAAATAAACATGAACTGGCTTGATATACGAACATAATTATAGTACTTTCCATCGTACAGGTATTTAAAACAACATTTTCCAATATCACGATGATGCTTTATTAACTCTAATTTGTGTTAAATAATGAAGCACAAACAGAATATTGGTGTGTTACGTTTACAATTATTTTTTTTTTTTTGCGTTTTCATGCAATACACAAGAATTTTTGCTACAACAAATATTTCTTAAGTGTTGTTGCCAAACGATCATACGTGATCTGATCCTTACAGCTAAGGCAAGCGACTATAAACTTTTAAATAGGTTTATTTATTTAAGTATTCATGCTTAGTAGCTGTAGTCAACAGCTGCAAAAGTGTTAATTACTTCAATGAGGGAATAAGACCTTGCAGCAAATAGTTATAAACGCAGCATGCAGCCAATAAATGCCTGCTGCCAATTGTTGGTTTTTTGCTGTTGTTAACAGGGGCAAAAAAATAAAACAACATTCAATGGATATGTGTTGTATAAAAACTCAAGCAAATAGCATTTTTTGTGTCTATGTTTGCTTGTAATTTTTGCTCAATTAACACGCCTCATCAGTTTTGAAGACAGTAGTGGCAGTTGCACTGTTTAAACTTGGCTTTTATATGTAAAAGTTTTTGCTATAACAATTTGCTGTGAAATAAACAAAGAATTCCTGCTGTTTTGTTGTTTATATAAATGAAGTTTAATCACTGACATGTTGGCTGCTACTATCCGTGTTTATTTCATTCTTGTTATTTTTTTTTTTTTTTCATCATTTTTAATTTTTTAATTTTCCAATATGACATACCATGTTTGTGTGCATGTCTTTTGTAACATAACTTTAAGACATATCAAAGACATATTTAAAAGCAAAAAATTAAGTAAGAAAACTTGATGCAGAGAATACATTTTTTACTGTTTAATAGGACTTTGATTTATATTAAAATACTTCCTGCTTAATCCCTACAGGCGCAGGAGAGTATTTATGTAGATTGGACAGTTTTTATCTAGAGTGATGAACAGTGGAAAATAATTGTAATTTTTATAGCGGTAGACAAAAATATTAAACAAGTTTTATTGGTTTTAGAAAAGAATAAAAATGTTTTTAAATAGTATTAAAGCTGTAAAATAATTTAAAATCAAATATTAATTTATTTTTTAATATATTGTTCACTCAGAAAAATATTCAAAATTAAGACTCAAATTATTATGTTTCCAATAGGACACAGCCTCTTTTTGTTTTTTAGCCTATTTCAATCATCAATCATAAAAAAGAACTTTTTTACATCTGCTTTGGTTTTTACGATTTTTTACAAATAACTTGTGTAAAATATTTTATAGCTTTTGATCTGAAGAATATTTAAATCGTGCTTTATTTTCGAGCCGACAGGTTTCTTTCATTATCAGTTAGAATCATATTTTGCGGATCGACGAGGGGGTTTGTGTCAATTTAGCAACGTCGACTCGCCATTGATCTCTAGAATTCGGCTTATCACACAGCATGATGACAATTTTGTCTTTGTGCAATAAAGGTGCTGATGACAGTTCTGATGATTGACAGTTCTGAACTTCACGGCCATGTGAAAAGGTCTCTACGAACCTTTTTTTGTAAATCATGTTTTTTTTTCATAGAAAAAATTTTTTTAATTTTTTTTTTTTTGCTTGAACTTTCTTAAGACTAATAACTGGTTTATTGCTAGTAGTATTAAATTTGAATATTGTGCCTTTCCTTGAAAGCAATAAAGTTCATGTCTTCGAATTTTTCTTAGACTTTTTTGTTTTTATCATCATCCCTAATGTCTTTGAGTTTAGGGCTTTGTGTTCAGAACAAGTAAATTATGTGTTAAAACAAAAACAAAATTTTTAATGATGCCCAAAAACATGCATTTATTAGTGAAATTCAGTACAAGGTCCATACACGTCCGCGTACTATTCTCACTAAAACGTCAGTAGCTCCTAAAGTAATGACCCGATCGGTTTGATTTTTTTCCAAAAGATGCGCAACAAAATACTCTTGGAAATACGAAATACTCCTACTCGGCTGTAGTGGCTGAAGTAGGAGTAATTTCAGTTTGAAAGGCAAAAAGGTCACTAGTTAGCTTCTCACTCATCGGAGGGTTAAACGTTACGGCTTCTCAGTTTGGGCCCTACAGAATATCCAAACGGAATTTAGTGAAAATCATATTTTCAGACACGTTCGGTGCGCGTCATGGCATGCATGAAGAGTAAAAGTTTTATGCGAATTTTAGAGTGATGACATCTGTAAATACTTTTTAAAAAAATATTAATCGTAACATTATTTCATTTAAGATGGCGCACAGTGTTTTAATTCCATATAACGATATGACAAAAAATAGAAGGAGTTGTCTTAAAATGTTGTTATCTGGTATACTACTATAAAATACCTTAATTAGAAAAATTCAATTTACTTTAAAAAAAAACCGGACAATGGACGTCTACCGCCCACGTATGATAAAAACTATATTTTAAATATTGGTAACATAACTGCAAGAAGGTCGTAAAAAACCGTAGATGTTTTACATTAAATGGTAGTAACATATTTGGTAGTTTTTATTGTGATTGAAATAAGGATCCTAAGTCCTGCTTCAGTATATAGAGTTAAGACTTTCTCAACAGATACCATCTTCCCTACTGTAGCGTTCGTAAATTTTTGTGCAGCTTTAGTTATAGCACTATTCGAAGTTGATGCAATGAGTTCATCAACTCGCCTCCTTTTTGTCCGTTGTGATGCTTTCTTATGGGTTACATAAGGTCGGCCGGCCTCTACTACTGCTTGTACTTGGAACCTAGTGCGAGCAGAACTTTTGGTATTGTATAACAAAAAATACAAAAACAAATAAACAACTAAATATAACCCACAATGCAAACTTCTTGATTCAATATTTCATTGCCTAACCAGTTGCTCATCTCAGCTTCAAACCTACTTCTCATACGCTAGTGTTTGGACCATTACGGCTGAACTTTAAAACTGTCTAATTCAATTTCTGCACAGTAGTACTCAACAATAATCTCTGCCAACGATTTTCCACGAATTATGATATTAAAAGTATCACAGTAATTATTTATTCATAGGTGCAGCTGAAATTTATATATAATATAATGTAATATATACTTGCAGGAACAATATATGTACATAAATATTGAGGAAAGTATTTTTTAATATTTTTTAACTCACTATAAAAGTCCCGGCTTTATGTTACAAATGTATTTTTGCTAACCGTACTATGCATATCACCAATAATCATGAGTAGTGAATTTTAAAGCAGATATTAGGGTTGTATTTTTATCAAAACGGTTAACAAAAAATATTATTTTTGGTTTCTAAATTGACACGCAAAATGGCTTCGATATTCTAAATTATAATTTCGAGTTGCAATTCATATTTTTCAAATGATCTAATCAAAGTGTGTTCTCTTAAAATTTCTCTTAAAATATGACCATTTTTGGCCAAATTCGTAACAGTGTGTGGCGGGCGCACCATATCATACAGCAAATCAAACAGTTGATTTAGAGAGCATTAAGTGTAGTTGTTCTGAGTTGCTTCATAAAAGGTTTCTTTGAACCTTAGCTATTGCATACATTCGATGTGGTCAAATTTTTGTTAATGCTTTGAGTAATTTTTTGTGCTTTTATAAGTATGTATTTATAATAAAATTTACATATATTTAACTAACTGCTAACTGTAGGTTATATATCAAATCAATATAATTTTATGTGACCAAGTTTTTTTTTTTTCGATAAAATTCTTCTTGTATTATTGCTGTCACTGTCTTTTCATTTTAGATTCAAACATTTTTTATTTTGTTGTTAAACTTTTATCTTTTATGAATAAATCGCAACAAATTCCAAGAAACAAAACAAGAACCCAAATACCACCATATTTAACTTGAACATTTATTTAAAGGCATTTAAATAAAATGAAAACAAACATATTTTAGGAAATAAAACACCAGTGGCAATTTAAAACTTACTTAAATCAAAATAAACAAATTTATAAATTGTATGTGGTCTGTGTGTCAAGTCTTATCGAAACGATTCATCTTTTTATTTACGAGTAAATCATCTTAAGAGCTCCAACAAGAAACAATAAACAAAAAATGTTATTTCTTTCTTTATCGAAAAAAGGGAACATTTCATTGTTGTTTTCATGGCTGTTTTTGTTTTTTTTTTCTTTTCTTTCTTTTAACAAACAATAATTTTTAAAAGCAATAAAAAATCTCATAAATTGTACTTTTAATTTTGTATTGAATTTGAAGTTGCAAAATGAACCATTCAAATAAAATTTACAATATATTTTATTTAAAAAAAAAATGATGATTGTGGTGAATTTAATAATAAACAGACCATTAACAGATAATTCAGTCAAAAATAATAGATTCTGTTAAATTCCAATTTTTTTTTTTTTTTTTTTTTGTTCTTATTATTAATCTGTTGTTGAGAACTGAACATTTTTCTATTGACTTGATTTGTTGTCTCTTTTTTTTGGAAATTATATTTGATTTCTTTTTGTAGATTTTATTGTTTATACAGGGTCATTTGTTCTGCTATGTGGCTTTTCAGTTTCATCGGCTTGTTCAACATGAACTGGCAATCTCAAGCGTTATATCTGAACCACTTTTTTAAAATAGTGTAAGCCATATAAATCCATGTTAACATATCTGTAGAAACTCTTCTTTTACTTCATCAAACTTGGTCCGCGAAAAGTTGGGAAGTAGCAAGAAAAAAGCAGCACAGTTTCAATATCGTTCCTATTCTGTACATTTATTTGTAAACTATAGTCCCCTGTCAGAACACCCATCAATTTGTTAACCTCCCACATGCTCAACTTTAGAAGAGCTTCATTTTCTTCATTGTATGTGCGGCCTTTTACTCTTTATTTTCAACAGAAACACAAACTATAGGCAAAAGTAGACAAATTCAAAAATTTAATAAAATCTTTACCTACAATAGGCACAGATCCATGATTCTGATAACTGATACATAACCGATACCTTTACTGCGCAGGGCATGAATATTTTTAATACATTCCTTAATTTTGTGATGTTATACTGGCTTAGCGAGACGATTACACATGGAGTCATCCAAAACCACAGAAAGGAATAAAAAAATATCAAGCTAATAAAAACTTGCTTGCTATCGAATCTACTAAATAAGAAAAGCCAAAGCCGTTCAAAAGAAATTTGGTTACAAACTGAACTGAAAACAAGTAGGAGTGCTATATTCGGATATGACGTTGGCTCTTAATGGGTTAAGCATTTTTCAATAAAATTAGTATTTCCTTAAAGATCTATTCAAAAGCTTTAAAATGATACTTATATTGATATTTACAAAAAAATTGATTATTTCAAAGCCCCGTAACTCGGAAAATATGGGCGAGCGCCAATTTTTTCACTTGATGTTGTTTTCTTATTTTTTAATTCTCTATCGACGCATATATTTATTGTTTTGATTGAAGTTACTTTATTGTTCCAAATGACACGGAAAAATTAGGGGTAGGCGTGGTGTTTTGCCTGCTGCCTCAAAGGACATGGACCGATCACGCTGATTTTCAATATCACCTCTTTTGATACTATATCTGAACAACTGACATATTGTTTTTTACATATTTATTTTTACTTACACGTATGAACAGACGGACATCGCTCAATTTTTTAAATGAGCACCATTTATCTTCATATTGTTACAAAACGTGTTATAATTCAAAAAAAAACCTCGACATGTTAAGAAAACAAAAGCTAAACAGACGCAATGTATGAGTTGGTGGAGGCGCCTGACTATTATAAGAAAATTGTTCTCCAAACTTTTTAATGAGGAAAGAAACAATTGTGGCTGATTGTTGCTGAGTTGATTAAAAAGGGCCTGGTTATTAAAACTGCAGGCCATGAGTTCGAATCCCGCCTTTAATTGAACTTTGCTCATGTTTTCCAAACAAGACATCAAATAGTTTGAGTATCAGTGTACAAAAGTGCATGTTTAGTTCAGAAACTTTTAACAAATGAAGCCAGAAAAAAAGAGTAAGAAATAGAAGAAGAAGATATAAGGAAACGCCATTATTTCAAATTTAAAGCTGAAAACACAGCTCATTAAAAAGAATGCTCTCGTGGGCTTAGAACAGCTTTTTTACCTGTATTATGTAAAATAAGTGCACAATTTTGTAAAAGCAAAACATTTTTGTCAAATTTGACCAAAAAAAAAAACAAATATTGATTCATTTTCATGTAAAAGAATTTTTTAGTTTGCATCCATCGCTTAAAAAAACACCTTGTAGATAGATTAATTTTACTATGAAAGTGTGTTTTTTTTAGATTTGTTGGGTTTAAATTTCTATTCATATTCATCTTAAAACTTGACCACAATCAAGTTTTATATAGAAATTTATTGCCGAAATAGAAAATGCCTTTTTATTTCTTAATGCAACGTAAACTTTTTCTTTTTGTTGTCCTAAGATTTAAAAAGACAAATTTATTTGTGGATTTTTTTACTTAACAAAATATATTTTGGTTTGTATTAACTTTAATGGAATTGAAATTGATTGAATTTTGTGTACAATGTTGCTTAAAATGCTAAAAGAAATGTTTTAAGAAGATGGGAGAAGAAGAAGAAGTATTGAATTAAAGTTTTAACTAGATTAAAATTTTCTGCTGACATCAGCAAATTCTAATTTGTGTCAAAAGATTATTATTTAACAATAAATTGATTTAAATAATAAATTGAATATTTTCACTTAAAAAATACATTTTGTTTTTTTTTTGCAGACCTATAAATTATGAGCAAGTGAAAGCATTGATTTGCATTAACTTATTTTAATTAAAAACTTGTAAAGCAGTTATCTGCTGCTTTAGAAAGTCTTTATTATATTTCCTATGTTAAGGAAATCACTTGAACTTTATTTATTTAATACTAATTAATTTTGATTTCAAAACTCTAAAGTTACTTATAGCTAAATGAGTTAAACAATTTTCCTTTACTTCCCTCATAAAATCTGATTAGTTGATTCTAAAGTACTGAATTACTTTAACATCTTTGTGATATCTTTATAAATGCCCTCCTTTCAAGAGGTTTCGTTTGTTCAAATTAACTTAATAATATTAAATTTAAAGTAATGACACTTAAAATATTCTCTAAAAGAATTTAAAAGAAAAAAAAAAAAAATACAGCAAAAATTAAGAGAAGAAACAGAGCCGCTTTTAATACTTAACAACAACTTAAGTGGCCACTTGAGTAACGAATTGCGTTTGTTTTCAAATTTAAAGAGCCAGCTACACACATCAGGAATGGAGAATAATGTTTTTCTAAAATGTTCATTTAAAAAGAATATTTATTTTATAAAGCTATTACTAATCCAACATTTTGGAAGCCATCGATATATCTCCATTGTTCTGATCTAGACAAATATTTTATGAATCATATCCAATAGTTTTAAATAGCGATGTTGGAAAACACTGAAATAGTTCTTATTTCCAAGATATCGAAACGTTCTTATTTTCAGTACATTTAATTACATTCTATCAAAACACTATTTAAAGTTGAAGTATTAGTGCTAATTTTTTTTTCATATAATTGTTGTTGTTGTTGTAGTTGCGATAGCTACTCTATCAGTCTTTAAGAAGATAAAAATATTTTTGGTTGCGTTGTACCATTGCATTCATAATTATCTGCAATTAAAGAAAACTTAAATAAAATGTATTTTGTATTCATTAACTTTAGTTTTAAAAAGCTTATTGCACCCGGCGTTGTCTGGTTGGAGTTTTAGGGCCTCCCTAGACACTGCAAAATATATAACTGCCTTGTTAACCATATTTTGTAATTAAAAGAGTAATTACGGAGATAACACATTACTAATCTCAGAAGAGGAGTACCTATCAGATCAAAGCTCTCAATTCTGTGACTAAAGGTACGCAAATACAGAGTTCGATTGGATTTAAAGGTTTAAAAATAGTATCGATTTTTTTAATTTTTAAATTATATTAAAGTTCTATCATCAAAAGTCTTAAAACTTGGTATCTGCATTGCTGCGTTCTTTCATTTTACCTCAAATTTTAAAGGAATTTTATTCTCCAACTCAAAAAACTGTTGAATAATTCACACAATTGTCTGTTACCCACCTAAATAATATTTCAAGTTTAGAATGACCCTTGTATTTTTTGACCAATTGTATTTGTTGACCGCAGATAATAAAGTCTTCTTAAATAATTCCATATTTTAATTTCCGTCTAAGTTATATAACCCGAATATGACTTTTTTCGTTCTAGAGGCGTCACAGTTACTCTTCCTCTGAAAATATGGAAAAAGCAGTTATTTAAAAATAGCTTGTCTTAAATCCAAGAATGTCGTGCAATAGAGTTATAAAAAAAGTATTCATATATGTGTCGATATTTTATGAATAAAAAGCTCTTGATTTAGAGACCAAACTACCCTTTTGATTTTTATGTTAAAAAATTTGCAACAAAATATGCTAAAATCATTTAACCGTGGTAGTTCGCACTATAGACCTTATTAATTTCATGCCAGTATTACCACTTTTGCGTTTTTGAGGCTAAATTCTAATTTTACACCGTAGAATTTTGAAAATTTTTATTAGACAATATTTGGCTACTCACAAACAATTATTAGTATTTAAGACATTTAAAGGATTAACCGTGAAATTATTGAAGTCTATGGTTCGAACTTTCTGTTAGCATTTTTTATGTAAACGCAAAGTAAAACGCCTGTTTGGTAAAAAATTATCAATCACTTCATAGAAATTAAAAGCAGCTAAAAACTCAATTAAAATAAAGTGATTACCGTAAATGGGCTTGGTCCGTTGTTTGGAAATACCTAATTTTACCCTGAGGATAAATGTCTACCCGTGTTTCAAATTTCATTAAAATCGGTTCACTATTTTAGCCACAATTGACTCACACACAAACAAATAAACAAACAAACTAACAAAAAGGAATATAATATGTATTAAAGTTTTGAAAAAATTTAATGGCGGCAGTGTTGGCACAGAGGCACAAATTTTGGACTTATCCCCTTTAACCTTTAAATCAAAGGTTGCCATTTAAGGACCACTACCTGCCATGTTTTCACCTCATGCTAAAGGGAATAGTTTATGCACTGCCAAGCAACTACACACTGAATGCATAGTACTTATTTGCACAAATTAGAGGTTTCTTTTTTCTGCGGCTACTAGATCCTGAAGAATTAATTTTGGGATTTGTAAGTTTTTTCTTTTCAAGTTTAATTCTTCAGATCTAAAGTTTTTTTCTTAAGGTTTTAACATGTTTGCAATTGGCTCGATAGCGGACTAACAAACTTCTAAAGCTTTCAGCTGGACGAAACAATGCAAGGTCTCTGCAAGGCTCTATACACAATTTGACACCAAAAATAAACCTAAAATATAGTTATGGGTCACGGCAACAATTTACAATGACTTTAACTGCCAGGCCGAACGGCAAAACACACTGGGAGCTTTATGCATACGGCTGTAATTGTTTATTTTTAGTCATACTTCAATTACACAGAATCAATATAATGTTTGTTAATAATATGTTTTGATTATATTATAATATTATTTACAGATAGTTATAAAAACTGCCTAGTAGTTGGAATTCCAACGAAAACATTTTGAATAAAAAGAAAACCATGTTGCACTTTTTGTGTGTAAAAACCATTTAATAACCAAATGTTAACAAAAACTTGTTTAGCAAAACTTAAGTATGATTGTAATTAAATGCAATATTTTTACCGCAAGCATATATATTGTTACAGCGACCATAATATGTTTTTTCGGGACTGTGCCACAAACATGTTTTTTCTCTGTTTCGTATTGGAAAAAAACTATAAACTAATAGTTGGTGCCACAAGGCGCAGATAAAACGAAATAAACAAATATCAACTTCGGATTATGACTTTGATAATAAAATTGAATTAAAACTGTTACTTTATTGGTTGCGCCTGTTAAACGAAAGTTGAATTGATGTTATTTCCTAATTTAAAAAACCTACTTAAACAAAAGTAAAGATATGTTGCCACTAAAAGCTTTCACGAACATCAGTTTCCCGTCTCTGCTTGAAATACACTTCATTGAACGAATAAGATGTATTTGAATGTAATCACATGTTTAGTTTTACAAGTTCACAGGGTCACACGGTCTTTGTCAGGAGAAAAAGTGTTTTAAGTGCACAAGAACACAAACATTAATATATGTATGTTTCTTTTTTTAGTATGAGTAAGTATAATCATATATAAACGTATAGTTATACAATAAACAGAAGTAGATTTTTTAATATTCGCAGCATTTCCTCAATTTAAAGGGAAGTAGATTTTCTAATTTCATTTATGTCATGAACGAAAGAGAAATGTAAATTTCATGTATTAATAATAAAAAAAGTGGCCCAATTCAATGTTAGTTAGTGTTAGTGTTTACATTTTTTTTTTATAATAAAAATTATTTATTCATGAGTTGAGAGTATGTGGAAAAGTTTAAAATATTCGGTTTTAGGAAATTTGCAATTCATGTTGCACATACATCTTTTAAGTTGTGACATGTGCCAATATGTTTTACTAACAACGTTTGTTTTTTAATAACTTTAAAGTATTTTTTTCTAACCTCTTCGGTCCTTGGGGAAATATATATTTATTTTTTCAAAATATAAAAGTATAAGAAATCCTTCTTGTGTTTTCTTTTGAAAAGGGTTTAAAATGAATAATTTCTTAAAATTGACACATACAAATACACTTAAGTGTGTGATTCAAGAGAAATGGTGAAACCCAGAATAGGAAAAACGTAAGATATTTTCCTTGGGATAAATATTTTTTTCTATTGTATAAATATTGATTTAGGGAGATTCTGTAGATTTTTTACCAAAAAGGGTAACGCAAAAAAAACTCTATTAAATAACTAATAACATGGAGTTATTGGCCACTATTAAAAGATAAGTTTCATTGTTAGAACCAAAATTTCTGCCAATTGAATGATTCGTTTTTATAAAAAATTATGTAACAAAAATTGTGAGTAAACCAGCTTAACCTAAAACTCGTTTCTGACTTTCTGACGGTTAAGCTAAAAAGTCCAATTAAAACAATCGAACTAAATATATTTAATCTAAGTAGAAATATATATGAGAGAGACATTTTTTGACAACTACTATTTACTACATATACATGATGTCCGTCGGGAAGGTGTACTAGCTTGTTTTGTTTGGTAAACATTAGTCTTAATACATTTCATATTTGGCAGTCGTGAAAATACGTGGCATAATTTTTTATGAAACAAGTAAGAGTGCTATATTTGTCTATGCCGACTCTTATACACTCTTCACCATCTACACGCAAAGAAAAAATATGGTTGAGGTAACCATAATCTAAGAGCAACATATTATGGTTGCATTATATGGTTGCAAACAAAACATAGTATTGTTACATTTGCAACCATATTGTTGTTGTTCAAATATTAGCATTATATGGTTGAAATTTTCCAGATATTAAAGACTTAGTTTTTATTGTTTTATTCATTTACGATTTGTCATAAAAATTATTTAGAAAGATAAATTCATAGTAACGCTTAGATCATAAGCTACAAGAAACAGCTATATATAAATATAGTTTAAATAAATGATTTCACAATTGTGTTTCAAACACAAAAATAAAATGTATATGCTTACAATACATACATACATATATATTTATTTCACCTTTTTTTAATTTTTTGGTTCCCTTTTTATTTCCTTTTATATTTCGCTGTTTTTTTAATTATTTATTTTGTACATAAATTTTATTTTTTTTCACTTTCTCTATCAATAAAAAACAATTTCAAATTTTAGCTACCAGAAAAATTACTGAACTGTCAAGAACTTGACAAACATTATTCTGTTGCTTTAAACCATACTTCGATTAATAATAATATATTATGGTTAAATATTTTATATTATTTTTAAAAAGTTATAAAACTTTGGTTGTGGTTGAAATTTTTTTAAGTTAAAACCAACCATGCTGCTTTTTTTGTGTACAGTAGCCATATAATCGTTCAAATTTAACAAAAAATGTTTATCGTGACTAAAGTTTTTGTGAAAATAACTATAATTTGTTCTCCGCAACTGTACATTGTTACAAAGAACATAATATGGTTATTGTGACCATATCACAACCATGTTTTTTTCTGCGTGTATGTTAATCTATATGACAGAGAATTAAAAAAAAAAATTTGGTACTGAATACATATAATTTTACATAAAAATGACATCAGCTCTTAATGGGTTAAGCATTATTAAAAAATTTTAGTAATTGTTTAAAGATCTCTTCAAAAGCTTTAAAATGATATCCATATTGATATTTAAAAAAATTTTAAAATTTCAGAGCCCTGTAACTCGGAAAATATGGGCTAGTGCCAATTTTTTTACCTAATATTTTTTTCTTCATTTTTTGAATTCGCTAGCGCCCCATATATTTTTTTTTTGATTGGAGTTACTTTATTGTTCCAAATGACATGAAAAAGAAAGAACATGGACCGATCATGCTAATTTCCAAAAGCACATTTTTCGACACTATATCTGCAGCGTTGCCAAAATGATGATTTTATCATATTTTTGATGATTTTTGAACCAAAATATGATTTGATGATTTTTTTTCTTAAATTATGATTTCTAATTAATAAAAACTATGATTTTTGTATTTCAAATGTGTAGTACTTTCATTGTAATTTAACTACATAGTGAAGATAAGTTTTGTATCAGCTTGTAAACAAAACAAAATTTTTCAAAGCTCATTCTGTCAAATACATAGAATGTATTAGAAACTGCAACGCCTTTACTTAAAATTTTTAGTCAATTTTATACAAACAGAATATGTGAAAATGAGTCACAATAACGACCTTGACTTTGAAAACAAAAATCTATTTCTACACAACGATAAAGTCTATCTGGGTGTTTTTGTTAAACAAAAAATTTCTAGCTCAAAGCTCACTGCAAATGAAAAAAATGAATTTATTGAAAATTGTCTGGCATTTTACATTGAGTTATGTAAACAAGTATTAAAATTATTTGATTTTAACGATACGCTTTTAAAAGAGCTCTTGATCCTTTGAAAATTATAAATTGAAAAATTAAGTCTCTGACAGGCTTAATATACACAACGAATTTAGAGAACTCCGCTTTTTAAAATTCAGTGATCATTTTACAACTCTAGATAATTTTAGCAGTGAGGAATTTTGGTCAAAAGTTTCAAAAATAACTCGTACTGACAACATTCCAGCTTTTCCGGTGTTGTCAAAATTTGTTCAAAACTTAATAAGTCTTCCTATTTCTTCAGCAAATGTCGAACAAATATACTCAACGGCCAATTTAAACAAAACTTAATATAGAAAAAGTTTAGACAACAGCACTCTCGAATAAGAAACTGTTTCTGCTATAATTTAAAAATTAACCAAGATATCATTAAAAATATGAAACCCTATATATATTAGAGTAATAGTTCTTCATAAAACTTCGTACACTCTTAACAATAATAATTTAAATATATACAATGTATGTTAATATATGTATTTTAATTATAATTTAAAAAAAATTTTGTATTGAAAAAATGATGATTTTTTTCCGTAAAATATGACTTTTTTTTCTACATATGATGATTTTCTTTTCAAAGCTTCTGGCAACGCTGTATATCTGATCGATTTATATATTTAATCAGTCACCTTTGCATTTATTAAAAGTCACAGTGCAATTATGTCAGAAGGAATCATTGGAATTTACTTCTTTGAAAATTAAAACCAAGTAATGGTAAATGTGAATGGTGATCAATATCGTGATATGATTGAAAACTTTCTAACGCCACAACTGCATGCTTTGGGCTTGATTAACATGTGTTATCAACAAGACGGTGCCACATCGCATACAGCCAGGATTACAATGGAATTGTTGCGAGTAGAATATCTTCAGGGCGGACCATCTGTATAAAGCACAAAATGTGATTGTTTGTATATTTGTTGGAAAGCTATAGCTGTGGACCCATCTTTGTAGAATTTTTAGAGTTTGTTATCAGATATACGGAAGAGCACATATTTTTTTGTTGATATTTTACATGGGCGTGGCACTTCCCATACAAAGTAAATATTTATCGCCGTGTTACTTGGTAACTGTAATAGGTATCGCCTAAAACATTATGTCTCTTATTAAGATGCCCAATGCGAAAAACTGGCTGGATTGGAATAATACGCCTGGTACCTCTCGGACCGTCATAATCTTCGTTTATCTAGAGAATTATAACATGTAGAGCCTTCAACTTTGTATTTGAGACTTTATTGTTAATATCTATAGTGTAGCTAAATACTGGCAAGATTGAAACTATGGGCGTGGTACCTCTAATACTCGTACAAGGTATTAGATCGTTGTAATTTACCTAGGGCATTGTAAGGGGAAGGGTCTTACAAACTCGGCTGGTTTAAAAGAGTAGTCATGGTATGATTATTCCAATTGGAGATACGAAGCTCACCGGAAATTGGTAGAGTGTATTATATTGTTCCTCAAGTATTTTTTACTTCTATTGAATTAAATTAAGTGCTTTCGCTTTAATCATTTGCAGAACATCTTACAACACTTTTGTTTAGCAGATAATAAAATCCTAAAACACTTAAAATAAATCATGAAATATCATTATAATATTTATTTCATTGACTTTAGTAGACAATTTTATGAAGTGTTAAGCATTATTATTTATACAAAACTAAATTGAAGTGATTATGTTTCTTTAAATGCATTTTAATCTTCATATAATGGATGATTATTCTTAAGAGATGCTCTTTATAAGCAATTTAATATTCTCATAAAAATCAATTAAGTGATTGTTATGAAACGTTTCAAATCATTATGATTTTCTTCAATGTGTTTAAAGTAATTCATTTGGAAATTATTATTCTGTGAAAGAAATTGAATTGAAAAGAAAACACATACACATTCTCGTTTTATACAAAATAGTGATTGGATAGAAAACAAATAAATAAATTGAAAACATACTGCTTTTGTAAAATCATTTTTTTTTTGTTTGTTATATTCTGATGAAGATTTTTTAAATATTGCTTTGTGGGATATCCCTTTTATTTACTGCATTTTAAAATAAATATCTTGGTGCTAACAGATTCAAATAGAATTATGTGATGCTGTAAAATAGTAAAAAAAATTTAGTTCCTTTTCACTTTCAAAAAAATAAGATCAAACATCTCAACCTAATGATCTTAAGTAGTGTCAAGGAAATTCTTTATGATTAGTGTGGCTTCGATGCAGTTGGGTGTGTGAGTACTGGCGTAACAATATTTAAAAATCGATAGGTTTAAGCAAGTGTTGAAATCAATATTGAAGAAATTTGAAATTTTTTATAGATTTTTAAATGAATAGCATTTTTCGACCTAGTAATAAATTTTTAGTCCTAAGTTTTCATTTTTAAGATACATAAAATGAAATGGGCACTATGCCCACTTATACGGCATTTACACTATGCAATTTTTCATGAAACTGGTATGAAATTTTTGTTTGTTTGTGAAGCAGGAGCAGTAAGCAATATGGTATTGCTTGAGTTTTGAAGGGATTTTACTGTTGCTAATGTTTTCTTTTAGATAACGCGTAACGCTGTAACTTAAATAAAAAATTAAGAAAAAAATGCCTGCAAAAATTGCATAGTGTAAATATGGAGTTACTTAAAAATATTTCAAATAATTATAAAATTTTATAAGCAACCTTTTTTAGGAAAACTCACTCGGGGTGATTTGAGGAGAAGAAGAAAATAATAGTAACTTACAGTGCCTCTATCCAATTGTAGAAAACATACGCAAGAGTTTTTTTGAGGATCTGATAGGCTTAATAATAGTTGGTATGGAGTATCTTCTTTTGCCATCAACTCTGAGCATCGAATACCTCTAGGGTTTTTTATACCCTTTACCACAGGTGGAAAATTGGTATCATTTAGTTTGTCATACCATGTTTAATTTCTACAATGTTCATTTCCGATCCCATCAGGGATATATATTTTAAGTTCTAAGGCATAGCTAAGTCGCATGAGCGATGTCCGTTTATCCGCATTGTTCGGGCTGTAATGTACTTTGTCAAGGCACTAGAGGAGCTAGAAAAATGTAAATACTCCAATCGATCAGACGTTATTAGAAATTATGGTATTGAAAATCAACAAGATCGGTCCATGTCCTTCGTGTCAGCGGGAAAAACAAAACGCCTGCCTCTTATCTTTCCACATCATTTGGAACATACATTATTTAGTTAAGTAACTCCGAAAAAATTTTAGAAAAAAACCTCATGTGAATAAATTTGCAATCGCCCATATTTTCCAAATTATAGGCTTCTAAACTTTTCACAGAAAAGTACTATTGTGCACCATATTTTTTAAGATATCAATTTTGGTATCATTCAAAAGCTTTTGAAGAGGCCTTGAACATCCGATTTCATTTTAATATAAAATTATATATCGTAAATTATTTTCTTAATTTTTCATTATCTGTCATTCCAATATTTGTTTCTTTGATTTGATTGATACTAAGATATGGCAGAGAGTATATAAGATTGGTATAGACGAATATAGCACTCTTACTTGTTTACTTTTGCTATTGATTAGTTTGCCTTAAAACTTTACTTTTGCTATTTTAAAATTCAAACATTTTTGTTGAAGTTAACTATTCGGTGAACAGTTTTCAGTAAAAAATGTTCGGTAAAATTAATTATTTTTTTAACTTCAGTAATTTCATTGCACACAAAAAAGAAAAAATTACTGAAATAAAAATACTTACAAAAAGTAGAAAAGAAAAGTATTTGTTAAAGACTTAATGCCATATTCATAAAAAATAAAATAAATTTGAAATGTGTTTTAGGACAAACGTTTCATCCAATTTTGTCCTAAAATATATTTCAAATCTATTTTGATTTTCTATACGGCAGTTAATTGGTAAATATTATTACAATATTAAACAAAATACCATTTAATAGAAAAAGCTGTTAAAAAAAAATTAACTTTATCGCTGAAACCATTTTTCAAGAAAATTTAATTACTTCAAGCAACTTTTAGTTCACAATTAGTACAATTTCAATTAAATTTCAACAAAATCACAGATGTGCTGTTTTTCTTTCGAAAAACTTTAAAACAATTAAATCGCTTTCAAGATAATTATAAAGCAAGTCAAGCAAAAACGTTATAATTATAGCTTAAGTGCAAGAAACAACGACCAACAAGTGCGAGAAAAGAAAATTTAGCAATCAAAAACAAGGCGTTAATCTATAAATTTTCATTTCCTTATTTTTAACTCCTCCCTACATCAAGCTCTTTCTTTGTACTCTTGTTATGGCAAAAAAGAAAACCATTACTGCTATGAAATTGTTATAATAAAAGCCTGTAATTTAGCATTGATTTGTAATTACAATTTTATTAAATGAATAGTTTTAGAATTAAGTGTATTTTTTTCATTGCTAAATATATACATTCACTCTTTTTTGTGTTCTTTCTAGGGAAACGATTAAATCAAAAATTGTTGTTGCTGTTTCTGGGTTTTCTAGCAAATTATTTAACTGTGAAATTGTTCATTTGTTGGTGCAAAACAAATAAAAAATATAATAAAAAAAATAAAAACAATTTTTAATCTTTTAATGAATTAAAGTTTAAATACGATTTTTTTAGATTAAAAAGAAAAAGAATAATAAAAAAATAAAAAGCAGATGAGATATAAAATGTAAAGTACGATGCTAATTAAACAGTCCACTAGTTGAGACATCTAGAGAGAATTGATTTAATGATAAGTCAATTCTGCTCCAGTTGCGAGAGGAAGCATAAGCAGAATATCACTTAAGGTCAGGATTCACTATCATACTCAGTCGTATGATCTGTCAAAAATTTCATGTGTGCTCAAAATGTATAATAGTGTGGACTAAAAGTGTATGTGTGTGACAGACTTTTTGACAGATCTGAACGATTTTATAATCTTTTGAAATAATTCATAAAATGTTTTTTCCATGAGATCAGGGTTGTTTTTTTTAAGATGATGAGGAGAAAAAAAAACAAAATATTAAAACTATATGTTTTTGCATCTTTTTTATATAATAGTGTGGCACCTACGACGCCATTTTGAAACGATTTTTAAAGTAAGACAGAATTCTGTCAGATTTTTGTGTGTTTGAATCGTACGATTGTATATAATAGTGAAACCTGGCCTTTATACAGACTTGCTGAAACCACATGTCTTCTACATAAATATTATTTTATTTAGACAGGAGAAACGGGATTATCAGACGCATAATAAAAGCCAGCCGTTTAAATTAATTAAGCGAGTTTTCTTGATAATTCCAATAAATTTCCTTATAAAGCATATTACTCCGTTCATCATTTCGTGCGAAATGTTGAAAAAGTCCATATAAAAAAATTACTGCGAAATAAATAACTGCTATCGCTAAATTAGCGCGTAAGACGCAACGCAGTCTGATGCATAGCTTTTGCGCTGGAATGTAATCCCTAAATAAGAGCGTCAACTTTGTGTCTTTTACAATAATGTTAAGTCATTTTATTTTATAAAACCCGCTGTATAAGAATAAAGAAGAGAAAAAACGATAGATTGCCTTCAAAATAACTAAATTGTCATTACTTTTCAACCATAAAGCCTGGTACTCTGTTCAAATTTGTGAAAATTGTTGAGCAACATTGATTATTTCATGTGGAATATTTGACATTTAAAGTGTGGTATCATTGTTTTAAAAACGTAAGTAAAAGACATACGATCAGCTGTTGTATGAAAAATTCCGCATGAAACAGCGTTGACGCCGTACTATTTAGGAATGTTTCATACACTTTGTATGCACATGACAAATTTTGACAGATATCTTGCACTTTACGTGCTAATTTAGGGATGGCAATAAGAAATAATGTTGCTGTAATAGTACTCTGTTTATTTGTGAAATAGTCAGGAAATGTTTTTTTGTTGGAAAACATTCCAACAAAAAAATGTTCCTGGTAACGTTTTTTTCAACTACGAAATAATATAAGCAGCACTTTTTTCGTATGAAATTCTTTGAAAACAATTTTTTTCAGACAGTTTGTTTTGATTCACTTTTTTGTGTTCAAAAAATTTATAAAATGAAAAATGAAAAAAGTGGACATTTAAAAAGGGAAAAAGACAAAAGTTGATTTATTGGCGCGTTTGCTCATTACTGCAATTAAAAAAACAAAAACATATCCATATTCATATGTATATATGCGATAAATTCAATAAGTTTGGATAAGGTGAATGAGTGTTTTCTTTTTTTTTTTTTTTGGCGTCAGTAAATTTTAATTTTTATCAGACAATGTGGATTTCTTGAAGGCGATAAAAACGATAATTATTTTCAAATTTTTCCAGCGAAATAATGCATGTTGCTCAACATTTTTCACAAAATTGAACAGAGTACTAGGCTCTATGCTTTATATAAAATTTAATGTTGCTAAAGTTGTATATGTGTCTGGCTTTATGTTTATCAACAGCCAAATGTTCCTGGCAACAATTTGTTTCCACATCTTAATAATAATATTAGCTCTATTATATTAAGTGAAATTGTAAACAGAAGCAATGTTGCCTACTTAAAGTTAATAAAAACCATAATCATCTTCTAAACCGCAATATGAAAACACTCGCTAATTGTCGAATTTTTCAAACGAATGAAGTAATGTTGCTAAACAAATGTCACAAATCCAAGCAGATATTACTTAAAAGTGGAAGCAGCGAAATGTGTTTTGTTTGTGGCAGAAGAGAAGGCAGCTATGATTAATGACTATTTCAAAAAGCTTAACTGTTTTATCTGTAGAGAATATTTTTAAAATTTTTCAAGAAAGATATTTTGAGAAATTAAAATATCATTTTCTAAAATTTGTTGTGTTTTTGTTAATAAGTGGGTCTATACAGTTACTCATAGTTTTGTATTATTTCCTATTTGCATTAGTTGTAATTAATTATTTGGTTTCCTAGAAGTTAATATCTCTTGGTTTTTTAATTAACTTTTTTACCATTAAAATTTTGCCAGAAAATTTAAATCAAACTTTTACTCAATTACTTTTGCAAGACTTTTTAGAGCAGAAATATTTGGAAAATATTCAGTTGTTATTTTTTTTGTGTTTTGTTTAGAAATATATATTTACAGCCCGATTCTGTGAATTCTTGATAAATTTTTATCAAGATATTTTGTCAAGATTTTTATCAACTAAAAGTTCGGTTGGTATTCTGTGGAAAAATTGATAAATAAAAAGCTTTTGAAATTCACCAGTGTGGTAAATTTCTATTGACAATTGATTTTAATTAAATTTATTAAATTAAATTATTAGCAAAAGCAAAAATATGGATACACCAGCTAAGTAAGTATTTTTAACCGACTTCAAAAAAAGAAGGAGGTTATACAATGATGGAATGTTGTTTTTTTTTGTTTGTGCCTGCCGATCTAAGACATTTCTGCACCGATTTTGAAAATTTTTAATAATATGATAGATTATGCTTACAGATTGGTCCCGTTTAAAAAACAGTTCATAATCTTAAAAATTAAAGGGTGTCCCCATACAACATACAGATTTTTTACGTGTATTATGAATTGTAAAGGGCGATTCTGTAAAATTTAAAACGACTGCGTATTACTATAGCTCCCAATAACAAAAATCTATACAAAAATAAATCTAAAAATTAAAGGGTGCCCCCATAATTGATGTAAATTTACTTATATGGGCCGTTATAGACAAACCATTGCAAATTTGACGTAATTTTGATTGCTATGGTCGTTATAGTAACAAGTATTTACATTAAAAATTATAAATTAAAGGGTGCGCCAATAGTTTATTTAATTTGATGTGTATGTCCATACTTTTGAACAGTTGTAGACAGACGCTTGAAATTTGAACTTGATTCTTAATTTATTACAAGAGCAAGTATATAACTTGAATTTTGAAAATAAAGGGTGAGCCTATAGTTGCTGTGATTTGATGTATGTTGCGAAACTATTGAACAGTTGAACAAGTATAAAGTTTGATGATATCAGAGTGTCCCAATAGTTAATGTAATCTTATTTATGTGGCCATTTTCGTGAACCGTTATAGGCAGACAGATGAAATCTGTTTTGATGTCGGGTTTTTTTGCAAGAATTATTACAAATTAATAAGCTATTAAGTATATTAATAAACATATAAATTTGTATAATACATTAACCCGTAAAGGAAACCGAAATATGATCGGCTGCAAGTCTGCAATTAATTGCCGAGCAGGAACACGACTCAGGAGAAATTTTTTTGTAAGTTCTGCCTTTAACGATTGAAAAGGATCGTTTGAGTCATGTAATCTTTATAAGTCACACCTTCGCTTTTTTTCCGTATTTGCTTCGTCTTAATAAATCAGCATTAACAAATTTATTTCTTCTTCCAGTTTTCTAAAAGGATACGTAAATTTATTCACGTATTTTAAAAAAGAATCCATTATGTTAATATTTGCATGAAGCGTGCACTATTTACCGAATTTGAATACATACACACGCAATAAAATAGAGTTATCAATATCAAATTAGACTTTGACAAATTATCAACTAAAAAGCTTTTATTTTTTGTAGTAGAATACCAAATCTTGATAAATATTCAAAAGTTGATAAATACTCAATGTTTTGAACTTATCAAGTGCACAGAATCGGGCTGTTATTACCATAAATAAAAAAATATTTCAACCGACAAACTTAAAAGTGAGAAAGAAACCAATCAATTGGAAATTTGTTTTAATTAAAAAACTTTTTATTGTTATGGAACTTTAAAAAGCTCTTAAAAATTGTTTTTATGAACTTTTTTGAATATTGTTAAAAAAAAGGTTTATTCAAAAATATTTTTGGAAAACGAACCCAACACTTGAAACAATATAAAAGTTATTTTACAAACTTTTATCGTATGTTATTTTAAAATATCGACAGCTACAATTTAGACTGCGAGAAATTACAACTCAACTCGTATCGGTTTATTTAGTAAAGTGCAGCGAAAAAGTAAATCAAAAGTTAAAAACTAAAACAACAAGTTGTGGATTTAAAAAAATATATAAATAACATTTCTTAACCAGTTAGGGTCGAAGAGTTTCGCCAGGTAAAGTCGAAAATATTTGGCGAGAAACTGAATCAATGGTGTGTTTAAGAAGGGAAATTAAATTTCTCTTTTCGCAAGTTTACCAAAAATGTTGAATATTCTTTAAATAAAAATTTTCAGCAAATAAAGTTTCTATTGATACATGAAGACGCAGCAAAGCATGTCTCTGTAGTAGTTTTTAGGATATTGCAATTCTCATACAAATTTTGTATTGATTTCAAAAGATTTTGGTAATTTTCTCCTTTAAGTCTGAATTTCATTCCTTTCTATGGAATAAATTCAACAAGTTTGTTTTATCCTTTTTTTAATGTACAAAAGCTTTTTTGCCATACAAAAAAAAAATTTTAGAAGAATTAGACTTCATGTTTTGGATATGCTTGAACATATTGTAATTAAGTTTTTTAATTTAGTTTTACTACAGTGGTTTTGCAGTCTGGCTAATCTGAGTCTGTGTGTGAGTGTGTGTGTAAAGTGTAAAAGTTTAAAACTAAACTTTTTTGCTTTTATATGAATTTAATTAAGAAATTTTTATGGTTTGAACTTTAAAAGACCAGACAGGAATTTTAAATATTTTTTCATAAAAATTCAATAAATAAAAATATGCAAAATGTTAAATAACTGAACTGAACGAAGATTGTTTGAGAAAAAATACAAAGCATAAAGAAGATTATTTTTTATTTAAAAACAATAATTGTTTCAAAAAACAGGTTTGTCAGAAAATATTTATTAATAAATATTAGAGAAAAGGATTCTGGGAAAAATAATACAAAATAAGAACAAGTATTTTTTAATGAGCTTTAAAGGAAAGCGTTACGCAGAAGGGTTTTTTTTATCAAAATTTCTTAGCC
The DNA here is from genome assembly GCA_916610165.2 of Gymnosoma rotundatum. Taxonomy (NCBI): domain Eukaryota; kingdom Metazoa; phylum Arthropoda; class Insecta; order Diptera; family Tachinidae; genus Gymnosoma; species Gymnosoma rotundatum. Next base: position 72,834,775 of record OU744340.1, read on the forward strand.
AAATCTCTTTTATAAGTAGATTTGTGGAAATATTTTTAATAATACACTAATAAATTTTTTTAAAAAAGTACTTTCTTCAAATGTTGTAAAAACCAATAAAATTTATTAAATATTTCTCATTGAAAGATTTTTTTATAACACCTATCTCCTATAAAAAGTTTTAATTTTTTTGTTCCTTTTTTGTGGTTTTTCAGTAAAAGGATTCATGGAAAAAGTGAGATTAATGTGTTATTTGCTTGAGCTTTTTACTTACAATTTCTCATTAAGAAAAAAGCTTGCTTAATTAAAGACACGAGAATATCTTTTAGATTATTCAATTTTATATAAAATCGGGATAATTTAAAAAATTGCTCGAAGTTTTTTATGTAAATTGAATAATTTAAAAAATATTCCCGTGTTTTTAATTAAATAATTTGCAAAGTGCCTGTGCATAGAAATAAATTATCGTAGTGTTTTTTGATATTTTTTTTCATCCGATTTCAACTGTATAAATAAGCCGAAAAAAGGTCAGCCGTATACAGTGGAGAAAGAAAAATAGAATTACTGTTGGTTATTGTTGTTTTTGCTTAAACTTTGATTTTTGTCTTTGCTTTATTGTTTGTCTTTATTTCGTCGTTTGTTTAAAATGTTTGTCAGAAGTTTCCTGAAGAGTTAAGTAAGCGGTAACAAAATGGCCATCGAGACGTGCTTTGACCCTCAATAATCAATATCGGTTATTAATTTAATCGGGATAATTTAAAAAATAGTTTTTTATATAAATTGTTTTTTATGTAAATTGAATAAAAAAGCTTGTCATCAAAAAAGCTTTATGATGAACTTTTTAAAAATTAATTCTAAAAGCTTGGGGATAATATTTTTTTTTTTTTTTTTTGAAAAGGTATTTTCGTACACAAAATTTACTTAAATACATAATTTTTATGAAAACTTACTACATATTAAAAAATGTTCAAAAAAGAAACAGCTTTATAATTTGAATTCGTGGTAAAAAAAAGTTGTTTTTTGTAGACAATTCGTTGTTTCAAAATTTTGGATTTTTGTAAGAAAAAAGCTATTATAATGTTTTTTTGTAAGAAAAAAGTTATTCTAAAGCTTTTTAGTAATATTATAACATTAGCAAGTTAGCTTTTTCGTTAACGCATTTTTGTAAAATATATGAAAAAGCTTAAGTTTAAAAAACTTTCTTAACGTTTCTTTCTAAAAACCATTTTTTGTAACAAAAAATATTAATTTAGTTTTTAAAAATTTCTTTAATATTACTTATATTTATTATAAAAAAATTTGCCTCAATAAAGTTCAAATATAGACAAGCATGATAAGTATTTTGTTTATATTATTTTCATTAATATTTTATAAATTAAAGAATATAATTTTTCATCATTTTTACATTTCTGCCTTAAGAATAATCACAAGCTTAATTTAGATTATAAGCTTATATGCATTTGTATTTCTATCCATACATTTACAAGAACATTTATTTAATGATAATTAAATGGTCAGTTTTATTAAAGGCTTTTACATCGATTATAATTGCTTTACGTGTTTATATTTTTATATTTAGAATTCAAGAGTAAGTCTATTATTTTCATATTAAAAGGGTATTATACGCTTGAAAGCTTTTCTATAATTCAACTTAATAAAATAAATTATTTGCTAAAGATACATATGTACATATGTATTTGTACATAATTTTATAAATAGACAAAGTTGTATAGACACAGTTATAGAGTGGCCAGACATATACTTATTGTAATTGCTTTTTTTTAACACATGACGAATTTACTAATGACACTTAGCTCTGATTATATTCAGTATGGTTGTCATTATGTATACTCTAATGCTTTCAAAACGTTTGGAAAGTATTTATAAACAATATAAAGTTGCGAGTCAAATATTTTGCATCTTAAGCCACCAACCACAGCAGCCAGTGATTTATCGATTTCACATCGATCAACCCGTTCATAACAACTGATTTTTCATTTTTAATGATTTTCCGCAGCCGGAGCTCGAAATCGTCGATATACGTTTGAACTGTGGAAGCTGCTACATGCTACACAAGCAAAACTACACTTGGAGTTTTACTGGAAAAATTTGGAATAGATTATTTTCACGGCCAGTGTTCATCATTTGGCTCAATTGCTAATGTAAATTAATACCCCTCAAGCCAACTACTACAATGAGCTTATGTAATGACCTCTATTTAATGACGACTAAGAAAATTAATCGATTAATAAATCGATAGTTAATCGATTAATCGCTTATAGACTTTTGTCTAATATTAGTAACACACTCAAAAGAGAATTTAAATTTTTATTATTGTTTTATTAAATGTAGGTCTTGGGTCTCACATTAAGAAATCAAAATCTTTTTACGGTTAAATTATTATTTTGTGAATATTCGATTCGTGTATACCCCGATTAATCGGAAAAAAAAATTTAAATATAACTTAATCGTTAATTGTACTTTTATATTCGCTTATTACTCTTTTTTTATTTTAATTTTTCACTATCAATGGAAAAATGACGAATTTCGTAGGGCATACAGTGGTTTGAAAACGATTTAGTTAGGGAAAAATTCGGTATCTCATGAAAGCAAAAGGTCTAATTAGACTTAAAATATCTTAACATTTGAGTTATAAATAAACTTTTTATGATATTTCCAAAAAATTATGTGCACCGGGTACCCAACTTTGGGGTCCAAAAAAGAAGCCTACCTTTATCATAGGTGGAGAACGTTTGCAGCTCTCCTCTCTCGCTCTGCTTTGTCTCTTTAAAATTTCATTTCTCAGTGCTTCGTGAGACACCTATTTATGTCTAAAATAAACCGTTTCAAGCCACTGTGCACAATAACGAATTCAAAATTAAAAGAATCTTAGCGTAAATTTATAGACAGAAATTTACTTTGAACCAATAAATTATTAATTATTTAATTTGAGAATATATATATTTTTTTGTGTGTCATCTGATAAAGTGGCCGTGTTTAAAAAAAACAGATAATAATTTAATATAATAACAATTTGGATTTAAAGTTAAATATATTATTAAAAATTGGATATGTTTTCATAATGTGATGTAAATATAGAGAAAACCAGTCTTAAAGTAAAATGGATATAACCGAAAAAATTAATGGAATGCAGTCACTCCGTGCCAAAATAATCGACATTTGTCTACGTAAGAAAATAAAAAATAAACAAATCGCAGATATTTTTCGCATGACGATTTCCGTTCGACGCAAAAAATGTGTGCACCATCACGTACATATTATTTATATGATTAATTTTTGATGACAAGTATTAGCAAATTTCCGAAAAGAGCCTACTTTTTCAAAAAGAAATATAAATAAATTTTTATGTTCAAAAATTAATATTAAAATTTGATAAAGAACTAATTTAGTTTTATAAAATTTTTACAAAAATGACAATCAATCTTAAAACGTAATTTCTATCCATTTGTAAAAAATATGTTAAAAAAAATTTATTTAATAAATCCGAACCGCAAAAAAAACGTTAGTAATACTGATATGAGATTATACAAATTAAATTGCCACTACACATGCACAACCAAATAAATAGACTGTATAAATATAAAATGGTATTATCCCTTTATTTTTTTCATAAACTATTTGTACTCATACATATACATATGCATGCATGTGTATGGGTACTTGAATGGGGTATTTTTTGTGTATCCATTTTTTTGTAATTTTCCATCCAACAAATGTTGGATAAAAATATTGAATTACAGATTGGTTTTTATTTCAAGTTTGGTTGGCATCGTGTTATTCTTAAGGGATAAAAGGAACGTGTTCAATTTTTTTCTTCGACTTTTTTGGGGTTACAAAAATTGACTTAGGCAAAAAAGCCTACAAATAATATGGACAATAATCGAATGTTATTTGTGGTTAATAGATGTATGTATATCTTAAGATGTTAGAATGTTTGTTATTTAATAACGCCCTTATGGTAATTGCTTTGATGAAATTTAGGAGAAAATAAAGATCTAAATAGGAACTATTATAGCTGTTTAATTATGTTTAGGATTTTAACCCGGAAGAGGCAACATTTCTTCATATTTTTTATTTAAATATCTTATAGAAATCAAAGTAAGCTTTCACCAAGTTCACACAGGACAATTTTTCTTGCAGCAATTTTGATTTTTGTATGTGAGAAAAAGAGAAATAAAATGCTTCTACACTCTTTTCTCTTTCACAAAGAGCAAACTTGCATCAAGGAAAGTTGTCGTGTGTAAATCCGGACTTTCGTTATTCAATGGATTCATACTAATAAACATACGTTTAAATCAATTATAAAAAAATATATAACGTTTTTAGAATTCTTTGAAAACAATTTAAATAAATTGGCAGCCAATTTTAGTAAATTTTTTTTCAGAAAATCTATTTCGAAAAAGTCAAAACGTGTTTTGAAATTATTACTTACGAGATGGTGGAATTAATCGATTTGGTAATTTATGCATTAAATTAATACTGTGGACAAATTGAAGCTTTCTCTACGTTAATAGTTTTATCTATGAAAAATGAATTTAAGTTTGATGAATAATAAACTTAAGTTTAAGTGGAGAGAGCATTAAGAACTAGATAGACTCTAACTTCGAAGAATATTCTGTCAATTCGATTTTGATAATTTTGGTCATCTAAATACATGAACAAAATGCAACAGAAACATTTTTAAAAAATATTTAAAGATAATTATAATTTAGATAGAATTTTACATTACTATTGTTAGGCGCAATGAAGGGTACAACTTGCAAAAAAAAAAAAACCAACTTTAAAACAGCCTCTCGGGTAAACGAGGGCAATCGACAATGAAATAATTACTGTAATAAATATTTTATTTATATTTCAATTGTCTACCTATAATGGTTCAAAAGGCAAGGTCATACAGTCGAAGTTAATCATCTATTGGGACAACCATTAATTTTAATTTTTATGTTTTATACTTTTTGTTATATCAGACACTTAAATACACGTTTATATCTATACATATATACAAAATTGTTGCAGGTGTGTTGCGGCTTTATAACGTAAGAACGATCAATCCAAATTCGATTTAATTTTTAGAGTTTGTTCGTATGGTCGTGTAGACAGTTTATCTGAAGTTTGCACGAAAACGGTAGACGCATTCGTGAGTTACGACATTTCATGGCAACAAATGATTTTGTCCTTATAAAAAACAACAATCCCTAAATTTTTGTAGTAGAAACTTCCTATTCCTACGAGAGTAGTGGGAGAGTGGTCGTGTTACCTTCTATAAAAAGTTAAACGTTTTTGTCGTTTACTAAGAGAATTGGGACGGGAAGGGTTTTAAAATTTCGTACCAGGAACTTTTATATTGTCGTGCAAAATCCCATAAAAAAACTGGTTGGATTGCGGCAGCGTAGCGCACCGAGAAAAGCTAGTTCTGTACAAATTAAAATTTTCATGTCTTTAACGGTTTAACAATGACGTTATCTATGGGTTCACTCTTTCTAATTTTAATTTTTGTTGTTATCGTTATAGGAACTTAGCTACATACGCTCCGTGTGAATTTTAAAAGATAATGCTATACATATCATATTACATGACGTAGAGTGATAGCCTTTAAATTCTGCCTTTGTATACTAATACTAGTTTTTATACTGGGTACATCCTTTATTTATTAGTGATTTCATTTTTATTAAAATTTTATATAATTAGACATGATGCAATATACATGCGGGAATTATATGTGTTGTATGGCGGCACAATTATGTTTTCAACATTATTATCTTTTTTTTTAATGGGACCGTTTTGTAGGCATCACCTTTAACTAAAAAAAAATTTTCGAAATCGGTTTAGAAATGACCGAGTGTTGTGGTCACAAATATTAAAAAAAAATCTGGCGAATTGATAATTTTTTCCTTTTTTGAAGTCATTTAAAAATCTAAAGAAAACAAAGCAAAGGCTGATTCAAGCAGACTTTTTTTTACAATATTTTATGAAAAAAAATTAAGTAATTAAAACATGGCCAATAAGATCAAGGGAGCTAGAGCTTTTAAGAAACATATATTTGGTATAAAACAAAATGTGGAAAAAAATTGTTGAATTTTGTTTCGCAAAAAAATACTAAATTAAAATTTCACCTTTTTTGCAACAAAAATGGAGTTTTTGAGAGCGGAACAGCTTTCTATTGTTTCTTAATATTTCAAAATTGGACACTGTTTTTCCAAAGCCAAACTTAGTTATAAAATTCATTTTAACTACAATATTGATTATCAAAAATGTAGCACGGAAAATAAGGCAAGCAACTTGTAATTCACATAGACAATGTGTGACGTTATGGCACGGACTTATTGTGGTGTTAATATAATTTTTTGCTATTAACAAAAAAATTAATACAAAGTGTCTTTTTAAATAATGTGATGTTACATTTTTATTTTGTTTAATTCAAATATATCAAATAACTTTCGAATAATTTTCCTTTTATTTAGATTAAAAAAATAACTTCAAAACTTATTTAATACCTAAAAAAGTAACAAAAAACCAATTTCAATATTGATAAATAAGTTTGCAACTTTAATCACTAACAACAGCAACAACTTTCTCCTAAGCCTCAGGCAAAATTTTGATTTATTTTATTTTATTGCAGAATAAAGACATGTTTTATAACAAAATGCTAAAGAATTTAAATAAGAATAAATAAAAAAAATTTCAGTTTAGATTTCAAAGCAAATCATTTTAAAAGTGTGTACATTTTAAAGGCGAAATAAAAAAAGAAAGTTTAGTTTGAAGTATTTATTGCTTTCAGGCTGAACATTTTATCCCAGCACATAACAGACACACTTTATAATTTCTCCTCTAAGAGAATGTGAAAATGAATTGGCCTGTAGTGAGAAGAGCAGAACGACAAGTTAAAGAAAAAATTAGTAGAAATTGAAAATGTTTGCTCTATTGCATAAAATTTAAAAAACGTCATTAGAAACCGTCTGTTTTATATAAAGAATTTTAAATTAAATTAAAATGTTTAATAAAACAGAAGCTTTTGTTTGTTTTAAAATAAGTGATTAAGTTAAATAGAAAAAGAGCTTCGAACTTTAAAAGACTGAAATACAAATGATATATTTTTTAAGAAGTTTAAGTTAAGAAAAAGCAATTTTATGAATGTCGAATTTTAGGTAGAGTTGTGATTTTTTTCCAGTTTAAATAAAAATTTTTAAATTGATTGTCAATTTTATTTTTATTTGGAAGATTATCAGTTTATTGCCAAAAAAAATTTTTTTGGAAACATGTAATTTTTTGTGGTGGGTATTGGATTTTTATTGGCTTTTCTGATATTAGTTTAGTAAATTTTGTATTTTTTTTTAATTATCATATTTATTATCATATTTTTTTTAATTAAAATAAACTACGGGAATATGTTGTTTTATCCTCTAACTTCCACTGAATCATAGGGCGCCAATAACAGCAGTTCTCCATCTGACCCGGTTTTGTGCAATGGACTTGAGTTCATTCCAAGATATACCCAGTTGGTTCATTTCGAATTCCGTTGAACGGCTCCATGTTGTGCACTGTCTGCCGCTTCCTCTACCATCTTGTGGAAATGCGTTCAATCTAAGAGCTTGTTTAGAAACACCATTGTCCTTTCGACGAAGTGTGTGTCCTATCCATTTTCACGTTCGTTTACGTATCTCAGTTGCTACTTGTATTTGATTTTTGTCCTTGCTAGCAACTCAGTATTTGAAATCGTCCTAGGCCAAAAGATGCGTAATATTCTTCTTAAGCAGCGGTTAATAAAAGCTTGAAGTCGCCTTGTTATATCGTTTGTAACCTTCCAGATTGTACAGCCATATAGAAGCACCGACTTAACATTTGCTTCAAAAATTCTCAGCTTTTTGTGGATTGGCTGATTTTATTACTTTGGCAGATTGGGGCTAGTATGCCAAAAGATGATCTGGCCTTGTTTATTCTAGCGACTACATCCAGTTTGGTTTTGCCATCTGCAGTGATCTCGCTCGCTATATAGCAGAATTGGTCACTTGTTTAAAATGTTTGGTTGTTAATGGCCAATGGAACTGTTGTAGTACCGATGATTAGTGTTTTTGTTTTGGCTGCATTTATTTTTATTATAATTTTGATTAATGTTGGATTTTATATATTTTTAGAAAAATAAGAAATTCTCTCATTTATCCAGCGGTCTAATCATCGCATTCGATATCTAGTTAAATCTCTCGGAATTTTTCATTGTAATATTATGGCACTCGATAGTTATTGAATAAAAAGTATCGTAATTTGGGATGATAAAATTCGATATAGTGGAATCAAGTATTTTATTCTAAAATGAATGCTTTTTTTACAATTTAGTACTCGTACAATTTTCTGATACTATTATCATTATTTTTTTACATTAAACATCTTTTTTAAATATATTAAAGTTTCTTAAAAAATAAGTGTCGATAGATATTGTATGCAATAATTAGCATACTCGACACATATCGATATCATATTCGGTGATTAGACCCCAGGTAAATTCTTTAAAAAATCTCCGCAAACATTTTTAAATAATTTTGCTTTGATAATAAAAAATTTTAAATGATTGTAAAATTATCTACGGAAAAATTATTAATTAATTTATATTATATAATATAGCAAACAATTCAAGAAATAATTAAAAACAAATAATATGATAGACTATGCTTACAGATTGGTCCCGTTTTAAAAACAGCTCATAATCTTAAAAATTAAAGGGTGTCCCCATACAACATACAAATTTTTACGTGTATTATGAATTGTAAAGGGCACTTCTGTAAAATTTAAAATGACTGCGTGTTACTATTGCTTCCAAAAACAAAAAATTATATTATATTAAAGGGTGCCCCATAATTGATGTAAATTTACTTATTTATTTATTTGTATAGTTGTAACCTAGCACAACAAGACATATATCTTATAAATGAAAGTACTAGCGATAAGATCAAAGAAGCAGTTAGAGTATAAATATAAAACATAAATAACAAGTATTTTAAAAACAAGTATTTAAAAAATAGTTGTAAAAAATAAGTATATAAAAAAACTAGCATGAAGATAAAAAACCATAAAAACTACAAAAAGTTGTGAAAAAGTTAGTTAAAATTAAAATTATCAATAAAAACACTATGAAAATATTTTATATAACTCCTTTTTAAACGCATTTGCATTTTGGACATTGTTTGGCAAGGAATTCCAGAGACTTGTGGTGTATATAAAAAACTGTCGTTGTGACAAGAGGCTCTTAAATCTTAGTTGGATAATTTTCTTTCCTCGATTTGATCTGGCAAATTGGATCCTACTAAACAAATATACTAGTTGCCTAGATGTAATAATTTTATACAAAAACATAAGACACTTAAGCTTTAAAAGATTTTCAAAATTAAATTGAAATATGGGCCTATCTTTTGCAACGTTATAGACAAACGCTTGCAAATTGGACATAATGTCGATTGCTATGGTAACAAGTATTAATATTAAGAATTATAAAATAAAGGGTTCGCCAATAGTTCATTTCATTTGATGTATATTGGCATACTTTTTAACAGTTATAGACAGACGCTTAGAATTTACAACGAACCTGTATTGGCAAGTCCGCTATAACAACAAGTATAAAATATGGATTTGGAAGTTAAAGGGTGTTCCAATAGTTGATGTAATTTCAAGTGTCTGGCCGTACTTTTGAACCGTTATAGACAGAACGCTGCAACTTAAAAAGGAGCTGTATTTCCAAGTCCGCTATATCAACGAGTTTATAATTTGAATTTAGAAATTAAAGGGTGTCCCATAATTACTGTAGATTTAGTTAACTAGGCCTATCTTTTGAACAGTTATGGACAAACGCTTGTAAATTTGACGCAATGCCGATTGCTATGGCCGTTATAGTAACAGCTGATAATATTTAAATTTATAAATTAAAGGGTGCACTAATAGTTCATTTAATTTGGTATATGGCCATACTTTTAAGCAGTTGTAGATAGACGATTGAAATTTACAAAGCACCAGTATTACTAACTCTATATAACAACAAGTATAAAATTTGGATTTGGAAATAAACGGGTGCCCCAATAGTTGATATAAAATGGTGTATGGACCGTTACAGATAGACAGCTGATTTTTACAATAGACATGTTTTGCTAAGTCCGCTATAAAAAGAAGCTTATTATTTGAATTTAGAAATTAAATGGTGTTCCCAAAATTAATGTAATTTGTTCTACATGGCCGTATGTTTTGAACCATTATATACAAACACCTTAATTTTAGACAGAATGTCCACTACTTTATTTGGTATAATAAGAAGTATAAAAATGTTATAAATTAAGTAGTTGATGTAATCTAATGTATGTGGGCAAACTGTTGGATCGTTACAGACAGACGGTTGAAATTTACACAGAACCTGATTGTTAAATCTACTACAACAGCAAGGATATAATTGGAATTTGGAAAGTAAAGAGTATATTGCCAAACTATTAAAGAGTTGAAAAAGTATAAAGTTTGGAGCTTTAAATTTGCCCCAATAGTTAATGTTACCTAATTTATGTGGCCATACACTTGAGCTGTTTTAAGCAGACTAATGAAATCTGGTTTGAAGTCGGTTTTTTTCGCAAAAATTATTATTCGAGAAGAAATATTTGCGAAAAGTTCGCCCGAACTTCTTCATAAATTTAAAATAAAAAACATTTTAATAGCAAAACTTAATCTTATACAAATTTATATAATAAATAATAATAATATAATTTATACAAATAATTTTACTCTATTTAGAGATTTAAACTAAATTTAAAGTCGCGCATTAAAAGCAATAATTGAAAGCTCTTTAGATAGGATATGATAATAATTGTGTTATGAAGTTTCATTTTTTTAACATCTTTATTTTCTTTGTTAAATTTTAGTAAAATTCTTACATTGATTGATGTATCAGAAAGTTTTCAAAAGCCTTCATTAAAAATACTGAATAAGAATTTTATAAAAAGTCAAATTATCTTACTGAAGAATTTTCAAGAATGAAGTGATTTTAAAAAAAGAAAAATAATATTAATTTTTTGGCGTACATTTCAGGAATTGCTAAAAATGTTAAAATAAATTGTAAGTTTGTCTTTCTGTTTGTAATTTCTAAAATAACTATTTTCGACCCCATAAAGTCCGTCCGTCTGCTCGTCTATATGTCTGTCCATTCCTGTTCGCGTTAAAATCAACTTTACCAGAGCACTGGTTAAGCTAGAGAAAAATTTAAATACACCAAACGATTAGACAGACATAGTTATTGAAAATCAGCAGGATCGTTTCATGTCCTTTAAGGCAGCCGTCATAACATCACGCCTGCCTCTAAGTTTTCTAAATCTTTTTTTCAAATTTCGTTTGTATTCCTGCAGGTGGTACTTGTTTATGATAAATAATTGGTGAGCTTTTTAAATAAAAAAAAACCATGATACGGAAGAATTTCTTATACCGATTTAATTTTAAACTATTCACGCGGAAATCTTATTCATGGTACATGCATTTATAGTGAAGGGTATATAAGTTTCGCATAGCTGTAAATAGCACTCTTATTTGTTTTATATTTTTGTATAGAAAAATTTTATGTATAAACAATATTTTTTTTAACTTCTCGGATTTTTGTTCAAATTTACCTTTGCCCATAGTAAACTCTTTTATTACATATATATTTTCTGACGTTGCATATTTTTCCTTGCCACTGTTATGTGAAATAAACTCTCCTTTGTACCGCGGCAACCACGTTTTGTTTGTATTTTTTTTTTCTTCTTTTTTTGAAATGCGAGCATTTTTAGCAAACAAATAAAAAGTCTAAAAACATGAAAGAAAGATTTTATATTTGAATCTACAATGAACAAAGATGCAAGCATACCATAGATAAAGTGCTTTTAAATTTGTTGCTTTCAGATTTACAATGAAAATCAAAGAAAGTTTATTTCTTTCAAAAAACTTTCTAAATAGTAAATCTCAATCTTTTTTTTTATTTATTTTTCCATCTTGGAATGGTTTATCAAGGAAATAAAATTGAAAGTGTTTTTTCACAGTTCATTTAGTGGTGGAGAGACAACAACAAAGAATTGCTTGTGACTTAAGACGAAATTAAATACAAGAGATTTTGGCCTAAAGTCGAAATGATAATTTTTTTATTTTTGCATGAATATTTCAATACCAAACAAATCTGTTGTAAGAACTTATTGGGAGAGATTAAAAGTTGCTGGTTTTGAATTTTTTGCACAATTGGGGAAGTTTATAAAATATGTCTTTTATTTTTGAAGTTATTTGACAGATTCATATTTTTTCTTATAGAGTTTAATTAAAGAAGTTCTTATTTTTTTATTTTTATTTCTTATTTTCGATCAGCAAAGTGAAATCTTACCAAAAATATTTTCCTAATATTTCAAGTTTAAAAAGACATATAAAATATTATATATTGCTTTTAAAGGGTATGAAATGACTACAAACGCAATTGACACATTTAATTTAAAATGTTTGTATAATATTTTATATAAATTTTTGCTAAAATATCACTTTTCTTTAACGGTTCCTAAACACATTTTTATCTCCTTTTCATCCTCCTTCGTAAACTTTCTATGTTTCGTAAATATTAGGGGCATGAATATTAAACTAAGAATATTAAAATGTTTATTGGTCTTTTATTTTTTTATGTTTTTTGCTGTTGTAATCGAACATCGTATACAGTCTATTGAACTTTAAAGCCTACGATACTGCCTCTAACGTATTCGTTTCTAATCTGTGGTTGGCAGAAGCAAATACAAATTTATGTGATGAACTTCGTTCTAACCATTAAACTGCTCAGTAAAAGAGATGTAATTTACAGCGAAAAATAACTTAGAAATAATGCTATTCGTAATATCGACTCAGAAAACGCATTTCATTTGCTGTTTTATTTATTTATTTTTTTTTAATTAACGCACTTACCATCCACAATAAAGTTTACTATTAAACGTATAATGAACTTGAGCTGCACTTAAAATTATTCACTTGGTTATTTTTATTATATTCAGTTTCATTAATAAAATTATCTTAAATTGAAAAGAAAAAAGCTAAACCACAAAAAATTTAATTTTATAAAACACTTTCAGCAGCAGCTCACAATAAATTTATGTTAAGCTTTAAACAAAAAAATCAAAATTATTTTAAAACTCTGTGTTCACCTTTTCAAAAGTAGTAAATTGTCATTATGACAGATATAATGCTTCTACACTAATGCAACTACTACGAGGATAACACAATACTATATGACAGTTTACTGCGTCGTATTATTATTTTTATTATTTTCAATGATTTTGATATTGCTTTGGATGTCTAGCAGTAAGAAAAATAAATAAAATTTTTTTATAAAAAATACAAAACTAAAAAAAGAATTAATAAAAACACTTAAACCACAAATATCATGCTCAAGGTATGATGTTTTTACCTTCAACTTTGACTAGACTGAAAGCAAAAATGGTGAAAGAGACCCAGTATTAAGTTTAGGAAAAACAACAGCAGCAAATCAACAAAAGTCGTAACAGCAAGTAGAGATGAACAAACACACGTTATGACTTGTTATACACGGGAATATAATCCCCAGGAATATAATCATAACAACAAGGTACTTAAAATAAACATCAAGCATCTAAATTTTATTTATTTCGTTTTCTTCGTCTTGCTGCCTGCTGCTTATTTCTGCAGCTCATATTTAAGACTGCGATAATAGAGCAAAATATAAAAACAATAACAAAGAAAAACATCACGTATATTTGGCGCCATAAGACGCGACGTCGTTATTTCAAAAGTTCGTGTTTTTTTGTTGTTTTCTTTATATCAAGGAAATACTGAAATAAACTTTAAGGAAGTTTCTCTTTCATTTTGCAATAAAAATAAGAAGAATAATATAATAGTTACATATTTAAAATGGTTGCAATATTTAACTTAAATAAAAAATAACTAATTTTTATATTTCATTATTATTTTGTACCAGCTTATTGCTCGCGGACTTGCCAGAGTCGAATTGTAAAATAAACAATGGCCTTGTTTCTATATTTTTTAATCAAACGAGTAATTTTGGGAGTATACTAAATCAAATTTCGGAGGTATAAAAAATGTAAGAAGAGGTATCGCTTGCCAGATCCAAACAATATCTATTCTGTAACCAGAATTGCATTCGCAATTAATTAGGGGAATAATTGGTTGATTTTTAAGACAAAATTTTTGTTCAGTCATTTAATCTGTATTTTTTTCTTCATCAACATTTTTTTACCTTGACATTTGAATTGCTCGGGTCTTTCGTTTTAAATAATTTTTAAGGAAATGTTACTCTGCAACTCCGCGTACCAACATGACCTTATTATAAACTATTTAGTAATTCACACAATTCACTGCCCCCCACCTAAAGAAATACTTTAAGACAGGATTTTACTTCAGTTATCTGGTATTATTTAAACGCAGGTCATCATATTTAACAAATTATAGAATGACCGTTGTGTTTTTTTTTAAAGAGAGGTAGCACTTCAGCTAATAATACCTATTTAGTTTGTAACTGTGCTACATTCTTCAGGATGGGGTTAGATGAGACATAAGATAGGTGATGAAAGGTGACAGATATAGCCATTTTGTTAGTTATTTTACTTCGCCAGCGGATATACTATTAAGACGTACCAACGAAGGAAGCTAGCATGTTGTAATGTTAATTTTAAATATGTATTTATACCATTAAACAGAAAACACATTTTTTTTTTTGATTGGCGCAGGGGTTGAACCCTGGCGAACCAAATATGTAGTAAACGATCTTAATACAATGACCTCAGATAATTAAGTTTTCAGTTACAAAGTACTGGCTGTTTTATTATGTGAAACAATTATGTCATATTTTAACTGCCGTCTATGTTATATAACATGTATGTGACTTTTTGCCTGCTAGAGGAATTACAGTTACTGTTCCATTTAAAATATCAGAAAAGCATATCTTTAAATACAGCTTTTTAATAACTGCAAGAAATGTCATGTCATCGAAAAATAATCAATTCATGTATGTGTTGATATTTTTTTCATAAGTAGCTCTTGATTTAGATACTTATCCACCGTGTTGATTTATGCGATGAAAAATTTTACAAGAAATTATGCTTAAGTCATTTTACTGTGACAGTTCATTCTATAGACCTTAATAATAAGCCTCTTATTCTATATTGCGATGCGAAAATCGATCCGATGCGAAAATACATAAATGCGAAAAATCGCTATTTTGTTTTAGGATATTCGCAAATTTCTTTTTTAATCGCATTTCAAATACAAAAAGTTGGCAAGTCGGTTTTCTAAGTAACGAAAACAAATGTCAAATTCGCAAAATTTATTCGACAACAAAGTAGCATTCGCAAAGTACAAACACGTAAGTGAAAGATAATATTTTATATATTTATTCACGGAAGCAAGCAATAAGACGAACAAATCGCGTGAATTTAAAATAAAGAAAGAATTTATAAATAAGTCAATTGCCAAGAGGCCTTTTGAAAACACCAAATGCACGTCAATCGCCAAAATACTTTGTGGCAAACGTTAACTGAAGATTTAAATATCAATGGACCACTTATTAAAGAAGTTGCAGGATGGAAAAAACTATTAAATATATAAACCAGTTCAAAAATATTTGACCTCAACTTTAGTAAGTTTTTGTCCGATTTTAACGTACACACGAAACAGAAGCTTAGACGAAATACAACCGACATTGGCGGTGGCCCATCAAGATATAAGCCACTGTCTCCTTTAGAGGGGCGATTGGTTAAATTGTTAAACTTGACGGATTCCATAAATGGATTACGGACCCACTTTCCTTCGGGGCAACAATTCCTTCTAAGCAATCTTCTCTGTATCCTTTCATTTTGCTCACGGCCTTCTTTATCTTCGAACCACAGTGCCACAGAATTCTTTTTTATTATTTTTTTTCTTACAGAACTTCCTACATAAATTTAAAAAAAAAATTTTCACAGCCAAACACAAACAATTTTTTATTTAAAGTTTGTTCACACTGAGGTTTATTTGAACAGCGTTGCCACGATTTGAAATAAATTTCGAATGCTATTGCGAGAGTCTAACTGAATACCAATTTTCTTTCGCATTATTCTTTCGCATTACAATTGCTCATCGCATTAATTCTTGCATCCCAATTCAGAATAAGCCTTCAGTATTACCAGTTTAGCATTTTTAGGCTAATTTTGGTTTAACTTTTATTAGTGTTTAAGACCATTAACCATAAAATTATTAAAGTCTATAGTGCAAACTTTCTGTTAGCAGCGTAAAATTTCAACTCAAGTAGAAAAATATGATTTCTGTAAATAGTCCAGATCCGCTGTTTAAAGACATAAATACACCATTACGTCATGATGAGAAATATTTACCCGTGTTAAAATTTCATTAAAATCGGGTCAGTCGTTTAGCCGTGATTGACGCACGTACAAACAAACAGGCAAATAAACAAACTTACAAATAATATAATAATATATGTATATATATTTATTATTAAATTTGTATAAAAGTCCAAACAATTTTCATTTTCTTTTATTATACTAAAAAGAGCTTAATTTTATGGTTCATAAAATTTATGTTTGTTGTTATTTTTTTCTTAAATAAAATTTTATAACTTTTGTAATTGTTTGTTCAAAAAATATTATTATCATCTTTCTTAACTTTCTTTTGACAGAAAAAAAATTTCTTAAATGTTTCAATTATTTGTATTCATTTTCATTAAGTAGACATTTCAATTATAAGAAAGCTGTTAAAATTTTATTATTTTCTAGTTACTCAAACGATGAATATAATAATATTTTATTATATTGATGGGTGGGGAGATGTTTACAACTTTAGGGGTGTAAGTAAATGTAAAAGTCTAAATATGGATTAAGCATAAACCGATAAAAATTTAATGGTGAATGTTTTAAGAACATATGAGTATATACATTAGTATATAGAGATATTTAGGGTTTTTTTTGGCGGGGTTGAATTCATATTAGCATGTCTACCATGATCTCACTAAGCATTTGATTAAATTATTTTCTATTTTCTTGAGCTTTGGGTCCTTATATTTTTTAATAATATTTTATTTCAATATTTCGGTACTTTCTGCGTACCTTCTTCAGGAAACAAAATTAATATATAACCAAAATAACAAAATTAATTAACAATTGAAAAAATTTTTTGTCATAATGAAGTTAAAAAACAATGTTTCAAAAAATTTCAAAAACAAAAATATAAAAAAAGTGTTTTGTGTTACATACATATATTAAGAACAAAAACATTTATGTTATTTTGTGAATTAAGTGTCTGTATATATGAGCGACATTATCGGTATCTGCTTTAAAATTAATTCTTTTAGTCAATGGAGTATTTACAATGTGTAACATTTCCAAAATATACCGTCTCTTATAATTTTTTTCAATACCAAGAACTGAAGCATTTTCAAAGTTAGGATAGTGACCTAAGTCAAAACAATGAGTGGATAATGCTGTTTTTTGTGAATTAACATATCTTAAGTCCGACTTATGTCCAGCAATTCTAGTCTTTAGTTTATTTTTTGTTGTACCAATATATACCTTATTGCAAATCTCCTGATCACTACCTTTACAAGGTATTTCATAGACTACATTAGAAATGTCAAATTTATTAATTCTATCTTTAGTCTTACTAAATAATCTATTCAGTGTATTATTTGTTTTAAAAGCCATGTTATATTTTTCCTTATTGAAGATTTTTGAATTCTTTAAACGTTCTGAAAAACCTTGTACATAAGTTAAAGACTTATAAATCTTAGGCTCCAATGTGCTTATCTTAATTGTATTTCTTTTTTGTCCGTATTGTCTAATAAATTTATAAATAAGTCTTTTTGGAAAGCTATTATCCGCTAGTATATTTTTAATCTTTTCTTTATTCTTTTTATGAAATTCTTCATCACTTATAGTTAAAACTCTTTCAATTAAATTTTTAGCTGTATTAATTATTATACCTTTGTTGTGCTTTGAAAAATAGTTAATAATTCTTCCTGATGCTGTCGGTTTTTGATACCAATCCATTAATATATTATTACCTCGTCGAATCAATAAAGTATCTAAGTAAGGAAGTTTGGAATCGCATTCCTTCTCTATTGTAAACTTAATATTAACATCAAAAGAATTGAAAATCTTTAACATATCATCAATTGCACTATCAGAAATAATGCAAAATAAATCATCAACATACTTAGTAATAACTTTTGGTTTTATAATTATAAAACCAAAAGTTATTACTAAGTATGTTGATGATTTATTTTGCATTATTTCTGATAGTGCAATTGATGATATGTTAAAGATTTTCAATTCTTTTGATGTTAAAATTCGCCTTCTTATGAACTATGCAAATATGTGACAGATATTTTGAAGAAAATCACTGAGTTTTCAAAATATAACGTAAAGAATTCTTTAGATTTTAAGAATAAGATAAAAAAACTTAAAGTAGGAAATAATGAAAAATTAGTTTCTTTAGATGTGATATCTCTATTTCCTAGTATACCAGTAGATTTAGCTATTGATACAATAAAAGAAAAGTGGGATATAATTAGACCACACACTAAAATTGATAAAGATTTATTTTTACGTATTCTTCAATTTTGCATAGAGGATAATAGATATTTTCAGTATGATAAAAAAATATATGTTCAGAAACAGGGTCTTCCGATGGGATCTCCGGCATCTCCAATTGTTGCAGACATTGTTATGGAGAAATTATTGGACTTTTGCTTAGAAAAACTAATTATAAAACCAAAAGTTATTACTAAGTATGTTGATGATTTATTTTGCATTATTTCTGATAGTGCAATTGATGATATGTTAAAGATTTTCAATTCTTTTGATGTTAAAATTCGCCTTCTTATGAACTATGCAAATATGTGACAGATATTTTGAAGAAAATCACTGAGTTTTCAAAATATAACGTAAAGAATTCTTTAGATTTTAAGAATAAGATAAAAAAACTTAAAGTAGAAAATAATGAAAAATTAGTTTCTTTAGATGTGATATCTCTATTTCCTAGTATACCAGTAGATTTAGCTATTGATACAATAAAAGAAAAGTGGGATATAATTAGACCACACACTAAAATTGATAAAGATTTATTTTTACGTATTCTTCAATTTTGCATAGAGGATAATAGATATTTTCAGTATGATAAAAAAATATATGTTCAGAAACAGGGTCTTCCGATGGGATCTCCGGCATCTCCAATTGTTGCAGACATTGTTATGGAGAAATTATTGGACTTTTGCTTAGAAAAACTAATTATAAAACCAAAAGTTATTACTAAGTATGTTGATGATTTATTTTGCATTATTTCTGATAGTGCAATTGATGATATGTTAAAGATTTTCAATTCTTTTGATGTTAATATTAAGTTTACAATAGAGAAGGAATGCGATTCCAAACTTCCTTACTTAGATACTTTATTGATTCGACGAGGTAATAATATATTAATGGATTGGTATCAAAAACCGACAGCATCAGGAAGAATTATTAACTATTTTTCAAAGCACAACAAAGGTATAATAATTAATACAGCTAAAAATTTAATTGAAAGAGTTTTAACTATAAGTGATGAAGAATTTCATAAAAAGAATAAAGAAAAGATTAAAAATATACTAGCGGATAATAGCTTTCCAAAAAGACTTATTTATAAATTTATTAGACAATACGGACAAAAAAGAAATACAATTAAGATAAGCACATTGGAGCCTAAGATTTATAAGTCTTTAACTTATGTACAAGGTTTTTCAGAACGTTTAAAGAATTCAAAAATCTTCAATAAGGAAAAATATAACATGGCTTTTAAAACAAATAATACACTGAATAGATTATTTAGTAAGACTAAAGATAGAATTAATAAATTTGACATTTCTAATGTAGTCTATGAAATACCTTGTAAAGGTAGTGATCAGGAGATTTGCAATAAGGTATATATTGGTACAACAAAAAATAAACTAAAGACTAGAATTGCTGGACATAAGTCGGACTTAAGATATGTTAATTCACAAAAAACAGCATTATCCACTCATTGTTTTGACTTAGGTCACTATCCTAACTTTGAAAATGCTTCAGTTCTTGGTATTGAAAAAAATTATAAGAGACGGTATATTTTGGAAATGTTACACATTGTAAATACTCCATTGACTAAAAGAATTAATTTTAAAGCAGATACCGATAATGTCGCTCATATATACAGACACTTAATTCACAAAATAACATAAATGTTTTTGTTCTTAATATATGTATGTAACACAAAACATTTTTTTTATATTTTTGTTTTTGAAATTTTTTGAAACATTGTTTTTTAACTTCATTATGACAAAAAATTTTTTCAATTGTTAATTAATTTTGTTATTTTGGTTATATATTAATTTTGTTTCCTGAAGAAGGTACGCAGAAAGTACCGAAATATTGAAATAAAATATTATTAAAAAATATAAGGACCCAAAGCTCAAGAAAATAGAAAATAATTTAATAAAAAAAGGGTCAAATAATCATTATTAAACTAATTAAGAATATGAGCACAAGAAAGATGAATTTTCAAACTTATCAAGATCTTCAAGATAACCATAATTTTCAAACTAATCAAGATTTTCGAAGAATAAGAAATTTTCAAAATTATCAAGATTATCAAGATAGACGATTTTATCAAATAAATCAAGATTCACATGGATTTTTCAAAATTAATTTTTTAAAAAATAACAATATAACTAGAAGACTAGTCAACAGATTTAATACGGTGAAGAACAAAATTATAAAAATAAGGTCAACAATAACTTTCCTGATCAGATGCAGAAATTCTGGAATCATTCCAAGATTCATTGTCAATTCTACAAAAGTCATTTCAAATATATTTAATACAAGATGTTTGGCTGATATACAACATACACTTAATAACTATATGAGTGATCTACATTACAAAATTTTAAAGTTGTCAATCAAGAATAACCACAGGTTATTGGAGCATTTTCAAAGTGAGTTAGCATTTATAAAAAGAAATTTAAATAGATATTTTACAGAAAGGGATATGATATCTTTTCTTAATTTTGAAGATATTAAGGCAGTTTCCTTTGAAAAGAAAGTTAAAAACATACATATTAGAAAATTTGATTGTCTCCGCGATTTGCAGGAAAAGAAGTTAGGTATTAAATTTAATGAAAACTGGTTTGTTAATAAAACTAATTTAGATATTCCATTAGAAGTACAATCTGTTCTAGCGTTAGGTAATAAGCATGCACTTCCCACTGCAAAAAATGAGTTACCTATTGTGAATATGATAACTGAAGGAGAAGATTTTATACAAACTTTAGAAAGTAAAGAGGAACAGGAAGTAGCAAGAACTAGGTTGTCACTAATTATTGACAATCATTATAATAAAATGAAATTGACCAATAGAGATAGGTTTATTTTAGATAAAGTAAGAAAAACAGAGAGTTTTTTAAAAAAGAATAGAAATTTGCTTATTGTAAAAGCAGACAAGGGTAATACAACAGTAGCTTTAATGAAACATGAATATAACATTCGAATTAATAATATTTTAGAAGATATTTCTAAATATCAATTAGTAAATAAAGATCCGACTAGCAAATTGCAGAAGATTAACAATGATTTGGTAGATGAACTTTTTAAACGAAAAATTATAACTATTTTTGACAAGAAGAAACTAAAGACCAACATTGCTACTGCTCCTAGGTTATATGGACTTCCAAAAATTCATAAACCTGAATATCCTTTAAGACCTATTTGTTCTTTTGTAAATTCGCCTTCTTATGAACTATGCAAATATGTGACAGATATTTTGAAGAAAATCACTGAGTTTTCAAAATATAACGTAAAGAATTCTTTAGATTTTAAGAATAAGATAAAAAAACTTAAAGTAGAAAATAATGAAAAATTAGTTTCTTTAGATGTGATATCTCTATTTCCTAGTATACCAGTAGATTTAGCTATTGATACAATAAAAGAAAAGTGGGATATAATTAGACCACACACTAAAATTGATAAAGATTTATTTTTACGTATTCTTCAATTTTGCATAGAGGATAATAGATATTTTCAGTATGATAAAAAAATATATGTTCAGAAACAGGGTCTTCCGATGGGATCTCCGGCATCTCCAATTGTTGCAGACATTGTTATGGAGAAATTATTGGACTTTTGCTTAGAAAAACTAATTATAAAACCAAAAGTTATTACTAAGTATGTTGATGATTTATTTTGCATTATTTCTGATAGTGCAATTGATGATATGTTAAAGATTTTCAATTCTTTTGATGTTAATATTAAGTTTACAATAGAGAAGGAATGCGATTCCAAACTTCCTTACTTAGATACTTTATTGATTCGACGAGGTAATAATATATTAATGGATTGGTATCAAAAACCGACAGCATCAGGAAGAATTATTAACTATTTTTCAAAGCACAACAAAGGTATAATAATTAATACAGCTAAAAATTTAATTGAAAGAGTTTTAACTATAAGTGATGAAGAATTTCATAAAAAGAATAAAGAAAAGATTAAAAATATACTAGCGGATAATAGCTTTCCAAAAAGACTTATTTATAAATTTATTAGACAATACGGACAAAAAAGAAATACAATTAAGATAAGCACATTGGAGCCTAAGATTTATAAGTCTTTAACTTATGTACAAGGTTTTTCAGAACGTTTAAAGAATTCAAAAATCTTCAATAAGGAAAAATATAACATGGCTTTTAAAACAAATAATACACTGAATAGATTATTTAGTAAGACTAAAGATAGAATTAATAAATTTGACATTTCTAATGTAGTCTATGAAATACCTTGTAAAGGTAGTGATCAGGAGATTTGCAATAAGGTATATATTGGTACAACAAAAAATAAACTAAAGACTAGAATTGCTGGACATAAGTCGGACTTAAGATATGTTAATTCACAAAAAACAGCATTATCCACTCATTGTTTTGACTTAGGTCACTATCCTAACTTTGAAAATGCTTCAGTTCTTGGTATTGAAAAAAATTATAAGAGACGGTATATTTTGGAAATGTTACACATTGTAAATACTCCATTGACTAAAAGAATTAATTTTAAAGCAGATACCGATAATGTCGCTCATATATACAGACACTTAATTCACAAAATAACATAAATGTTTTTGTTCTTAATATATGTATGTAACACAAAACATTTTTTTTATATTTTTGTTTTTGAAATTTTTTGAAACATTGTTTTTTAACTTCATTATGACAAAAAATTTTTTCAATTGTTAATTAATTTTGTTATTTTGGTTATATATTAATTTTGTTTCCTGAAGAAGGTACGCAGAAAGTACCGAAATATTGAAATAAAATATTATTAAAAAATATAAGGACCCAAAGCTCAAGAAAATAGAAAATAATTTAATAAAAAAAGGGTCAAATAATCATTATTAAAGCATTTGATTAAGTAAAAAAAGTTTCGATTTAATGATTTTTAGGTTTTCAGTATGATACTGGTACAGCATTTATCGTAATGTTAAGAAAAAAGTATGAAAAAATAAAATTACATTCGTTAGTAAATCGACGGTGAGCAGAAAGCAAAAACAAATGTATGTAATGAATTATAGGGAGAATAACGAAAAAAGCTTTGAGTTATGTGAAGACTTCGAATAAGCATATTTCTCGTTTTCAAATTTCTTAAAGTTGGTTGGCTAAGCAGATGATGTCTACAACGTAGACCACCTAAAAAACAAATGCAGCAAACCAGAAAATGCTGCATCAAATTTTGCTAGCATCAAATTTTTCCTGTCTCCTTTAATAAATAATATAAACATTTATAAGTAATTTTTCTTTAGAGATTTAAAAATTTAGAAATATGGGCGAAATTAAGCCGAATTAAAATTTACATGTCTTTTTTAAAAATAAATAATGTTTAAATAGTTTTTTTCTAAAATCACTTGTTCATTGTACAAATCTCTTTATATAATCTATTTTAATTTTTTCGACTGGATAGAAAATACTATTTTTTCATTGCTTTCCTTCTGTTAACACTCGGCCATATTGTTAATTTCAGCTTTCGTGAAAACTCCATGTCCCTAAGTTTAATTTCTAGCTAAGATCGTCGCCAATCTAAACAATTTAAAAGTTTTTGAAAATATTGAGTACATGTTTCTTGTAAGTTTTTTTGTTTGCTTTGTAGTTTGATGGTGCATTAATCACGGCCAAACGATTGTACCGGTTTTAAACAAAATTGAAACACGGGCAAATCTTTGTCCTTATGGTAAAATATGGTATTTACATTTGAAATAGCAGACCAGGAGGGGAGCAAAAAGAAAAGGGGCATATTTATTCGTCTAATATAATTTTAATAAAGTCTTGGGTAATCGAGTTTCATGAAATTCGAAACATAGATATATCCTCATCTATACCTGTTTTTAGAGCTAGGACCTGGATGAAAGAAAGAGGGGAAAAACGTTGATAAGCATTATAACGCCTCGTAGTGTGTCATAATGTCCATGGAAATTATGTCAATTTTGAGTGCAACATAAAGTCAATGACATATTATGTCCTTGGACGCAATAGCATGTCAGCTGTTTTTAATATTTAGAATTTCATCGTTTAAACATTAGAAAAATGTGATGCATATAAAGTGTAGGAACTGTGACGAACGGTCACTTTAGAGTCATAGAGAAATCATTGCGACGACTAGTTTTCTTATATTTCTATAATCTTCTTATCTCTTAATCCCCTTAATTTTATTATTTCGTCTATTCTTGTGTTGAAATTCGTTCATTGTTAATTTTTATAGGTTTTCTGACGCTGATTAATTTTGTATATTTTTCTCAAAATTATTGCCAGTTTTTTATAGCTTTATTTTTCACAAAGACTAATTTCGTTTTTCTCTTAGCGTTGATATGTCTGGGCAGGAGACGAGTTTTTGTTAATTAAATTAATTTTAATTTTATATACATATTTTTAAAATAACACAGAACAGAGATTTAGTGTCATGTATTTTTTAAAAATACAACTTAATAAAGATAATTTCATGGTTTATGATTTTTATTATAAATATACGAAACGAAATTACCAGAGTGGAATGTTTAACACTAAATTATTAGTTAAATAAAAAAGAACAATGGGATTTGTGGTATTTTTTTTTTTTTTTTGCTTATGATACAAAGTTTTTAAGACATTAAAAAATAATTATCAACACGAATTATTAAGCAGCAGTAAGGGCTAGAAACTTTTTGTTTATTTTAAAGTTTGCTTTCCTGCTTAGTTAAAGACATTATTTATAATCGTTCAAATTTATATAATAATTTTTTCAAAGAAAATATAAAAAACTTTATTTTTAAAATGAAAATTTATTATTCGGAATCTTTTAAAATTTAATTAATTTACTTATTTATATTTGAAGGAATCAAGCACGAATAAAGTAAATTAATTAAACTTTATTTTTATTAAGGCAATTTATATTCAAAATTATTTTTAAAGATTTTCTTGAAAAGATTAATCTACAAACGAGTTTAAAATTATAAATAAGTTTAAATATATTAATTAATTTTGCCAAACTTACTTAATGGTAGTAAGTCCATTTGAGAATTACCTGAAAATATAGAAAAAAAAAAATATTTTAAATTAGTAATTTGAATAAACTTTACATTAGTTAAATTCATTTATTGGTTTGTTCTCCTCTCGCAATACATAAACAAACAAACAAAGAATATATTAATAAGGCAATTATTCCAAAAAATTAGTAGTTAAACACGTTATATTGTAAGAAAAATTTTATAGTTTTGCTACTACAGAAAATTCATATAGAGGAGAATAATTTTATATTAAAATTATATACAGACAAATGGTTAAATATCCATGAAATTTACTTCTTTTAGACGATTGTTATGTGTGAGCAATTTTTACACGCAGAGAAAATACTAAGCTAAACTATGATCACCACAACAATATTATGTTCAGTGCAACAATAATTATTATTGTTTTAAACAAATTATGCTTGTGGTAATTATAACTTTTATTATGATAAAAAATTTGCAACATATTTACCAGCAAAAAAAGTCTTTTTTTATTTGAATACTATAATATTGTAAAAATCTTGTTAGTCAACATTATGCGTCAAACTTATTAAACAACAAACATAATGCATATACTGATGTTGGTTCTAACATTAGAAAATTTATTCTTATTTTATCACATTTCATCGATTAATTTTATTATATAATGAATAGATTTAACGACAACAATTAAAGTTAATTGAAGGGATTATAAACTTTAATTATAATCTTGCAAAGTTGTCGTGCATTGACACAAGAAAATTCTCATAAAAATAGAATCCTATAATTAAATGAAGGGTATCCTAAAATTAATGTGATTATGATGTTAATGGCTATATTTTTTGAATCGCTATTGTGTAAAAAATTCTTGTATTTAATTTTTTTTTTTGAGATCCGAAAAAAGGCAGCCTTAGCTGAAAAAAAATAATAATAATTGTTTTGCTTTTAGTTTTTTAATTGTAACTATCTTTTCCCGATACGCTTTGTTGACCACTCTTCTAAATCAGTTTTTTATTTGACTATGAATAATTATATGAAAGTTAAAACAGATTTTGTATTGCCTTATAGACCTGATGGATTAGAACTTATCTATACTTCAAATTTTTCAAACTCTCCCTATTGGAACTTCTTAACAAATATCTATCTAAGTTTTAAGTTTTATTAAAATCGTTGCGGCCGTAGATGCCCGACTTTTCTCTTTTTATCTAACCTGGGTCCTAGCTTTTAAATTACGTATATCGAATTAAACCTCTAACTATGGACCTGATTAAAAAAAGAAGGAGGTTATCAATTTGTCTGAAAGTTATTTTTCTAAAGTTTGTGCCTAAAAAACTTAAAATTCTTTGCAATTTGCCAATTACTGTGACCGTTATAATAACAAACACAAATTTTTAAAATTATAAATTAATGGGTGTCCCAATTGTTTATTTAATTTTATGCATATGACCATACCTTTGAACACTTGTAGACAGACGGTTGAAATTTACAAGAACCTGTATTGCTACGTCCACTATAATAATAAGTTTGTATAAAGTTTAGATATGGAAAGTAATGGGTGTGCCGAAAGTGGATTTGATTTGGTGTATATAACAGAACTTTCGAACCCTTATAAACAGACAGTTGAAATTAACAAGGAATCTGTATTGCTTTGTCCTCTAGAACAACAAGTATAATACTTGGATTTAGAAAATCAAGGGTATTCCCATAATTAATATAATTTGAGCTTTATGGCCCTACCTTTTAAACCGTTATACACCAGCGCTTGAAAACTAGGCGGATGTCTAATATGGATAGACGGATGTTATTTACAAAGAACCTGTATGGCTAAGTCCGCTATAAATGCATTTATTATATTTGGAATTGGAAATTAAAGGGAGTCCTCGTAGTTGATGTTATTTGATGTATGTGGCCAAACTTTTGAATCGTAATAGACAGGCAGCTGAAATTTATAAGGAATCTTCATTGCTACATCTGCTATAAGAAGAAGTATACTGATGTAATTTGACCTATACAGGCCTATATTCTGAACCGTTATATACAATTACTTGAAAATTACAATTACTTGAAGTATAAACATTTAAAATTTTAAATTAAAGGGTGTTAAATTAGTTGATATAATTTGATGTATATGGTCAAACTGTTAACATTTGTAGACAGATGGTTAAAATTTACAAAGAAACTATATTTATAAGTTCGCTATAACAACAAATATAATATTTGGATTTAAAAATTGGGCGTATACCAATAGTTAATATAACTTGATGCATGTTGCCAAACTCTTATACCGTTAAAAATAGGTAGCTAAATCTGTTTTTAAAGTCTTTTTTTTTTTTTTTTCAAGAATTATTTGAATTTTATTAAAATTTTATTTTTAAAAAGGTTTGCACGCATTCAATTTTGAGAAAAACAGGAAACTTTTCGTCCCTCTCGGTCCACTGTTTGAAAATATAAATATTTAATTTTACAACGAGGACAAATGTCTTCCCGCGTTTCAAATTTCATTAAAATCGGTTCATTCGTGTATCTTTAAAAAAAATGTTTTAAGTCTTTAGAAAATCAAAGATATGAAAAAATTTAAAATGGACATATATAATAAATTTAAGTTAAATATCCCGCATGGTATATGAAACCATACATCTAAAATATAAAAAAAATATTAAATAGTTTTATAAGGAAATATATTTTTATGATATAAACTGCTCCTAATTGCAGAAGAACTCACAACAGCTGTTATATTAATTAATAAATTTTTATTAAAATTCTACCCCTTGACTTACAAAAAAGACACTCATCAATATCAAAACATGTCTACAAAAACCTGTAATTTGAAGTTTTTATTCATAAAACAAAAGTATTTTTTTTTGTTTGTTTCAATTTTAGTAAACAACCGCCACCTAAAAATGAAACAACTTGAAATCATCATTAACGTCACAACAACAGAATAAATAATGTCTAAACATGGTCATTAATAAATTTTGTTTATTTAACGATTCTTTAATATTATAACACCCTAAAATTAGATATATAACAAATTTAAAAAGTGTATAATTTTTTAGGAGTGTTTCATAAATTTCTTGTTTACTTTATAAAAAAAAGGGAAAATAAATCAGGTAAATATAAAATTGAATAGCGCACGTAATAAAGTTTTCCTTGCACCTTTAGCAAACACTACAACACTATAAACTATAGAAAACACGCGTGCTATACACCTAAATGTATACTTTGAAATTGTATTAAAACTTGACAGCCACAACTTGTTGAACAAAGATATTAAAGAGAGAAAGAGATAGAGGAAAAACTTGATAGCCGGATCAGCGTTGCCGCTTTGGTCCAATCGGACCAAACTTGGTAGTTTTTCGTTTTTAAAAAACTGTTTGGTAGTTTGGTTGGTTTGTTGCATTTTTTTAAATTTTTGGTAGGTTTTCCTCCTGTAGCAGATTTTTAGCAATAGTAAGTTTTTACCTTAAAAATTCAGAACATAAAATAAAAAGAATGTAACTTTGAATTAAATAAACAATAACCGCGAATAGTTTTACCACTGTTTTCAAAAACTGTTTTAGGTGTAATAAAAAACATCTCTGCTTTTTTGCATAAAGATGATTAAAGCTATAAACATCTCTGGTTTAAGAAACGCGAACAATATTATGAAATTGAAATTAACAATATTTTTGAGTGAAGTCTTATTTACAAGTGTTTGTATTAAAAAAATTAACAGACAAAGTGGAAAAGTAAGTAAACTTTTTTAACTGTATATATGTACCTATTAATTACATAAATATTTACTAATATTGCATGTAAAGAAACAGTAAAAAAAATTTAGAACCGAATGGTTGAGCGAATTTGATTGGCTTCAGAAAAGGGATGGGTGTTCATTCTGCAAAGTATGCTCTAAAACTATTTTAAATCATAACATCCATCTTAAAAATCACCAAAAGACAAATTTCCACCTCAACAATTACGGAAAAAAACCAAGTGAGTATAACAGAGTTTATGTGCAAGAAACGCATTTTTAAATTTTTGGTAGGCTGTGAACGATTTTGGTAGGATTTTTGAAAATTATTGGTAGGAAGTCAATTTCTTGTGTGGCAACGCTGAGCCGGATATATAAAAAAATCCACCTTTGTAATTTAAGGTGTTGCTGGAAAATGTATTAAATACATGTTAACATGTGACTTACTACTTGTGCATGTATAAAAAAAATTAACAAAAGTTTTTTTAAAACATGTACACATGTCCATCCATCACCAACAAGAACATCGCCCTGACGAGCTGGTAGGTAAATAATTTAAAACCTTAACACAAAGCTACTCTTGAAGTTTGTTGAATTAACCCAGAAAACAAGAAAAAAAAGCAAAGAAGAAAATAAAGAACGGTGCAGTGTAATGTTATAAAAATATTCATAATCAAATAAAGGAGTCAGAGAGAATGTAGGATTATTAAATGATATACATGTACTCGCAGAAACAAATGAACTACACCTACGAGGTTTGTTTAAAATCTCTAGTTATGTTGGTCTGAAAAAATTCTGTTCAGGTTAATATTATTCACACTTTAAGGTTTTATTAAAAAAAAAGTAAGAGTGCTGTATTCGGCTATGACGAATCTTATATGCCCTTCACCATATACATCGGCATAAGAAATTCTGTTCTACCATCAAGTTTGTTTAAAAGAACGTCGAAAATTTTTAGTTTTGCTAAGTGTAGTTATCTCAGCTTAATTTAAAGGTTGCTGTAAAATTTTGGTAAGTAAATAGGAAGAGGTAAATAAGTAGTAATTACAAGCACCTACAGAAATTCCAAAAAAGCTGAAAAAAGATATGAGAAACATGGATATGGATCTTGCTGATTTTCGATAATAAAATTTTCGAAAATTTATCTGATCGAATAAACTATTCAAGTTTCCTCTACTACATCTAGTGCCTTGGCAAAGCTGGCTTCAACACGTACACGTACGGAAAGACGAAATGACAAACTTGGATATATCCGTTTTCCACTTTTCGAGCTGAAGGCTATACAATAATATAAAGAATGTATAAAAGCACAAATTTTATAGACGCCAAGTTAATGGCTTAATTCTGGAATTATTAGCGTATCATCAAGTTACATGAAGGCCATAATTCTTAGAATTAAAATTTTTATAAAATAATTTCAATAAAGCTGATCAAGACCAAAAAGTGATATCACTGTCAAAAAAAAAAAAAAAAAAAAAAATACGCAAAGTCATTTACCTTTGTTCCAGTTGTTTTTGTGAAGAAGTTTTACCATATCATCTTTTTAATTTGGGCTTAGCCTTTATTTTCTCTTAATTGTTAGTGATGGCTACGAAATCATAACATGGATATTGCATTCAAGCAACTCTGGCTTTAACGTTTTTACATAGTTACGGCATTGTAGTGTTTAAAATTGTTAAAAAAAATTGTACATGATTTAATAAGAAATGAAAAATATTTATCGCTTCTAAAATATTAAAGTTTGGTTAAGGTAAAACTTCAATATTTTAGATGCGATTAAGGTTTTTCATTTTATTATTCAATTAGTTTCAATCCAATTATTCCTTTATTGCAAATAACATGCCACCACATACATTAAGTTTGAACAATTCGATTTATTTTTTATATCAATTTGTTTTTTTTTTTCAATTATTTGTGCAGTTCTTATTATAGATTTTATTTTCGTTTCATTTAATATGGGTTAAATGAAAAATAGTTGTAGAATTGTATGTGTAGTGATAGAAATAAGTTTGTTCTCTTTTTTTATCTTTTTAATAAAGAGTATCCATTACATATTGTAATGCAAAAAAGCTAATCCAAAGTTCAGTTAAATTGAATGCAATGTAGTGCAAAAATATGTTTTGTGTTGCATGGAAAAACGCAAAAACAAAAATAAATGTTTGAGAGATGGACTGTGATTTGAAATATCATTTAAGTGTACATCATCTACAATATAATGCAAGTGTATTGAAACAAACATGCAACATACAGAAGCAATAATAGCAAAAATAATGTTTAACAAAAAAATAACTACAATAACAATGATATTACTGCAAAACATGTTACTCGTACACTATAAAAGTAGCACGAATAAAATAATATTAGTGATGTGCCCAGCAAGCAGTTTTGAGACAACTTAAAACCGGGGATAAACAAATAACATTCCGAACAAGCCTCGCTTTCTGAAACAATTTTTGAGCTTGGTAATACATTTTTGTACATGTCATTTTTCAGGACAACGATTTTAGTCAAATCAGTTGTTGATACAAATTCTCATTTTTAATGAAAAATTATATTTTCATTGAATGAGTTTGGTTGAAGTATTTCCAAAACAAACAGTGAGGCCCATCTCAATAATATCAATGAAACGGGAATTTGTCAGCAGATAAACAAGTAAGTATTCGCCTATTCTAAATCTTATGTACGCTTCAAACGGCGAGAATTGTAATATTTTTTGGGTTGTTATCCCAGCTACTATAGTTGTAATAAATAAGAAGCAAGAGGTGAATTAATAGTAAAGACAAGCCGCTGCACATGAAAGTTAAAAAAATGATATGGGAAAAATTAGATGCAGACGTGGTATTTTGCCCGCTGCCTCCAAGGACATGGACCGATCTTGGTGATTTTCAATAAGAAAGTTTTTGAAAGTATGTCTAATCGACCGGTGTATTTAATTTTTTTCTAGATCATCTAGTGCTTTGCCAAAAACGAATACTAACGGACAGGCGCAAAGACAAATAATGCTCAATCGTCTTCGCTATGCATAAGGACTCAGAAGAATTTATACTTTTTTAAAATTGTAGAAAGTACAAACGGAATGACAAATTTTGATACACCTTTTTCCCAAGTATATAAAAAAAAAGAAAAAGCTTTCAAAGTTGAACCTCCATGGGTCACATTATATTTCCCCAACAGGTAAAATGTTTATGGTCTGGTCTTTGAGGTCTAAAGATTTTTTAATTTACAATTTTTTTGCAATTCAAGTCGTTATGTTTGTTGGGTTATTTACACCACTAGTTTATTCTTTTGATATGGTTTAAGCTTAAATCTAGTTTTGTGGCTTAATGTTACTATACAAAACTGAACTTGTACTCGCAATCCTTTTCAATGCACACAATGGAAATCATATAAATTACACAGCAACATAAAGACAGAGGAAACACAAAACGGTCAGTTCAAATAAACTATAACGAAATTCTATTAAAATTGGTAAATATTTTTGCTACATTTATCCATGATTGTGATTAGTTGAGGGATTGATTGAAAAAATGTAATAGAAACAGTAAATTATAAAAAATATAAAGGCTGCCAGGGGATTTAAGCTGGATATACCAAAAAAATATAACTAATTCCGACACACAACATTTCATATGTCCCAATCTTTTAATTCCCAGTTCCCCCCCTAAAACTATTTCAATTTCGTTTTACTGCACATGGCTTAATATTTCAAAAGGGAAGTTTAGATCATTATATTTAGGTCATTTTAATAACAATAATCGTACGTGATATTCATAAAAACAAAAAAAAGCAATAACAACAAAAAAAGTATTAATAAAACAAAATTGTTGAAAATATTGTTTGATAAAAATTATTATAAAATTTATTCAACCACAAAGCAAATAACAAAAACAAAAAAACAACAACACTAGAAATCTAAATAGACCATATATGCTAAAGTACACTTTTTTAATCTTTTTATTACTATTTTTTATTTGATTGTTAAAGTTGATATTTAGGTGTGTGAGTCTATGCTGCGCACTTATTACAAAAATGTGCAACAAAAAAAAATTGTTTAATTCGCCATACAAAAATAATTAGAGCATAAAATTTAATAACCAATATTTAAATAAAATACATATATATATATTAAAATATATATTCAATAGTTTATAATAATTTTGTGGTAGGGATCTTAAATAAGTGTTTACATGCATGTGTTTAGTACCTAAAAGTATGCTTTAAGACCTTATTGTTAATGTGTGTCAAATTTTACTATTAAAGTGACAATTATAATCTTTAAATTTTATAAATAACTTACAATTTAACTCAAAAGCTAAGAGATTTTTTAAATAAAGCAAATGTCAAACAAGACATGGCCATATATATGGATCAAAAATTAAATCTTTGTAATCGTAAATAGAATCTTATTGTTATAAACACAATCAAAGGCTACCGACCATCGACTACCGACTAAAAAAGTAGCTGGCTACAAAAATAGCCAAGTCGCCAGCTACTTAATTCTTTTAACGACTATCGACCACTAACTACAAAAAAAAAACATCTGTTTTGACATAAGTATTAAAGTTAACCAAAACAAAACAAACTTGATTTTCTTAAGTGAATTTTTGTGAAAAAAAAAATTTCAAATGTCTCAAGAAAATTTTATTAATTTTATAAGTACTATTGCTAAAATAGTGGAAATAACGACTTCAGTGTATGAAGTGTCCTCGTCCATATTTGCATGTAAATTGAACAAAACATTTACATTAAACAATATAATAACTACATATAAACAGTAAAAATGACTATTATATACTTACCAATATCAATAAAAAGACCAAAAAATAAATATAAATGAAACAAATTAGAAATATATGAAAAAAGAACTAAATGGAAAATTTGATAAAAAAAAGTAAATGAAAAATGCACCAAATAAATAATAAATGAAAAATGTAAACAAATGAACAGATGATTATTATTTTTTAATGGTGCCACTATAATGGTTTTTCGAATTATTAATAGCGATATTTAATGTATTGCGTTTTTAAAATCACCATTTCATGCATTTATTGTATTGGCAGCACTAATCTGTTTTTTGTAGCCAAGAGAAATAGAAATTAGCCTAAGTTGGCTACGGGCTACAAAAGTAGCCGTGTAGTCGGTAGTCGTGTAGCGGCTAAAAGAATTATTCTCATAAGCACGCGTGTATTCTATTTTTGAAATCTTGTAGTCGATGTTCGGTGGACATGATTGTGTTTATAGCATATATGTTGTAACTGTCACATTTAAAAACAAATGTAATTTTAATTCATTTTATAAGCCAATTGCTTCTGTACCTTAAGCGAAATAACTACGTCGAAGTTCTATTCGTAATTCTTAAAATAAAATTAATTTATACTTATCTTAACTGACATAATGCTTTAAAATAAATAATAGATAAATAAATTTACTGGTTTTTCAAGACAGATACATTTATGGTCCTGCGAGCCACAAAATTTGGTTTTAGACCAGCGATACTATTTGAAGAGATCAATTTGTATCATGAAATCGCGGTATTGCTTAAAGTTCAAAAAGAGGTAGCGGTCAAAGTTAACTTCTTTGATAGTTAGCTAATTAGTATGCAAATGAAAATGGTCTCTCATTTTGTTAAGCAATAATAGGCAATATGCATTACCAGTAAAATTGCAGTACAAATAAATTTTCAATGATATTGCAATTGAATTTTCATTATCAAAAAATTTTTTTGTTTTTTGAAAAATTAACAGTAATCAGTTAATCTCTATTGTAATTTGAAAAACTCTCATCAAAATTTCAGTCTTCATACGGTCGAGCGTAGATTATTTAAAATGCTAACAATTCTTTGACAAACAGCATTGCTTATTGGTATGGAAATTAATTATTAAATCAATTTATATAGATTTTTCTACCATACCTAATCAATTAGAATATCTTTCAGCATTTTATCAAAGGCTTTTTGCAGGCAACAGAAGTTATTTAACAACATCTCGTTGTCAATTACATTTGATATTTCTAAAACTTTGGGAAGGTCCGATAAATTTTCTGGACAGAAAAGAAATTGCTTTAAATTATTAACGGAAATATTTTTTGTGGTTATTTATTTTCAGTGATGTGTACAAAATAAAAGTTCTAATCAATGTTAGAAAAAAAAATTCAACTGATTAAATGTACATTCGCGAGCACAATTGTATAAATAAACAACATATTGACATAATTTTTTTTAACCTGGACAAATAATATTTTAACTGCTACTAGAACTCGCACCAGAATTGGACGATCTAGGCTACCTGGCAAACCTACTTGCATATAAGAAATTACTAAGTTGAAGAAAAATTTATTTAATTAAATTAAAAACACGGGAAACTAAATTAATTAATTTTAAAAAATTTTTGTGCTATTTTTTTAAATTATCCCTATTATATTAACAAATCACCGATATTGAATATTGAGGGTAAAAGCACGCCTGGATGGCCATTTCACTACCGCTTACTTAGCTCTTCTTCTTTTTAATTAAATTTAACAATTTGCAAAGTGCCCGTGCATAGAATAAAAAAAAATTATCGTAGTGTTTTGTGATATCTTATTTTTCAGTATCTTTTAACTGTATAAAAGAGCCGAAAAAAAGTCAGCCGTATACAGTAAAGAAAGAAACATGGAATCATTGTTGGTTATTGTTGTTATTGCTGTTTCTGTTAAACTTTGATTTTTGTCTTTACTTTAGTAAATCTCTAGTTTCTTTAAAATGTTTGTAAAAAGTTTCCTGAAGAGCTAAGTAAGCGGTAGGGAAATGGCCATCGAGACGGGCTTTTACCCTTAATAATCAATATCGGTAATTTGTTAATAAAACCGGCATGATTTAAAAAAATTACACAATAATTTTTTTTTTAATTTAAAAATTTATTTGTTTAAACAACAATCAAATCTTAATTTTAATATTTACTGATGGACCTTTCATTGTTAAAATAATAATAGGATTTTATTCAGTCTAATCTTTCCAACAGTTTATGTCGGGGAATAAGGGTTGATATACCAGTTAGAGACTCTTGTACTGTTTCCTATATTATTTTAAATTCTGGGAAGAATCCTCGGTTCAAAAGAAGAAAATTTCGATAACACAAGCAACCAGTTATCCCAAGTATAAATAACCTTAAACCAAATTTCATAAGAAATATTAACGAAAAGGTAAAGTGGAACATTAACGACGATGGAGAAATTTTTGGTTTAGGGTGCTCTAAGAATGCCATCCTTAAAACCTATATAAATCTGTTTTATGTCACATGTCGCTTCACATTATTATTGTGACACATGTTACTCGCAGGGTTAGGGAAAAATGAAGAACGAAAATAGGTTTCAAATGGAAGAAAAACAGTAGTATACTGCTTAACTTCAACTGTATCATATACTTTTATTTAATTTTTAAAATTTGTTGTCCCAAAGTTTGGTTTAGTTGCAAATTTAATTTAATTTAATTTTTCTTTACATCACAGTAAATGCTGTTTTAAGATTGTCTTGATTTTTGAAAAGAAAGTATAAATGAGTATTGTCATGTGTATAATTTGACATTTTATTAATATTTCAAATTATTAATATTTTAATTTATTAGTATTATTACTAAATTATTTAATATTAAAATGTATGCGAGATACAGCATATTTTCCGAGAAATACATGCATAAATTTAACAATTAAATTAAAAGCTTTTACTTCAGCTTACTGCCCTTTTTGGTGAAATTTAATAAACGTAATAAAATCTGAGTTTGTTTTTTGTTTTTGTAAAGAACAGAGTATTTGCACGAAATTTTCTTGTGAAAATATGTTTCCACAATGTTTAATTTTTTTCGCGTTTTTAGCATGAGACGTGATTCAACATGGAATGTTTGTATTTGTATCTGTGAGTTTCTGTTTGAGTTCACAAAAAAAGCACACAAAATAAAATAATAATGAAATAACCATAGAATTTTTAGCATAAAAGTTTGTACATTTTTTTGACCTGTTAACCTCTTGCATACAAAGCTGGAAGTGTTGCAAGTTTTCACTAAAAATATGTTTTTTTTTTCTTTTTTTTTTCTTTTAGTTGTAGTGTATGTTAAAATATGGAAAATGAAATGAAAAACATAGCAAATACTCTTGCTACGTGATAAACTGTAAGTGTATTAAATCTCTGCATTTTAAGTCTTAAAGTGACAAAATTTTGTAATTTTTTTAGTTGGTTTTTTCCATAAGAATTTATAAGAATTTTTTTTTATGTAAACTGAATTTTATAACATTATGAAAATTGTTTAACCTAGTTTTTGTTTTTTAAGGATAATTCCGTAGAGATGTCGCTTATGCAGATTTTGTGTTTTGTGAAGAAGCGTTTTTGCTTATTCTTCTATTTGCTTCTTTGAATTTGTTTAAAAAACGTTAAAGTGGTGATAATTGTTTTTAAGTCTTAAATTTAATTTACTACAGGAGTGGTGAGATTAGTCAAATATTAGACCAACAAGTTTTTACAAATGTTCGTTCAATCTTTTCTCACATATTTTATAAAAAACGACGATTTATTTTATTTCTTGAGTAGAATCTTATATTTTTTTAAAATAAGTATTTGAGAAGAACAAAATGTTTTTCAATAAATCAATAAGCAATTTTTGTTAACGCTTAATTTGTATCTTTAATTTACCGTTAAAGTTCAAATAAAAAATAATAAATTAAACATTTTACTGAAACTAAATTATTTGTTGGCAGTAACACATTTAGCACATTCTAGTATCAATAACTCTGTTAACAAAATTACGTAACAAAGTGCTCATAATTAAGAGAACAAATTAAATTTATATCTTCATTATAAACATCAACGTAAATACGCAAACACATAAATACATACACACATACATATGTATGTATGAATTTTTTATGCATATTTGCCATTATTGATATGTGGATTTGAAAGTGTGTTTATGTAAGAATAAACCAAACAGGATTTATGAGATAATGCAATTTAACATTGGGAAAATACTTAAGTCATCATATTTACCACATTGAACAAGCTCAAACATTATCAAACACATGCCCAATAAGCAGTAAAATTTAGAAGGAAATAACAAATATTTGCAAACAAGAAAAATATTATTTTAGCATTTAACAACAACAAACATTAAAATTTATTATTTGAAATCATTATTTGCATTAATCATGCTTGATCCCCTCAAGAAATTTAATTTCTAACAACATCAGATTTATATTTTTTCACTAAATATTTGTTAGAAAATAAACTGTAGTATTTTTAATGGCATTTTAAATATTTCAGAAATTTAACACAATATTAAGGATTATTTTGTATATATAATTATGAAAAATTAAGAATTAAGTGCATGTTGTTGTGTTAAAAAGGCATATAACGTAGTTTGTTTATTACATAATTATATTTTTACACGTTATATACATGTCATGTTCAAATACATACTTAAATAAACATTTTGCATATTAAGAAGTCCAACACATGAATACATACATATATACAGCTTCGCAATTACGCTTATATTTTTATATTGAACATTTTTTTCACATTTTGTTTATATCAAGGGTTGAGTACCTAACGGGTAAAAACGTAATCCTATTATTTTGCGTTTGCCACAAGATGTATATTTTAGTCGCAATAATGGTAATTATAGTGTGTTCTGGAAAATATCGTATTATTAAAAAAATGGTATTTTTTTACCCTTGACCACAGGTGGAAAAGGGCATATCTAAGTTCTTTCCGACCTCATAAATTATATATATTCTGAGTTCTTATGCATAGCGAGGTCGATTGAGCGATATCTATCTGTCCGTCAGAGTTTGTGTCATAATCAACTTTGCCAAGGCACTAGATGAGGTAGAGTAAATTTGAATAATCCAATCGATCAGACATAGTTTCAAAAATTTCGCTATTGGGAAATAGCAAGACCGGTCCATGGCCTTCGAGGCAGAGGGCAAAATACCACGCCTGCCTCTATTTTTGGTATATATATATTTTTTAAGTTTCTTTTCTATTTCTGCAGGTTGTTGGCTTTACTGCGCACTACTCAGTAAAGACTTTCCTGCAGGTGGTGGTCTTTACTAAGTACTAAGAACACAAACGAATCTTGATGGAGCAAAACGTACAAGTTTCGATGCTTTAATTGAACAGAAAACAAAGAAATTCTTATGCCGATTTATATATATATTTATATATATATTTATATATGAGTGTGTGCTTATACGTATATGCTGAAGGGTATATAAGATTCGGCTTAGCCAAATATAGTACTCTTACTTGTTTCACATTCATTTGTATTCCTGCACTTGGTGATACTTATGATAAATAATCAAATCAGATGAGCTTTCTGCTGATACAGCAACCTTTTCATTTACTAAGTTGGGACAGCAATCCTAAGCAAAACACAATTTGCGGGAAAAACCTTTTGTTTTCAACGGAAAAACTGCGTGGTCAAAACAAATTGCTTATTTAAACTATTCAATATGAATTCTAGCCGAATATAGCACTATTATTTGTTTGAACTGCGATAGGCGACACGTCAAATTTGCATAAAGTATAAAATTGTAACATTAAAATTAATTACAATTACATTACATTACAATAGTGAAATGCTTTTCACTTACTTGGCCTTGGTTTTAACCGCAATATATAGTTACTTAAAGTCTAAGCCTTTCTATCCTCACTAAAGGAACAATAGAAAAAAAATTAAAAGGAAACTAAAATATTTTGACGTTTTTCCCGTTTTAGAATAAACGTACGGATTCTTTTGATTGCAAATACCACTGTAGTCTTTTACTTTATGGCTTCATCTGGTATACTTCTTGATCCTACTAAGTATTCGTTATTATTACAAGCGCAGCCATCCATGCTACACTACTGTGTTACTCCGGCGAGACATAAACTATTCGATGCCTTGTTTAGTAACCTTACCCATCCACAGACATCTCCACTACTCCTTTTATCCAAGGTAGTCATCTCCTTTAATCCAATAGCCACAACACACGTCTGCCATACGCTATTGTTATGCTGTTATACACTTCCCCGCGCTAAACGCTATTGCTCTTACTTTTTTATTATAAAGGGCTTTTTGACAATTATCTGTTACTCTTATATTAAATTGGACTTTTCCACTAAATTGTCTGTCATGGCTTCACACAATAATTGTCTTTTGCCTCTCGGGAGGTTTGTACTGCTGTTTATTAATTGTAATTGTATTTTCGTTGCACGCATTGTCCGAATGCGGTATCGAACTTAGGACCCCCTGTTTTGCAGTACGCACCTCTACCAACGCAGCCATTGAGGCTGCTCAGCTTTTGTTAGCTAACTGTGGTTTTTATTTTATACACACCATTAGTTGAATTAACTTAATCACCACGCTCATACGGATAAGCACAACAGGGGTTGCCAGATCTTATATTCGTAACAATATAAAGGATTTAAATTTTCAACCGTAGCATATAGATGTTTAA
The DNA here is from genome assembly GCA_916610165.2 of Gymnosoma rotundatum. Taxonomy (NCBI): domain Eukaryota; kingdom Metazoa; phylum Arthropoda; class Insecta; order Diptera; family Tachinidae; genus Gymnosoma; species Gymnosoma rotundatum. The sequence goes on from OU744340.1 coordinate 72,875,533, forward strand.
AATTTACATAGAGTATGTAAAAATATGCCCGTTTTTAAACTATGCGTGAACAATAAATTTAAAAATTTATATTTAATTTAAGGCCTTTTCTACTAAACCATTATAGACAGAAACCTTAAATTTCCGAAGACTATAAGAAGAGAAACTGAAAAATTATAAGGTGTCCCCTTAATTGTACGGAAGCCTTTAAGTCGAACTTGCAATTAGCGGACTTATTTATATTTGATTCTACTTTATTGTATATTATTTTTTTCAATTTTTTTCTTTTTTATTTTATTCCATATTATTATATTCTTATATTTTTATTTTTTTATTATTTTCTGTTTTATTATGTTCCTTTCTATTAATAGGCTCTAGTACAGCCACCCATGCATTTTTCAGTACAGCCTTTTAATCCTATACAGTAAGACAGTATTTTCATCCGCTGCGAAATATAAGAGGCCAAAAGGATTTTGTGTGATGCGAGATTCCTAAGCAGGACAGACATAAAGAAGATGTTTTGAGGTCTCATGCTGTAGTTCGCAGAATCTGCATTCCATATTGTTGTATATTGACAGTATCTAGAATCACATAATTCCCACAATTAGCCTTATGTCGTTTTCCAGTCATGAGAGAAATCCGCTTCGGACCAGAAGTGGATATTCCAAGGAATGTTTTCTGCCCTAAAAATCTACAAACGAAGCCTAACTAAGTTATGCTCATTATATTTTACCAATAAACACACAAATAAATATTATTACCAATAAATAAAAATTGTTGAAACGAAATAATTTGTGTTTGTTAAACATATTACGAATTGTGATTAAGTTATTTCAGAAAATAAAGTGCTGAAATGTTAATTTAAAATTTTTACATTATTTATTTCAAATCCATAGGAGTACACGTAGAAATTGAGTAAAAGTGTGTGTGTTTATTAGTAAAATATGTGTGTATAATATCACATACTGGCATATTTTTATATGTATTCTGCGTGAAAGTAACACCTAAACATTTGTACTTAAGCATCAGAAGCAAACAATAATTTTTCATAAAATATAAGTACGTATTTGTATAAAAATTTCATTTGACTTTAATTTAGGAGAGTTGAAAAATATTCTTTTTATGCATTTACATTTAATACATTAAAACAAATTTATATTTGAATAAGTATAATTTAATATTATTTGCATATCATTTCCGCAATGTTTTGGTTTTATGGAAGAAATTAAAACAAAAAAAAATTCATAAATAAATGATTTAACAAATTACAATTTTAAACTGTAAGACAAAGTTTCACATCGTTTTTAAATTAAACAAAAAGAACGAAGTAATTTTAAGAAGAAAACTAAAAATATCATGTTTTAGAATTTAAAAAAATTAAAATTTATGAGATACTATCAGGATAATCTATTTTATGAAATACGTTTTAGAATACATTTCATTGGAAAGTTACTTCTAGATATTGGTCATTTCAAAAAAAGTAAAATTTGTATACATACATACAAATAGTTGCGTGTTGTGACATTATAACTCTCGAACGGTCAGACCGAATTCAATTAAACTTTTAGGGCTTGAAGAAAATCGGTCGATGCGTTCACGAGTAAGGACTAAAAAAGGAGGGGTAAGTGGCGGAGAGGAAAAATAAGCGGAATCGTATTTTTCATAATAATGAAGTTTAAAATTCGCAGCGACGACGAAAATGAATGAATTCGCCACTACGAACACCTGATGCAGAATTATGGTGAATTTGCGTTTTTGCTTATTTCAAATTTATGACATTAAGAATGTTTAAAAAAGAAATAATCGCATGATATCTATAGATCAAAAATGAGACGGGTACTTGAAACATGAAAAGATTGAATAACTTAATTTATATTTTTTGTAATAATTGTTTGTAACTTATAGTTTTCTAATCGCCGACCACTACATGATCCAATCCTTCAAAATGAATGCAAATAATTTTTTTTAACATGACTTTGAGCGTTTCGATTAATTCTATTAGTTCTGAAAACACCTAAAATAGGTCCGTAAAATTAAGCTATAAATTCCAACGCAAAATCATGGCTGGTGTAAACCCGTTTCAAAAAATGGCACATTATATTTTTATGACCAGCGTTACGACAATGTATAATTCCCAGTTGTTTTTTGCTTTTTGCTTTTCATAATTTGATTTTGCCATTTTAAACCTGATTGTTTAGTTTCTTTACATATTTCTCTTTGTTACAATCAAGAGGAGTTTAGAAGCGTAAATCACCTGTTTTTACATTAAAACTTTATTTATAATTACCACTTGCAACTTAATCTTCTGTATTGAAATGGCAGCAGACATTTAACGAATTACTGCAAGTTATATTAAATAAAGTCAGTCTTTATTATTTGTAAAATTTTAAATCTTTAGACTCACAACAACTTGGTTTCCACTCAAAATTTTTTTACATGATTCATCTAGCAATTTGTGCGCGAGTAATTCCCACTTTTTTCAGTCCAAATACATTCCTTAGCTGTCATTTAATGACATGACATTTAACATTTCAATTATATCGTTGATTATTTTTAATTGCAAAAGCTATCAAATTATATAATTATACACTATACTTTGAACTCCACTATACACTCTACATAAGTAATTCCCATGCCAGATCTTGTTATTAAAAGTAATTTTTGTTAAACAGTTGCTTGCTTATGGTTTATATGTAGGTGTTTTTGAAATGTGTCAAAAGTTAAAAAAAATTATACTCCTCTCGTTTCGTTTATATTATTAAAGTTAATATTTTTTTTACATTAATCTTTAAATGAAAAATAATAAATCTGCAAGTCATGTTCTTGGGATTTGTTTGTCAAAGCTTTTAACACCTACACACAGGTAAGTATATAAATATTACTTAATGACTGAATATTACTAAGTGACTGAAGAAAAGGTTTAATAGTTTGAAGGAATTTATAAATTATTGAAAAAAATAATATACGAAGGAAATCGATGTACTATGCATAGATACGTACGTGGCTCAAAGTTGGCAAAATTGTATACTGTGGTTTAAACAAATTTTATTTTTTATACAACAGCTCTCGAAAAAAAAAACTCTTGTAATTCTTGATATAAAAACTTGCTTTTATTCAAGCTCTTTAACTGTATACTGTATACAAATGTTTTTTCATCTTTGGAAACAGAAAAAAACACAAAAATAAAAAGGGGGAATGCGTAAGAAATACCTCGCGTGGGAAAATAATTTTCAGTTGCGTCAATAAAAAATTTGTTCCTTAATCGACAAAGGAAATAAAATATGATGGGTGTATTTCATTCTTTTTATGCAAAATTTCTATAAACAATCATATGAGATTATAAATGTCATAAATTTTGACTGTATTGCGTGCATCCGCACGTTAAACCATTTTCTGAACCTTTTCTGCAGGAGATAATTTCGAAGTCTTAAAATTCTAATCTTTTTAATATATGAGTGCGACTTAATATATAATGATTATATCAGAAAGAAATTTATTCAGGCCCAAGTTCGTATTTTCATTTTAAATTATTCAGGCAAGAGGAGAACCTAACTTAGGCAGCAAACGAAAACGTTTCCAGAATCGCTACAACCTTCTTCAGTATACTATACAAGAACAAAAGTATCTATTGAATCAACCAATTTAAGAGAGAAATATCTCTTCACTGGTTTCTTTGTCCATATTTAGTGTGCATTTATTTGCTTCTGTTAAGCTGACAATTTAAAAAAGTTTAAGACCATATACATTTTTAGTTTGTTGCAGTTATAGTTATCTAGGGTTTATTTCAGTAAATCGTATGATAAACATTTAAAGTTTGTCCGTGTGACCTGCATAAGCCCTTAAAAAAAATTGTTGCATTTTAAGGACTTAAGAATTTAAACTTGCAATTGATTAGCAATCTATAGTTAACCTTAACTACTCTTATATGCCTTTGACAGAACAAAATTTCTTAACTCTTTAAATAAGATATTTCCCTACATAAATCTCTATTGCCGCAATAATCATACACATTTTTCCTCACAAACTTATGCATGTTTGTGTGTCTATTACATAGAATGCATGTGTAGTACTTATGTTGTATAACAACTCATTGTTGGCCCACTTACAAATCTTCTTTTATAAATTGCTATTATGCTCTAGTTTTAAGTATGCAAACATCATATTACATCCCATAGAGAAAATTTCTATTAGGAAAATATTTCTACTAACGATGGCAAAGTAAAAAAAAAATAAAGTAAAATTAAAAAAAAAAAAAATTATACATATTTTAATACCAAAGAGTATTAAACTCATTCTACACAAAAAGTCACTTGCATTTATACAATACATATGTAACACACAATAAGATCGCATGGCATGTGTACACAATAATAATTCAATGTTATGTGAAAATGTTGCGACATGGTGCAACATTGCACAATAAGTAAAAATAAAATTTATATAAAAGTAAAAGCATTTGCAAGTTGCTAGTACTATTGCAAATACACTAGAGAGAAAATGTACAAAACAAACTGTCAAATAAACGTTGCATGCAACAAAACACATAGATAGAACCAGAGATAGAAATGTAGCGCAAACGAAATTAGAGAAAATGAAAGCACTTTCGCATACGTTGTAAGTACTTTAGTGACATTTTTCCTATTGTATTAAAGCAACAATTATTTATGTTTGTGGCAAAATATAAAAAATAAAATCTAATGGATATGTGAACCTGCAATACAAGCAATACAATCACATACATATCTTTACATCCCTTTATTAATAGTATAATAGAAACATTTTTGAAAACGTGGGTAACTAAAATTAAAAGGGTTTTGAAATAATTCGAAGAAAAGAATTTTAAAGTAAATATTTTATTTACCTCAATTTCATTTGTGAAATCAGAAAGGATTAAAATTTTATATAAAATTTAAAACAGCAGCGTGTTGAAGTGGTGTTTCAAATCAGTGTTGTTAAAGGATTCTCTTTAATGTACGGCAGATTTTGGTGATATTTTTATTTTTATATTTAGGGTTTTTCGAGGATTTTCTCAACAAGTAATGGTTAAAAATTGTGCGTTTTTTTCGCCAAAAGTACCCGCAACACCTGCAAAATTATGGGACTATTAAGTTCTGAAAAATTTAAGAATCTAATGATAATGATGCGGGTATATTAGATCTTTTTGGAAATCACTGATTTACCACACTCACAAACATAAGTCTACATAAGAACAAAATTGTTGCAAGTGCGTTGTGACTTTATAACTCACGAACGGTCAAACAGAATTCTGTTAAATTTTTAGAGTTTGTTTGTACGGTCGTGTAGATGGCTTGAACGAGTTGGGTCGGCACTTTTGTAACTTATGAATAAAACGGGCATTTACGGCTGCACCGATTTAAAATAAATAAAACAGAGATAAATATTTATTAGAAAGTTCCAAGATAGTATGATTATTAAAAAAAAAAAATAAATAAGACGGACAAGTGTGGAAGGGAAAACTGAGCAAAATCCATTTTAGAATTTTAAGAATATTTGAAAGATAAATACGTCCTGATTCATAAGGTCCAATAGGCAGAAAGAAATCTGTTATAACTGTTTATCTGTTTATACCTATTGGGGTAGCGAAGCGTCCCGGAAACAGCTGGTAAACATATGTGTAAGTATGTATGAATTTAAAATATAATTAATATTTGAAAATGGAATTTTTCGGATTTAAGTGGTTTTTGTTTAAAATTTACGGAGTTTTTAATTTCTATCATTGGAAATTCCAAAAACATATATCTTTATACTCGTACAATCGAGAAAAAGTTATTGGGAGATTTTTTTACAAAGTTTAATTTCTAGGAAGGTGTAATCGATTTTATGAAAAAAGATAACAAATATCTGGCAACCATGTTTTAAGCTGAATGCAAAATTAATCTGTGACCAGTGTTGCCAGAAAAATTGTGGCTCTTGTCCCCACTTTGAAGGTTTAAGTCCCCAAAAATACTCATTTCTAAACTAGTATCAGAACATATACACATGTGTGTCAGAAGCTGTAATATTTTGAACTGAATTATATAAGAGTCTATATTATAGAGAAATGATGTATATTTTTTAATTTTTCACAAATTAAAGATGATACTTTCAAAATTCAAAAGTATATCGTTAGCTAAAATGAAATACAACAAAAAATCCAAATTATGTTATTGATTGCAGGAAGACATATGGTTATTTAAAACATAAAAACTAATAAAAAAAAAAACAAATTTGAAATATTTTGTTTGATACATGGTTTCTCATATCAGCTGACGATATGTATGAAAATTTCATGTCTATATACACGATTACATACACATACTTTCGAATAACAAACAAATATTTTGTTAATAAATATTTTAGTGTCAAAGCAAAATTAAATATATTAAAAAGAATTTAATTAAATATATTAACCAGAATTCACTTTAAACAATAGTTTTATAATGGTTTTTCGGAAATAAAATGTAAGATCGAAATTATAATAAATAAGTATATAGAATGAATTCAACCTTTTTTTATCACGTCAAAAATTCAAGACTTCAGATGCGTCGAGTTCATATTGTGATCGTCTACAACTCTTTGCTAAATATATACCAATTTATATTTATTTATTATTGCTGTAGGAACTTCAAATTATAAAATTGAAGGCCAATAAAACAACGAAGTCCTAATAATAAAAAAGAATGAAAAGTCCTTAAATCCATCTACAAGAATTTCTATCCACAAACTTATATCCAAAATACCCAACTTAGGAAAAAAACCCCCTATCTGGCTACACTGCCTGTGACAACAAAGTATGATCAAAATGATTGGTTACTGTTGTTCTTTTTTAACTTGTAAATAATTAAGTTAAGTTTTGAAACCGTAATATTTGTATTGTTTGCCCGCTTTTTTTGTATTTCTCTTTTTTTAACTTGTAACCCCCTTTCGCTGCACTTCTACTTGTTCTAGTCAATTAAAAATATTTAATTTATTTATTAAAATTACCTAATAAAATTCAATTGTTGCACGCTTGTCAAGCGTTAAAACAAATTTGTATTTATTTATTGTCTAATGTTTTTTTTTGGCAATGCGCCGACAAAGACCCACACAATCAATTCACTCTTGTTGACATTTTGTTAATCCGTGACAAATGGCATCGCTGGGAAAACTGACAGAAATCTGCACACGTTTCAAATGTTTTCTCTTTATTCATTCATTCAATGACACACACACACACAATTAGATGGAATAAAAGTAATTTCTTTAAAATGGATTAAGTTTCAAAGAATTTTTGTTAAGTGTAAGTAAAATAAGAAGCGTTATTTCGCTTCTGCCAATCCCATATAGTAAAGTTGTAAACGACAAACAGAAATATAGCACTGTAAAAGCAGACCTGCGGAAAATTAGCTTTGGCTTGATATCAGAACATAAATATTGCCACACTTGGCGGACTGAAGGCTCAAGCTTTTCCATTAAAAACGCTTAAATCTATTGATATCAATTTTTCTGGAAAAAATAAATAAGCTAAAATATTTCCAATTGAAATTTCAAGGGTACTTCACACCTTGTTTTGCAGTTCGTTATGACAGTTAAGCCGCAAATATTCTCCAAACGTAAGATCGATTAGAGGCATTTTTGGGGAAAATTTCTTTAATCAAAGGAGATTTATCAAAATCAAATATAAATATTAGAGTTAAAAAAAATGGCAAGGAAATAGCTTTTTCTCCTCCCCATCTTTTTAAATCGATATATATATTTTTTTTTTAATTTCACCATTAATATCAAACAGAGAAACGGCAACGAGAGCATACAAACAAGAACATCTGTAATGAGAAACAATCAGCAAAATAAAACAACCATCATATCAAAAACATGTGAAAATTTCAACTCATCACTACCAATTGAATGTATTGAATGGATGTTGCAAGTTGGGTATGTATAAATTTGCCTCACATTAAGGGTAACACAATGACATGCACAATTGATTATCGTCCTATATATATATCATATATTTACATACAACAATACGATGTCTTCTGTAAGTGCAAAAAATACAAAAATTCGCCATTATTTATAATCGTTAATTTTGACGCAGGGATAGGAAACAAAAATGCAAAGAAACAAAAAGCTCTTCAAATTTATGTATGTCGATATAAAATAATTCAATAATCAAATTAAATAAAAATTTATGTTCACACGCATATTTATTGTATTATGGATAAGACTATTAAAATTTATTTTATTTCATTCTCGTGTTTTTTTTTTATATGTATTTTAATGTTTTTCGTTAAACTTTGCAAATTTGTCAATGAAGACAGAAACAAACTTTTTTATACAGATTTGAAAATCATTACCGGACTAGCGATTTTAATGTTTGACTACAGAAGACGCATATACTTTACGAGAAAATGCTAAAAAGCCAATTAGTGAAGTCCAAACTCTTGCATGGACTTCTTAGCCTGAGAGTAATATAATGAGTCAGTTAGATAACAAGAAAATATTAGAAATTTATTACTGACTGCTCATTTTCTTGATAATAAAAGTCATACGCTATTTTTATATTTTTAAAATTCTTTTAAACGATTTTTAATTTTTTATTAACTTTTTTTAGAATTAAATGTAATTAATCTTGATTCATATAACGTTTTGTCTTTGCAAAATGTGTGTCATCAGACAATTTTTTTTTTGACAATATGTGATGTTGTCAATCAACTCCTTTGAAATACTTTTTAATAAATGAAAAAGAAGAAGAAATATAAAAGACATCTTAAACTTACCTTCTGTGTAGTTGTAATAAAATACCAATTTGTTCTTTGAAAATATGAGAATATTCTGTAATTAAGAAAGAATGGAAAAATTTATTAATAGTTGTAATTTTTCTTAGAAGTTTTAATTAAGTTAAGTGCAGAAAACGATTCTTAAGGTATAAAATTTTTAAGTCTGGTTTTATTTAAATTTTTTAATTTTAATGGGTAAAAGTCTTTCCTACAAAAATGAGGTTAAAATAATTAAAACTCAAAAGGATAAAAACAATTGTTCACATGATATTTGAATGTTTTAATCTTTTAAATACTTTTGCTTTAAACACTAGAGTAAATAGTCCAACATTAAAAGTAATAAAAACTTATTAAATTAAATAACATAAGTCCTTTATTAAATAAACTAATTTTCAAAATATATCGTGCTTTTTTGATGGTGAAAAAACGTATACAGTGGATAAAGGAAAATAAAATCAGTTTTTACTACTGTTTATTTTTGCTTAAACTTGCTAAGTAAGCGATACCGAAATGGCCATCGTGACGTGCTTTCACTGCAATAATCAGTACCCGAGATTTAGTAATTTATTCGGGATAAAAAATAGCACGATACATTTTAAAAATCAATTTAATAATAACTGTCATAGCTTGTCCCTTGACGCTTCTAAAGAAGTTAATTTCACGTTAATTTCAACTGTATGATGTTCTCTTTAAAATTTTTTATAAATACAAACAAACTTGAAATTTATGCTGAGTGTGTACTGCCAAATGCCTCCGTAGATACTAAGGACATGGGAAATTTTCACATACGGTGCTTTATCATTCAAATGCTCAGATTGTGTTTCTAGTGTAGAAACAAATATTTAAAATAAAACTAAAACACAAAGGATGCGCTTCGGTTTACGTATAATTCATTTGAACCGAAAAAGGAAAAAGCTTTAAATTTTTAAAGCCAAATTATAAAAATATAAAATTTCAAATTATAGAGTGGCCTATAGATGGTACGAAGTCAGGCGTACGGTGTCCAACTAGCACTTTATTAATCTTGTCTCTTTGTTCAAATTATCAAACCTTGATTCTATAGTAAGGGCATGTTCAAAAACTTTACTGCCGCCAATGCTACGTAAGAAATCTATTGACTAAAGTTTTTTGTACATTAAAATCTTAACACGATGTTATATTTCTTCCCTTTTAATCAATTAAGTGCATAAAAAATCTGGTTGCAGTCGCATTTAAAGTACTGCAATACTGTAAGTTATGCGGGAAAAGTATGCTTACATGAAAATAAAATATCCGGAGTGGCCCACACTGAAAATTACCACACTTCATGGAAACAGAGAATTTTATAGATATATTAAATAAAAAAATAAAACTTTAAAGTATATTTAAATAGAAATAATTCCTGCAAAAGAGGTTCAACAAATCGGTTTTACAAATCTAAATTTTATGCTTGATGTTATAGCAATACAATTCAATCGATTGTCGATTGATAACTGTTCAAAGTTTGGCCGAAATGTTAAATGAGCTATTGGGGCACCCTTTAATTAATAATTTTAAACTTTTATACTTGTTGTTATAACAGTCATGGTAGTCCACTTTCTGTCCAATTTTTAAGCTTTTGTAAATTTAGGTCCCCTATGTGAACACCCTTTAATTTTTAGATTTATTTTTTTTTTATTATTTTTTGCTATTAGAATCTATAGTGATACCTTGTTAAAGATGTCAAAATCGGTTCAGAAATGTTTGAGTTCTGCAACATTTAGACTAATTGATTGTCAGTTATAAAGAACGTTTTTATGGTGTTTAAAGCAAACTACACCTTCACTCTTCCAGATTAAACCCAAAACCTAAACAGCTCTTCATCCGCATATACCAAAGACACATACCGAATTTTATTTGGTCAAACGGTATAAACTGTAGAGCTGCACAGACATCGTCACGAAAATAGTAAAAAGAGATTTAAGACACCTTCAAGTAAAAAACTAAGAGTGCTATATTCGGCTATGCCGAATCTTATATACCCTTCACCATATATGTAAGTCTAGTTTAGTCAAGTAACTCCAATAAAAAAAAACAAAAAAAAAAAACTGAGGAGACAGAGAATTAAAAAATAAAAAAATAAGAACTATATATAATATTACATAAAAATGTCCGGGCTCTTAATGGGTTAAGGATTTTTAAAATACTTTTGTATTTTCTAAAATATCCCTTCAAAAGCTTTTAAATGATTTCCATATTGATATATTTAAAAATTGGTGCACTATCGTACTTTTTTATGAAAAGTTCAGATGCCCATAACTCGGAATTTATGGGCGAGCGCCAACTTTTTTACGCGGTGTTTTTTTCTTACTTCTTTAATCTCTATTGTCCCATATATTAAATTTTTTTAATGGAGTTAGAGGCAGGCGTGGTGTTTTGACCGCTTTCTCGAAGGACATGGACCGATACCGCTGATTTTTAATAGCATAATTTTCGAAACCGCGTCTGATCAATTGGCGTTTTTAAATTTTCTCTAGCTCATCTAGCGCCCTGGCAAAGTTTATTCCAACCCGAACACATACGGACAGATGGACATTATTTAATCGACTTCGCTATGCATAAGAACTTATGGGGTCGGAGATGGATGTTGTAGAAATTACACACTGAATGACAAACTTAGATACACCCTTTTTACACTTTATGTGATAAAGGGTATTACAACTTTACAATCGTTTTTCACGATTGCTTAACCTAACCTATTAATGTTTAAGTAAAATTTTCAGAATATTATACAACAATAATGTCACTTTAAAAAAAATATGCTATTGTTTTCCAATTATAAATAATTGACACTTATTATTTCTTATTTTAAATCTGCTACGGAAAAAAAATATTTTTGTGTACAAATTTAAATAAATTATGATTGACAAAAATCTTTTAAAGTCTTAATTTAACTTAATAAAAAGAGAAGAAAATCTTTTACAGACGAAACTTGAAATTAATTTTCATGTTGAAATTCATATTTTACATTTTGATTGATCAAAATTATTACAAATTGTTATTTATCGCCTGCAGATTGTTAACAAACAAAAAACAAATTTATTGACCATAAAATTATTTTCACAAATTAAAATAAAATTGTATGGAATTTATGTACATATATCAAGAAAGAAATTCCTGACACACAAACATACATGTGTATGAAGTTACATAAGTATAAGAGCATACATATTTTATTTTAAAAATCATTTCAAAATCATTTCAGTAATATGTCAAGCAACAACAAAAGTAAAAAAAATGAGAGACGTTAAAGACAGTTGTGTGAATTATTTATTCTTGCTTTATTTTACATTAAATCAGAATCATAAAAATTAATACTTTTTATGCGTCTGATAATTACTTAAATAAAAATTTAATAACCTTTTTTATACAAAAGTTGTGATAAAATTGCTTTTCTAAAACAATATCCGTATAAGTTCAAGTAAAACAAAGAAGGCAAAGTTCTCATCTACCAGTTATGTTTCTTTTAAATGTCTGAAATTTTTACATAATAAATTTTAAATAATTATAGTACTTTAAGTGACCTAAAATTAAAACTTTTCCTTTACATTTCCTTTTTTGTTGAAATGATAAATTTAAAAAGAATATGACTACAGCAAAAAAAAACTGGTTTAAAAATTCTAAAATAATTATTTTATTCGAAAACTTCGAAGCATTAAAATTATTTACTTAAGCCTTTAAAAGGCTTGGAAAAAATTTTAACATTCTAAATAAAAATAAAAAATATTCATTGTGTTATGACCTGCTTCTTCTATGCAAAAACCACTCAATTTAAAGTGAATCTCCAAAAATACTATTAGCTTTAGTTAAAAAAAAAAAAAAAAAAACTTTCCACTTTCGTTTTACTAAATGTAAAAAATTAGTACATTTCTCTTAGACATTTTAATATTAAATAACATTATGGTTTTAAGCTCTTGGCTTAATTACACATTAACTAAAACACCAACATACATACAAACATGCATACATATACATATATGAATTAAACAATTAGGAAACTTTGTACAATAATAAAATAAGCAGTGAAAAATTTAACGTAGTAAACGTACGTAACCGCAATGTCACAGTGTAAAAGCATACTTTTAAAATTTTAGTCATCAGCATAAAATATTTATTTATCATGAAATAGTTTTAGATTCATTAAAAAATTTTTTGCTTAAACAAAAACTGCACTAAAATTTATTTTAAAAAAAATACCTTAATAATTTATACTTAAAAAATTATTATGAAAAATTTTTAGAACGTGTCTAAAAATTTTAACCATCACTGTAGTTTTATGAATTTTTGGCTTATTTAAATATAAATATTCCACAGTAATTGTGCTAAGCATTTATCTAGCATTCAAGAGTCCTTGACGTTACAAACTAACTACAAATATGGCTGTTAATACACACTCATATACTACAATGCCATATTCACCGAAACAAAAGAAAAAAAAGGACTACATAACACCAAAGTGAAAACAACAACACTTTAGTGGTTTTACACAAAAGTAAAGTAATGTAATAAAAAAAACACCTTAATAAGCCAACAAGCACTTTCTCTTTTTCTCTGTATTATTTAGCCTTCATGGTATAGTGTTAAACCAAAACAGTTGGAAAAAAAATTTTTTATACAAAAACCTTTATGTATACATATGTACATAATCTCGTACGTATGTAGCTTGTAAATATTTTTTAAAGCCATTATGCGAAGAACAACATTTTTCGAAAAAAGATTTTTTTTCCCTTAAACCCAAGATATATTGTGCAATTCCTAAATCCCATTCGTAGACTTGTGAATGCAAGCCAGACAGAAACACTAAAAAATGTAGTGGCACTTTCACCTAAAAATAAAAATTTTCATACAAATTTCATATATTACGAGGGCTGCTATATATATTTCTGGCCTGGCAACACTGAGTGCTGCCAAGTGCAATCTGACATTTCCATTGGAAAGTTTGTCATTTTTAAGCTTAATCGAACTCAAAACGTTTTGACGTACGACCATTATTTGTGTTGTTTACAGTGACTTGAAAAAATTAATATAAAAAAAATGGAATTAACTCGTGAACATTTTCGTGCCATCATTTTTCACAATTTTCGACGTGGATTATCACGACAAGAGTGCATTGATGAACTTAAATCTTTGTATGGCGATGAAGCACCATCCTATAGCACTGTGAAAAATTGGTATAATGAATTTAATCGTGGCCGAAGCTCGCTCAAAGACGAATTCCGTGAAGGTCGTCCAAAAACGGCTGTTGTGCCAGAGAACATTGATGCCGTGCGTGAACTCATAATGCAAGATCGACATGCGACATACCGAGAGATAGAGACATCCTTGGACATTTCTTCCACCAGCATACATTCGATACTGCATGAACACCTGGCCGTAAAAAAGGTTTGTTCTCGTTGGATCCCGCACAACTTGAAAGTCGTTAAAAAAACGCTCGTGTCGATTGGTGCAAAGAAATGTTGCAAAAATACAATTGCGGTGCTTCAAAAGACGTTTATAAGATCGTCACAGGTGACGAATCATGGATCTATGCGTATGAACCCAAAACGAAACAATAATCGACCGTGTGGATCTTCATAGACGAGCAAAATCCAACGAAAGTTGTTTGTGGAAGAAGCACTTCGAACAAATGGTCGCCTGTTTCTTCCGCAAAACTGGTCATGTGGCGACTGTTCCGCTTGAGCAACGTAGGACGGTCACTTCTGAGTGGTACACTACAATTTGTTTGCCTGAAGTCATCGGAGAAATTCGAAAAACCAACAAGAGAAGACGAATCATTGTTCACCATGACGATGCGAGCTATCACACATCGGCTCAAACCAGAGCGTTTTTGAACGGCCAAAACGTCGAATTAATGGGTCATCCGCCGTACAGCCCTGACTTGGCACCTGATGACTTCTTCTTGTTTCCGCACATCAAGAAAAAAAATGCGTGGTCAACGATTTTCGTCGCCAGAAGAAGCTGTTGAAGAGTTCAAAAACCATGTTTTAGAGGTGTCTCAATCGGAGTGGAAAAAGTGCTTCGACAACTGGTTTGAGCGCATGCAAAAGTATATAAATCATGCTGGAGAATACTTTGAAAAACAATAAACCATTTTTGATTATAAATATTCGCATTTCACTATTAAGCCAGAAATATATAGAGCAGCCCTCGTAATAACATTATGTTGTTTAGTTTTAAAATATTATGAAAAGTGAATAAGTATTAGTACATATCGAAGGTACAAAATAATTCTTTGGATTTTTAGCAACTAAATACAATGGAACTGCTTTTAGATTAATTGTATAAACAAATAACTGCCAGGAGCCTAATTTTTAACAGTTATAAAACCCAAAAAATACGAAGTTTTAGACAACACATAAGTTCAACTCAAAACTTAATGTAAGTGTTCTATGTCATCGGACTCTACACAATTTGTAAAAATATTGTTGATAATTTCTTTATATATAGTTGCTACACGACTTCCAATTTTCTTTGAACATATTTAACTGATGGTACTTTTATTTAATAAAAAGATAGATTCATACACTGTTTAATATAATTATCTTTTTTAATTTCAGCTTTATTTATTTAAAAACTTCTTTTTTTAAGTTAAATAAAAGAAACCCAAGATGGCGTGCTCACAGCTACTCTGTTTCTATCTGATACAACATACAATTTACAATACTGTTACGTTTTTTCCCTTTTGTACAAAAGAAACGCGTTCTTCTTGATTGCATATACCACCGTGGGGCACATTATAAAATGCTATCTTCTCATTCTGTGACGCTGGATATACTTCAATCTTCTATGATCGGTCTATCGCTTTTTATACCATTCACCACAAAAAGTGGAAAAAGGCTATCAGGCATGTCACAAATTCCGATCGGAATGGTTTTGATTCCGTATTAACAATTCCGATCGATATTGTTTTACTTTCTTTAGATTCCGATCGATTTTGCTTATTTCTAAAAATTGATTAATCTCCACCTTTTTAGTTTAATGTGGCAATATTGCGCACACCAAAGTAAACAACAAGGCTAATCTAAAAAGGGACACATTATAAACGTAAATTTGAAGACCGCAAATAACGAAATTTTAAAGAATTTAAATTCCACTTTGAAATTTAAAAGTGGTTTCATTCCGAAGAAATTTTCGTTTTTCGTTTTCTGAAAAACCAATTTGCGGAATTAAAACCACTTTCGATCAGAATTGAATTCTGTGACATGCCTGTATATCTAAGTTTATCATTTCGTATGTATTTTCTACAATATACATTTCCGACCCCATAACGTATATATGTATATTCTGACTTCTTATGCAAAGTCGATTAAGCGATGTCCGTCTGTCCGCCCATGTTAGTGCCTCTGCAAAATTTATTTCACTAAAAAATTATTATGTCAATCGATCAGAAAGAGGTACTATTGGAAATCAGCATGATCGGTTCATGTCATTCGGGGCAGAACGCAAAACACCACGCCTGACCCTAATTTATTCATGTCGCTTGGAATAATAAAGTAACATCAATCAAAAAAATAAATATATAAGCTGATGGAGAATTAAAAAGTAAGAAAAAAACATCGACTAAAAAAATTGGCACTCAACCACATTTTCCAAGTTACGGGGCTCTGAAATTTTCAAATTTTTTAAAATATCAATATGGATCTCATTTGAAAGATTTTGAAGAGATCTTTCAGGAAATACAAAATTTTTTAAAAATGCCTAACCTATTAAAAGCCGTGACGTTTATATACATGCAGTACCAATTTTTTACTTTTTGTTTCTGTGTCACCCCAATATTTGACTTTTAGATTGGAGTTACTTCACTAAACTATATTTATATTGATGGTGAAGGGTATAACCGAATATAGCACTTTTACTTGTTAAATCTGCAATCATCTTAAGGCAGTCATCCATGCTAAACTAATGTTACTGCTCGATGTTTAAGTAAACTAAAGCATCCACAGATCCACTTACGCTGTACAAAGTCAGCTAGTCATCCCCTTTTATCTAATAGCCACAACACATTTGTCATATACTTTCTCTTTTTTATAAAAAGCCCCTTAACAATTATCTATCACTCTTATATTAAATAAAAGTCTTCAATAAACTGCCTGCCATGGCTATACACAATAATTGTCGTTTTCTTTCTGGAAGGGTTTTGTAATGCTCATTTTTAATTGCCTTATTATACTTCTACAATTATTACAATTATTATTCTACAATTATTCCTTTGTATTCATGTCCGACGATTGGCTTAGTGATCTTCTGTTTTACAGCAAGCACGCATCTCTACCAACGAAGCCACTTTAATGCTCAACCTAGATGACTGTCGTATTATTGAATAAACACACTGCAAGTGGAAGTAAACCTACATACAAGAACAGAAAACAGTCATTTGACAATCATTGATGATAGAAATACCCATCATTGCGTAAAACAAAGTTTTTATTACATTCTTTATGAAAAAATCAATAAATAATGCAAACTTTCGTACACATGTAATGTCTGTGGTAAACAGTGTTGCTACTGACTGTTTTTACCAAAAAACAAAAAATTACATGAATTTCGAAACAGATTTTATTTATAAAAAATCATATAAGCTGCATTTTGCATAGGAGTTTCCAGATCTCATTTTTGTAACAATACATTATAAACTTAGTACATAAAATTAATAAGAATTTAAATATATAAATATTTGATTAAGGTTAACTTTAAATTTTTAATTTTTAGCTAAATAGTATTTTTATACCCTTCACCACAAAAAATGGATAAAGGATATTACGAATTTGACCGCATTTATCTAAGCATTTTTTTTAATTCTCTTTTTAAGTTGCAGCGATACGCGTTAATTAAGGTAAACCAAAAGCATTTAAGCCATGCCATACTATTTAACCCTCTTGCTTCACCGACAAACAAAAGTTTCATGCTAGTTTCATGAAAAGTTTCATAGTGTAAATTGGCTCTTTGTCATTCCGTTTGTAATTTCTATAATATCTATTTCCGACTCCATAAAGAATATATATTCTGAGTTCTTATGCATAGCGAAGTCGATTGAGCGATGTCCGTCTATCCTTCCGTGTTAGTGTTGAAATAAAGTTTGCGAAGGCAGAAATTTGGCATAGGTAAATTATTTTTGCTAAGTTTTTTCAGGACGGAGCCAGAATTTTTCCTATGATTTTTTTAAGGAAAGCTATGTAATGTAATCTATAAACTTTTTAAAACATGTTTTTTGCCTGGCAGGGACAGGTTTTGTGACTAGTATTTCTATAAAATTGTTGGCACTTCGAAAGACATATTCATTTGATTCGATCCGAAATGGATTACAGCTTTATGCATGAATAAATGTTTCAAAGTCTGCGTTTGAGAGAGGTTACAAAAACTAATCGGTGACTGTATACAGCTATATTGACCCATGTAAGAAGCGTTTTACTACTCTAATTGTTGCCTATATTCTAAGGATTTGGTGCTCGAAACGTTTTTTCCGATTGGTCTTGGAAACGTACAATGCAAAATAGAGACAGTTTATAGTTATGTCCCTTAATTCCCCTACAGACGCATTTTCTATCATATTCAATATAAAATTATTCTTTCGACACATTTTTTTTATCATTTACAGGGCTTATCCCATGAGTTCTGGGTTAAATAAAAAACCGGAGCCAAAAAAATCACCGGCTTGCATTTCATATAACTGTTTAAAACAAGCTGCCTGAAATCTCAATGACAACTGTAATGCTTAACTATTCCTCATTTCACATTTAAAAATAAAACAGTATGATTTTTAGAAGAACTATTTTATTTAAGAAACTTTCAAAAGGGTTTTATTGTGTCGCATCTCATCTTTGAAAATGCACCTTTTCTATATGTACGTGGCTGCTATATATATTTCTGGCCTGGCAACACTAAGTGCTGCCAAGTGCAATCTGACATTTCCATTGGAAAGTTTGTCATTTTTAAGCATAATCGTACTCAAAACGTTTTGACGTACGACCATTATTTGTGTTGTTTACAGTGACTTGAAAAAATTAATATAGAAAAAAATGGAATTAACTCGTGAACATTTTCGTGCCATCATTTTTCACAACTTTCGACGTGGATTATCACGACAAGAGTGCATTGATGAACTTAAATCTTTGTATGGCGATGAAGCACCATTCTATAGCACTGTGAAAAATTGGTATAATGAATTTAATCGTGGCCAAAGCTCGCTCAAAGACGAATTCCGTGAAGGTCGTCCAAAAACGGCTGTTGTGCCAGAGAACATTGATGCCGTGCGTGAACTCATAATGCAAGATCGACATGCGACATACCGAGAGATAGAGACATCCTTGGAAATTTCTTCCACCAGCATACATTCGATACTGCATGAACACCTGGCCGTAAAAAAGGTTTGTTATCGTTGGATCCCGCACAATTTGAAAGTCGCTCAAAAAAAGGCTCATGTCGATTGGTGCAAAGAAATGTTGCAAAAATACGACTGCGGTGCTTCAAAAGACGTTTATAAGGTCGTCACAGGTGACGAATCGTAGATCTATGCGTATGAGCCCGAAACGAAACAACAATCGACCGTGTGGGTCTTCAAAACGAAAGTTGTTCGTGGAAGAAGCACTTCGAGCAAATGGTCGCCTGTTTCTTCTGCAAAACTGGTCATGTGGCGACTGTTCCGCTTGAGGAACGTAGGACGGTCACTTCTGAGTGGTACACTACAATTTGTTTGCCTGAAGTCATCGGAGAAATTCGAAAAACCAACAAGAGAAGACGAATCATTGTGCACCATGACAATGCGAGCTCTCACACATCGGCTCAAACCAGAGCGTTTTTGGCCGGCCAAAGCGTTGAATAAATGGGTCATCCGCCGTACAGCCCTGACTTGGCACCTAATGGCTTCTTGTTGTTTCCGCACATCAAGAAAAAATGCGTGGTCAACGATTTTCGTCGCCGGAAGAAGCTGTTGAAGTGTTCAAAAACCATGTTTTAGAGGTGTCTCAATCGGAGTGGAAAAAGTGCTTCGACAACTGGTTTGAGCGCATGCAAAAGTGTATAAATCATGCTGGAGAATACTTTGAAAAACAATAAAACCATTTTTGATTATAAATATTCGCATTTTCACTATTAGGCCAGAAATATATAGAGCAGCCCTCGTAACTATGTACAAATAATTTTCATGCGACGTAAAATTTTACTTTAAATTGAGTAAACTTGTAGTATAATTGCACGAAAATAATCACAATTACAAAAAAATTAAAATTATTACAGTGGTGATTGATTCCACATTAAACGGGTTGTACATGAAACATGAAGATTTTAGGTCAATGAAATAAATAAGTAAATGAATTTTTACAATTTACCAACAATAAATTTAAACTATTATATTTTAATATGACAATACAATCGATATGAAAACATAACAGGATTGTAAATTTATCGAATATTTAAGTATTAATTTTTTTTATTAAAATTAAAACATTTACATCCGCAGGCTTAATAGCTACGATGAAGGTGAAAAGGAAAAACAATAAATGTAATTATTTCCTTTAATTATGAATATAATTTACCTTAAAGACAACAATAATCATGTAGCTAATGTGTAAATATAAAATGTGTTTTAAAGTTTGTAGGTTGGTGTCATAAAATAGAACACTTGAACACGTTGTATATTGTTCAAAGTGCTAAAAAAAAGTGTCATAAATTACATTGGTGGCGCCACACATATTCTCGTATGTTAATGTAAAAGTATTCTGCATAAATTTTAACATAAATATTGTAATTTTAAACGTACTTTCATTTACATATTTTAAAAACAGATTAAATGCAACTTAAGCAAAAGAAAAACATGTTTGAAATAAATAAAGTGACAAAAATTCAACATTTAAATGAAAAGTGCTTTATGATTGTGTCTTTAAAGGCTTTAAGATTTATGTTCATATTTCACTTTGTACTCTTAGCCAAGTTAATGACAACATAAACCAAAAAATTTATTTATGCCTTAAAAACACCCATTCTAAAATAGTGCTAAAATATTTCTTTAGTTCTAATTTAAGAAATTATTATCATTTTTTTATAAATAAAAGAAGAGAAGCTAAAATTTTTTGTAATTGAAAAAAAATTAACTCTTTATTAGAATGGAGTCAAACCAGTTGCTTTGTAACCCGTATCAAATTTTATGTTATACTCGAAATCAAGTAGGAAATGTAAGCAGTGCACGATGGGGCAGAATCAAACTATTTTGAAAAAAAATCAGCCATTTGAAAGGGCTAGACCGATTGATCCAAAACTTTACGTACTTTTTTGATAGGCACGAAAACATTAATATCTTCCGTAACATGAACTTATAAAAGTTAGATACATATTGGAACACTCATATTTAAGAACATTTTGTTCTGCATGTAAGAATGATATTGAGGTAAATTTTTTTTGCTTGATAGGAAATTGCGTCATCTATATTAAAATGCATGAAAAAATATAACAATTGAACAATATTTAAATATTTGTTGCTGATCTTCGAAAATTTTGATAAATTAGGGTAAATATGCAATAAAATTTTTATAAATTTAGCAATTAAAACAAAATTTTCTTTCCAAAAAATACCACCCAATATTTTAAAAAAACTGGACCACACTGGAAATAGCAACGTGAAAAATCAGATTAAAATTAGAGAAATGTTTAGAATTAGATAAATTTAAAGGTTCGTGGTACCCAATTTTGAGACCACATAGCGCCATCTCTGCAAAGTGAAGGGTACCTAACTTCAAAAATTAAGCTCAGATACTCTTCTGCTATTATCATATAATAATTTGGTTCCACCCCGTAGCTCTTTACAAATGGCTGAGTTATTTTCAATATAATATTAGTTGGCCCTTCTTCTACAGCTATCGAAATTTTTGTTTCATCATCTAAAATCCTCATAAGCTCAACTTTATTTCATTTTTATATTTTTTAAACAAATAATTTTTAACAGTTTTGCAATAATTTACAAAAGTCATTTGTACTTCATTAATGTGTTCTTTAATTCCATTCAGATAATTTATTTTCAAAGTTTAGTTTGTTTTTGTGTCTTTAAAAAACATAAACAAAAAATAAACATGAAAAAAATTGTTTAATAATTTATGATTTATTTATGAGCTAAAATTCTTTAACAAGATCTTTTTTTGTAGCGGGTTCAAATGTATATGTTGTATGATGTATGACTACTTAATGTTTCCATGTGGCAACTTAAAGAACTGCCTACACACATTTTAAATAAATACATACGTTGCATGGTGTTTATTTGGCATGTCCTACAACGATTTCTAAAGTGTTTAAAAAACAAATGCAAGACAATTTATAATTTGTATGAAATATACTTGTGTGTACAGGCAGATAATTATTTTAACACTTACAAATTTTAATTTTTCTTTATTGGATGCAGTAACTCATATGGAAAAATGATTATGTTTTTTTGTTTAATTGTGTAATGTAATATATACGAGTATGTATATAAATTTTTTGCAACAAATTATATTGTTGTGTAATAAGACTTTTAATGAAACTTATCTTATGTTTTATTTAATATCGGCAATTATGTATCGAATAAAATATCACATAAATGTCCGCCTCTGTTACCCTTTTTGAGCACATTTTTCATTACATCCCCACATTCCACGCGGAATTTTATCAATTTCATCACGAATATTTTGTTTGAGTTGCTCAAGTGTTTGTGGTTTGGTTGCATAAACCTTGCTTTTAAAAATGTCCCTACAAAAAGAAGTCCGGAGCAGTCAAATCAGCCGACCGTGGAGGCCAATCAAAATCACCATTTCTTAAATTAGCTTGTAGGGGAAAGAGGTCTAGCAGTAATTCCATTGTAATCCTGGCTGTATGCGATATGGCACCGTCTGGTTGATGCCACATGTTCATCAAGCCCAAAGTATGCAGTTATAGTGTTAAAAAGTTTTCAAAGATATCACGATATTGATTCCCAATTAAAGTTACCGTAACGCCGTTTTCATTTTCAAAGAAGTAAAGTCCAATGGTGCAAGGGGTTCTCCATTGTCCATAACCGACTATTCTGCTTATTCACATATCCATCCAATTAAAAATGTGTCACTCATTATGAATTTTCATAAAAGTCGGGGTTGTCATGGGCGAGCTGTTACATTCTATTGGCATGTGTACGGCGGCGTAAATGGTCTTCTGAAAAAAGCTCTTGTGTCAACGGAATCTTATATGGAAACAAATGAAAATCCTTGTGGAAGATCAAGCTCCTGAGCATGGCATTGAATTGAGGTTAATGGATGGTTTAAAACACTTTCTTGAGCAGCAGCAATATTTTCAGCCGATCTTGCAGTACGTTGTGGGGCATGCTTTAGCCCATCACTTACACACCCTCTTTCTCCCAAATCATTTTTTACACGATAAATAGTGCGTTTTGTTGGCACGTTGTTTCTCTTAAAAATTTCACGTAAATTTTTCATCGTCACAGTCATCGACGATTGATTTTGATAAAATGTTTTAACGATTAAAACACATTGGTTTATCGAGTATTTTTTCGTAATAAATATGCCACGTGTCTACTTCGCGACTGCCACGTATGAACTGTTAAGAATAATGTTCGACAAAACGGTGGCAAATGAGGTAACATACCTTCCCGGCGGACACTCTGTAGTTGCTCTATCCTGAAAACGAACCCACTCATACATTACAGCCTGTCCGCAAAAATCTTAGCAAAATCAAAATTTTTGCCATTTTTGTAACTGCAATTTAACTTTGTGATTTTGAGCTTGTATTCAAGAGCGTTTAAGACAATTGCGTAAAAAAGTGACTAAAGACCCAATAATGTCTTTCCACTTTGGAACTATTTTCAATAATTAATCTATATATATATATATTTTTTTTTTTTGGCGGAGGTTAAAGTACTTGAAAATTACGAAAAATTTCTCTCCATATTTTATTTAATTTCTTTTCGCCATTAATTTGTTTGCTTATTTCTAGTAGGAACCTATTAGAAAGTTGCTTGTGTTTAAACATCAGTTAAGTATTAATTTCGTTGAAATATACTGCAGTCATAATTACTTCTTTTTTTTCTTAGCAGCTCAAAATAATTACATAGAAACATAAAACAGTAATATAATTAGCAAAAAGAACTGAAAAGATAAAAACTCATTAACTTGAATATAACAACACACATATAATTTTAATTTAATTAATTAGTAAAACAAAGAAATGTCAAATAAGAGAAAATTACAAAATAGACACAAGAAATAAAAAAAAAACAGTGGAATTAAATTATTTTAAACTTACTTTAGGAAAGGGAAATAAGCTTTAATTTTGAAATTGAAATTATAAAAAACCCACACTGCCACTCGATTAATAAAATTAATTTCTCATTGTGAATCTTAGTGAACCTGTTCCAAATTAATTTTTAATTAATCGTTGCTAATTTGAAACAAACATAAACAAAAAGCTGCAAAAACTCATAAACAGAAATTAAAAAATACATCTAAATAATCAAATTACGCATTATTAAATCTGTTTCGTATATACAAACAAAAAAATTTATATACGTATATATTTTGTTGTTGTTTTCATTTAACTCTAGATACCTCACGGCTACTAATGTGTAGTGTAGCCACCAAATACTCTTTCATTCTATTTCGATGGGAAAGTTGAAGCACAAAATCTAGTCTTTTATTTCTTTAGTTGATGTATTTTTAAAAAGATCAACCCGCAAGTGAATTTTTAAAAGTAAAGTAACAACAACAAGCCAAATGTGCTGCAACATTAACTGGGCGTTTAACTCGTGCCTCAGTACAAAACAAAAAAAAAAAACATTCAAAGTTAAAAAAAAAAATACTCTAAATGAATGTTATAAACTTTGCATGCCGCCATATAATTAATAACGGTAATATATTTTGCATATGCCTTAAAACATCATGTGTGGTTGGCTCCCTCAATAAAATAAAATAAAAAAATGTAATACAAAAACAACAAATGACAGAGTTGTGGATTCTTTGAGCCCCACTTTCCAGTTACAAAATAACAAAATCTGCAATAATAATAAAAAAAAAATTAAAATAATATTTATATTTTTTTAAATGCGTTTAAAAATAATTTCCAAAAATCTGAAGGACTTTGCAACAGTAACCCCAGGGGTTACTCGACACTGCACAATTTCTGTCAAGGTGCTTGATGTTAAAGATAATGTATAAGTGATTAATTAAATGGTTATTAAAATTTATTATTAACTAAAGTTATAGAGGCGACTGTGCCCTTCACATGTTTCAAGATGCAAGTTGGTCATAAATAAAATAAAGTTTCGTTTGTGATAACAAGGAATGATATCATTGCAAAAAAAAAAAAATAAAACTAAAACGTAAATATCTAATTTTGCACTAATA
Organism: Gymnosoma rotundatum; assembly: GCA_916610165.2. NCBI lineage: Eukaryota > Metazoa > Arthropoda > Insecta > Diptera > Tachinidae > Gymnosoma > Gymnosoma rotundatum. Next base: position 72,900,638 of record OU744340.1, read on the forward strand.
GTTAATCACACGCAAACAAAATTTACTTAAAAAAAAGTGGTGGTTTAATAAATTTGTGACTCTTTTTATTTCAAGCACAGAACAATATTTTTAAAACAGTGCTTCCTTTAGTTATAAACACTTACTGAACTAGTGACGACTTTTGAAGAATCTGCACCTATTAATTGCTTTTTGAGAGTCACTTAGAGCAAACAGCCTCTCACCGAAATGCACAAAATAAAAAACAAAGAGATTGATTCACACTAAAGATACTCTGCAAACTAGTTGTACCAGCACAAATGACACCAATGTTTAGGTCGCCTGAAATAGTTGACAAATTCCATGAAATAATATCGTACGATTATAGAATAAAAATTAGACTGTACGGATAGAAGTCGAGCGGTGTTAACATTTGAAGAAGTATCACAAAGTCATAAATTGTGCTACGAACAACTATCCCATCCAGAATTATTTCTCTAAAATATTTTGGATTATTTTCTGTATAAAAATTTTAACAAATAAATGTCTACAAGGACTTTCCCAGTATACATGTAGCTCAAATAAACTAACTGAGAATTATTGCCAAATAATAAAGCTTTTTCCTTTGAAACATTAAAAAAATATTAAATCTTTACTCCTAATAATCGTCCCTTGTTAATGTTCCTACCAGTTTCCTGAAATAGAACAAAAAATCCTTTAAATACTTTTAGTAGGCAACACAACTTTTTTATTATATTTAATTCTTGTTTAATCACAATCAAAGCAAAAAACCCTAAGGCATCATATTAACAAAGATGTATAAAAAACCAGAACAACATGACACAGGGCAAAATATAAATTTAAAAGTTAACCAAACAAAATTGGTTTTGTTTGTTATTTTGCTTGTCATTGTTCTTCCTGCAGCAAGAAAAACAAAAAGAAGACAAAGCAAAAAGTACAAAAGCGGGCGCCAGGAATAAGCAATTTAACCACAGATTACAATAGAACGATGCTTAATATTTTAATATTATTTATTATATCCTTCTGCCTGGAATATTAAAATAATAACTTTGAAAAGGTGCCATAAGTTAAATGTTGCAAAGTAATGACAAAAGATAGCGAAAAGAAATTTTTTTAATTGGGTGAAATTAAAAGTAATTTCAGGTTTTTTGTTTTCTTCTGTTTTTATTTAGCTTTAAAAATATTTCTATAAAAGTAAGTTGTTAACTCCACCACTGAGGAGGGTGGTGTATATATAAACTGTACAAAATGTAATTTAACATTTATTCTACGTATCTGTTAAACAGAAAACATGAGTTCAACTCCTAAAACGCACTAGAAGATGTGTTTTTCAAAATCCAAAGACAACTAAAATTATCAAGCCAGGAAAGGCCAATAAGCAGCCTGTACAGCAAAAGCAGAAACTTAGAGAGATAAGTAACAACAGTAAGGTTAATAGTCGGTTCGCGTAATAAAACATCGTAAGGTCGAATCTTACAGAAATATTGATGACTTACTACAAGAGACTCACCCGTGTCACAGAACACTGTGGCTGTGTTTGTTAAGGCACATGTTACGTTGATTTTTTTAATGTCTAATAACGGATTTTTTTTTTAATTATTTAACAAAAGAACCCAATCTATTTTTTTAAGTTGTTGTGTATTTTCATTTTAAATTTCGAAATTTTTCTTAAATGCTATTCTACAAAATATTTTAAAGACTTGGCAGCTCAGCAGAGAGTTTTCAATGTACAATTTTGTCACAATGAAGGAAAACAAAATTATGCCTTCCTAAAGCCTATAATTTGTATTTTATTCCTAAAAATAATTTTAATCAAAATAATTAAATTTTTAATTAATAATTATATAAACTAACATAAATGTTTGAATATAATTAAATGATTTTTTTACTACTATACGAGGGCTGCTATATATATTTCTGGCCTGGCAACACTGAGTGCTGCCAAGTGCAATCTGACATTTCTATTGCAAATTTTGTCATTTTTAAGCATAATCGTACTCAAAACGTTTTGACGTACGACCATTATTTGTGTTGTTTACAGTGACTTGAAAAAATTAATATAGAAAAAAATGGAATTAACTCGTGAACATTTTCGTGCCATCATTTTTCACAATTTTCGACGTGGATTATCACGACAAGTGTGCATTGATGAACTTAAATCTTTGTATGGCGATGAAACACCATCCTATAGCACTGTGAAAAATTGGTGTAATGAATTAAATCGTGGCCGACGCTCGCTCAAAGACGAATTCCGTGAAAGTCGTCCAAAAAAGGCTGTTTTGCCAGAGAACATTGATGCCGTGCGTGAACTCATAATGCAAGATTGACATGCGACATACGGAGATATAGAGACATCCTTGGACATTTCTTCCACCAGCATACATTCGATACTGCATGAACACCTGGCCGTAAAAAAGGTTTGTTCTCGTTGGATCCCGCACAAAAAAAGGCTCGTGTCGATTGGTGCAAAGAAATGTTGCAAAAATACGATTGCGGTGCTTCAAAAGACGTTTATAAGATCGTCACAGGTGACCAATCATGGATCTATGCGTATGAGCCCGAAACGAAACAACAATCAACCGTGTGGGTCTTCAAAGACGAGCAAAATGCAACGAAAGTTATTCGTGGAAGAAGCACTTCGAAGCAAATGGTCGCCTGTTTCTTCGGCAAAACTGGTCATGTGGCGACTGTTCCGCTTGAGCAACGTAGGACGGTCACTTCTGAGTGGTACACTACAATTTGTTCGCCTGAAGTCATCGGAGAAATTCGAAAAACCAACAAGAGAAGACGAATCATTGTTCACCATGACAATGCGAGCTCTCACACATCGGCTCAAACCAGAGCGTTTTTGACCGGCCAAAGCGTCGAATTAATGGGTCATCCGCCGTACAGCCCTGACTTCGCACCTAATGACTTCTTCTTGTTTCCGCACATCAAGAAAAAAATGCGTGGTCAACGATTTTCGTCGCCAGAAAAAGCTGTTGAAGTGTTTAAAAACCATGTTTTAGAGGTGTCTCAATCGGAGTGGAAAAAGTGCTTCGAGAACTGGTTTGAGCGCATGCAAAAGTGTATAAATCATGCTGGAGAATACTTTGAAAAACAATAAAACCGTTTTTGATTATAAATATTCGCATTTTCACTATTAGGCCAGAAATATATAGAGCAGCCCTCGTATCACCAGGCCTTATCTACTTTAACTTTTTTTAAAAATGTTTAAATTTTGTCTTAAGTTCATTTTTATAATTTCTAAAAACCTTCGCTACATCTTTCATCAGCATTCCTCGCATCTATCTACTTTAGGTTGTGTACATTGTAAACATCATTTTTTAAAACAAATTTCTTTGTAAACATGAATACGGGAAGTATTCATATGAATATTAATTTGCTTAGACGCAGCCCACACAAACCAAAGTATTTCATCACTATTCTCCCTGCTTTTGCTTTCAATTCATTTATAATATCTACAGTTTAACTCCTAATTTCATAAAAAATTAAATTATGATACTTTATTTAATACATTTTATAATATTATTTTTTATATTATGCTAATATCCCATAATATTTTCAAATAAAAATGCAATTTATTTGTTGCTTTGGAAAAGCAGGTGTCTATACGTATTTCGCCGGTTGCTTAAGCCAGCTCATCAGGATAGCTTTATCCAAATTTTTAGAAAATAAAAAACCATTTTTTTAAGTATAAAAACAACATGAGAGTTATTTTAGAAGCCAATACAGAAATGTTGTGGCTTTGACAAAAAAAACTGTTTAATAACAAATTAATTATTATATTTTTTGTAAAACAGCTTTTTTGCTTAAAAACTGTTCAAACAATTTTCTTGAAAATTTTAAAACTCGAAATCGGTTTGTAAAAAATTTTGAAAATTATAATTAATGAAAATTGGAGATAGTGGAAATAAATGGAGCCACTCTAATGGGAGTCCTGTTTATAGACTCATGTTTGCAAAATAATGAGTGGTGCAGGTCTCGCCAGATTAACAGGTTCATATAAAACAAGAATAAAAAGTAAATGTAAAAAAGAATGGCATTAGATATATAATGAATCCCTACATTGTTATTTGTTTATTTCTTCAAAGAATTAAAAGCCGACAAGGACAAACGAATTCAGTATTTTATATGTCAACTTAAAATTTAAGCTTAATATAATGACCCCCAATTTTTGCAAAGATAAATAATGACACATTAAGTCAATTAATATTAGAATTGTCTTTTATTATTTATTTAATAAGTATCGCAACAACTTGCATATATTCCTAAATTGAACAACAGTTTTAAAAACCCTCCGAAATATACTATTCCAAGTTCTTGCCATAAATGATCGGCTTATGTATAAAGTGGATTTTTTTAAACTGTGTAATTATTCGTAGATATAATAACGTTTAAAAGACTGAGCTTAATAATCTGTGTGAATTTAATAATCTGACATTTATAGTTAAGACCATAAATATATCGCATGTCTCTATTAAAGCAAATACAAATTTATTTTTCCATAAAAAAATGGAAGACGCAACGATATTCCTACCCGTTTTTTATAGGAAAGAAAATGCCCAAGTTGTGTCGTCTTAAGATGTAAGACAATCTTGATAATATTTTGTTGACCTGATAAAAAAAGTAAGTTTACAATCATGGTATGAACAACCTGTGGAAATATAACATACACTTTAATTTAGAAGAATTAAGCAACAAAAATTATACTTGGTCCAGTCTGCAATATTTTATAACTCATAAAAACATAAGTAAGAGAGTTATATTCGGCTATTCCGAATCGCAAATACCCTTCACCATATTTATAAATCAAGTTAGTCAAGTGGCAATAAAAAACAAACAGAAAATTAAAAAATAAAAAAAAAATTTACATAAAAATGTCATCGGCTGTCAATGGGTTAAGTATTTTCAATAAATTTTGGCATTTCCAGATAGGTCTCTTTAAAAGCTTTTAACTGATATGCATACCGATATCTTAAAAAATATGGTGCACAATCGTACTTTTCTATGAAATTTTCAGAGGCCCATAAATCGGAATATACGGGCGAGCGCTAATTTTTTCCCTTGATGACTTTTTTTTAATTTTTAATTGTCTATTTTTTTTATTCAATAGCAAAATTTTTAAAACTATGTCTGATCGATTAGTGTATTTAAATTTGCCTTGGCAAAGTTGATTTCAACCCGCAGGGACCAACAGACGGACATCATTCAATCGACTTCGCTATACATAAGAACTCAGAATATATATACTTTATGAGGTCGGAAATGGATATTATAGAAATTACAAACGGAATGACAAACTTTGACATACCCTTTTTCAACTTTTTGTAATGTAGGATATAAAAACATAACAACGTAACAAAACAATTAATTAGAAAACTTCATATTTAATTATGTCTTCTGGTAATTGAACAACTTTTTTTTTTGGACAAACATTTAAAGTTTTGTAATGTTTCAGTTGTTTAATTACAAACTAAACCCACTTTGAACACTAAATGTTAAACAACCCATTTTCAAGCCCACAATAGTTCAACAGTAAAATATTATTGGAATAGAAAAAAAAACTATAAAAAATGCTACTAATTTTGTTGAAATGTTTAGGTTGCTTAAATACATTTATTACAATTTTTTGTTTTGTTTTTTCAATTTCATTTATCAAATGTACACCTCTGTTGATTACAGAGAAAACTCAAACGAAATAAATGCTACTTATTAAGTCAATGTGTACAAGTGTGTGTTTTCGAAATGTACAAATGCCTGCCAAATAATATTTTTCATAAATTATACCATTTGACTTTTTGGTAAATTGAATAAAATAATATGTTATGTTTTATTTGGTAGTTCTAGAAAACATTAGTTAATGTCTTTTACGCTTTAGACTACAGCTAATGTCTAATGTCATTCGTTAGCATATATATAGACTATAGAATATATTCATTGTACGGCCATTATGAAACATTAATCATACAAAATATGTTCAAATGGGAATGAACGTGTTTTGTGTGTTCTTGTCTTGCAAACACCTACAAAAAATTGTTCTTCACATGCTCGTTAAACTTTTTTACACTTAGGACAGACAGACAGACAGACAGACAAAAATACCTTTAGTCACATACTTTGTAATTGTAGGAAACAAGCAAAAAATATACATTATTAGTAAAAGGAAAATCATACAACTTCTATTGTTAGCAGCATTTATTTCAACAATGGCTTGGAAAAAATAAACTATCGTAACATAAAATTTCCATACACATACACTCTTTCATACACATAAATATAAAGGTTGCTTAACTAATGTTGCATTTATATCCTATTCTAACGATAACTATTCCATTGTATTACTTTAAGTATGTACATGCTGCAGACCAGTTATAAAAGGTGAAAAACACACATGTTGTATTTAAATGACATTTATAGTGACACTATAATATTGCAGGTGCTTTTTCAACGTATAAGTTAAGTAAACACACACACACATTCATAATTATATACCTACCGAATTGTTTTGCTAAAAAGAAAATAATGTCAAGTTTCATGTTTAAATGTCATTTTATTTAATAATAGTAATTTTCTTATTTCATTTATATATTTTAAATGGCCAAAACAATTATTTATTAGTTTTTAAAGAAAACTGCACGCACGGTTTGTTTTTTTTTAATTTCAGCGTCAAATCTACATTTTTATGTGCATATGTAAATTCAGACACAGGATCCAAACAAAATGGATAAACAAAATTATGTGTAGACTTGCTTTTTTTCTATTATTAATGTTTATGACAGGAGCACAAAAGGGTGTAACAACTAACACTATAATAACAACAACGAATAACAAAATAAAAACAGTTATAGAAAACAAAGGAAACAAAAAAAAATAAATTGAAAACATTTAAAACAATAATTTCAGCACTTCATGTCACACATCATTCAATACTGTAGACTACAACTCAACGTTTATTTAATTTGTTAACATACATACATACATACATATGCACGATCCACCATATTTGTGTAAAAAAAATTATATTCAAACAATTTTTCAAATACCAACACAAAAATGATTAAAGATCTCGCAATGTTTTAACTACACATCAAGAAAAATTAAAATAAAAAATTGCACAAATTTATATTCACATTGAAATAAACTGTATTTTTCATTAAAGGCAACGAAAAGAATGACAAATTATTTTTGACATTTGTATATGTTTATTTAACAAATTTCACGTTGTCATAATAAACAGAATAGAAGAGAAGAGAAGGTTTAACAAGTATCAGATGTGTTCAGATAAAGTTTTAAACAAATGGAAATATTCAAAGAAATGATCATTTGGAAACAATTTTTCTTTTGATAAAAGCGAAAAACCTCTTTTATAATAAAGTCTAACAAAGTACTATTTATTTTAAAAGCGTACATTAAAAAATATTGAATTTTAAAAAATTATTTTACAAATTAAATACGATTTAAGTTAAGTTTTAAGTTAATTTTATTGAGACTTGAAAATTAAGGTTACAAACTGGTCTTATAAAATTTCATAGGTTAGAATTAAAAACTTAGAACTATGTGTATGATTCTAATCATGTAAAAAAGTAACCGCGACGTGCTATAAGAGAAAAATTGGATATTCAATGCTGACAAGACAAAGACGAAAAATGTGCTTGCTCCCGGCACTACATTAACAGGAAAGTTAAAAAACAAACAAAAAATAATTACTATAATAACAACGTTAATTTTAACAGAAACAACAATACGGAAAACGAGAAAGAAAACAAAAGCTAAAGATATGAGATTGAAAGAGTCAACAATTATGCATGTCAGGTTCACAGGCATAACTAAAGCTCTTTCAACAACTTATCACATGTAATCTTAAACTATTTATTACTAAAAAAAAACAATATTTACAAGGAGTGAATTTAAAATGCACAAGAACAAGACAGTTTTAAACCAAATTCACAACTAACCACGTTGGCAAACATGGTTGCTCTGTCTATAAAATTCAGGTAAGAGTGGAAGATTCGACATATTAATATCCTCATTAAGGACTCCAATTGGTGATAAATATAAACAATCTGACCAGCTTAAACAAATTTCCCGATCGAAAATATCAGAAACTAGAGAATTGTAATGATGTTGAATTTTCTGGGAAAATGTTTGCAACAGATTCAGGGCATAAAAGCATAAGGGAGTGACATTGGACTCCTCATAAATGAATTTATTAGAAAATCTTTTATTAAATGACTGAAAATTACGATTAATACATAATCTAAGAACACCACGTTCAACAATCTCAAGTTCCTTAGCTACCGTAGGAGAAATGGTAAACCAAACCGAGAATCCATATAGCAGTACAGGCCTTATGCTTACCTTGTATATCAAAAGCTTTGACTCCCGACATAGGTGATTGTTAGTCAACAGTTTCGTGAACATATTTATAATTTTCTGTGCCTTCGTTTTTGCCATTCGCGCATGTTTATTAAATTTTAAAAGCTTACTAAAAGTAACACCTAGATACTTAATTTCATCCCTAAAGGGAATCTCAATGCCATCTAAAGTCAATTTTAACAATTTACTTTGCGGAACAACATAATACGGACACTTTCCTGATGGATTCCTCAAACAAATAGCCTCAGATTTACTGGAGTTAATTTTTATCCCCCAACCTTTATAGGAGTCATTAATAACCCCAAGGTGTGCTGAAACTCGTTCCAGAGCAGAATTTGGAGAACTGTCATGAACATATATCAGAGAGTCATCAGCATAAAGAATGCTTTTAGAGTCAGCCAAATAATGAGGAAAATCATAAACTAAAATACTGTATAGCAAAGGGCCTAAAATAGAGCCTTGAGGCACCCCACTTAATACCGGTTTATGCTGCGAAATTACTTGATTAATTTTCACAAAAAAAAACCTATCTTGAAAAAAACTCCTAAACAATCTAACTATGAAGGGGTCAAACCCAATCCGAATAAGTTTAAGTAAAATTCCATATTGGTGTGCATAATCAAAAGCCTTCTCTATGTCCAATGAAACTGCCACAGTACAACGTTGGGACCTCAAGTTCTGAATTACATCATCATGAAATTTAAGTAAGGCATGCAAAGAAGAGTGACCTCTTTTAAATCCAAATTGATTTCGGGGAATGTAATCAAAGCCTACATCCATATCCATCTTACAGCTCAATACCCTTTCGAATAACTTTCCTAAATTCGATAACATAGATATGGGCCTCGAATTGTTTACCTCAAAGATGTGCGGCTTTTTCTGAAGTGGATAAATCTTCGCAATCTTCCAGCAGTTCGGGAAATAACCATTATTGATACAGTTATTGAATATTTTAGTCAAATATTCCAGCGCAGCCACAGAAAGCTTTTTTAAATGAAAATTAGATATTTTGTCTACGCCCGCGGATTTCTTTGCGTTTAAAGATTTAATTAACGAGTTTAATTCCGAAAGATTAGTAAAATGTGTAACGTCAGGATTATTCAGAGACTTAAAATTTTCGGTAAAACTATACAAACTCGCCGGTACATGCGCAAGGTAAGAGTCTACCGGAGATATAATGTTTGGCTCTTGCAAAATTATTGGCGCATTTGCATAAATTCGCGAAAAGTGGTTACTAAAATGTTCTACTTTGTCCGAGTCATTCACATATACAATGTCATCTACAATAAGTTTGGGAAAATTTACCCTTCTCTTATTGCCAATTACGCTACTTATCTGCCTGTAAGCGTTAGGTCCAGGTTTAATACCTTTCAATTTATCTCTGAAAGAACTCACCTGACTAATTTCCACTTTTTCCTTTATTATTATCTTAAGTAAATTTAATTGCGCCGAGAGAAATAAATATTCTGGGTTACGTCGATTAAAATTCCTATGATAAATTTTTTCAACTTTCTCTGCCAAGAATTTTTAATTTTGAAAAGTTTCTTAATCTCATCAGAGACATAAAACTTTCTATTACCCAGTTCTATAAGTTCACTATGATTACCAATGCTAGCATTAACACTAACAGTTAAATGTTCGATAAAAGAATCTATCTCAACGTTTTCTATATTTGTATTTGCTGGGATGGGAAATGTATCCAACTCAATATCAAGATCTCTTCTAAAATTTTTCCAATCAGTTTTCTCATACGATATATAACAGCGAGGGGGAAGAAAAAGTAGATTGAAACTAGGTAAAGTGATTCGCAAAAAAACGGGATAGTGATCAGAAAAGGTAGAAAGAGAAATAATAGAAAAATTAGGGACGTTAAAGTCCAAAATATCTGAACTTATCAGGTAGTGATCTAGGAAAGAAGACCCATTTGGATACGAAGGATTTAAGTCACAGACTCTTTTAAACTGAGAACCAGCATCTCCAAGCCAATCCAAAAAATTTTTCCCATTTAAATTAACCATACTATCACCCCACACACTGTGTCTGGCGTTGAGGTCACCACTTATAATTACACCGTCATATGGGGAAGAAAAACTCTTAATTCTGCTTAGGCCAAAAATACGATTTAAATTGTGGTATTAAAATAAATATCCAAGAAAAATAAAAAGTTACTATGTAAAAATATTTCTTAAAATAAGTAAGTGAAAGACTGAGAAAAGTACTATTTGAAAATATTTTTTTGCTTTAAAAAAGATCTTTCAGCAAAGAAAAAACAATTTTGAAAATCATTCTAAAAAAACTTTTTGAAAATATTTTTTAAAAAGTACTTTAAAAAAGTACCTGCCTAAAAAGTACCATTTAAACATTTTTCCTTGTAAATGAGCACAAAAATAATTTTAAAAAGGTCCTTTTACATAGTACTTTACAAGATAAAATCCTTAAAAAGTATATTTTTGGATGCCATTTTTTTAGGTAAGGTTTTGTTAAAAAAATATCCATATTTAAAGTAATGTCTGATTTTATTCGAACTATTTTAATAACCAAAGTATTAGTTTTACAAAAAGGCTTAAGTTCGTTATTAATTGTGAATAATTATAAAAAGAATAGTATAATTTAGATATCAGTAGTAAGCAAGTTGTATTTATAAAACAATTAAAAAAAAGTTTGCATGGCACCTTATTAAAATAAAGTAGTTGCTTTAAAAAGCAGTTTTTTAAAAGAAGCAAACTAATGTTTACGAAAAAGTACTTAAAAACTACTTTAATACAGTATTTTGTCAATTTAAATCCCGACGAAACTAAATTATACTTTTCATGATACTTTTAAAAAAGTAGTTCTAAAATCTCAGGAAATTATTAAAATCTCTTTAAGGGAATAGCAACCCCGTACAAAGAAAATCTTTTAAAAAAAAAAACCCTTTTTGGAAAAAAAAACTTTAGGGCTTAAAATGTGTTTTTGCTTAAATATGCTTTATTAAAATGCAACTTTGAAAAAGTACCATTCGAAAAAATCCTTAGTTTAAAAAGTCCTGTTAAATATAGTACTTGATTAAGTTTTTAATAAAATATCTTACATTTTCATTTTGCATTTTTAATAATAACTAAAAACCAAATTTAAATATTTGTCTACTTGAAAATTTATTCAAGTCTAGGGAACATAAAATTTTCATTTTTAAATAATTAAATTTTGCTCTTGGCTTTCGTTCTCTGATTTCGAATGAGATTATTTTGATTTGCAACTAATGTCGCCCAGACTGTGTCGCAATTTTGTTTTTTTATTTAATGAGCAAAGAAATTAAGAAAACATTTTTGTTTAAATAAGATTTTATCACAAAACTTTTTCATTTAGAAATGTAAGCACACACACTTATATATGTACATACATACATAAATATTTTACATTTCAGTTCCTATTTCAGTGATTACTTTGTCGTCATATTTTTTTGTTTTCAGAGTTTTTGTGACAAATTTCTGTTGACTCGAATGCAATTTGTTTAAGAAATTATAAGTGTTTTTACATTTTTTTTGTGTTGATTTTTAGTTTTTAAGCTAAAGTAACAATATGTTTTTCCGGCTCTGTGGAGGTGGTCTTTTTGCAACATGCATTGCACATACATACATCGTACATCATTGTAAAACCCGAATGCTGATGATGATTTGCTTGATTTAAGGAAACATGTGTAGTTATGGTGGCATTTTTCTGTGTTTTATGTGAATAAGACTGATGCTTTTGCCGGTCGCTTATTAAGTTTGCTTTTGGTGCAGACAACGAAAATGACAAATTAATGTTGTCTGTCTTTATAAGTCATGGGTGAAAACATTTTAAGTGTAGGAAGTTTAAGTTTTTTCCTATTTTTGGTTTTTTTTTCTCTTTTTAATTTTACAAATTTAATTTAAGGGGAAATATTTTTGTCATTCTAGATGTTTATCTACAAAAATTAAATATGCTTTAGTATAAACATAAAATATTTCTTATGATTAGGAAAATACATAAAAAAACTAACACCACTCGTTCACGTTCTAAATTCACTAATAATTTTGTAACAATTTTTTTCATTTTTTTTTTTAATAAATTTGGCTTAAAGCTTAATAAGCCGTATTGGTAAATGGTTTACAATTTTAAAGCATTTTAAAAGTTTTATTGGATTTGAGAATATTCTCAAAATATTGAAATAACTAGTATACGAAAAGCATGATAATAAATTTTTAATTTAACTGGGTGTTGTCAACGGTCATGTCTTGCAATGTTTTTTATGTGGAATTTTTTTATTTACACATATATATTTTTTTTAATAAAATAAAACAGTAGTAAAAATTAATAAAAACGTTAAAAGGGAATCAATAAGTTAAATTTTATTTTTTATGCGAACTACAATACACTTTTCTGAGGTTTGAGTGGGGTCAAAAAAAAATAAATTAAATTTATTTATTTATTTGGAGTTCAATTAAATTTTAGCTTGTAAACTAACTCTAAAATATTTCAGATAGTAAAAGAACCAAAAATGTTTAGTTTTTTGTTACGCCATCACTCCTAAACGGCTTAACAGATTTTTATAAAGTTTTTACCATTGGTAGGTCTTTACTCTACAAATGATAAAGGCTAGATTACTCTCCTTGATATTTTGCCACAAGCAAACAAAAGTTATTATAAAAAGTAAAGCATACTTTTAGGTTAGAGAAACAACACGGTCAACTAAAACATTTGCAACAATTTTATATAGAACGACGTTGCCGTTGTACTGTACTAGGATTTGGCTTGTCCTTACACATACTTGATTAGCAAATTTCAAAATGAAACTTATGAAGACTGTTTTAATTAAATCTGTTTTAAAGATCGAACAAAATTTGCATTATATATTTGATAAAAAAAAAGAGTCACTGGCAACGCTGTTTCCTACTGACACCACACGTAAACAAAAGGTAACATAATTTTTTTGTTCATTTTCTTATAAGAATGCGACAGAAACTTTTTGTATGCAATAATGGACATTTCCATCATCAGTGTTTGTCATTTGATGGATCAAACGATGGAGAATAGCATGAGAAAAAAAGAATTTTTCGAAATTTGAGAATTAATTAATATAATTATTTATATAAAAAATCCCGTTGTTTAAAATGGTTACTGTTCTTGTTGGGAAACTTCTTTTTATAAGTTATGTGCTGTTACCTAAAAGAAACCGTTATATTAATATTTATCGAAACGCACTTTATGACCTTTCGGAATACTTAAAACACTATTTTATATTTCATGCTTAATTTTTTATCGTTAAATTTTATATTGGAACTGTTCAAATCAATTACGTTCATTTATATTAATTTTTTCAAGAGATTTCTAAAAACGATATTTTCATTTTTCCCACCATTTTCAGTTACGTTTTAATGGTAATTGATGCATTCATATAGCGGTCATATGTTATTTAAAATTACAATTCACACCAAATAATTTAATGGGTATTTTGTATGGAGAATTACAAATAACTGTCCATGACAATTGTGCATTCATTTAACGCTTTTTCACAATATGAATGCATTTTAATGTCAATTTTATATTGAAACTTATAATTGAAGATGAACAAATTTTAAATGGTTACAAAAATTGATTATTTACTTGAATAATATTTAAATAAAAACCATACTTTAATATACAATAGCTATAAAATATGTATGAATAACCACACCCATACTGCAAAATTATTAGATAAAATAAAAGCTCTTTTTAATAATAATTTTCCGCTGTTGCATTTAAAATTTTTTTCTCACTCGTTCAATTTTGTACATCTTGGTTCTTATGAAGTGCAAAAAAACAATATTTTAGAATAAAAAATATTTATAACAAAAAGAATAATAGAAATGTAAGAAAACTAGGGTTTGGTCAAACGAAAATATTTTTCAATTTATATTTAGAGTGCAATTTTTTTCATCATTGATTTTTGTTTCTGTTTTTAATATTAAAAAGAATTTTTTCTAGTTGCATTAAAATATTGAAAAGAGAATATTCCCCTAAAGTTTACATAAAAATATACTTACATTTTTATTAAAAATGTAAAAAAAAAATAAGGTCAATATCCATATATTTATAAGAACTTTATGCTTGCATCTTTCAAAGCAACTACATTTGTACTTTATTTTTAAGTTGAATATGTTGCATCAATATGTTGCGAAAACAATTGTTCGGAGTATAAGTTTTCATATATTTTACTACAATCGTTTTTCGCAATATAAAAATTTTGTTCTTAAACAAAGACCATTTAAAGGTTGAAATAGTTTATTAAAGTCGTAACTATTTTAAATGTTTGTTGATGTTGCAAAAAACAAATATTGGAAAAAATATGAAATGGAAGACATTGAAACAATGCATGAAATAAACGTGATTTTTCATTTATTTAGTTTTTTAATATAAAAATGCAATCTGCACAAAATAATTATTTTCTAAATGCACTTTTACTCAAACATGTATTTATAAACAGTAAAAACAAGCTTTTTAAAAATAAAAGTATATTTTTAGCTTGAATTTTGCATTTAATTTTTTGAAAAATTCTCTTTTTTTTTGGTAAGCTTTATTTCGATTTTAAAGAGAAATCAAGACTTGTCCATGAGTCATCTTTTTATTGTATGGAAGTAAATTATTTTGCCACATTTGCAATAGCTTAGCGAAATAAAGATTTCGCTGAACCTTTTTGGTGCATTGGCGAGTTTTTCGAGCCAAATTTTGATGAAAACAAGTAAGAGTGCTATATTCGGTTATGCTGAATCTTATATACACTTCACAAATCTAGTTTAGTGAAGTCAAAAAAGCAAATATTGGGGTGACAGAGAATTAACAATTAAAAAAAAAAAATTTCGGTACTTATACTTATTATTATACTTATTATTTCCTTAAAGATCTTTTCAAAACCTTTAAAATTATACCCATATTGCTGTTTTAAAAAATTTTTAAACTTCAGAACGCCGTTACTCAGAAAATACCGGCGAACTCCAATTTTTTCATTTGCTGTTTTCATATTATTTTTTAATTCTCTAACGCCCCATATGTTTATTTTTCGGATAGAAGTTGTTTCAACTGACATGAAAAAATTAAAGGTAGTCGTGGTGTTTTGCCCGCTGTCTCGAAGAACATGGACCGATCATTATTATTCCCAATACGACCTCTTTCGACACTATGCCTGATCGATTGACATATTTATTTTTTTTTCTAACTGATCTAGTGCCTGGGCAAACTTTATTTCAATACTAACAAGGGCGGACAGACGGACAATGCTTAAAAATGCCATCGGATCTTAAAGGGTAAAGCATTTTTAAGAAATTTTAGTATATCCTGAAAGATCTCTTCAAAAGCTTTAAAATGATACCCATATTAACATATTAAAAAATTTTTGAATTTTAAAGCCGCGTAACTCGGTAAATATGGGCGAGCGATATTTTTTAACTTGAATTTTTTACTTAGTTAATAATTCTCTATCACCCCATATATTTAGTTTTTTGATTTGAATTACTTTTTTGTTCCAAATGACATGAAAAAAATAGTAGTAGGCGCGGAGTTTTGCCTGCTGCCTCGAAGGCCATGGACCGATCATGCTGAAACAGGTATATTTCCCAATAGTTGGAAGAAAACTATGATAACGCCAATAGAAAAAGTAGTTAAAACTAACAAATGCGAAGAGTTCAGACCGATCAACACATTAAAAACATGTGAAAAAATAATTGAAAAAGTTGTGAAAGAACAGTTGGAACAATATATGGAGGAAAATAATTTATTTTCAAAATATCAATCCGGTTTTCATAAGACGTTTTCGTGTGAAACAGCTGTGAATTATGTTATAAATAGATGGAAAAAAGAGCATTTGAAATCATAGACAGAGAAATATTATTAAATAAACTATATAAATATGGAGTAAAAGGCACAGAACAAAAATGGTTTGCATCATATTTGGAGAATAGAAAACAGTCAGGGATCAGTTCTAGGAGCTCTGATGTTTATTATTTATATAAATGAATTACCATTGATTCTTAATAATTGTGAAATTGTTCTTTATGCCGATGACACACTTATTTTTACGGAAGGTGAAACGGATCAAAAATGCTATGATAATTTAACTCATGATTTAGATAATGTTAATACATTGTTAAAAATGAATAAAATAAAATTAAACGAGAGTAAAACAAAAGTTATGGAATTAAATATGGACAATACTATAATAATAAAGATGAATAATGAAGAACTTGAAAAAGTGAATTGTATTAAATATCTCGGGTTTTTAATTGATAAAAACTTAAAATTTACAGAGCACATAGACTATATATGTAAAAAAATTGGCAAGAAGATTGGTTTTTTCAAAAGATTGAGGAATAAAGTATCAATAATAACAGCTTTAAATATATATAATGTAATGATTAAACCGCATTTTGAGTTTGGCTCATCAATAATTTACACATGCTGCACACACCAACAAATTATTAGGCTTCAGAAACTGCAGAACACGGCAATGCGCGCAATACTGAGATGCAACCGGTATACTCCAGTAGAATATATGTTAAACTGTCTTAAATGGCTAAATATTCACCAAAGATTGGAACTTAATTTACTTTGTTTTATCCAGAAAATGAAAATGGGGGCAGCACCACAATATATATGTAAGCAGATAGCGTATGTTGGCGAGGTACAACCCTATAATTTAAGAAACATCCAGGATTTTAGAGTACAGCGAGTAACAACCACCACGAGGCAGAGGACACTATATAGGATAATAGTATATAGGATAATTTAAAGTATGTAACAAACTACTAAATAAATAAAATAAAAAAAAATAAATAAATTTCCAATAGCAACACTAATACGGACGGACAGCCAGACATCGCTCAATCGACTTCGCTATGCTTAAGAAGTCAGAATATATATACTTTATGGGGTCGGAAATGGATATTGTAGAAATTACACACGGAATGACAAACTTATATATACCCTCTTTCCACTTTTTGTGGTGAAGGTTATAAACAAGGAATTGTGTGCTGGCTAAACATAGCGGAATCACACAGTTTTCCCTCGTAATGCCAATAATTATTAGCGATAAAAAATATTATTAACTTTTAAAAGCAGAACCAAAAAATTCGTTGTAACATCACATTTTTCACGACTAAATCTTTAGCTCTGATAAAGCGCAATTTTTTTTACACACATTTAGCTAATACATCTAACAGGAATTAAATTCCTGAGAATCATTTAGCAGTTTTTCTTTATAACTACTCCTACAGAAAATTACTAAGATTTGCTGTTGACAAATAACGCTGAAATGGAATCTCAAGTATGATTTAAACATTAATAATCATAAAGAAAAATATTACGAACAAAAAAATGTAGTAACGACTAGAAAAAGAAATATTGTTATGAGCGGGTGGACATACATATGAAAAAATACGTACAGTTCGTAAGAGTCAAGCGAATTATAAGCTGGCAACAAATATGCTACTTGCTAAAGTTGAATGTGCTGATGTTGAAAAAATATGATACGTAGAAAAAAAGCTTGTTAAAAAAAAAAAACAGTTTTACGTCTTCGTGGTGAGAAAAATCTTTTAAGACTTAAAGTAAAAAAAGTCAAAATATTTTTTGAATTCAGTATAAGACTTAAAGTAGCAAAAATAAGAGGACACTAGTAGGTTTCATTCTGTTTTAAAAAGAAGCCAGTTGGATGCCAAATCAGCCTTAAAATTTATTCTTTTCTTTTTATATAAAAAATAAAATATATTAAAATTTTTTTTTGTGTCTTAAATTTTCGGGGCCCTTAAAGATTTAAAGTGCGTTTGTAAAAGTATTTTTAAATGAATAATATACACGTATTCAAAGCATCTTTTTTTAAAATAAGTAAAAATGTTTGTCATCTAAAATATTAAATTTATATATCAACATTATGTAACACACTCGATTCTTACAGCTGAAATAGGAACAAAATTAGTTACATAAAAGCTAAGAAAAATAAACAGGAAGTTCACCCTGCCAAACCAAATTAAAATAAAATTGAAGGGCATTTTTTAAAAATTCTCATTCAGTTAAGAAAAATGTTAATTAAAAAACTCTTTGTAATCTCTTTAATTTACTGATTGATTATAATTCTTATTCAGTTAGATTTAAGTATATACTTTCTTAAATAAAACTTGAGTTAAGTTCATTGATGAGCAGTAGCGAAATAGTCATATGAATGTGGTTCTCCCATAGCTATCACGTGTTTTGTAGTTTAGTTTTTCACGAAAAAAAATGTTTTGAAGGAATCAAGTAGCGTAATTAACACCACTTATTTTAATGATTCCAAAAAATTTTCTATTAAACGTTTACTCCTGGTAAAATTTATTTAGGCAAAATACCTTAAATAAACTCAAAACTTCAAATATGCTACATAAAATTTGTTATTAATTTACCATGACGACTAAGGTGGGATACCCTGGCCCTGTTATAATGTACCCCTGCCATTTTTAAGATCAAATTTAAAAAAATAATACAAATCCTACTGAAAAATATTTTTTCATATAAGGGTCCTTCGAGCCAGACTTGGGAATTATTATTTGAGTAGTATATATTTTTATTCACATTCGATTTTTTTTTATATTTTTGGACTTGGAATCAATTTTATACTTACAAAATAAAATAAATTTTATTTTACAATAGCAGCTTTCTTACTTAAAAAAAATTTACTAAATAAAACTTATCAGATTAGAGGTGTTCGTCTGTTCCTTTGTCCGCGAATCGATCAGACATAGTTTTTGCCTCCATTTTTCTATGTCCTTTTTTATACCCTTCACCATAAAAACTGGAAAAAGGGTAAAATTAAATTTGCCATTCCGTTTGTAATTTCTATAATATCCATTTGCTATCCCATAAAGACATATATTCTGACTTCTTAAGCGTAGCGAAGTCGACTGAGCGATGTCCGGCTGTCCGTCCGCGTTAGTGTTGAAATACACCAATCGATCAGACATAGTGTCGAAAGAGGTGCTATTGGTAATCAGCAACATTGATCCATGTCCTTGGAACCATCGGTCAAAACACCACGCCTACCTCCAATTTGTCCATATTATTTGGAACAATAAAGTAGCTCTAATAAAAATAAAAAAAACAAATATATGGGGCTAAAGAGAATTAAAAAATAAGAAAAAAACATCACGTGAAAAAAATGGACGTTCGTCCATATTTGCCTCTAAAATTTAAAAATTTTTTGAAATATCAATATGGGTATCATTCTAAAGCTTTTGAAGAGGTTTTTACGGAAATACGTTATTTGTTTTTTTAAATGCTTAACTCAAAGCCGGTGACATTTTTATTTAAAATTATATATGTAGTACTAAGTATTTTTTTTTTCTTTTTTTTTTAATTGTCTGTCACCCCAATATTTGCTTTTTTGATTGGAGTTATTGCATTTAACTAGATTTACCTAGATGTTGAATCGTATATAAGAATCGGCATAGCCGAATATAGCACTCTTACTTGTTTAACATTAACTATCGTTTGTGGTCCTGTAGGTGTTGTTTATACTGCTCATTCACCTCAATACTTATTCACCACAATTATACTACCTAGGAAAACAACCTTAAGCAAAATTGTCAGTGCTTTTTTTAACAAACAGGCTTAATGGTAGGAAAGAATTTTTTATGCCAGTTCATATGTTCATGAGGTTATACGCATAAAATGAAGTGTATAGAAGATTCGGCGTAGCCAAATATATCGCACTTTTACTTGTTAATATTATATTTAAGTATAATTTATTTATTATTATAATGTTTTTGTCTTTTGTTTTTCTTTTGTTTGCTAAATAATGCAATGTGTTTCATATTTTCTATCATTACAATATCTGTCTAACTGTATACATGTTTACATTGTATACTCGTATGTGTTGAAGAAAATAGGTAATTCTAACGAAAGACGTCTGGTGATTAAATTCCTGAAAGAATCTTTCAAAAATTTGCTGTACTTCTGAAGTTATAACGAGGATGGTTTTTATCTTTGTTAGATGTTTTTAAGTAAAAATAATTATAAGTAAATAGTTCTAAGAGGGTTTTAACTTAAGTATAAATATTTTTATTTATTAAGCATAATGCTGATTTCCTTTTGAAGTAATAAAGTTATTTAATTTGTAAGCAACATAAAATTTTAAGTAGAAAATGGTTCTTTTTTATTTTATTTCATTTAATTTTCTTTTCCATTTCTCTTTTGTGTAGGATTTCTTCAAATGTTGTTGGCAAAATTTTTTATACAACATATTTTTATATATTTAGTTAAAAATTTATGGACTGTATGGTGTGTTCAAACAGCTTTATTATTTTTACGTTAAAATATTGTTACGTTCAGCCCTTTGGAAGAAAACAGTTTAGTTACTTTCATTTTAAATGTTAAGACAATGTTATTTTTTTTTTCTTTTTTGTGTTTAAATTTTCCTTTGTTGTATCAATGATTTTGAAAATAGTTTATTTTTGTAAAATAAAATATTTTGTATAATAGTTAAATGTTTGTTTCATAAATTGAAGTTTTAATATGTTACATATACACAACTTTAAATTCATAATAGAAGGACTTACTTTGAAATATATTGTTTTTAACATAAAAGTTGTTGATGCCTGAAAAGAAACAAAGAGAATGAATAAATGAATACTGTTAAAGGAATAATAAATTTTATTTAAGTTAAAATAATTTAAAATGTTTTCTATTCGATATAAGTTATCAGTAATAAGATGAAAAGAATGGTCATTCGAACTAAAAATTTAAAAGACCTGAGAGGTAAAATAAAAATAATTTAATACTTAATATCTTGTTCTTTTTAAGGCTGTCTTGATTTCGAAATAACAAATACGATTTTTTACTATTCCAAAAAATGGATCAACGAAACTGTATTAAGTTTTGTGTAAAAAATGAAAGTAAATACGCAAGGACATTTGAAATGTTGACTGTGGCGTATAGCGAGTCTACTATGAGCAGAATACAAGTTCAATTATGTTATAACCGATTTAAGGAAGGACGAAAAGATGTCAATGATGATGCTCTTCCTGGTCGCCCGAGCACGTCAACAACCGATGAAAATATTAAAGCAGTGAAGAAAATTATTTCGGTTAATCGTCGAATCACTATCAGAGAGGTTGCTGATGATGTTGGCATATCGTTTGGCTCATGCCAAGCAATTTTTACGGAGGTTTTAGACATGATACGTACGGCAGCGAAGATTGTTACAAAATTACTAAATTTTGAGCAAGAACAACGTCGCATTAACATTGCTCAGGAGTTATTGAATATCATCAACGACGATTCATATTTCCTTTAAAAGGTCGCGTGACGAATCATGGATGTATGGCTATGATATTGAAACCAAAGCCCAATAATCCCATCTCTGATCCATTTTTTGGAATAGTTAAAAATCGAAGAGCACACCAAAACACGACTAACCTTGTTTTTTTTATCAGATCTCGTACTACAGCTTTGAACTATTAAACGGTTTAACTACAAAACACTGTGAGAAAAAATACGACATTGTTAAAGAATTATTTAAATATTGGCGGCTTCAAATCGAAAATATACAAAATGTGGCAGCGCTGGTTTTTAACTGTGTCAGATAAAAAAGCATAATTGAGAAATTTACGAAAACTATTAGTCAAACTATTTTAGTACTTCCTTAGTACTAAATTCACATGTATTCTAATTTTGAAAATAAATAACAAACTATTTTTTACTAAGTTTTGTGTTAATTTAAAAAGAGAACAGCACAAATTAGACACTAGGAGAATGTAATGCAGCATTTTCTAGATCAGCCATCAGCATTTAACGGATCTATCCACCTTTGGTTTTTTGGTGTAAAGTATCATATACTTAAAGAACTAGTTTGACAAACAAGAATACGAGGAAAATTCATAATCAATAATCAGATTAATGTTGTTCTTTTTTTCATTTTTTTTTTTATTAATTAACATATTTTAATTATTCTTACTTTTTGCTAACCATGGGTTTAGCAACGAATGGAATTTTTATTTTTAATCCTTCGTTTTTGTTTCTTCATACTACAATATATGTTATCCCAGTTTCATACTAATTGTTGTGAAGAAATTCTGATTGCGCAGTGCATTGACGTGAAATCAAAACATTACTCATTTCTTATAATTCATGAAACCTTAATAAAATGATATGTCAAATTCAACGAAGCTGAAGAATAAGTTGTTTTGCATATAATATCAGTTTAGCGGAAGTGAGTGTTCTTTTTAAAACCGTTAACAGTAACTGCAATTTAAGAGTTAAGTTTCGCTGCTTAATGGAAAGTTTGCTTAACTTCTTTCTCTTTAAGAGCGTATAACTCTAGAACATTTCTTTTTACATGGTCCTTCGAACCTCTAAAGTTAAATGTATTTCACAAAGTTTAATTAAAATTTAAAATAAAATTCACCATTAAGGCGATTATAATAAATAAAACCTTTAAACAAATTTAAGCTTCGGAGGTGACTATAAATTATGAAATAGAATAGCTGCTTATATTCATTCCTTTACATGATCCCGAATAATTTTCATCTTTTAGAACATTGTTGGTTTAATGTAAGAGAAAGACATTATTTAAACAATCAATTGAAAAATTATAATTATTACTAAATGAAGTGACTTTTTAAAATATTAACTAAAATATAATAAAAAAATGTTTTAATGTTATGTATCTGTTCTTAACCATAAATTATATGTATAAAATTTCCAAAAATTTATCATACACAAAAAACTGTAGTCTTTACGGCTTTGATAAGTATAAATTGCAAAGAAACCATAGATGATGATAATAATAATGAAACTGGTTGACTATTTATTGTGGTCATTATGACAAACGCAAGATATTTTCTTTATCTACATCTATTAAGTTAAAAGCTAACTTAAAGATACTTTGTTGTATCGTTCATTACCCATTTGTTCTTCTATTTGAAGCTGGTGATGTTGTGGTTTTTACACAACTGATTTCTAACTACTGTCACAATCTACCTTAAAGTAATAATACCTTTTGCGGTCAACATATTTTAATGCATTTCAATCAATTTACTTTGACACAAATACACAGCAACAAATCGAAAGTATAACTTAGGCAGCTTTGGTTGCCGCAGTACTTAGATCGCATTTTGACATGAAACTAGATACCGACATGCATCAAGTTGTAAGTATATTCTTAATATGGCAAAAAGTTTATAAAAATTGAGTGATTAAGTACAATGAAAGAGAAGAAAATGCTACAGACACTAGAGACGTTTTTAAATGCACGAAGAAACCAAAATTTGCAGTGGTTGATGCGTTTAACGAGATTTAAGATTTGCATTAAATATTTATTAAATTAAACAGAAAATTAGAAGAAATCTACATTAATTTCTACAGACAAAAATTAGGAAATATTGTATATCTTTTAATTAGGCAATTACATATATCGGATATTCATTGCTTTATTTAATTTTCAGTACAAATGATTTTGTAAACTGAAAGATTATTGTCTTAAAATTTAATACCAGACCCGAGACCTCTTCCTAAAAAGTAATGCTTATGGCAAAAAATTGGATTTGTTAAGAAATTTTAATATAACAAGAAAATTTAAGTAGCCACAACCTCCTTAAAGAATAAAAAAAAAGGATTTTCTGTTACTATAACAAGGAATCAAAACAAATAAACTGCTTGTTAGCTATCAGTACGCATAGTTCTGAAATTATATTTTTGAAGCTAATTAAAGTTTTTTTAATTATTTAAATTTCTTATTCACATACTGAATGTTAAACGAACTGAAGCTTTCGCCATTTCGTGAAAATGCAGCGCTCTTTTAAAAATCATCATGTTTAGTTTTTGGTTCCGACTAAGTATCTCTGAAAAAGTTCTCCCAAAAAGTTTCGCTACTTGTATTTATAGTTAAAAAATATGAAAGCTTTCGGAAACAATTAAAATAATTTCAGAGATTTTTTTTCTGAATCTAACATAAAAATTTGAAGTAAATGCTAAAAATTACAGACTTTTGAAAATAATGATTACCAATATACCGTGCAGTTCATAATGTTTAGTCTTAACTAAAAGCTCTTGAACATGAGGTAACTAAAATTTTTATTAAACATTCTTTATGAGCGCCATAACCTAAAAAGTTTGTACTAGAATAAGCTTTTAAATTAAAAGCTCAGCCATTATGTTCTAGTTTCATTAAGAAATAATCCTGATTTAATGTCTGTTAAGGAGAGTTTAATTCTAGTTAAGCTCAAATTAGAAGCTGACTTCAAAGCCTTTTAAAGTTTAATAATAATGAATACTTCTTTATTATAAAATTATGGATCTTCTTTTACATAATTATTGTAAAATGTATAAAATTAAAACAAGTAAGAGTGTTATATTCGGTTATGCCGAATCTTATATTCCCTTTACCATGTAGATTTAAATCAACATAAGAAATTCTTTGATACAATTAAGTTTTTCCGTTCAAAAACAAACGTCAAAAATTTTAATTTTTCTTAGGGTTGTTGTCCTTGCTAAAGGAACAGGTGGCTGTATAAGATCCTAGTACAATAATGGTGAATAACAAGTAGGAGGTGAATATGATATGGAAATTATGATTAGATATGGAAAGATTACAGCCAGGCTGCCACGCTGCCTCGTAAGATATAGACCAATTTATTCAAGCCAATTTATCGATACTTCTAGAAACATCTACAAACTGGTATTAATTCCTTGCTGTATTTCAATATCAACTTAACGCTTAAAAAAGTTTCGTGTTTAAAGAATATTTCATTAATGAAGGTGTATTTTTAAAACCCACCCGTAAGTTGTGAGCATTAACCTGTCCAAGGTAAAAATTTGTCTTTTCTTTAGAGAGTGACTGACGACTGTCTTACACAATCGAGCAGTGTTTTCACCAAAAAATGTAATGGAATTATGTCCTACTCAGAAAAATTATAAGAAAATGTGTAAAAACAGATGCAGCTCTGATCGTGCAGAAGCTATTGTGATTATTATTTTAAAGGTTAGCAAATCTGACCAATCGGTTTGACCTCAAATACGAAGCAAACAAAAATTTTGCGTTTTAACGCTTCTAGAATGTGGTTAACAAATGTACTCTTTTTGCTTAACCGGGAACTATACCATCAAGGGCGTTAAGCTATATCACTTATATATCTACTTATACGTCCAATACCGCATAAGGACATAACAGCAATCGAGGTCGATTCTCATCCTTAGAAAAGAAAAATATTTGTTCTGTTACCTGTGAGAGAAGTAAACCTTCCTGTGTTAAAAGTAATATATTTTCAATAGCGGCTCTTTATCCTTCAAATCGCATCAACGTAAAGGGGGAAATCGCTCTTGAAAATATTTTTTTGTTTCGCCACCCTGACAATAACTTAGTAATACAGGAAGGCGAGAGCGCAATCGCAAAAAGTGTCCGCCGGGAAGTATACTACTTTATTTGTTTATAATTTTAAATCTTGCTGATTTTCGATATCGAAATTTTTGAAACTATATCTGATCGATTGGCATATTTAAATTTTTTGAAACTAATCTAGCGCTTTGGCAAATTTCATTTCAGCACGAACACGGACGGACAGATGGACATCGCTCAATCCACTTCGCTATGTATAAGGACTTAGAATAATTATAATTTATGGATCGGAAATAGATAATGTAGAAATTACAAACGGAATGCTAAACTTAGGTAAACCCTTTCCACCTGTGGTGAAGGGTATTAAACGCTTTGCAAAGCTCCTTAAATATTTTAGTGCCTTCATCTAATAATGAAGTCAGGAAGTCGCTTAGACAGGTTTTTAAAAGCATATAAGAAACACAGTTTCCAAGAGTTAGGAAATGTTTTAGTATTTTCTGTTTGATCCAAGTTTACACTATGCCATTTTTTAAGCAATTTTTATGCTTTTTTCACTTTATAGGTTGCAGCGATATTCGTTTTTTTTTAACAAAACATAACCAACATAAACATCTAAAAAGAATAAATTCTTTCCACTTTTTTAATAATATTATTATAAATACGTTATTTAATAATTATAAATAAACTTAAAAATATTTTTATGTCTATTGAAAGTCTTAGGAAAAATTTAACTTCAGCCATAAAAAGTTTACTTTATGATTTCAGTATATAAACCCCATATTTTAGTTGCATTTTCCTATAAAAAAATTTCATTTCATGCAACACTATGCCATACCATAAATTCCAACAATTTATTTTTTTAATAGTTGTATGATTTTATTTTACGAATTTTGTTCTTTCTAGAAAGAAGCCAACATTATTATCATGCCATTACATATATTACAGTGTGGCAAGGAGTTGCAAAAGGCGCTTATAGAACAAAGCAAAAATTTAAAAAAGCACGTTTAAATAAGACAAATATTAACAAGAAAAAATATATATTAAGAATTTATTAAACGTAATCACGGTTCAAGATACAAACAAGAAATTAAGAAAATTTTATATTATTACAAGAAATAAAGATTTTCTTAGTTTAAATGCAGACAGTAATGTGTCCTATTAACAAAAAGCATTTAATTTAAAGCATTTATTTAATGGCAACAATTACTTTAATGTTAAAATGTACCACCAACACTAATACACATAACTTGTAGCAAATTATTTTAAAGCAAACAGCCATTTTTCAATTCCTTCTTAAATTAGAAACTCCTTTTAAATGCTGTAGTTTATTTTCTAGTTAAAATACTTAAGAAATTATGGTGTAACTACGAGTATATGGCAAAAGATAGTCAATGATACTGTGATATCATTATACTTAATTCCCTATTCCTTGAATGAATACTATGCAAAAAAAAAACATACGACAATTTAAAGTCCTTGGGGACCAACGAAGAACTTAACGCATCTAGCTGCAAAAGAAAAAAGTGTAATAGAAAAATGTTAAGACGGCAAAATGTAGAAAATATAATGAAATTCTTTAAGGGAAAAAAAATTTACAAAAAAAAATATTATAGCCATAATAATAGTTAAGAAACGTAAATGTTTTAGCATCAGTTTAAGCAGTAGTCAGAGCCATCTCAAAATCCATCTGAATATATTTTTGCATTATAATTTTAATTTTTCTTTAAGTCTTTATTTTACTTTCCGTATTTTGTGTATTTTATTATTTAGTTTTTGTTTCGTTTCCTTTTAAAAATGAAGAGTTTCTTTCCTGTGTTTCTTAGGCAGACACAGAGACAGACAGACTGAGATAAGATTTGCCACATTAATGAATTTGTTCATTAGTCTAGTCTCTACAGATAAATTTTGCTTTTTTTGCAGGCAGTTTAGCAACTACTTCGTTTTGTTTAATTTTATTTTCTACAGGGAATACAGAGTAGTTTAATCTTCAGAGATGGGGTGCTTTAATGTCCAGTATATTTTTTTTTAAGGACAATAAAACTTAAATTTAAAGTATCATATTTCTGCTTCAGCCAGAATTTATCAATAGTTTTAATTCTGTTAAATGCCGTAAAAACTGAAAAATTTTTACTTTTACCACTAATTTATGTGATGCTGTATGAACATAATATAAAGAATAATTAGGTAACACATGTTTATTGGTATACATGAAAGAGTTAAGATCCCAACACAAAATCAAGTATAAAGCAATATGGTTTATAGAAAACTGCAGCTCATAGCTCTTGGACTGATGATTAGAAGAAGAAACCAAATGTTTTAGCCGCAGTACACGAATTGGCGGAAGCGCATATTACAAAAGCAGTTGTTATGGTTGAAGCGCCAAACAAAGGAATCGAGGTCTAAACCTTGACGGAGGCTTCACGTATTAGGTGAGTAACAACAGAACAACACTGTGCGGAAGTCGTGGCTGAGTTGATTAAAAGGGACCTTATTCGTAAACAAGACAGTGTGTGTACGAGCCTCGCGGAGCCACAACGGCAAAATTTTTAGCAATTTTATATTATTTTTTTTTAAACAAATATTGTTATTGCTTTTTTTTTTTTTGAAACTGAGTATTCCTAAAAAAAATTTGCTATTTAATTATAAATTTTTTTTTAAGTATTCGCCGTATTTTAAGCAAAAACTAAAGACTCGCATAAAACAACTTCAAAGCAAAAGAATAATGTATAATTTTAGCTTAAACAAATTATGGACCACAAATAAAACTTTAAAAAATCAACGAAAACAAAAATTCTTAAAAAAAAATAATTTCAACAAAATATGGTTTTTCACAAAATGATCACCACGAGAACAAAAAATAAAAATAAAGTAAATATAATGTAAATTTTCTATTTATTTTTTAAATAATTTAACATTTTAAATAAGGGGTCAAATTTGAAAATAAATTACAAGAAAAGGGAATAATAGATCATTTTATTTTTTAAATTATCTTTTTAGAATTAATATTTTATTTCCTAATTATATGAGCTAAATTTGAAATGGGTTAAAATTAATCAAATAATCTTTGCTTCAAAATAATTTGAAATTAAGTGAATTAATTAACTCTTCAATAGTAAAACAATAATGGATTTTTTAAAACACGCTAACCTTTACAATTCCATTTAAAAATTTTATCTATTTTCATTTCTTTCTTATCATTTAGCTTAAGACCTTTGTTGTCATAGTTTATCCTTATCATTATTATTTCACTAATAATTTATTATAAGGATAATTTGTTAATAAATAAATAAACAGATAAGTGATTATCCTTTTAATAAAGTAAAGGGTTTTTTCTTAAGCCCGATTGAACTAACGTGAAAGGTCAACTGTTAACCGAACTCTCATTTATGATCAGTATACCTTGGCAAATCGTTATTAATAGATTGACACCTGAGCAACGCATGTCTCCAAATTTGTTGTAATATCAGTCATCAACTAAATTTATCAATTTATTGTAAAATTGTGTACAGCTAGAGAGATTAATTTTTAGGTTAACAGGTTTGCTAATAAACAAAATTGTTCATTGTATCCAGAAGGTTGCACCGTTTAGTGCCAAACCTCCCGTCCCGATGGATATTATTACTGCACAGTAAGCAATAAGTGTTTGTTAATTTGAATGATTGTTATTCGGGCTAGATGCGGTTTCAACATGCACTAATTACGATATGGCTATCGCAACTATCGAGTTTTTCAAATCAAAATGTGACGATACGTTGATTTCGATAAGTTGACCTGCAAATTGGTATACAAGTTTGACACCTCTTCGACTTAAGCTGCTACCACTTTTAATGTTATTCGTGTCATATGGACATTAATGCTCGAAGAACCATATTATATTTTATATTCTGCAATGTAGTGAACAAGTTATAGTTATTTTAAACAATACTCTAGTCAAGATAAATAAGTTATTAAATTAAAAACGCCAGAATATTATTAAATATTTGCTATTTTTTAAAATTATACCGATTAAAATAATTACCGATATTGATTATTGAGGGTCAAAGTACGTCTCGATGGCCATTTCGCTACCGCTTACTTAGCTCTTCGGGAAACTTTTGAGAAACATTTTAAATAAACTAAAAATTATCGTGCAAACAATCAAGTACAGACAAAAATCAAAGTTTAAGCAAAAGCAATAATAACCAAGAATATTTTTTTTTCTTTCTCCACTGTATACGGCTGACTTTTTTCGGCTCTTTTATGAGGTTGAAAGACCCTCAATAATCAATATCGGTAATTATTTATGAAAACTAAATATTTTATTGTTAACATTTTATGAATAAATGGTTACAACTCACAAAAAATGTATCATGGTTAAATTGAACTATACAATTATTCAAATACATATAATGAAGTATTAATAACCATAATATGCTAATTTTTAAAAATAAAATTCTGGGTTTTTTATGTCGTCAAAGTATGACAAAAACATATACATAAATAATATTTTGTTTAACAAATATTAAGATTTCAGATATCACTTCTTGTAAAAAAATATAAATATAAATTAATAAATAATTGAAAAATATCAAAATATATATAATCATAAGAAAGGTTTGTTTATGCATTTTAATTATATTACAAAAGTTTACATTTAAAAATAATTATGTGTTTATTCACAAATTTTGTTATGGTTACTATCGTTAGGAAATAGCAGTATAATTCCATCATAATGTTATGGTCACTTTAAACATATTTTTTCTTTGCGTCAACAAAAGCCATTCAAGCTCGCTCTTAAAACACTGTAGCACTACCATTTACAAAAAATATCTATAAACATCATTAAAAACTTCCACAAAAAATGGTCTTTTCGAGATTTGTATTTTTTTTCTTAAATTTTTTTAGGCCTTAAAACAAAAGACTGTGTACCCAATATTGGCACTTTCATAATTACAAAATTATAAATTCTTAAGCTCAGTTTCACACAGCAAAACACTTTACAAAAAAAAAAAACAAAGACATCTCCTTGAAAATAAAATAAAAAGACATTAAACAGCACAACGAAAAAAACTTGTCTTCGTTATCGTTCTTGGTTTCTTTATTCTTTCGTATTGTTACTGTTGTTATTTTTGTGGAAGACGTCTTTTTTGTTGTTACTTTTGTAATGTAATTTGTACATTTGCTTGTGTCATTTTAATGACAATCATGATTTTCTTGTTCATTTTCATAAATACAACAATTTACTAGCAAAATGACAATAAAAATGCTGTTGTTTAACATGTTGCATGGTTTATACTAGGTCTGCTAAATGTAGATTCTATAACGTTTTGTTCAGAACATATTTAAGCAAAAATTTATGTCCAACAGAACAAAAACCCAAAAAAATAGACTTAAGATCATCATCATCCTCAGTTTTAATATCTTTAAGAGCAGAAAAGAAAAAAGTTTAAACCTTATCGCAACTTACACATCTGAAACTACATTAAGTCTCTTACTGGTACAAACAAATTTTAAAAGCAAAAAAGTTTCGATAGCCACAAATTGTCCTTGTATTGTGACTTGAAGAAAAACGAAATATAAAAAAAATGATGGCATATAAAATCTTTTATAGCGAAAGAGAGAAAAACACTTGAACCGTTTTGTTTTGGTTTCTTCCAAAGTTTATTACCGGTTTAAAATTACATTTAACGATTAGGAAAAATAGATAAACTCATTTGGACACAGGAGTCCAGACAGTTGGTGAAAAAAAAAACGAATTAGTTTTAGTATAAAAGAGGAAAAGTAATTTAAGGAAGCGATTATATTCCTTTTTAGAAAACTGATTAATACTTTTACAAATGTTTACGAATGAGGTTCAATCTACTCGATTCGATATTACATGTGTTTCGAAATAAATAAAAGAAAAGTAACTGAAAGCACTGTGGTACAAAGACAGTGACTGATATTAAGTCCTTTTGTAGGTTTTTGTTATCTTGGACTCACACGTTCACTCCAGCTGTTATTTATTTTCTGTAAATGCAAATAAGGTGAGTAGTCAATCCCGATCATTAATAGTTTTATTAAGAAATAATTAAATTAATTTATGTATTCTTTTAATTTGCGCCAAGGGCAAGAGATAATATTTAGGTAAGATTAAGATTACAGCCGAAATGTTTGGTATGAAAGAAAGCTCACGTTTTTCGGCAACGTCAACGGCATACATCCCAAGAGTTTAACTTCTCTGTCTGACAGCAAAGGAAAAAGTGTTAGTCCCTCTATGTTATCCGCAAGAAAAATAGGAAAAAGTGCTTATGCCAGGGCTGGAAAACTAAGTAAGACGAGAAAAATGGAAGCCGTTGAGTCACTGTGAATAGGCAGTTAGAAAGTAGGGCGCTCACATTTCAAATGCCTTTTCACTTTAAAGCCATCTCTAGATTCTGCCAACTGTTAAGGAATAGATTCGATTTATTTTGTCTCTATAGAGAGGGTTTACAAAGGCTTTGCAGGAAGCAACATTCCATGAATCAAGAAAACAAGAGTGTACATTGCGCTGGTGCGTAAGTTTGTAGTGCAGAGTTCTCTATTTTGTGTGACGTAAACAAAGTACATTTTTGTATGGAAAGTGCAACAAAGTAGAGCAGAAAACAAAAAAAAAATTTATTAAATATAAAAATAAAAGAGGCAGTTATAAATGTGATAATAAAAACAATTAAAAGACATGTAAAATAAGCTTTTTCGAAAAGGTATGCTCATTAAAAAAATTTTTGATTTCACAAAAAAACTAAAAAAAAGTGTTAATCAGCATGACCGGTCCATGTCCTTCGAGGCAGCAGGCAAAACACCACGCCTTACTCAAACTATTCATGTCATTTAGAACAATAAAGTAACTCCAAAATAAATTTATGGGGCGATTGAAAATTAAAAAAGAAAAAAACATGAAGTGAAAAATTGGCGCTTGTCCATATTTTCAGAGTTACGGGACTCTGCAATTTTCATTTTTTTTTAAATATCAATATGGGCATCATTTTAAAGCTTTTAAAGAGATCTTTAAGGAAATACTAAAATTTTGTAAAAATGCCGATGGCATTTTTATGTAAGATTATATGCATGCAGTAAAAATTTTTTTTAATTTTTTTATTTTCGATTCTCTGTCTGCTTTATATTTACTTTTTTAAGGGTATATAAGATTCGGCGTAGTCTAATATAGCACTGTC
Organism: Gymnosoma rotundatum; assembly: GCA_916610165.2. Classification (NCBI taxonomy): domain Eukaryota; kingdom Metazoa; phylum Arthropoda; class Insecta; order Diptera; family Tachinidae; genus Gymnosoma; species Gymnosoma rotundatum. The sequence goes on from OU744340.1 coordinate 72,933,497, forward strand.
ACCCCAATATTTGTTTTTATGATTGGAGTTACTTCACTAAACTAGATTAACATATATGGTGAAGGGTATATAAGATTCGGCATAGCCGAATATAGCACTCTTACTTGTTTAGAGAAAATATTATTTTTAAATTTTAAAAGTTAGTGCGGAGCATGTCCAACAAAAGAACATTTTATAAAATAAAAATTAAATTCAATTTTAAACATTTTGGTTTTAATTTTATTTTACTTTTAGTTGTTTGGCATTAAGGTCTGTAATAATTATTATAAACTTCCTTTATAAAATTATTAAATTACAGTAACTAATAAAATAAAATCTGAAATAAATAATATTTTTATAAGAATTTTCGTACAATCCAAAATTTTAATTTCTATAGATCGAGGTAGCTCTTCTATATACAGAATCAAGCTCATATTCAAAAGTTTTACTCGAACACATCTCTTTTCTTCCCATTTAAAATTTTGTTCAAATCGAGGCACACGTTAAGAAGTTATGTGGTTATTTCCAAATTTAAACCAAAAAAAAAAACTTATTTTCATTCCATGATGACGTAGATGTGCAGTAGATAATTTTTTTGAGCGGCCGAATGCGCAATCTTGTTTTTCGATTCATGGCAAAATTCGAAAATATTAAATTTATTTTTTTAATGAACGCTTTTTATTAGGTCCCTTTTTTACACGGGAAAAATTGGATTTCCCTTGTTAATTGTTGTTGTAAACCTTTATAAGTTACGCCTCAAAACAATAATAACACTATTCTGCAGAGAAAATTATTCTTAAAAAAAACTGGGATAAACATTGAATTTTAAACACGCTTAATAAAAATGTGCTTCCACTTTTTTTCCAATCACTAAAAAAATTTACAGTCATTTGTTTTTAAGATCAAGATTATTTCAAAGTTACGGCCATCGCGGACTTTAGTGACGTCTAATTCTGGGTTCCTTTATCGAGTATAGTAGGCCAATTACGGGTCCTCTTCTTGAAATTCACTAATTGCATATTTTTAATTGCAATATGCAGCTGTTTACTTTCACTGCATGACTCATAGCGCCATCCTTTTGAAATAGCGTTGCCAGATTTTAAATTTAAAAATGTTGGAAAATTATCAAAAAAAATCTTAATTAAAAGAATTATTAGAGAAGTATAAATATAAGTGTTGATAGATTTTCAAACAAATACACTAAAAGAAAACACTTTAGGATAATACTTATTAAAATGCTCATGTTTATTTGATGTTTGCGGTACGAAATCAACGGAAATTTTTATAACTTTTAAGAAATAAAAATTGAGTTTAGTGTTTTTAGTTGGTGTTTAATAAAAATTGGCAACGATAATATTTCTCTATTTTCGGCGAGTATTAAAAATTCTCTTAAGTCAAGCAAAGCCACCTGGTAACCCTATGTCGCCCAGAACGCTATTATCCATAACTAGAAACAAAAAAGTATTTATTGGTGCGGTAACTTCAATGACTTTAACGCGAGTTTTAGGCTTCGTTTTTAAAGAAATAAGGTCCTATCACTCCAAGCGATGACTTCCTCTTGTTATTAACAAGCCCGTTGAGCCAAAAATGAAATTTATCCCTGCGAACAACTTTATACCTATAAATTAAGAGAGTTTTTAACAAAATTTTTCAAGTAAATCTATATCATTTGGTAGCTTTGTTTAAGCGTCAATATATTTATAATGATTTACGGGAGTATACTGATCATAAATGTCAAAAAATATACGCAGCAGGGATTTTTGTTTGACAGTTAACAGTTGTTAGTTCTATCGAGTTTAAAAAAACATCTCTTGCATAAAATTGAAAATGGCAAAAGTTATCTGTCGTTGTGCTGAATATAATTTTATCTTCTGGTATTTGAATCATTAACGTCGGAGAACGGCGTCTCGAGTTATAGTGAAATATATTAGTGCAACCCCTTAAGAGCATTATTTTTTCATGCTCCTGAAATAAAAGTCCGTACGTGATGGAAAACATTTGAAAACGGATTCTATCAAGATCGTTGAACCCGTTATATTCATCAATCATTTCTTTTAAATCAAAAAGTTAATGCTACTTTGGACTCTGAACACATTCGTTTTTTCCTATGGCCAGTAAATTAACATAATGATGATTTTTTATAAGTTTCAAACTTGGAAATAACATTATAAGAAACTAACAGGAACAAAAAAAGCGCACATGTATCTAATCCACGAAAATGAAAATAACTTAAACGAGATAAACATCATCATTTAGTTGGCTGCAAATGTGTCTCCAACTTTACAATCAAAAACAGAAGAATCAAAAAACTAAAAACAATAACAAAACCCCCATTAAATAACCCTGCGTTTCAACCACAACAACTACATCAAATTTGTACAAAAAAGTTAGAAGACAAAATTTAAATCTAAATCATGATAAATAAACGTTAATGTTGTAGTCTCGTCTTCATTCTTGCTCTGCTGCATATCTTTTTCTCTGCAGCACTATAGATCTACGCATACTTTCTTCGCTATAAAAAAGATTATATATATTTTTTTTGTATTTCTTCAGTTTTAACAGTCGTGAAACTTCATCTTTGACTTTTAAGTTAATTTTTTTTAAGTAAATTTTTGTTGCACATGAAACTTGTCTGTTAATGTTGTTGTGGCATGATAGTTTTCTAATTTATTTTTTAAATAACGAAAAGAAAAAAATTAAGCGCATTAAGTCAACATAATTATCATAAATTCTTGAGGTAACATTTTGCAAAGCCCATCATGTATGACTGAAAAGTAATAATAACAAAAAATAGTAAAGTAGTCTTTTTTTGGTTTGTCTTTTGACATGTCTTTGTTGTTGCTCTTAACATTTTTGGGATTTTTTTTAATACACTGAACACACAGTAATCATGACTGTGATGATGTCGCTTATAATGACGATGATAAGGATTATTAACATTTTTATGTTGAATTAAGGTTTGACGGTAATTTTATGTGCAATTTTAATGTTGCACAAATGAATTTAATTTACGTTTTTTAGCATTAATTGTATATGTGGTAACTGTTTAACATTTAATTAAAACTAAATGTAGAAAATCTTTGCTAAAGCTGAAAGTAAATAAAACTTAAAGTCACATAATTAGATGTTTCTTGTTTATTTTGTATTGTTCTAATTTCTCTTACCGACTCTGTAAGAAACTTAAAAACGGGTTAATATAACCCTCGTGGCTTATACGACGGTACATTTTTAAAAATGCTTTCCTCAAACAAAAGAATGAATCACCAAATAGTTTTTTTTTATTGGAACCAAAATTACCTTTTTTAAAAATTTTCTTTTATAAAAAAAAATTAAACAAAAAATTATAATAAAAAAGATTCTTTCGTCAAAATTACGTTTAATAAAATATACTTTTAAGAGAATGTAAATGGTACGTGAAATACTTTTTATACAAGTTATATTTTATAAGGTAGTTTCTATGAACAGTAATCATTATGAAGAAGTACATTTTGGATATCAACTACCTATCAAAAAACATTTGTGTAAAAAATTTTATTTCATTTGAGTTTGTCTTCTACGAAATACCTTTCGCTAAAAAAAGATGTTGTGTAAAACATAGAATATATTCCAAGCAGCAATACAAATAATCTTTATAAAAAGTTTTTTTGACTGAAAAGCATACGCTTTAATTGCGCAATTAAAGAATTTATGCAATTAAGACCTTAATTAAAATCAATTTACCATAAAAGAAGTCAATTAATAAATTGAACAATTATATCCTGTTCAGACATAATTTAATTGCACAATAAAGGAATTAAAGCAATTTAGGTCCTAATTGAATTTAATTTACCATATAAGAAATTAATTAATAAATTTTTCAATTAGTACTTAATTGAGTCATTAATTGATTAAATTTCCTTATACAACCCTTGCGAAGTGTGTTCAGTGAGAGAAAATTTTATACAATGACAAAACTAAATGCCATAAAAATTAGAAATAAAAAAAATTTCAAATTAAATGAAATGAAAATTTTTTGAAAATTAAATGGAGATTCAAAGCTAGCGTGCAGTTAGAACTTGATCGTACTGAATGGAAGAGTTCCATATTTCAAATAAAAACAAGAAAAATTTCTTTAAAGCCGAACTTTTCTTCATTCTTCCAAATTTACAAACACAAATTTCTAATGTATAAATTAGGTCTGTTAAATAAATTTCCGACAGAAACTAGCAACGATAGACTAAAATAAAAAATTACAACATTACTATTCCAAATGAAAAAAGGAAATAAACGCATTTTGGAGGGAAAAGACAAAGTAGAGGCGAACTGACGATAATAAGAAACAACCATAAAAATAAATATCTAAAACAGTAAAAAAGCGGTATTCGATGCTTAAAGCATTTGTAAGAGATTTGTCATCGATTGTGAGCACCTTTTTTTCGAATATTTTGCAAAATTGCCAAAATTTTTTTTTTTGTAAAACTTTTAGTTTATTTTATTTTATTCTATTTCTTTTGTTTATTGTTTTATTATCCTGGCATTTACTTGTATATAGTTTTGTAAGATTTCTTCTTACTATTATGCAACCGTTAGCTTCAATTCAAAATATTTTGTATTTAAAGACGAAAACTATAAACGTTATTTATGCTCGTATTTGTGATTGTAAAAAATTTTAGCTGTAGATATTCCGTTTTAAAATCGCCATACAAATTATTGCAAAAAAGCCACACCATTTTAGTCCAGCAACGATGTGATGTAAATATTTTCGTGGGAAGCGCTAATAAACACTTCAATTCAAAGTATTTCATATATATTAACTTATTTTGTAAAACAGAATCCGCTTTTCTGTTCTTGCCAGTAACAAAAGTAGTAACCAATTTATTAACATTCACATCTTCTACTCTTTTTTACTCTTTCGCTGCTTCTTTTTAAGTACTGAAGTAAACACTTTCCAATAACAATTAGTAACAACTTCTTGTTATTGAGCAGAATTATAGTTCTACTGTCAAATTTTAATTGAATAAATTAAATTGGATATGTTTGAACACCAAAATTAATTAGTCAATTTAAATTTTAATTGTCTAAATTAATGACGAGAAATCAGCTGGGTGGACGACACTACCAAGTAAAATATATATGCCTTGTGCTAATTGAATAAGCTTAATTGAGCATGTGTAAACACCAAGTTAAATTGCGCAATTAAAATTAAATGTACTCAATTAAGAAAACATGTCTGAACATTGTATTAATCAAAATTTATTCTATAAGAGTTACCTTATTATAAAGTACTTTTGTAGTAGATATTAAAAATAGTACCTTCTTAAAAAAAACATTTAATAGCAAAATATTTAATTTAAGGTACCTTTAGTATAAAAAGTCTCTTATAAACAGAATGTGTAGTATGTATATTTAATAAAATTATTAAAAAAAAAGTACTTTTTAAAAGTTGCTTTTGATAAGAACGAAATTTCTCAAATGCTATTTAAAATTTTTTTTCATACTACCCGGTAGAAAGTGTAACCCATATAACTAAATAGAAAGCAATTTATAATTATCCTTTTTGCAGAGAACTATAGCAGTGATACTCTTTAAATTTGTCACAGTCCTCTGTGAGAACAATGTTGTCCTTCAATAAAATTATTAGCGGTATAAGAAGGGTTCTCCCCATTTAAAATATTTTTCTTTTATTATTTGAGAAACGAAAATATTTAGACTCTCCAGACTTGATGTAGGTCACTCTAAAACAAAGTCTTTTATAAATGTTTATTTTTTTAATATGGAATGTAAGTAAAAATGTAAATGATATTTAAATTGAATTATTTTTCTACGAACTTAATTGAGAAATTTAATTTTCAAAAATAATTTTTCATTTTTTTTCCTCTCGGAAAAAATGAGTAATTTAAACGAAAAGAAAATAAATTCTTGTTTGGTTTTCTTGCAATTTATTTACAAAATTTTAAACAAATAAAATTAAACAAACAAAATAAACAAATAAATTAAGAAAGGAGGCCAATTTTTTCATTTGCATACAGAATAGAATGAAATTTTGCTTAAGGCCAATTTTTATAAAATATTTATTCATACAAATATAAAAAAATGATAACTTAATCCAAATCAAAGATTTTTTTCTAGTGAAATATAAAACTTTTCAAAAAACAAAAAACCAATAATTCTAATAAAATAGGCCATTTCTAAAAAAAATATAATTAAAGATGAATAGTGCTTAAAAATCTTATAAAATGGTTATTTGATAGAATGGTTAATTTCAAGGAGCTAGAAAAAAAATTTCACTCTCTTTCGCCAAGCCTATATAACTAAGTCTTAGCTTTAAGTTTATAAAACCATTTTGTTTTTAACTTATACAAAATGCTTTGTTAAATTATATCCATATTTAAGTCCGGATGGCTTTATTTTGTTAAAAAAAAAACTTAAAAACTGAAATATTTTGAAATTGGCTTAAACATAATGAAATTTTTATAAGCAATTTAGCGCAAAAAGACTAGTTTTTTATTTGTTTGTTATATTTTATTTTATATTCGGACAGCAGCAGCAGACTCTCTCTTGTAAACGATGCAGTAAATTTAATTTTTAAGACCATAAAATAATGGCCAAATTATACGCATTGCCGCAAACATGATTTGTATTGTGAATAAAGCACTTTTTTTTTAACATTAAATGCTTAAATTCCTTAAAATAAATCAAGTGAAAATTTTAAAATAATGCTGGAATAAAATTCATGCCATTAAAATTAAGAAAAGCAGTAAAAATTAAAACCCATTAAAGTAGTACAGATAAAAAAATATATATTTTTAAATATTAAATTTATATAACTTCTGAAGGCAATAATAAAAAAATAAATAAAATTAAATCTTTTTACAAATGGAAATTTGAAACAAAGAAGGTACAAATTGAACTGACCAATTAACATCATATCGAGTGCATTCAAAAGTTTTAAATAACAAATGAGTTTGAGGCAAGTTTTACCAAAATACAAAAAAATAACAGCAGAAAATTTTACGTGTTTAAACTTTCAAAAAATTTCAAAATAAATTCTACATACCACAGCACTCAGTAAATTCATGCAACAAATCTCATCCTCAGCTCATGTTACATAAAAATTTACTGACTTTTCTCCTTTTTCTTTTAGTTAATTTTTAAGCGAAGTCTGTGGCAGCAGTAGCTGAACTAACGATTAGATAGCGACGAAGCTAAATACACTATACAAGCAGCTTGTCAAACACCCTTTTTTTAATTGCACACATTTAATTATTTTCGGTCAGTAATAGGTACGATTTCACTTGATTATTTCCCCATTATTTAAATCATTTCATTTTAACGGTGAGAAAACAAAGCAGTTTGTTTTTTGTACAAATTAGTTTAATAAGGCTGTACATGACCGCCCTAAACAATAAAAATATTCTGTGTGGGCATATTTGACAAGCTGCTTGTGTTGTTTGTGTTAAACTATTAAACACAATTTTATTCTCTTTTTATTTATTTTTATTTGCAAACATGTTAATATTTGTGTTATTGCCATTAAAGGTAATTTTGCTTAAGTAGCAAATGTAACACAAATATACTTTAATCATATTAAATTAGGACTTTGCTGCTCTAGAAATCTAACCTCACAAAACAACCACATGCATCAACAACGTCTTTACCATCTGCTGTTCTATTGGGACAAATCTCAACAATCCTGTACATAACACTAACGTAGAAGCCCAGAAAAATCTCTGAAAATAACTAAATCTGGTTTCGGATATTTTATCAAGGTGCAGCAATAGATGTATCGTGGAATTTAGGTAGAGGGATTCACAACGAATGTGAAAGACTGTCTCCCCCTGTAATTACAGCTGCGTTCAAAATTACAAAGAGAAAATTCAAGTGGGCATTGAAGCTTTTAAAGCATACAGTCACCTTTCAATTCCGCCAACATTCACGAAATATATTTTTGATTTTGGTTTATAAGTTTCGTACTGCACTTCGAATCCAAATAGTATCCCACTGTGGCAACCCTATATGTACTCATATTATACCGCCTGTTTCCAGCCTTCAAAAAAGTAAAGATGATTGAGTGGAGTTTAATAATTCAAATTGGATTAAAAAAGATTTTTCCCCTCAAGACTTATTCACCATTGAGGAGTTCGCCAGATCACTTAAGAGATGATTATTCACAAAAAAAAAAAAAAAAAAATCAGACTGAAACCGATGTACAACAAGCAAATTAAGTAATTTTAATGATTATTTATCAAAAAAATTCGTGGGTCTGGCACCAAACCGCATTCAATGATAGGTTGAAAAGACTTCTATACTCGAACATTTGAAGAACCTTTAATACAAGTACACTGTTTTTTATCTTTGACGTAAAAACAAAAAAAAGAAGTCTAGATTGCGATTTCTGCTAAAACATGGCACCAGCATAAATCAAAATAATACAAGAAACTTTCAAAAAACTTCATCGAATTCGAAGTTCAAATTAATTTTCGATAGTTTTACGATTTAGAAGTTTGGCTCCACAATTATGGGCTGTGAACAACATAGTAACAGGGAAGACAGTCAAGAAGTCAACAAATTAGCCTGGGTTCAACTCCTGCGCCTAATAAAAAACAAAACCCTGTTTTTCCTGGTTAATGTTATATATACATATTTAGAAATTAAAATAACGGCAAACAGCCTCCTTCGTCGACGAATGGTCGTTGGAGTAAAGAACAATAAAATGGATACTGGATTAAAAAACAAGCGCCTAAATAACAACATTTGGCGTGCGTGGAATCACTGTCCATTGCATTAACGACGTTGGCAGTGCTTAAACAAAAAATTAAGCTTTTCTCTCTCTCTCTCTCTCTATTTCTCTAATTTCGCCATCTGTCTTGTCTTTCCTCTATCCATTTCCTTAAGAATGTAGCACAGTTACAAAAATAATTAAATAGATATTGTTGCCACAGTTCTTATTATCGCACTTCGCATTTAACCCCATCTACTATTTCACTTTACGATCCTTTCATAAATTTTGAAAACAGACATGTAGAGTTGAGGGTCTTGACGGCTTATATTCGCAAGTGGCAAAATTTGGTGAAATAAAAATCATTTGAAAAAGTGTAAAATATTTACATCTTTTTCAAACCGATTTGTATTTAGTTTGCCAGTTTGAAAAATTATAAGACCGTCCTCGTACGTTAGTTAACTATCAGCTTCTATTCCTTTTTATGTGGCAAGTTTCCATTTAAGATGCTAAAGGTATTTTTTTTTTGTCGTTTTTGGTGTTTTATTTCTCTGTGGAGTGTAACCAAGAGTATTCATTACAACGTGATAATACTGACAATCTTAATCTTTAAAACATTAAATATTTTTGTGAATTGAAAGTTTGAACGAGATGCGACTACATTCGTTTTTGTGTGTATGCCAAAGTGTGTGTTTGTGTGTGGTGTTGCGCTTTTGCATTATTTATGATTTCTGGGTTGGTTTTGTTGTCCGTATATTTAATTTTTTTTTTTTTTTTGTTCTCTTCTGTATCATTTAGTTGTATAAAATTGTGCTTAATATAATTGCAATGTATTCTTTTTCTTCTTATTATTTTTATATTTTAAGCTCTTTTTTATTTTAGTTTTTTCTTTTTATTTGCTCGGCATTGCAAGAGCCGTAACATGATATTCAACTACTTAAAATGGTATTTACACGCTTCAGTTTCTTTTTGTTACACATTTTCTTAACCTTATTAAGTATTTAACAACAACTACAATAAGCTCGACAATATTGCAGTTTAAACAATAACAATTGCAGCAAATAAGAAATGAAAGAAATAGTAAGTGTATGTATGTGTGTGTGTGTGTGTTAAATATACCAATTATTTAATATGATTAAAAATACAAAAATAAAAAGAAACTTTTAATTGCCTTTCGTTGAAGGAATGGGACCAGTCATAAGTCAAGACATAAATGTAGTTTAAAAGAAAACGGTTTAACTCGAGAGCATTTGCTATTTTGTCAGATACCAGAACGGGAATATGTTGGATCGGAATAAATAATAAATTGGCTTGACCAAATTTATCTAGTTTTAAAAAATACTCTCTGGATTTCGTTTAGAATGTGTCAACAAATTCATTGTAGCGGCTTTTGAAGTGAGTGCTTAAGCAAATGTGAGATAAATTTGCGGTCTTGTTTCCAAAATTACAGACTTCTGGCCATGAATATTTGGTTATATTATATTTTATATACATATTTAAAATGGGTTACGATTTTTTTTAACATCAGTTTCTTGTTTTGAAGGGCCGAATCTGACGATGGCGCATTCTACTTTCATGACTACCAGAAACACTTCCAACAACTGAGAAATTTTAAACTTATCAAAATTCTTTAGTACTTTTGGAAGGCTCTATTAAATACCAACAAGACTCGAATTAATAAGCATAATTAGCAATTATTTTGGGTCCCTAACATTATCTGAGAAAAAGTTGTCTTATTTTTTTAGTTTTGGAGAAATGACGGGCTCTACCGCAAGTCTTATTGAAATGTATTGTCAAGCATTGTATAGAATCTAATTAAATATTTCTGTAGTTAAAATAATTTCAATCAAATGATAGACCCCACAATAACACGGAGTGTCCGTCGGGAAGGTCTACTACTTTGTTTATAATTTTTCGTTAAATGAAAGAGAATGGATCTGAATTACGTATGAAATATAATATCAGACAAGTGTCCACCTCTGCAAGCCTCAGGTTTTTACGCGGTATTTTATTAATTTCATCACGAATATTTTGTTTGATTTACTCAAGCGCTTCTGGTTTGTTTGTATAAACCCTACTTTCCAGATATCTTCATAAAAAGAAGTTTGAAGCAGTCAAATCAGCCGACCATGGAGGCCAATTAAAATCATCATTTCTCGAAATACTTTGTTGTAGAAAGATTTCTTGCAGCAATTCCACTGTAATCCTGGTTGTATGCGATGTGGTACTGTCTTGTTGATACCAGACTTTAATCCAGCCCAGAGCATGCAGTTGTGGCTTTAAAAAATTTTCAATCATATCACGATATTCGTCACCATTCACATTTATTTTCAAAGAAGTAAATTCCAATGATTCCTCCTGAACAAATGCGTATCAGACTGTTACTTTCTCCTAGATTGAGATTACTTTCAATGGATGCAAAGGTGACTGATGAATGTTTTTAGAGTTTTCCATTGCCCAGAAATTATTCTCTTCTCGAAAATAGTGCGTTTTGTTGGTGCGTTAGTTCTACCGAAAATATCACGTAACTTTCTCATCGTCACAGTAATCAATGATTAATTTTGGTAAAATGTTTTAACGATTACAACACGTTGGTTTATTGAATATTTTCCAGAACTATGAATGTTGGCAGTCACTAATATTTTTAGTTGATCCTCATTTCTTAAAAAAGCTGGCCTATTATGTATTAAAAGAAAAATCCGACAGCTGTAAGGCAGAAAAAACCGGTTAAAAACCGGCGGCAAAGTCGAATAAAGTTGAAAACAGAAAATTTAATTTTAAAAAATATTCCTGCTTTCCTTTATTATTTACTAGGTTTATTATTACTTGTCCCACCAACATTATCACTAAACTCTTTGTTAGGTGTCAATCCTCGAACTTTAAAAATTCAAAGTCTTTATTTAAAGCCTTAAATAATTAATAAAAATAATATTTTTAAACCTTTTTATCTATAAAAAATTCTTCCATTGTTTAGTTGAATTTTTATAATTTTTTTTATTTTTCTTTTTGATTTATTTATCTTTTTTGCTACTGATCAGCTGTCTAAACTGTCCAACTGTCAGCATGTACAGTCAATCAAATGCAATATGTAGAGAAAATGAAAGAAAACTATAGACATTAAAGAAATTAAATACAGTAAAGGAAAGATTTTGTAAACACAATTGAATGTAAAAAACGAAATGTAAAGTTTTTGTGCGCCTTCTCCATGGTCATGTCCACAAGACCAACTAAAAAAATAAATGTCGGCATGAATTTATTTCAATTGGTCAAGTTAAAAGTCAAGAAGTATCAACTTTATTTTTTTATTTTTTTTTTAATGGTATTCTGCCACTTACTTTGAGTAACAGAAAATAACTCATCTGTTGAAAATAAACAAAATGATGAATTCACTTTTTCATTTTCAACCATAAAGCCAAACTTAAGTATACCGCTTTTGAAGACTGAAGGAAAAGCAAACAAAATATGTTTATATATTTCTTTTTAGGAATAAAAAATGCGTTTTGAAAATACATATACGAAAAATAAATGAGATACTGGTAAAATAGACTAAAAAAAATCAAAGTCTTGAAAAACTGTCAGCATAAAAGTGCAATTGCTGCATAAAATTCTGTAGGTAAAACGAAGTAGTTACTCCTAGGAAAAGCTACAACTGATGCAAAGTTAAGAAAAAAGAAGTTTGAAGCCGCATCAACCTATGAAATATAAATAAATTGCATTTGATTGAATAAAAAATGAAGAATTGACACGAAGATGAATTGCATTTAAACATCAATTGAATTGATTTCTTTTCAAGACATTTGAAGTAAAAAAAAAACTGAATAAAAAGAACATAATCATCGATAGATATGGAGCTAATAGTAAGAAAGAATATATGCATTTATGCAGAATATAGGAGTTTTCAATTACAATTGTTTCTGGAAAATTAAAATTTTTGCAGTTTGGCTTATTTAAAAAAACGGTGCATATTTTAAGGCGAAGAATAATTTTTTTTATCAGGATATATAAAAAATAATAATTCAACACACTCTACCGAAACTAGGAAGCAAAATTATAGGGATACTGCAAAAGGCAATAGTCATTTGTTAATCCTCATGAATATCTTCATGAAATACTTAAACACAAGAACAAATTTAAATTGCAATTTGTTTGCTATTTTTTCTTAATGGTGCATATTTTAGGGAGGAAATAGATTTCTGAACAGCAAATATATAATAATCATTAACACACTTTCCCGAATCTAGGAAGCACTATTATAGGAAAAATGTAAAAGGAAATAGTCATTTATTGATGCTCATTAATATTTGCATAAAATATTTGCATAAAATATTTGATATTCAAGAGCAAATTTCAATTGCAAATTTTTCTTGTTATTTCTAAAAAATAAAATTTACTTTAAAAGCGCCAATTTTAAAATGCACATTTTGAATATTAATATCTTCGGACTTATTTAATTTAAAAAACATACTAAACTTTATTTTAGTTTTATCATAATTTGAAACATTAAGAAATAAAAAAATTAAGCTTAAGTTTATTTGAAATTCTACGTTTAATTTGTGCAACAATTAAAATTTCACATGTGTTAAACGGATGTTAATTAAAACCATTGCTATTGAAACAAATGTTGATTTAATATTTGTAGTGATGTTAGGCGAAAAATTACATTGCATACCTTAAGGGTGTCAACTAAAACGATTCTCTGCTTGGGAAAATTAAAAAAAAATTGAAATTTTTGTTTTAAGGCATGTTAAGAACCCAACGCTAACCATTGTTTTTTAATATCCTTTACAAAGCACATTTTTAACATTTTTGTGTAGAAGGAATTTTCCTCAAGGACTGTAAACTATAAATTGGGTCGTTAAAGATTAATCAACTGATTTTATATTAAATTTTTGCATAGAAATTGGCCTCTGCGCCGTCAAAGACTTTTCTCGCTGTGAAAAGCTCTGACAGCTTTCCTGACAACTCATACAGTGACCCTAAAATGCTTATGGTATAGTTTACAAGACTTTGCGGTCATATATATTAATAACTCCTGACATCAGGCAATGCTGAAAATTTGAACTGCTCAGAAAAATTTTTGATCACATACTCTTTAAATGTTCTTCGTCTTAGCACATTTGCTTTGACATAGAGTCTCTTCGCAGTTTACTTTCAGAAGCATATTATTTGGAATTGAACAACGTGATTGACTTTATTAGCTGTTATGAATTTAAAAAAGGCTGCGGTAATTTTTGTGCATATTTTAAGGGGTAATTAATTTACTTGATTAAGAAAGTCAATTTAAAACGATTTATTTTTATTTTTTTTTTTTTTTTTTATTTAATATTAAATTATCTAAGATTTAATCAAAGGAATAATTTTATGCTTTAATGTCTTTTATGCTCTTTTCGTAGCTAAATATCTAAAGTTATGTCGTTGAAAACATCATCTTTTTAACCAACAACTTTTAAGAAAAAGTCTTTTCAGTATTTATAGTTTTGTTGCGACATTTCTCTATTTCATTTAAACGTATCAAGAGGAATAAAAACATATTTTATAATTAGTAAGCAAAAAATAATAACATAATTGCAACAAAGTGTTTAAGTTTCCTTTCTGCTCGCTTGTAATCAAAACTTGTCATATATTTTTTATTACTTCAAATTAAAAACCTCATCGGATTTTAATTGCTGTGGACTGCTTAACACAGTTGAGTTAAACAAAAATATTGATTGCATAATAAGATATTTCAAATCTTTAAAAATGCGTGATATTTAAATAAAATAATAACAAAAACCGATTATTTATAATTTATGAACTTAAATCTTTTTTAAACATTTTTACTCAAAGTCTTCTGATAATTTTTTTTTTTCACTCTATTAACCCCAGGGAAAATTGTAAATTGTATAGCTGGCAATAAATAAGCACAAAAACCGGGTATTAAGAATTTTTATTGACACCTTTTTTTATTTCACAGCATTTTGTTATTTTCTGAATATTGGTATTGAAGCTTACTTTGTGACTGCGAAATATTTTCGCCAAAACATGGCAACAGAATGTATTAAATTTAAAAGAAATATTATGCATCATATTTGCTAAAGCTTTTGTTGTTATTGCAGTTATTACATCTTCTGCTGCCTGTTTATATGTAGAAGAACAATGTTCGCTTTGTTGCATGTCGTTTCTATTTTGTTGGCTTTTAAAACTTTGCAAATATGAATTCCTTTTAAATCCGATTAAAAATTATAAGCTTTTGGCTTTCACTGCTACTGCCACCAACTAACACATACTCTTCAGCTGCAATATTCACAAAGAATAAAAATAATTTTTTAAGTCATTTTGCTCTTTAACTTATTTAAGTGTCCTTTACGTTTTTACGTTCAATGTCGGTATTTTATTGATAAATATTTAAAATTCAAGTTGTGGCAATAAAGCGAATATCAAACTTACAAGATATGCAATTTTTATAATCAGTACAGAATAAGTGTAAATTTTTATAGAAAAATAATATAAAGTAGTAGTATAAATATATAAAAGATCAATAGATTTTTCAGAATATATGCCTGACTATTGCAAAATTAGATAGAGAAAAAAATAAAGTCAACATTAAGTAACAATTAATTAATAGTGATTTCATTGACTAAATGAGAACTTCAACTAAAAAATTTAAAAAAATTTTCATTTGGTCAATGAATTCTTTTGTTATCTAAAATATAGCTTAAAAATTCCTGGTTAGAAGAGTAAAGCAATAAAGAATAAAAGCTTTATCATAATCATTTTTTTTTTCAATTTATATAAATTATAACTTTGAACTTAGTAGTGAACTAATAATAAAAAATATTTTAAAATATATCTAATTATTAAATCGGGATAATAGAAAATGGCACGATATATTATCTGTTTTAAAAGTTAATTAATTTAATAGAAAATTTCCGTTGTTTAATTTAAATTAATAAAAAATATTGTTTCGACGATAATATTCATCAACCCTTTATATCTCTTAACAACATATTTATGTTAATTGCATGTGTGGTAATAAGAGCTGAATAAATTATTACTTCCACCACTGGAAAAGTGTGATGTGTATAAACAGAATAGAAGGAAAAGTAAGTTTACACATGTTAAACACTCGTCTTAAGTTCGTTGGTAGTTGTGTCTGTGGATTTGTTAGACAAAAGATCATGGGTCACAAATTCTTACTGTGCATTCTCGTTCGACCAAGAACACGTGACTTAACATCTTAGCATGTGGTTCTGTTAATGTCAAATTTTTGCCATCAAGGAAAAAATTCATTAGTTTGTTATTGTGCCTTTAATGCGTACAGCGTTGTAAAAAACATTAGTTATCATCACTGCCAATGTCGTGTGTTTTAAAATGGATCACAGAAATTTATGATCCGCAAACAAACATCAAGTGCGCATCACAAAAGTGGCTGATGCGACAAATGAGTATTTTATATGATATTTATTATTTTATTTTGTTAAATTACATTATTTATGCATTTCTGGAATTGCATTAGACGTCAAGTTTTTGAAACTTTTAGTAAGAGTTCAATTAGACATGAAAAAGGAATTTACATCAGGAAATGGGAAGAAGTCAGTGTTAAAAAAAATAAAGGAACAGGCACCTAATGGGAATAACAACAAACAAAATAACAGGCAAAAATAGTAAAACAATTTATTCATTTATCCACTTATCCACTAAATTATCCATTTTTAAAGAGTTCGAATTTGTAAATAAATGATAATTTCTTTTTGTCTGTGCATCAAGTAAGTTTCAGCATCAGCTGTTTTGTATCGGCATCGCAAACTAATCACACAGCGCATCAGCTGTTACGCAGTGTCGTATTTCCGAGCAAGTCTTCATATTGTTCTTTTGTGTACTCTTCGCCTAAACTGTCAGCAATCAAATAGTTTTTTTTTGTGCTGTAAGAAGGGAATATTTAAAGCAAACACAACTCTATAAAAGGCTTTCGAATCACTCTTTAGATACATATATATGTACATCAAGAATGTTCTTTAATTATGGACTACCGCATAGGTTTGCCTTATAGCCTGATTTTGCTGTATTTTTAAGAATTGTTAATGGTCATCAAGATTGAATAAAAAATTCCTTTTCCTGAGATTTTTTAAAACCCAAAAGCACAAAAGTTTTTTTCAAAACAAAATCTTGTAAGAAGCAAATTAATACTTCATTTGTAAAGTCCTTTCTTTGGTGTATTTCTTTGAAATTATTATTATAAATCAAGAATTTTTTGATGAATGCCAAGCATATTTTGGCTGGCGGCTGATAATTGAACTCAGGTAATTTAATTCATTAAAATTCTACAACACCCTTAACATTGAAATTGAAATGCTTTAAACTTAACCAAACTACCACGAAAGAATCCTTCAAAAATGGAATACATTAAAGAACCGTAAACTAAGCAAGTTATTTTTTTGCTTGTCTAATCAAATGTATGCCTTTGTCGAGAAATTCATGAGTTTTTATACACTATTTTGAAATTCTGCGCTGAGTTTTATTTTTACATGTCTCAGGTACATACACATTAGTTTTTACGTTTCCAACGAGTTTATAAATTCAATCAGTTTAAAATAAATGGAATAACAGGATATTCACTAACAGTAATGATAAACGTTTTATGGCCAAAACCTGACGTTAGAGGCAGCTAATAGCTGAAAGTTTTAAAAAGAAAAAAAAACACATTTGAGTGCACTAAATTGAAGGCAAACGAATACGATGTAGGAATATTCAAAACGTTTGATTAATTTTTCTTTTTTGTTGGTCGAATTTTATATTTAATTTATTATTCTTTATTTATTGAAAGAGAGAAAATGCCACTTTCGTGATGTTAAGAGTTTATTTAGATTTTAGTTTATTACTCCTGTTTAGGCAGTTGATTTGTTCGTATCTTTACATAAGAATTTTCTTTTTTTTTCTTTTTTGGATTTTATTTGGCCATTTAAATTGCTTCTAAAACCATAGAAAAAGAAAAATATTTTACTTCTTTAAAAAAACTACGAGGATGTAGGTTTGAAAGGAAAATGTTTTACGCTATTTTTTTATGAAAACTTTTTGTTAAAGAATTTTATATGTTGCCTAGCAGTGCGGAGAGGAGAAAAAGAAGTGATATTAAGCTGAAAATATATTTAAATGTGTGAACTTCTAATACTGCAGTGTTTTTGGTTGAATTAAACAGTAAGCAAATATTTGTCAAATTTTTTCTTTATTTAATATTGAAGCAAATTCTTAAAGGGTCGCACCAATTTATGAATCTTTTTAAACCCTTAAAGAATATTAGTTTTTGTTAATGAAAATGTATCCTCAATTAAGTTAAGCATTGGTGTGTGGAGAATCTAGCATAATTTCGGCATAACTGATTTTGTTTAAAGTACTTGCAAACTTTTAAAAATTAATTAAAGGTGGGACTAGAGATGTTTCTCAGTTTTAAACGATGCTTAAAATTAAAGGGTGTCCCCGAAGGTGACGTATTGCTAGAAGAACAATTGTATAATTTGAAATTAAAATTTAAAGGGTGTTTCCGTAATTGATGTAGTTTGATCTTTATGGCCCTATCTTTTGAATTATTTGCAAACACTTGAAAATTATAGAAAATTTCCATTATGTGGTCGAGTATAAATATGTTTCAAAGTCGGTTTTTTGCAAGAATATTTTTTTTTTACTTTTTAGAAATATTAGGTCTTGGTTATAAGTAATTTTAAAATTCTTATGGCTCTAACTTTAAATTGATATATGGGTTCAGTGAAAAAGCATCTTGTTAATAACTTTTGGATTTTAAAGTAAAGTATAAAAAAATCATTCTATTCTTTAGTCAGTTTATCTGTTCAGAGACATTTTATAATTTTGCAATGTCGCAAGCCGTAAGAAAAGGTCTTTTTCGATAACACTTTTTAGTGTCAGTTTTAAAATCCTTAATTTTTTTTTAGTACAGCGTATAAAATAATGAAGAACACATAGCCTAAAGGCTATACGGTATAATTACCTTGCACTTCATATTAGAAATGGATTTTTTCACCCCTTTATCCAACGGAATTAAATATTAAATCATAATTAATTAATAATTTTACCTCATAATTAGTTTTAACATTTAAATATTTATCTTTTTTTATTCTGTCTAATAGATTCACAAATCATTATTTTAATTAAAATATGTTTATTTAAATAAATTATATTTAACAAAAAAATATTTTTTTTTTAAATCACTGTCCGCAACTAAGAAAAAACAATCATTTAATAAATTAATAAAACTCATAAGATAAATAATTATTATTCATAAAAAAAAGCATTTTATAAAAGCATTTTTGTTTGGAAATTACAAAAATATTTATTGTAATTAAATGAAATTAATAAAAGCAAATATTTATTTACCTTTTAACTTTAATAATAGAAAAAAGATTAAATAAATAAGTTTTTTTAAAGGTATTTTTTAATAATTTTTAAACATAAAATTTGTGGTGCCAAGACGCTTGACACAAAACAAGCAGGGCTTAACAAATGTAAATTGTAAAAACTGTAGCATACTTAAGGGCTGTATTTTACTAAAAAAAAATTGGAAAATCCGTGTGACATTATTCAAAACTGAGTATAAATTTAAATTAAATAAATAAAAAGTTAATTTGCTACACGTTAGTAGAATGGCATGCATTATATGTACCGCTACATACTTCTTAAGTAGTGCTAAGAGTTGTGAATTTTTTTGCCTCTATTTTTTAGTGCTCTCTATTATTTTATCCACTCTCTTTTGTTGAATTAAACGAAGTAATTGTTGAGAACATAATGGCCGACATTATTTCATAGGAAATTAAAACAATTGCAAGAACAATTATGGAGGTTATTGATCAAAGTTAATGTTTAATTAATTGTAAGAATTATCAGGTGTTAGCTCTGCTAGATGAAATAAAAATCTTCTAATTTAATTTTTATTCAATTAATATTTGAATTGTGAATATTACAAATGAATTGAAATTATTTTGGCTTAAGTTCATTTTATTTTTTTAATTTCTAAAAATCTGTTTTAGAAAGAAAATTTATTTTACAAATGTAGCATACATTCTCTAATTTTTCTTGTTTTCTTTGGAAAACGTCCGCATACATTTGTTAAATAAATTTTCTTTCTAAAAAAAATTTTATAAATTAAAAATAAAATGAACTTAATCCAAAATAATTTCAAATCATTGATAAAAATTTTCTTTGAAAAAAAGCTCTGCAGAAAATAATTTTTTAATTAATTTTTTTTTTACTATCGTACTAGTTTTTAATCCTGATTAAATTTTTAGAGCACGTCTCGATGGCCATTTCTCTACTGCTTACTTAGCTATTCAGGAAACTTCTAAATAACCTAAAAATTTTTGACGAAACAATAAAGTAAAGCCAAAAATTTAAGTTTAAGCAAAAATGACAATAATCAACTATGACTTTTTTATCCGCTGTATTCCGGCTGACTTTTTTTTAATATATTTAAGAGTCAAATATTCTTCAGCAATGGAAACGGTGAATGACTGGCTGTACTTTATTTTATTATTTAACGTAAAAGTCAATGCAATTATTAAGGTTTCGTTTGTCAATAATAATTACATTGTTTAATATATATACACAAACAAACACACCCACATCCACCTTTTTATAACGATTTTTCATTTATTACGCAAATAACAATAATTATTAATTACATTAATTTTAATTATTATGCTATTTAAACAATAAAATTTTTTTTCTCTGTTCGTAGGACATTACACAACAGCATGTGTATGTAATTTTATTTTTTCATTTCTTTTTTCTTTTCTGTAATATTGTTGTAACAGAACCTTTTCAGTCGTTGTTGTTGGCTTGGAAATGAAATTTGTTTATTTAAGTATTTTTAAACGTTTATGTAATTATGTGTAAGTATAAATATTAAAAATAACATTTATTATAATTATGCCAATTATTTTGTTTAAAAATACGTGTCCAATGTAATTACACAAACGCTGAATTCTGTTAACAAATAGAGTTCAATAATTGTGTTTATTGTAAATACATTTCGATATGAAATAATTACAAACAGGCAAAACATTTTCGAAACCAGATATAATGACAAATAAATCTGATACTTAAATGGTAATGATTTCCAACATTCTATATCCTTGTATGATCACAGGCTTTTATTTAAAGCACAGATTAAGATAAGATTTTTTTTTTTTTTTTGGAGATATTCTACGTAATGGTGTTCAAAAAACCTGCTTAATATGCTTCCCTTCTTTAAAAATCTGACAATGTCTTCAATTAATATTTTTTCAACACCGTTTTATATTGAAATTCACTCAACGTAATTTTAACAAAAACGTTTTATTTCTGCTTAAAATTTAAGGAATGATTAAAGATTAAAATATTTTTGCAGAATAGTCACAATACTAAAAAAAATGCAAATTATATTAAAAACTGAATCTTATTTACCCTTCACCATCTAAGTAAATCTAGCTTTATGAAGTAACTCCAATTAAAAAGCAAATACTGGGATGACCGAGACTTAAAAAAAAAAAAATTGGTACTGCATAAATATAATTTTACAGAACGACATCGGCTCCTAATAGGTTAAGCATTTAAAAAAAAAATTATTATTTTCTTAAAGACCTCCTCAAAAGCTTTAAATTGATATCCATATGATATTTTAAAAAATTTGAAAATTTCAGACGTCCGTAGCTCTGAAAATATGGGAGAGCATGAATTTTTTCACTTAAATTTTTTTCTTATTTTTGAACTCTTAAACGCCCGCCCCGTTTATTTTTCTTTTTATTGGCGGAACTTCATTGTTCCAAATAATATAGAAAAATATGAGGTGGGCGTAGTGTTTTGCCAGCTGCGTCTAAGAACATGGACCGATCTGATCTTGCTGCTTTCGACACTATGTCTGATCGATTAGCGTATTTATATTTTTGTTGAAGTCAAGTTTGCGCAGGCAAACGGACGGACAGACGAACATTGCTTAATGGACTTCGCTATGCGCAAGAACTCGTTATATATGTACTTTATCGGGTCGGAAATGGATATTGTAGAAATCACAAACGGAATGACAAACTTAGATATACCATTTTTGTGGTAAAGGGTATAATAAACTTAGATTTTTTACCTCCGTGTAATTATTTATACAGAAAAAAATTCCTTTTTATTAATATTTAGCTACAAAAACTTGAATTATTTAATCACAATTAAAAAAAATTGAATTTTTTAAATACCTTTTTTACTACTAAAATGTCATCGATGGGCACTTTACAGTATGTACCAATAAAAGTGCAGTAGAAAAACCATTACTGGTGTGGAAATTTAATTTTTATAACCGGTAAATTCTACTGAAACTTTTTTTTCCCATTAGCAGTAGCACATATCATTATTTTTAAGTTAAATAAGTAAAGTAATTTTAGGATAATTTTTTACCTGATTTAAAAATGTGCCTTAATAAGTTTGTAGTAAAAACTGATTCCGAAAAAATGCAATCATTCTTATTTTTTACTGATCTTACTGATAATGAAATTTTAACATCAGCAGTCAGTACAATTGAACTGGTAAGGAAAATTGAACTGTAGTGCCTTTACAAAATTATCTATTACTTAATTTTTTCAGTAATCAGTAAAAATTTACTGGTGATGTTAATTAACTTTCATTATCAGAAATAAATTTCTGGTTACTGGAATTTTGAGCGCAGTTGAAATATAATGCAATGTGCCCACGCATGTAAAATATAATATAGTTTATTTTGTATATATGTATATATATTTTTTCGTTATCTACATGTAATTTTTTATTCTATTTGAGTATTTGTGTTAATGCAAAAATATGTTTCAATTATTATTTTATGTTGTACTTCTAATACCTTTTTTTGTTTTTAAATTAATTAAATTCTCATTTTTATTTCGTGAACTCAATTAAATACAATTTTATTTATGGTTGAATTTGGTGTAAATAGAGCAAATTAGTAAGAAAAAATGCTTTTTGCTTTTTATAATTTTATTACAAATTAAATTTGCAATAAAATAAATGATTTTTTTGTGCTTTGAATATAAACTTAAATTAAAAATCTTTAAAACAATCTTAAATATTTAATAACATAATATGTTAACAAAAATACACATAAAAATGACCATTTAACTCTAAAAGCCTTTTCTGTTTATATCTAAAATCCTCTGTTTTTGTTGTAGCATCTAATAAGAAAACAATACACTAAATAATAAAAGCAAACTCAAATAGAGCAGCTTAAAACAGTACATCTTATACCTTTACAAAATACTTAAGGAAGTAACTTTAAAAAAGTCTCCTAGAAAGTGCTTTTCAAATAAATCACCTTCCAAAAGCGGATCTAAGAAACCGTTAAAAAGTATCTGCTGATAAAAGTACCTTTAACGAAAAGTACTTTTAAATGAAGGGATCTTCAAAAGAAAGATTCTTTTACGCTAAATATTTTTCATATCATATCATATTTTGTTTTTTGTTTTTTTTTTTGTTTTTTATCTCAGCACCAGAGGATGTCCCTTTGCTTAGGCACTGCTTATTTTCCCAGAACTAGAAAGTTAGGTTATCGGATGGAGAATGGAAGAAGTAGCGCTTGAAAGTGACAGGAAAGACTTTTGATAAAAGTTTATTCCACATAAAAGGCATGAAAAAAAGTGTTGTGCGCAGGGAATAACTGCTTTCAGGAACAAGTACCTGATTTCATCAGAACACTTTCCAATATAGTAACAACAAAACAGTGAAATACATCTCACATTGCGTCGATACGCCAGAGAATCAATAGCGATGGATACCCTACTGCCACCGTTGAGCTGATTCTTCTGTATGCGGTAGAGAAGTCTAAAATAGCCTTAAAAGCATTAGGCCATAGCTGATAGTTGTGTTCCATTTTCAGTCTCAGAATTCATATATTTTTGTTTTTTTCTTAATTACATGTTATAGCTCCAGACTCTTTAAGTGAACTTAACTGTTGTGAATATTAGTTATCTTCAATGCACTCTTTATGCAAAATTAAAAATAAATAAAACTTTTAGTAGTTCAATGAGTAATAATTTAATGTTTTATCACTTTTTAAAAGGCATTTTCTTTGTATCATTTTTTTTTTATTGGTTATCTCCTAAGAGTATGCTTGAAAAAGCAGTTTATGCAATAAAAGTTTTTGTTATTTTTTCTATTTAGTTAAACAGCGAGCAACATTAATTATACCTTTTACACTGAATTATAGCGTCGTCTAATGATGATTTCTACCCATAATTTTTTTTTTCATACAAGTATGCTGGAATTTCTTTATTTAAATCCCCCTTCAGACATGCTACTGTTTTATAAACATTTTTGTAGAAGTGAAATACAAGTTTATCTTAACAGAATATGGAAATTTTAAACACCAGATAGAATTAAAAAAAATTAAAAATATATTAAAAACATTAATGCTGATGTTTAACACAAACGATAACAAATTTCCTTGATTTAATTTTCAATATAACATACAAATAAAATTATATTAAACATACTTATCCTAACAGTATGCTGTACTTTTCAAGCTTTTTAGCGATTTAATTTTATTAAAGCAAAGAAGCCCATTAAAAATTGCAACTCCTGCTACCTTATATTGGTCGTTTACAAATTAAGTACACGGGAAATACGTATAATCGAGGGTAAAAAAAAACTATTTAGTTAAACTTTTGCTTAAATAAACCAGCTTCCGCATTTTCATTACTGGCAGCTCTTGCGAAAGGAAATCATATTAAAATAGTAACTTGGCAAAGGAAATGAGAGGAAAGTAGTACAGCCAAACAGCCAATGAAGCTTTAATAACGTAACCTTAATTATTTAACTCAGGGCTGAAACAAACGCGTAAATGGGGCAGTATGGGTTGGCAAGTAAGAACATTAATGGCACTGAGTTAACGAGAAAGATTGTAGTAAAAGCATTCGATAAAATTTTTAATAATTAACATATTTTTCTCATACAATTTTTAAATGAAGCAGGAAAATATTTTTTATGTAAAAGCATCTTGCTTTAGCATTTAAAACGTTGCAACATTTTGCTTGAGTCTGCTAATGAAAAAGTACCTGCCAAATTGTGAGGCAAACGGCTAGGAAATAAACGTTTGTAAATTGTTTGCTTTAATCCATTTACATATACCTGTGGCACAATACTAACAGCTAATTAAAGCAGTAATTATTGATTAAAAAATAATATGAATTGAAAGATTTTAATTATAATTTTCCTAGGAAAGAGAAATATTGAAAGCAAAACGTTCGCTGCTTAATTAGCCAGAGTATGTTATTAATTAATTAGTAATTACAGCCCAAAAATAGGCTTTATCAAATTATTGATTTATAATTAATATTTAATGATAAGTTATTATTTAATAATACTTAAGTGGCCATTGTAAATAAAGCTACTCAAAATTATATAGAACAAGCTAACAAATTACAATGATAAACAAGAAAAATAATTATATACTCCTTAAAGTATGTTCCATAATTACACAAGTAACTTTTGCAATAATATTTACTTTACCGTTACGTTTTTTCCATTTTAGAACAAACGTACGGATTCTTTTGATTACAAATACCACTGTGGTTCATTATAAATTCTGTATTCTTACTTTGTGCCTTCATCTGGCCATACTTCTTGATCCTACGATCTTGTGAATACCTACACTTGACAATTATCTGTTACTCTTATTTTAAATTATACGTCTTCACTAAATGGCGTTAAAAAATGATTGTTTTTTGCTTCTCAGCAGGTTTTTCTTAATTTTTAATTGCATTATAACAAATATTATTCTCGTTGTACGCATGTCCGAAGGTGGGCTCGAACTCACGATGTTTTGTTTTAGAAGCAAGCACCTCTACCAACGCAGCCATTGAGGGTGCTCAGCTTTTGTTAGCTAATTGTGGAGCTATTCTATACACACACCATTAGTGGAAGTAATTTACCACGCTCATACGGACTACAACAAAAGGGGTTGCCAGATCTTATTTTAGTAACAATATTAACATTACAAAGATAACTACAGTGGGATGGAATTTTATTTTAAAGAGTTAAAAATATTCTTAATCATTCTTTTGCAAAATATTTACGACTTGAGACCACTTTAATTTGTTAAATATTTACATTTATACTTAACTAATATATTACTGAAACAGCATCTATTATATATGTATAACTTTTGACACTCAAAGAAGGAAAACTCACAATAGTCACCTGGGCTCTTAAGGCCACCTGTTATTAATTCGCCTTGAGTATGAATAATTAAAAATAAAAAGTTGCATTTCATGGCTATCCAATAGCTAGCACAAAAAACAACAACAAATGTACAAGACGAGTTACAAAGAGAACGACAAAGAAATGCTTTAAGTTGTGTGTGAACATCGTGCCACCAAATTAACATTAAGATTAGTTGGTTAAACAAATGATGTTTCCGACGTACATAACGTAAGGTAGATAGATGCCAAGAATGCTGCTGAAGGACGTGGAGGTCCAGAAAATGCTGCTAGTGTCTAGCCATTTTCTTTTTCTTTGGAAAACGTTCGTCCGCATACATTTGTAAATATTTTTTCTTTCTAAAAATTTCTAGAAATAAAATTAAAAATGAACCAAAAGCCGAAAATAAGTCAATTTTCATTAATTTAAAAGAAAAAACTTTAAATGGTTTTAGTTCTTGATGGACTTTGGCATAAAGTTTTCATTCATTTCTATAACTACCTTCATTTGCTGTAGTCCAATTCGCACTACTTTTCACTCCTCCACTCGGTTTTAATCGCAATTAGTTACTGAAGTTGAAGTTCGCTAATATTTTCCGTAGGCTTAGAACGGATAAAGTGATATAAGCTGGCTAAGGTCCATCAAAATAAAAGTCCCTGATTTCATAGATTAAATTTTTATCAGATATCACTTGATATTTAGATGGCTTTGGAAGTTCTAGTCGACTCTTTTGGATTCTAAGTCGCCAGAATGTAATTGCAAATGTAATTGTGAACAAAGCCTGATCGACCGATATGATATACAAGTAATTTTTCAGCGAAATTTGCTAATAAATTTTTGATGTCCCACTGATCCAATTTTAGTTGCAGCAAAAGTGCGATTCTGGTGAAGTACCAACGTGATCTTCTGTTGGCTATTCTAATGCCGAACTGCTTCAGTGGTGCATATTGTACGATATTGAGTCTCTTGTGCAATGGCTTTTGTAGAACTTAACACAAGTGGAGGAAACAGTGGCACATCTTCTATATTATTACCCGGTGCTTTCTAAATTATAGAAAAAAATGTTTGTCCTTCTCAAATACTTACTAAGAAATATAAGATAATACTCAATATAAAGGGTAAGATATCACACTTATTATTTTGTAAATTGTAATTCGTAATGATACTTGCCAAGAAAGATTGAATAAACATTTGTAAGAATAGTGGATATGCTTTTTTGGTCATATATTTGACTATTCTGACGGCACCTTAAGACAGCCTATTTACATTGTAAACGAAGAAGAGTGAACTCAGTCATTTATTTGGTGTAGCTCCAAACTAATTACGGGACTAAATGAATAAGGGGGAACGTAAAGTTTCGACTCCCTGAAAATTAATTAATTTATGTTACGGAGAGCAATATATTAAACGAAGCATTGCTATAGAAACACAGTACTGTTGCTCGAAAAATTATTTAAAATTCATAAATTTGTTCGGGAGATCACTGTCAATTGCAATTTATCCTTTAATTTATCGGCACAATTTAACTTTTTTAAAACCTTATAATTTTAGCAAATACAGCCATTTCTAATAGAAAACTTTATATATAAAATAAATGCAGTTGTTTTGAGCCAATGTTTCGTTTAGAAATAATAAGGAAGACAAAGTAAGTTTGGGAAAAACTATTTTATCCTACTAAAGTTCACCTTGTGGTAAAAATTCCATCAAGTTTATTATTGAACAATTTTTTCTTTCTTCATTTTATGGTTTGAACATATGTGCATTTCTTGCATGCGTAGTTTTAGTAATTTCAGGTACAATTTATTTCTTAAACACTGGACCGATTAAAACAAGATAAAGACGGTGCTCTTCAGCTCGACAATATCTACAGATATATGAAAGAATAAACAAAATCGGTTGAAAAACAGAGGAGAAAAAGTATACGGAAATTTTGTCTAAGCCTATTATATATAGATGTCGCTTTCGCATACAAAAATCGGTGTAGAAATTTCATTTAGTTTAATAGTGCGAATTTTTTCAATGCTTCATTAAATAATAATAACAAATCCCTATAAATATGCTACATATTTTTGAACAGTACTTACATGCCACCAACATTTGCTTAAAAAATTTCTATGATTTTAAAAACTCACCTGAAAATAGAAGAAGAAAAAAAAATAAATAGTTAAACAAATGCTATGAATAAATAGATATTATTTAAAAAAATATATATAAAACTATAAAACAAACTACAAATTACTAAACTTCAGTTATAATGACTGCCCACTGAGTTAATAAGACTTAAAAAAAATTTTTGGTTGCACATGTAAATAAACATAAAAATTAACGATAAACGACAAACATTTAATTGGATAAAATATGGCAATGGATTATGGAGATTTTAAAATTTGGAATCTAAATTATTTAAAAAATCGATATTTACAAAAGCACATATTTTAAAACTTTAAACAGGTGCTTTTGTATTTAAGAAAACTGTTTTTGTTGTTTGTTCAGCTTTAAGCTTGATTAAAACAAAATTAAAAAAAAAATTCAATAACACAACGGCAAAAAATAATGGAGAAAAACAAATGTAATAAATTTGTTATTAAAACAGGCAACATATGGTTGACATAATTGCCTGCCTGCGATACTTGTTATTGGATAAAAAATAACAAAAATAAAATTGAACTGAAATAAAATTTGTAATTTAACAGCAAACTACTCGACATAGAGTGGCATGAACTGTTTGAGTTTATGATTTCGTTATAAAATTTTTACAGTTTAAGCTTTAATGTAGCAGAGTGTGTTTGAAAGTTAAATTTTATGCATTTAAGCCAAGAGATTAGTTCGGCAAAATTTTTATTAATTTGATTGGAACCAGTTTTTTTTATTTCATTGTGATTTCTTGTGCAAATATTATCTTTTTGCGGTTATCTTTATTGATATTATTTCATTATAATGTCTAAAATTAGGAACAAAAAATAAATAAAATTATGCTTTAAAATATTACAGATATACAAAAGCGCAAATAAACATTTGTTTATTTTTTTCAGATGTTAACTTGTATTTATTATTTTTCTTAAAACCATAATATCTTGCAATATAAATTATATTTATTTGTTGTCATAAGAGCAGGCATTTAAACAAATTTAACAAAAAAACAAAAATTATTACTATAAATATTAAAACTGTCTAAACCCGAATGAGAATTATATGAAAAGTTCTTTACAAGTTTTAATCATTAACAAGCAAACCTCACTTACCCTTTTCAGTCCTCTGTAGTTGTTTGTTAAAAATGAAGTTATATTTTTATGTCCCCACAGGGCCAGAGGCACTTCACACGGTTCAATGTCTTGGAGTTTGCATATGTAATGGCCGTCAGGCTATAGAATTTGCTTACTACGAGAATAAATAAAATCGCCTGCTTTATCCAGTTAGAAGCAGATTGGGAGTTTTTGCGTTACAATTTTAACTTTTAATTCTACTATTCATTAGGGTAAATAAGCCTGTTTGGGAATTTCTAAAGCACCTCTAGAATATATTTAGCACCGTCTCCCCCCACAGTTTGTTCTTTTTATGAAGTTTGTAATGTATGAGAAGATATTTTTTCTTCATTTAAAGTACTTTTTTTTAGCTATGTAAATAAAATCTAAATATAGATCTTGGTTTTTAAACGACGGAAAAAATAAAATCGTCTTCATTAAACCCAAAAACGATTTTTTTATAAAAATAATTTTTGCTGCATTCTTGTGCAAATTCGATGACAACTATTTACGGTCTAATTCATAAAAAGCTCATATTTTAGGTTAAAAGTTATTGACCACGTTTCGTTTAATAAACCATTTTTAAAACTTTTGTATTAAAAAGCACACAATGACAGTTCAATAGCTAATCTATACTTCAATATTCAAATAAATAAATAAATTTGTTTTAATTTATTTTCATTTTATGCAACAGATCTAGGCTGCAAATAACATAAAAAGTTATCCGGGATTCACTTGAAGTAATTTTGAGGATAATGCGATAAAACCTGCGAAACCTGATATTATTAGAGTTACGGATCTCTAAAATCTGTATATAAAATTTGCAAAAATTTAAATATTCTTAGGAGGAATACGCCAATTTGGGTATCATCGGATCCTTATCAAAATATGCTAGTGCGTTACAAACCAGTTAAATGTTGTTTAAGTTGTTATTATTAATTTAGCGAATATTTTCACTTTTTTTAAAGCAGAATACCGATATACCCTCTCACTTCTCACACATGCTAGTGAGACATTTTAGTTTTTGGAGCTTCTTTTCAGACATGTGTGAGAGGCTAGAAAATATTTCGGCTTTTTTAACTATGAATGTGATGATGCAATTTTTTTCTTTCTATTCAATATCGAAAAAACGCAAAAATGTTTTTTTTCACGCAATTGCTAATGTATGAGAATTTACAATTTTAATAGTTTCTCATAAGTGAAAAGATCGTAGAAATTTTTTTTCCATTAAGTGTTCGCGTGTGTGCATATATATACGCATATTGTTTATGTAATACTGCCGGCGTATATACGCGTATGTTTTTTTTTTGTTGTTGTTTGTTTTGGAGGATATGCAGACGTAAAATTTGTACTTTTGAGATATCATGGTGTACTTTGTTCTTCAGTGACATTTAAAAACAGTACCCTACTGGTTATTTAAAAACCAAATGCATATCTATATATATAAAAATGGTGTACAATTTTTTGTCAGTTATTCGTATTTTCGAGGAGAAGGTCTTTACTGATGAAAATGTTGAAAAATCCCTCCGGAAAATTGGAAAAATCGAAACCGAGTTTTTGTATGAAATTTTGGGTGAAATTATTCCTTAATGGCTTGCCAAATCAGAAAATAGAAAGTTCTTAGTGTAAATCATGGAAAATTGGGGAAAGTGCGAAATGTGGAAAATTGGAAAAATCGAAAGTTTGCCGGGTCTTCTTAAATATTTGTATTGTATTATTATTCTAAAGTTTGTCTGAAGGCTTAAAATTAATTTGTAATGTATCTTTTAAAGTCAGTATTTCGTAGTAGGAATAGCAGCTTAATAAATGTAAATAGATTATTTGAATTATTTTGCAATTTTTTTAAAATTTCATATGCTTTATGCAAATTATCCTAAAAAAATATTGTTAAAATTTTTATACATATTAAATACAGTTATATACATAGTCCTGTTTCAACTAAATAACAGTATTCAAAAATACTTATGTATGTATATAATTATACTAAACGTACTAAAATTACACTTATATAGCTTTTAATAAAGTTTATTCCTTTATGCTTGAATGTTAATTTCTAAGAGGTGAAAAAGGAAAAAAAAAATT
Source organism: Gymnosoma rotundatum (assembly GCA_916610165.2). Lineage (NCBI taxonomy): Eukaryota > Metazoa > Arthropoda > Insecta > Diptera > Tachinidae > Gymnosoma > Gymnosoma rotundatum. The sequence goes on from OU744340.1 coordinate 72,964,691, forward strand.
ATGAGAAACTTTATTAATCTCATCTTTGAATGTTCATAAATGAGAAGTTTGCAAGCTGAGAAATTCTTGGCATTCATTTATGAAAAGCAGCATTAATGAGAATGATGTATCGTATATGAATCCTCAAAAATGAAACCAACGTACTCACTCTTGTGTGATTGTATTAAGAAAATTTATTAATGGACGTTTGTGAACGTTAAAATAAAATAATAAATCGTACATATCTCGTTTATGAAAAATATCATAAATGTTTACAATTAAATGCTCATAAATGAAAAATTTTGAACTCTGATCTAAGGGCTAGTCTTTCATTTTTAATGCTTGAGAGTTTGGTTGATTTAACGATTTGTTTGCGATATGTATGGCACCTGATAGGAGTTTTGATGAGATCTTCTATGATAACCATATTGTCCCATTTCGCAACAAAGTGTTTAAGATATTACAAAATATTTATAAACATTTTAGCGATACATAACTTTAAAAATATGGGTCGAAGACGATTTTGTCATTTTACATTTTCTTTTTAAAATTACTTTTTCTACAAAATATTTTTTTTAACAAAATATCTTAATAACAAAATTCCGTTTATTTTTGGTGTAAAGTGGGGTTAGATAGAGGCTACAATAAAAAATTCTTTTAAGGGTTAATAAAAGGTTTAAAAGGCTATTAAATGTTTTTGTCTGCTTCTACTTAGTAAAGGCTTATAAACTCTTAAATTACATTTATGAATTACACTGTTAGGATTTCTTTTTCAAATGACTTATTATTCCACTGTATCAACCGGAAAGTCTTTGAAGTCTTAAATTTGGGTTTCTATTTGGGTTGAGAAATGAAATATTAAAACTACCGGAGCTACAACCGTCTTGATTTTACAAGAACTGATTTTACGAAAACTTTCCTAAACTTCTTGGCTTTCAACTGTTGTGTTTGTTGTAAACTTTGATGGCTCTATTTTTTGTTTTACATGGAATATGAAAGAGAAAAAGCATAAAATTAAAGATATTAAATAAAATTTGGGTAAATTTCCCTCATGACCAATAAAAGCTGTTTGTAAATTAGCAATAAGGCTGTGCTTTCCCCACTGTTTAATTTTTGATGGATGCTAAAAATGTAAAATATATATTTCTTTTAATTGTTATTATTTAATTTACAGTAAAATGAATGCTTTTCACCCCCATATATTTATATACGCATTGTTTAATTTTTACTTTTTTCTTTATTTTATTTTTTTTTTTTGCTTTTTTTACTTCACAAACAAATATTTATGGAGTTCAAAAGTATAATTTTCACAATTTTCTGTTGATTTTTGTTAAAATAACCCACACACTCGTAACTAACAATAATATATCAGTCAACATTAATACGGTTTAAAGGTTCTCTCGAGTATTAAATATAAAAAATTACAATAACAAAAAAAAATTATGTACATATTCCATCACAATTATAACATGGACATGAATAAAGCTGAAACAACATTTAAACAAAAACAATTAAACCGTGTACAAAAAATAGCAGCAATAAGAAAAACAATTTATATTCAATTCTTTTTTTTTTCAGTTTGATTTTAAAGACACAACACAAGCAAGCGCTCATGCTGACTGACTGACTAACTGGCTGATTCACTCACATGACAGGAACATACACTTTGTTATAAATAGTTGAAAAAAAAAAGAATTTAAAAGATAAAACAAAAAAGTTAAAGAAAAACATTCAAATTTGTATTGTTATACAAACGAAAAACACTCAATTACATTTAATTTCAGCCTCAACAGTCAATTTGTCGGCAAAAAAAAACAACAAACAAGAAAAACAACTATTAAAGGAATATTAACATTTAAACTCGAACTTGTTCAAAACCCAATACCCACGGCACATGTGAAGAACAGTGAGTTGGACGATTCGTGAGATATTTGGGCAAACGTTTACATAGGCAGGCAGAGAGTCAGCTTGAGATACGCATAGAAAAATATTTTTGAATTTTTGTAGGTAAATAAAAGGAAATGGTAGGGGAAATATGTAAAGATACGAGGTGTGTTAAACAAGTTATGTTAACAAGTTATGTTCTAATGTTGATTTGTACAATCAATACCATTTTAAAATCATAATTACTAGAATGAAACAAAATAAGATTTGACAACTCTTTACATACCTGCAACAACAAAAAACTAATGCTAAAAAAATATTTCTTCAATAACAACTGAGAAAAGGAAAATATCTCAAACCACCACAGTGGCTGCTTCGGAAGATGTGTCTACTATTTGTAAAGTAGACAATCAAAGAAAATATAGGGAATGAATAAGTAATTATTTATAACACAAACAACTAATAGACAGATGTTCAAAAAACGAAGATATTAAAATGGTCTTCTAGAAAAAATTCTCTAAATGAGATTGTATTAGTGAAAATAGTTTAAACAGTTTTAAAAAAGTTTTATTGTGCTAATTTCTAAATATCCCGATTCAAATTATAAATCACCGATATTGATTATTGAAGGAGAAAGCAAGTCTCGATGGCCATTTCGCTATTGCTTACTTAGCTCGTCAGGAAACTTTTCACAAACATAAAAAAATAAAGATTTCTGTCCAAACAATAAAGTAAAGACAAAAGTCAAAGTTTAAGCAAAAACAACAATAACGAACAATGATTCTATTTTTCTTTACCCACTGTATACGGCTGACTTTCTTTCGGCTCTTTCATACAGTTGAAAAAGGATAAAATATAAAATATCACAAAACACTACGATATTTTATTTCTTCGCACAGGCACTTTACAATTAAATTATTTAATTAAAAAACAGGGCAAACATTTATTAAATAAATTAATTTAAAAAAATTTTTATTATGCAAGTTTCTAAATATCCCGATCTAAATTAATTTAAACAGTAATTGTAGTGATTTATTGCTCAGTTAACTTTAAATTTACTTGCGATATATAATCTTTTTTCTCTTTAAAAGTTTATTTCTCTTTACTTGTTTTTCTTAGCCGTGGTATAACGACATATGAACCCTAAAATATATTATTAAATCTTTAAATTATAAATCAACGAAAATTTACTTATTTTCGGCTTTTTGGTTTATTTTCTAAACATTTTTAGAAATAAAATTTAAAATGAACCAAAAAGCCGAAAATAAGTCAATTTTCATTCATTTATAAGATCGATGGTTCAAATCCTGATTGGACAAAAATTTTTAAATTTTTATATTATCTAATAAAAATGTGATTAAGGAATACACAAAGGTTAATTTAATATAACACGAATCTTTCAACCAAATATATAAACTACCTTTAGAATTTTAACATTCCTCGTACATATCGAATTTACCTAATAGATCAAATTTTACACCATTTCCATTTTTCCGCAAAACAACAGCAAATTTAGACTCTTACGAGTATTTAACATTAATTTATTCCATGTTTTAAAATCCTACATTTTCATTTAAGTAAAAATGTTTAATTCAGATTCCCTTTGTATTATTGAACTAATTGTAATATAATTCCAGCTTATTGTACTTGGCGTTGCCTGGATTTAATTTTAGCGCCTTTCTTGGCACTGAGTAATAAAATATAGCCTTGTTTGCTGTCTTATTTTTATATTTTGAGACTCTACTCCGAGCACATGAGAAATTGTCCATTTGTCCTCTCCCCCACTCCGTGAATCCTATTTCCTTTTGTTTTCAAACTAAATGTAGAATATCTAAATATGTTTAAAGTTTTATTGTAATCAGCATAGACATTTATGCCGTTTTGCCCTATTTCTCTTATCTAGGTCCTAGCTCTGTAAGTAAACATAGAAAGGGACCCATCTATGTTTCGGATTAAATTTAAATCGATTATCCAAAACTTTGTTGAAATTGATTCAGACGCATATTATTCCCACTTTTCCTATTTCTCTCCTCCTAGTCCGCTATTTAATCTCTATTCTACCATGAGGAAAAATATCTAACTGTGTTTCAAATTTCGTTAAAATCAGTTCTGTCGTTTAGCCATGATTGGCGCACGAACAAACAAACAAACAAATAAATAAACAAATAAATATGTCTTCTTATTTTTTGTATGGCTTGGAAGTTTGTTCAGAAATATCACAATCATCATAATAGATTAAAACAGTGCTTCAACAGAATAGCTCGGTACATCTTTGGACTACAGTAAAGATCATATACGCATATGACTCCGTTCAGTATTAAACTTCTGCAATGTGATTTTGAGAGCTGTAATAATCTGAGACTGATGCTTTAATTTTATCAGGTTGTAAAATGTGGAAAGTCTGAGTATCATATTTATAGATTTACCTTTGGCCACTCTATAAGGACTAATATATTAATTGTACCTCGACTTTATCATTTGTCGTCGAAATTTCAAGGTTATGGAATTTTTTTTGTACCCTGTGATCAACAAAAATTTTCAAATATCGTCTCAATGTTTAGAAAATTATTAATAGAAAATAAAATTGTCAATATAATTATATTCTTTCCTTTGCTTTTTAAATATTTTTCAGTTTTGCAATTGAGGACTTTTTTATTTTATTACTCTAAAGATCTTAATTTAAAAAAAATTTTTTTGATGTATTTGCCATATAATTTAACTGGATTAATTAGGCCCTAAGGGCTTGTAATCTATATTGAATAAATAAATAAATAAAAAAAATTAAAATAAGCCAGATTATTCCTGGAAAATAAAATATTTCTTAAATGAACAAACCTCTTTAAAGAAAATTGCTGTTCTTTCTTAATATTAAAAATATTAATTCGCAAGTAAACTCTTTAAGCCTTTCTAAAAAGTACTTAAATTTTTGTAAAAAAGTTCCAAATAATGACCCACATTCTATTTTTCACAAAATTATTACGTATATAAGTCTGGAAATGGTGTAATTCATTTAAATTTATGTTAACCTGTAAAACATATTGTTTTTTCCTTTGTCTGTTGTTATTGTTGTATATTGTTTACATACAGTATGAATAAGTGTGTGACTAACTCTTCCTATCTCATTCTCACTCACAAACTATTTAGTTATTAAAAGAATTTTTAGCCAATATGTTAAATTTTAAACTAAATTTTTTGTACTTCAGCATGTTTTTATTCCTGTTTTTTGTTATTGTTATTTTTTTCAAAATTCTCTTTTTATGAATTGCTGTTGATGTAAAAAAATGCCTTATGGGTGTTGCTTATTTTCATGTTGCATATCCTTTTTCCGTTTAATGCTTAATTTGTTGTTACAGTTGTTGTTGGTATTGTAATTTATGTTATGGCATGTTATTTGTTAAGTGTCTATGGCTGAGTATGTCTGTATATGGCTGTTAAACAATTATACATAATAAATATTTATATAACTGAAATTATAGGTTTTAGTGTTTTGTAAACCCTGTAACCCCAATTTTTTATTTTTTATTATTATTTTTTTTTTTTTTTTTTGAGTTACTAAAATGTAAGATTTGAGCTATTTGTTATAATTGATGGTTATGGAAGTAATGTTACACTATTAAGTTAATGGAAAACTATTATTACTTTTTTCTATTTTATGATCAGAGATTTGACTTTTTCACTGTTAGAATTGTAAGAAAAAACCAAATAGGATTTTATCAGATTTAATTATAGAGCAGTACCCATAACTTCGTCAGAGTGTCATTAATAATTTTCTCAAACGCAAAATTAAAAAAATGTGTTTTTAAATATTTATTCTAGAGTTCTATAAATAGCGTTTAAAAGTTTCTATCTACAGAAATAAAAAGTTCTGACAACTCTTTACGTCCAATATACCTGTAAAATTGGGTCCTTGCACATTTGTACCACTATTTTACCTACAAAATAACTTAGTTTAAAGAAAAAATATTTTATATTTGAACGAGGGTTCTAAGGGACGTCCTCATAAAATTTTATTTAAGTTAATCCAGCAGTTTCTACGCGATACGAACACAGACATACAGGCAGACAAAGATTAAAAAAATGCGTTTTGTGTTCCACATATATTGTTATCTACACTAACACTAAAGTTTTCAAAAATATTTACGAAAATGATTTATTATATGTATAGAATTTCTACTTACATCAGGAACGAAACTAAAAGTAATAAAGTTTCAAAGTATCGTTACGTAGTAATTTTTTAATTCAGAGTTTGAAGAGATTTCCTGTTACTCTTGCTACGAGTTCGAATCGCATCATTTTACATTACATTTACATATTTTCTTTGAATTAGTTACTAAACCTCTTTGTGTTGGAAACTTAAAATAATCGAATTTTAACTACTAATTTCATTATACGCTGAGCAAAGTGTAGAGTTGTAAGCACCAGAATGATGCTGTTCAACAAATACAAATTTAAAATTAAGGAAACCAGTGACTTAATTTTTAAACAGGCAGGTTGGTCGCCGTTATAGAGCAAAATTGTTAGAGCAATGTAAAGTCAGAAGTTATTAACCAAAGCTTAGAAAAAACTAAAAGAAAGTCTTTTGAATACTTTAGCAGATGCATATTAACTTTAAACAAACTAATTTTGTTGATCGATTCTGTTTAACTTTTTAACATTTAACCGAGACTGAACAATGTGCAACTTATAGAATCATATTCGAACGATATTAAGGTAAGCAAAAAAAAATATTGAATCTGGGCCGCTCTGTATTGAATATGATGGACACATCAACGTGGTATTTGAACAAGCCTGAGCCAACAGGTCCTACATGTTGGGTTAATCTTTTTGAATGTACTGTAGTTCTATTTGTTGACAGAAGCAATCGTTCGAAAATTCTCTTGGTCACTGATAGCCTTTTTTCACTTGCTCACATCTTTCATCTTTCATCAATTTGCCAAAATGTTACATCTTCTCCATAAGAAATATATAGGGCTAAAAATCAACATCTTTACAAGATGTTGCTATTCCAGTTTGTTCGACTCAACATCTTTCGATAATTTTAGTGTCATCACTAGAAAATGGACAGAAAAATATAAAAACGAAACACTTTTCAAAAATATACAATGAATAAGATGGAAGAGGCTCAGGTTATTACTTTTAAATTGCCATACTCATAAATAATAAATAAAACTTTGAAATGTTTTTTATGACAAATTCTCCATACAAATTTGTCCTCAAATACATTTTAATCGGCAGAAATTATTTTAAAAATTTTTAAATAGTTTTTCTCTCTAAAATTAAGCAGAATTAAATTTTTTCATTTTGTTATAATACTAAAATAGTTTACCTAACTAACAATGCCAAAAACTGAAAATTAAAAAAATAAAAATTTTTAAATGTTTTTGTATAAAGGCCGCTTTGAAAAAACGATGAAAACGTTGTCTTATTTCCGTGCAAACTCTTCTTAAAAACAATCTGGACTTCTACAATTCTTCACTACAATTTCTTCGTTCTCCAGCATAACTTCCGCTAATTCTTTAACAGCAATAATTAAACCAAATACTGTAGACTTTGTTAGCTCCATTTTGTTAAATAGTTTTATATTTTGGTACACGCATAACAAAATGTTTGTCAAAGATGAAAGATGTTGCAAATGTAAACGGCTTTTTTCATTTTCAACATCTTCCACGCGTTCTTCATAGATGTATGCAAGTGTAAAAACCCTTTAATGATTTTTTTAGTTTAATTTTGCAGTTCAATCGCAATTTGGCATGAGTAAGTTCAGAAAAATTCTTGTAAAATACCGATTTCCAGCGGGCACATTTGCAGAGAGTCATCAAACGTAAAAAATAAAAATCGTAACACAAGGAATGTTTCAACCGTTTACAGGATACAAATAAGTGTATTTAAAAATGGATAATATGATAGTGATATTCTAGATTTAATCACAAGCACGTTTGTAGTGACGCGCAACGTTTTTTTTCTACAGTATAAAAGCAGAGATCGTAAATTTTAAAGTGATATATGACATTTTTACAACCGCGGTAGAGGTCACTCTAAAGAACCTATTGACTTTTTTTTACAAAAAATTTAACAAAAAAATCATTTTTTTAATTTCGAACGAAATTTTTTATCTTAAAAATGTAAATTAAAAAATTTCTAAAAATTAATATAGCTACTTATATACAAATATAGCCTATCACAGGAAAAAAATCAATACAAAATCTTTATTTGTTTAGCCACAAAAAATATATTGCTAACCTCTCAAAATCGTGTAAAGTCAATAAAAACAGAAATAAAAATAAACAGAAAAAGGTGAAATTTTGAAAAAATTAAAAAAATGGCACAAAAACGCGAAACTTTTTTCTGCAGTATACAAGTAGAGATCGCAAATTTTATTGCGATATAATTATTTTTAGGATCGCGATGGCGATCACTCTCAAAAACCTTTTCACTTCGCTTTAAATACAGAAACACCATATTAGAGATATTCGGAATGCATTAAAAAACTAGTAACTTAACCCTCTAGTACCCAAATTTTTCGTCCGCATTTCACAACTTTCTAAATTTAAACGATCGTGTTAGCTACCCAAGATGCCACCATAAGTTAAAAATATGAGTTCAAAATATATAATAATATATTAAAAGCAATTTTTGGACTTCTCCGAATTAGACAAAATGCAAAAAAAAAAAATAACGGTATTTGAAAGCGAATAAGTGAGTAACGAATTTAGCCCGTCTACAGGCGGTCTTGGGTACTAGAGGGTTAAGAATCTGTCATATTAAATGGACTGCTTTAAAATAACTGATTTTCTTTAAAACATAAAATTTTATTTGAATAAATACTTTTTTTATTTGTATTCTATACTCTTATTTAATTCGTGGTCACTGATTTTTTCATTTAAATTAAAATTTTTGTTTTCTTTGCAATGCCCCTTTAATTACTGAACAAAAGTTAATTTTGCTGCTGCTGATGTTTCATGTGCAAATAAGAACCAAAGATGCAAATGACTCAGATAAAACTCCTTAATAGGAAAATCTTATTTTTTTCTCTTGAAAAAGGAATACCCTTTTTGAAAAATCCTTCTAAAGATTTACTCCCTTTACGTTCCTTTCTTTTTGTGGATTTTTTTTTTATCTTAATGCTGGTTGCAAGTATCATTAAACAACAACTGTAGACGTTTATAAGAAAGAAAAAAAAAAAAACATTTGCCACAGACAACATGAAACACGATAAATGAAGGCCACAAGGCCAAGAAATCTTTCAAAATTGATAAAATGCGTAACAAAATATGTATGAAATGTAAGTTTGTATGTTAGTTAATTTTTTTGTTTTCTTTTAAGTTGTTGGATTGCTAAGCAATATGGACCAGACCTAAGCAACAGTTAGTGTATATGGGAGGCTGATCGGATACCATAAAAAAGAAGATAAAATAATTTTTGTTTTTGGGTTTATGTTGCACATACTTTTACTATGCAGTCATATTTTTGCATGTATGTGTGTGTGTGTGTGTACATGCATATGATGATGTATGTGTCTGCTGTCTTTTGTATGACTAAGTAAGGGATCATGATTTTGTTGTTGGTATTGTCAGTTGTTTTAGCTCTTGCTGTTGCTGTTAAGGTTAAGAGGTGTTTGCTGTTATCTGCCACTTAACATGAGTGTAAAACATGAATTTGCTTTTGTTTTTTTCATCACAACCATTCCTTTTTTACTCCTTGTTTTTTTTTTGTGTTTATTCTGAAGCAACATTCTCTTTTGCTTTGTTGCACCAAGCTGAAGCACAGAAGTTTTTACGCACAAAGGGTAGAAATTAACAGCCGTTAAATACAAAATGTGTGATAAAATTATTGTTTTTAGTTTTGTTCAGGTAAGAATAACGACATGAGATAAGAGCGATATAAAAAAAAGGTTTGTTCCATTAAAAAATTAACCTTGAAATAAAAGAGAAGTTTTATTTTGTGCCGGTAGTGTCTGTCTTTGTGCTCCTTGCGAACACTAATTTTATATGATTTTAATCATTAGTTTTTTTCTTTGCCCTGTTGTCTTAAAAAAAATTTTTTTTATTGCAATACGCTGCCAAATGAAGAAAAACGAAAATAATTTTCAAACAACTCAAACACATGTTTTAACAAATAATGCCCGGTATAAAATTATTTTAGGAGGAAGAGAGGAAGCAAAAGTTTTTCCTTCCGTTTATTTAAACCTTCTTTTTTTCCTTTCCTTTCCTCTTATTTATTTTGTTCTTTCATGTTATTACTTCGAAAACCAGTTGAAACCATATTTTGGCCTTAAATAAAAATCAATTTGTTGAAATGGTTTGGTGTGCTTTGCAAACCTAAGTAATTTTCATTCCTGAAAGCTGCGTCCATTTACTGAAACATTTTAAGTGAAAAAGAAGTTGATTGAAATGTATATTTGGCAATTAAGAATTTTGTGTACCCTAAGCCGTTAGATAGTTTTCTGCTTTTTTGAAGAAATAGTTTTTTTAAGCACAAGAATTTTTTTTACACAAAAATTTTATTTTCTCATTTTCTCAATATTTCACCACACTATTGGGTGGCATCATCAGAAAACAAGTTTTTTTTTAAATATAAGAAATGACTGAATTTATTTGAAAACTTTTTTCTTTTAATTGTTGCATTTAAAAAATTGTTTGCTGATTATGTTAAGCAATGGCGTGGTAAAATATTGAGAACAAGTAAAAAGAATAATTTAAATTAATTATATAATAAATTAATCTTTATTATAAATAAAATTTTAATATATATAATTTGTAAATAAAATTTTAAAAAAGCTTTGAATAAGTACTCTATATATTTTTGGCTTTAAAGCTTTCGTTATATTTGATTTTTATTTTGAAAGAAGCTTTTTTAAACTATTTTATTATTAAGCTTGGAAAAAGCTTTTTTTCTAAAAGCTCAATATTGTTATGTTTTTTCAGCTTCTTCTTCCATATTTGTACTATATTTAGTACCCCGTGGCTCTCGCAAGATCTCTCGTTATTAGATATGCTCTTTAGCGAAATATCGCAGCCATTCACAGCATAATATCCTGTGACTAAGACTATATCCGGTTGACCACGATTTCCATTTTCTAAAATAAAGCAGCCTTGATCATTTCATCTGCCACAGCAATTTTTTTGTATTACCTACACGGGACTCCGGAAGGTTTGAGCGTCTTTAATACCAATTATTATACTTTCATCTCTGTTGAGGCTTGAACTCAACTGTTGGGGTCTAAACTCATGATGCAACTACAAAAGTTCCTCGTTATGTTTTAGCTCACTTTTATTTTGTTTTTAATACATCACACTTGTCAGTGATAAAATTAAGTTCTGTTTACCGCACTTATACAATCAATAAGAACATTAGATTTGTAACAATATGAAAAATCAAACGAATACCTTTTTCTTTAAAAGTTTATTTTTGGTGATAATTTTCCAAAAAAAAAAGTGGTGGTATTAATGTCGTCCGTATCCTTCAACATCTAGTCTTGCCAAAAACACTTTTTATAATACTTCACAACTTAAATAAGAAGAAATCCGCATGTTTTAATTTTTATGGAAATCTTTTAACAAAAAAATTAAGATTGTCAAGAAATTAGTAAGTCAAATAAGGCCGCTAGGACAGTTTGAGAGGGTTGTGAATTTAACAAAACTCTAGAAATGTTTTGTTTGAAGAATGCCTGAGGGTTACGTTTAATATCGAATGAAAAAGCTTATTCAATTTTTCTCGTACTAAATAAAAACTAAACTCGTTACAAAATTACTTTTTGGTAAAAAAAATCATCTCAACTAGAGCTCATAAAACATTTATCGGCGTATTTGTTTTCAATCACTTTGTAGACAAGGTAAACTTTAACACAAATTGAAAATTATGAAGGTCAAAAAGTCAATATTGGAAAATTCCTGCCGGTCAATATGAAATGTAAAATCTTTTTGTTTTTGTTGTATTTTGTTTGATGCTTTGTACTAACGAGAGATATTTATTTAAAAAAAAAATCTCTTTCCGGTTTTAAGTTGAAAACTACATACCAACGCTTATTGAACCGGACATAACATAGACAATAACAATTTTATTTGAAATACACACAAAAAAAAAGATTCGGACGTACATAGTCAAAAGTGTATGAATACATACATACAAAACACAAAGGTACAAGAACTTTATGCAATAAATATTTATCAAAAAAAAAAAATAAATCAAAAATGAGTAAAAACGAACATATTTTTGTCAGGGCAAAAACCGTTTGCGATTTTTTCTCTTTTCCGGAAAAAAGGAATAAGTTAAAAGCTAATAGATATGAAGGCTGCACATTATACACATATATACGATGGTAGAATAAAAATTCTTAAGAAAGTAAAATGTTTAATTTATTTTTTTAAATCTGATTTTTTTAAATAACGGAAGGACATGCATTAAATGGATCTTATTTTCGTGCTACTATCCCGACTAAATTATTAAAACCACCGTTATTAATTATTTAGGGTGAAAGAACGTCTCGATAGCCATTTCGCTACCGCTTACTTAGCTCTTTAGGCAACTTCTCACAAATATTTTAAATGAACTAAAGATTTTTGCTAAAACAAAAATAATAACAATTTTTTTTTCGTTTCCTCCTTATTACTAGAATAGGCGAAAGAATTTTTGGTGATTTCTATAAAAAAAATTTAATTTAAAAATTAGTTTCGGCCTAATTAGTAGAGGCCTGTTGTTTAAATTGTATGATCTGGCAACAATGCATTTACCTTCATCTCTTTAAGAATTGTGTTTTCTGTTGTTCTACGGAAGCTGGGTACTTAACGTAAACAAAACGATACGCTTGAGGATGGATTATAACAGAATTGTGTGCAGCATTGCCCACAGCATAATTGCATTTTTAAATTTTTTGTTGGTATTTTTTAAAGGAGCCTCATATCCATTTTAAAGGAAATATTATCTTTTAAGACTAAAAATTTTTATGGATGTTGCATTGTGTGCCGTAGAACCGATTATATTTTTTTCTTGAATGCCGCTTGGCAAAAATCAATGCCGGCAGAAGCAACAGAAAGAAAAAGATAATTGACATATTAAATATTACGTATATTATGTTTTTTTTTTTTTTTTTTTTGTTTTTATTACATTTGCAATTATTACGTTATATTTATGTAGCCTTGGCAGGAATTTTATATGTCTTCTGGCCGTTCGTTTTGCTATATCGACAGAAATGTCAATTTTTGTTGCTCTCCTTTTTATCCCTTTTGGCTAAGTAATCTCTTGTTGTATGGATTATTGGCAAGTGGCTCCATAAATATGTTTGTTAAATACAATTATGTTGCACATCTTGTTTTTCGTTAACGTCTTTTATCTTTGTTTGTTTGGTCATTTTAAAAGGATAATGTTTTCCTACATTTTGTTTTTATCATGGTCTGCTGTTTTTTTGCCTTCATATTATTTTTTCTCTTAATGTTACTTTTAAATTTCTATTGTTCTAAAGGCAACCGTGTGTTGTTGGTCATACACTTCTTTACAAAAAAAAAAAAGTTTCAATATAAATTTGGTTTATCAAATACTTTGAAAAAGTAATTTTAATGTTATTATATTAAATAATAAATAATTTTTTGCATAATTTGTATGACTTGTTTATTTATCAACAATGTTGCTTGCAACATGTGGATTTCAAGCCGTGTTGATAGAAACATGTTGAGGTTATGAAAATTATCAATGTTTACGAAAGGCTGAAAAAGGAAGAAAAAAAGGTTATTGCAAAAAAACCTCTCTATCAGTAAAACAAGAAACGAGACGTAAAACTGCGTATGGAAAAAATGTTGAAGCGAATCCTTAAATGATCTGCTGATCTACGCAAAAGTGTTTTCGAAAAAGCTTAAGACAACCCTTGTAATCAAAAAAATCATTCAAATCGAATGTAGACTAACTGATAAAAGAGCAAATCTTTAAGTTCCTTGATAAAACCGGAAATCACAGAGAGATCTATAGTGGTTAAAAAGAAGCCAACACAGCAGTGGTTCGCTAATAACACAATGTAGACTGTTTTGAATTCATATCAAGAATAACACATGGCCTTTTAAAAACTTATTGTGCAACAGCGAATCTATGTTAATAATTATTGAAAAAAAACATGACATTCTTTTTACCACTTCGTGCAAAATGCTGTCATGAGTCTTAGAAAAAAATTTGTGCAAAATAAGGAAAAATTTTACTGCCGAATTTCTACTTTTTTTAGTTTATTAAAAGTTAAAAAATGTATCTGTCATGCTTAATTAACTGCAAAATATTTTTGGCAACATTGTTTCCAACTGCGCTATAAACATAAGTTTTCAACAATAATTTTTTTTTAGAATGTATGTATATTTGGCACCATTAGTAAATTGTTGGATTTTTTAAAACGAAATAAGTGAAGTTGCTAATTAATTTTTGAAAGTTTAAACAAAATTAAATTAAAATAAAATTTTTAAATGTTTAAAAATAATTGAACCCAAATTTAAGGTGCAAGCAACAAAGTTGCATCAGCATGTTGAAGTGTTCTTTGAATTATGTCAAAGATATTTAAAACAGCTGAGAGTTTTATGAAGCATAAGTTTTTAATAAAATTTACTTGGCTAATGAAAAAATTTTTTTAATAAAGTTCGTTTTTTTTTATTTTTTTTTATTTACAAGCGATTTGTCTTATATTTTGTTAACCACTTTAGAGAAGAGAATTCAATTCCTTTTATTCCTGACTATTCTTTTACAAATAATACAATTTTCTTTTAATACATAAAGATTTTAAAGCAGATGTTATGGGTAAAACCAATATAACAACGTTTATTATGCTTTGCCAGGAATCACTATCTGCATTTGCATTTCTGTGTGTTGTTTATACTGTGTGCTATTAAAAGTGAAATTCAAGGAAGAAATATTTTTCTGCTTAATCTTTTTTGTTTAATGTTTGTAAGTATTTTTTGTTGGAAATTCGTTGGCATATTGTTATTGCTGCTGCTGCTGGTAATGGTATGTCTTTAGATAAACCTTTTAATTTGCACCTTGTTTTTGCTCTAGATATTCTTCAGGATGTTCTTTGTTTCAGTGTCTTGTTCTCAGCTTATTTAATTCTAGTATTTGCCTGTGGTCTTGATGGTTTTGTAATGATACACATTTGTTGACTAGTGTAACAGTTTGTTGTTTATGCCATCATATCAACAAAAACAGTTGGATAGATATTGTGTTTTTTATTGCTGGTTTATTTGTTTCTTTTTGAGTAGGTATTTTTGCATTTACCGTCTGTGTGATAACAACTTGACATTTTGAGAGTGTTGGTTTAAGAGTTTTTTATGTTTTTATGCATCACATATTTTGCTGTTTAGATTCCTAAAGTTTCTGTGTCGCCATCCATTCACTTTAAGGTGTTTTTTTTTTCTAATATTTTCGTTATCAAACAATTGATTTTTTTTTTATTTTTTGGCTTTTATTGTGTCTCACATATTTCCCACAACATTTTCTTTTATTTTTTTAAACCTTATTATGTTTGAATTTGCTAGAATTTTGTCTAAATTTTAAGTATTTTTATCCTTGGCTTTAATGCGTTTTTAATGTTTTTGAAAGTTACACGAATTCTTGTTGAAAAAGTATTGATTTTGGGTAAAATATTTTTTATTCATAAGGTATCATATCAAAACTAATTTGCTTAAAAATATATATTTTTTTGCTCGATGTAGGTATGTTCAATCATTTGGTTAAAGAAACAAAGATTTTGGTGACATTTAAAATCCGCAACCTTAAGTGCTGCTGTTGGCATTTTTATTGGCTTTTAAATTTTCATGTTTTTACATTCTGTCATTACTATAGAAAGATTTGATTGGTTTTAACAATTTCAGGTTAAAGTAAAACAATTTTATTATACCTAGAATGGCAGAATAATAATTTGTGAGAGCTAAAGCTCTGAACTTGCTATATCAATAAAAAATGCGCCAGACATAAAAACCTTTTCACCGAAAAAAGTGTTTATATTAATTAAAAATTTTGATTGGTTCCATATTTCAATTTAAATAAATTTTTAATAAATTCCATTATTTATTTAATAAGTAAATTATTTCAATTTTTTAACAAAATACATATTTGAATCAATTACAATTTTATTTTAACCTAATAAATCACTTCAAGAGAAGTAACAGTCAGGTAACTAATGCCCATTTCTTAACTGTAATAATCTCCCTTTATAGCTTCTACGGACAGTGTCGCTAGTGTTCTACAAGCTGTTTTATTAGAAAATTATTATTTAACTGATTATGTTATTCCATTTATGATTAAGTACAAGGGAAAGTGCAACATTAGAAGTGGAAATCTTGTCCTTAAAAAAACTTTAAACTTAAACGAAAGTTTTTGAAGCTCAAACTTTAACTCTCATGTTTTTAGAATAACATATAATCAAAAGTTAAAGACGCTAAAATAACAGACCAACAGAAACTGTCAAAAACAGTGAAAAGTTATGAATCATAGAAAAGTGGTATGAGGTGTAACAAACTTTCTCTTCATTGTTGTACTGATAAATATGGCAGTTTTTTTTTTTTTAAATTAGATAATAAAAGATTTTAACTCTTAAAATTTCACAGCCATAGATATATACTTTCATACATGTATACATACATAAAAACAATACATACTTACGTACATACATACATACCTACATGCTTACTTTCATTTTTACTTACAATCATAGTTGTACAATATTTAATTTATTTTTCTTGTGCTTCAATTTATCTCTATTGTTATTCAATCTTGTCAAACAGAAAAAAAAAATTAAAAAGTAAAAAAAACTTTAACTTCAAATAAACTATTAGGAGCGTCTGAACGGGTATATCACTTTTACACTGATGATACAAAAGCAACGAAAAAATATTTCTCGTTTATTATTTAGGAATATGATTATTTTCTGCTTTTAAATTTTGTTTTTGTAAGATTTTTTTCATTTGAGTTCATATTAAAAGAATGCTGGTTTTTTTTTCTTGTTATTTGGCTTAAAGCTAAATTTTAAGTGGCTGTAATGGTTAAATAAGTTGGCTCAAAATACATACAATTTAGACAATTTAAAGTAGTGGTTTGTAATGGAAGACATCATGAAAAAGTACGTAAGCAACAGTAAGCTAAATACAATATGGAAACAATAGCTGCTGGCGAAACGGCAATGATTTTCGAATGTTTTTTTTTTCTTTATTAGGTAATATAAAACTTTAATATTTCACGTGCTGATTAAGATGGAAAAGCAACCGTTTTTATTATTATTATTATTATTTTTTTTTTTTTTTTTGATTCCCAAAAAGTTTAAAAAAGCTTCCTAAAATAGTCTCAAGTAAAATTGTACTTGAAAGGGTTGTCAATTATTCGAGTTTAATTTCAATTGACTAAAAGTTATATAATCTGTTCTTGCTGGTAAAGTGATGGAATTTATACAATCTAATTGTGCGATAATTGATAAAATTATTTTATTTTTTATTTTTTTTACTCAAAAAATATGTGGGAGTAAATAAATGGTTCTTAACAGCATGAGGCTGATTCTATATAAGATCATCTTGAGTTAAGTTGAAAACTAAGAAAATTGTTGAAAAACTTTACCTTTCTTGAGAGTAAATTTTCCAAGTATACACTGTTGGTTTCCATCCCGACCGATAAAATGTTGTTGATAGAAACATTTTGCAAATAAAAACATATTATTATTTATTTATTACGCCCAAATTCGTATATGGTGTTTTGATAATATTTTGCACGAAATGATAAACAAAATACCATGCTTTATGCTCAGTAATATGTTCGCAATCGTTGAGCAAAATTAATAAAATATTTCACTCGCTTATGCTCTAAACACATTCGCCACAGCAAGATACACGAACACACGACAGCAAATGACGCTAGCAACATTTGTCGCCTTGTACGCAGCTACTTTATTATTTTGAAGGCAGCAGCTACATAATAAAAATACGAATTAACTGTATTTCAGTGATGTTATTTAAGCGATTTTTAAAGAAGCAGCTCCGATTTATAATTAAAAAATGTTTTAACTATTTTGTAAGAGGCTATTTAAAGAGTAGAATAATTCGTTTGGATTGTCTTTAAGATTGAAAATATATAGAAGTATTTCTCAGAAGCAATAATGATAATGATATCTATTAAAACCAATCGTGTTATGTATTTACAGATATCCCATACGACAATTGAAATTAATATAAGTACTTCAACCAGCAAGTATTAAGAACAGAAGTAAATTTTTAACTAAATGTTGTCCACACAAAAAAGGAATTTTAGTTTTATGTACATCTAAATACATTCCTCAGAAATTTTTACAATTATTCTTCGTACACTTTCGCCATGACAATTGTAGTATTTTTAATTCGTCGGTGTGGCATTTAAAGCAATTATTGAAAAGTATGTAAAAAGTGTTAAAATTTTTCTATATACAAAACTAAACTGTGCTGACAACTGTTTAAGTACAATTATACCGGTAAAATTGGGTGATTTTACATTGGTTTTTCTATTTTTCTATGAAAAAAAAAATCAAGGTTCTAAAGGATGTCCTCACAAAATTTTACTCAAATCTATCCAGCAGCACTAACGTGAGACAGATAATAATTCAAAAAATATATATTTTGTATTCCAAATCAATTATTGTCTTTACTAGCAACACTATTTTCCTTAAATATTTCATGTACTGAAATTATTCTTTTACAGTTTTATTAAAGAATTATACTTAAATCTTTAAATAAATAATTTTTGTTTTATATTTTTATTGTTCTTTTCGTTTTTCATAATAAGAGATTTTAAGCACTTATTATTTTACATGTCTTATAGTACTGACATCACTAAACTGTTTATTGTCGCCAATAAAAATAGAAATTAGTTTAATTTGACTGCAGCGGCGAATTTAGCCCAGACAACAACCTGTCGCCTTGTTGCCTTGCTGTCAACAAATTATTCATTCTCATATAAACACATGCATTCTAATTCTAACATTTTGCAGTCGGTAGCTGCTGTCTCGAATGTGTTCAGAGCATTAGCTTTGTAAAAAATTACGAAATGTTTCTGGCAGCATGTTGATAACTGCAAAAAGTTTCTCTAAACATTTTTCCAAACTGCAAAATAATCTAAATCTCGCTGATTTTGCGTTTAATTGTTGCTAACATTAAACAATATTGCATAGTTAAGGGCAATAACAATATCAATTTGCTTCTTAATCACAGTATGAGCACTGCTAGCTTGTCGTCAAGTTTTTAAAGCTAAATGCAAAAACTTGAACACCAGTTTTTGAACAAAGACGTATTTGCAAGGGTTCCATCAAATTTATAAGTCTTTTTAAAGTCCAGTACTCTGTTCGATGTTGCGAAAGATGTGGAATAAAAGGTATTATCTCGCTTGAAATTTTTATAATTAGCTAATGGTGGAAATACAGCGGTTTAGAATGCAATTGTCGTTTTTATTGGCTTCATGTCAGAAATCAGCAAACGATTTAGTGCACCATTTAATTTGTTTTTTTCTTTTTCTTTCAGTTTTCATTTTTTTAACACAGCAATATTTATTCGTTCTGAAAAAAAGGTTGGGAAAATTCCGAACGTAAGTGCTGCATATGTTATTTTGGAGTTGAAAAAATGTTGCCAGAAACACTTTTTAGTTTCATAAACATGTTGAGGGAAAAAGATTCCGAATTTTTAACAAAAGAAAACAGAGTAATACATCATCGTCACTGTTTATTTCGCAGTAATTTTTTTATATGGACTTTTAAGAAGATTTTGCACTAAATTAAGAACTGAGTACTATGCTTGAGATGTTGTAATTATAAATAAATACTTTAACAATATGTTGCTGGTATTAGATTATTTTTATTTATTTTTAAATTCCCATATAAAGATGTTATGATCGTGGCAATAAATCGAGGTTTCCCACATGAATAAAGTTGAGCACTGATGTATCAAAACCACTTTTCCAGTGTCAAAATATTCTCCTCAAAAATTTATGATTTTGTTTGTTTATATTTAAGCCTTTAAGAAATTTATTTTAATTTTTGTTGACAAAAGAATATTTGATTTTAATTAAAAATAAATTTAAGAAGTAAAATTAATCAAATTTTTGTTTGTCATGAGTTTTATCAATTTTGACTTTTTTTTCCATTTTTAACTAAATAATTTCTTAATAAAACTACACAACCAACAACACACACAGCTGTTCTCCGAAATCGCAAATGATTACTGCCAGTCACATTATTTCACATGTAGTTGTATAATGTTGCTGAATATATATCATATACATATTATGGGTGCCAAATTTTTTATAGAGTATTCCTATTAATTTTAAATGCATTTTAATAACGTTTCGCGTTAAACTTTGAACAGACTACTTCTTATATTACGTTTCGCTAAATGCCACATTTTTGTTGCAAATAAAAATAATGTTGCGGGCATTGGCATTACATTACTTACAAAAAAATATTATTCTTAATCAACAACACTAATTTGAAGTATAATACTGACAATATCTCGTGGCAGTGAATGTTTTTTATGTATTTAACAAAAAGTTCAGAAAAATTATGTTGCGTAGATTGTGTTTAAGCCTGGCATCCGTATTTAGTTAAATTAAACAGAATAATATTATTAAAAAGCCTTTGGCAAAACTCTTTTATTACACGTTAAACACACTCATCTCAATGTTAATAATAATAAATTTGTAAAAAAAATACAGTTTTTAACCTCACTTTAACGAGCATAAATAAAAATTTCTTTACCTAAGGACAGATTTTATACAACCCCAAATAAAGAAAACAAAAAAGGCTACAAGATACGTTGGCAATATTTCCATTTGCGAACAGTAGTATGTGTATATTACTATACAAACAAAGTTAAAACAATAATATTTTTTAAAAATA
The DNA here is from genome assembly GCA_916610165.2 of Gymnosoma rotundatum. Classification (NCBI taxonomy): domain Eukaryota; kingdom Metazoa; phylum Arthropoda; class Insecta; order Diptera; family Tachinidae; genus Gymnosoma; species Gymnosoma rotundatum. The sequence continues at coordinate 72,985,419 of OU744340.1, forward strand.
ATAAAATAAACAGAAAATTATAATGCTTTTATTCTGTGCGAAAATAGATGCAAAAAAGTTAAATGTTGAAATGTTTTAACAAAGCACAACAAAAACAAAACTAAAACAACAACAACAACATACCTTTTATTTTATTCTTGCAACACAGCTACACAGATACATTCACAAAATGTAATTTTTGCTGTTATAATTTAACAGATAAAACGCGGCAGATACTTAAGTTGCCCAAAAACAGCGCGAAACTTCTTGCAGCACTATTTTTGAAGCTGCAACCAAATGCAAAACCGCTAACTGACTGTAAGCGTAACAAAAACCAATACAAATCGTTTGATACAATCTCTCCGTTTAGCTGCTGTGGTTTTTTGGTTAATTTTTATCTTTGATAATGAAATGTTTTTGTAGGTGTTTAAGTTCTTCCTCTTTAAATATGTTTTTGACTACTAAGGCTTCAAAAGTATAAACAACAGCAGCTGTAGTTAAAAAATGTTGTTACACAGATTTTCTGCTTATGTCTTGCTTCAAACTCTTAAATCACATGGATTAACGTTATACCTGCAAAAAGAATAAAAAAATGTAATTAAAATTAAATATGTAAGTAAGACAAACAATTTTTTATAATTCTACTTTTTTATAGTCAAACGAAGTAAAATTAAACACCATGGCGCCGTTACATAATTGTAATTTATATAAGTATTATTAAATATTTTTTATTGGACTTATGTATATTAAACTAATAGAGAATGTCTCTAGAAGCCAGGTGAGCGCACGCTTTTCTTTCCAAGTCAACGTTCAAACGTCAAATTTTAACTCCCTTATGATTACGAAAATTGTAAATAAATGAATGACATTTTAACTTAAAATCATTTTCTAGAACATACACAAATGTTGATGAAACATGTTGCATCAATATGTTTTAATGATAAATAATCCTTACAAAAATATTTGAAAAAACTGTTTGCACTTTCACGTACCCTGCTAGAAAAAATTGCCAACTAGCGATATAGATCAAAATAGTTGTTTTACTGCCTTTAATGCTCTGAACACATTCGAGACAGCAGCTACCGACTGCAAAATGTCAGAATTAGAATGCATGTGTTTATATGAGAATGATTAATTTATTGACAGCAAGGCAACAAGGCAGCAGGTTGTTGTCTGGGCTGAATTCGCCGCTGCAGTCAAATTAAACTAATTTCTATTTTTATTGGCGACAATAAACAGTTTAGTGATGTCAGTACTATAAGACATGTAAAATAATAAGAGCTTAAAATCTCTTATTATGAAAAACGAAAAGAACAATAAAAATATAAAATAAAAATTATTTATTTAAAGATTAAAGTGTAAATCTATAATAAAACTGTAACAGGATAATTTCAGTGAAATATTTAATTTAATTTATTTAGAGTTTCTGGTGAAGACAATAATTGATTTGGAATACAAAATACCTATTTATTGAATTCTTATCTGTCTCACGTAAGTGCTGCTGAATAGATTTAAGTAAAAGCTTGTGAGGACATCCTTTAGAACCTTGGTTCAACACGGATTTTTTTTTCGTAGAAAAATAGAGAAACCAATGTAAAATCGCCCACTTTTACCGGTATAATTGTACTTAAACAGTTGTCAGCACATTTTAGTTTTGTATGTAGAAAAATTTCAACACTTTTTACATACTTTTCAATAGTTGCTTAAAACATATTTTTCGAAATTTTAATTTAAAAAAAAAAACTAGAAATGCCACACCGACGAATTAAAAATACTACAATTGTCATGGCGAAAGTGTACGAAGAATAATTGTAAAAATTTCAGAGGAATGTATTAAGATGTACATAAAACTAAAATTCCTTTTTTGGGTGGACAACATTTAGTTAAAAATTTACTTTTGTTCTTAGTACTTGCTGGTTGTCGTATGGATATCTGTAAATACATACCACGATTGGTTTTAATAGATATCAAAAACTGTTGTTTTTAGTATTTTTTATTTTAGTGGACAAGAAACTACGTTACACACACTACTGTACTTATTATTGCTTCTGAGAAATACTTCTACATATTTTCAATCTTAAAGACAATCCAAACGAATTATTCTACTCTTTAAATAGCCTCTTACAAAATAGTTAAAACATTTTTTTAATTATAAATCGGAGCTGCTTCTTTAAAAATCGCTTAAATAACATCACTGAAATACAGTTAATTCGTATTTTTATTATGTAGTTGCTGCCTTCAAAATAATAATGTAGCTGCGTACCAGGAGACAAATGTTGCTAGCGTCATTTGCTGTTGTGTGATCGTGTATCTTGCGGTGTCGAATGTGTTTAGAGCATAAGTATGCGATATTCTTTACTGTTTTACATGTTGCCTCTAAATATAAACATGCTGCCAGAATTATATAGTAACTTTTTTATAACAATGTTGGTAATATTATTTTTTAACAGGTTTTTTGGCATTGTCAACAAATATAGAACAACATAGTTTTGTAAAGTTTTACTCGATAAACTTCTTTTTATTTTTTATTAAAAAAACGTATTTTTTAAAAAGGAATTTTATAGATCTGGAAATAATGAAATAATTTGTTGTCAATATTTTGAAGGAATAAGGTTAAACAGTAAATTAATGTATTCATATTTTTTTTTTAATAAATAAACAGATTCCTTTGAGTTAAGACTAATTTTTTTTCAGCAACGAGTTATATTTAACGAAAATAAACTAAAAACTTATTTCTTAAGAACAGACATCCACTTGCTAATTTAACTGTTCTCTAACCAAAATCTCATAGTGCTCTTATCAAATGTATAGTTGTTATGTTTGTTAATTCATAAAATTTAACTCTTATTTTATAGTATACTTTATGCATTAATGTAAATGTAATGGTTAAGTATATTTTTAAAAAGGATAAACTTATTAAAAAATTAATGTACAGCATACAAAAATAAAAGGGCAAAGTCTGCAATTGTATCCATGACAGACTGGCTGACATCAATTGTATTGTGATAACTTCAAACCACTTTAGTTGTCATTCTGTCTTTTCTCGCCATAAACTTTTATATACGTTTTCATTTCACATAATTATCATTTAATAAGGCAAAAGTTTCATAATTTTTATTTAACTTTTCTCTTTTCTTTCTGTTACCTTTTTAATTTCCTATTTAATGGTCGAGTTGTAGTTGTTAAGGAAAGGTTGAAAAAAAAATTAGTATGTTGATAAGGAAAAATGTTGCCAATAATAAAAAAAACTTAAGAGAGTAAGTAAATATTTAATCCTGTTCACTTGACACAGAAATGAAAATAATTTTTTATATGCTTGCTATTATGTAGATGAATCGCGAAGCTGTCGTGAAAAAAGTTATAACAAAATTACAAATATTTATTTAAAATGTGGCTGAGGCGTTGAGTTCCGTAACACAAATTATATAACATTTAAACTTCTTTGTCTTTGTTTGTTTAAAAGAGAAAAAATACAAGTTTTTCATTTATAAAACAGTGATCGATGTTTCTAGCAAGCCATTTCTGTATATTGTCTTAAAAACTACTATATATTTTATTCAACAAAAAAAGTTCAGAAAAACTGCGCATTATCTTAAATAAAGCCGCACGCTAGAAACTGTGAAAATTTTATTTAGAATTCTTATTTGCACATTTGTTAATGTGGCAAAACATGAAATGAAACATATTGAAATATGTAGCGAAACATGTTGCGAGAATCAATCTAAAACCTATGAAGTAAAACTGTGGTAAATTGCAAAATTCTCTTTTACAAATTGTGATATAATTATAAATCTCTAAAGTTTAATATTACTTATCAACAATAATGCGAACTTGTTTATTCCTGTACCTATTTACATTTAATATAAATAAATAATTTTACCCTCACATTCTCAAAGAAGATGAGTGTCCTTATATAACAAATTGTCAGTTTTTAGTGTTAAATTACCCGGCAGATGAAAGTCATTTTCATAAGAATCGGGTTATTTAATCGGGTTATGCTCTTTCGAATTTGAAGAGTTAAAAATGCATAAAAATGCACCAATGCTATAAAAATAAACATAGTTTTCTTTAATATAACAATAAATGCTCTATTTATTCCTACTTCAAAGTTCGGTTATCCAAAGATTTTTTTGTAAATAATTTATATATATTTTCATTACCTCTTTGTTTAAACAAAACGTTACAAAGAAAACAGAAATAATTCATACAGTCAAATATTTAATTGAAACGGAAGAAAGCAATTTAATGTTTTTACATGACAAGTTTTGGTCACTTTAGAGCGACTTCATGATTAGTAACAATACAACAAAAATTAAAGATTTTCTTCCCCTAAAAATGAATAAAGTTCGTTTTCCCCACTCGCCTTTGACATCGATACAAACACCTTCCGCATACAATTTCCATAATGGAAATTGAACTTTTTATTGTTTTTCTCTTTTGTATAAAAATATTCTCACAACACCATTTCCACAAAGAAAATTTTTTCTAAAAGAAATTTTATGGTTATTTAATAAAACAAACAGAAAAGATTTCGGAAAGATGTAGTAGAAAATTTAAAGTGATAAAGAATTTTGAAAAAAAAAATCATTTTAGACTTTGACAACATAAAAATACTTTTGACAAATTTACATTCAGTCAAAGAAGAGTCAATAAAATAACCAAGGTAAATAAACAAAAAAAAATGCAAAAAAAATGCTTTGGCGAAAATTGACATTGATATCTTCTTTAAGAATAAAATTGTTGAAAATGCAGGTGTTAGAGAGCCAATAATATTCTAGTTCATATGTTTTTCTTTGTCATAATCAATTTTCGATTTTTTTTTAATATGCCAATTTTATTGATATTTAACGATTTATCAATTTTTCGCCGGAATTAGCTTTTTCTATTGACATTAAATATATATTTAATGAGAAACTTTATTTTTTACTTCTAAGAAAATTTTAGGATGGTTTCGATTTTATTAAATTTTTTTGGTGAACTTTTGATTAGATTTTATTTGGCAACATTACTTATCTTCAATTAATTACATTTGACAAATGGGAAGTGACACCAAGTATGAGCCAGTTTACATTAAGGGCATTGTAGATGACTTTAATATGGTTTTCTCTTTTGGAGTATCTCCGTAAGTCATCACGCGTTTACATTATGACTGTTTTGCAGCAAATGAGAGATTTTTTATTGTTTTACTAACCAATCTTTCAAGTGTTGCCATAAACCAAAGATATTATTTTTTCAACAATTTTTGAACAATATAGGAAAAAAAACAGCCATTTTTGTAACACCACTCCAGCATAGAACAGCAAAATACGAAAGAGAGAAGAAGGAATGAAAGCAAAAACTGAAAAGAGTCATAAATATTTATTTCGTGCTACTTTTACTACCCCGTAAGCTTCTCTACATCTCTTGCTTAGAAACTTCTGCATCATGACTTTTGTAGCTGATACAAAATTTTTTTTTTAAATTTTTAAAAATTAAATTTTTTTTTAATTAATTTTTTATACAAAATTTAAATATTTTAAATTTTAAATTTTTAAAATTTTTCCCTTGATGTAAACTGGCTCTATGCAACATTGTTTACTATCGATGACATAACTAACTGTGTTACCAGAAACATTTTGCAGTTTAAAATCATGCTGCCGGGAATATTTTACGACTATTTACATAACTAACGAAAAACAACATAATCGACATTGATTTTTATTAACTTGAGTATTTTCCTTGAAACTGTGAACAGAATACCATGGCCTCAAATACGAATGAAAAAATTGGCAACGAAAGACAGAAGAAATTTCACCATTTTATTTGAGAAAGCTGTATCTTCATGATGTCTTTTACCTTTTTAACTGTCAATGAAGCAAAAATTAAACTGCTAAATGTTAAAGCTGAAGTACTGTGTATATAAAGAATTCTAAGAATTAAATCTTCTTTTGGTCACAGTGTAAAATAATAAAAAACTTGCCTTTTGAAAGCATCTAATAATGAAATGTTTAATATTTCACTTAGATAAAATATGTTTCATGATGCAAAAACTTCCCAAAAAATGAAAGACAATAGAACAAAGTAGTTGTTCCTTTGTGATTGTGATACGACTGAAAGAATGTCCAACAAAAAACTAAATGTTAATATAAGAAAAACAAAAATATATATAGAATTATTCTTTAAAAAAAAAAATAACAAAAATTATTAAAAGATAAGAAGTTCAAACTAAAAAATAAATTAATTCAGAAATTTTGTATCCTCGAAGTGCGGCAACAAACGCGAAAGCTATTATTTTAAAAGTACAATAAGACCTAGTTGAGCACCCAAAATGAAAAGAAACGGAATACACTACAATAATATAATTTTCATTTTCCTTTTCATGATTTTATAAGTTAAAGCTATAAAACTTTATTTGAAATACGAAACAAAAAAAAAAAAATACATAAATATTGAAAGCAATAAATGGTGGTTGGTAGGATTTCTTATAGAGGTTAAATTCTTTTATAAAGTCCTAACAATCGCTTTAATGAGCATGACTATCGTAGTCAAAGATGACGATGAAAATGACGATTGTATTGTCACAAAAAAAAAAAAAAACAGCACAAGGAAAATTTATGGGGTTCAAGGTTGGTTTATCATTTTCTTTTCATGATTTCGTTTTGTATTGTTTGATGTATTTAAAATATGTTTATACTTCCTTTCATTTTATCAACTTTTTTACAAGTCTTTTTTATTTGCATTTTCTTTGAAAATATATTAAATAAAGTTTCTTTGTTGATTAAATTTTCTCAAAACGCTTTTTGAATATTAAACATGTTCACTTCACATTTAAATTTTTGCTTTTTATTGTACTTTTTAAATAACGCAAAACATGAAATTATATCTCGTAAATCTATAATCATCAGCACAAGTTACTCTGTTTAAAAAAAAAAAACAAAACAAAAACAACAACAACAAAAATGTAAAAATGTACCCGTTGTAATGGTTAGTTTAAGTATAAGTATTAAACGATTGTTAAATTTGAAATTATCTTTATTAGCCAGCCAAAGCCTAAACAGCTTTTCACCCACAAATAAATTTTGTTTTGTTATGTAATAAAAAGCTACTTTAAATAATATCAAAAAGAAACGCGACAGCTGATATTTTGAAAATACATTAAGATCTAGTTAAGCGCAGAAAAGAAAGGAAGCTTTTGAAAATGAAATATTCTATTATAAAAGAAATTATCTTTTCTTTCATTATTTTAAAAGAAAAAAATTATAAAATTTTACTTAATTTTAATTAAAGTCATCAGTTTTGTTTTTAAAGATTTTTTTTTAAGATTAATAAATACAGCTATTAACATAGAGACATATCTAAAATGACAATATATTATAGATCAGTTTAAGTAGTAGTATTTCAATTACAGTTAGCTGTAAAATTTCCAGAGTAATCTATTCTCGGCTTAAAAGCCACACATTTTATTCTTAAAGCCTGGTATTTTATTCAAAAGTCCGTATCTAAAACTGATTGAATGTTGATGATACGCTGTTCATTTTGTATCAAAAAAATGTTTCCGCAGCATGTTGTACTTAAGTTAAATGTTTCTGGCAGTATCTTTAACGATTGAAATATATTTCTGTCAACATGTTTTCCTGCACGTTAAGGCAATAAAAATCAAAACAATTTTGTAAATCATTATAGTGGCAATAATAGCTAATTGTCAAGGTTTTCAAGTAAAGCCTAGTACTCTGTTCGATTTTGCGGAAAATGTTGAGCAACATGCATTATTTCGCTTGAAAAATTTGACAATTTCTTTCAATAAATAATTATCGTTTTTATCGCTTTCAAGAATACCACATTGTTTAAAAAAAATAAAATTGACTGAAGCTTAAGAGAAGTAAATACTCATCCACCTCATTCAAAGTCATGGCATTTATACCATATATGTTTTTGTCTTTTAATTGCAGTAATAAGCAAACGCTTCTCTGCGTCACTAAATAAATTTTTGTATTTTTCTTGTTTTAAATGTACACTTTTTTCATTTTTCCTTTTTAAATTTTTTGAACACAAAAAATTAAAAAAAGTGCTACTTATGTCATTTCGTAGTTAAAAAAATGTTGCCAAGAACATTTTTTAGTTGAATACATGCTGCGAAAAACATTTCGCGACTTTTTCACAAATAAACAGAGTTCTACTTTAGCAACATTATTTTTTATTTACTTCGTTCTAATCTGGCAACAATAGCTAATTGTCAAGGTTTTTAAGTAAAGTAAATAAAGTTACTCAACAAGTTCGAACAGAATACCTCGTTTAAGATATTGTCTCGAACAAGGCATAGAAACATTTATTTATTGAAACGTTTATGCCGTTTATATTTAAAATAACAACTTTTTCTCGTTCAGGTCTGCATGTGTAAATATATTTAATTTTACTTAAGAATGTTGTGTTATCTTCTTGTCCAGCTTATAATCGATTTCGCTACAAAAAAAACTTGGTAAAAAACAGCATTACAATAAAAAATGTTGCATACTTTAAGATAAACATCTTTTTAAGAAATATAAAGTACTTTTAGGCTTCAATAAATAATAATTAGTATAAATTAAACAACGGGAATTTTTTATTATATTAATTAATTCTCAAAAAAATATTTTGTGTTTGAAAATTAATTAAAATAATTAACATATTTATTTCAATATTTAAAACATGTTGTTCAGTACACCACGCACGAGAAATGGAATATTTTTATTTTAATATTTTTTTATTTTAAATTTCTTTTTTATTTTTATTTGATTTCTGAACACTTCATTTTTAAATTAAAGTATTTAATTTATTTTTGTAAATTATTACTTTAGAAATCGTTGTTGATGTATTAATATTTTATGATTTATTAAATCACTACAAACACGTTTTAGTTAAAAAAAAAACATAGTTTTAATTAATGTTAAATAAAATCAAAAAAATAACCGCGAAATTACGCGTATAGCATTATAAATTTTAATGCTTCTAGAGCAAAATACAAAAAAAGCCTTTAGAGTATGTAACGTGATGTGTCAAAACTTATGCAAATTACTTTAAGTCTGAAATAGATATACAGCGAGAGAAAAGTGCTTTAAATATAAAGCACCAATATTATATAGAAAAATTCAATAAAATATTCAAAGGCCGACATTATAAATGACTCCAAAATATATAACACAAAAAATGATTTCTGATAAGTTCTTGGCGAAAAATACATTAAATTATATCAATTCCATCAAGCGATTCATTTATAACGTCTTGTAAAATGAGGCCTTTAAGTTACTCAAAATATTTTAGAAAAAATGATCATTGTTATAAAAAAGATTTTAGACAGATCTGGCAACTTGCCGCTATAGAAATATAAAACATTTAAGTCTGAAAAAGCATGAATGAATGAAAAGAAATAAAAATATTTCTTACTTTGTTCAAATGAAGTTAACTAAAGAACAAATAAAATGAATGAATAACCATTTTTTAATACTTTTATTTAAAAATCAAATTAAAATATTAATTCATCTGTAATTTAAATGAACATAAAATCATTTTACTCACACCATTCATACAGGCATTAGAAGTCAAAGAGCAAAAAAAAAAATTTTTTCAAATAACTTTTTTCAACAAATTTAGACAAAAGGTGTCAGAGTAAGTTAACCTCAAATTAGTTTTAATGGTGTTAATTTCTTTTAAACATTTCTGTCTGCGTTTCAGCTTATTTATCCATTAACCTTTAAAATAAAAAATTTATTTTTTTCTAACTTTTTCTTATTTTCTTTAAACTCAGTGGATATCCAGTTCATAAGCAGGGCTGCATGATTTTTTTTTTTTTTTTGTTGTTAGATTCATATAAATTATACCCTCGCTGTGAAAACTCATTTATTACATTTATCTAATTTTTAAGTTTTCCAAATTATTGTTTCTATTGCAAAGGTGTAGGCGTTAAATTTGTTAAACTAATTGATTTTAATATGTATCATAAAATTTTCGAAATATAAATTAAAAAAATGGTTTTTTAACACAAACGAGGTAGGCAACCAAAAACAAAAAAAAAAAAAAACTATCCAACAAATAGATTTTTCAATTCATAAAAACTCAACCACATTGTGTTAAAAATATAAAACTTTAATTGCTTTGGCACGTTGTGATCTCTGATTGATCCTATAAATTAATTTTTTAATAAACTGTGGTGTAGAAAAATATTTTAAAATGGCATTAGAAAATGTTGAATGATTCTTTTTTTCACACCACAACCATAAAAACCACGAAATTTTATTTTCTTTAGGTATTGGCGAGAGAGGGGAGCCAAACAAAAAATTTGTTGAAGAATATGGTTTAAAACAAATGTTAATTATATCAAAATCATAATATACACTTTGAATGGACTGTAGTATAAACTTTGACGAGCATATCCATCAATTTATGCTGCCTATCTTAAGGCGTTCAATAAAAAAATATTTTCCTTATTCAAAGTAAAAGATGGGAAAATCATATTTTTTATATATTTCAGGCTTTTTTTAATTGCATGTCACCAAAGTGTGAGTTCAACACATACACGAAAAGGTTTGTTATATAAATGGACCATCACTTAATTTTAAATTTCATATATTTATTATTTGTTACGTTTAGAAAGATAAGAAAACAACAAAATACGGTTTTCAATGTCATAGTAGAGGTTAAACATATCCTTGAGTCACGTTTTTATAGATCACTACAGCTTTCAGGTGTCTGTCAGAAACGGTCAAATGATACATAGAGACGACACCCTTTATTTTTAATATTATTTATTTTAGTTCTCGTTCTGCCTCTGACCATATAAGTCAATAACATTCTTAAAACAATATCTTTTTTTCTATATATTTTCTTAGGAACCCTTCCCCACATGCTAATCTAATGGAAAAAATTGATTGATTTACTTTTTGTAAATTGCTACAAATTGTTTTCATTTTTAAGTAATTAGATGTTTGAGAAAGCTTAAGGGTATGGAATTCTTAAAAAAAGTAATGATTTAAAATATCAATCAATATTAAAAAAAAAACAAAAAGAAAAACAAAAAAAAACCCATTTAAAACTGTGAGAAAAAACCTGAAAAGCAACGTTAAAATTTAAAAGTTAAAAGATTTTTTTAAGTTGGCAGCTAAAGGTTTCATAATTTTTAAGTATTTAAAAATATATACAAATATTTTTGAATGACAGCTTATCGCTGGATGTTGTATTGAAAGGAATTATTTGTTTATTTAGAAGAAACACAGTACATTTATTTTCAATTTTATTAAATAAAATTTACAAATACTTCAAGGCTGCAGCTGACTTCTTAACAGGCAACAATACGAACAATATTTATGCATTTATTTTCAATTTATTTATGACTCTGTTTTAGTTGCGGTAGTCTGCTTTTATACGCTGCCATTTGTGCAGATGCCAAAAATTATCATCAAAATTACAAAATAAATATGAAAAATGATTTTTTTTTTATTTATTAACTTGTATTTCATTTGCTGGTTGGTAACTCTCCTTCTATAAATATTTTTTGTTTCGAAATATTTTGAATAATAAATCATAATTTAATTCGAAATCAATACAAAAAAATAATTTTGTGTATCTTAATACGAGTACAGGTTTGGTTCTAAAATTGCCAAAAATAAATGCACTGGAGTGTTCGAGAATTATTTATGATTTCGAATTTCACAGACATTTAAAGATATTAAATTATAGAAATTAATAGATATGGGAACAGGTTTATTGAGGATATAAAAACATATATCGGTTCTTGGGACAAGGACTTTGCCTGATGTTTAGTTTTCAACGATAATATTTCACTTCATGAAAGTTGGATGGTGTATACACTTCACCGCCTTGTCTCTTGTTTGGTGAGTGAAGGACGCGCATGGCCCTCTCTCCTAATATGGAAGTAAATTACAGCCAATTGTACTTCCTTTAAAAACACTTTAAAAGTTTTTTTTTGTTGGCTCTGCCTGTTAGAATGTTTAATACCGACATACATTTGGAGTCAGAATCTTTCTTAGTTTTCAATGATATCGAAGTGTACATTCTATTTCTACACGTCTTTAATACAACTTAAATTATTTTTAGAATTTGCTTTTATATTTCTCCTAAATTTTATTTAACAGCTACAGCTTAACTTTCAAATTAATGCCTTCTCCGAAAACACGATATTTTAATAATACAGGTGTGGTAACAAATTAATAAAAAACAAAAACAACAACAACTCCCAACCACAAATTTTAATTCTAAAATAACAACAAATCATGGTAATGAAAATGAAAAGTAATAAAAAAATAAAATAAGTTGGCATGTGCTAAACAAATTAAATAAAATTACTACAATTCCCGGCAAAGTTTTCCAAAAATGGAAATTATTGAAATACCTGTTCACATACAAATGTATATAAAAAAATTTAGTACATGAAAATAAAAATTATAACGAAAAAGTAAAGCGTTTTTCTTTTGCGTTTTGAGTGTTAAATTTATTTAATGACGACTACGGTGTCAAAAAATGATTACAACATTTAAGGTAATTATGTTTGATGTGCGGTGTGCGGATTAATTTGTGCTCGTTAAATGAAAAAGTAAACAAAAAAAGAGTAATTAAATTCTCGTGCTTTTAACATATTTCCTGATTTTTTGATGTTTATTAAGATTAAAACTGGTTATGTTTTCTTAATAATTTTTGTTATTACAAATATTTACAACTTTATTTGGGTAGAGTTACAAAACAATCGATACTACTATCGATAATATCGATATTTTTATTTTTAACCGACTATCCATAGCTTTTTTTCCAATAGCGATACTATTGGCAAGTAAATACGAAGTTATTTCAAAATAGTAAACGTAGCATTTGCAACAATTAATATGAAGCAGGGTGTTAGCCGGCTGCAATGTATAGTTATGAGCTTAAGCCTGGTACTCTGTTCAGTTTTTCATGCGAAATGCTGTCAAACTACAAACATCAAAAATTTGTATGCAAAAACCATGAAAAAATGTTGAAGTAGTAGTCGTCTGTTTTAACTGTGAAAAACATATGAAATGTTGCTGGCAACATTTTATCAAAGCTGTGAAATAAAGCAAGTAGGCATTATTTCATGCGGAATTTTTCAAACAGCAGCTGATCATGTCTTTTGTTTACATTTTTAAATCAGTGCTAGTACACGTGAAAATAATAAAATGTTAAATTCTTCTAAATAGCGAAATAGACACTACATTTTAAATGTAAAATTTTTCACAAATTCGAACAGAGTCGATGCTTTATGTACAAATAAAAAAAAAATATTTTACTTGCTTTATGTGAAGTAAAATTAAATCAACAATAATAAACAGTGCTACATTATTTAACTGATTTTCTTGAGTATTAAAATTAAAATTAGCTACTAGCAAAACTGGGTGCAAAAACTGTCGATATGCTCCCACAGGGTTTTTCAACAAGAGCGCTAAAAAAAGTTTTTTTTTAATAAACAAAACGGTTTTGGATATTAATGAAATTCTTTATTTCTGTAAAAGTACGTGCCACTATGTATGTAACTCGATTTCTTTTACATGACCACCACGGGCACGCTTGCAGAAGTCCAGAGGCTGAACCCCTTTTCAAGCATAAATCGCCCGACACTGCCACAATTTCACGTTTGATATTCTTACAAAGTTCATAAATCTTCGCTGGCTGGTTAGCATAGACCATAGACTTAAAGCAGCTTCACAGGAAATAGTCTAATAGCGTCAAATCGCACGATCGAGGTGGCCAATCGATTGGACCATTTCGTGAGATAACACGTTCGCCGTGTGCTTGTGACGCCATCACGTTGGAACAACATTTCCTCCAAGTCCATTTCATCCAATTGGAGCCAAAAATATTCGGTTATCATTAAACGGTAGCGATTCCCATTCTCAGTAACATGCCAGTCTTTATCTTAACGGAAGAAGTACGGCCCATAAACCACACCAAACCGTAATTTTTTCGGAATGCAATAATGACTCGTGGAGTACATGTGGATTGCTTCTGCATATTATGTTTATTGATGAACCCATTCAGCCAGAAATGAGCGCTCTTAACGTTGAGGCCATTGACTCTGAACTTCAGTAGTAAATTTTAATAATTTCGACTTGTTGTTGGCTCGTATATCTTTCCATCATGAAATGGCAAACCTTAGTGAAGAGAAATGTCAAAAGAGCGGCAAGAAATATGGCGTCGTTTGCTATCCCTGTCGCCCTACTTTTGTTGCGTCCCTGTTGAAAACCCCGATATTTATAAACAAAAATTATTGGGCAAATCAATAATTAAAATACCTGCCTTTTAATCGTATGTACCTTTTTATTAATAACAAAGTTTAGTTTGTTGTTAGAGTTTCATGCTGGCAGGGATATGTTTTGTATTATTGAAACAAAATTTTCCATTGTTTGTTATTTTGTAGCTTTTGTATTGAAATAAATTTTTGTTATTGATATTAATATGTCTTTTATTAACAAAACAAAAAACTGCCAACGACGGGGCTATTACGGTCCTACCACAGGCAGTTGTCTTCACAGCCAGGTGGCTGCATTACGTTCATGTTTATTACCTTCTAAATCGTTATAGGCAAACAGTTTATTAACACAAAGTATGTGCCCGTTATAGCAAGAAGCATAGAACCTAATTTTTAACTTTAAAGGGTGTCCCCATATTCCATATAATTTCTGCGTATAAATATTTCCTTATCTTCTTATTAAAAATTAAATTTATCATTAAAGGGCGGCAAATACATGGCACGAACCTTTCGTGTGTAAGTAAAACTCGCGTTTTTTTAACGACTTAAAAAAAGAAGGAAGTTATCATTTCGACTGAATATCGCTTTTTTATATTTGTTCCTCCATAACTCAATAATTTTTGGATCTATTTTGAAATATTTTATTTATGTAAACGGTTATGCTCCCAGATTAGTTCCGTTTCTCAACAGTCCAAAGTTTTAAAATTAAAGGCTGCCTTCATAAAGCAAACATGTTTTTTATATGAATCTTAAAACTCAAAAAACACTTCGTATCGCAATATCGTAGATCGCAATAGCATAAATGAACAAAAAAATAAATCTAAAAATTAAAGAGTGTCCCCATAGGTCACGTAATTTTACCCATATGAGCCCATGTTTTTAAGCGTTTTTAGAGAAACGCTTACAAATTGGACAGAATGTCGATTGCTATAATTGTTATAATAACAAGCCATTGTTATAATAACAAGCATAAATATTCAAAATTATAAATAAAAGGGTGCTCTAATAGTTAATTTAATTTTATGTTTATGGCCATACTATGGAACAATTGTAGACAAGCGATTGAAATTAACAACAAACCTGTATTGCTCAGTTAGCTATAACAACAAGTATAAAGTTTACATTTAGAAATTACAGGGTGCCCCAATAGTTGATGTAATTGGATGTATGTGGCCAAACTTTTGAACCTTTTTAGCCAAACATCTAAAATTTAATAGGAACCTGTATACAATTTGATTTTAAAAATTAAAGGGTGTTCCTATAATTGATGCAATTAGAACTATGTATGTATATGGCCTCACCATTTGAATCGTTATATACATACACTTGAAAAAAAGACAGATTGTTTGTTACTTTGTCTAGTATAATAAGAAGTATAAATATTTAAAATTATAAATTATAGGGTGTTGCAATAGTTGATGTAATTTAATGTATGTATATGGCCAAACAGTTGAAGACAGAGAGTTGAAAATTGCTAGCTATATTGCTAAGTCCGTATTACAACTAGTACTAAATTTAAATTTTGAAATTAAAGGTTGTCCCAATTGTTAGTTTGGTTTTGATGTATGTGGCCAAACATTAGTTTTTTAATTTATAATTACTTTATGTAGGAGTGGATATATAATAATTAACTATAAGAAATTAAAATTGGAACCCTGCAGTCGGTCCTTCGAAAAAACAAGCCTTTTTCAATGTTGGTGTCATCAATAAGCCTGGTCCAGTATTTAAAAACGATCGGTTGGTCTTAATGTTTGGCCTTTTAAAAGGTACAAAGAAACAAACTCCAACACATATATATATATATATATATATATATTACATAACAAGTTATACAAAAGCACATCATTAATACTTTGCTGGGGAACTCCTTACGGTCTTATACATGTTTGGCTTGAGATATGAAAGAAAAATGTTAAATATCAAACACCTGAGGAATTTTTCCTTTTCTTTTTTTTGCAAAGAAAAAAAAGCGTAAAAAATAATGTTGGCAAGAATTTTATGTATTTGTCGGCTTGGATGAATGTGCTATTGTCTTTCCTTTCTATTTTTATAAATCACAGTTTTCCTCTGTTAAAAAGAAAATTATATAGATAAAAATGTTACAGTATTCGGTGGGGATTGACTTGGGTTTGTTTTGATACACATACAATCATTATGGTTTGCTCCTTATAAGTGATTCCTACTTTTATTGTTATTGTTTTTATAGCTGACTGTGTGCTTTATAGTCTTGTTCATGTTTTAAGCAGATTTGCGTGAAACACGCAACATCAACAACAACTAAATGTGTTGTTTTTTGCCGGATATGTGAATGATGAACTGAAATTAAGCTGTACAGTTTATTTTATTTTCTTAATTTTTGTACGAAAAAATAAAGAAGCACAAAACAAGACGAAGGAGGATACAAACTTGAACGATTATGGAGTTTAATTGAAATGAAAAAAACAATGATTTTAGCTTTATACATTCTGTTATTGCGAAAATTACAAGGTGCTAAAAAAGGTGCACCTTGTAATTTTTTTCTAATTTTAAATTTTTATATATTTAATTAACAATATATACCTTTAAAATTGGATATAAAAATTTATATATTATTAATAATTTTTTGATAGCTAAAACGCTCTCTATACAAAAATATGCATGAATAGTTTGTAATCAGGCTAAAGTTCGTATGTTAATTTCATAATTTGTTATTTTCGGTGCCTCTGAGAACTCTTGTCGGTCCTCTTGAGTTCAACTTTCAGCAGCTGTGTATATATAAAGAAACGCTGTTGTTGTTGAGAAACCGCTAGTATGTAGAGGCTATTTAAAAGGAGAATAACTAAAGACAGACAGTTTAAACCTATCGGATTCCGAATTAGAAAAGTAATCGCAGTAGATGTGTTGATAAATGTGCCTATATTTTAGAAGGCTATAAATAAATAAATTCGTCTTAACTTTATTGTTTGGACAGAAATTTTTAATTTATTTAAAATGTTTGTAAGAAGTTTCTTGACGAGCTAAGTAAAGAGTAGCGAAATGGTCATCGAGACGTGTTTTCACCTTTAATAATCCAGATCGGTGATTTACAATGCAAATCGGAATATTTGGAAATTAGCACAATAATTTTTTAAAACTAAATTTATTTAATAAATAATTCCTAAATTTTTTAATTAAATAAATTCATCGTTTAAATCGCGATATAGATTTGGTTGAAGACTAAAGTTTTATCAAAAAATCTTAGCGTCGTGTGACAGTCGTGACTGAACTAGCGAGATCGTAAGTTCTAATGTTGCCGCAGCTACAGAGTATTGTGGCATGAACAGCTGTTTGCTAAATAACTCATCAACTACATACTTTTGTGGCTGTGAAAGTAGATTTAGTAAACAGCAGCAACAAAATCTGAAATACACAGGAAAAAAAATTTTGCACCTAATATTTTTTTTAATTATTTTCAAATAAAAATTTGAATAAATTATTAATTGATTCAATTATTATGTAATAAGAAAACTGACTTATTTTCGATTAAATACATAATTAAAGCAATTAAGTATTTCATTAGAAAATTTTCTATTTTTTTTCAATTAAATAAATAATTGAGACAAATAAATTTTAATTAATTTGAAATTTGAAATCAATTAAACATTTATTAGTTGCAAACAATTGTTCTGTGTTAAAAAGCAAAAACCTAAAAAACTTATACCAGCTATAAATTTATTGATTAAAATTCAATCTGAAATCAAATTAAATCTTTAATAAAAATTAAAAAAAAAAATTTGTTTTGTAGAGAATAAATTAGTGGCACAGAAGAGGAGTAAAGTAAAAAGTTAGTGTTTTCGAATTTACATTAAAAAGAACTCGTATAGTTGAAAAGGAATAAATATTTGACTACAAATACATTCATACAAACAATAATCAATAACGTTTAATAACACCATCTCGCAAACCTATTCTGATTACCGATATGAAATTTTACACCATCAGGAAATTTCTAACGACTCAATTAAATTATAAAATAAGCTGAGTGACACGTGGCACCGTTTAGGTAAAACCACACGTCATTCATATCAGTAAATTCAAATTAAAGCAAAACGAAAGCTGTCACAATATCAAGCATCACTTACTTACAGTTACCGTTTGACCGATGATATGTATGATATGCCCGACTTAGCTGTGGCTTGTTATGAATGCATTTATTTTTTTCCAAAATCACAGCTTTTTAACACTAGATTTATAAAACAATTTTTTAACTATTTTATTTTCCAAAATCCATTAAAAATTTTGCCTGAGTTAAATTAAATTTTTTTCTTTTATTTCAAACTTAACGAAATATTTATTAGAATATTTATTAGAAGATATCGTTAAGATAAAAGTTCTTAAATAGAAACAAGAGAAGAAAGTAAGATTGATTGATGCTTTTAAAATACTTTTCAGACACATTTGTTTTGCAATTAATTAACTGTTTTCAAAATGTTTCAAACTAATCTTTGTCTATTTAGCTTTATGTTGCTACAACCAACTGAGTCATTAAATTTTCCAGTTCCACACAAGATACATATTTAACACTCTTCTTTTATAATTTTATTTTGCTTTTTAAATCTAAAAGCTTTGTGTACAAATATCTTTGGAAAGCGTTATTTAGGTACAAGTAAATGTGCTCAATTGAAATTTATTATTGAGAGGGAATATTGTTAACTCCCACGAAAATTTCATTATGTTGTGTTTTCTTTAATTTTACTAATGCAAAGTAATTTGGCAGACATGCGGCATTTGGATATTCAGTGGTTGGAGACAAGTGCAAAAAAATAGTTATTGTTTCCTAATTTTTTTTAACTAAAAATTTATAAAAAAATCTAAATTTAAGCAAAAAAAATAAATTTTCTATCGGCAAAACTTTGCCAATTAATGGTTTTTTTACAAACAAAAAAAAAAAAAAGAAAAAAAAAACAAGTACATATTCTTCGGCTATGCTGAGACTTCTATACCTTTCACGATATATGTACATCTAACTTACTAAGGTAACTTCAATAAAAAAGGGCAAATATTGGGGTGACAGACAGTTAAAAAATAAAAAAAACAAGTTGGTACTGCATACATATAATTTTACATTTAAATGTCATCGGCTCTTAATGAGTTAAGTATTTAAAAAAAAAAAATTAGTACTTCCTTAAACATCTCTTCAAGAGCTTTAAAATGATACCCATATTGATATTTTAAAATATTCGAAAATTTCTGAGGCC
Source organism: Gymnosoma rotundatum (assembly GCA_916610165.2). Classification (NCBI taxonomy): domain Eukaryota; kingdom Metazoa; phylum Arthropoda; class Insecta; order Diptera; family Tachinidae; genus Gymnosoma; species Gymnosoma rotundatum. Next base: position 73,004,844 of record OU744340.1, read on the forward strand.
CGTAACTCGGAGAATATGGGCGAGCACCAATTTTTTCACGTGATTTTTTTTATTTTTTAATTCTCTACCTCCCCATACATTTAATTTTTTGATTTGAGTTACTTTATTGTTCCAAATGATATGAATAAATTAGAGGTAGGCGTGGTATTTTGCCCGCTGCCTCGAAGGACATGGACCGATCATGCCTGATCAAATGGCGTATTCAGTTTTTTCTTGATTTCAACACTAACACGGACGAACATTGCTCAATCGACTTTGTTATGCATTAGAAGTCAAAATATATAAGACATGCGCTGTTATTCATGAAAACCACAGTTATGAGAGCAACCAAAAATTAGATTTTAAACAAAATCTCGCCAAGGAATTATAATAATAAAAAAAAATCTAAGTTTAAAATTTCGAAAATAAAAGTAAACTCACAAAACTCTAAAAAAACTATAGAAATCAATATTTCACTCAAATATTTCAGTTCAACGAATAAATTCACTAAACATTTGGGAACTTTAACTTTATAACAAAATCGCCTAATTAGCATTACTTTAGTACGTTGACTAAGTATTTTCGGATTTAAAAGATTTTAGTGTTAAAATAATTGCTGCCAAATAAAAATGTCGCTGTTAAATTCCATTGAATCGATGTGTTTTAGGTGTCAGGCGTTAATTAATTATTTTGTTTAGTCACTATTTTTTTAATTAAAGAAAATGTGTAAAACTTGTGTTAGATTTGGGTGGTTTCATTTAAGAGGGCGTTCTTACTATAGAATTCCATTTGCTTGTGTTTAGCCATTCGTGTAGATGTTAAATGTTTTAATTTTTCGGTTGTCATTTTATTTCTCCCTAAAACAGACGACGACAAATGTCAGGTGTCAAAGTGAATAACAACAAGTCCCAAGAAAATTCATTATTTCTTTTCAAATATTTCTAGTCAAATTTAAACAAATGTTTTATTAACTAAAAACAAAATTAAACACATTTTAGCTGCTACACGCTAAAAAATGAAATAAAAAAAAAAAAAAAAATAACAACTGTGAGTGGAAAAATTTATTAACATTAATTTGAATAATAGTATTTTATGCACTTTGACACAATCTGGAAAATAAAGTTAGTTTCTGGCTTATTTGTTGCCATGAAAAAGTGTTTTTATTATGACCATTAAATAGGGATTTTTACTAAGTTTTCCTTTTCACAAAATTCATTAAGCACGCAATGTATTGGAATACTTGTTTAAAATTTTGTACAAGCACTTGTTGTAGTTTCTTGCTGTTTTCTGGTATTTGGAGTAAGAAAAATTAGGTTGAACCATAAATTAATTGTTAAGAAACACTAGAAACCACAAGCGTGTAAAAAATGTCAACCAAAAAAAAAAAAAGGAAAAACTTTATGCAATATTTTATTTAAATTTATTATACTTGAAAACACCCAGCATTTATTCTGATTAATAGAAAAATGAATTTATTAGATGGCCACTACACAACTTTGGCTTGTTAATAAAAAAAGTAACACATTGTGACCACCAGTTAAGTTAAATGTAATATATCATGTGAAAAATATCGTAGACTTATTAAAATATAAATTTGCAATATTATGTTGATATGACCAGAAAATCGGTACAGAAAACTTTTTCTCTTGTTGTGAGTGAGGACTAACGACTCCCAAGCGACTAGTGCCAGCTCATACAGGCTTAAAACGACTGATGTACGCGAACCAAGCTAGAACGCGATTGTTCTTCCATATTTTTGGTAAACACAAGATCACAAGTCATGAGTTCACATCCAAGCACTTAGTTCATACTTTATTTATTTATTGTTGGTATGTTAAAACAGCAAAATGATATACTTCGATAGCAGTTTGAGTGTTTCAAAAGTCATAGAATGTTGTAACATGAAAAGCTGCGTTAGTTTGTTAAGACGCACATTTAGTGGAAACAAGAAAGGAAGAAAGAATTCTAAAGAACATTACAGGATTTTTTTATATCATTTGTTAACTACAAATAAAGATTTTACGCCATAATTTTCATTTTTAATTTTTTCAAAAGCACTAATTTTATTTTATTTAGGCACTAATGTTTTTGTTAAACACGGTTTTAGTAAGTTTATAAAACTTTAAGGTAAATTAAAAAAATATTTTTATCAATGTTGCAGGAAAAAAAATTGTATCTATAACGTTTTAGTGTGAGGTTTTATTAATAGTTCACTAAATCACTCTAAAAACTGTAACTAAGTTCGATAAAAAAATAAAGAGAATTTAGTTTTAAAAAACAAAGACACAATGAGAATTATTTTTGTTTTGGGTTTAAAAACAATAAATCTTATGTTGTCGTTAATATTTCTTTGTTATCGAAAACTATTGCTGGTACTGTTTCGGACACAAAATTTCCGATAATAATTTAAAAGATAGACTATGTTAATTTTTGTCTACTAATATAAAATCATGTAACCAAGTGCAAGTGAAGAAAATTACCTTTTCTTGGTTTAATAAATTTTCTTACGAAATACTTCGAATAAACCCCTAACTAAATCCTTTTCGGATTTCTTTTTTCATTAAAAATTAAAAAAAAATAAAAAATTAAAAAAATAAAATTATTCTTGAAAGCAATTTTAAAACTTTGACCTACACTTCTAAATCTTTTATACTTGACTTAAGTGCATTTTTAATTTGTTAACAAACTTCTTCGTTGGCATTTTGAGTGTTTTATTTTGGGTGCTAAAAAAAATTAAAAGCAAACAACTAAAAACAAAATTTATTTAAACAAAAATACTTTATTCACACTTTAATTGACTGAATTTGAATACGCCAGTAAACAAACAACAACAAAATATTTAAATTGAATTAATTTTTATTGTTGTTGTTGTCGAGTTTACACAAGAAGTTCAAAAACTTGAAATGCATTTGAATTTTTTGTAAATAAATATTTTCAAATGCAATTAAGTAATTTGTTTTAACATAAACGAACAGAAGATTGTGTGAATGTTTGTAGTGTTGTGAATAATAAAGAGAACTTAATTAATTTTCTTTTCGTTTTTTGCTGTATTACTAAAACAAAAAGAAAATGAAGCAAATGAATTCATTGCTAGTGTAAAAATAAATTAAATATTTAATTGAGAGTAAAAAAGAACAACAATTAATTTACATTGGCTCAAGAGGGCAGCGGCAAGCAAGTATTCTGAAACTAACAACACAGGTTTAGAAATAATTGTATCAAATAAATGAAAATAAATATAAAACTCACTGTGTCTAGGTCAGTTAATTTAAGTTTTTGAGTTAAAAGTCCAACTTTTCTGGAAAACAAGGGTTAATATTCTACTGCTATTAAACTATAGACTTTGTGACATGGAATAAAAAACTTAATTATAAAATCGAAACACAATGCTATTTTCTTTTTGTAGCCTTTGTTTTTTAGTTTGAACGTACGTGATTGAAAATAAGGCTCCTGAAAAATTTTTAATATTTTTTTTTGCCTTTTAGAGGATGTTATTCTGTTTATCTTTTCGTGTGAAATACTCTCAAAAGTGTTTATAAAAAAATTAGTTCGAAATGAGTAAAAACTAATGTTGCCGAAATTGGGAATGTTTTTATTAGTATGTTTATTAACTGCAAAATGTTCCCGGCAACATTGTTGCCAATAGTAGACTCTGCTGCGTACGTAAAGGCAGATAAACGACAAGGATCTTTTAAATCGTATTGTTGGCACCACTATATGGTTGTGGAATAAGAAAAGTTCCTTTACAAATTTTCGTAAATTATAAAAGGGTGCACTCTTGAAATGGTCAAGTGAATATTGTCCATAATTAAAGGGAATTGTTGTCATTCGAAAGATTTTGCTTATTGAAACTGCAAAAAAAAAAATAATGCAAATTTTAATAATGCCAGTGATTAATATGGTTTTCTTAAAGTTTGTTAATACCGCTCAATATTTTGAAATCAGCAGCATTTGAACACAGAAGTGTGACGAATTTTACTGCTGCAATTTTTGTGTTTGTTATCCCCTTCAGAAGTTTCTTAAATAAACTTTTATATATCCTTGATCAAAAGTATATGCATTCCATTTGTTTGAGATCCTTACAGATAAAAAATGATATTTCCGTAGAAGTTCAAATAAATTTTTTAAGGACTCTAGAGTAACTGAATGCGTGATCAGTAGTATACTTGGAATCTCTTTATTATCACGGAAATTGCATTAGCATTGTTTGAAATAATGACCATGAAAAAAAGTTAACTACCATTAAGTGATAATGAGTTTATTTTTATTATAATTGGTTTTAATAATGGTGATGAAATTTAAATAAAATCCTTTACTTACTGACGAAACAAAAATAATTTTTTTTATGAAACGAAAATTTTTGATTGCAAAATCTTAAAAAACTATGCATAAAATAAAAATATACCTCAAAACTCTTGTAGATAGATCTATTCATTATGTTTAAGAGAGACAACTGTAAAAGTTGAAGTCTAAAATCTGAAGTCACCCCAGCTAGCACATCCTATTACTTGCAGGAAAACAAAAATATGTGCTCACAGTGTCACATTTTTCCTGAGAAAGTTAAAACATATATATTCCACAAAATTTTATGATCAAATAAAGATTTGAAATCATTTAATTATTAGTCAAATGGCCATCGAGACGTGCTTTGACCCTCAATAATCAATATCGGTGATTTAAATAATAAATCGGGAGAATAGCATGAAAAAAAGAATTTTTTAGAATTTGGTAATTATTTTGGTTTTTAACTAATGATCAATGAAACCTTTTTATTAAAAAGCATTACCATTATTAAAAATAACGATAAAAAATTAAGCCACTAATTAGCATTATTTATCATTCAATGCTAATAAAATTGTCAATTAATTAGGCCATCTAAATAATTGCTCTAATGTATGATCAGTATAAATGGTCTAGAAACAGCAGTAGTTGCCACTACGATTCTTTAAACATGTATTTATTTTTATTATAGTTTTATGCTTAATAATATCCTTCAAATTAATTTGTTTTCCTTTAAAATATAAATTGTACGAAAAATATATTTTTTTCGACATAGTCGGCCAGACATTACGAAAAAATATATGTAACCTCCATGAACGGAAAACTTATAAAGATTAAAATTTGTTAAAATCTATATTTCATCAAGAAACCGACATTTCTCTAAGAATTAAAAAAATCGTTTTTATCAAGGAGGTACTATCGAAATATCAAAATGTCAAACTTCATATGTAAAAAATCAGTGACAAACTTTTTTATATGAAATTCGACATTTTCTTTAGCGGCGAAAATGTATAAATTCGTCACTGCCACCTGGTACATTATTTCGAAAAAAGAAAAAATTAGAAATTTCAGTTAATGGTTTATTGAAATCAAAGTTTGGCGATAAGTTAATTTTGAGAAATGGATTTGTCAATATACTTTGAAGTTTGAGACACATCTCGATTATTTCCTGTGAGGCCACCTGAAATCACTGGTGAATGCTGATAAGCCAGCAATAATTAACACCTCGGAGTCCAGCACTGTGCGTATATATACGTAATATACGGCTAGCAATGCTCAAAAATAAGTTGGTAAATTTTTTTTTATCAAAACTTAATTTTTGCAATTCAAAGTCTTTAAACAACACCCTTGAAGTATTGTAAAAAAATATTTAAATTACAGTTTTTCTATTCCGACAAAAAATTTAGTAGAATATTTTAAAGACTCCACATGGTTACTTACTCTATAAAGCTATTTGATGTATTTAACTTTGATGTTGTTAGTTACAGTTATCGCCGTTTTCGATAACACCAGAAAGCTTGTTAGTGATAACAATTTTCCATGAATTTAATGTAATATTCATTTTGTAAGTAATTAAGTTTTTAACGATATTATCTTATTTCTTACTAATATGTTATGTTTTTAAATTAAGTTCCCTAAACAAGTTGCAATCATTTTTATTCTTAAATTTTATCGCCAGTAATTTCTTTGTAATTTCAACTCTCTGAAATTGTGTAATTAATAATGAAATTTCATGTTTTGAATTTATTATCACTCAAGTCTTTACTTTTGAACATTTGGTAAATTTCAACGTAATAAGAAAAAAACGAAAAAAAAAATTAATAAATAAATAATAAAGGAAATAGCGTAACAATGTTACAAAAGAAGTCAGTTATTGAAAGACTTTTTTATTTCAAAATTATATTGTTGTTTAAGGTTTTACAACAAGCTGCAATAGTGGTTATGACGTTGATAGAAAAAACCACCATGATTGTGTTGAGCTTTTTCTATTAATTTGAAGCCAAGTAATTTCCTCAACTAGCAACGAGCCAGTCAGTCAGTCAGTCAGTCACTCAGTCAGTCAGTCTGTCTGTCTGTCATTTAACGTTCGTGAAAAGAAAGACAAGTGAAAACAGAAGTTTTTGAAAGGCCTTTGAGTTTACTCTCGCAATTACAATTAGAAAATTTGTTTTAATACAAATATTGTATAATAATAATTGTAATAATAATAATTATGTTAAAAATCATCTTTACATATCTAAATACATATACATACATAAATATGAATAGATTGTAGGTGTGTAATATTATATTGTTTAAACAGAGTCACGTTATTAACAGGAAATTACTTTAATGAATTTCATTGAGTTTTTTTCGATTTTTCTTTTTTTCATACGAGTATTCTTGCTTTTTGCTTTTAAAACTTTAGCAACAACATTTGTACACCCTCAATATTACAAGATATTTAAAAAGTTTTATTTTTATAAGAAAAGGAAAAATGTCTACAAGAGAGTATAAGTAAACAATTGCACTAACATAAGCAAAAACATCCTGTTCAAACCCTTTCTTCGACTCGTTTTCCACCTTTTATTTATGACTCCCTTAGAGAATGTTTGTGGTGGAAGTAAAAATAATAGGAGCATAATATTAAAGAAACTTTTGTTTACGTGCTGCTTTTATTATTTCAACCCAATTATTGGTTTGTTGTCATCATGGCTTTCACCATGATACTTTCCCACCATCGTCATCGATACGGCTGGTGGTTTTATTTTACCCTTTAATGGCTTAAAAGTGTTATGCCAACATTCATTTATTCTCTTTTTATTTAAGCGTGTGAGTAGAGCCTTGTACGTATTCAGGCCAGATTATGTAGCAGTCATTTTTCTTCTTCTTCTTTTGTAATAAATAAAATATTTATGCATTCACTTTGTATACAAAATTTGTAGTATATAAAACCGTCATCATGTAGATATTAGCCTGTAAATATACATGCATGTATGTGTTTGAATAAGCCTTAAGGTAGGCAATAAAAAGTATTCAATATTTAAAAACAACATACACGCAGGCTTTTTTGTTGTACTATAAAGTTGAAAAAGGCTTATTGCGTGAGTTTTTAAGCAGAAGTTATTGCAAAAAAAAAATTAAAAATTGAAGAAGGCTTGAAAGAAACTGTTTAAATAAAACAAGGTCTTGTTTAAAATCAAATAAAATGGTTTTTAATATTTTTAATAACAAAAATCTGCAGCGAAAAAGTACATCGCAAGAATCGAAAGAAAAGAAATGATTAAAAGTACTCAATGTTTTTCAAAAATGTTTACTATCGCTTTAAAGTCGGTAGAAAGGCTTATTTGTATTTTGATTTATTTCAGATTTATTGACAAATTTTATAAAGAGACTTGGTTTTAAGAAAACTTTTACAAATCAAAAATATTTTATGAAGAGTTCCGTTAATCGAAAACAATTAAATTATATCCTGCGCTTTAAATTTTTTGAGGATCACATGTTCATATGACAGTCAGGTTTGCGAAGCCACCAGCTTAAGGTCTTCATGCCAAGCAAGAAGTTTTAACGGATTCGCAAAAATCCTAGAATTATTGTAATATATGAACAATGTAAACGAATAATTGCATAAATAAATAAAAAGAAATAAGCAAATATTAGCATCAAATCTTGTAAACTTTTTTTAATTTGTTTCACATAAATATCTTCGTTGTTTAATATTTATTTACATGTCTTAAAAGAAATACATAATTGATCTTTATTTCCAAATTAAAAATCCGTCTACCGTAATCGTGCTTGATTACTTCATATCGAAATGCTTCATGATATTCACACTTAAAATGGATTAGTGCGAGGAAAACATATCCACACGGCAATTTCGCTACTGCTCATTTAGCTCATTAGTGGATTTTATCCAAATTTTTTATAGAAAATTTAAATTCAATCAGCAAAGCAAAGAAACAACAAAATCAAACGTTTCGATTTTTTTATCTTTCGTACCCTGATCAAAAAACAAAAAATTAATAAAATAGTGTCAAGTCATGTGGATAATGATTAATACATCAAATCTATTGGTAAATTCGCTTTCATTTAGGGTCTTAAAAGAGAAGATATTTCTAAGCCTTCTGCAACATTAGGCTACCGCGTATGCCAACAGCATTTCGTTTACATTTGAGAGCACAACATTTCTATGGAATAAACATTTTTTTCCAATTTGCGTATTAATATTTTTGCTTTCATTGGTTTAAATTTAAAACGTATTTTCATTGCATTACGTTACTTAAGTGTATGGGTAATACACTACACAATGATATTGAATACTGTACTGCCGTAATTATTGTTGTTTTTATCAACTCTACTTAGTAAGTGTCATTTTCATATCCATGCGTTGAAAGTAAACAACAAAACCAATCCCCTAAAGCTTTTTTTTTTTAAATACATAATAATATTTTTTAATAGAAATATTAAATAAGTCGACATTTAATAATTTAAATAATGATTAGTGATATTAGTGATGAAAAAGAGGTTTTTCTAGTCACGACAATATAAAAAAGTTATTGTATTGTCAACACATTCGTTTCATGAAAATGGGTTAAAATTTCCAATCTTTCCATTAAACATAACAAACAATTTTTATTTTATTCTATTTTTTAAAAAGAGAACATTGTTTATTTGTCATTATCATCAGTCTTAAAATCCGAACTTTGCTTTAGGTAAGCAAGAGTAAACAACTACATTGACCGAATGAAAAGCTTAAAAAAAAAACTTAACACGAGCATTTAAGAATCCAACTATAATTTTTTAAAATTAAAAGACAACAAAGAACTAAAAAATTTTATTACTAGGAATATGGCGTGTAAAAAATGTATATTAAAATATAATTGACAAAAGAAACAATTGTGGTAATAAAATATTGCCTTACATAGTAACAAGAAACAAATTGGGAATAATATTCAAGTGAAGTACTTGTTTTTGACTGCTGAGTTTTACAATGTTAACAAAATTCGTGCGATAGTTTAGTTGAAATCTTTTATCATCAACATAAAAAATTAAACAGTTGGGCTTCGATTATGCGTAATGGTCGGGACCAAATGCATTACGGATAATCGCTTTTCACGGTTAAACGCATAACAATTTTGACTATACAGTTTTTTACAAGTAAACATTAGTGTACATACATATTTACATGAAAAAAATAATTCAGGAAGTTTGTGCACTTTTTTTAATTAAATAAGTTTGTCATAGGATGCTGAAAATGTTTCTTCTTATGCATTAAGTCCTTAATTCATGTCTAATTTTAAAATTTTAAGCCACTCGTTGGGGTATTCACACCCAGAATGAATGTTTAGTTTTTAGCATTCTATCATATCTTTAGTCCTGTAATTGGAGTGCCTTTAAAACACTCTTTTCTAAACCATTCGTAAAGTTCCAAATCTACTTTTGGCATAAACGATATAAATGCTCTGTATCCACACTTCATATATTCAATTCAATTTCAATTTATTTATTTATTCAATTAATTATATTTCCTGCACAACAAGACCAGGTGTTATATTTATAGTACAGGAACGCATTACGTAACAATATTTGAATTAACATCATAAACTTAATAAATATGTAAGTATACAATATTATCAAAAATAAAAACAAAAAATAAAACAGCATGAAAATATTATTTTTGTTCAGATTATTTATAAAAATTAAATAAAAAATTTTTGAAACTATTAGCATTGCTATTTACTTGTTGAATTGGTGGAAGATTGTTCCAAAGACGTGCGGCATGCACATAGAACTGCCATTCAGACATTAGGCATCGATGCCGAGGTATTATTATATTTCGGTTTCGACTTGATCGAGAAAAACGTATTTGTTCAAATATATACCTGGGTGTTTGACTATATATTATTTTATGCAGAAAAGTAAGAATGCGAATTTTTACTAGATTATCAAATGAGACTCCGTACAGAGTATTAGAAACAGAGGAGACATGAACAAATCTCCTCAAACCATACACATATCTTATGATGTTATTAAACAATATATTTAGTTTCCGCTTACTAAAACTCATATTATTTTTTGCTCATTAATTATTTCAACCACTCCAGTCTTTTAACCACTAGTAACGATGCCTTACTAAATATATTTTGATCTAGCCACCCACACTTCTCTAATTCAGAAATTAAACCACTAAACCAAATTAATCACTTGTAAATGCTTCTTTTATATTCTATGTATAAAAGTATGCATGTATCTATCTATGTATGTATGTATGTATGTGTGTAAGTATGTATGTATATATGTGTGATGTATGTATGTATGAATTTATTAATGTATGTATGTATCTGTATATGTATGTGTGATGTATGTATGAATATAGCTATGTGTGTTTGTATGTATGTATGTATGTATGTATGTGTTATCTATGTATTTATGTATGGATGAATATACATATGTTGGATGTATGTATGCAAGTGTGATGTATGCATGTATGTGTGATAAATGTATTTAAGTATGTATGAATTTAAAATTAATAAAAAAAATTCTGCCATCACGGATAAAAGAGGTAATTACGGTCAATCGAAGCAAACAATTTAAAAACATTTCTAGCAAAAAACAATAAACTGATCACGGTTAATCGGGGTTACCGATTAATCGAGGCTCGACTGTATTTAGTTGCTTGTTATTCAATTTTGTCAAAGTTGTTCCAAAACATATTTTCTACCAGTTTCTTTTTGTCGAAACTTTTTTATAGTTTTTTTGTAGAAAAATAATAAGATACAGGCGAACACTAGTATTACGAATGATATTTATTTTATTATTCTGATTTTTTTCTTTTTTTAAATTTATAAAACATATAACATAATCAGTACGAGATAAAAAACTTGCCGTTTGCTATGTCGAGTATAACATCCTTTAATCATTTACCATAAATAGTTGCTGTTCGCTATGTCAGATATTAGACTTAAATTAAAATTCGTTTTATCGGGTTTTGACTGTATATGTATTTTTCTTATCAAATTGGTTTCAATTTTAATATCTTATACCGTCAGCATCTTAATATAAAGCAAACAATAATTTCTAGAAGCACAAACTAAACAGCAAATTTTCAAAGTATAAAACAAAAAAAAAATTATTTTTCTGAATTAGTTCGGTGTTTACTTTAATTAATACTCTCAACTTTATAAACAAAATGAAAATAACGTTTGTTATATTTTTCCTCTGTCTGGTGGCTGTAAATACCGAAAATCTTGTTAGCAGAATTTCCGTCCAAAAATTAATGGCGAAGTGAAACAAATGCACAACGAGGCTTCTATTCGTCTTACGCAGGACATTGATCAAACCTTTTTTAAACATGTTCAACAAACTGAATCTGCAGTAACTAGCTTTCAAACATTGCATCAGAGGTTTTTGTCCGCTTTTAAATCCTTTAATAGGTCTATCCGAGAATGTCGTGATGTGGCTAAAGAAAATTCAAAGAAGATTTTGGACGATATTAAAGCCTTCACTCAACAGTTAAAAGCAGATGCTGATAAATTAGTGAGGTTTTATGAATGGTGCCACACGAGTACTGACAAAATATCACAACTAAGCTGCTATAAAATTTTTGAAACTAAAAGCACACAGTTCCAGCAATACTCTCGTAAATTAATTGATAAATTTATACGCAGTAATGATAAACTTGTTCATGATGTTGTACTTCAAGTTGATTCCTGTATTCAAGATTCTGCTAAAGACAACATTTTGGATCATATCCGTAATTACTGCGCTATTAACCCAAGATGAAAACTTATAAATAAATATTTGTTGAAAAAAAAATACTTTCTTCTTACATCAACTTTTTGAAACTGTGAAAAACGTTTTAATATTTCAACAATTTTGTTTTGTTTCCCTGAAAGAGATAGGCGAAATGTTTTTAAGTATTTTCTATATGAGCATCTCAAAAATAATAATGATATATCAAAATAGAAATAATAATAATAATAAAAATAATAATAATATTTAAGTTTATATTTTATTTGACCTTAAAAAATTCAATTTTTGTTCACTTAATCTTTTTTGGGCTCTAGGTCAGTACATTTATTCAAATAAAACTCTTTTTTGTTTTATTAAAATACATTTATATTGTTCAATATTTCGAACAACCTTCGGTGTTCTTCTTCAGGAACTAAAAAATATACAAACAATAAACAAACTTAAAAATACACAAAACAACATTTTTATCTTTTACAAAAAAACAATTTTTATGTATATATTGAAATTTAAAACTTATTATAAAATCACCTTGCTTCGAGTAAAGCTGTGAATCTCCTATAGTGGGAGTATTATGCCTACTAAAGATTTTTTTGTTTATATTTTGTTATAATATGTCTGTACATTTGCGCGCAATTTTCTGTATCTCTTTTATAATTCATACTTCTGTCCTCCGGAGTATTAATAATATGTAACATCTCAATTATGTATCTCTTTTTGTAGTTATTTTCTTGTTGTAGTATTGTTGCATTTTCTATATTGGGAGAGTGGTTACTCATTGCACAGTGGGCTGCTAATGCGGTTTTTTGTTCTGTTATTCCCTTTCTAGTTTTATAATCTGATTTGTGTGCAGCTAATCTCGTCCTTAACTTCGACTTTGTCGTTCCTATATATATTTTATTACAATCATTTGATCCATCACCGTAACATGGTATTTTGTATACTACGTTAGATTTGTCCAGTTTATCAATTTTTGTTTTAGTATTTGAAAACAACATGTTTAGAGTAAAGTCAGTTTTTAATGCAATGTTGACATTGTGTTTGTTGTAAATATCTGATTGAATAATTCTCTCTGTAAAACCTAGGACATGCGTCATAGACTTGTAAACTCTCTCCTGTTTTAATACTGGTGTTCTATTAAGATCATCTTGCGCGTTTTTTATTATTTGCATTGCCATCATAAAGGAGAAACTGTTTTTTTGTAAAATTTTTCTTATTTTTTTGATATTTTCTTTGTGGTATTTTGCGTCACTTAATTGAAATACTCTTTTTGCGAAATTTCGTGCTGTGTTAACTTTCACGTGTTTTGGGTGATTCGAGTAAAAATTAATAATACGTCCTGAAGCAGTAGATTTTTGATACCAATCTGTTGATATTGTATTGTGTTGTCTTATGATCAATAAATCCAAATAAGGTAATTTTTTGTCTTTCTCTAATTCCATCGTAAATTTAATGTGTCTATGAAAACTATTTAAGGCATCAAGAGTTTTATTCACATCTTTTGTTTTTGTTATGCAGAATAAGTCATCTACATACTTGCAAATCACCTTAGGTTTTTGTCCTAATCGTTCTAGTGCATTATCTAGTAATTCCTCCATTACTATGTCTGCAATAACAGGTGAGGCTGGAGAGCCCATCGGCATTCCTCTTAATTGTTCGTATATTTTGTCGTCATATTTGAAATATCGATTTTCTTTTATACAAAAATGTATTATGTCCAAAAAGGTTGTTCGAAATATTGAACAATATAAATGTATTTTAATAAAACAAAAAAGAGTTTTATTTGAATAAATGTACTGACCTAGAGCCCAAAAAAGATTAAGTGAACAAAAATTGAATAATAATAATAATAATAATAATAATATCTTTCTATTTGCTTTGTATGTAATTTGTTATTTTTAATGCATAATTAAAGGCCAGTTATAAAATTAGATAAAGCTCTCAATTGTGTTTGATTCCTTTAAATATAAATATGCCATTATATTCTCATGAAATATATATTATTTAAAACTAAAGTTAAAAAATGTATTACTGAAAGGAAAGCATATCCATATGTACTTTTCGCTGCTGCTCGTTAAGCTCATCAGTGGATTCTATTCAAATTTTGTATAAAAAATTTAAGAGTTTTTTATGTTAAGCCAAATTAATTAAATTAGAAGTATATTCATCCAAAAAAGCATAAAGAAAACAAACGGTAACGTTTCGTTATGTTTATTTTTCGTACCCTGATCAAAAAACGAAAAATTACTATAACGGTATCGAGCAATGTAGATAATGGTTAATACAATGATTAATTGATAAAATCGCTTCCTTTTTACATTTGCCTTTTAGGTTGTTCAAATACAAGATATTTGGGCTACCACATATGAAATAAAATTAAATTTTATTAATCGATAAGATAATCGAAACAACATTTAACCTCATAACATTTTTTACGGAAAAAAATATTTTTTTTATTGTTTTGTTATTACTTGTGCTTTCGTTGCTTTAATTCAAAAAATTTTTCTATGGGACCTCTAGAGTTTTATTGTTTCAAAAATTATGTTTTAAAGAAATGAAGATATTTAAAAAATTTAAAAAGCATTTCAAAGAATGTCATTGATTAGCACAGTGCACATTGTCCGCTTTTACTTGTTATCGTTACAAACATCATGATAATAATAACTATAATAATAATTATGGAAGTTATTAAACAAGACAAAACTAATCAACCAATTAAGAATTTAACTATAATTGTCAAGATCTTAAAGAAAACAAAGAACTATGAAATCTTATTAAGAATACGTCGTGTTAAAAAATTATTTGTAAAATATTTTTGTGAATTATATATTAAAATTAATGTTTTAACACAACATGTTCTTAGTAAGATTTTATAGTTTATTTTTTATAGTTTTTTGAAAGTTTACGGGCGGTTATTGTGGTAATAAAATATATTGCATTTCTTAGGAACAAGAAATAATATTCAAGTTAGGTACATTTTTTTAATGCTGCGTTTCATAGGTTAATTTTTCATTAAAATTATTATTTGCTAAATGAATGCTAAAACGTAGTCCTCATATATAAACTCAAAAATTAAGTAGAACAAAATTCGAGCATTAGTTTAGTTGATATCTTTTATCATACAAAACTTTTATCATACAAAACTTTTATCTAGTTGTTTGTTTTTCGATAATGTCAAAGTTGTGCAAAACTATATTTTCCTACCAGTTTCTTTTTGTAGTAATTTTTATAGTTTTATTGCATAAAAATACTTCGATTAAAAGTTTGTTATCTATGTATGAAGTTTGCTTGCTTATGATAAATACGGTTATAATAAGCAAGGAACAATTTATGTGCAGATACAACCGAAGACCAGTATAAGGAACGACATGTTTTCAGACTTACTTCTTAAGTAGAAAAATTCATTTAATTTTTTTGTTTTTTATTTTTTTTATTTTTTTATTTTTTTTTTTTTTTTTTTTGTTTTAAGGTAGTAAAACATTTTGGCTAAAAGTAAGTTTTTTATAATATTTGCTTATTTATAACAGTACCGATACTTACGCTTAAAATGTACAAAATTACAATTTATAAGTAGATACAGTCTAAGCCTAGGATTACAAAAGATGTATTGTCACCATACATGGGAGTGATTAATTTATGAATTAATTAATTGACGACTTTATTACAACTGACTAATAAATAATGCTAATAATTTTAAAGCGTTATCGCTCAGTTTAAAATAATAAATTATTTAATTTTTTTGAGGTCAAAACTTATATTTTATTAAACCAATTACTGTTTTCGTTAATTGTAATTAGTAAGTAAAAGATTACATTAAAGTTTTATTACTGATAGTAAAAACAATTATAACTAAAATAAAATCATTAGCATTAAGAGGTAGTTAATTTTTTCATTGCCAATGAAATTTTAGTTATAATGAAAAAAATCCTAAGAATGTTTGTCACAATTATTTCTTTTATCGAAAATTTTATTGTATTTGTTTTATTATTTCACTGATTTGTTGTTAAAATTTATAAAACATAAAAAAATTAGTGTGAGATAAAAAATCTTTAATTGCTATTTGTAAAATTTTCCACACGGGACATCGACAGATTTTTGATATTAGACAATTGGAGATTCGTTATGTCGGGTTTAGACTGTATATATATTTTTCTTATCAAAATAGGTTGATTTTATTATCTTATGCCAGCAGCATCTTAATCTTAAGGAAACAATTACCAACTCTGATTAGTTGTCTAATAGAGAAAACAAATTAAACAAACAGCACACTTTTAAAGTATAAAAGAAATGAAATTTATTTTTCTAAATTAGTTCAGTGCTAAACTTTAATTAATACTTTTTGCATTAGAAACAAAATGAAAATTACATTTGTGATATTTTTTTCCTGTGTGGTGGCTTTAAGTTCTGAAAGTGTTATAAGCAGAATCTCCCTCGATAAATTTATGGCCGAAATGAAACAAAACTACAACGAAGTTTCTAATCGTCTTAGGCAGGACATTGACCAAACATTTTCAAAACATGCACA
Source organism: Gymnosoma rotundatum (assembly GCA_916610165.2). Classification (NCBI taxonomy): domain Eukaryota; kingdom Metazoa; phylum Arthropoda; class Insecta; order Diptera; family Tachinidae; genus Gymnosoma; species Gymnosoma rotundatum. The sequence goes on from OU744340.1 coordinate 73,021,357, forward strand.
ACAAACTGAATCTGCAGTTTCGTCCGCTGTTGAATCCTTTAATAGGTCTATCCAAGAATGTCGTGATGTGGCTATCCGAAATTCAAAGCAGATTCTGACTGATATTAAAGGCTTCACTCAACAATTAAAAACAGATGGTGATAAACTTGTGAACTTTTATCAATGGTGCCAGCAAAATACTGACATAATATCGCAACTAAACTGCTATAGTGTTTTTGAAACGAAAGCCACTCAGTTCCAGCAAAATTCCCGTAAATCAGTTGACGAATTTCAGCGCAGTAATGACAAACGAGTTCATGATGTTGTTGTAAAAGCTGATTCCTGTATTCAAGATTCTGTTAAAGACGACATTTTGGTTCATAACCGTAACTGCAGCGCTATCAAGCTAAGATAAAAAATATTTATTAAAAAAACTCTCTTACATTAACTTTTTGAAACTTTGAAAAGTGTCTTAATATTTTAACAATTTTGTTTTGTTCACCTGAAAAAGATAAGCGAAATTCCACAAAAATCTTTTTTATATATTTTTACTAAGCAGTTCCTATATGGCCATCTCAAAAATAATATTACTATATTTAAATATAAATAATTGCATCTCTTTATTTATTTTGTATATAATAAAAAAATTTTAAAGTAAAAAGTAGCATTATATTTTGTGTTTTCGTTTTTTAATTACAAAAGTGTTTCTTTTGCATAATTGAAAGCAAGTAATAAAATGGGTTAAAGATGTTAAGTGTGTTTGATTACTTTAAAGATTAATACTCTATAATATTCTCATGAAATATATATATATATTATATAGAACTAAAACTTAAAAATGTATGAATGAGAGGAAAGCATATTCATATGGCCATTTCGCTACTGCTTATTTAGCTCATAATTTGTACATAAAACTTTCAAGCCGAATTGATTAAATGAGAATTATATTTAATGTTTGTTCTCTATAGTTTGCTATAGTTAGGCTTACAAGGTCAAGCTTTAATAAAAAGACTATTTATTTAACAAACTATTTTCCGACGTTTCGTTGGCGGTTTTTTCCAACGTCATCAGGGAAATTTTTTTATTAAATATATATTCTTTTCTCGTCAAATTTACATTATTTTTATCACAGTTTTGTTTTGTAAAAGTTGGTAAATACTACACAAAACTCAAATTAATCAAAAACAATGTAAAATAAACTTAAAATAATATATCACAGTAAAAAAAATTTTTAGCTTTGTAGTTGTTTTTATACTGAATTAGAATTATATCCATCCAAAAAATCAAAAAGACAACAAACGCTAACTTTTCGTTTTTTTATTATCGTACCCTGATCAAGTCATGAGGATAATGAAATGATACATCAAATCTATTGCTCAAATCGCTTCCTAACTATATTTGCCGTTTAGGGTCTATATAATATTAAATTTAATTTTATTAAATAGGTTTTGGGGGGATTATCTCTTGACGAGATGGCGATACTGGAATGTCTCGCCACTCAGGTATTCCCGGAAACATAGTCGCGTACGAACTCGCCAGACTTGAAACTCGGTTGGGAGACCGGGAGATTGATCCACTGGTGGGAGTCCCGTTAAGCTGATGTAAAGCTTTATTTCAGCGACGGGGCACTGAGTCATTGGTACCCATGCTAGGAGACTGAGTCTTCCGCATCATGACTACTGTAGGAGTTGTCAAGATGAGGAAGAGGGGGAAGCTGTGGAGCATCTGCTCTGCCATTGTCCAGCTTTTTCTGGGAATAGAGCGGCCATTTTCGGCAGTCCGTGACTGCATGGTCTTGCAGACTTATCTGACTGCGATGTTGCTAGGATAAACTTGTTTATCCGGTCCTCGAGGTGGTTTGGATATGGATCTTTGATGTTACCATAGGGACCAGAATCTGATCCCAGCACATCCTATTCCATGTGATACAACGGGACCTTTAGGACCCAAGTGAGTCGGTCTCATAACGCCGACAGCCTGTGCAACCTTACCTAGTGACAAGTCTCAAATTGGGAATAATATACTAGTTAAGAGTAGAAATACAACCTTACGGTTGCGACACCGGATTCCGCATTTAAGAGACAAGACAAATAAAATGAGGTGTGGTTTTAGTAATTTTTCGTTTTTTTAAACATAAGGAAACGTTAGCGTTCGTTGCCTTTATGTCATTTTGGATAAATATTCTTCTGATTAAATTGATTTGGCTTGACATAAAAAAATTTTAAATTTTTTATACAAAATTTGGATATCATACACTGATGAACTAAATAAGCAGTAGCGAAATGGCCATATGAAAATGATTTCCTTACAGTCATACATATTTTAGTTTTAGTTTTAAATAATAGGTATTTCATGAGAATATCATGGAATATTTATCTTTACATTTATCAAGCACAAGTAACACCTTTATCCCATTTTGTTACTGGCCTTCAAAAAAAAAAAAAAAATAACACTTTTGTAAATAACAAGCGAAACATACTTTTTACTTTAAAAATTCTTTATTATATAAAAAACATATGAAGAGATGTTATTATTATTTATATTTAAATATAGTAATATTATTTTTAGAATGCCCAATAAGAACTACGATACTAAGAACTAAAATATATAAAAAAGATTTTTGTAGAATTTCGTCCATTCTTTTTATGTAGAATTAAACATAGTATTTAAAATAATAAGACACTTTTCACGGCTTCAAAATGTTAATGTATGAAGAAAGTTTTTTTTTACAATATAATTATTTATTTTTTTTATCTTGGCTTGATAGCGCAATCATTACGGATACAATCCAAAATGCTGTCTTTAGGGGAATTTTGAATACAGGCTTTAGCTTTTAATACAACATCTTGAACACGTTTATTATAACTGCGCTGAAATTCATCAATTGATTTACGGCCATTTTGCTGGAACAGAGTGGCATTCGTTTCAAAAACACTATAGCAGTTTAGTTGCGATTTCATGTCAGTTTTTTTCTGGCATCGCTGATAAAAATTCGCAAGTTTCCCGCCATCTCTTATTAATTTTTGAGGGAAGTCATTAATATCGGCCAAAATCTTCTTTGCATTATTGTTAGCCACATCACGACATTCTTCGATAGACCTATTGAAGTCCTCAACAGCGGATGAAAACTTCTGATGCAATGTTTGAAAGCTTCTAACTGCATCTTCAATTTGTTGATAATATATTAAAGATATTTGGTCAATGTCCTGCGTAAGACGAATAGAAACTTCGTTGTAGTTTCGTTTCATTTCAGTAATAAAATTTTCGAAAAAGATTTCCGAACTTGCAGCCGCCACACTGAAGAAAAATATAACAAACATAATTTTCATTATGATTTTAATGTTAAAATTATTAATTGAAGATTAGCACTGAACTAATTCAGAAAAATAAATTTCATTTCTTTTATTTTTTAAAAGTGTGATGTTTGTTTGTTCTTCTCTATTAGATAACGAATGATAAAATCAAATCGTTTTGATAAGAAAAATATATATTCAGTTAAAATCCAACATAACGAATCTCCAAGTGTCTAATATAACGAACAGTAAATTTTTTTTACTCGATATAGCAAATGGTATTTTTCTTATCAAAATGGGTTGATTTTATTACCTAATGCCGGCAGCATGCTAATCTTAAGCAAACAATTACTAACTGTCAATCGTTATCTAATAGAGAAGAACACAACACAACAGCACACTTTTAAAGTATAAAAGAAATGAAATTTATTTTTCTAAATTAGTTCAGTGCTTAACTTTAATTAATACTCTTGACATTGTAAACAAAATGAAAGTTACGTTTGTGATATTTTTCCCCTGTGTGGTGGCGTTGAGTTTCGAAGAAGTTATAAGCAGGATCTCCCTCGATAAATTTATGGCCGAAATGAAACAAAACTACAACGAAGTTTCTAATCGTCTTAGGCAGGATATTGACCAAATATTTTTAATACATTATCAACAAACTGAATCTGCAGTAAGAAGCTTTCAAGCAATTCATCAGAACTTTTCGTCCGCTGTTAAATCCTTCAATAAGTCTATGCAAAAATGTCGTGTTGTGGCTAACAAAAATGCAAAGAACATTTTGACTGAGAATGATAACTTTACTCAACAATTAAAAATAAATGGTCACACTTTGATAAGCTTTTATCAATGGTGCCATGCTGTCACTGACTTAATGACGGTAATAAACTGCTATAAGGTTTTTGACACGAAACTCTATCAGTACAATCAAAATTCCCGTAAATCTATTGACAAGCTTCAGCTCAGCAACAATAAAAGTGTTCATGATGTTGGAGTTAAAGCTGATTCATGTATGCAAGATTCTTTTAGAGCCTGCACTTTGGACAATATTCTTAAAACTATTTATGAGTGCAATTCAAATCCAAGATAAATAAATATATAAAATTTTTTGCAAATAGTTTGTTTGTTTTTTATAAAAGCGAGAATTTCTCCAACTTAAAGTGATGCTTCTTTGACATCGATTTTAATGTATTTAAGAAAGTAGTCGTTTGTCATAACTATAAACGTGTATGCTTTCCTAATTTGAGAAACAAAATTTCACTTAACCACTGAAAGTATTGTATTTTCTTACTTCCTTTTTAGCAGTAAGGTGGTATCCTGTTATTGATTTAAGAGAGCATATCCTCTTGACTCACACGCGTCCCATATATATAAACATTATCAAAACATTTTGATAAGAATTTTATAACTTTTTTCAAAATGTTTCTTTTGTACTTAAAATTGAATTTAATGATCCATTTTTACTTACTTTTCAATTATTTCAAATACATGCAAAGATTTCTTAACTAATTGCTGCCAAAGTCTTTTATAAAGATTTTTTATGCAAAAAAAAAAAAAGAAAGTTAAAACTTTAACACGAGTATTTCAAATAAAGATAAATTTTTTGAGATAACCATTGTTTCGATTTAAGAAAATTTTATAAAATAAATGAATAGAAATTATTTTGGCTTAAGTTCATTTATTTTTTTTTAATTTCTAAAAATCTTTTTTTAGAAAGAAAATTTATTTTACAAATGTATGCGGACGTTTTCCAAAGAAAACAAGAAAAAGTAAGAATGTTTAAAAACAAATTTGCATTCGTGTTCAATCGATGATTGAAACAAAGCAAAAAAAAAATGTTCAAGACGAAATACAGAGAGAACAGTAAAGAAATGCGTTGGTTTGTGTGTTAATTTCGTCTAACCAAATTAATGTTCATATGAGTTATGAGTTTTCTCGTATTCTTATTCACAAAGTAAGTTGGTTAAATAGATGATGTTTATAAAATACACAACTAAGGTAGATAGATGAGAAGAATGCTGATGAAGGTCGTAGCGGTCCAGAAAGTGCAGCATTTCATTTTGCTAGCGTCTAATTTTTCTTGTTTTCTTTGGAAAACGTCCGCATACATTTGTAAAACAAATTTTCTTTCTAAAAAAAGATTTTTAGAAATTAAAAAAAAATAAATGAACTTAAGCCAAAATAATTTCTATTCATTTATAATATTCACAGTTCAAATAATAATTCAATAAAAATTAAATTTTATAAAATTTATTACTGTCAAACATGCATTTAAGAGAATGCGATGATAAGAGAAAAGTTAACTTATTTAATACCTTTAAGAGTACTGCGACCATTTTTAAAAATTTTTTCGATTTTGGTTTTTTTTCGGCTAATATTTAAAACAAAAGAACTACTCAATTGATATTGTATTTTTTTATAATTTTTGTAAGAAGTAAATTCTACAATGCTGGGGCACTGATTTTCTAATATATTATGCATGTGTCCGTAAAAGAAAAGCGATTTTTATTTTTGTTCGAAATTATTTTTAAGAAGTCAATGCAAATTTTCTTTAGCTAAAATATTAAATAGAACAAAGCTACTTGTAAAGCATTTTTAGGGTATTGAAGGTCATATGACCCAACCTAAAATTTATTTTAAATTAAAAACTTATAAGGTCGCATAGCTAACGCTATTGTCAAGCAATTTTTGCTACATAATCAGCGCGATTGTTGCTGTTACTTTTCCGAATGCTTGACCCTTTTAGTGCCCCTTTTTTTAAAAAGAGCTAAGTCTGATACTTTTGGATATATTTTCCCCCTCTTTTGTTATATGACTTTTTCTTTTTTTGATTTTCTATTTAGATGGTTGTCTTTTGTGTCTGTTGCAAGAACATTGCAGCGATTGTGAGTTTTGCAACACATTTTTGTTTGCGCACAGTTTGAAGAAAAAAAATGATTCTATATAGAAAAAGTACGTATCATTCAAAAAGCTCTATCTCCTATAAATAAAATTTAATTAAAAATGTTTGGTGTTTATTCTTAAAATTATGAACAAATTAAATACAAATTTTTAAAGTGGTCTTCTCCGATCATATAAGTCTTCTTTTCTCCGCCAAAAATATTTAAAAGAATTATTTAAAAATGTTATAAAAAAAGGAATTTATTTATAAATAACTCAAAACTAGAAAACATAGATTTTCTTAATATTTTGTGGTTTAAGGATATTGTTAAAGGCCAGAAATCACTATCATACTCAGTCGTACAATCTGTCAAAAATTTCACGTGTATGATATTGTCGATTAAAATATTATGTGACATTTTGAAACGATTTTGAAAGTAGGAAAGAATTCTGTCAGATTATCATGTAATTAAATCGTACGATTATGTTTGAGAGTGAAACCTGGCCTTAATACATACACATTGATCATGAAGCTGAAAGTGATATACGTATGTGCTGTAGGGAGTTTCTTTTATTTTTTAAAATTAATATTAAAATTAAAAAATTTTTAGAAAATGCATTCAACACATATTTCGATTTCAGCAAAAAATTAAGAATTTTAAGAATTTATAAAAAAATAGTGTAAAGAAATAGAGAAATAGAAAGTTCTTATCGAACTAATTTGCAATTAGAATTATGACGTTAATTCGATGTGAATAGTATTATTGTGAATTTCGCTTATTTAAGTTATTCACAATAATATCAGCTGATACACATTGTTCGGGTTATAATTTAAATAAAAAAAAATTAAAATAATATTGAAATTTATTTTTTTTTTTTTTGGAATGTGTTAAAAAAATAATAAAAAAAATATTTGTATTAAAGTTATATAAATACGATGGAGATGTGGTTTGACGATTCTTTAGATAAGGTTGAATGGTGGTGTAGACATGTAACTTGTTCGGACCTTCTCTTGTTGCCTGATTTTTGATTTCATGGCTGCCCAAACCTGTTTAAGGAAATAGTTCGCATTTATTTATACAAAAACGCAAAGAAAAAATATGGTTGAAGTAACCATAATCTAAGAGCAACATATTATGGTTGCATTATATGGTTGCAAACAAATCATATTATTGTTAAGTTTGCAACCATATTGTTGTCTAGCAAAATAATAACATTCTAAAGTATAAACATAATTATGTTCAAATATAAACATTAAATGGTTAAAATTTTCCATTCATTCATTTACGATTTGTCATAAAAATTATTTAGAAACATAAACTCACAAAAAGTCAATTATTTGCTTATAATAACGCTTAGATCATAAGCTACAAGAAACAGTTATATAAAAATATATTTTATAAGCCCAAATAAATGATTTCACAATTATGCTTCAAACACAAAAATAAAAATGTATACGAGTATGCTTACAATAGATACATACAAATATATTTATTTCAATTTTTTTTTTAATGTTTTGGTTCCCTTTTTATTTCTTTTTTATTTTGCATTTTTTTAATTATTTATTTTGTACATAAATGTTTATTTTTTTCACTTTCTCTATGAATAAAAAAAATTCTAATTTTAGCTACCAGAAAAATTACTGAACTGTCAGAACTTGAACAAAATATTTACTAGCGCAAATATTATTCTAAACCATACTTTGATTAATAGTAATATATTTTGGTTAAATATTTTGTAATATTTTTAAAAAGTTATAAAACTTTGGTTGTGGTTGAAATTTTTTTAAGTTAAAACCAACCATGTTGCATTTTTTGTGCACAGTAACCATATTATCGTTGAAATTTAACAAACAATGTTTATTGTGACTAAAGTTTTAGTGAAAATAACTATAATTGGTTCTCCGCAACTATACATTGCTACAAAGAACATAATATGATTATTGTCCCCATATCACAACCATGTTTTTTTTGTTTTTGCGTGAATATCATACAATAGTTCTTCAAACCTTAATCTATTTTGTTGTTATTCTTACAGGTGGTCCTAAGCAATTATTTCCACTACAATTTCTTCTTATTTTTTGCCGCTTGAATTTTTTAAAAAATACCTTCAGCCAATTAAGGATTCTCCTCCATTAGTGACACAAGTTTTTCCAACTGCTGTTTCGTACTTATAATCTTACTCCTTAATAAAATAACAAGAAAAAAAAATTGCCCACATCTAATAATTTGTGAAAAAAATAACTTAAGAGCTTACATTTTTCCACAATTCAATTCGGCAGCGAAAGCAAATTTGTCTTCGATAAAAAATGTAGATACACAAAGATATTTTCGACAATGTTACTATTAAAATAAGAATTGGTTCTTCAATGCTCGATCTTCGATAGTCAGTTAAAAACGAATAACGAGCCTAGACCTGACATTAAGGTTGAAAGGCTGGTTCCAGTATTCATTAAGTCTAATTAAGATATTCCTTATTTTTGTCTAGTTTTAGATGTAAGGTATGTAATAACTGATTCAGAGGCGTTTATTACAGAACTAAATCTATTAGAAAGTGAAACGAATGTTAAAAATTTTGAGCACATATTCAAACTTTCTGATGCTAAACAACTTTAGCATGAAGAAGGAAGTTTAAGAAATAGGCTTGACGAGAATTTTTTTTCGAACTTATATAACTTTTGCAAATACATTATGCAATAGGTTAATAATAAATACTGTGAGTCTATCCTTTTGGCTTTATATTTATTGTATGTTTATTTGGAAGATTGGATAATTTATTTTTTACCTCTATTATATAATCTGTATGTGTTTGTTTTTTATAATATATTTTAATAACATAAGCATATATGTTTTTGTTATAAACATCGTAAATAAATGAAACGTTAAAGCATTGAAATAATTTGAAATTAATACGGCGCCCCTTTTTTGGTGTCACTTAACAAAAAAATTCCATCGGCCACACTGTCCATAATTTCTATACAATATAACACAAACTCATGCAGCTTCTCACACATTATTCCACACTCTTGCCCTAACAACAACAACCACAGAAGATACAACAAACTTTTAAGCGTGTGGCCCCAAAATGATAGTATTTGGCACAAAATCTAAAAAAAATTAACCCTCAAGTATATGCAAGAGTAAAAACATATGAAAATAATGGTAAAAAATATAAAAAATTTTTTTTTCTAAAAAACAGTAGAACAAGAAAACTTTCAAGTGTACTAAAGAAACTGTAACTAAAGTAATAAAATACTTTTGCAAAAATAATAAATTCAGCTAGAAAAAACTTCAAGTAATAAAAAAACTGAAAACTCAGCACAAAAGGAAACAAGAAGAGCGTTAGTTAAACCAAAAAAATAACAACATAGCAGAAGAAAGAAATATGTAGTTAAAAACAAAAAAAAAAAACAATATTAAATCCACATGCAAATTATGATGACATATGATGCCAACCCTAAGAAAAATTATGAAAATAAAAACACTTAAATACACTCAAGCGAACAAGCAAATTGTCCTGATGTGTGCGCTTGAAAAAAAAAACAAATAAATAATAAAAATAAAATAAAAAACAATATAAAAAAATAAACAAATGAAAAAATAATAATAATAAAGGCAAATGAAAATACAAAAAAAAGTATACAACAACCAAGCTGTAATGTATGCAGTGTTTTGTTTATTTTTCTCAAGCCCTTAAAGTATGCATTGTTTTCTTATTTCACTTGTTTCTAAATAAATGAGCATATTAATGCGATCATTTACATTTTTTCAAACTTGCCCTTCTAGTACCTTAAACTAACACATGAGCACTAAAACTGATTGCACAAATGTTTAATTTTTCTATTTCAGCTTGTGCGAAAAAAATTTAAAAACTTCATACGAGAGATGAAATCCGAAGTATACACACTGTGAAAAGGGTTATAGCCCTTTTATTTTACTTAACTTTAAAGTTTTACTTATAACACAAAACTATAACCTAAGCATTTGCTCTATTTTTGAAATAATCAACTAAATTAAACATTTTTTTGTAATAATTTTGTCACGCAATTAAGATTTGAAACGCTTTACAAATCTGTAATAAACAACCTTAAAGACTATATTGCTGATGCCCGTCAAATACGTTTAATTGTGTTTTATATAAACAGAACTATACAAGTTATTATTTTCTATCACTAAAAACCGTAGTGTGTGTGTAAAGTAGTATAAAAGGAAAGTAAGATAACACATGCTGAGCAGCCGCCGTTACTGTACTGGTGGCAGTTTCTTCTTAAGCAGAAGGTCTTGAGTTCAAATCCCAGAAGATAATTATAGTTGAGCTATTCAAAAAGGCAAACAAGTGATTGACAGCAGTTCAAACCTGCAGCGGTGTCTGGATTTAAAGACAATAAGTTGCCGGACAATAAGTTAGTAAAAGCGCCTATTGGCAGTCGCAACAAAACGTCTGTATATTAGAGAAGCACATGAGATGGTGAAGGACCCTGAAAGGCAGAACAATAAAATCGTTGTGCAAACCCTAACGAAGCCTTAAAAAGAAGACTTAAAACATAACAGTGTGACTGTAATTGAGTTAGCTGAAAGGGTTGGTTTGACAAAGAGAAGTTTGAATCTCAAAGAGGGCTAACAGAATTATGGTCCTGATTGCTTGGCTGCTTAAAGAGGCACGATTGTTTCAAACGCTATAAAAAGTATCGAGTCTCTCCGGATTCGCAGTACAGAGTGCCTTGGTTGCGGTGTAAGTGTTTTAAAGCGCGTTCTAAGTAAAAAAGAGAATAATAAATTTAAAAATAAATAAATTAACGTAAAACATCAACGAGCATTATTGTACGATAGCTTCCTAATTAAAACAAGCACTTTATTTTTTGCCAGTGAATAGAATAACTGACAATATTATGACAGACTGCAAGAAATTTAATGCCTCAAACATGCCTCTAGGACTAACTTTCCAATATCTCATGGCTTGCAGTTCGTCAAAGAGGCAGAGGATTACGAAAAACTTATAACCACAAGTGAATTGAAGTTTTTGCTTCTCCTTTAGGAAAATAAAATCCTTTAAAAAAATTGGAATTCTCAAAATCTTAATTTATAATATTAATGTTATAATGAACTCTCTATGGCAGATCAGTTTATAGCGGAAATAGTCTCTTATAAAAATTTAAAAAATTTTCCTGTCCTTAGAATTCTTCCAAAGCTTTTACCACAATCCCTGGCATACAATTATAAATGATTTTTTAATAGCAGCAACACCAACAAAACAAGAACCCAAAGAAATAGAAAAATGTCCTCCATTTGAGATGTGTAGGGAATATTTGAAAAATAATTTTTTTAAAGGGGAAAAAATCAACGGGAGTGCATCATCTCTAGTGTACGTTCATATTTGCCCATGAGGGTGTTTGTAGTACAAATATTATTGTAGTATTTGTTTCTAAAATAGAAAACGTAAATAAAAATTAAATGAAAAATAAACAAATATGAGCAGAGAAAAAATTGCAACAAAAAAAAAGAAAGTAAAATTATTTTCTACATTCTATTCTTTCACTTTTCATTCCCACTATTAAGTTGCTGTTTGAGAGGGCGAATGAAATAAAGCCTTTTTTGCATTTATTATTTTTTTTTTCTTTTTATTTTTAAAGCAGTTGTAAAGAGCATGTAGGGGTACAACTATGTGATATTTCTACACAAACACTAACAGGCAACACCATAAAGGATAATACTGTGTATGAGGAATAAATACAAAAGATTATTTGTTTGTGTTTGTGTAATGAAAAGTTCAACGACATTTTAAGTAGAGTGACGAAGAATGGCATAAATTTGTTGTAGCTTTTGATGGTGTTTGCTAACGCTATTCTAGCTGCAATTGATGTTGTTGCTGTTGCTGTTACGATTTTTAAGCATAACAAAGATAAAAATGATTGTATAATCAGGGGAAAGAACATTGTGCTAAAGGACCTTTTTAAATTTATTTTTTCTTTTCTTCTTTTGCTTTCAATTCTCCTACAATAAGTCAGGACTTAAAAATATTAAGTGGAAACTTAATGCAGCTTTTTTTTTTTTGCCTCTTGTCTTGCTGTAATTATATGAAATAATTATTTGTAGTTGTAGTAGTGTAGTACAAGTACTGCAAGAATGAAAATGAAATTTAAGATTTTTAACCTTAATGACTGTTAGGGAATGTGATACATTTATAGTTGAGTTACTTTTCGTTTAATATTATTATAAAGAAGTTGTAGCGTTAGTGCCTGTGCGAAAAGTAGAGTAAAACTGGTTACAATTGTAAGGATTTGTACTCACTAACAAAGTTAATAAACTTTTTTTGTTTGTGTTTAAGGGCTACAAAAGTCACCCTTTTAAGGTTTTTTTTTTCTTTGTGCTTAGGATGTTGTCTTAACACATGCATTTATTTTACATTTAGGGTTACTAGTAATAGTAATACGTAAATGCTGTTGCATAAACTAAAGTCAGTCTTTAGGCGTGTAGGAAGAATTTATTTTAAGACCTTTATTTTTTAAATTCCTTCGAAAGGTTAGAGAACTTTTTAAGGCTTTTGATCGCAGAAAAATACGTTTTATCTTAAGAGACTCCGACCTAATTTTAGTAAGTTTATTAGATATTATATTTTTTTTAAGTTAAATTAAGAATAAAATATTTTATTAAAAAAGTGCAATAAATAAATAAATTCTATTAAGATTTTTTTTGTGTTTTTCAAAATATTTTATAGACACATTGCCATAGATAGCTTATTCTAAAAAGGGGCAGTGACTCCTCGAGATTTTCTGTACATTTAATACATTATAAAGAGACACTCGTTCTGCTAGTCTTGAAACAAGAGTGAACAAAATTTTTCTAAAATTACTTGATCGACTTAAAAGCGAAGGCTTTGGCAACTAGGAACGAATAATTGTCGTTAGAAGTATTCACGGCCTTTTTTCCAGTATATATGTTAATGTTATTTATGTTTAAAATGACTGAAGCAAAAACTCTTTATATAGTTTTACAACACCAAAAATTCTGCTTCGATTTTTTTGCTGTTCATGCACTTAAAAAACAAATATAAAAGAAAGTACTACAATAAGTTGCCGGATCTTTCCATATTAAAATAAATTAGACGTTTTTACTCGTTTAAAAATATAAGTAGCAGTTGCAGGTAGCTTGAAAATATTAAGCAAATTGTCGTATGTGCAGAATTTAAATGTAACAGACTTATAAGCAAAATAATACCCACCTAAATAAGTAAATTAACATTAAAGAAAATAATAATTGGCGTGTTTTATTTTTCACTTAAAAGAAGAAAAGTAGTAAATAAAACGTAGAAAATGAACGTTGTTCGAGCTCAAGATGATAAATTAAATTCAAGAATATGGAGCAGGACGTCCACGGGCTTATATACCTATCTCTTTAAGAAAGGTCATATTAGATTACATAATTTTTACGTTTAGTGAGCCTTTTAAAAAAAAATGGTATTTGTTGTGTTGAATTTAATTTTAATCTTAGCTTATGGATGGATGCCTTGTGTATTACAACACTCAGCAGAAATCTGCATTATGAATTACTTTTAGCCTAACATGCATTTAAACTATCAAAAATTAAATGAAAATAAAAAACACGGGAATATTAAAGTAAAAAAATTAAACTTTAAGTTTATAGTGCTACTTTCCCGGTATTAATTATTGAAGGTAAAAGCTTGAACTTTGGTATTGGTCTTTACTTTATTGTTAAGACAAAAATCTTCAGTTCATTTAAGGTATTTGTGAGAAGTTTCCTGATGAGCTAAGTGAGCGATAGCGAAATGGCCATCGAGTCATGCTTTCACCTTCAATAATCAATACGGGGAATGTAGCACGATAAATTTAAAGTTTAATTTATTAAATCAGAACATTTTTTTTTCGAGTTAAATTATGGTCAGATTAGTCAAATGTTTGGCCAAAAGGACAAACACTCAATTATGGAAAAAATGTTTGTCTTTCAATAAACATCTAACATACATACATACATATAGCATTTATTTTATTTTAAATCGCCATTCGTAACGATAAGGTGGCAGGATAGATTTTATATACATTTGTAAGAATGGTGGTTATACTGTTTTGGTGCAATAATTGACTAATCTGACTGCACCCTAAATAAAGAACTCTACTCAGCTTAAGCGATAACTTAAACGTTTTTTGCAGTTTGTTTTGTAACATAAGGTATCCCCTTATGTGAGTTAGTTTTGCATAATAAGATGCCATGACCAACGAACAAAATTCAAGTAAATGTAAATATTAGTTGAATAACAAGCAGAATGCTGTGAAATATATAATTTATAAATTCTGCTTCAACAAGCAGGTTCTTGTTAAAACTTAATGTTAAATTATTAAATTTCATACAGCAAATATTTTTAAAGAAATTATTCTAAGCTGCAAAAAAAGATAGAAAAAATTATTTGGAATAATCTAACACCCAAAAAATTTTGATACTTCAATTTGTTTACCGTTTATTGTAAACATGAATAATTTCCCACAAAAGCAAAATCTCATTAAAAATGAAATTATGCGTCAACATCTACTTTAAGATTTAAATTACATTTTTCACAAAATAAATTAACAATTGCAATGCTCCTGAAAATACATTTGAACCTTAAATCAAAAATACATTATTAACAGCTCTTTGCAAAACATATTTTCACAAAGAAATTTATTCGTACAACAAAGAGCTTTGAAATTTAATACCCCAGCAAAAAAAAAAAAAAGATAAAAATATCTTTGTTGAAATTGAATAAAAAAAAAAATACATTCCCGGAAGTGGCAAAATAAATCTGCTTTTCTTATTCAAAATTTGTAGTTAATCTAGGAAAATTTTATTTTCTTCTTCTATAAGAAAAAACCTGCTGCCTGCCTCTTTTAAAAAATGTATTTCTTAAGAAAAGAAAACACTAAAACTGACATCTTAAAGGGATGTATGCTGTAAGGCAGAAAATAAAAAGAGTTTGCCCAAAACCCGTCACTGCATATTTATTTTAGGAAATAAATAAAACTACTAACATGCCATGAAGACATAACCCAACAATAATAATAAAAAAAGAGGGAAGCAATAGAACATTAGCAAGTATATAAATGTTAAAGACGAAAGAGAAGCGAAAAAAATCCAGGCAATGACAATAGTTTTAGCATGTGTGGATTGTTAAGTGTGTCAAAGTACATAACGGGAACACTTTATTATTCATGACAATTGTAGTATTAAACTCAACATTTACACATTGATATATTCCAGAACTCAATTTATCCATGTGTGTTAACAAAAAGTCTTTTAAAATGAAGATATCAACCCTGCTTAAAAATACTACACAATATAATTTATAAATGAGCTGGTTATGTTGTGATGAAATTTAACATACATTCTCTCTCACTTGTACACATTTATATTTTCTACCTAAGATTTCCCAAATATAAATATTTGAAACATCAAAGAGTTGTCGAAGTAATTTAAGCCAAGTCAATTACCAGGTGGCAGCGTAGGCGAATTCACTAATTTTCGCCGTAAACATTACTGTCAAACTCCGTACACAAAAAATCTGTATAATTTTTTATATATGAAGTTTGACAGTACTTTTTACCAGCAAAAAATAATGAATTCGCTTACATTGGCACCTGGTAATTGTGAACTGTTATGCAGATTATTTATATATGAAGTTTGACAGTTAGACTACTGGCGAAAATAAATTAACTTGCCATGGCTACCACCTTATAATTAATTCGCCTTTATTATAATGTTTTTTTTTTACAAGAACTTTGTTTTTCAATTTTGGTATGATAGTTTTAATATTTAGTTTTTTCGACGTATTCGTAGTAGATATAATGGCAATTGTTACAATAAATTTAATTTCGCTCGAAAATCGCACTAAAAATATTTATATTCACTATGAAAATGATTGTTCTGTTAAAGTTATATTTCGCAAAATTCGTGATATTTTCGGAACCCATAATCATCTGCTTTTAGGAATTTGGTTGTCAAATTTGAGTCGACAGGAGAGTTTGACTAGGACTTTCAACTAAAAACATCATAGCCGTGAGTCACACTGTTGAAGCCAAATCTGTCAATTCCTCGTAGTTCTCAACAATACACGGTGGGGTAGATTCAAAATATTTTGGAAATAACTTAGCCAATTGTAATCGCCTACGGCGATTTCACATTAGTATAACAGAGGAGTATTTGAACGTAAGTTTAAAAGCTGGGTACCATCGACTTACCAGGGATGGCGCTATGTGGTTTAAAATTTAGGCTCCTCGCATCTGCAAATTTATCTAATGCTTGGCATTTCTTCAATTTTTAAAGGCCTAGTCAATACCTACAAAATGGTGCCTTAATCTGCACGTTTATCTTTTAAAATTAATTGCAATAAAGGATTGGATTTGGCCTTGAAGCCATGCAAGGTTCAACTGATGCAGGAATTAAACTGAACGGCCATTCACAAATTTTCCGATTTCACAAAAATCAGCTGTTGAGTGGCCAGCCAAATCGTGTGATTAAAGTGATTAAAAACATAATTTTACTTTAACTGTGCTTGATTTCTTCAGATATAAATAGTTCATTACATCAATAAAGCATAAAGACAATAAAAAACTCCAAAATTTTTCTACATACACACACAGTAACCATTGAGAAACTATTTTAATTTTTTCTTCCATTAGTATGCAAATGTAACATATACTACGTTTGTACGCAAATACAAATTATTTCTAATTATTTAACTCACTCTTTATACTGCAAGTAACAGACAGTTCACAGTTGCTGGTACCAGATAGCAAAATTTGGTACAACTGATAACTTTGGCATAAAAAGCATCTGAGCATTTTATACTTATGCCCTTGCAATTTTGTTTTTAAATTTTTCTTAAATATTTTCATAGTGTCGTTAATCAGGAATTATTTTCGTGAGCAAGCCATTGACAAATTAAAAATTAAATCACTTTTATGCGGCAAAATTTTCTATTTTCAATATTTTTGTTTGCGAATAAGTCATACGTGTAAGCGTATTTGTAGTTCATTACTATTATACCTATTTCTAGTAAGCAGTTTTGTCATCATTATTAATAATTTTAAGGTTCTGCACAAGAATTTGATACAACAAATGTTTAAGGCTAATTCGTGAAATTATCCCGTGGGTATCTTAAAGTCGCGCATTTGAAGTGACAGCAAATTCAGGGACTTGCCTCCAAATAAAAAAAACCAATGCTAAGCTATCCACCCCTCATGCCACTTTTATTAGCTTGGACATTTTCCACATAGTCAGGCTTTCCAGGAATAATTTTAGAATATTTAACGCTATTCCTCATATCATCTTTTGCTATTCTTGTAAAACTTTTGTCAAAACAAATTAGGATGGCAAATTTTTTTAACCGAAAATTCAAGTGTCCCCACTTAAATGTTTTGAAACACCATTAAACAAAAATCTTGGAGTTAGGACATCTTATTTGCTATACTGCAGCAGCGACACATTTTTGGCGAGACCTATCACACAGTAACTCCACAGGCCTTTAAAGAATTCTAGCATATCGATTTGTGCAGAAAATAAGCTTCAGTAATAAAAACAACTGCAGAACTGACTGCGATTTACTTAATATTCCGCTAAATTTAAGTTTTAGTTTGAATATAAGAAGAAAGGATCAATTGAATTGTTTTAAAAATGTAAAGCAAAGTATAGTCTTCAAAACTTAAGGGTGCCTCTCATACAAATATATTGTTTCATACCTGTGCGTTACTGCAGATGTCAAAATGAGTTTTAAAAAATGAAGGGCGCTAATCCATTCACTGTAAAATATGCAAGTGCTTCTATATGTTCTTTGCTCTTTTGCCTGATGATAATCTTTATTAAAATAAAATAACGTTTATTATCATTCAATTTATCTCTTCGAGATATGGGATTTGGTGAATTTAGAATTTTTCGTAAAAGAAATATGAAAAAGCCAGCTTTTAGAACATTTATATTTTAGAATAATTATATATGTACATATATATTTGCATAAAGGCTTTTTTTTTTTGGTTATTAAAAATGTAATTTATTTGACTTTTTGTATACTTTTTTGCACTGACATTTTGAAAAAAAAATTCATAATTTGTCAAGTGTCATTAAATCTATAAAAATTTGTTTTTATGGTCGATTAGCAATTAGAGCCTAGTTAAAACTGTTTTTATAACAAATCATTTACAAATCGTTGAATCTTAGCAATATATTTTGAGTGCTAAATATACTAAATATTTCAAACAATGTGATCAATAGATTGCTTTTAGCAATAATCATATATATTAAATGACATACAGTAGCTCCAAGCGAAACTCGTACACTTTAGACTAATTTTTAAACTATCTTTTAACATTAAGTAAGAAGCTCTTAACAAATAAAACTGTATTTATTTTATTAGTTCATTTTATAACAAATTTAACAAAACATAAAAACTTTAAATTATTATTCAATAAAAAAATTTTTTTAATAAAAACATAAAATAATAGTAATCTCTGTGACAAAGCCAAACTCGTACACCACACTTAAATCAAATATTATTTTGTTGGTTTTAAATATTATTATTTGGTGTGGATGCCTTAATTTTTTTCACCATTTTTAATCTATTTCGCATATTGCGCACAAGGTTTTCGCAAAACTTGGTTCAATTTTGCCCCATTCGTCCTGAAGAACTCTTTTCAAGCCATCCTTAGAACTTATTGTATGACTACGAATTTTACGATCGAGATAGCTCCACAAATTTTCGACTGGGTTTATGTCTGGACTCTGGGCTAGTGTATCCATAACATGTGGAAATTATAAAGTAGCCATGATCGCACATTATAAGCCTTATGCTTAGGGTCGTTGTCTTGGAAAAAATAAAAGTTTTTACCAAGACAAAGTTTCTGCTTACAAACTGGCAAACTTTCTTTTAAAATGTTCAGATACATATGATGATCCATGGTACCATCTATAAAGTGTAAAACTCCGGGCCCAGATGCAGAAAATAATCCCCAAACCATTACTGACCCACCAAGTGCTTAACTGTTGGTTTCATGTTTTTGGCAAGCAACACCTCATTGGATTTTCTCCACACATAAGGTCTTCCATCTGAACCAAACAACTTGGATTTACTTTCATCTGTGAATAATACTTGCTTCCAAAATGAAAAATCCTTTGTTTCATGTTCCTTGGCGAATCGTAACCTTATCTTTTGATTTCTCTTATTAATCAGAGGTTTAACTCTTGTCCTTCTACCATTGAAATCAGCCCTTTTTGCTATGTTTCTTATGGTCTGTGGGCAACATTTTTTCCCAAGTCTTTTTCAACAATTTCTACGAGTTTCGGGGCACTTAAAAACGGGTTCTTTTTTATTTGACGTAAAATATAATGCTCGTCTCCAGCAGAGAAAATTTTGTTATTTGCACTTTTCTTCTTGTTCGCATTTCTCTCTTCCATTTTATACCTTTTTATAATATATTGCACTGTTGAACGGCTTCTATCAATTGCCTCAGATATTTCTCGCAGCGCTTTATTATTAATATGATGTTGAATTATTAATTTTTTTACTTCAACAGAAGTTTGTCCTCTCTGTCTACCCATTTTGTTCACTTTTGTAACTCTTTCAAACAAAAACTCAAATAAATGACAATAAAAAAGGTGATAATGGAGAAATATCCCGAAGTTAGATGCAAATTAAAAGAATGTTGCCAAATTAAATAAGACTGTACTAGTTTCGCTTTGGCGTCGAAAGTTGCCACTTTTAAAATATTTATCTGTATTTTAATAAATAAATTTATATTTAAAATTTCCTTTCTGATATTTAATTAAGTACATAGTTTTGCACTAAAATTAAGTAAATTTATTTTATTAGCCTATTTAGTTTTAGACATATAACATAAATTTGTTTTCATAGGTGTACGAGTTTCGCTTGGAGCTACTGTAAATACATTGAAATTTATTTTGGCATAAGTAAATTACATTTTTTTTTAATTTTGAAAAACCTTTTTTTAGAAAAATAAAATGAATAAGTTTTCCAAAGAAATCAGGATCAGGATTTTCTGGATCGCTACATCCTTCATCAGCATTCTTCGCATCTATCCAGCACAGGTTGTGTACATTGTAAACATCATCTATTTAACCTACTAACTTTGTAAATAAGAATACAAAGAGTATTCATATTACCATTTAGACGAAACCAAAATCAATTTAAATTCATTTATAATATTCATAGTTCAACTCCAAATTTCATAAAAAATTTATTAAATGACTATACAATTCCCACACAGTTAAAGTTTTTAGCAACATTAAACCAAACAGCAAAATTTTAAATTTAATAAATTAAAAACTCTAAAAAATGAATACTTTGACATGAAAGCTTACTCATCTAGCAATAAAGTTTAATATCCATTAAGGCGGCTTTTTTTAAATATGTACCTGCAAATAAACAAAAGAAAAAAGTCAACAAAAATATATTAGTAATAAAATTTATTAACAAGAAAGAATTTACATTTATGATTAAAATTCCACTTCAAATATATTTTATCAGCAACATTAAATACATCATCATGTATGAATTTTTATTGAGGTTATAAAAGCTTAATGTTTGTTTTTGTTCAATAAAAAGCTAATTTGCATAAAATTTATTTCTTTTAATCAATTAAGCGGGCCAACACATAAAAAGCATTAAAAGGTAATTTGTATGATTTTGGAGACTAATTTTTAAATCATAAATAGAAATAATCAATTTGAAAATGACCATTATTAAAAAAATCTCATGCTGAGTTTTAAAAAGACAATAAATTAAAGTGCAAAATCAAATTATAAAATAAATTTAAAATATAAATATATGAATGGGTTTTCAACAACAAAAAAAAAAACAATAATAATAATAATAACTTTAAAATAAATTATAACTATGAACAATAAAAAAGTGCCTTAAAAAATATTTATGGATAATAAAGAACTTTAATTAGTTTTCTTATAATTATTACCCGTTTGCCTTTTTGAGGTGAGAAAAAAAATTGGTAGTTTCTTTGAAACATAAAAAAATAATTATCAGTTAAGACCGCAGTCTCATGGGCTAAAAAAAATAAAGCTACAAAATTTCAGCAGTTTGGTTTTAAATTGCCAAATTATATTTTAAAAATTATTTATTTATTTACA
This sequence comes from Gymnosoma rotundatum, assembly GCA_916610165.2. NCBI lineage: Eukaryota > Metazoa > Arthropoda > Insecta > Diptera > Tachinidae > Gymnosoma > Gymnosoma rotundatum. Next base: position 73,042,646 of record OU744340.1, read on the forward strand.
ACTTTAAAAAAAAAAAAAAATTAAGTATATAAACTGCTTGAAAAAAATATTCCTGGAAAAACGCAACCACACGTTGAAAAATCTAACGTTTTAGAATTTTTTTTCTAAAAAGTACATGTTATTTTATTATATTTAGTTTCTTAAATTTTCTAAAAAAAATCTCTAAAAACAACCTTTTAAGCCGATAAAAAACTTTTTAGAAAAGTACCTTTTTACTAAAAAAAAAAGGAGGAGTAGATTTTTGGGAAACAGAATTATTACGTAAAGTAAACGACTTTAAAGTATGTGCTTAACAAACAAATATATTTTTAACCTTCTAAGAAATCCGTTTTTTATTGAACTTGTTAAGAGCTATCAGAATTAAAATATTGGCTCTTAAAAATACTGTTTTTAATCATACTTTTAAGATTTAGCGTCTTCAAAAACAAATTAAATATCTTTTAATAACCCACATCGTTAACTAAAGTGTTTTTACTAGTAAGCATTAAAATCAAAAAGCCCTTAAAAATGTACATTTTAAAAAGTACTATAAAAAGGTAACTAACAATTTTTTAAATATAACTATCGAAAAATGCCTTAAAATAAATGCAAAATTAAACAAAGAACTACAATTTAAAAAAAGTACTTCGGGAAAGTACACATAAAAAGCCTCTTGAAAAAACCTACTTAAAAACCGATGCTGAAAAACACAAATACAGAAATAAATAATTAGAAACGCATTAAAAAAATAATACTAAAATATATAATAAAGTGATTAAAAAGTACTATAGAAGAAAATTTCTACCACAGATTGTTTTTAAAAAGTAACTCAAAAAGATACTTTTCTAACAGTTCAATTGCATCGGTTTAAAAGAGAATTCAAAAAACATAACTTTCAAAAAGTACTTTTTAGAAACAAAAGCTATCGAAAGCATTCTTTTTTAACCGACTTAAAAAAAACAACATTCAGTCGAATTGATAATCTCCTTTTTTTTTAAGTCGGCGCCTCCATAACTCCGTCATTTCTAAACTGATTTTGAAAATTTTTTCTTTATTAATAATTTCAAAAAATTATAAGGGTGGCACCGCTTTGAAATTTAAAAAAAAAATCCCAATAAAAAAAGTAATACAAAAATAAATGTAAAAATTAAAGGGTATCCCCATAGGTGACATTAATTGGTTTCTATGGACCTTTCTCTTGAACCGTATAGACAACTGCTTGCAAATTGATCAGAATGCCGATTACTATCACCGTTGTAGTAATAAGTATTAATATTCAAAATTATAAATTAAAGGGTGTCCTTAAAGTTGATGTAATTTTATGTATGTGGAAAAACTTTTGATCCGTTTTAGATAGGGACCCATATTTCTAAGTTCGCTATAAAAGCAAGTTTATAATTTAAATTTAGAAATTAAAGTGTGTTCCCAAAGTAATGTAATTTGGTTGTTATATACAAACACTTGAAAACTATGTAGAATGTGTACAACTTTGTTTGCTTTAATAACAAGTATAAATACTTTTGTTAAAAATCATCACTTAATTAATTTAAAAACTACTTATATACTAAAAGTACTTTTTTTAAAGTACTGTATTATAAATTGCCTTTAAAAAAAACCTCTTCTAAATTAATTACCTGAGTCAACAGGATAAAAAACATCTACAAGGCTAAGTTGTTTAAAAAAACGGAAACCGAAAATTTTATATACAGATATTTTTTTCATTTCTACTATTTCATATTCTCCTTGTAATTAGCTTTTGTTCTACATGCCAAGTCATTCCATACAAAATGTTAAAACATATTACAAGACAAACTTTTTTAATACTTGTTATACGAGTCACTAAGAAAATGAAAAAATAAAATATCACAACAGCTAAAAAAGTGTTGAAAAAGTAGTAAAAAGTGCTACCATGTTCATTTACTACTTTTCCATAAACTTGTTGTCTATTCTTATTATTCATACTGACAACTTCTGCTACAACGAATGTGACAAAAAAAATTTCTTACAGCTTTTCATTTTGAAACCAACTTAGGCGTTACTTAAATTTTCTCTTTGGTACTTAAAAGTTGCGACAAAAAACCTGATACTTTTATGGAGGTAAAAAAAATGCAAAAATATACAACTTCAGCAACAATAACTTTAGAAGAATTTTGTTAAAGGTTTGTCATTCTGCATAAATTTTCTTTCGCTTTTTGTTAATTTTTTTTTTTTATTTCAACGACTGCAGTTTCGATTTTTTACAAAGTAAAAGTGTTAAATAAAAAAGAAACAACAGTAAAAGTGCGAAATTCAAATATACATATTTTTATTTTTTTGTCGTAGCGTAACACAAAACCTAAAAGGAATAAATAAATAACTTCAAATAATAAAAAAGAAGTACTTTCAACACAACAGAGAAAAAGTTTTTTTTTTTTGCTTTAAAAAGAAACTTTAAAGAGTACGGGGGTAATTTTAAGAATTTCTCTTCAGAAGTTTGTAAGTCTTTATTTAAGAAATTAATTTAGTAAGAATAGTTTATGCAAACAAAAAACCGTCTTCAAAACAGATTTTAGCTGTCTGTCTTTAAAGGTTTTAAGTTTGGCCACAGACATCAAATTACCTCATTTATTGTAACAACCTTCGACTTTTAATTTTTACTATTTATACCTCTTTTTGTACCAGACATAGGGTGGATATTTTGTCTTATTTTTAAATGATTATAAACAACGGTTCAAAAAATAGGGTCATATACATATGTCAAAGAACATCAATTATGGGAACACCCTTTAAGTTCCACATCCAAATTTTATATTTGCTGTTATAGCGGAATTAATAATACAGGTCCGTTTTAAAAAAGTATATCCATAAACATAAAATTAAATAAACTATTGGGGCACCCTTTAATTAATAATTTTAAGTATTTTTACTTGATACTATAACGGTCATAGAAATCGAAATTCTGTATTGTGTATAACAGTTTTAAAGATAGGCCCATATAGATCAATTTACATTTCCTATGGGGACACCCTTTAATTTTTAGATTTATGTTTATATTACTTTTTGCTATTGAAAGCTATAGTGATATGCATTATGTAAGTTTTTGCTTTTTACGGTTCCTAATACACGTTAAAAATATGTATGTTGTATGGGGACACCCTTTAATTTTCTAAATTATGAAAATAAATAACGAATAAAGAAAAGTTTTCCAAATCGATTAAGAAGTGACTTAGTTCTGCGGGCACAAATATAAAAAACAACGTTCAGTCGAATTGATTGATTTGAAGTCGGTTAAAAATAAGGAACTGTTTTTGTAAATTTTAAACTAAAGTTCCAAGCTTAAGAAACTTCTAAAACTAAAGAACTTTTAACATAATATAACTTATTCCCCTATCGATCGTCGTAATTGAGTAAGACAAAGAAAAGGAATGAGAAACTTATTTTTTTCTTAAATAATACTCCGCAAGATGTTTTGTTTAATAAATAAAGTAACGTAGAACCGCTTCAATTGCAGCAGGGCTTAGAAGCAAATTACGTGCTTTCAGACCCAAGAGACCTAGATGGGTGTTTAATAAATGGAAATCAAGCCTGCTGGGTACTCGGTATGAGGCACCGAAATGATACGTTTATAAAAGCAGCAAAACTCTAGCAAAATTGTCTGCTATTTATTAGTGTTATCCGTTTTAAATACGAATTAATTAGAATAGGTAGACGGCACACAGGTCATAGATAGAAAGCCCCCTTTTTTCACAAATAAAAAGAATCTGGTATTAAATAAGCGAACTATAATCTTTTTTTTTTAATGACGATTTAAGCCCAAAAGAGGTCGCTGTGTTGGGATATGAACCTAGACATTAATGATGCGTTAAAAGAATTTGCTCAAAGTATATTTTTGTAAATGTCAAAAAGTAATAATAAAATCAGCCAGAGGAAGGGTAAAGATTTTTTGGATTCTTTTGAAAGATTAACGAATAGTGATCACCGGAATTTTATCCACTCTTTACAAGAAAGCGTTGAAAAAGTTTTTTAAAACCTGAACGAACACTTTTATAGGAAGAAGAAGCATTCAGATATTATCTCATAGTGAAAGAATCGGGATGAAATTTGCAACTCTTATTAAATTTAAAAAGTTTGTGGAAGAAAAATCTTTTAGTAATCTGAAAAGGTCGCGAAGTCCATTGAGCTTATCTACAGCGAAATAGGCTGCTGAATAGAAAAAGCGATATAATAATGGATAGAAGAAAATATTTACACGACTTTTTTAAAGAATTCCTGCCATAGTCAGCCTACTAAATTATTCTAAATAACTAACGGGACAAAAGTAGACATAAAAATTTAATTCAGTTTTCAGGATAATAATAGGGATAAACAGCGAAATACTTATAAATGATTATATAGTAATTTTCACATACATTTTAGCTGCATCCTCGTACATAAGAAATATTTTACAAAAAGTGCAATAAATAGACCGCAACAATTTGCTACAACTTCTTAGCTGTAAAATGTCAATTGTATTTGCGAAAATATACAAAGAGTGAGCAACAGAACATTAAGCAACGCATTTTTTCTTAATGTGTATAAACTTAAGCGCGTTGACACTCAAAAATCTACAAAGTAGTTTTAACTACAGCTGAGCTGAGCTTGAGTTGCATTTTTTGTTTTTTTTTAATGTACATTTTTAAAAGAATTTCGTTGGAGTTTATTTTTTTTGTTTTGTTTTTGTTTTGTCATTGTGTTTCACGACGAGTACATCCTTTTTAAAGTTTTTATTCAACTTCTTTTTCAGTTTGTTTGTTTTTTTTTTTGTTTTGTAAAAGAAAAATATTGAAGTGATGGCAGCTACTGCATTAAAACTTATTTTGGTTTACAAAACGAAAAATTGAAAAAAATGGCTGATAGAAAAAACAACGCAAAGAAAAGTCACAGATGCCACTGCAGTTAGTTTTTTGTTTTTATATTCCCTGTAGTTTTTTGAATCCATTTTTGTTGAAAAGTAACAATAAAGTTTAAACTACGTTAGCTTTTATATTAAAAAAAGGAGTGACCAATTAAAAAAAAAAGGAAAAGCTTTTGCGGTTTCAAATAGGAAGAATTAGTGAAAGGCAAGAGTTAGAGAAGTTAATTAACCAGAACTTGAAACGTTAATGGCAAAAATATAAAGTTACATTTTGGTGAAACACATTGCGAATTGTGAGTACAGAAAAACTCTTAATTTAAACAGTTCAGGCTTAAATAACAACATTGAGATATTCGAAATAAAAAGTTTGCTACACATTTAAATGTTTTTATTAATAATTAATAAAAAAAATATGAAATCTATTAAATCGGTATATTTACTTAGAGTGTATTAGATTTGACCACCTCTGTAAATTTTTTTTTGTTTAAATCAGGCTTATGTTTCTTGGATTAACTGAAATTAATGCAGTTATTCTTTTCCGAGTGTATGCGCCACAGTAGCACAACTCTTTCTAATTAAAACTTTTTAATTCTTCCAGTACTCAAACCAAATTTACTTTAATATTTTGAGTTTAATTTTAATGACTTAATTCTCATTTGGTCAATAGATTTCAAGTAACTTAAATTAAATTTAATTTTAGTTAAGCCCTTAGCCATTTACATCAAGTTTTACATAATTATTTAAATGTAAGTAAATTTTTGGCAATAAGTGGCTTAAAAGGACTGTTATGCGATGTTCAACTGCAATTTGAAGGAGTTTTTGTCCCGTTTTGTTTCATACGGCCACAACTGTCGCGACTACGATTTCTATTATTAGGCGAGTTAAAACATCTAGATTAATCTCATATGAAAAAGCTGGCAGCTTTGTTTAAATTCTAAAATTCCAAAAATTCTGCAAAAACAACTACGTGGAAAAAATTTCTTTATATTTAAAACATTTATTTATTTTTATTTATTTATTTTCTTTTGTTTTTCTTAAAAACTTTAAACAGAAATTAATGTGTGCTTTATGATGGGTATCTTTGTTTAGCTATACTTCCCATGGCTTAAAATCATATGTTTTAAATTGAAACTCGTGTCTTTTTTTCCACTTTGAGTATATGTCGGTAGCGAAATAAAATTTAAACAACTTGCAGCCATTAGTAAAATTAAACTTTGACTTATACCACAGCATTAAATGTAATTTTATAATACTTGAATTTAAATGTCTTTGTTACGATTAAAACATTAAAACATTAAAACAAATGAAATAGAATTGTATTTCCATATTTGAGAAACAACACAGTATTACAAAGGCCATCCCGGTTTAGGTCTTAAAAAAAATATGGGAAATATGTTAGTATGTTAATATTTGCTTTTCTACCAACTACAATTGTCGAGGACAATTTCTTCTATAGTTTAATAATGCTCATAAGACACCAAAAGTTCGTACAAAGAGTTAAAATTAAATAAGTCCTTTAATTTTCCAAAATTATATAATTTGCTAAACTTTCTACAACATATCAGTGATGACACACATATATACTATCCACATGTCCTTCAGTTCATAAGGCATTTTGATTAAGTTAAGTTTTAAGAAAAAATACATTCCAAAAATTGCAAACATTCTTGTCATTGCCAAAAATAGCAAATACTAAACAAAAAATTTATCAATAGTAAACAACATACTTATATTTTTAACTCGTTAGAAAACAATGATATGTAAAAAAAAGTTATTGAAACTGTACCAAAAACTACTACAAGGATATTTAGAACACATGACATATAAATTTCAAATGACATCTTTGTGCCAGTACAAAATTTTAAAAAGGAAAAAAGAAATTGAATGATAAATTTTTTGCATGAACATTGTTGTCTAGAGAGAAAAAAATTTCATTCTTAAGCCAAATATTATAAAAAAGAAAAAATAAAAAAAAACAAACCAAATATAAATTTAAGAAATAGATGTCAGTAATGAAAATAATATTCATTTCATTTCTAATAATGTTTTACCCATAACCACAGTTATAAAAAACTGGCAACAATTTTCATCAAATATTTATTATTTTCAATAAAAATTGAGAGTTTTTTTACTTATTATTTTTTTTTTTGCTTAATATTTTTGTGTGTAAATGTGGAGTCATATACTGAACTACAATTTAACTAAATGGAAAGTAGAAAAAATTGCAAAAGAAAATATAATGACATATTGAAATTACTATAATTGTGGCAAAAAAGAAATTTAGAAAATAAATTTCAACTGAAATACATTTTGAAATAAAGAAATCAAATACTGTTAGTTACTTATTTCATTTCGAAATATAAAAGATATATAAATAAATTATTGTTTTTAAATCTGTTATCATAAAACATTATTTTAAAAAAGTAATGAAGCAAGTAATTAAAGCGCCCTCTACGTGCCAGGTATTTCAACAGCGACAGAACATACGCTGATTTTATATCTCTATCTCTTTGAGCATGGCCCCTTGATTATGGTACAGAGATAGAAAACTTGTCATAATACTGATTAAATTTTACATCAGTACTATGAAAAGTATCATTGCTTTTGACGATATGGGAGTTGTCATCATTGCAATGTAATCAGTAGCAATAATGAGTTTAATGTCGTTAATGGAATAATACACTGACATCGTAGAAAAACAACTCGTATTCAATTCAATAAAAAAAGTGATCACTTTTGAATTTTTTAAAGGCGAATAGCTGAAATAATGTTTATGTATTATGGCTTTCAAATTTTAAAACTCAAACTCAAGAAAACCTTTACTTTTCTCCCTTCTGAATCCATGTTTTATTGGTCAATAATGGACAAATGTGGTATAAAGTTAATGACATTGCGTTGCAACATAAATTACCCATTAAAATATGACATTACTTTGTCATTAGATTCACGTAAGTTGTTGTCATTATGATTACAGTTTTCATAACATTGCTGTAACAAGTCCTACGATGATACTTTGTATGGGGTTTTCGGTATAACTACATTGACTATGGTGATGCACTGAAACTCCAAACTCCTTACTAGAGAAAGAAGCTGATAAGCGAACCAAATTTAATATTACGAAATGACATACAGTTATGTTTGAAAAGTGGCTCCAAAAAGCAAAATGGACCAGAACCTTCAAAGTAGTGCATATATAAAGATAAAAAAGAGTTATTAGCTATTAGAGTTTTTCTTATGTCGTATATCATTCCTGCACTACGAAATGTCATCTAATGTGATAAAAGAACTGGAGTGATCATGCACTGTGTGTCATTTTTTACTAAACTTTGGAACATAATAGTTTGACACCATCCAGGGCTTTTGACCACAAAGGCTATGTTTTTCAAAGTATTCTCCAGGATGATTTATACACTTTTGCATGCACTCAAACCAGTTGTCGAAGCACTTTTTCCACTCCGATTGAGACACCTCTGAAACATGGTTTTTGAACACTTCAACAGCTTCTTCCGGCGACGAAAATCGTTGACCACGCGTTGTTTTCTTGATGTGCGGAAACAAGAAGAAGTCATTAGGTGCCAAGTTAGGGCGGATGACCCATTAATTCAACGTTTTGGCCGGTCAAAAACGCTCTGGTTTGAGCCGATGTGTGAGAGCTCTCATTGTCATGGTGAACAATGATTCGTCTTCTCTTGTTGGTTTTTCGAATTTCAGGCAAACAAATTGTAGTGTACCACTCAGAAGTGACCGTCCTACGTTGCTCAAGCGGAACAGTCGTCACATAACCAAGTTTGCCGAAGAAACAGGCGACCATTTGCTTCGAAGTGCTTCTTCCACGAACAACTTTCGTTGGATTTTGCTCGTCTTTGAAGACCCATTGTTTCGTTTTGGGCTCATAAGCATAGACCCATGATTCGTCACCTGTGACGACCTTATAAACGTCTTTTGAAGCACCGCAATCGTATTTTTGCAACATTTCTTTGCACCAATCGACACGAGCCTTTTTTTGAGCGACTTACAAATTGTGAGGGATCCAACGAGAACAAACCTTTTTTACGGCCAGGTGTTCATGTAGTATCGAATGTATGCTGGTGTAAGAAATGTCCAAGGATGTCTCTATCTCTCGGTATGTCGCATGTGGATCTTGCATTATGAGTTCACGCACGGCATCAATGTTCTCTGGCACAACAGCTGTTTTTGGACGGCCTTCACGGAATTCGTCTTTGAGCGAGCTTCGGTCACGATTAAATTCATTATACCAATTTTTCACAGTGCTATAGGATGGTGCTTCATCGCCATACAAAGATTTAAGTTCATCAATGCACTCTTGTCGTGATAATCCACGTCGAAAGTTGTGAAAAATGATGGCACGAAAATGTTCACGAGTTAATTCCATTTTTTTCTATATTAATTTTTTCAAGTCACTGTTAACAACACAAATAACGGCCGTACGTCAAAACGTTTTGAGTACGATTATGCTTAAAAATAACAAGCTTTCCAGTGGAAATGTCAGATTGCACTTGGCAGCACTCAGTGTTGCCAGGCCAGAAATATATATAGCAGCACTCGTATGTGAGTGTGTCCTAAAAACTACTAAATCTGAACAGCAAAGTTCACCGTATATTGCGGTCTTAGATACCAACAATTTAGTATTAGCAATGTCGGCTGAGACCGAGATATATACTTGGGCTCTCAAAAAACTATTTGAATAAAATTATATGTACCCAATACCTCGTTAAATGAACCCGAGTCCCCTCAATGCATAACAAGTATATAACGAGTATAGTAGTATAATTGTGTTTAAGTCTAGGAGAAACCCACAATAATCCATTTAAAACTCCCATATTCAAGATATAATATCTCTAATAAAACAACAAAAATATTTACGTCTCAATATCTCCTTATTTAAATTTTTAAGGGTGTGAAGATAGCTCCGTCAGTTAGCTTCGTTTTAGACAACCCTGTTATAGTTTACATACATACATTTCATTTATAAAATGTTAAGTTAACAGAGTTGAATTACTTTAACATTTGCGTTTGAAAAATAAAAATATTATATTAAAAAAGATATAAATGTATGTATATAAAATTAATTTTATATATTAATAGCAAAATATACCAAAATATAAGGATTTTTAAAATGAGGTCGAAAAATTAATTTTCTTTTTTTTATACAGGCATTTAACAAATGCCCAAAAATGGGTCAAAATTGAAAAGGTACGGCTTTGCGGACTACTGGGGAAGAAAGCCTCGACATTATAGATTTCATACAATATTTTTATTTTTCAAACGCAAATGTTAAAATAATTCAATTCTGTTAAATTAACATTTTCTAAGTGAGATGTATGTAAACTATAACATGGTTGTCTTAAACGAAGCTAACTGACGGGGCTATCTTCACAACCTTTAAATTTTTAAGGAAATAAGATTACAAAGTTTGTTTAATCAATTTTATTTTCAATAATTTAAAAAAATTAAAGCATCGCATTTAATTAAAAAAAAATATTCCAGAGATTTTAACATTAAAGCAAAATAAAAATATCTCTAAATTTATGTGAATAAATTTCTGCAAAAGCTATAAACTTTTTACTCATAAACGTCCATTTAAACCATTATGTGCCACTCATCATATGGCATTTTTTGTAACCAAAAGCTGCAGCGACTTTAGTGTACGCAATGACCTTCTTCTATTTGGAATTTTGTGGTCTCTAGTGAAAAAAAAAACATTTTGCTTTGCTTTTTTTTAAACCGTTTTCCAACATGTGCGAAAAATAAATTATTTCCAAAAATAAAAGAAAACAATTTTAACTAAACCGTAAACTTCCCTCTTAAGCACTTTTTAATTTTCGGCAAAATTCAAAAGGATTTTTGTTTTTTAATTCGTTTTAGATTTTTTTTCAATAAGCAACACGAACTGCTGCACAAACTCTTTCCTTTAAAGTAAAACGCCATAAAAAAGTAAAAAAAAAATAAAAATAAGAATTTGTACGATGTTGTATGTGCATATATAAAGCTAATTAAACTAATGACCTGTTGAGATTGTTTTATAACTTTTTTTCTAGGTATTAAAACGACTTTACTTTTTTTATTACTTCTTTCTCTCCCTGTTCAGTCTAGTGGGTAAATTGAAGTTTTGTTGTTGTTTCTGTTTTGAAATTTATTACTATTTGTTTTTTGTAGAATTTAAACCTTTGACCTCATAAAATTCACAAGCAAGAAAAAAACAAAAGCAACTACAAAGTGATTTTACTTGTAGAACATAAAAATCTACAAAGCAACAGCTACAACATACACTTAATAACACTTTTGTAAATTACCTTGGCTGCTATCTATGGAAAAACCAACAACAACATCATGAACAACATACACCCAACATCAAATGCAGCAACATCAACAGTATTTTATTTTAAATGGGGAAAATTGCTAAAATCCTCTTAATAAATTAGCACCCACACCGTCAGTCACACTTATCGAAATACACTTTTACACATTCATTCAGTCAATCATATGTATTTACATACAACTGGTTAAGGAAACGTCAAAAAATTATAAATGAAAAAACACCAAATGTATGTTAAAAAGCTATTAAAGAAATACAAAAGGAGACTGAGTAAGAAATTTTATGTTTTTATATATTTTTAATTCTTTGAAAATTAATTCATTATTGAAAATTAGAAAGGGAGTCACTGTTGTAAATCTTAAAAGCATTTTAGTAGACAATATTATTACAGTGATTTATCAAACTATTAAATAGTTTAAAGAGGCTGCCAGTGAAATGTAGTAAGGATTTATTAAATTTTTGTAAAAAAAATATTTTTAATTGAAAAAATTGAATATTTGTAATTAGATCCAGCACATGACCAAATTATTTTACCCAAATTATATCCGACATCTGCATCGCAGGCATTTCATATAATGTGTCCTTTAACAGGCTCTCCGCACCGTCTATAGCGGAGAGTAGTTTTTATATACCGAGCCTTTACTGCAAAAGAGCCATATTTTATTAAACATCAACTTTTTGAACTCTTTGAAGGCTCTTAGAAGTATAGAAGTGAAGAAAACTTCTGCATGTTGAACATAAGAATTATATTTAAAATATTGAATTATGACTCTCTTAGAGCAAAGTCTCGATATGATTGTATAAAGTCGGTTTATTTAAGTCGTGCTTTGTGCATACTTTACGTTTTATTCTGTAAAGACAGAGACATTTGTAAACATCAAAGGTTTCCAAAAAATCATTCTTTATTTGTTAGTTTTCAAAAAAAGTACTTTTTTTAAGAGCAAAATTTTCAATAGCATATAATATAAAATAATCTTCTTGAAGAGACTTTTTCAAAACAAAATGAGGTCATTAAAAGGTGTAATCCTTTAATGATTTTTGAAAGCCTTTTTTGATTTTGAAAAACCTATTAAAAGAAATTTTTTATATTACTTTTTTGAAAGTCCTTTTTGAAAGTACTGTTTTGAAAGTACTTTTTTGAAAGTACTTTTCGAAAGTACTTTTTTGAAAGTTTTTTTTTTAAAGTACCTTTTTAAAAGTACTTTTTTGAAAGTATTTTTTTGAAAATACTTGTTTGAAAGTATTTTTTTGAAAGTACCTATTTAAAGTAATTATCTAGTGAATTTTTTAAAGTACTTTTTTTAAAGTATTTTTTTTAAAGTGCTTTTTTAAAGTACTTTTTTAAAGTAACTTTTTTTAATACTTTGTTTAAGTTTTTTGTTTGGTATCAAAAACGGAAATATCTTCTGATTCCATACAGGAGTCAATAAAATTTTTAGCTCTTCCCAAGGAAAAGAAGAATTAACGCTCAGCTAGAGCATTCAAAAACAGATATAAACAGTCGTAAGAATAACATTATAATTTTTTGTGTCGAATAAACTTTCCACTTCAGAGTAAATTGTGACTATACTTTATAAATTTGTTAACTCAATTCCTGGCTCAAACGCTTTTTTGCAGTCGATAACTTTTGCCAGTAATAAGTTTAATTGGTTTCATCCGTACACGATGTTGATGCATGGTCACACCAATCTCTGTTTTTTTATAGTTTTGGTCATCTTCATTCATTTATTTTTTGTAACGCCTAAAAACGCAATGTCGAAAAGAGAAAAGTACTTCAAAAGACAATGGTTTCTTTTGGAACCTAATATAAAATTCTCTCTTACAAAAAAATGTGTGATAAGTTATTTTCGCTCTAACCAATAAAACTTGAAGATAGATGTTACTGAAGAAAAATAAAAAAATTTATAGTAGTTTTTGAAAAAAATATTGAAATTCTGTTTTTTATAGAACGTTCCTTTTTTAAAATAGTACTTTTTTTAAAAATGGTACTTTTTTAAAAAGTACTTTTTTAATACTTCTTAAAGTATAATTAATTAAGTTCAAAAGATCAATTTTGTTATAATTATGTTACAAATAAAACTAATAATTTTCTAGTAACATCACAATTTTTAAAAATTGTACGAGTTACACATTTGTCTTAACTGTTCACTGTTTTATTTTTATGACAGACTTTAAAACTTACATTTGTTATTTTGATGATTTGTATGATTATTAGGATACTTGAAAATATGTTCCAACCAACCGTCATATTGAACGTAAACTCTTCTGTGCAAAATTGATTCACACACTTTCGAAATCAAACAGACCGCCTAGCAAAAAATAAATTATAAAGTGTTACAATTGTCCAGTTCTTTGAAATTAACAATCCTACTCGAATGCAACCGTCACATTTTTCCCCTCTTTGGAAAAAAAAAATTTTACTTGAAGTACCATTGATGACGTTGTTGTACTTGTTTTATGTAGTGCGCGTGTGGTTTTCAAGTGGGCTTATATTGTTTATTAATCATTTTCCTTCTCTTCTCTTTTCTTTTTTTCTTTCTTTTTTTTTTTGTGAAAAAGGAGCCTTGGCAAATTTAATTTTAACCAAAAATATACTCTCTACATAAATTTGATTTTGCATCGGTCACACTGTCTATCAGTCGGTGGGTGTTTCTTTTTATATACTAAATATAACTTGTAAATGAAATTATGGTTTTGAAGTGCCGAGCTCTTGTATTTGTAATTTTACCCAACACAACATTCGCTCAACTTAACCAACACAAGACAAACCATCATCTACGGTATGTTCGTTCTCATTGTCCATGGAAGTTTAACACATGGTTTTATTTTCTTGTTTATGACAGCCTCTAGGTGACTTTAGATTTATATACATATGTATCTGTATCTGAGTTCATAAGCTGTTTATACTCCAAGGAATAAGATTAGTATGAAGTTCAATTGTTTCTTTTTTATTGTTATTGTGAAATGTTAGTTAAGATACTGGTATGTACTTCAGTGAAAGTATTACAATCAACAAAATTATTTTATAGAAATAAAAAAGTTGCTTGTAAACACAGCAGAGCATAAAACACACATTGTACAATGGAACAGTCCAAATTGCTTTTTATATTGTTCTTTGCAATTTTAGTATTTCCTTGAAGATCTCTTCAAAATCTTTAAATTGATACTCATATAGATATTTTAAAAAATTTTTAAATTTCAGAACCCCGCAACTCGGAAAACGTGGGCGAGCGCCATTTTTTTACTTGATGTTTTTCTTTTCTTACTTTTTAATTCTCTATCGCCCCATATATTTATTTTTTTTATTGGAGTTGCTTTATAGTTCCAAATAACATGAAAGATTTAGAGGTAGACGTGGTGTTTTGTCTGCTGCCGCAAAGAACATTGACCGATCATGCTGATTTCCAATGGCACCTCTTTGACACTGTATTTGATCGATTGACATATTTATTTATTTTGTGAAATCAAGTTTGGCTCGGCAAATTTTTATTTAATATCATTCAATGCCAATGAAATTAGAAATTAATTACTCCCATGTATGACTAGAACAGTTTGTGTTAATTTTGTGACTTACTTGTCTAGTTTAAAAAGATTATTTGAAAAAATTATTATTGTTGATAAATCCTGTATTTTAATTATCAAGAACTAATAAAGTGCTATAAAATTTGTTTCTTAGCCTTTTTTTCTTTGAGAGTGACCTAACTCCATTTTCATTAATAATTATTCAAGAAAACATGTATATATTTTTTTAATAAAATGAAATAAATGCATTCAGATAAGGTAAGATAAAATGGGCGTATATTATTTTTTTAAGGAAATAGGATAAATAATTTTGATTATTAAATTAAATTAAAAACACGAGAAACAATTATTAAATTACTGAATTTAAAAAAAAAATATTGTTGTGCTATTTTTTTATAATATCCCAATTTAAATTATAAATCACCGATTTTGATTATTGGGGGTGAAAGCACGTCTCGATGGCCATTTCGCTAGCGCTTACGTAGCTCCTCAGGAAATTTTAACTAAACTAATAACTAAATTTTGAGTACTGTCTATCTCTGAACAACGCGGTTATAAATTGCAAATTGTAATCAGAAGGACATTTAGATTTTGCTGCCGTTGTTAGATAACTAAATATCATCGTGGGGCTTTGTATTAACTTTGTCGCAGCTGTAAAAAAAAGAGAGGGCGAGTAATGTGTGTGAAGACAAATACGTCGAGTTATATATGTTTTTGACGTAACGACTTACGTAAAACATATATGAGTGTGAAGTTAAATATGTTTGACGTAACATCATACAAAGAAAAACACGAATTGTTTTACATTTTTAAATATATTTAACAATAAATTTGTAAAAAATAATAAAATTTATGCGATTTCAACACCTTCTTAATTATATCTACATAAATTAAAATTATTTTTATTGAAAGTCAGTACATCAAATTTTGGTCTCTAAGATATTTTGACCAATGTGGCCAAATGCAGAGGTGGCACACAATGCCACCTTATGGAAAGTGTTTACTAGGGTCAATACTATTGCTCTATATAAACACTTTTTTCAAATTGAGTTTGTGAGTAGTGAAAAAATGATGAAAATTTAATTTGAGTCATATGAGTGGTTTCTGTGAAGGATTTTGGCCAATGTGGCCAAATGAAGAGGTGGCACGCAATGCCACCTTATGGAAAGTGTTTACTCTGGTGACTACTATTGCTCTATATAAACACTTTTTTCAAATTGAGTTTGTGAGTAGTGAAAAAATGATGAAAATTTAATTTGGGTCATATGAGTGGTTTCTGTGAAGGATTTTGGCCAATGTGGCCAAATGAAGAGGTGGCACGCAATGCCACCTTATGGAAAGTGTTTTATTATTTATTTATAATTTTTTACAAATTTATTGTTAAATATATTTAAAAATGTAAAACAATTCGTGTCTTTCTTTGTATGATGTTACGTCAAACATATTTAACTTCACACTCATATATGTTTTACGTAAGTCGTTACGTCAAAAACATATATAACTCGACGTATTTATCTTCACACACATGGGCGAGTATTATCTCTTAAGAGTCACAGTTTCCTGGGCAATTGTATACTTATGCCATTATTATTCCTCTAGAAGCAAATGACCGGTTGATATAAGTATTTTTGGAGTTCAATGATTTAAGGAGATAAATAAACTTTTTCTGCTAGTGTAATTAGTTGTTTTATGCAAAAACCTTCACGTGTACACAGAAAAGCAAAAACTTTAAATCTATGGGTTAGAGTTTTTTTTATGGAATTAATTTTCAAATAATAAAACGAGCAAAAAATACAAGAAAGAATTAAGTGGGCGAAAGAAGGAGGCAGGAGGCCAATTGTAGGTTATTTAACACCGTTTTGTTTAGAAACCATATACATTAAAGGTTCATTATATTGTATTTTATTTATATAAGAGTATTAAAAAGTCATGTCATTAGTTAGACAAACGAACGATGAAGGGGTCTATCAAAGAAACGCAAAAACAAATGCAAACAATTATAATGGAAAAGTGTTGGTATAAAACAAAAAACAATAAAGAAAACAAAACGTTAACAAAAGATCAAAGGATAAAAAAGCTAATTGAAGTAGTATTAAATTTATTCTAACATATGCCAAGATGTGAGTGAGTACAATGTGGCATAATTATAATAAAAGTGCTAATAAAAACTGTTATAGGAGGGTGGTGGTAATGTGGTGGTAATAATTACAAAGTTTTCGAGTAATAAATTATTGAAGGGTGCAATTAGTGGAAAGTAGAGTGCCAATTATAAAAAAAAACTTAAAAGATAAATTGTTGTATATCAAAAACTTTGATTACTATTATTTAATTATAAAGAAAAAAAAATTAAAAAAAAATCAAAATAAATCTTAATTAAATTAAATGATTAGTTTCAAAGAAACTTTTCTTTATTACAAGATTTTTGAAATTTCAATTTCAAGAAAAGTTATTTTGTTTTAAAATTCATTGTTCCACAGACACAAATTAATTTGTTTTTAAATCATGTAGTTTTTGTTTAACATTTCTTTATTTTAAACCTTTATATACAAGATTTATGAGAACTTTCTTAATTTATTACATTTTTTTTTTGTTATTTTTTCACAATTCGAAGCAAATGTGTAATTAAATAATTTTCCTTAAAACTGCCATAAATTAAATTGGCGTCTTTCAAAAAAAAATTCTTTAAAGGCGACATTCAAGAAAAATAAATTTATTTCACTCCAAATAAAAATCTTTTAATACAACAACAAATTATTTTTTGCATTTTTTGAATTAATGTCACAATGGGGTCATTTGTTTTTATGGAGAAATGTCTTAATTAAAGTAACAAACATGTTGCAACATGAATACATGTAGATGAGAGCATTCACGTTCTGGAGAAAAAATTTTTAGTAATTCGAAAGATTTTCTTTAATGAATTTAACATACTGGCATCAGATTGTTTAAATGAGATTTTGTATGTTTTTACATAAATTAATGAGAATGCCTAAAGCATTCCATTTGAAAATGCAGTTTCAACATTTTTAAAATTATTTCTTAAGAAAAAGTTATAATAATGAATGGAAAAAGCGGCCAAATGAGTTTGTATGTTGTATAAGTTCTATTACAAATGACGTAATAAATTGATTAAGAATATGTATTAAATGTTGTAATAATTAAATCTGTTCATCTTTAACTCCCTTTTTCTTACTCCGTGCCTCTAAGGTGTAGTGGTAAAAACAGAGGATTGAATATCTATTATTCAATATATCTTCTCTCCAGGCCTACTCTGCCTTCACTTTTTTAAAGTGTGTGTAGAAAAAAATTTTTTTTTTTTTATCTTACTTCAATTTTAATTTATTTAAAAATAAACAAGTAAGAGTGCTATATTCGGATATGCCGAATCTTATATACCCTTCACCATCTATGTAAGTTTAGTTTAGTGAAGTAACTTCAATCAAAAAAGGAAATATTGGGGTGACAGAGAACTAAATAATAAAAAAAAAACTGATACTAAGAATTTGTAAAAAAATTTAGTATTTCCTTAAAGATCTCTTTTAAAACTTTAAAATGATTCCCATATTGATATTTCAGAAAATTTTAAAATTTTAGAGCCCCGTAACTCGGATCGCAATATTTTTTTTTCTGGATCTTCTATTTTATTTTTTAATTCGCTATCGCCCCACATATTTATTTTGGAGTTACTTAATTGTTCCAAATGACATGAAAAACTTAGAGGTAGGCGTGGTGTTTTGCCTACTACCTCAAAGTACATGGAACGATCATGCTGATTTTCAATAGCACCTCTACCAACATTATATCTGATCGAGGCAAACTTGATTTCAACACTAACATGGACGGACAGACGGATATCGCTCAATCGACATTGCTATGTATAAGAAGTCAGAATATATACACTTTATGGGGTCGGAAATGGATATTGTATAAATTGCACTCAGAATGACAAACTTATATATACCCTCTTTCCACTTTTTGTAGTGAAGGGTATAAAAATATTGTTATCAAAATCAATCTGTAACGCTTGCGAACAAGCCTACAATTATCGAGGTTGCTGATTTTTTATTGACTGTACTTAATGGAAGAAGGAATCTTGATAAACATTTTGTGGATAAAAATTTAAGCACTGAAGAATTCAGATAGACATGATGAGGAATGATTGATGAGGAAGCCGATTATATAGCCGTCAGTGTTCAGCAAAATACTGGTTAATGTTCAGAATAAAGCTTTAATGTCATTCTTAAAGGCAAGATGATGAAATGACCGAAACTTATATGTATTCACAATGTCTATGACAAACAGTGTTACCACTGATTTTTTTTTTTTTTTTGAAAAAAGTATCAAGTTCCTTAAAACCCTTTATCCTTTTAAGGTACATCGGCAATGTCGTTTAATAAAAAATTGTTTAAATGTTTTGGTAAAAAAATATGTATGTATTAATTTCTTACATTTTTCAACTTCGTATACAAAAAGCCAATAAGAAGAAATTCTTATTTCGTTTAATTATTTTTATCTCCCTCCCTTTTTGGGCACAATATATTTTCAAAGAAAAAAAATAATTTTGTTCCAAGGTTACAAATCAATTTTCCAAACTTTATTACCTTCAATAAGTATTTATTTATTTATTCTCCTATAAATATTATATTTACTTTTTTTTCTTTATTTTTCTGCAACACACCTTTTATTTACACAAAAATTTTTTGTAGCAAAAAAAAAACATGTGTGTTTGATACAAAAATAATAAAACTAAGAAAAACAAAAACAAGAAAAAATAACTTTAATTTATGTTATTATTGTTGTTGTTGTTTTATGTTAAACATATTTTGTTGGTATTCGGAATGTGTTGTCTAAAGAATTAAAATTAACTCTTTGTTCTTAAAAGTATTTTCAATTAATTTTTTTTTTATCAATTTCATAAGACCACCAAGCATTAAAGCTTTCAGTGCTGGCCAACCTGTACATGTGCGGCCCATATATATAGTGTGATTTAACAGCTTGTAATATAACAATTGGTGAAATGTTTGGTTTTTGTTCATTGAGTTTAATTAAAAAGATTCCAAACAATAAATTTTCATATCTATGCGTTTAATTGTGTAAATATGTTTTAGTTAATTGGCAGCAGTATTCTATCTTATAAATTAATTTTTTGTTTTTTTGGTGTTGTGTAATATTTTATTAAAGAGTTTTACAACTACTTAAACAGTGTACGGTAAACCACCAAATAGATAAATAATTAATTATTTTATACCTACATACAGAACTACAGTGAATGCCCAGTTGAAGTTGCTGGGCTTAAGTTAGCACTTCCCTGTGAATAAACACACGTATGACACAGCAGACAACAAAAATCTCACAAAAACTTTAACAATTAAAACGCAAATTGTGCAATGAGTTGAATTCCTAATGACTGCAACACAGCCAGTCACTAAACAACAATCCATAGCGTATTAAGTCAAGATTTAATTTGATTCCAACGAAAAACTTAACAATTTTCATTTTATATATTTGCTAAAGAAACATAAATTTATAAAAATTAAAAAAAAAAAACTTTAAATTCCAACTGCTTTTAATTTTGTTCAATTACACAATTTTGAAATAAAACATTTTAAATTTTAGAAACTTTAAAGCCTTATTACCTTTGAATGGACGTAAACGTACCTGCAAAGAGAAAAAATAAAATATTAATTAATTAAATTATATTTAGGGAAAATTATAAAAGAGTTTCCATTACGGTCATGTTCAAAAAAAACTTTATACTTTTTAATTCTTTTTTTTTTTTAATTTGAAAGCGTTTATTATTCATGAGTTTATTTGCTAAATAAACTTTTTTCTTGAAATAATTATTTTCATTTTTTTTTTGGTTTGCGTTTTGAAGATAAATAACAAAATAATGCAAATTATTCATTATTTATTTATTTTGGGTTAAACAATTCTGTCCCTTACATAAAAAAAACTGAAATTTGTTTCTTTTCATACTAAAACAAAAATCTTTATTTCATTTAATTTGACATCAATCATAGGAGTAATTAACACAATGATAAAATATTTTAAAAGCTGGGGGCAAATTACGTCACCCGATATCGATTGAAATTCCAATAGAAATTAAATGTAAATTCCGCTCGATATCGAATGCCGTAATTTGCTCCCAGTTTTATCTTTTGAACAATCTTAAGAACTAAGACGTCCGACGTATTTCGAACGCAGTTAAAATTCATCTTGGAAATCTTTGCGCAATTTCGATGGCTAATACTAAATTAGGACAACAAAAATAATTAATCAGTTACATTAAAACTATATTTTTATATATAATTATTTTATATTGAAGAAAAAGAAAAATCTTTTATGAATTTACTTAAAAACTAGAATTGCTTTTTGACCAAAATATCGGTTCACTTTTGATTCGAGGTGGCCTACGTTGAAGCGCTGTACTGAAACCGGTTCTATACAAATACGAAAAACTTATTCTTTCTCTATAAATCGCATTTTGTTTCTTTAAAATTGGTTAAATAGCCTAAAAGTTCCAGACTTTTATTCCATTTATTTGTATTTCATGCGAATGTGTGTCGTATTAAACAGAAAAACTTCCAAATTCGTATTAAATAAAGTTCAACCCTGTTAATTCATTATTTGTTGCCAATCATCACAGAGAGACCGCAATACGTAATACGGATTAACGTCAGTATCCGCCATGATAGCTTAGCCTAACGGTGGTCTTACCACTGAATGAAATACAATGCGTTGACTAGCGCCCTTCACTGGGGTAGCCAACGAAGCTGCAAATCTGAGAACATGGCTGTAAGGACCATGAACTACCCCTTGATTGGGGGAATAAAGACTATCCAACCGCATCTGTTGAAAATGCAACAGTACATTTTGGTCGGCACCGCACCTTCCCAGCAGACACCGATCTAAGCCAACAGCCAAAACGTCTGTCCTTAGGGAGACGGAAAGCTCTGCATAATGGCTACCTGTTCCCGTGGCTCCAGTAGAACTAAGGACGCTGGTCAGTCAAGTATTAACTTACCTAACCGGATTTGATGCCTGCACATCAGGGGACTGGTTCTTCTTAAACCCCGAAAGTACTTCGTCTGAGCCTAGGTAAGATCAGCCTGACTCATAATATTTCTATTTATTTCTATTATTAATTTTCTATTTATTTTTTCTACTGCACTTGAAGCAACGTATAGCTTGCAGCATCGCTATTGCGAGCTCGCTGTTGCCATCGGATTATCTTATCCGAAATAGGCAGAATATTGCAGTTAAGATTCTGGCTACATTCGGTTGCAGCTGGACTATGCTGCAACATGCAAAACATTGACTTAAGAAATCACTTTAAAGTGGTTAAGATAATTTTGCACTCAAAAACCTTGGCTTACGTACAGCCAAAAGACTTGGAAGTCAACGTTACTCGTGTAATTCGCGATATCGATAGCAGCGCCGGAAAAATAATCGAAAATTGAGCCCTTGGAATGCATGAAAATTTCAATAAAATGGTTTTTACATTTAAAATTCAGAGATTTTTCTTTCAAGTCGTAATACAGATTTCGAGGGGCACCCTATTCTTGATGGACACTAAAGCCTTGACGATGTTCTTCTGGATGTATAAAGCGACAGCAGTCACTTGAACTTAAAACTTGGAGGACTGACTCAACTGCTGGTGGAACGCAGGGATTACGATCCCTACCCCGGTTATTGGTGAGGACCTTGGGTGAGTAACATGGTGGCTTTGAATTAAACCCGAAACGCGGCAACGATTGCTTTTTCCTATATTCTATTGCATTCTCAACAGTATGCTGATAACGCAATGATGGGAGTTTAGTTAGTCTACAGTTCTCAAGCCAGGAGCGGAAAGACGGTCCAGCAAACTGAGTTCTTGCATCTGCAACTCAATGTATTGCTGTCCCCTCCGAAGGCGCCGGTAGACGCACTACACTAATTCAGTGGAAAGATCACCGTCAGGGTGTATGGCTTATGGACCCGATGTTAATCTATGTCACACTCTATTTAAAGCGTAGAGTATTTAAATATTACCTTTGCTAAACGCATGAATCGTTTACTTTTCCTGTATTCAAATCATTTCAGTAATACTTGTTTTCCTGTAAAAGTTGGTACTAAAAATCCTATGGGTGTTTACTTTTAGTACCAAAAACTTTTTAAATTTAGTACTTTTTTCTGAGTACTTTTTGATAAAAGGTACTTTTTGTATTTCCGCCAAGTTTATATTTATATATAATTATATAGAAAAAACAAAAGTTTTTAACAATTGTACGCAAAATATAATAATAATTAATTAAAAGAGATTTCTTTAAAAGTTCAGCTAATGTTGTCGCCGGTTGGTGATTGATTGTTGTATGTTGTAATTGATTAAGATGCGTTGGAGTTTATTATGCCTGTCATTAAATTAATGAAAAACACAAAGAAAAAGGTTTAAAGCTAAAAGGTTATGCTGCATGCCTTAAGTTATACAAACGGTATGTTAATTTTCTATAACTTCTTTAAATTTCCTTTTCTTTTGACGGGCGTGCATGTGCATAAATTGTTTGAACAAAAAATTTGTTTTCTTGTTTTGTTTTGACGACAAAACCTTATTTAGTGTTCAACAGCTAATTTATGTAAATATTGACATTTTTGTAATTTTTTTTTTTTTTTTGTTATTTTTTATTCTCCTTCTTTTTGCTGCTGTGTGTCGTGTTTAACCTTTTTTGGGCATTGAATGCATTTCGATAGAAAACCAGCCAAATTGTCTTTCTTAGCTGAGACCTTACGTTGGCTGATAGGTTGGTTGGTTGCTTAATTTGTTGGTTGATTTAATATTCAACAAACAATTTGATTTTGTTAAATTCATTAAATGCCAATAAAAGCAATAAAAAGAGAAAAAAGTGCAAAAAATTCAGTTGTAAGAAAAAAGTTATTGAACCTTGTTTGTGCAAAAAGAAAAAAATCACCATTTCCGTAACGTAGAAATAATAAATAAAATTTTACAAACAAAAATATAATAAATTAGCCAAAAAACAAGAAAAAAAATAATAATTTATTAAAAATAATAAAACATTATTTATGTATGTCTCAAATGTTAAAGAAATTTAAAAAAAAAAGAATAACAAATTGTTTTCCATAAAACAATCTAAACTTATTTTTCTCGATTTTTTTTTTATTTCTCCCGACTCTGTCTCCATCATAAAAATAAAACATAAATTCGTTATAATTTTTCTTCGATTTTTTTCCCTTAGTGCCATCCTGCTTTTGTTGCCTCCGGCTTGTTTCACAAAAACCAAAAGAAAAAAAAATCCTGTTGTATTTTTGCCAGTTGGTTGGTTGGAAAATGTTTTTTCCTTCTTTCAGCCATTTGTGAGGTTGTGTTAGTAAGCTTTGTGAAACCGGAAATTACTATCATTAGCTGAAAATTTTTATATTGTAGTTGATTTTATTGTAGAAATTTATTTTCTTTTCTGCTGACTTCATGTATAATATTCAGAATATGTTTTTATATTATATTGTTTTTTTTCTCTTGTTGTTTTTACCCATACACATGTATAAAACAATGGTGTTAGTATTACAGAAGTGTTAAGAAAAACAGCCTCCCTAAGCAAAGCTACTTTACTTTTTTGTAAAGTTCATTAAAGAGCTCAAAGTTTCTAGCACTTTCAAACGGGAAGAATCTGAGCTGAAAATTGAGAACTTGGTAAACAAAATACTTAATAAAACAGATTGGAAAACAGGTAAAAAAGTTTTTGATTTTACCCGAAACCTTTTAAGCTAAACTGATGGTGGCATGTTATAACGTCCAAGGAATCCGGTATTTGTTTTACTATAGTGGAGAAAATCCATGCGCCCGGCCAAAATATGCAGGAAATCTTTGGTAAGTGAAGTCGTCTTTCTTTTAAGTGCGAATATTATGACACTTTCATTTGTCACTATGTCCATACTAGAAATGATACAATGTCCATGGACATTACAACGTTTTTCAAAGCAAAATAATGTCCATAGAAATTATGTCACTTTTAAGTGCGATACAATGTCCATGGACATTATGTCCTTAAACACTGAGACTGATATGTGACGGAATAATGTATTGATTTTGGCGAGACTTTATTTAAAGGAGCCGATTTTTGGATTTCGAGCATTTTCTATCAAATTATCACACTGGTGTTACCCAATCCTCGGACACTTTTAAAGCTCAGATACGGTGGCATATCATGGTATCCAAGGAGTAATGTCCCTGGACATTGTCACTTTTGTGTGACATTTGATTATGATGTTTTACACAGCCACTTTGTGTAGCTTTTAGTATGGACACAGTGACACTTATGAAAATTTTATAATGTCCGTACTTAAAGAAACAGCGGCTTCGTTAAGCAAAGTCTAAAACTAACACCGGCTTCGCTGATCAAAGATTTTGTGCGAGCCAGTTTATATATCATAGCTTATCGTAGTGTGACATAATGTCCCTTATGTCACTTTCCATGGGCATTAAGTCCTTGGACGTTATGAGACGCCACCCTCAGATACACTTCAGATTACTTCTAATCGAGTAAAACCTAAGCATTAGAATATGAATATTTATTTATTATGCAATCTTGAATTGACTAGCCAATCGTAATTCAAAGCAAAAGTAAATTCTATGCAGTCATAACAGGATTTTTAAAACAAACTTTAACATGAGAACACGAATACAATTATAAAACAAAATTTAGACAATTGCAGTTTTGAGAGTGGAATAAGTTCTCTTCTATTATCTTCTCCCTCACTGTTGGCATTAAACATGAATTTTAACATTTTTGCTATTTTTCTGTAATTTTGTTATTTATTTATTTTTAACTGTAATTTATATATTTTTGGCTTTTTGCAAACAGTTTAAATGTTGAAAGATTTTTGCTTAAAGATAAGCAGAGCTACCGAATGTATGTACGAATATCTTTGCCTGCCACTGCTACTGTTTGTCATTATTTTTTTTTATATTATTTTTTCGCTTTTTGCCAAAAAGAAAATTTATAATAGACGACAGATTTCTAGTTATTCACATTGTTGAAAATAAATTGTTCATTTGGGAGACGACAGAAGTTTATTTCTTAAAATGTTTGTTTTTTTTTCTGTCTCCTGTCACATTTGCGAGTGTCAAACGTGTATATGTGTTCACATGTGTATAAACTGTCATCATCATCATTATTAAGAAAATTTAGTTTAAGTAATAATTGCTTGACTAAACTAAATGCTATGGTAACTCTATAAATATAAATTATAGCAATTGTGATAAATGTGTTGTAACAAATAAAAAAGGAAAAAAAAACCTTGAGGTAAAGTTTATTTTAGGTGTATTTTTTTTGTATTTACTTTGAGTATATCTGCATGTACATGTGTATATAGATTTGAACTCGTAGTGTCACATAAGTTTAAAAAAATTATAAATTCTTTTTATAGTTTATATTTTTCTTCTAAAGGAATGCAAATTAGACCAGTAGGCCACAACTTCAAGTCTAAAAGGGTCGTAACGATTATTTGTTTTGAAAGGGACTAGTCCAATTGCAATAGAGAATAACTCGGAATAGATGAACCATTTTTATTTTTATATAAATTATTTTTGGCATCGAATACATGCAAATTTTTAACACTCTAAATTTTCGAAAAATAGAAACCATAAGAAACCATAGTTTTCGTTTATAAAATGCAATTGGTCTTGATGACTCTGAGCTTATTTCTCGACTATCAGTAAGATTATGCCTAATGTGACACATAAGTAGCAAATTAAAACTCGTTAAATATAAACCGTCATCTCTGGCTGTGTACTTCGTACGTTTGGCGAGCGCTTTCGATTTTCAAGCCACGTGGCAAACGTACGAAGTACACAGCCAGAGACGACGGTTTTTACCGAAAATTATAACAACAGTTTAATATATACTGGCGGAATTAATCCAATTAATTTAATTTCGTTTAATTTAAGTTCTCTCTGTTAATCCCAACAGGATGTCGAGCACGTAATGCCTATTCTTAAGTTCTTGAACAAGGCTTGTAAGATTTTAAAGCTAAATTGTACTAAGATTCCCCTGTATATTACCAGCTTCTGTAATAGTAATAAGAAGACCACTTTTCTTATGACAATCATTTTTCTTGTCACATAACCAGGACAAGGATGCAATCCAAACTTTCTGAACATAATTTTAAGTAGACTTAGGAAATTTTTAAAGCTGATAAAATAAAATTTGCTTTCTTATCAACAACTACGATTATTTGCCACACAAATATTATTTTCGCCGAATTGAACAATTTTAATTTGAGAAAAGTTCACAGCCTAATATAAAGCAAAAAAATTTTAGATGGGATTTAAAGTAATTTTCCACCATTACGTCTTTAAGTGTTGCCATTTTAGTATTTTTAGTATTTAGTATTTTTGATAAACTGCCTTTGCGTTCGGGAAAAGCATATTTTTCTCTTCTTTAAATTTTTATAAATTTTATGCATTTGGTGAAAAGAAATTTAAATAAGTAATAACCAGCATTGGGAAAAATGGTCAAACGCAAATATGGAGTTTTTTTTTAAGAAAGAAAATAATTTTAAGCAGCCATTTCGATTTAATATTTGCCAAATATTACAAATAAGTTAAAAATCTATCACAGAGAAAACAAAATAAATTTCATACAATTTCATACAATTTAATTTTACTTTTATAAAAGTAAAAAAAAAATGCAAATAGTCCTTTTCCTTTGTCCCATATTTCCAATGAAATCTTCTATTTAAGGTATTAAATTTAATCTTCTTTTTCATCTACTTCTGCATTTTTGGTTTAATCTCCTTAAAGGATAACCAGACATTCAATAACCCTGAATAATCCGGCAAATGTTTTATAAATATGACATCCCGACACAGTAAAACAAAACACAAAAACCTATTTACACCTTTTTTCCCTAAAACAAAACAACGGAAAAAAACACTTGACCTTTTTTTAAAAACAACAACAACAACAACAACAACATCCAACTCATACCTTTAAAATGCTTTAAACAGCAGCGGGGAAAACTAAATAAATTATATGCGACATAATTTTTATAATAAATGTGTTTCAAGTAACAAACAAGAAAAAAACATCCACAAATTAACAATTCCCTATGATGATTCCCCAGAGAAACCTGTTCATTTAATAATTTTTCCAACAAAAAAGCAAAAAAAAAAAAAAGAAAAGATAAAAAACCTAAAACGACTAAAAACTAATTTATTAACAGTTTATAGTTAATTTTCTATAAACAAACAAACACAGGTCAACCACAAAAGTAGGAATCCATACACAAACACATACGCACCATGTAAAACAACTGCGTGTGTGGCTAATCGAGGCAAACAAGAAAAACTTATAAAAACACAATTGATTTAAAATTCATCAAACACATGCATTCATGCACCACACACACACACACATACACGCATACACACACACATAAACTCAAATAAAATTCAAGATTTATTCAGTGCAGGAATTTTAAAGTGAATTCAATTTATTCGATAAAAATTTGTCTGTATTGAGAGCTAAAATTTAAATAAAACGTTATAAATATTCAATGATGAGCAACAACAAAAGCAACATTAAAAAAATGAAAACAAATAAATATAAATTTATCGATTAAACAGATGAGAAAATAAAATAAAACGCACCAGCCATCTCACGCCTCATTAAAATGCACTTAAAATTAAAAGACAACAAGAAAAGAGTAAACATTAGATTTAAACAGGGATGGATAGATGGTAAGTTTTTTACTGTTTTGTTTTCAATTCTAAAATAATAATTTGAATACGTTGGTCTTACTCAAAGATGGATGAAGAGTATGATTTCGAAAAAATCTGCCAATAGTTTAAATTTGTGTGTCTTCCGATGTATGGATATTTGGTGTTAAATCACTCCTAAATGGCTTATACTGTTACGAAAATAAGAGCTGGCAACCCCTGTTGTTGTTACCCGTATGAGAATAATACCACAATTAGCCAACGAATGCTGAGCAACCTCTATGGTTGCGTTGGTAGAGGTACGTGCTGTAAAACAGAAGATTGTGGGTTCGATCCCCGCCGGCGAAC
Source organism: Gymnosoma rotundatum (assembly GCA_916610165.2). Taxonomy (NCBI): domain Eukaryota; kingdom Metazoa; phylum Arthropoda; class Insecta; order Diptera; family Tachinidae; genus Gymnosoma; species Gymnosoma rotundatum. Next base: position 73,071,412 of record OU744340.1, read on the forward strand.
ATGCGCACAACGAAAAATAAAAATTGTTACAATGCAATTCAAATTAACAAGCAGCAGTACAAACCTCCCGAGAGGCAAAAGAAAATTATTGTGTAAAGCCATGACAGATAATTTAGTGGAGACGTCCAATTTAATATAAGAGCTACAGATAATTGTCAAGAAGCCCTTTGTAATAATAAAATAAAAAATAGGAACGATGATGGTTAGCGCAGGGAAGTGTAACAGCATAACAACAATGTATGGCAGACGTGTGTAGTGGCTGTTGGATTAAAAGAAGATGACTGGCTTGGATAAAAGGAGTAGTAGAGATAGATGTAGATGTCTGTGGATGGTTGAGTTTACTAAGTTTATGTCTCGTCGGAGTAACACAGTAGTGTAGAGTGGATGGCAGCGTTTGTAGTAATAACGCATGTTTAATAAATACGATATCAAGGGTTCACAAGACTGGTAGGATCAAGAAGTATAGCCAGATAAAGCCATAAAGTAAGAATAAAAAATTTAAAAATGAGCCACAGAGGTACTTGCAATCAAAAAGAATCTGTACGTTTGTTCTAAAAGGGACAAAATGTAACAATGTATATTTCTTGAAATTTAGGCAAAACATTAAAAATAGAGCTTAAAAGTTATTGTAAAATGAAATTAAAAAAATTTGATGGCAGTTCACTCACGGTTGACAGATATTTTTTCTTCTCTTCATCCCTTAAATCAAACATAATCTTTTAGTTATATAACTAAAAATTACTAAAAAAATTACTTAAATCTCCCCAGACAAAAAAAAATCCATTCTATACTTTGTTACCTTAACTAGCTATTCCTGATGAACTTTCCTACCCCAATGAGAATATTCGCACCACGACTACTCATGCAAGCCTCGTTTTTATTTAATTGTATCCATTTATATGGATGTTGCATAGAGTTTCTTCCGCCTATTGGACCTTCTCGCTCAGGACTTATCTATATTTTAAATATCCTTAAACTCGCTTTTTGTTAAAATCGATTCAGTGCGTCTTTCCTCTGCTGCACTTACCACATCGGCTCCTTATTTTTTAAATAAAGATACCCCCTTAAAATTTCTAAATATATATGTATCTACCTCTTTTTTAAAATTTTATTAATATTGGTGCAGCCGTAAACTCCCGTCGTCACCGCTTTTTCTTCCATCTCTGTCATAGCTATAGAAACAGACATTGCATATTGCACCTTGTACTTGAGGACTATCTATTCTTCAAATATCATTAAAATCGATTAAGTTTCTTAAAATTTCAAAAAAGCATAATGCTTTTCTTCCCACCTGGGCCGCTATTTTAAAATGTACGAGGGCTGCTATATATATTTCTGGCCTGGCAACACTGAGTGCTGCCAAGTGCAATCTGACATTTCCATTGGAAAGTTTGTCATTTTTAAGCATATTCGTACTCAGAACGTTTTGACGTACGACCATTCCGTACGTGAAGGTCGTCCAAAAACGGCTGTTGTGCCAGAGAACATTGATGCCGTGCGTGAACTCATAATGCGAGATCGACATGCGACATACCGAGAGATAGAGACATCCTTGGACATTTCTTCCACCAGCATACATTCGATACTGCATGAACACCTGGCCGTAAAAAAGGTTTGTTCTCCTTGGATCCGCACAAATTGAAAGTCGCTCAAAAAAAGGCTCGTGTCGATTGGTGCAAAGAAATGTGGCAAATATACGATTGCGGTGCTTCAAAAGACGTTTGTAAGATCGTCACAGGTGACGAATCATGGATCTATGCGTATGAGCCCGAAACGAAACAACAATCGACCGTGTGGGTCTTCAAAGACGAACAAAATCCAACGAAAGTTGTTCGTGGAAGAAGCACTTCGAAGCAAATGGTCGCCTGTTTCTTCGGCAAACTTGGTCATGTGGCGACTGTTCCGCTTGAGCAACGTAGGACGGTCACTTCTGATTGGTACACTACAATTTGTTTGCCTGAAGTCATCGGAGAAATTCGAAAAACCAACAAGAGAAGACGAATCATTGTTCACCATGACAATGCGAGCTCTCACAAATCGGCTCAAACCAGAGCGTTTTTGACCGGCCAAAACGTCAAATTAATTGGTCATCCGCCGTACAGCCCTGACTTGGCACCTAATGACTTCTTCTTGTTTCCGCACATCAAGAAAAAAATGCGTGGTCAACGATTTTCGTCGCCAGAAGAAGCTGTTGAAGAGTTCAAAAACCATGACTTAGAGGTGTTTCAATCGGAGTGGAAAAAGTGCTTCGACAACTGGTTTGAGCGCATGCTAAAGAGTATAAATCATGCCGGAAATACTTTGAAAAACAATAAAATCATTTTTGATTATAAATATTCGCATTTTCACTATTAGGCCAGAAATATATAGAGCAGCCCTCGTATGTACCCCAATTTACCGCGAGGACAAAAATCTAACCGTTTTTAAAATTTCATTAAAATAAACAATTAAATGAACAGTCTAATAAAAAAAATATTTCTAATAGATCTAACATAGCTGACGAACTTTAAACATCTTGTCTGAAATTAGAAGTTAATAGTTTTAACACTATCTGATGTTTGGTACTTTTAGCAGAACGGTGCAATTTTTATAACTGTTATACTATCTACCCAGTTCATAAAAAATTCCACTATATCGTTATTTTTATGTTTTCTTTATGAATAAAAATATAATGCATTAACAATACGCCTGGAACTGAGCCATTACATTTTTCCACTGACACGTGTTTACAAATGAAAAAAATTTTCCTAATATGACAGCTCTGCTCGTCGACCTACACCTAATATTACTCTTGTGTGATTCTCAATTTTTATTCAGTTTTTTATCTCCCACCTTGCCACTAATACCACTCCGTTAAGGTTCAAAATATCGACGTCCAGTTTATAGTAAATGCACCTTTTACTTACGTAGCTATTCAGAGCGAGATTTGAACTCGTAAATTTTACCAACCAAGCCCGTCTAACTTTAAGCGTTTCATCTCCAGTTTTTTTTTTTTTTTTTGTTTATTAAATCCACTACCGCGGCCAAACTACAACTATTTTCCTTTTCTATTCAAAACTCAACTGCTTTTTTTCTTTTAAATAACTAATCTATTGCAGCTACTTAGCTACCAAATATTTGTTTTTATATTAATATTGCTGATGGGATATGAACTCATGTCGCGTCTGTTTAAGAAACATGCAAATAACTCAACGCAGCCAAATTTCAGTTCAATATGTAAAATTTTTATTCCATTCAGTCACACACCACACTTTGTTAATGGTAGAAAACAAATTTTATATAGTTTTCTTTTTTTCGAACACACACACACACACAAAACATCAGATATTGTTATTACAAAAATGCAACCGATTTCCAAATCGTACTTTCATGTCAGTACGTTTTTAAAGGCTTTCATCACAGTACGATTTTAAATGGCCTCTTCTTTAATTCCTTTAAATATTGATATAAAAAAATAACTTTTTTAAGGAGGTACTTTTTTAATCTCAACTTTTAAAATAAGTACTTTTTATTTATTTATTTATTTATTTTAGAGTAGCCTTCTGAAAAAAGAAACTTTTTTAAAAAAGTGACACTAACAAAAGAAAGCTTTCATTGAGACCTTAACTAAGTCTTCATTTAAATATCTTCCATTGTTGGGATTAACGGAAAATTATACCAATTCCAATGGCATCTTTTCTGAAAAGACTTTTAAATATTACAAGATATAGTAACTACCTTTTCATAATATTTTTGCTATTAAACTTGTAATGTAGAGAAGCTTAAAATATCGATTGAGAGTCACTTTAAAGCAAAGAAAATTTCAAAAGTTTTACAACAAAAATATTTTTTAATTAAATTTAGTGTCCTGGAGAGGAACATTTTACAATACCTTATGATTTTATTTATCTGCTTGTGTGTGTATGTGTTTGCCCAATTATGTACAGACTAGATTTTTAATCAATGTTTTCTTTTTGCACATTTTATTTTATGAAAGAGTTTTCCCTTTAAAAGCTAACAAAGATGTTTGCTTTTAATAAAAGACCTTTGAAATTTTTCACAAGGACAATTGAATAACTAAACTAGAGAAAAATGTCAGTAATATAAAAGAAAAAAAATATTATTGATTTCATTCATCAATAGAAATCTATAGTTTTAATTAATGGATGTGTGTTCGAAAGCGAAGTAAATTTATATTTATGAAATAAAATTATATGCAGTTTCATTAATAATAAGGGACAACATTCTTTATATACAAAATAAGGAAAAAAATGTTTGTATATGTATGACTGTATGTGTGCTTAATAAAACCTTTTTTCCAATATTACATCAATTACAATTCATAGCATAACAAATTTGTTTTTAAATAAACCCTTGTAAAGTGATAGTTTAAGTTATGTATGTCACAGGGTGAATAGTTGCTAATTTTAAACTTTCAAAAGATTGAATCTTCACAATTTTTGGATTGCTTCTTTAAAAGTAACCTCTTAAATTATGCGATTAAAATTTATTTAATCCTTTATTTTTCTACATTTAAATAACCCCATTGTAGCTTGATCCCATATCATATGAATTTACTTACATTTCATTAATTTTCAATTCTTTTCATACTTTCATCTTTATTTAAGGTAATCAATCTTATTTGCTATAGTTTTCCTGCTACCAACCCTTCACTTTATTACCATCAAAAAATAACAAAAACAAAAAAAAAAGTAGGGGAAAAGCGAACTCAATTCATTTTGTAGTACCCAGCTACTTGAAATTATTTTCAATTGCAAATAAAGCGTATCTTTTAATGGCATCTATATAATGTACCAAAAAGGAAAACAAGATTTGGGAAAAAATATAAAGTAAATAAGAGGAGAGCATGTGAAGACAAAAAAAGAAGAAAGTTTACTAAAAACAAAAAGGTGAAAATAAAAGGACCATTAAAGTGGAAATAAAAATATTTCTAGTATCTTTAGGCTATGACTGTTTGAAAAGATGAGGTTTTGGTACCCTATTTATAAATTATGGTTAACAGTTTTATTTACAGTTGCGGTTGCGTCTCTTATAGTTAAAAATATTAAAGAGAAAAAAAAGGTGTTTTTAAACATCTGTGAGTATAATTTTATAACTTGTTTCGGCACTAATTACAAATTTATAAGTTGAAAATGTTGAGTATTATAATATCTGTTGAATTAGTTTTTCGGCAACGAAAGTTTTGCTATCAAAGAGCGGTAAAAAGAAACCACTTTCGAGATTTGTGCAATATGATCAATCCGGGTTTTACCACAATAACTGACGGCATTTGCTTAAACCAACACACAAAATATTCTTTTACTAAATTCGTGAACTCAAATAACTGTTTTAGTACAATAGGATCTATCTCTTACGCATTTCGTAAATTCGTAAATTCTTAAATATTTAATTGCAAGAAAAAATTTTTCAAACAAATGTGTGTCAAAGTAAAAGTTATTCATACTTTTTTCTGCATTTGTCAAACTTTAAACAAAACTTTTAATGGCAGACATAAACGACCTCTTATCTGTTTCAAATACATTAATCAAGCCAGTAGACATTGTTTTCATTGTTAAAAAGATAGTTAATTGATTTCATTACTTTAATAATTGATAAAAGGCAATTCAAACTCCGTGTCATCAGGTACCGAAGGCCATCGGTTATTGATATATAAAAAAACTAAGGTTTAAAATTCATTTTAATTTTAAGTAGGTGTGAAATACGCTTTAATTAAAGACAAAAATATATTCATAATTATAGTAATTAATTTAATTTAATTATGCCGAACAGCAATGTTACAAAAAAAACGGATAAAAACGTTAGAGAAATATCTCTTCATGCCGACCACCAATATTACTTAAGACGGATGATTGGTTATATGAAAGGTTTTACTTATAAGAAAAATAATATTTTGTGGATTTAGGTTGATGCAATCAAAGAATTATTATTTTTTTCGAATTTAAGCATTTTAGAGAAATTGTAAGTTATATAAGAGAATAATTTTATAAGACCACTAACTATCCATTAAACCTTGTCTTAACTTAACTGTTATTCTTTAGACATTTCCTTATATCACCTGCATTCTCTAGCTTTTTTTTAGTAAAACTTCTTCTGCAAATTTCGTATTACTAACCAACAGAACTTGAATCAATCGTAAGGAATACTTTGAAAAAACAAAACATTTAAAAAATACTTTTTTTTATTTTTATGTCAGTTTTCAGTTTCTTGTTTTTCTTTTTTAGGGAATTAACTTAAAGTAACTCACGAAAAGTTATTTGTTGCAGATTATTTTTCTTGTTTTTGTCTGATTATCATGTAACATTTTTCTGGCTTTTACACATCATAATGCTTTTTTTTGCATTGACAGAGCAACAAATTATAAAGTAAAAACGTATTTAAACGAAACAACAACAAGAATAACTTAATAGAAGAAAAATAAAAACTTTAATATATTTAACAAACTAAACTTTTAAAGGAGCATTTTTTTACATGTTCAACTTTGAAATATTCTAAAGGTACTTTCTTTTAAAGCCATATTTCTTACTTTCCTTTTTTGGGTACGACGTTTAAGGGAACTTTGCCAAAAACACTCTTTAAAGTTTTATTTTAAATAGAAAAAAGCTTTTCCTGAAAGTATGAAAAATACCTTTCAAAATCACTTTTTAGAAGCATTTGGTTTTTTATTGTTTTAAAAGGTTTAAGTACCTTCCAAAGCACTTGTTTAATACCAATTTTAAGCGAAAACATATTTTTTAAAAATTTTAATGTTTTAAAGCAATCTTTATGGACTTACTTTTGAATTTTTTTAAAGTACTCTTGTAAAGCAAGGTTAAACAGACTTTCTTCTTTAAAAAAAAAATATGGTAAATATCTAAAGCAACGAAGGTTTTTACATTTTTCTTTTTTCAATTATGGATTTTCCAAAAGTACTTTTTTTCAAGGTACGTTTACAGAAGATACTTTCTTTAAAGCCACTTTTTCAAAAGCTCTGTATTTTTAATAAAATGTACTTAAATAAATAACCCATAAATCATTATTCAGAAGGATCTCAGTTAAAAAACCTTATTTAAAATGTACTTTTTTAAAAGTACTTTCTAAAAATACTTTTTAGAAGTACTTTCCAAAAGTACTTTTTTAAATGGTATTTCTTGAGACCAAAATATTTTAAGAGCAAATTTTTGTTATACCTATTATTTTGAAAACTTGGGAGGTACTTTTTCAAAGGATAAATAAGCCATTGTGTTTTAAACCATTTTTAAAAGTATTTGTCAGAAGGATTTCAGTTAAAAAAAAAACTTTTTAAAATGTACTTTTCAAAAGTATTTTTTAAAGTACTATTGTAGAAGTACTTTTTAAAAGTACTTTTTTAGAAGTACTTTCTAAAAGTACCTTTTTAGAAGTACTTTCGAAAATTACCTTTTTAAATGGTGTTTCGTAAGACCAAAATATTTTAAAAGCAAATTTTATTTTTATCTATTATTTTGAATATACGGAAGGTACTTTTTCAAAATAAAATGTATCTATATGAATAAGCCACAGTGTTTTAAACCATTTATAAAGGTATTTGTCAGAGGGATTTCAGTTAAAAAAACTTTTTTAAAAGTACTTTTTTTCAATGGCAATTTCTAAAGACAAAAATAATTTTAAAGCAAGTAATTGTTATAAATTTTATTTTGTTTATTTAGAAGCTATTGGCTCCACAGTTCTCTGCTCCAGCGTGCAGGCAGAACAATACTTTATAGGAAATAAATCTATATAATAACAATAGCAACAAGACGCCTCTTTTCCAGCAACACAGTTAACTAGTGACAAACATTAAGGTAGCAAAAAAGGCTTAAGGACTCACTTCTTAATTTCTGAGAAAAGTTGAACCAAAAACAATTGTGTTTTTTTTTTAAATATGTATTAAATAACATAAAATATTCCAAATTTTTTCAAAAGAATATAAAGAACATATATATTTTTGCTTACTTTTGATTTTAATATTATCTTAGGTTTAAAAATCATTTTATTTTTTTTTTTTTTTTTTCAAATTTCTAAGAAGTTTATGTTTGCTCTTGCTTTGGTAAATATTTGCACATCTTAAAGTAACTTTATGCTGCTCTGGGTTTCAGTTTTCCAAATTCCAGCAAAAACATTAACTACCTGCTGTCTATTGTTACAGTTTTGCAAAAGAAAGTGGAAAAAACAATAAAAAAAACAGCACTTGAAAATCTAGTGGGATGAAAAATAAAGTAACTATTCATCCATCCATCCAACCAGCAACCGCGGTTTGTACTGGGTTTGTAGCTTTGTGTAAGTGTATTTGTTTTCGAGTTAAGTTTCAGTGTTTGTTTTATTGCTGCTGTAGTTACTAAGTTACTTTTTGTTGTTGTTAGTTGTCATCAGGTCTATGTTTAGGTAACAACAAAAAATTTATAAGTAACGTTGTTGTTCTTTCGTATTTATCGCTGTATCTTTGTAGTTTAAGTTGTAAATACAAAACTAAGTTTTAAGGGATGCATGTTATATTGTGAATAGCGCATAAAAATGCAGCACTTCAAAATTACGCGTTCTAGAAATGAAATAAATTAAGAGTTTTAAAGTCATGTTAGCAACAGAAACTGCATAATTTAAATATCTGAACCAGATTACAACATATGTATTTTTAAACAGCCATACAACTCTCATTACGTTTACATTTTCTACAATATTTATTTACGATTTCATACAATATAACAAGTTCGCCTTAGTATTATCCTTATCCGTTTGTGTGTGTGTTAACTGTAGATAACTTGTAAAGATTTTCAATTTTTGGACTGCCGTGTATAGAGTCGAACATTTTTCAATTGAACCTCAGCGAAATACGACGTAAATGACGAAGAAACGACGAATGCTGTTATATATCTAAAATATATTTAAGTTTTTTTTGTGATTTTAGCCTAATTATTTTGCAAACGTAAAAAGTACTAACTTTAATTAAAATTTAAAAAAACTACAAAAGAAAATTTGAAAAAAATTTTGAAAGCGATATTGTTTCACAAAATATATAATATTTAAAAAAAAATTCAATTACAATTAATAAAAATATATATAATTTTAAATTAGGGAGGACCTATAGATGGTACGCAGCCATTCATATGTTAACTTAGCACGTTTTTAGCTGATTTACAAATATAAAGAAGTATAAAGGCACATTGAAGGTAAAGAATTGTTTTTATTTCTAAGTTTAATGTAAAAATTCTAAAACAAAACAGGAATTATTTATGTACAATTCGGAAGTGCAATGATATCTCAGCTTTGATGTAAATAGTTAGTAATGTTTAAAAGGTATTTCCCAGACATACTCTACACAAATAAATTTTTATAATGAGTTAAATAAAAGTTTATATTGATGTGTCATATTTTAAGAATAACATTGAGAAACATTTTAAGAAAGCATAATAAAAATAATTTAATTTACACAAACTTAAACCTTTAAATTTCATGTGAAAGTCTCTTATTTGTAATTTGCTATGATTCCGAAGTAGTTTTTAGCACTTCTTATAACCAAATCACAAAAAACGATACAATATCAGTTTTTTTTTTAAATTACCTTTACCAAGCAAAGTAAATATGTATGAGTTTAATCAATAGATAAATTTCAATGCCATGTCGTTAGAATGGCTAAAAGCATTTAATAAATATATTTTGATGCTTAGTTCAAAAGCTTTCTGTTTTTGCAAAATATTCTTTTTTTAAAGAGCTAACATAATTTTTGCGAAAAAAAACCCCGACTTCTACGCAGGTTTCATCTGTCTGTCTATAACAGTTCAATGGCAAGGCCACAACATCAAATTAAATTAGCTATTGGGACAAATTTGTATTCCATCGCTATACTTCATACTTGTTATAGTTGATTTACAACTGTTAATAGTTTGGCAATAAACATCTAATTAGAGCAACTATAGGGGCACCCTTTAATCCTCAAATTCAATTTTTATACTTGCTGGTGCAGTAGACTTAGCAATCAGATTATTTTCAAATTTCAAACGTCTGCCTTTAATAGTTCAAAAGTTTGGCAACATACATCAAATTACATAAGCTATTGCAACACCCTTTTATTTACAATTTAAAATATTTATACTTTCTATTAAGCCAAACAAAGTCGTAAATATTCTGTCTTATTTTAGAGTGTTTGTATACAACGATCAAATGACATTAACTTTGGGAACACCCTTTATTTTTTATTTTTTATATTTAAAAAAAAAAATTAAATTTTTAACTAGTTTAATAATGATTATTTGACCCTTTTTTATTAAATTATTTTCTATTTTCTTAATAATTTTCTTATTTTCTTATTTTATTTTATTTATTGAAATAAAATATTATTAAAAAATATAAGGACCCAAAGCTTAAGAAAATAGAAAATAATTTAAATTTTTAACTTGTGTTATTGCGGATTTAGCAAGTTTCAAAAGTTTAGCCACATACAAAAAATAACACCAACTATAAGGTCACCCTTTAATTTATAATTTTAAATATCAATACTTGGTACTATAACATTTATAGCAACCGACAATTTGCAATATTTATAAGTAACGGTTCAACAGATAGGCCCATTTAGGCCAATTTTCGTCACTTATGGGGACACCCTTTAGTTTCTAGGTTTATTTTTGCAGTGCGTTTTACCAATGGAGCTACAGTGATTAAAGCGGTGTCCTTTACGGGTCATAAGAGGCGTAAAAAGCATGTATATTGTGTAGGGACACCCCTTAATTTGCCCGTCTGTCCTTCCGTGTTCGTGCTGAAATCAAGTTCGCCAAGACACTTCAAGAGCTATGGAAAATTTACATACGCCAATAGATCAGACATAATTTCGAAAATTCTGCTGTTTAAAATCAGTAAGATTGCCAGGTAGCTGGCAAAACGTCATGTGTGCCTCTAATTTTTCCATATTTTTTGTTAAATTTTTGTTTATATTCCTACAGATGGTTGTGTTTAGGATTACCAAATTAATGAAAAGGATAAAATAAATTTTTGATCTTTTGACTACGTACTAATTAATCAACACTATATTATACTAGTATCACATACAGTAACCTTTTAATTTATTAAGCTGGGACAACAACCCTAAAAATTACAATTTTCAAAAAAAAAATTTTACCGGAAAAACTTCGTGGTCGGAAGGAATTTCTTATGCTTTATGGCGAAGGGTATAGAAGATTTGGCATGGCCGAATATATCACTCTTACTTGTTATTTTTAAACTTTTTTTTAATAATTTTTTTAAGCTTTTGTTTTAAGGTTTATTTATGTTATTATTATTTTTTTCTTGAATTTATGTAACTAGTCTCTGGTTTCTTGATAAAGTTTTCAAAAACCTTTTTTACAGGATTTAACAAAATTTTAGCAAATATTTTGCAGAATAAAAAAGCTGCTAAAGAATTTAATCTGTTTAATAAAATAAATGAAGTAAAAATCATACGAAAAACTCTGATTATCAATGACCATCATTTGGCTTTTTCTTCCTTAAAATACGAACTTGAGCCTAAATAAAAATTATTCATTTTGTTTTAAATGACAACAGTTCAATTAATATTAATATTACACAAAATTCCGCTTTAGATTTTTAAATTAAATTTTTTATTCAGAGTAAATAATATGAATATTTAAATGCCTAAAATCGATTTTTTTAGATCAATTCCTTCAAAATGCTGTCTATAGTTATCTAAAGTACCGTGTTTTTTTTTTTTTTTTTTTTTTTTGAGCCAACAAACACGTTTTCTTAAGTTATTTAAACTTTTCGTTGTTATTGTTTTTATTGTTGATGCTGTTGCCTTTTCCTGTTGTCTATTTGTATGCTACAGAGAGTCTAAGAGCCTTGTATTGTTTTTAAACGAATTGTATTTTATTTCCTTCTTTTGTTTTTATTTTTCCGAACAAAACTTTTCGTTTCGTACTGTCTTTCAGTAAAAGTTTTCCTTGTTAAAAATGTAATTAATCCAAGACGAAAAATAAGAAGAAGAAATTAAGAACAAAAAATGGAAATAAATGTAATAGGAAATGAAGATGATGTTAAAAGATTCCAGCAACAAGAGTAATAATAAAAATGCTTAGTAGTAAAATATTGCAAATTGTTGTATTAAATTTGTTTTTAATTTTATTACTTTAGATTAAAAAATAACATGTCGGGATGTAAAAAAAAATTTCAAATAACGTGCAACATTTTATATATTGAAAAAAATTAATAATAAATATAAAAGTATTTATATTATTAAAGTTGAAAATAAATTAAAAAAATTTAAATTAAGACTTTGAAATTTAATGGTTTTCCAACAAATAGCAATATAATGGGGCTTTAACAAATAATAGCAACAAACGAAAGGTTATTTGAATTGTTTTGCTTCTGGGAAAAGTTTTCAATAAAATAAATTGCCTTATTTCTACCGTAACTAAGCAAAGTTTTTTTTTTTTAAATTAAAACAGTGTATTTTAAACCTAAATATCAATTCCATCATTCATTTAAAAAGCTATTAAGATGTTATCTTTAGTATAAAAATAAAATAAATCTTTTGTTGTTAATAATTTAAGCTTTTCAAAGAACTATTTTTAAATATATAAAAATTCTAGAAATAAATTATTATAAAAAAATTAAAAAATAAGACACTCAAATCCAAAAACAGAAGACAAAATTAAAAAAAAAACAAATGAATAAAAATTTCAAAGCTTTAAAATTTAACTAGAAATTTTTTTATCACAACCCCACAATCTGAACCAAAAAAAAAACAAACATTAAGAAAGAAAAAAAATGAAATAAACAACAGAAAAATATATGAAAGAAAATAAATCCAAGCGACCAACGAACCAGTCAAGTCAAACCGTGTAAGTCAAGCTAGACCAGCCAGCCAGGCCAAAAGACGTTTTACAACATTTAGCATTGTCAGCTAAACGGACTAAAGCAGAAGTTCTTTTTATACTCAAGTGTTAAAGATGAAACCATCATCGTCATTGTGATGTTAAAAAAGAGGCCAACAAGCAACAACAAAAAAAACGTGGAAAAAGCAAAGTTAGAGGCAGAAGAGGATACTGAATATTTTGAAAGCAATTTATAAATAAATAATTTTTACACTAATGACAATTTTTTGTTTTTAATTCTATTTTTATTTTTGTTTATTATTTTTTTTTTTGTGATTTTGCTTATTTTTTTAATTTACGAAAATTATTGAAAAATAAAGAACATTGAAATAAGCTAAAATAGCTTAAAAACAATAAAAAAAAATAAAATAAAACAGTTTAATTAATTTTATCTTTTTAATAGTTTTCTTCTTCGTCAAGTATACTCAACTTCCAATTAAATATTTAACATTTCTAAATATAACATAAAGAAACTTAGTTATCTTAAATTGCATCAAATTTATGCCTCTAAAAAGGTCATTTGTTTTCTTTTTTAATTCTAAACTTGCCAACAAACACTTAAAATGTGTTTTGGATCTTTTTTTTTTTTTGTAATTTTTAACACTTGAAAATGGGAGAAAAATATTTTTTAAGATTTCTTAAGAGACTTTGTAATTTAATCAAAAGAAACACAGTTAGTTTCCCCTGTTAAGTCATAAGAAAGTTTTGAGTATAAGGTTGTTTTTAAAATATAAAAATATTTATTATAACTCCTTTTTTGCCCACGAACTATTACTACCTGCTTTAAAATTAATCTCTATATGTTAATGGTTGTATTGCTTAAGGGTGTACTATGAGTAAGTTAATGTGTTAAAGCAGCTGCTACTGTTTTAGGCAGCGAAAGAATTTCATCAACTTCAGGTTTTATTTTACTGTTTCACCAGAATTCTTAGAAGAATCATTAAATACTTTAATAATCTAAGTTAAGAATACTGTCCATGTGGCTTTTAGTTCTTATTTTTTGACGCACAGTAAATATAAAAATAATGTGATTTTTTGGATAATTATTCGAATAAAAGTTATTCGATTAATTTAAATTTAATTTAATTTTAATTAATTAATTATTATTAAAATTATTATTATTATTATTATTATTATTATTATTATTATTATTATTATAATTAATTAATATAATAATTAATTTAAATTTTTAATTAAATACTTTAACAATCTAAGTTAAGAATAACTGTCCACGTGGCTTTTAGATCTTATTTTTTGATGCACAGTAAATATAAAAATAATGTGATAATTTGGGTAATTATTCGAATAAAAATTATTCGATTAATTTATCGATTATTCGATTCTTAAAATATGCAATTTTTTCGATACATATAAATTTTTGGTGAAATTTTCCTGAAAATAAATATTTATATGAAATTTTAACCCTTTAATAAAATTCAAATTTTTTGCTAATCTAGAGCTTTTTTTCTAAATTTTTACTTTTTAATTAAATTTCCATTTTTTTTTTTTTTTTTTGCAGAAACAATTCATTATAAAACTTTAATTTTGTTGTGCAAATATTGAAGAAATTTAGTTTTATTTTTGTATCCTAATTATTTCTTAAGTTAAAATAAATCCAAAGTTAATCCAATTAACAAAACGTACGTCAAATGACTTATAAATAAAATTTAACAAAATACTGTAAATTTATTTTTGTTTTACCCTGTTGCACCAATAAATTAAGTTGTCTAAATAAATTTATTTCAATTAAAAAAAAATCGCTTGTTAATCAAATCGCTTTAATATAAAGACATTATTTTTAAGTATTAAATCTATTTAAAATGACTTAATAAATAAATGGTGCCTCGAAATAGATAAATCACTTGAAAAACATGAAACTGAATGAAATTTTTACATCAAAATTAATTTAACACTTCTTGTTATTTCAATTAAGTTTACCAAAATGTTAAAACTAGACATGCAAAGTTGTTTAAACTGGGAAAGAAAAAAAATGTGGAGGAATATCTTGTTAAATTTAATTTAACTAAAATTTGAAAAATACAAAAACAACATTTTTGTTAGATATTTATTTAAAAAAATTAAAAGTTTAAAATGATTTAGTGTTAATTATAGTTTCTGTGTTTTTTTTTCGTTTTGAGTTAAAAACATTTTACGAAAATTAATATTACCATGAGAAAATTTTGGCAAAGTATTAAAAAAAAGTAAAAAAAAATATTCAAGAATAATTAATTATTTAAAAACAGAAAAGTAAAATAAAACAAAACTGATGCCAACTTATATTGCGTGCTACACGCACACTTATATTTAATTTTGAATTCAGGAATGTTAAAAGAAATCAAGCGTAAATAACCTAAAAGCAACTGCACTAAAGAACGAACCCAATGAGCAGACCAAAAAAACTCCATCAAAATTAATTATGACAATGATTTTGTTCTTGCATCTGTGTCTTAAAAAAGATGACACAAAACATACGGTTAGTAATCTGAAACCATTTATGATTTTTGTTTTTTAATTTTATTAAAGATCACAACGCACCAACCACTCTTGCAAACACTTTTTGAAAATAAACGACATCATTCAAGTAAAATGTAAAGGAAAAGAAAAATGTTTTGGTTAAAAAAAAACTCCATTACAAATTAGATGCGAGTATGAGTGTGTTAAAAATTTAAGATAAAATTAAAATTTATGTTGTAAAGTTTAAAATGATTTATTAAATTTTACAATCGAAAATATTTTCTCTAAACCGAAAGGAAAGGATTATTTCAAAAAGAGTTTAAGATTTACGCGCAGCGACATAAAATTTGGATTACCGTCAACAGTTTGTACACAGTGGAATTTATAACAAAACACGGCATTCCGCTTATGTATTTTCTGAAATGGAAAAATTATGAAACGTATGTAGCGCATGGCTGTAATTTACAAGGTCTTAAGGTAACTAAAATAGAATCTTTCTTCTTTAGGGGTGATGACAGCAAAAAAAATACTGTGTGAAACAATTTTAAAGCAGCCGCACGAGCTGTAAAGATGACAATGAAGGCCTTCGACTAGTAGAGGTGACAATGACATACTAAATATTAAAGACAATGCACAGGAAGAAGATGTGACTCCATTTGAAATAAAATTCTTTACGGTTTGTGTTGATTTAAAAGAATAACAAGCACAATCAAATAAATTAATCATATTAGCGAGTCATTAATTTGTAATTATCTTCTTTTTATTATTTTATTTATTTTATTAATATTCCATATTTGATTTTATATTTATTTCAATGTTTTAACGATTTAAATGTTATTTAATAAATATGCACATGTATTTCATTACGAAATCATAATTTGTAGACCCAATAAGTTAAAAAAAAAGTAATGATAATTTTAACAATAAATAGGAAGAAGAAATAAAAATATGATAAATAAACGTAATTAAACAATATTAATTTATTTAAACAAAGTCCTTAGTCCTAAATCGTCACATATATTTTTGTTTACTCGACTAGTTTCTTCATTACAGGAAAAGCTTTTCAAATAAATTAAGTTTATTTTTTAATTTCAAAAAGCTATTTTTTAGAAAGAAAATTTACAAATGTATGCGAACGTTTTGACAAAAAAATAAGGAAAATTAAACACCAGCAGATTGTAATGCCGCATTTTCCGGATCACTACATCCTTCATCAGCATTCTTTGCATCTATCTACCTTAGGTTGTGTACATTGTAAACATCATCTATTTATCCCAACTAACCTTGTAAATAAGAATACGAGTAGTATTCATATCAATATTAATTTGATTGGACGAAATCTACACACAAACCAAAGTATTTCTTCACTGTTCTCTCTGATATTATTCTTGTTCATTTAATCAGTTGTACAAAACTTAATTCAACTAAATTGGAAAAGCTTTTCTTTAAGATATTGACTAATTTAAAGCACACTTTATGTAGCTTTTCTTACTTCAGTTTTCTGTTAACGTTTTTTTTTTGCGCTATTCATATCAGCTCATCAAAAAAATAATTTTTAGCATTATTAAACCATCTTTGACTAAAAGAGGTTTAAAGAAACGAAACTCATTAAGTTAAAAATGCATCACAAACAGTGTTATTTAATTTCAGAATTTAGAGTTTCAACTGCAAAATAAATTAATCCTTAAAAAATGTTTGCCTTGAAAGTACGAATTAACTAAAAATAACTTTTAATAAAGTGAGGAAAAAAGTGACCTCTAGATTTTTTCGTTATTACAACTTTATTGTAAAATAAAATTAAAGTTTCTGAAATCTGGCAGTATAAAAATAAAAACCGAAAGCTTTTGACAAATTAAATTGGGTTTTCAAAAAGTAGTGGCAACACTGTATTTTAAATTTATTTGTTTACTTTTGATTAAACGAAAACTAATTTTTTGGTACTATTGTGTGTGAGTTTAAAAAAGTGTAAAATTAAAACGTAAGATTCAAAAATGACGAAGAAAAGCAAAGTTGCTATAAGTCCACCAGCAAGAAAACGGTCCTAAAATTATACGACTCTAAAAAAGAGACAGTAGCTACGGCTGAAGAGAAAAATATGCATCATAGAACAAAATTGGAGAAGAATTTGCAGCATCAGTTGGTACAAATCGGCACTGGAAAGCATTGAGAGACAACAACAATGTGTACAACAATTTTGTAAATAAACGTACATCGCATCCTGGTAATACCAGATTTTTCTTTTTCTGATTGTAGCAATGAATCTATTCCCGAAAAATTATTTACTTGTTGAAAACTAATATATAAATTTTTTTAGTTGTTTTTTTATAATTATAATTTTCTTAATATATTTTTTTTTAATCGTATTTTTTTATCTAGTCGCGCTGAAATTCTATAAAAGACTGACAACATAAAAAGAATGTATTTAAAAATAAAATTTTATATTTAAAAATAAATTTATAAATTGAAGTACAAATAAAAAGTTAAAAATTTACTACGCAAAGTGGTTTTCTATTAAAAAGGTTTTTGCCATTAAATTCGCACTGCTTCAAATTTTGTTCTGTTCTATGGATCCTAATTGTTCTTCAGGTACTGATATTATTGTTACGTTTGTTAATGGAAGAGGGTGTTATGCAACAATAGAAATCCTTTACAAAACAGCACACCCAACAATAACAGCCATTTTAGTTTCATTATTAAATCGCAAGCCTATTGATAATACTAAAAAAATATCTTTTCAAAACTTCAAAACATTGTACTACGAGTACGAATTTGAAATTGATTATAAATATTTTCAGGTCTCGTTCGTGGATTTAGCGAAGGCGTCATCATAAACTTGCATTGTTTATACCCAGAATCACCTAAAATATAATAATTTTGACCATCTTCTATATGGGCTGATACGGCAACTTTTAGCTAAGATAATATGGCAACTTCAAACTCTTAAATATAACTTTAAAATCTAAAGGCAGCATGATCCTTTCATTAGCTTATCGGCCACTTTTACCTGAAAGAATAAAGCTTGTTCGGAAATAAGTCACTGCGCTGCATCTTATGCGTTCGAAATTGCATCAGTTGGCATCACTGCAAATGTCATGTGTTCTAAAATACATCACTAAAATCTATAATAAGCAAACAAACGTCAAATTCTGATCACAAAAATGGCTGATGCAATAGATGATTAAGTATTTTCTTTGATTATTATTAATTTTATTTTGTTAAATTACATATCTTTATACGTCTTTAAGCAGAGCACTCTTTTTAATTCTATTATTTTGTTGATTTCAAAACTTGCTTTCATTTTTGCCTTCATCTAAATCAAAAAATAATTTCGTTATTAACTTCTCCATTTGTTATATTAAGGGTTTGAAATTTTAAAACAAATGATAATATATTTTTCTTTGCGCATCAAGTAAGTATCAGTGTTAGCTGTTTTGCATCGCAAACAAATCACACATGCGCATCAGATGTAGCGCATTGATGCATTTCCGAAAAAGCCTATACTTATTATAACGAAAAATTACTTATCTGTTCGATAAAATCCTAACTCTAATAACAGGTCAGTTAAAATAACGGCCCTTAAATTAAAAATTATTACGACTTTAAGTTGTTTTTTATTTATTTTAATTTTTTTCTTTTAACAAATTTATAGTAATAAATATTTTATTAGTCTAACTGAAAAGCTATTATTAAACATAAATTTTACCAAAGAAAAGCATTTAACGCCGTGTGTTAAATTCATTTGTAAACAAAATGTTTTCCAAAGCCCATGTATGAGTTGTAAAATATGAATTTTCGTTTCTTTAAAATTTGTTTTACCAGCAGTTTGTGCACTTAGAAATTAATTTTAAAAACCAACCCAACAATAGTTTCTTTAATAAATCAATTAAATAAAAATATTTTTTTATGGTTTGAAATTTGTTAAATTTATTAGTATTTGCTTCTTTCTATTTAACTACTGTAAACTTAATAACCATTTGAAAAAGTTAAACCGTTAAATAAAAATAAATTGTGTAAAATTTTTAACCGCAAAAAATGTAATAAAAGTCAAAAAGTAAAGTCAAAAAAGAAGTAAAGATTTTTCACTTCTTCTATAATTGTGTTATTTTTTTAGGCACAAAAAAAAATATTGAACAGCACAAATGAAAATTTCACCCATAAACAACAAAATGAAAAAAAAATACTTTTTTTTAGAAGGGTACAAATATTTATTTGACAAGTCATGGTAAATTGTTTACCGAAACTTTACAAAATAAAAGGAGAGAGAAAAAACAATTTGCCGCTACAAGTTAAAATTGAACACACAAATAAAACAAACAATTGTAAAACAATCAAAAAGTAATTTTGATTTTTTTTCTCCAAAAACGTTTATCGAAAATTCACACCAATTTAAAAGTTGTTTAATTTTTAACAAACTAAAGTGTTAAAACACACGCTTTTATCATTAAACATAATAAAAAAGTTATACCTGAAGATAATGTTTAGAAGGGAATAACTGAAAAGCAAAATCATTAAAAAAAATATATATAAGGAAACAAATAAACTTTTAATTAAAACACCTTTACATTCTCACCTTTGTTGTAATTTCTCAAAGCCATTGTTCTCATATGTATTTAGAAAAAAAATTTTATGTAAAATAACAAATATTAAAATATTTCATATTAAAATATTTCAACTGTATGAAAGGGCCGAAAGAAAGTCAGCCGTATACAGTGGAGAAAGAAAAATAAAATCATAGTTGATTAATTTTTAATTTTTACCCTGACCAGGATTCGAACCATCGATTTTATAAATTAGTGAAATTTTACTTTATTTTCGGCTTTTTGGTTCTTTTTAATTAATTTTCTAAACATTTTTAGAAAGAAAATTTATTTACAAATGTATGCGGACGTTTTCCAAAGAAAACAAGAAAAATTAGACGCTAGCAGAATGAAATGCAGCATTTTCTGGACCGCCACATCCTTCATCAGCATTCTTTGCAACCTTATGTTATGTACATCGTAAACATCATCTATTTAACCAACTAAGCTTAATGTTAATTTGGTGAGACGAAGTTCACACACAACTTAGTTGATTATTGTTGTTTTTACTTCAACTTTGATTTTTTTCTTTACTTTATTGTTTGGAAAAAAATCTTTAGTTTATTTAAAATGTTAGTAAGAAGTTTTTTGAAGAGCTTAGTAAGCGATAGCGAAATGGCAATTGAGACCCTCAATAATCAATATCGGTGATTTAATTTTTTAATCGAGATAATAATAGAAAATATAGCATGAAAAAAAGATTTTTTTTTTAAATTAATCAATTTAATATACAAATCCCGTTTTTATTTAAAATATTTGCTTTAAATTAAACAAAATCTATTATGATTTCTAGTTCTTTTGAAAAAGTAAATCATCATTTACTTCGGCTTGAAAGTCTTAAAAAGTTTTCATTGACTATCGATATATTAATTTATCTCAAGCTCTTCAGATTTTCGAATAAATTATTTGAACGAAATTAACGATTTTTTGCCGTTTTAACGATTTTAAACAACAAAAGGAAAGTATAGTAAATTCTTGTCAACCTTGACGATATTTTGTAAGAAATTTTCACTTTTTTTCTAAAATTCTCTCTCACTCTATCTTATTTATCTTTGAGAAAACATTCCTATAATGTAAAGTAATCAAAAACAAAATAATAATAATTAATATAGAATCTATTAGTAACTAAGAACAGGCAAGAAGTCCTTTAAAAATGTTTATATTCTTTATATTTGATTTAAAATTTGACACATAACTAATTGTATGACTTATACCGATAATACCGGCCCCTTAATGTATAAATCTTAAAGGGAGTACATTTAATTTTTATTTGTAAACTCAATAGGTTCCTAAATTTATGACAAGTTTTGATTTCATATTTAAATATGCATTTAGTCAATTTTCATCTAAAATTTAAGTTGTATTTATATACATTAATGTTCTTTCTAATTTAAGTACGATAAAAATATGGCAGCATTATGAAACCTAAAGAAAATTATAAATAGTCTTTTTAACATCTCCTAAAAACACAACGAAAAAATTTTTTTGTAATATATTAAAAAAATGCTTTGGTTTCTTAAATTAACTTAAAAAAAATGTCGATTTTGCCATTCAGTAACACTTTTAACGATATTCGCCGTTGCTTAAAACAAGCTTATATAGTTAGCATGTTGCTCATCGTTAAGAAAACATTTAAAATTTTTGCGTTGTTAAATCTGTCTACAAAATAAATTTGTTAAATAAACACAGTTTGTTTTCATTTTATTTAAATTAAACAGACTTGTTTAATTTAGTATATAAAATTTATTTCAAAAATAAATTTCTTGTTAAAAAAAAATTGCACATGAACATAAGTTTTGACCGTATTTTAAAAGAGTTAATCGCAACTCTACGACCCAAACTTATCATTATACTCCTTCTATGCATATGGGAAAATATGAATGCCACTTAATTTCAACTTGTGTCTATTATAACTAAGCTGAAGTTAGTGAATTAATCGTTATTGCAAACAACAGAAAATGTCGACAAATATAACTACGAGTATTGTCCTATTGTTTAAAGTTAGTGAATTGCATTACTGAGCTGTTTAACTTTAAATGACACATAATTAAGGCATAGCATAATACTTTTGCTCTTAGTCATAAAAAAAATTTGGATGTAACAAATTTTTATCAAATAATTTTTGCATTGAATTTTCTTTAATCAAAAATATTTTTTATTTTTTTTTATTTTTATATGAAACTAGTTGTTGCACTGGATATTGGATATTATAAATGAATTTAAATTGATTTTAAGTTCATTTTTTATTTTCTAAAAAAAAAATTTAGAAAGGAAAATTATTTTAGTTAGTTGTTTAAATAGATGATGTTTACAATGTTCACAACCTGTGGTAGATAGATGCGAAAAGTGCTGATGAAGAATATAGTGATCCAGAAAATGCAGCACTACATTCTGCTGGTGTCTAATTTTTCTTATTATATATTTGCAAACGTCCACATAAATTAAAAAAAAATAACATTTTTCTTTCTTAAAGAAAATTTTCTTAATATGCAATAATTTCATTTAAAATATATAATATATAAAATATTGTCGCAAGTGTGTTGTGACTTTATAGCTCACAAACGGTCAAACAAATTTCGATTAAGTTTTTAGGGTTTGTTTGTATGGTCGTGTAGTTGGTTTGTCTAAAGATTGCACAAAATCGGTCAGCGTTCGTGAGTTATAACTTTTAATGACAACATGTGATTTTGTCCATTTAAAACACGACAAAAAATACGCCTATGAGCATAGGCGGTGTTTATGCTGATTTCATACACACGGTAAATACACGTTGTAGAGCATACACATTGACAGCCAAGCGATCGTAACAAAATCAGATTCTGAAAATATTTGAAACACAGATATTCTAGTCTATAAGATCCAAACTGATTTGATGGATTTCTCACGTGTTCGGAGTAGAGTCCCATAATATATTACACAGTCCCAAGGCCATGGAAGGCCTTCAAATTGAAAATGTGAAGCAATAAATTTAAAAATGTTTTTAAATGGGCTCTATAGAATTTAAGTGACTAAAAAATCACATCTAGGTATCATAAATTAAATCTTGAATAAAATGTGAAAGCACCCAATTTTACCTCTTTAGTTTTGTAGATGGTAAATTTGTAACACAGTTTCTAAATATTACTATTAAGAAATAAGAAATGAAACGCTGACGAAGTCGTTTGCACGGTTATTATTATATGAAAACTTTTGCAAAATATTGCTCAGTCTCAATACACACTTTTTTAGTTTTTAAATATAAATCGATTATGGTTGATATGTTATCGTTTTTAAAAGAAATTTATACATTTTATAGTGTAAGCTAGGCTTGAGTCACTTTTATGAACATTTAAATTGAACATTAAAAAAAATACATATATAATTTTAAAAATAAAAATTAAATAGGTCATATTGGACTTATAACACTTTCAGAGTAATAATAATTGTTATATCAATAACTTGGTAATTTATTGACAAAATTTTCAAGGATTTATCGGGATATGTTCATAGATACAAATTTTATATTAGAATGGGTTTAATATTATCATTAGCTATTTGTTTTAATCGACTTACAACACTTTTAATGAAAACGGGTCACATATATAATATTAATGCTGTTATAATTTGAAAAAAATTTTAATATCAAAAAAGAAAAATTAAAAGCATTGAACCAATAATTTATCTTTGTGGAATGGCTTTAAATCGGAAAATACGATTCTGTAAAAATGTCGTGTGCGACAATAACTGTAACTATTTCAATCATATAGTAATGGAACGCAATAAAATTAGGTAACTGTTTACTTCATGTTCACTTGAATCAGCTGGTTTCTAGCAATTTTTAATAAAACGATTTATTAAGAGTTTGAAGTTTTAATGAATTAAAAAAGGGGTATTTCAAATAATTTCCCTGAAAAAACACAAATTATTTTTTCTATCAGATTTGAGATGTAAATAAATGCAACAATAATTTTTCTTTTTAATCAAAAATTATTTGAGCTTAATGCCCACGGATTATAAATATCTTTCCTTTAATATAAATTTGCCTTTAATTGCATTTACCTCAACATAAAAATAACAAAGAAGACTTTTTGTAAGAATTCCTATAATTCGCACAAAAGCAACATGTTTTTCTGAATTGTGTTCAAGATAATCTTTTATTACAGACATCACAAAGCTGATTGTTGTAATAAATCAAATTTTAATTAAGAATAATAATAATAAAAAAAAATACGTCACGATAAGCAGAACCCACCTTGAAGTTATTTTAAACGTTGATAGGTAGATTTATTTTTATAAATGATTGAAGTTTCTTTTCTTGTTGTGCTGATTTATGAGTTTTATTGAAAAAGTTGCAAATGATTTTTTTTTATATTTTCTAAGGTTAAAAATATTATATTATTTATTTATTCTTATGTTTTGAACGTGTAAATAAATTTTTATGCAATATAATTTGAGCTTAATTTAATTGTAATTTATTTTATAAATATTTCGAGCTGTGACACATTTATTATTTTTAATTTTTTTATATTATATTTATTTTATAAAGTGCTGATCATATTAATTTCAAAGCCAAGCAAAATATTTATATTATTTTTATTATAAATACTTCGAGATTTTACTGTACACTTTAATTTTTTTTATTCTAAATTACTTTTTATTATTATTTTGTATTTAGTGGACAAATTGTATTATTTTATAATATAATTCAATTTACATTAATTTTTATTTATTTATTATTTAACACAGCAATTAAGCACTTTTTAAATTACATTAACATTTAAGCATATTTATCATACAATATTAATTAATAAAATATTTCTTGGTTTTTAATTTAAAATTTTTCTTGTAGACAATTTTTTATTTAATTACTTAATTTTATTTTATATTTTTTTATTTTATTTACCGTTAATAAATCTATTTGTGTACAGAGAAAGAAAGGGATTAAACAGGTGCCATGTAACAAAAATATAATTCTGTTTATTTAATATTTTAATTTAAAAAAATTTTAAATATATACACAGGCTTAAAAAAAATTCACCAATAATTATTTGTTTTGTTTACTTAATTAATTTTATTTTTTCAATATTTATGCACTTGATTAAAACTTCCAGACCTTTAATGCGTTTAATTTATTTTAAATCTAATTTCAGTTGCAAGTATTTAAAGGTTTCCTTTTTTTTAATCAAGAATTTTTCGTGTCTCTTTCGCTTTTACAAAGTGGTTCTTTTTTTTACACAACAACACATTCACTCGCTTACTTCACGCAACAGAAGTAGTCGTTTGGTCATACAGGCCAGTTAATCATTATCAAATTAAAGCACGAATTCGAAAAATAAAGAGAACTTAAAACAGACAGAAGAAACCGGTTTCACTACCAATCCATTAAACCGCCCGTAATAAACTGAAATTTTTCAGACGTTTGTACAAACAATTCATGTTTTCAGTCAGAGTTACAACTTTGCATGCACATACGTGCTCACTTACAACTGGCATTAGAAGAAATTCAACAAAACAGAAAAATAAAATCCAAAAATATCGCAACCAACAACGTAAACCGTATTCATGATGAAACGCCTTGTAAAGCCAACAAAGAACTAAATTGTACAACAATGTATTTTTGTGTACAACTTGTTAAAATAGAAATATAAAATCCACAAAATCCTTAAAACATATTATTACTACAACAGTTGCATCAAACACTTCAGGTTTAATGCCCCCTTAGTATGTAACCGGTTAAATGTTGAACGCAACATGTTTGATATAAATTGCTTCAAACAAAAAATAAAAATTTTTTATTGGAAATTAAGTATTTTATCTTTTTTTATTCATCATACAAGTGTGATTAAACTTTAATAAAATCATGTTTGATTTGAAGTGCTTGCGTTGTGTAATTGTGCTGTGGCTTAATGCAGTACGAAGTTCTAAAGTGTGACATGTACAAAATTAACTTGAGAATTACACGTTGTTATATTTATTTTTTTCTGGTTTCATTTTCTTTTGATAATAATTATTAAAATTTATTTGACTCTCTTTCTTGATTTTCAAATGTCGTTTTTTTACAGTTGTTATTGCATTGCTTTTGTTTTTGCGTAATCAATAATATTTCAAGTAAAAAAAAACTTTTATTTCTTAGAATAATAATGAATAATAATATAAGATATGATATCCAAGTAAATTTAACTTTTTTGCAAAACTGATGGGAACCGCTATTTTATTCCAATATTTTGCAAAATAGCCATCGTGCAATCCGAAACTATTTTAAACACAAAAGATGAAGGTTATGAATTCGCGTATTTTTTATATATTTTAACCCGCAGAAGTCATTTCTGAGTCGATACTAATTCTTTTTAACCGATTAAAAAAAAGAAGAAGAAGATGGTTATCAATTCGTCTGAATGTTGCTTTATGTTTGTACGCGCAGAAGAGACTTCGAAATTTTTTTTCTTAATATGAAAGGTACATAATTTTGAAGCAGTACATAATTTTAAAAATTTTAACGGTGATCTTATACAACATACATGTTTTTGAGGTGTATTATGAACCTTAAAATTGATTATAATAGCCCCCAGAATCAAAAAGTATCACAAAAAGAAATCTAAAAATTAAAGAGTGTCCGCATGGGAGACGTAAATTAACCTAAATAGGCTTTTAACCTGTTGTAGGCAAACGCTTAAAAATTGGAGTGAACATCAATATGTATATGTACATATGTATTGTAATTTACACATTTTGATAATGAAAACTTTTTTAAAGGTCTAATTAAGTTTTATAATTTTTATAAAAATTTCTAAGTGAAATTGCTGATTCCTAATGCCACGATTCTTACAACAATTACGTATTTCAAGCAGTTAGCTAAAGTGTGTTTATTCAAGATTTTATTTTGAATTTTATGTACCCGTATAGTAATAATTAAAAAATAATTTTTTTAGTCGAACTGTTTTAGTATTACAACCTGATGAATGATTTTAATTTTAATTTATATTTAATTCATGAATTTAAAAAATAAAAATTCTTGCTTAACATTGTCGATTACGTATTTAATTTTTATACAAACTTCGTGCTATTTTTTATTTAATTATCCCGATTAATTAATTACCGATATTGATTATTGAGAGTCAAAGCACGTCTCGATGGCCATTTCGTTAACGCTTACTTAACTCTTTAGGAAACTTCTGACAAACATTTTAAATAAACTAAAGATTTTTGTCCAAACAATAAAGCAAAGACAAAAATCAAAATCAATAACCAACAGTAATTCTATTTTTCTTTCTCCCCTGTATACGGCAGAATTTATTTCGGCTCTTATATACAGTTGAAAGAGGATGAAAAATAAAATATCAAAACACTACGATAATTTATTTCTATGCACAGGCACTTTGCAATTTATTTAATTACAGACACGGGAATATTTTTAAATATTTAATTTTTATACAAACTTCGTGCTATTTTTTATTTAATTATCCCGATTAATTAATTATCGATATTGATTATTATTGTCGATTACGATTTGAAATGACAAAATAGATTGTTTGTAATGCTGGAAACATAATTGGGATGAACGACGAATTTTTCGTTGCGAATATTCGCTGTCAGAAATAAAACACATTGGTGCATATAAAAATTAACACAGCAACGCCGTCGTGCGTGACGAACTCTCCGATAGAACGAAAAACGACGAAAAAACTAGTGCAGGGTTGTCGTTTCTCTTTTTAGTTTTTAAATATATTATTAATGAAGTTATTTTTGCCTTAAATATTGTTTATTTCTTAAGATACATCATTAAGTTAAACATCCACAATTATTTTCCATAAAATGCCTTCTAATGGCTTTTTCTTAATGTTAAATTTTTGGTATAACTTTTTTTTTTATTTTAATTTACTTTATTCGTGCTGGATTCCTTCAAATATAAATATTTCATGATATTCTCATGAAATATTTATTATTTTAAACTAAACTAAAAAATGAAATGTATTACTGCGGGGAAAGCGTATCCATATGGCCATTTCACTCCTGCTCAAATAGCTCATCAGTGGATTTTACCCAAATTTTGTATAGAAAACTAGAAAGTCTTATATCAAAAGCCAAATTGATTAAATGAGAACTCCATTGAATCAATAAGACAGAAGACAATAACAACTCAAAAATGTTCTATACAAAAAAAAAAAAAATAAAAATAAAAATAGTTACTAAATGTTTGCTGTGTTTTTGTATAGAACATTGAATATCATGAAATATTTATATTTAAAGGAATCAAGCATGAATAAAGTAAATTATATTTCATGATATTTTCATGAAATATTATTCAATAAAATTAGTAGGATTTTCTTTATAAATCCGTTTGACTTTTTCTTTGAAAGATTGAGTTTTTTCTTCTTGCTATACTAATTATTTTAAAAATGCCGTTATTAAAGGCAAATGTTAGTCGTTTTAAAAAACTTAACACTGTAACATAAAATTACTGACAATTTTTCTTTAATATAGTCCGCCAATTCCTGAAGGAAATTAAAAGACAACTTTCTTCTAAATCGAGGTATCGGTACGGTTGTCAAAATCTTCAAGTGGAATAATTATAGTTGCTAAAAGTTTTCGCAAGTTTAAACGTAATGCTTAGCTTTCCGCACGTATGGCAGCTCATTTCATTTCACACTTGGAAAATTTTGTTGCCAGAAACATTTTGCTGTTTCTAAGCATGAAGAAAGAAACATTTCGTGACTTCTTGAGAATTTTACAGAGTATAACTTCAGCAATGTTACTTTTTCTTTATTTCAAACTAATTTTTTATGTGGGATTTTGATTTGATATGTTAAGAAAGGTTGATATGTTACGAGATATTCTTACCTCAAATAATGAAACAAGTACTTTTTCAGTAATATTACTTTATTTTGAGTCTGTAGCAAAAGTTACGAAATTTTGGTCGTAAATAACAAAATTAGACATGTTATGGGAACCTTAAAAAGTTACAAAAAATTTAAAAAATGTAACCAAACGGCAACACTGAACCTAATACTGTCTTGTTTAACACGTTAACACCCGAATATGGGTGACAGCAAAAGTTCTCATCAGGCCACGTCACCCGTATTCGGGTGACAGCAAGAGTTCTCATCAGGCCACGTCGGGTGACTCCTTCCAAAGGATTTCCGAACATATTTAGATAAATATATGACAGGAGATAATAATACTGTTGAATTTTTTTAAAAATCGTTTATTAACAAAATTATTTACAGTGCAAAATATTGAAGCATTCACTGCAAAGTTGCGGTTGAGATATTAGTTGGGCAGAGATATTAGTTGTACTACTCAGTACACGGCAAAGATTACAACTGCTCGTGCAGAGTAATAACGTGATAAATGAGGATCGTAATAGATATCGGGGTGAGAGTACCGAAAGAAATGTGAAATGCGGTAGCAGAGCACGCGTCTTACAGTGGCACGGGTGGCCTGACGGGGATTTTGTTGTAAACACGCGTGGCAGTCAACGTGTTAAACATGAAACAAAGAGAATCGAATGGCGAATATAAACTTATTGAATGAATCAAAACACTGCATGTTGTAAAGAGTATCATAAATAACATTACTCAATTTCTTTTTTTTCAAACCAAATCAAAACAAATAACGGTTGATTGTCAACATTAATATTGTGTCAACAAAAAAGACACGAATCACAGTTGATATTCATTTCTTATTGTTACGAGGGAAACATAAAAATTTGTAAGAAAATGTAAACTTAAACGTAATAAATTTATGCATGTATGTATGTATGCATTTTAAATAATAAAACGCTATTTTAGAAATAAAAATCAGTAAAAACTCCGTAATGTAAAGTTCTTAAAAAACTCTTTTGTATATTTAAATTAATTTTTTATTATAAATTGTAAAAATAACGTTTTTCAAAAAGTAATTTAAAAAAGTTTCAAGAATTGGCAAAAGGCCTTACACGTGTGACCTCGTAGACTAAAAGATATATTACTACTTAATATTACGGAAACTAAACATATGTGTAAGTACACATTTGATTCATGTTATGTTCTGATTTGATTCGTAACTTAAAAGCAGGCTTTTAATTGCTTGCTTAAAAATAGCAAAAGCACTAAAATCTTTGCTTTGCTTACATGTTTTTCTGCAAATAGAAAAACAAAATGTCTCAGCATTTACATAACATTTCATTATAAATGAAGCAACAGCAAAAAGCAAACAACTTCATAGTAAAGAGTTAAGCAATAGCAAAAATGAAATAAAGAGCAACTAATTGCTTAAGCAATAGCAAACGTTTTCAAACTAAATGTTTTGCTGATTGCTTTGCTGCAAAAAGAATCACATAGTCAGCTACAGCAAAAGCTTTTTTTTCTTCTTTTTTTGTTGCATTTGAGTTTTGTTTTTTTAGCACATTTTTCTACTGCAACAGTTAAGCAACTACAGATTTATTCAAAATAGTCAAGCATTTTAAATCACTGCTTTAAAAAAATCGTGATATGAAAAAAAAACGAATGATTCAAAAGGAGTTTTGAATACATTCGTGCAAATGTCTAATATACCCTGAGATGAAACTTGCTACAATCGAATTTAAGCGAGTTTCACTGCGTCCTTATACTAATTTCTGCATTTCACTTTTAATTTCATATTTTTTACTGCAGTTGTTTGTGTTATTTCAAATAATACACAAACAACAAACCATATGCAGCAAACGTACACAAAGCAAGTGTAAAAAATTCCTTTAAAATTCCAGCCGTGCCATTTTGTCTACCCCGCTTGCATCTCTGCACTTCTTGCCAACAAACAAAAATCCCGTCCTGTAAAATCAATCACGCTACACTCATTTAAAACGGCCGTTAATCAGAATACGGATGATTATATACAAAATTGCTCTGCTAATTTGATTTTTCGATATAGTATATTATTATTATTTCACATTCCACATATGAAAAATTTTTCTTTATCGCAGTAAACGTCCCGTGTCTATTTTATACTTTTACGGCATTTACACTATACAATTTTTCATGAACCTTGCACGAAATTTATGTTTGGTGGTGAAGCAAAAGGGGCAAGCAATATAGCATAGCTTTAGTTTTTATTTTGGTTATATTTTCTTTAAAATAGCAAATATCGCTGCAACTCGTAAAAAGAATTTAAAAAAAAATTGCATCAAAAAATGGCACTGTGTAAACATGGACTTTTTGAAAATTTTCGCTTTGAACTTTTAACGTGTTACTTATAATATTTTATTATCAAAAAAGATTTAAATTTAAATATGGAAATATTATTTAGCCTTAGAACCAGTTTAAAACAAATGCTAGATCAAATCGGTCAATTGCCAACTTGCTAGAATGCCCACTTTTGTCTTGTCTGAGCTGGGGAGTTTTAAAACATGTTCCTATAAACTCAAAGTATTTAGACTATTTTTTTGATTTCATACACAACTCTTCTGCTAATTTACACATTAACTTATTTGTATTATTAATATTATTATTAATTTACTTCATTAATAGCTAAAAAAAGCAGATTGTAATTAATACAAAAAAATTTATGACTGACCTTTAGAGAGATTTCTTTTTCAGTTTCACATTTTAAAGATAAATTTAATACATACTGAATACTTAAATATCATTAAAATATTTTCGTATGTGGAACATTTTCAATGACCGCCTGCCTGTTCAGTTATGCTTATATCAGAAAATAAATTTACTTTTTACTTTGATATTTCTTTTTAATTAATAACAATGCCCTAGAATCACTTCAAACAGGGCAACATTCCACTCTATTTTCATTGTCATCTTTATTTACTTAACACTCTAGCAACATCTCCAGCACTATGACTTGATTTTAAAATTTTTCTCTATTCTGTCATACTATTTGATTGTTTAACTTGACACTTCTTAATCAATAAATTTTTGTACAAAAATTCTTTTTTAATTTCTACATTTGTTTCCACATTTATTGTAGTTAAAAATCGGCATTAAAATCGAATCAAGAACAACTAGCAGAAGAATGCAAATATAACGGGATTGTTTTTAATATTTGTAAAACATGTTTGATGAGCCTATTGTTTGTGTACGAGTATAGAGTAAATAACAGAGATGGTGAAAGAAATTTTAACAATTGGACAACATATACCATCTTCTTTCTATATTTATAAACAAATCGTACTAAACACATTCTTCTGTAATAACAAATTTCTATTCATATTTAAAAAAATAGAAAAAACAGATAAATGTTTTTAACATTTAGTTACTAACATTTTAATAAAACTAATTTTAATTTAAAACTTAAAATAAAAAGTTCTTAATTTTGAAGCAATTTTATCATTATTTTCCTTTTAGAAAATAGTATTGCATTTTATAGGCTTTATGCAAATTTAAAAATATTTACACTTCGAGAAATTGCACTATTAGTAATAAAATATAAACTTTAATGATCATTTATGCAACCTAGAACAGAAAAAGTTAATTATTCTTAAACAGCACTGAGAGGTATTCGACGATCATACTCGCTTTTGTCCAGGGATATAGAAACATTATCGCCAACGAGTTAACTCGTGTTTTTATGGCCGAACGTTGCTGACCGGCCACGAGTAAACTCGTAATGCGCTTTATTTTCGCATCGCTGTTGTTTTTTCTGTTAGCGACCATACAGTGCAATTCTTAGTCAGTATAACACAAACCGTTTCTCTCGCTTGTAAGACCTGCCAAATCTTTTGTTGCAAAAAATAATTAATAATTAAAAAAAAATTTTAAAACGATGACGGAACGTAATGAAGAACCTCTCAATGAATTGTACGCGGATTCCTTATCTGGTTGTCCGAGTGGTTGTGAATCAAATTGTGGTAACTGTGTTATTAAAGTTTATTTTTATTGCTTTACTTCCACATCCAATTACGAAATAATAGCCGGTGACATGAGATAAATTTTCAGTAAAATTGCCGGTCAACAATGTGTTAAGTAGCCCACAGAGCTATCTTGCCTATTTTAAATAGTGCTTGCGCCAGAAGCTTTTGAAATATTGTAATATTCAAAAAATCTATTGACTAAGACTACTGACTATAGAAAGTTGAGCAATCAAGTGAAGAAGTAAAAGACTACTACAAAACCTTCCTGTAATGTTCTGTCTAACAACAGGAACCATGTACTAATGTTTCCTTTAATGTTTCTCTCTTTATGTTTCTGTTTACTCTTCTTGTTTAGTCGATGATAAAATTAATTAAAATAAGCTTTTTCAAAAGGATCTCTAACTTCTAACAACCAAGATCTTGCAGCAAATTTTAAGTCTGGTAGCCTTTTGCTGGGTACACAATTTTGACGACGAATTCGTCTGTAAAAGTTAGTTACGTAAATTCGCAATATGGCCCACAATTAGGACAAAAAATTTATAGCTGTTATGATCAACAAAATTGTTTGCTGCCTATGACAAAAAAAAGTAAACATTTAAAAAAAATGAGGCAAAAAGATTCATCATGTTCACTTTTGTCCAAATTTAAATTTGTTTTATTTTGTTTTTCATATGACAACTAATAGTGTTACCATAGAATAAAATAAAAAAAATATAATAGTTATTCAAAAAATTAAACATTAAGAAAAGCCATTAGAAGGCAATTTTATGGAAAATAATTGTGGATGTTTGACTTAATGATATATATTAAGAAATAAACAATTATTGAGACAAAAATAACTTTACTTACTAATATATTTAAAAACTAAAAAGAGAAACGAGAACCCTGTACTATTTTTTTCGTCGTTCGTCGGCGTAAGAAAAAGAAATAAATTTATGGGAGACTTCGTCACGCACGACGAATTTCGTCGACGGTGGTGTTGTGTTAATTTTCATATGCACGAATGTGTTTTAATTTTAATTCGTAACGAAAAATTCGTCGTTCGTCCCAATTGTGTTCCCTGCATTAATGAGCATTTTTTTAGAAAATTCTAGTTGATTGCATTTACTAATTTTTACTTCTTTTTTACATTTATGATATCTGAGATTGCACACAATTATTATAAAAAAGTAAGGATATTTCTCTGCAAAAATGCACTAATTAATTGCTAGCGTCCATTGTTGTTTCCAGTTTCGAATTATAATAAACAATTATAATTGAGGCAGCTTATCCATCTCTGGGATAGCTGCTTTAACAATGTAAAGGGAGAATCAATGAATGTGTAAAAAATAAAGAAAAGAGATGGTGCATATTATTATTTTTAAATTGTCTATGTAAATTAATACAGAAAGAAAAGACACTTGTAGTCAATATTTAATTTTAAAATATATACCCGCTATAAATATCCTACGATTTTATAATAAAATATTTGTTTTCAAAAAATAAGGGATCGCAAATAGCAATCTTTTAACAAATTTGAACCAAAAAAATCATAATTAAAGAGAAATACTACAATATAAAAAGTGATACCAAAGTAATCGTTGTTGCCCAGACTATCTTTGCCTTTGATAATTTTTATTTATTTGAATTTTATTTAAAAAAAAATTAAATTCAAAAGTTATTTTCCCTTTTTTTTCTTAATAATGCTGAAACCTTAGTTACTGTAGATAAAGAGTATTTCGCCCTAAAACTAATCTTGACTGATTAATGGTCAAAAAATCTGCGGAGTCGGTACATAAACTCTTATTGGTAAATTAAATTAGAAATAATTTTATTAATTTCCAAGTAAAAAATAAAACATGACAAATAAATTTTATTCTTTTAGCAAAAATGAAAAGTTAAAAATAACTGTTATTTTTCAATACAAAAAATTAAACTTGAAAAATAGCAATTATTTTCCAAACATAAAATAAAAATTTTAAAATAATTATGAAAAAGCAATTTTTTTAATAAATCTTAAAGCCGTTCGATCCCTGTAAAAAATAAATTAGAATACCTCGTCGTAGTGAATGAGATGACGGGAAATTGTTAAGTTTACAGACTCCCTATTAAAGCTTGAATAAAAACTTGTAAAAAATTTTTATTTACCATGCCTTAAACTCTAGTCGAAGCAGCTCTTAAAATAAATACAACCTGAACTTGCCGCAAGTTGTAATTGGCACGAAAAATTTTGTCCTTTTCTAAAATAAATTCGTTGTGTTATTATTTACTCGTTTAGGTACGCTTTATGAAAAAATATATTACTTTTTAAATGTATTGACTTTCTGAAATATCTTTTTATTTATAAAAAAAATTTTAAGCCAACACTTTTTTTAATTTTCTGTAACTTAAACATCATTAAAATTGCACCATAAGCGATCACAAATAATATGTTGTCTGTTTTTCTCAAGAAAATTAATTTTAAACAAACTGTAAAAATACTATTTTTCAGAATTTCTCATTTTCATAGTCTAGTTATGATATTAAATGACATATGAACAAAAAAATAAATTAAAAAAAATATTCCAGCAATTTTATGATTTGGCGTAACTTAAATTAACATCGAACATGTTGCAAGCAACAATAACCCCTAGCAAGCTCAAACACATAACTCACTCTAGCAAGTTGCAATCTAACCTTTATAAAACAACTTGTAGCTGTGATAAAGACAAATTGAAAGTTCAAAAGAATAAAAAATAATAGCAATAATAGTAAAAAAACTGATGTTTAAAGGATATATAAAATGAGAATTTGTTTTGAAAAAAATTTAAGCGTGACCAATTTATATTAAAATCTTTTCCCCAAAATATTTTCTACTAATAGTTTCTATTTCAAGTAAAAACCTGTTTAAATCAGCTGTGAAGAATTTCTGCAAAAGTTGTAACACTACAAATACGCAATCCACACTGGAATTGTTTTAAGAAAATAACGCTCTTAGACCAAACACAACTCTCTTAATTACTGTTCTAAGCGACCAATTTTGTATGTTGTAATTTTGCGTTTACATCTCTTTTTTTCTTTAGTAATTCCATTATGTTTACTTCCTTTTGCTTGTTTTCCTTGTTTTTTTTTTGCCAAATATTTGAGTACAACAACACAAATAATAAGAGTAATAAATGTAAATGAAAAATAATGGTTTATTAACTGAAGTATTACAAACAATTTGTTGTTGCCTGTTTTATGAAAGCAATATTTGATTTGATGCCTGCCAATGTTCGTTGGGTTCGTACTATCAAGTGACCTGGCAACAATATTTTTTTTTTTAATCAGACGGTTGTTTGGTTTCATTCAATTAACTTATAGAGCAAATATAATTTAATATTTTTAACTCAAGTTATTTAGTTGAGGCCTTTAATTCTGTTTCTTAGTTTAAACAGCAACTGCATAAATATTTGGAAAAAATTAAGCTGCTTTATTTATTCAACCTTTAAACCTTTTAAATGTAGGGTCAGCCATTAAAGTTTTTTCAACTAGTGGAAGAAAAGAAGCACCGTCAGCTCCGTATGTTCGTTTTCTTGTGAAAAAACTAAAAGAAACTGACATCCTCATCGATAAGTTAAATTGAACCTTTCGGAGACATCATTGAAACGAATTTTGCATAAAGACCTTGGTATGACGCTATACAAAGTCCAGTTGGTTCAGGAGTTGAAGCAAACTGACCATCCATCTTTCTTTTTATAACGGAGTAGACTGTTGTGGACTCGTATATATTTGCACCAAGTGGATTAAGGAAGTTCCTCTTTTGTGAACAAAACAGCATATATAATGTCAACAACAAAAACTAATGTTATTGTTATCAGAATCATATAACTATCACTTCCACTTGTAACAAAGAATATAATAAAAAGAAAAGTTAGCTATCACATGTTGCGCCACCTTAATACTTGCATTAGTTGAGGTTGCTACGTGTTTGTTCAAAGAGAAAATCACAAGTTCAGCTCCCATCGGAGGTATGAGTATAAACAACATTTTTTATTTTTAAGTAGTTGCTTAAAATCGGCGAATAGCGAATAAATGGATAAGAGCCCGATGTCTTTATTAGAAAATAAAGACGTTTAATGTGTGCAAACACATCAGACACAGTGGTGAGTCCAATTTCGGCAAAAAGAATAATAATTTGTTTAAATTTCGAATGAGCAAGAAATCAAATCGGAAATAACTAGTTTCATTAACGAAAAACAAAAATAAAAATGGGCCCAGTTCCATAAAAAAAAAAAATTTCAATAATCGAACGCATTTTTAAGTTATTTTTATAGTCACACTACATAATCAAATGAGTATTCTTATACTTATTCTTCTCGTTTGCAAGAAATGGCGCAAAAGACAAAAAAACAAGCTGCTAAAGATAATTTTATATAACAACTTCTTAAAAAAATTAGTGAATCGCGTAATGCAGTTGCAGCTATTAACGCAATTCAATTCAATTCATCACTGCTGCAAACATTGTTTTTATTAAAAAGTAAAATTATTTTTGATTAAAAATAAGATTAAAAAAATAATTTGTAATAGAAAAAAAGATCGACCTCACATTTTATGAATCAAGACAAGACAGAGAAGAAGAAACTGTTCTATTTAAAAAATATATGACAAACAAAAAACACCCTGTACAAAAATAACAGAAAACGTTAAGCTGAAAAAAATGTAATGTTTATTTAAACCTGTTTTGTTTTCGTTTGCCTCTTCTTCTTTAAATTCAGTTCAATTTCTTTTATGTTCGAAAGAAGAGAATTTAAAAACAAAACAAAAACAGCAGGAATTTAATGCCAGCTTAAGATGGGTTTTCTTTTCAGTCATTATTATTGTATTGTTGTTGTTCTCATGTATACATATACTTATATAATAACAGTAAATGTTTATGTATGTGTGCATTAATGTTTATTTGATTTTGCAAAGTAGTTTAAAGGAATTTGTTTTTGTTCATTTCACGTTCCTTCTGTTATTTATTTATTCATTTGTTGTTGTGTTTATTATTTGATTTTTTTATTGTTGTTGCTTATGCCTAATAAAACGATTAGAAAATTAACTACAACAATAGCAATAACCATTAGCATCTACAACAGTGGAAAAAGAGTTAGAAATTTAACAAACAAGTAATTCTCATGCTTATGTTAACAAACAAGAAAATAAATTATTTTTTTTTATTCCTTTTTATCTTAGGCTTTCTTTTTTTGATGTTTTAAGTGAATTACTTTTGAAACTGTTTGTTTTTGCTTTACTTAACCCTTATCGGTCGTAAGTCACCTCTGACGTGACTTTTCTGCAACGGTCGTATGGCACGTGTGAAGTGACAAGGCGAATTATGTCGAAACATACTGTCTATTGATGAGATTTGTTTTTAAAATGCATTCATTTCTTCAATTTACCGTTACCATTCGAAAATACGTATTTACCGTTACCGTTTGAGCATAAGAATCTTTTCAGTTTGTCGTTATCAGCAGAGCATTTAACTTGTGCAATAAACTTTCAATTCTTTTTTTTAATGTCTGAATTTATTTTTTGCCCATAAAATGAATAAAAAAATATTATAAATATCAAAGAAATTTCTGAAAGTGATTTTAGCTCTAGTGATGAGTTTAGCAATAACGCTTCGTTATTTTCTAAGAAAAGAAGAGTTATAGTTCCTAGAGAAAACTATTTCTTCATGTTGGAGATTGCTTCAAAAAATACCATACCTTACAAGTATATAAATAATTATCAGAAACTCAGACATGTAGTAGTTGTACAAAAAATAAATAATTTGTAACAAAACTGAAAAGAAATGAATATAGATGTATAATAACATACTATTGTTTTTTTTTTTCATATTTGTTAAAAATAACTACAACCTGGTGAGAATTAAACGTGTGAAAAGTCGCGTCCGATAAGGGTTAATTTAGTGCATTCCTTTTCAAAACAAAAGAATTAAGAACTAAACTTCATAGTTTGTTGATTTTTAAGAGAATTTTAAAGTGTTTTGCAGACTGGAAACTAAGCAATTGCAAAGAGAATCGTTTCAGTTATAAATCTTAATAAACAAAGTTATTTCATTTATGATTTTGAAAAAACTTTCCGGTAAACATTGTTGCCAGTTAAAGTTAATATTAAATCCATAACCTTCTAAATGAATGTATAATTTATCAAAACGGTTTATTAAAATCATAACTTTCACAGTTGTGCAGACAGGCCTTTTTTTTAACAATCGAAGCATTGAAAATTGTTTTCAAGTCATGAAAAAATTAATATTGAAAAGCCTAGAATTTTTTTGAAAGTAGAAAATTTTCTTTATCAAAAGCCGAAGGAACCAAGCACAATTAAAGTAAATTAATTTAATAAAAAATATGTATATATATAGAGAAACAAAAAGTTTCAAGCGATTGTTTACCTCAGCTTTTCGATACTTAACGATACTTAATTTTGGTAGTTTAATATAAAAATTTTAATATTTTGAAACGAAACGAAACAAAACTAACAATTAACTAACTATTTTTTTGTATCAATACGGATATTTATAAATTGCTAACGAATGAAAAGAAATCAACAAAGGTATTTATATGATACCAAACTGACAAAAATTAACAGGTCTCTGAAGATAAATGTAGTGAAAATTCTTGATTAATAATTTATTTTTTTCCGTAATATTTTATTTAATAAAATAATAATTTTAAAATCATTAACGCGCTAAATTTTTTGAAACAGATACATTTTTTCTTTAAAAATAACCATCATATTTGAAAATAAATGTTTTGTATGAAAATTGAATGTAGTTCTCTTTTAAATTGGCTTAAAATATATGACACTTGAATTTTTTAAACGAACTTTGGGTAGAATTAACTAATGAAGTCATTCCCCACAGTGATGCTTTTAATTTTTATTTTTAAATAATAAAATCTAATAAAAGTTTAGAATTAGGAATTTTTTCAATAAGTGTCCCCCAATAAATGTTATAAATTTCTGCAAATAAAAGCCAATTCTCAGCGACTTAAAATATCTAAGAAGGTTAGCATATCCTCTGAAAGTTGCTTTTTTATTTTTATTCCTCCATAAATTAGTCATTTCTCGATCGATTTTTAAAATTTTCATAATCTTGAAAATTAGAGGGTGTCCCCATACAATGTTTTTATGTGTATCATGAACCGTAAAGAGCACCACTTTAAAATTTAAAAAAACTACGTATAATAATAGTTCCCAATGACAAAAGGTAATTCAAAAATAAATTTAAAAGTCAAAGGGTGTCCCCATAGGTGATGTAAATTGGCCTATATGGGCCTATCTTTTGAACCGTCATAGACAAACGCTTAAACATTGGGCGATTGCTATGACCATTATAAAAACAAGTATTAATATTCAAAATTAAAGGGTTCCCCAATATTTTATTTTATTTAATGTATACGGCCATACTTTTGAACAGTTGCAGACAGACGATTGAAGACGGTTAAAATTTACAAAGAACCTTATTGCTAACTCCGCTATAACAACAAATATGAAGTTTGGATTTGGAAATTGAAGGGTGTGCCAATAGTTGATATAATTTGATGTATGTATTTGATTGAACCATTATAGATAGATAGTTGAAATTAACAAGGAATCAGTGTGGTTATGTCCGATGTGACAAGAAGTACACAATTTGAATTTAAAAATTAAAGGATGTTTCCAAAATTAATGTAATTTTACCTATATGGCCGTATCTTTTAAACCTTTATATACAAACACTTGGTAATGTATTTTGATGTGTATGTCCAAATCGTAGAACCGTTAAAGACAGAGAGAATCTGATTGCTAAGTCTACTACTACAGCAAGTATTAAATTTGAATTTGATAATTAAAGCCAAACTGTTGAACAGTTGTAGACTGACAGTTGGAATTAACAAGGATTTGTAGTGCTAAACCGCTTTGCCAAGTATCAAGCTTGGAAATGAAATATAAAGGTGTCCCAGTTGTTAATGTGATTTGATGCACTATGTGGCCGTACTTTTGAACCGTTATACACAGAAAGATGAAATCGGGTTTAAAGTCGATTTTTTTTGCAAGAATTATTTAAATAAAAAAAGGGTCCGCCAAATAACTTTTTTTTTAAATGCTATAAAAAAACTACTGAATGTTTTCTCAAATTTCTTTTTTTATTTGAAAGTACAATCCTTTCGGTTAATAATGGAAAATTATTTCATTCAAGTGGCTTCCTCGGCTGACCATGCAGTAGCCTACACGATCGGTCCAATTTTTAAACACATTATCGATTGTGTGCAGCTGTATTTCACCAATGGCTTCATGTTATCCTTTAAAGCGTCGATTGTCTCTGGCTTGTCGGCGTAACACTTATTTTTGACGGCACCTCACAAATAATAGTCCAACGGTATCAAATTGCAGCGCCGAGGTGGCCAAACGACATCAGCTGTGCGGCTGATAAAGCGATCTTCAAAAACAGAGCGCAAAACATCCAGTGTTCGCACACATGCTGCAACATTGCCATGATTATAAAGTAATATCGCAATATTTCGCGATATTTTGGAAAAATTCGAGAGTGTCTTCAAGTTATTCTTCTTTAGAAATATAGCTGCAAATATTGATCCTAAAAATTGTATTTATTTAACTTTAAGGGTAATTTCAAACTTCTGTTTTTTTTTTTGAACATTTTTCATACAAAAAAAAACTATTATAAAAAAATAATTACTTTATTAATCACTATTTTTTGAGGATTTTTGAATAAAATTTTATTAATATCCAGAGAAAAAGTCTGTTTAACTCGAAAAAGTTTAATAAAAATAAAATTTTGCATCTTTATAATTTCGATAATTTTACAGGTAATTAAAAAACTTTTTAATTATTTCTTTATATTTGTTATTAAATAAATTCCAAGA
Organism: Gymnosoma rotundatum; assembly: GCA_916610165.2. NCBI lineage: Eukaryota > Metazoa > Arthropoda > Insecta > Diptera > Tachinidae > Gymnosoma > Gymnosoma rotundatum. The sequence goes on from OU744340.1 coordinate 73,112,948, forward strand.
ATTTTTCATCGGAAAGAAAATTCCAAATTTTTTTATTAAAAGTTTTAAACGTTTCATCTTGATAAATACTTTATTATGATTTTATTATTTATTTCCAGAAATTCTTTCCACAGTTCCTTGCCGAAGGTTTAAATTTTTTATATATTAACATTTTTAATTTTTACTAAAAAATCCTGCTTGTGTTTTGCCATTACCAAAATAGATTTATTACACCGAAGTCAAATTAGAAATTATTGCTTTTTAGTGAAAATACTAAAAAGTTGCTAAAATATAGTTTGAAAATATTTTATACAACAAACATTTTCTTTCGCTTATTAACACCCTCTACAACCCTTGTAATTCAAACAATAACCAATGTTAAATTAAGACTATTAAATCTAAAAAGATAATAAAAAATTAACATAATTTCGAAATTTTGTATGAAATATCGAAAATTTATGGCAAAGAAATACAAAAAAATCAATAAAATCAGAAAAAAAATGTCGCCTTTAATGAGATTGTTAAGGCCTGTTTGTATGGGACTTTCGCTATAAAATCAAATTTAATTGATGCTCCCATTCTTTTATATTTTCATTATTTCACTATAAATCATTTTAAATGGTTTTATTACACAGAAACCAAAAATAATATGGATACAAAAATAATAATTTAGCCACACACAAACAGATAAATAGAATTAATAAAAGAATAAACCAACAGAAATTTAAACGAATCAAGAAAATCATAATAATAATGAATGACAATTTAAACAAAAATATACACACACAGATACATGTGAAAAAAACTAAATGTGTGCTTGTTTGTGCTGATTATTATGATGGCAGTAGTAGTATTGGTGGTGATAGTACTCAATTTAATTTATGTGGATACAGATACATTTCCTCACACAGGCCCAGAACACAACAATTTAAATTATTAACCATAAACCAATTGAAACTAATCAAAAAGACAAAGAAAGTTGAGTTCAGCGTGAAGATCAATTTGATTTTGTGTGCGAGTGTGTGTTTTTTCTTAAAAATGCAAATAAAGGGTGGTCCAACCAAAACTCCCAATGTTAATTGTAAATAAAAAAACATTTTCAGAGAATCATCTTAATATTTTTATTATGATAGGAAGATCTATGATAATTATTTGTGAAACTAAATATCGACCAAATAGTCGCCACAGCTTCGAAGGAGACTCTGAGATATCATTAAAATTTAATGCTGTTAATGTGCCGAATTATGTCAAATTTTAGCTCTTGATTTTTTCTTGACTTTTGTCTTGTAAATACCCCCAAAAGAAATAAGTCAAACGGTGTCAAATTATATGATCGAGGTGGCCAGTTAACATCGCCGTGATGGTCATTAAATTTCTCGCGCAAAGGTGCCATTGTTTCGTTGGCTTTGTGGCAAGCGAAACCGCATATCGTTAAGGTACATATCCTTAAAAATCCGTTTTCATCTCGCGACAGCGAATACCATTCACGGCAACTGCTTGTCCGACCTCATTTACGAAGAATTATGGCCCGATTACGCTGCCAGCCTATAAACCGCATCAAATGGTCATTCTTTGGGGATCAGTTTTTCAAAAATAACTTATGAATTCTTATTTGACACCAAAATCCAACAATTTTGCTTCTACTGAGGTAAAATTGTGCCTCGTCCCTTGATTTTCCTTGTGAAGTCACCATTCAAGATGTAAATTTTTCGTAAGATGTCAATTTTTGGGCTCGACGATGAGTCCTGGTTGACTTCTCTTCTTCTATACAATCGCGAATACTAGCGATGTTTTCCCTAGAACGAAATGGCTGAGCATGCACAGATATTTTGGCATTTCCTGAATATTCGTTTTGCTGATAAATGCGCACAGTTCCCTCCATTATGAGCAAATTTGGTCGAATATGCTGACGAAAAAATCACAAAGTGTAAGTAATAAATTTTCTTTTAAACGTTTTTTCGTAAACAATCTTAACGTGCTGCTCATTGAAACAAACAAATGTCAATGTAAGTTGGGTAAAAAACTTGATGTTAAGGTATGAATCAACAAAGTAAATTATGGTTGGACCATCCGTTACAACAACAACAAATTACAATAATATAAAAAACGCTGATGAAGGATGTGGCGGTCCAGAAAATGCTGCATTTCATTCTGCTAGCGTCTAATTTTTCTTGTTTTCTTTGGGAAACGTCCGCATACATTTGTAAATAATTTTTCTTTCTAAAAATGTTTAGAAAATTAATTAAAAAGATCCAAAAAGCCGAAAATAAAGTAAAATTTCAAAAATATAAAAATTAAAGTTTTATTTATTTTCCCTAAGAATTTGTTAACAAAAAGTTAGCAAAATAACGAAAGAATTAACATTGTGATAGACCTTGCTCTACTATTGTTAATAGAAATACCACCCTTCATCTTTAAGACAAAGTGTGTATCATTTCCAAAAATTCCATTTTTAATGTTTAAGTGTTAATTGATGCCACTTAAATTAGTGAATAAAAAAAAATAGTGAGCGAATAAGTGTGAATGATAAATTATTCTAAGATTTATGGTCATTTCTATAATCATCATTTATATTTGTAATTGTTGAAACCCAAAAACACACAGAAAGAAGACTTACAATGATATTTAATTACAATTCCTGTGGTGTTCCATTAAATATTTCCTCGGTATGAAGGAATTTCTTAAGAATTTCTTTAAAGATTATTTTCTATTTAATTTACTGCAGCAAATATGTACAATTATGATATATAAAATATAACAAGAATAGTTTCAACATAAGAGTATTCAATTATATACACATTTATTAAAATTTACATAGACGTGGAAAAAGCAGGTAATTTATTAGTGATTTTTGTTACCGAAAAAAAGATTAGGCAACTCTCTACTTTGCAACAACAAAAATTTAAGGGGTTGCCTGTGTTTATATTAAACAAACAGAATTAATTGTTACTGCCACCACCAACAAGTGTGGTGAATGTGGTAAACAGATAAAAGTAAAATAAACTAATACATGTTAAGCAACCACTTAAGCTGCATTAATAATCGGTTTTACAACTTTGGTAAGCAGAAGATCATGAGTTCACATCCCAGCAGAGTTTTAAGTAAAAAGAAAAACAATTCTTAGTTGAGCAATCGCAATAGATAAGTTGTTTAAAAACCAAATAAACTCAAAGCAAATCTCTCGCAGACTCTATAAGATAAAAGAAACACTAGTTGTGCAGCCGCGGTAGAAGATACTGCTGAAAGCGCCAGCAGTATAGTAAAACAAGGAGACTGTAAGACAAGTTTCAATTGAGCATAAATAAGACACACAAGTAACAGTATAATAACAGTGTTGATTACAAGTGCCTTGATGATAAAACTAGAATTCGTTCGAGTCTCTTTGGAGACGCAGAATGTTGTGCGTTGGATGGCTGGGCAAGTTAATACGCTCATGTTTCCTTAACAAGACATCGAGTACTATTAGTGTCATCAGAGTGCCAGAATTTCATGTTGTGGATGAATATAAATTATAATTTGCATAAGTGTTGCTAAAGTTCGTTTATACAACATACAATAACTCTTATAGGCTGTCTGGCAAAAATCTTTGGATATGCGCGCTAAAATGCAATCAAATTTTCTTAAATTAAACGCTCTAGGCACAAAATTCGAGTGCCTTAAAGGGGGAAGTATGCGATCAGAAAATGTTTCAGGTAGTAATTGAGGTAACTTGATGGTTGTACCTAGCTTAAATAAGCTCGATTATATCCAAGCACATTTTTAGACTTTCTTACTGCGAGGTGTGCGTATCCACTTCTTCTGGGTTACTTCATTGACTTATAAGAAACTGAGTTTTTTCAGAGGCTAATCATTCCATCTATTGTAAGGTTTCTTTGTTCTTTATAAAAACGATATGCACCCATATAGAGATGTGCATCCATATGCACAGGATTATAAACAAGCAAGAGGACGACTTTATTTAGCCTCCTAACAGAGATTAGACTTAAGTACAAATTAAGCTAGAATTTTCTTCCAAAAGAACTTATCATAAAAATGAAAAAACTCTTGAATTTATTATAGTAAAAAAAAAATCTCGAATATAGGGTGTCTGCCGAGAAAGTATTCTATTTTGTTTGCTTGCATTATAATCCAGGCTGTATGCAATGTGGACCCGTCTTCTTGTTGGCACAAGTTAATCAAGTCCATAGCATGCAGTTGTGGCATTAAAAAGTTTTAAATCATATAACAATATCGCTAACCATTCACAATTACCGTTACGCCGTTTTCGTTTTCAAAGAAGTAAGGTACAATGATTCCTCCTGACCAAATTGCACAAAAGACTATCAATTTTAATGGATGCTAAAGTGACTGCTGAATAACTTGAGGGTTTCCATTGCCCAGAAACGACTATTCTGTTTATTCACATACCCATCCAAATGAAAATGTGCCTCGTCACTCAATATAAGTTTTTCATGAAAATCAGGGTTGTCATAAGTGTGCCGTAACGTCCTACTAGCATATGTATGTACGAGGGCGTAAATGGTCTTTTAGAAGAAGCTTTTGTGTTAACTGAATCTTAAATGAACACAAATGCAAACCCTTGTGCAAAATTATGGCCCAAGTTGTTCTTTGAAGTCCAAGCTGCTTAGCACGGCAATGAATTGATGTTGATGGATTGTTTTGAACACTTTCTTTAGCAGCAGTAATGTTTTACGCTGATCTTCAGCACACTGTGGTCCATGCTTGAAGCTATCAGCTTCAGACCCTCTTTCTTCGAAATCATTCATTACACGATAAATAGAGCGTTTTTTTTTCGAACGTTGTTTCTCACAAAAATTTCAGGTAAATTTCTTATCTCACAGTAATCGATGATTGATTTTAGTAAAATTTTTTAACAATTAAAACAAGTTCGTGTTTTTAGATAAAACATTTGCCAAGACTAATGTTTACCAAAATGGCGGCAAAATAAAATAGTATACCTTCCCAGCGGACAACCTGTTTATATAAATAAATTTCAGGCTTTGACTGGTCGTTCTTGAATTAAGAGTTGTGTGATTTTGAATTTGCTTTGCATAAGTTCATTCAAGTACGGATATCTAAATCTGTCAGCTAGATTGGGTTTATAAGACCTCAATTTCGTCTAGAAAATAAGAGATTTTATTAACAAAGTTTTATTACTTTAGCGTATTGCTTGACGCTGTTTGACTTTTTTATTCTAATTTGCTAAAATGTATGAAACCTTTCCTTCTCTATATAATGAATGGGAATATACCCGATAAATTTAATTATTTGCAATGAGCACACAAGCTCACAACATCGTGAATTTTTTTAATTCTCTTGTCACTATTTTTTTATGAATTGAAATATATTTTTAATGAAGAAATGCAAGTTGCCAAATAAGTTGTTCTCTGGGATTCAACAAACAAGTAAATAGACAGATAAATAATATAAAAAGTTGTTGTAAAGAAAAAGCAATTGTGCTGCTGTTTAGTGTATTTCATTGTTAAAAAGAAACATTGACAGTAACATTTTCAAATGGGCTTGTTACGCCTTATGCCCGCCTCATTTTTTACAAGTTCTTTTTTTTTGTGTTGTTGCATTTGAATAGAACAAAATAAAGAAAATAAATTTTCCAATGCAACCGAGATTGATGCACAATGAGCACAATCGATTAGATAGAAAACAAAGCAACAAAGTTGCAAGCATTGTGGCAGTAGAAGCCACTGCAATAAATAGCAAAACAGGGAGCAGCAGCCAACTAGTCTCTTTAAATTTTAACACAAAGAAAATAAAGTAAACAAAAATACCAATAGACATGCAATGCCAAACTCCACTTTATTTAAAGAACCAAAACTGATTTTAAACATTGAAGACTGAACTATTTTTAAATCTCAAAATTGAAAACGTCAACCCGTTAAATGCAGTTATTAAAGTTCTTGCAGCTTTTAGCCAAGAAAAATATAGCAGCAGTTGTGTGAGGCTTAAAAGTAGAGGATCAGAGAAAATAACTGCAGTTTATGGTTTGTTAGCTTGTGCATGTTAAACAACAAGAGGAAGCACATTAAGAGCAACAACAATAATAATATGTGCAACATATAACAACAATTACTGCTGTAGCACGTATGGTTGACATTCAAGTTTTAAAAGCCAAGAAAAACAACAAAAAATGACTCTCGACAAGTTGCCACAAGCCAAAGGAGAAACCACAAGATGACTGAATACAAAAACACTCAAATGCAATAATAACAATAACGTTCACTCCAGTACTCGCTAACAATAAAATACTTATGAAAAGCTTTTGACAAAAGAAAAAAATTTAATATAAAAAAAAAAATAATAAAAATAATCTTGACCACAATGGACGCATAAGAACAAAACAAAAAGAAAACAATAAAAAACTTATTTTTATGCTGCTGCCTTTTATATATATTTTTTTATTATTATTTTTTATTATTCTTCTTAATTGTACTAGAAAACAAGCTCATTTGGTTTTAAACAAATTTGTCTTTTTACCACGAAATATTTAAAAATAAAGGGTGTGCTTTTATAAATTGAAAAATTTACTTTTATTTATAATATGCTGGCGTAAGTAAACAACTAATAAATAAATTGCTTATATTAAACAAAAAAGAATTCGTTGTTACTGCCACCACTAACAAGTGTAAACCACACTGATAAAAGTAAAATAAACTTATACATGATAAGCAGCCATTTGAGCTGCATTAGTAATGCTTTTTACAACTTTGGTAAGCAGGAGATAATAAGTTCACATCCCAGCAGATTTTTAAGTTAAAAGAAAAACAATTGTTAGTTAAGCAGTCGCAATAGATGAGTTGTTTAAAGCGAGTAAATTCAAAGCAAACCTCTCGAAGATAAAAGAAATCAATTGTTGTGTAGCTGCTGCAGAAGATACTGCTGACAGCGCCAGCATATTGCAACAGCAGATGAGTTGGTTTTGGTTACTGTATAGTACGGTATAGTAATTCAAGGAGATTATAATGCAAGTTTCGATTAAGCGTTAATAAGAGACAAAAGTAACAGCATAACAACAGTGTTGGTTACAAGAGCCTTGACGGAAACACCGGAATTCGTAAGTTCAAGGCTCGCCAGCCAAGCAGAATTGTGCGCTTTGTATGGACGGGCGAGTTAATATACGCATGTTTGCCTAATAAGTCATCGAGTACTTTGAGTACCAGAATGTCGCTTTGTAGATGCACGAAGACAGTTTCTTTCAACAATAAGTAGAAGAAATAGAGAATAGAAATCATAGTTTGCATTAGTAGCTTAAGTAACCTCGATTAAACTCAAACACTTTTCTGGACTTCCTTGCTGCAAGGTATTCGCATCCATTTCTTCCGGGTTACTTCATTGACTTGTAAGAACCTGAGTGTTTTCGGAGAATAATCACTCCATCTCTTGTAAGGTTTTTTCGTCCTATAAATAACGATATGCACCTACGCAGAGATGTGCCTTCATATGCGCAAGTTTATAATATAATTTTTATATACAAAATTTATCGGATATTAGCATAATAAAATGAATAATATTATAAAAATTACCATAAAATAATTTTATAAAAAGAAGTCAAAAAATTTAATTTATTGAAGTCCTACTAATTTATAATTTATATATAGATAATAGTCGTTATAGTCCTTTTTTAACACTATTTGTCAAAATGATAACTGTCAATAAGAGCACAAGAATTCTAACATATCTGCATTGTAGCTGTTTTAAATAGTCTTCGAAAAAAATAAATAAATAACAAAATATTTCCCAGAAATCTGGCATCACAAATATTTCTTAAAAAGCAATCTTTCGTATTATTAAAAACTGATAAAGTCTCCGATTTCCGAAATCACTGGATTGAAAATTTTATCCAAATTATCCAGCTCAATTTGGGTAAATTTTTCTATTCCAAATTGAAGCCAATTCTTATTGATAAAATATACTCATAGGCTACATTTTGACTCTTTAATACTGGCCCAACATTATTGAATTATTTTTAAAAATAAAGTCAAGAATTCTATTAAATCTATTACATCATTCCTTAATTTTCCACTTGCTCTCTGTAAATGAAATGGCAGCAAGTTTTTAATGATAATTAATGAGCGTGGTAAATAAGTAAATTCAACTAATGGTGTGTGTATAGAATAATACTACAATTAGCTTACGAAAGTTGAGCAACCTCAATGGTTGGGTTGGTAGAGGTGCGTGTTGTAAAACAGAAGATCGTGGGTTCGATACCGCCTTCGGACATTCGTACAACGGAAAATAATAATTGCTATAAAGCAATTAAAATTAAGAAGCAGCGGTACAAACTTCCCGTGAGGCAAAAGACAATTATTGTGTAAAGCCATTGCAGCTAATTTAAGTGAAGACGTCCAATTTAATATAAGAGTAACAGATAATTGTCAAGAAGACCTTTATAATAAGAAGTAAGAACGGTAGCGGTTAGCGCAGGGAAGTGTAACAGCATAATAACAGTGTATGGCAGAAGTGAGTTGTGGCTATTAGATTAAAGGGGATGACTGGCTTGGATAAAAGGAGTAGTGGAGATGTCTATGTCGATGGTTAAGATTACTAAACAAGGCATCGAGTCTCGCGGGAGTAACGCAAGTAGTGTAGAGTGGATGGCAGTAATATCGCATGTTTAATAAATACGAGATCAATGGTTCACAAGACTGGTAGGATCAAGAAGTATAGCCAGTTAAAAGCCACAAAGTAAAGAATACTGAATCTCTAATGAGCCACAGTGGTATTTGCAATCAAAAGAATCCGTACGTTTATTCTAAAAGGGTAAAACGTAACAATATGTTTTCTTTCAACAATGTTACCATACATTCAAAAATTGCATGCATTTTACTTTTACTTCTGAGTGTTTGCTTTTTATGACCTTGTTTTTACTTGAAGTTACGTTTTTGTTCTATTTAATTATCTAAGACTAGCAGTGCTCACGACTTCGTTTGCGTGGCATTTCTAATTTTCTTAAAATTAAAATTTACAAAAAAGTGTTTCTAAATATTTATTCGAGAGTTCTTTAGATAGTGCTAAAAATTTTCCATTTACAAAAATAAATATGCAGACAAATGTTTTAGTACCACTATACGGGTAAAATTGGGTGCTTTCACACTTGTATCTCTATTTTTTATGAAATGACTTATTTTTACGAAAAAAGGGTTTTATACGAAACCAATCTACTGAGACCTTCTCACAAAATTTTGTTTAAATGCATCCAGTAAAATTTTCAAAAAAATATTTTATGTACAGAAATGACCCCGTTACAGTTTATTATATGTATAGATGAACTTAGAGCATGACGAAACTAGTTTCATGAAATTTTTGTTTTAGAGCATGGTTTGAATTTTTAGGGAATGTTTTTACACTTGCTTTATGTACGTTCGTGGTGTCGATTTTGTTTTTTATGTATTATTTGAAATAACACAAACAACTACATGGCATTAAAAAAATTCATTGCTGAGGGACGCTATGAAACTCGCTGGGACTTGAGAAGAAAATTTAGAAAATATGGCTTGAAAATGGCATGTTGTATATCTGAACTTAAAGTCAAAGAGGTTTTACAAATGTCATCAAATGTATCGGGAGTTGTCAGATTAATTAAAGTACTTGATTGTAAAAGAGGTGTAACGTGGATTTTGTCGTCGGCTGAGGTAGATCAGGGTTGTCCAGGGTTTACTTACGGATCCACAAAACCTTAAGTTATAACTCGATTAAATTTTCCCACTTCCGGGGATTAAATATATATATCTTTATTTACAGCTTTGACACATACAATTATTTACTTCGGTAACGCTACTAATAGCTAAGGCGTTACGTTGATCAGTCGGGAGTACTCGGCTTATAGTAGTTGGTTTAATCAGTCGATAGCATTCGGCTTATATTCCTGACAGCTCGGATGATACTAAAGCCAGTATTCGGGTTTATGCTCGCAATCCATTGGGAGTTTTCGGCTTAATATGGATAGCAGCATCGGTGATACTGAATTTAGTTACGGGAAGTTGTCGGAAATCCTCGTCGAATACTTTCGCCTTCTCGATGTACTAAACTAAGTCGGAGTAGCAGCAGTTGATGGTCATCTTTATGATCGCCAAAGACTTATAAAATATATTACAATATTTACAAAATTACTTACAATGCTAACTTAACTATAAATACCAGACAGCCGGAGCCGCTGTGGAAAACAGTCAGCCGAAGCCGCTGTGGAAAACAGTCAGTCGAAACCGCTGTGGAAAACAGTCAGCCGAAGCCACTGTGGAAAACAGTCAGCCGAAGCCGCTGTGGAAAACAGTCAGTCGAAACCGCTGTGGAAAACAGTCAGCCGAAGCCGCTGTGGAAAACAGTCAGTCGAAACCGCTGTGGAAAACAGTCAGCCGAAGCCGCTGTGGAAAACAGTCAGTCGAAACCGCTGTGGAAAACAGACAGCCGAAGCCGCTGTGGAAAACAGTCAGCCGAAGCCGCTGTGGAAAACAGTCAGCCGAAGCCGCTGTGGAAAACAGTCAGCCGAAGCCGCTGTGGAAAACAGTCAGTCGAAACCGCTGTGGAAAACAGTCAGCCGAAGCCGCTGTGGAAAACAGTCAGCCGAAGCCGCTGTGGAAAACAGTCAGTCGAAACCGCTGTGGAAAACAGTCAGCCGAAGCCGCTGTGGAAAACAGTCAGCCGAAGCCGCTGTGGAAAACAGTCAGCCGAAGCCGCTGTGACCGAAACAGTCAGCTAAAGCGATAAGCTAAAGCCGCTGTGCAAGGCGGTATAAAATACCCAAATCACACTAAACACACTTCACATTCACACTTAATTATGGCAGATTTCAGTCTACTTTGAATCGCCTCGATACCTTTCAAACCTGGCATACTTATTCAACTAAAATACCTACTAATTGAGAATTATTAGTAATACAATGAATACGCAATTTAATCTTACAGCGTCTATTTACATACAACTAAATAAAGTGTGGCCAGATCGACAAAATAAAACTAGCGGTTAAAAACCGGCATTAAAAATATATGTGCGTAATATACGTCACATTTCCCCCCTGTTTTCAAAAGCGGTACTCTGAGAGTAGAGCGCCTTATAGTTTTATAAATATAACCTTTATTTAGAAAGCCTCGGCCTTTATATAAATATATATTTTGCGGTATAAATTTATTTTAATATATTAAGGTATTTTTTTTTTTTTTTTTTTTTGGAATATCAAAATAAACTTCAATTCAGTTCGCACAAAAAAATAATAAAATAAAAGAAATTAACCTAAAATATATATATGTGGTATATAAAATAAGAACATAAAATAAATAAAGTAGAAGGCTCAGACCTACAATACCAGAATGGTATATTTAACCTTTCTTTAGAAAGCCTCTGCCCTTACATAAATATATATTTTGCGGTATAAATTTATTTTAACTTATTAAGGTTTTTTTTTTGGAATATCAAAATAAAGTTTAATTCAGTTCGCAAAAAAAATAATAAAATAAAAGAAATTAACTTAAAATATATAGATGTGGTATATAAAATAAGAACATAATTTAAATAAAGTAGAAGGCTCAGGAAATTTATTTTATCTCGACAACTTTTGGAGATCAAGGCAGCGAAGACGTGCAAATTTTTTGCTTAAGATGGTGACCTTTATCGGGGGGCGAGTTGCTCTTTGTATAACCACACCATTCCATATCTCATCCTCTGTGAAGAGCTTACCCCTATACTTAACCGTTCGGACTTCCTTTCGTTCTGGATTGTTCGGGGAGCGTACCACTGGCCGAGGGTTGGCAGTAATTGCCGGACGAAGCTGTGCGTCACTTAAAATTCTTAGACGGGCCTCGACTGGTGGCTTAAAAGTTGTTGGCTTTTCCGAAACAACGGTATTGTGAGCTATACGTCGCTTGCGTTCCATCTTCACTGCTTTGTGGTTAAATCACAACTGATGTCTTGGTACGAAAAGCGCTTCCTTTTATAACCTTTTTTGTGTCTTAATGGTATTTTATTTCTCAACATCTATATCTTAAATGATTGGCCTTGTTATCGAATATTGTATTTTTTTTTTTATCGATTAGTTTCAACAACATATTGTCGGTTGATGTGCCTAATCGATTGAAGTGCAGTATTTTAGCTAGTTGCTTGCATAAATGTTCGACACTCTTTTGCACTGCTCGATCAGCTGTTTTTTTTCCGAAGTAAATCCGATTTAGTTTTTCGTGTTTGCTGTTTACATAATTTTTGGATCGATGCTTCCTCGTTGGCGGCGGTTCTCTATTTTTTTTTTTTTTTTTTTTGCTTTGCGTTTCAGCATCGGGTCCCTGCTCGGGCGCCATTTGTAACGTGGATTTTGTCGTCGGCTGAGGTAGATCAGGGTTGTCCAGGGTTTACTTACGGATCCACAAAACCTTAAGTTATAACTCGATTAAATTTTCCCACTTCCGGGGATTAAATATATATATCTTTATTTACAGCTTTGACACATACAATTATTTACTTCGGTAACGCTACTAATAGCTAAGGCGTTACGTTGATCAGTCGGGAGTACTCGGCTTATAGTAGTTGGTTTAATCAGTCGATAGCATTCGGCTTATATTCCTGACAGCTCGGATGATACTAAAGCCAGTATTCGGGTTTATGCTCGCAACCCATCGGGAGTTTTCGGCTTAATATGGATAGCAGCATCGGTGATACTGAATTTAGTTACGGGAAGTTGTCGGAAATCCTCGTCGAATACTTTCGCCTTCTCGATGTACTAAACTAAGTCGGAGTAGCAGCAGTTGATGGTCATCTTTATGATCGCCAAAGACTTATAAAATATATTACAATATTTACAAAATTACTTACAATGCTAACTTAACTATAAATACCAGACAGCCGAAGCCGCTGTGGAAAACAGTCAGCCGAAGCCGCTGTGGAAAACAGTCAGCCGAAGCCGCTGTGGAAAACAGTCAGCCGAAGCCGCTGTGGAAAACAGTCAGTCGAAACCGCTGTGGAAAACAGTCAGCTGAAGCCACTGTGGAAAACAGTCAGCCGAAGCCGCTGTGGAAAATAGTCAGCCGAAGCCGCTGTGGAAAACAGTCAGCCGAAGCCGCTGTGGAAAACAGTCAGCCGAAGCCGCTGTGGAAAACAGTCAGTCGAAACCGCTGTGGAAAACAGTCAGCCGAAGCCACTGTGGAAAACAGTCAGTCGAAACCGCTGTGGAAAACAGTCAGCCGAAGCCGCTGTGGAAAACAGTCAGTCGAAACCGCTGTGGAAAACAGTCAGCCGAAGCCGCTGTGGAAAACAGTCAGCCGAAGCCGCTGTGGAAAACAGTCAGCCGAAGCCGCTGTGGAAAACAGTCAGCCGAAGCCGCTGTGGAAAACAGTCAGTCGAAACCGCTGTGGAAAACAGTCAGCCGAAGCCGCTGTGGAAAACAGTCAGCCGAAGCCGCTGTGGAAAACAGTCAGCCGAAGCCGCTGTGGAAAACAGTCAGTCGAAACCGCTGTGGAAAACAGTCAGCCGAAGCCGCTGTGGAAAACAGTCAGCCGAAGCCGCTGTGGAAAACAGTCAGCCGAAGCCGCTGTGACCGAAACAGTCAGCTAAAGCGATAAGCTAAAGCCGCTGTGCAAGGCGGTATAAAATACCCAAATCACACTAAACACACTTCACATTCACACTTAATTATGGCAGATTCCTGTTTACTTTGAATCGCCTCGATACCTTTCAAACCTGGCATACTTATTCAACTAAAATACCTACTAATTGAGAATTATTAGTAATACAATGAATACGCAATTTAATCTTACAGCGTCTATTTACATACAACTAAATAAAGTGTGGCCAGATCGACAAAATAAAACTAGCGGTTAAAAACCGGCATTAAAAATATATGTGCGTAATATACGTCACAGAGGTTATAACAGATTTAACAACATAAGGTAACAAAATGTTCAATCCAAAAAGGGCTTAAATTTGTTATCTCTTTCTTGTATTTTTTATTAAAAAAGTATAACTCTTAGATCGACTTATCGACCAAAATTTATTTTTTCATAAACTCATAAATTGGTTGAAGTTCGCTAAATAGGACTGAACTAGAAAGTACCAATTTCTATGATAACTTATGTTTCCATTAAAAATCAATAGAAGTTAAGAAGGTTAGGTGAGGTAAAAAACTACCAAAATTTATATGAATTTATATTTTTTCAGGCATTTTTAAAATAATTTACTAGTGGAAGAAAGGCAAATAGTTTGTGTTTCTTTATATTTTTTATTGAAAATTGATTTCATAGATACGTTAGTAATAAGGAGAGGGAATAAACTAAAAATGGATTGGTGCCAAAAGCCAACAACTTCCGGGAGAATTATTAATTATAGCATAAAGCATAACAAAAGAATAATTATTAATACGGGAAAAAATTTGATAGAAAAGTACTTAGCTAAGTGATAAGGAATTTCACAAAAGCAATAAAGATAAAGTTAAAAAGATATTAATTGATAATAATTTTTCAATGAGAGCGATAAATAGTTTGTTTAAACAGTTAAGGTTTAGAAGAGCAAATAATACAAGAGATGTTACAGAAACTAAAGTTTATAAGTCTTTAATTTATGTACCAGAAATAGCAGAAAGGATTGAAAAATCAAAAATTTTTGATGGGGATAAATATAAAATGGCATACAAAACTTATAATACTTTAAATAGATTATTTAGTAAAACAAAAGATAAGATTAAAAAATGGGACTTGTCAAATGTACAAAATACTTTGTAATGGTAATGATAGTGAGAATTGTAATAAGGAATATGTAAGTACGACAAAAAATAAACTAAAAACTAGAATAGCTGGACATAAGTCTGATCAAAGATACAGGGACGTTAATAATTAACAAAAACTGCATTATCTTCCCATTGTGCCAGATTTGATCATTATCCCAACTTTGAAGATGCATCTGTTTTAAATATAGAAAATAATTATAAGCGTCGGTATATGTTAGAGATGTTACAAATAATTAAAATACCAGCAACAAAAAGAATAAACTTTAAGGCTGATACTGATAATGTTGCGCAATGTTATAGACATTTAGTGCATAAAAAATAATTAACGTTTGAGAGTATATGATTGCTTGTAACATTTCTATCGTGAAAGTTTATGTTAATGTATTTGTATTAAGTTTTTTAAAATTTTTAAATAATTTAAATGTTTTTTAAATTTTTATAAGAATGTAAATGTTTAAATTTTTGAGTTATTTTACTTGAATGTTTTTTGAGTTTTAAATTTGTAAGAATGTAAATTTTAAATATTTGAGTTTTTTGTCGTTTGGTTTTTGATTTTTCTGTTTTTGTTTGAAAAAATAATTTCATTTTAATTTTGTTATTTAAAAAAAAAAAAAAGAAAATCTAATTTTTTGTTTCCTGTTTCCTGATGATGCCACCCAAAGGTGTGGCGAAATATTTAAAATATAAATAATAATTTTTATAATTTATAAAACTGACCTAGTGCTTAATAAATTAGAAAAGAACGAAAATTGATTTCTTTAAAAATAATTTTAAATCCATTGTAAATCGTAAATATTTGCGGTCAAAAATTTAATTTATGTATAAAAGAAATTAAATTGGCTAAAGTTCTTCAAAGAAGAAACCAACTACAAAAAGTACTAAATCTATTATCGTTTATGTTTTTCATCGCAAATTAACTTTTCGTAAGAAAAATTTTAAACTGATTGTAGTTCTTAAAAACGCCTTTTGGTGCAAAAAGGACCAAAATTCGTTATTAGTTATGTTTTTGACGAAAAGTTTAATTTTGAAAAAAAAAAATCTTTAAAAGGCTTTAATTCGTTAAAAAGTACTTTAGGTGAAAAAAGTACCAAAAGTTATAATCACTTACGTTTTTCATCACAAATCGATTTTTTGTTTGAAAATGCTTAAATCGACCATAGTTCATTAAAAAGCCTATTAAATGAAAAAAGTACCAAAATCTATAGTCATTTAGGTTTTTCATAGGAAATCAAATTTTTTGCAGTTTGGCTCTAGTTTGTTTAATAAACCTTCAAATTCAAAAACGATAAAAATTATTGACTACCGTTATTTTATTCATTTACAAATTTCAAATAAAAAATTATGTGTCTTTTGCCGTTTTCTATTTAAATATCGGAGAAACTGTTCTTGCTGGCCGTTTATAGATTTAAACACGCAATAATTTAAGTTTTTATACATTGAAAAAAATCCTTAATGATTTAAAATAATTTTCGTGATTTAACAATGAACTTTCTGTTGTTGTATCAACAATTGCAAATGTTGCACAACTTATTCTATGTTTGTTTGTCGTTTGGGATGTAAAAATGTGGATGGAGTTGCTTTTATTATTGTTGTCTTGTAAATGCATTAGACACGCAGTCTACAAAAAAACCAAAAAAAAAAAACCGAAAGAATAATGAACTCATTTATCAATCAAAGTAGAAAAATCAAACAAACTGAATAACGTTTCAAGACTTGGACTTGCAGCCACAAATTTTACTCTTACAAATGGAAAACTATTGAATTGTGACAGACACATCTTCTCCAGAGACATCATTTTACTCTTTAAAAACAGGAAATATTGAAAATTGTTTGCTTTAGGTATATGTATATATATGTACGTGTTTGTGTGTGCGCAAGCAAGAAAGCTTGTGTTTTTATTAAAAAATGGTAACAGAAATTGAAGACTCATCAAGTGGAGCAGCACACAACATAAATTTTGTTTATTTAAAAATTTCAAAGACCCGTATCTAATGTTATAAATCTATCAAGGTATCGTGTACTCTACATTAGGTGTTATTCAAACATTACATTTATCTTTGTTTTCTTAAACTATGGTAAAGTCAATTTTTCCTATATTTTAAAGGAAAGTTATGCGTACAGATTAGTCCCGTTTTGAAAAGAGTTCATAATTTTAAAAATTAAAAGGGTGTCCCAATACAACTTACCTGTTTTTTACGTGTATTTTGAACCGTGAATGGCACCACTTAGTAATCAAAGAAAACTCCGTATCACTATAGTTCCCAATAGCAAAAAGTAGAAAAAAATAAATCGAAAAATTGAAGGGTGTCGCTCTAGATGAAGTAAATTGACCTACATGGGCCTATCTTTTGCACCGTTATAGACAAACGCTTGGAAATTGGACAGAATGTCGATTATTAGGAACGTTATAATAACAAGTATAAATATTTAAATTTATAAATTAAATGGTACCCCAATACGTTGTTTAGTCTGAAGTTTATGGACATTAGTTGTAGATAGACAGTTGAAATTTACAAAGAACCTGTATTATTAAGTCCGCTATAACAAAAAGTATAAAATATGGACTTGAAAATTAAAGGGTGCCCCAATATTTGATGTAATTTGATATATGTGTTAGGCAGACAGCTGAAATTTTACAAGGAACCTGTATTGCCAAGTCCGCTGTAAGAACAAGTATACAATTTGAGTTTAGAAATTAAAAGGTGTTCCCATAACTGATTAATTATTACTTATATGACCCTATCCTTTGAACCACTAATTTGTCTTTTACAATAGGAAGTATAAATAGTAAAAATTATAAATTAAAGGGTGTCCCAATAGTTAATGTAAAATGTATGTCACCAAATTTTTAAACCACAATAGACAGATAGCTTAAATCTCTTTTGCAAAAAATTATTAAACATTGAAGTTTTTTGGCATGTGAATACCAACTTGTCATTTTTTGGTGCCTGTTTCTTACTTTGTAGCTCTGGCGACTGCGACGACACTTAAATTATGAGATGTCTTGTCCATAACACAAAAACGCCACGATGTCTTCTTTACCCACCAGACTCTTTAAACATGTTAGCTTTTACTATTCCTCGCTGTTATGTTGTTGCTTTCCTTTCTAAATAAAAATTCGTCGAGATGTGGACCAAGAGTTCCATCTAATTATCTATACCGGTACATCATTTAACCTACAATTTTAGTATTCAGTCGCGTTCACCAACTCATCATGAAGGAAAAAATGTACTAAGCATTTGTTATCACTCGTCAAAACTACAGATATCGTCATCACAAAATCGAATTTTTTGCAGGAACATTAAAGCTCTATCCTGTCTGGTAATAATTTTGAAAGTTTTAGTCTAAAATTTGTCATATTTAACAGTTTAATCAGTTCACCTGAGTCACGTGAGTGAATCGAAAAAAATGTGTTACATAAAAAATATTTCAATACCGATACTTGAATGGCTTTTAGTATTTCGGTGACTTCTCCCTTTAAACTAATTCCTTAATAAGCCTAAATTTTTAGTCCAGAATTTGTCATATTTAACAGTTTAATCAGTTCACCTGAGGCATTTATTAGATTGAGTAAAAAAAAAAAATATCTCGATACCCATACTTAAATGGCTTCTGGTATTTTGGTGACTTCGCCCTTAAAGTTAATTTCTTAATAAGCCTAAAACATCGCTTTTTATATCCTTCACCACAAAAAGTGGAAAAAGGGTATATATAAGTTTGTCATTCCGTGTGTAATTTTTACAATATCCATTTCTTATGCATAGTGAAGTCGATTGAGCGATGTCCGTTTGTCCGTCCTAGGCAAACTTGATTTCACAAAAAAAAAATATAAATATGTCAATCGATCAGGTATAGAGTCGAAAGAGGTGCTATTGGAAATCAGGATGATCGGTCCATGTCCTTCGAAGCTGCAGGCAAAACACCACGCCTACCTCTAATTTTTTCATGTCATTTGGAACAATAAAGTAACTCCAATAAAAAATAAATATATGGGGCAATAGGGAATTAAAAAATAAGAAAGAAATATCAAGTTAAAAAATTGGCGCTCGCCCATACTTCCCGCGTAACGGGGCTATGAAATTTAAAATTTTTAAGAGATCTTAAGGAAATACTAAATTTTTTTAAAAATCCTTAACCCATTTAGAGCCGATGTCGTTTTTATGTAAATTTTTTTTTTTTTAACTTTCTGTCACCCTAATATTTACTTTTTTATTGGAGTTACTTTACTAAACTAGATTTACATAGATGGTGAAGGGTATATATGATTCGGCATACCCGAATATAGCACTGCGACTTATGTTATGTTTCCTGTTGTGCTTTCTACAATTCGACAGCCGATTAAAAAAATCTCTCTGAAAGGAAACCTAAATGTACAGTTAAACCGTTAACTTCGATAAAACTTTAAATGGTGTCGCAACAAGTTTTTGTTTCAAAAGCAAAACTAAGTTGCCTTTACAGCGTCCTCTTTTTGCTAAAGTCGAGATAAAAAATTTTAAAAAATATATATAATCTGCGGTCAAACTTTTGAGAACGATATACAACAATGTATTTTAGTTGTATTAAATTCAATAATATTTTTATAAAATGGAAATAATGTTATTTGCAATTCTAGAGTCGCCACTATTTCTCATCTTAAGAGAGACTAGATTAGATTTTATTTCTTCACAGATGCAAGTTATATGCAAATCCGCTGCTGATTCAGCTATACACATTACGGCGATACGTGCTTTTTACATCGCCATTATTTTGGATTTAATGTTTTCTAGTTTAGATTTGTATCGTAAGAAAAAAAAATTGCGAAAGTAAATATGTACATCGATAAGAACTACCTTTTTGGTAAAAACGATAAAATAAAATGTTGTGAAGAAAATTATGAAACAATAAAAATAATCATGGCTTTGATGGATATAATTGGTTGGTTGGCCGAAATGTATTTGGTTGTATGTGGACTGCTTCTATCCAAATTAATATTGATTATGAATATTTGACATATATTTATTTAAAAATTACTTGGTTTAATAGATGATGTTTACAGTATACACAACCAATTATAGATAGAAGTAAAAAGTGCTGATGACGGATGTAGCGATAAAAAATACAAAAAATGCAGCATTATATTCTTCTGGTGTCTAATTTTTCCTCTTAGTGGTAACATATCATAAGAAAAATAACACATGAAATAAGTTAAACATATATTTTAAAACAAAGTTAGAGCGAAGAATTTATTCGTGGATTCGAATAAATTTTTTTTTTATTACTAATTTTTTTTTAATAATTTTTTTTTTGTAGAACTTTATAATTTAGTAAGGAAATTTTATATATTTTTTTAAACTGAATAAAGGCACGTAGATAAAAAAACAAAATCCTTCTAAGTTGAATTTATTTTTTAATTTAATTTATTTACTTAAAAAAATAATTTCAGATAACTTGAAGGACAAAAAAAATAAATTCTTGCCTCAAATTTATTTTTTGTTCTTTGCCACAAATATATATGATATGGTATGATTTAAAGCCTTTGAAGTTGAACAATAATTTAAATATTTTGGAGGTTAATCAGTTCTTAGTTTTAAGGAAGAATTTTTTTTTTATAATAGTTTAACACTTAGTTATTAGAAACAGGAATATTTTCCTAATCAGAGACAGAAAATCATTTGATCAAAAGATCTTGATAATGACCGCAAGGGAAATTGATAGATCATAATGTTACTAAATTTCCCTGAAACTTTTTATATAATAAAGATGTTCTTCTCTTTAGAAAATTTAAATAATAAAATAAAATTATTCTATTAAATTATTTTTTTTTTTTAATTTAACTTAATTTTCGTCATATTTACATTCTACTAATTTGTCGACTCAAACAAAAAGTGTGTTACTTGATTAGTTGCCTAATTTTCTATAATTCTACATTCCGATTTATCGTAGTTACATACAAAAAAAAATTTCGCACCAATAAAAGGTTTTATTCGCTATTAAATTACTATTTAGTTAAATTATTAATTAATTCAATTAATAATTTAATAAAAAAATTTGTTTTTTTATTTTGTAATTTTAAGTAACAATACTTTATTTGATTAATTATTTTATTAGAAAATTCTATAATTATCTTTCAATTAATTGTAAAATTGAGTCAATTTAAAATAAAAAATGAATTAAATAAGGCGGATCATGTTATATTATTTTTATTCTTTTATGTTTATGATTATGTTTATTCTTTATTTTATTTTTTAAATTGCTTTAAAAAGAAAAATTTTTTAAAAAGCTGGGGATGTTTTTTAAAGAAAATGAATTAAACGCCAGCAGAATTTATTACTACATCGTATATAAGTATTCTTCCCATCAATCAATCAATATTAATTTCGTTAGACGAAGACCGCACACAACCCAAGGCTTTTTTTTCACTACTCTCTATAATAGCTTTTCTGTAATAGCAACCTACGCAATTCGACCATTGCCGTTCACTATTCTCTTCTTGTTAATCTTGATGATTTTCTTAAATTTATTTATTTTTTGGTCTACAAACTTTTTAAGACTTTTTTAATTTATTAAAATTTATTTGCACAAGAAGCAGAACTTTATGCACAATTTTTTTTTTTTGGCATTTGGTTTTCAAAACTCAATAGGCATCATTTAAACAGGACTTGATAAAAAATATTTTAAACTTTCAAATCTATAAATTATTTTCTATTTTATAAAGTCTTGTATTAACAAATTTTTGTTTCCCTTGTGTATGTGTGTGTGTGTGACCACAATAAGGCCAAGTTCATCAATGATCACCCGCTGCATTTTTAAATATTAGCTTTTTTTATTTTGTTGCCTTTTAACAAAATCAATACTCTCCCATCGTAGACTCGTAAACAAAAGATAAAAAAACATTTATACAAAATAGAAAAATTAGTGGAAAAAAAAAGATTGTTGTAAATAACAAATAGTTTTGATTTCATGTTGTATCTTCTATAACATTCAACATTGAAAAGTGCTGCAGCGGCCCGATATTTCACTACATGATTCGCGGAATATTAAGGAACTAAAAAATATTTTAGCAGCGTGTGATTAAATATTTTTCTGTGAATTGGTTTTTCTTTGAAGGTTGTTATTTGGTATTACTGTGTGCATTCTTGTGTGTGCGTGTGTGAATGTGATTGCATGAATTTTTAGAAATTTTTTTTTTATAACATTTACAAATTTCATTCCACTATACGATTTGAAATAACACCAGTAAGCAACATTTGAAATTAAATAAAGTTTTGGCGATTAGTTTACTGTAGTATGCTGACATTCATAATTATTTTTAGATAGTTTTGAATTTTAAAAAGAAAAATACAACCCTGATATTGAGCACTTACAAATCGTCAATACTTTTTCAAAGCAAATTAAATGAAAAACTCGATAATCCATTAATAGTTTACATTACACCGTAATCTACTAGATTTAATTTGAAATCTATTTAATATCTAGTTCATTTACACTACATTTTTTGACACAATCAAGATTTCACATTAAAAAAATCAAAAAAATGGGGATTAAAAAAAAATGTTACATTATATTTAAAATTTACACACCATTAATTTTTTTCTTATATTTATATGTTTATTTTATTAACAGAAAAAAATTTCCCTTTATTGTTAAAAAAAAAACTGTAATCTTTTTCTTGTACAGCGTGGTATTTTTTGGTACAATATTGTTACAAAAATAAAAATCTGGCAACCCCTGTTTTTGTTTCAGTATGAGCGTGGTGAATGTAGTTACTTCAGGTAATGGTGTGTATAGAATAATACTACAGTTAGCTAACAAAAGCTAAGCAACCTCAATGGCAGAGGTAGAGGTTCTTGCTGCAAAACAGAAGATCGTGAGTTTGATCCCGCTTTCGGACATGCGTACAAGGGAAAATAATAATTTTTATAATGCAATTAAAAATCAAGAAGCAGCAGTACAAACCTCCCGAGAGGCAATAGACAATTATTGTGTGAAGCCATGGGCAGACATTTTTGAGGCGTCTTATTTAATATAGAAGTAACAGATAATTGTCAAGTATCCCTTTATAATAAAAAAAGTAAGAACGGTAGCGGTTAGCGCAGAGAAGTGTCACAGCATAACAACAGTGTATAGCAGACGTGCGTTGTGGCTTAAATCAAAGGAGTATGAAGATGTCTGTGGATGGTTAAGGTTACTGAATAAGGCATGGAGTAGTTCATGTCTCGCCGGATTAACACAGTAGTGTAGCGTAGATGACTGCGTTTGTAATAATAATGCATGTTTAGTAAATACAAGACCATAGGATTCATAGCACCGGTAGGATCAAGAAATGTAGCCAGAGAAAGCCATAAAGTAAGAATACAGAATTTATAATGAGTCACAGTGGTACTTGCAATTAAAAGAATCCATACGTTTGTCTCAAAAGGGAAAAACGTAACTATATTAAATCAACATAGTTGCATTACTAAGTACTACTAGATTTTGATTAGATTTTCTCAAAATCTAGTGGGTATTTAAAATTAACGGGTGTTTTTAAATATCCAACAGAACTTAAGAAAGAGCTAACTGCCAAATGGAGTGTCGCACTGCGCTCACGTTTTGATATTTAAGAATGGCATACATTGGCAAATCATCACGAAGGATTGACGGTAGAACTACACTATCAAATTATCTAGATTTACTTTGCAAATCAGTCATCAACTGGCGCAACTAATAGAATGAATATGCGATACCGCCATTTGCAGTATCGCAAAGTATGAAAGAAGATTCAAATTTATTGAATTGAAGCTCTGCTCGTCCTGTGCATGAAAAATATATTAACTACGCCCGTATATAATCCAGCTGATGTGGGAATTAAAGGCACAAGGCCATCCTTTATCAATTGGGTTATAGACCAACAAGAAACTGATCCGATGTTCTTTCGCAACATTGTTGCTAGCGATAGGGCTTTTCTTTGGCTTAACGGGTTTGTTAATGAATAAACTTGGAATGAAGTCAATCCACAAGAGACTCTACGAAATCTATTGCATATAGAAAAATACACAGCTTGGTGAGGTTTGCACGCTGATGACATCATTGTACCTAATTTCTTTTAAAATTAATTCAGATGCTCGCGTTTCTGTCGATGTAGAACGTTACAGGTTCTATCGACAGCAACGATTTGTTATATGAAAATATGGTTGATATTGACTTTTGCGGGATGCTTTTCGATAAGGCTATCACCATGACCACAAACATTTAGTTATTGATATTTAAATTTGGCATAAGTTGATTTCGAGAAGTAGACCTCCCGATTATTTGCTGTCGCGGCCCTTGTTGCTGATTAACCAGCAACAATTGACGACTTAGAGGACAACGCTTTCTATTTTACTAATGACATACGGCAAGGCTAAAAAAACGTCCCAACATTCAGAATCTGCTTTTTCAAGAACATTTAAGAAAATTTGGTTTTTCTTATTTTTTTAAATATAACGTTCTAACGTACAAACAAATGTAGCCTTATTTCTGACGTAAGTTTAATAAACCGAAATCTTCAATTGAATATAAAAACCAAGTTTCCGCTTGGGTTTTTGCTCGTAATGAAAAAAACTCTATGAAAAAATCATTATTAATTGAATAATTTTTATCCATTTACACTGAACATTAAAAATTTATCTTAAAAATATGATTAAATTTATTTCATTTAAATAGACAGTAACAATAGAAATCAAGGCCTTTTCTTGCTGTGAACATTTAACATTTAAAAAGGTGAACTAAAATTTATTAATAATCCAAATTAGTTAAAATTATTGCTCGTTTTTTTTGGCCCCTTCAATGCATCAGCATCAAAATTTATCACATCTGCTGTAAATAGATTTTGCATTTAACATTTTGAACAGTGATTATAGTCTTTTAACTTACAAACACTGCAACTACAATTGCAATTAAAAACTACTACAGTTTACGTTTTTCTTTGAATCTTATGGTTCCCAGACGTAGAGAGTTACAAATCCAATCCAACCCAACCCTTTTTTTTTTTGTGAAATAAATTCATACAAAATTCTTAAACATTTTATTGCTGGTTGGGTGATAAAAACAAAAAAAAACATTTTATTTTCTTTTCTTCAACAATTCCAGAAACTAATCAATACATTGAGCTGCAACTGCCGTAATAATAAAATGCAACAACTGCAATACAATCAGCAGTGGCAGCAGAATGAGAAAAAGAACTACTTACTAACCAGGAACTGTTGCTGTGATTACAACAAAGCGATAATAAAACGATTTGGTATTATGACTCTTAAATGAATGTGTGAATGGTTGTTTGTTTGCTTGAATGGATGGATGAAGCAGTGTAGAAAGGCGACGAGCTTCAACAAGCGAAGCCGATGGTAGAATCAAAAAATGTAAAATAAAATTTCAACGAACAAAAAAATTTTTATATTTTAAAGCAGAATTAAATTTACAAATAAATAAAGAAATATCAAAAGTGATTCCAAAAGAAAACGTGCTGAAACGTTAAATTCCTTGTGAAGCAGAAAGCAACACCACAGCTCTGGCAGCAACAATAAAAACGAACAACAATCAAAATTTAACAATAGAAATAAAGAAAACTGAGCATGCGCGCATGCAAGTGTCTCATAAATGTCTTTTGTTCTTTTATTCTGCAATTTAAGAAAATTTAAAAATATTTTAATACTTAAGTAATCGGTTTTTTCAAATAATAACCAAATTAATTATTTATTATAGGCCCATTGCTTGTTTTTAATCATTTGGTTTTAAGATTTCTTTTTGCCTGGTATTTAAGAAATTAAATTTTGAATTTAAAATTACAAAAACTCTTACGGGCACACGCTTTAATTAAAAAATATTGAATGTTTATGTGTGTTGTTTTAGCGCACATAGAATTATACAAACTGTGTAAGTTCTAAGCGCTGGACTTTAACGATTTAAAATAGAGCCATGTAGGTCAAACAACGTTACCTTTAGGGATACCCTTTAATTTTTAAGTTAATTATTTTTAAATAATTTAAAGGATTTTTTCTGTTATTATAATTTTTATTAATAATTTGAAATCACCAGCGAGTAATAAGTTCAGAATAAATATTTATACAAAAGTTCTAAATATTTTTATTCATAAAAACAACTTAGAAAGAAAAATTAACGTGAACATAAGTCGGATTCAATTAATTAAGGTTCACATAGGACACGAGCTGTTAAGTCCCCTATAACAACACTCTTAAAATTAAAAACTAAAGGGTTTGCTTTTCTTTTTATACCATTCATTACAAAAAGTGAAACAGGAGTATATCTAAGTTTGTCATTCCGGATGTAATTTCTACAACATCCATTTTCGAAGCCATTTAGTGTATATATTCTGAGTTAATCATACCAAAGTCGTTTTAGCGGTTTGTCCAACGCTGCCTCTAAACCTGGTTGGGCAGGGTTCAACAACTGCGGCAATCAAAAAATAAATGTTTTTTTGACTGTTTGATGGTATAAATATATATCAGATTTAACATTAAAACATGAAGCCTCCTTCATCGGTACTTCTTTATAGCATATTCGCCGGCGAAGTAAAACAACTAATAAAATGGCTGTATCTACCATTCGCCACCTGTCTTCTCACTCATATATTCCTTTCCTAAAGAATGTATCACGGTTACGAAAACAGCTAAAAAGGTATTGCCTGAAGCGGTTTTTCTCTTAAAAAAATCTAAAAATTAAGTTTAGAATATTTTCGAATATAAGATATTCGAAACTTAATTCTTCTTCTTAGCACATCACTATAATTTTTTAAATTGTGACTGTTTTCAGTGTAAGGAGTAGAGGCAGGCGCAAGCTCTTGCTTGCAATACATTTTGTTTATTTAAGATTTTAAAAGTAGCTCTTTTGTATATGAAAGTAGCAGTGACTGTGGCGTTTTACATAACAACGCGAGTAGAGGATCTATGAGTTTATAAATATATTTAATATTATTTGACTCAATGGTTGAATGAACAAAATATTTATAATGTTTATGTTCTGCTTTATGAAAATTGTAGCTGTTGCTTGATGTTTCTTCTATTTATTCTTTCTTTAAATTTTTTACTATTGTTACAAACAGTTGCTTTAGCTGTTGCTGCTGTTGCTGTCATTATTATAGCCTGTGTTGTAAACTACATAAAGTTATGCATACCAATTGTTATGGTTGCAAGACTACATTGACTGACTCGTCAATGGTGTTGAAAACAATTAAATAACGCTAAAGGGGACATTCAAATGCCTCTTTCTTCCCTCTTTCATTGCTGATCTGTAAAGACATGTTGCATTACTCTTTGTTCCAAAAACAAGCGATTGTATGGTTTAAAAAAAAATAAACGAGAAAAACTCTTAAAATCATGCTTATTCTAAAACATTGAGCTGTTTGTGATCTTAAATGTTTAAGACATTATTGGAATACTTAATAATAAATGAAAAATATTCATAAAAATTATACAAAACGAACAAAAATCACATTCATACGAGTACATGTTCATTTAAGTAGTTTAAGAAACTGTGAAGAAAAATATCAGAAATTGTATGTGCGACATTATTAAATGGAAAAATGATTTAACACAGTTTTGTTCGAGAACATAAATTTATTCCTATTTTTTGTTTTTTTACGACGGGAGCAGTTTAATATAATGGAAGTTTATAAACCGCAAAATCACGCATTTTTCTTGGCACAAGAAGGGTTGCCAAGAAGTTGCTGTATTTACTTAATTTTTTTCTTTTCGCTGAAAATACGAAAAATTCATTGGAAATATAAAATTTTTAATTAAATCCAATATTTACAGGCGGATATAAACGAGAGTAGTTTATTAATGCAAATAAATGTTTTTTATTTGAAGGGCTTAAATACGCTTTAAAAAGAGAGGCAAGCACAAAAAAACAAATTGAGTTCTATATTCGATTATGTCAAGTATTATAATATACCCTTCGCCGTACATGTACGAAAAGAAAAAACATGGTTGAGGTAACCATAATCTAAGAACAACATATTATGCTTGTATTATATGGTTGTTAACAAAACATAGTATTGTTACATTAAATAATAATGAACCTGGTTTTGCAACTATATTGTTGTCTAGCATAACAATAACATAGTAAAATCTAAAAATAGTTTTGCTAAAATATAAACATTAAATGGTTAAATTAAAACATCATCATATGATTAAAAATGTCATGTTATATAATTGAATAATTATTATTATTATTGATTTGTCACAAAATTATTCAATAACATAAACAGACAAAATAAAAAAACAATTCTTTGATTATTATATATAGTTAAAAGGCTTTAACACACAGGCTACAAGAATCATTTATACAAAAAATATAATTTATAGGCCAAAATAACGGCATCTTATCTACATACGTTCCTATGTGCACATCCATTTATGGAGTAAATGTCATATTCTCGTATTGATGATATACGGTACGTAATGGTAATTTGGAACTGACTACACATTTATCCAAGACTTCTAATACGCCGATGTATGAGAGTTCGCATTGTCATGGTGAACAATGATTCGTCTTCTCTTGTTGGTTTTTCGAATTTCTCCGATGATTTCAGGCAAACAAATTGTAGTGTACCACTCAGAAGTGACCGTCCTACGTTGCTCAAGCGGAACAGTCGCCACATGACCAGTTTTGCCAAAGAAACAGGCGACCATTTGCTTCGAAGTGCTTCTTCCACGAACAACTTTCGTTGGATTTTGCTCGTCTTTGAAGACCCACACGGTCGATTGTTGTTTCGTTTCGGGCTCATACGCATAGATCCATGATTCGTCACCTGTGACGATCTCATAAACGCCTTTTGAAGCACCGTAATCGTATTTTTGCAACATTTCTTTACACCAATTGACACGAGCCTTTTTTTGAGCGACTTTCAAATTGTGCGGGATCCAACGAGAACAAACCTTTTTTACGGCCAGGTGTTCATGCAGTATCGAATGTATGCTGGTGGAAGAAATGTCCAAGGATGTCTCTATCTCTCGGTATGTCGCATGTCGATCTTGCATTATGAGTTCACGCACGGCATCAATGTTCTCTGGCACAACAGCCGTTTTTGGACGACCTTCACGGAATTAATCTTTGAGCGATCTTCGGCCACGATTAAATTCATTATACCAATTTTTCACAGTGCTATAGGATGGTGCTTCATCCCCATACAAAGATTTAAGTTCATCAATGCCTCTTGTCGTGATAATCCACGTCGAAAGTTGTGAAAAATGATGGCATGAAAATGTTCACGAGTTAATTTCATTTTTTTCTACATTAATTTTTTCAATTCACTGTAAACAGCACAAATAATGGTCGTACGTCAAAACGTTTTGAGTACGATTATGCTTAAAAATGACAAACTTTCCAATGGAAATGTCAGATTGCACTTAGCAGCACTCAGTGTTGCCAGGCCAGAAATATATATAGCAGCCCTCTTATGTACGTACATATATTTCAATTATTTTTGAAATGTTTTGCTTACCTTTTTATTAGTTGTCATATTTTCTATATTATTTTGAATTGGTTATTTTGAACATAAATTTTTATTTTTTTTTCATTTTCTCTAACAATAAAAACAATTTCAACTTTAAGCTAACAAAAAATTACTAAACTGATAGATACGCATTCTGTCAAAACCTAGAACAAAATCTTCTTAAGCGTCTATATTATTTTGTTTGCATTTAATCATACTCTGATTGATTTCATTATATTATGGTTAAATATATTATATTATTTGTAGTTAAAATTTTTTTACGCTAAACCAACCATTTGGTATTTTTTGTGCACAGTGACCATATACTGGTTAAATATTAAAAATAATGTGTTTATCATAACTGAAGTATTGTTGAAAACAATTATAATTTGTTGTCTGCAAATTTAAAATGTTACAAAGAACATATTATGGTTATTGTAACCATATCACAACCATGCTTTTTCTTTGCGTAGAATCACATGTACCATATAATAGTTTAAAAAAATCGGCATATAAATTCTTTTCTACCATTAGATTATTCAGTTAAAAGAATATATTCTAAGTTTTGTCCAAACAGTAAATAAAAATCTTGCGGTATCAGGTGAAAGCTTTCTCAATTTTTCTTACCTTTTTCATTAATTTTTATCATAAGCAACAACCTGCAGATATAAAAACGAAAGTTGAAAAAAAGGCGTGGTGTTTCGCTATGTATAAGAACTTTGATTATATATAATTTAAGCGGTCGAAAATGGATATTGTAGAAATTACAGTCAAATGACAACCTTAGTTATGCCGCTTTTTCACCTGTGGTGAAGGGTATAATAATTGGTATAAAAAAATTGCAATAAGAGGACACTTCGTTATGTGTTAGAAAGGCCGTTTCTTAAGCCCGATGGAAATAAATTGTAAAAAAATCTATTTTAAATAAAAATAATTCTTGCAAAAAAACCGACTTCAAAACAGATTTTATCTGTCTGCTATAACAGCTCAAGTGTATGGACACATAAATTAGGTTACATTAACTTTGGGACACACCTATACCTCCATACTTTATACTTTTTCAATAGTTTGGCAATATAAATCAAAATGCAGCTCACTCTTTAATTTCAAAATACAAATTATATACTTGCTGTTGTAGTAGATTTAGCAATCAGGTTCAGTCCGGCCACATACACAATATTATATCATCTATTGGGACACACGTTTATTTCCAAATACAAATTTTATACTTGTTGTTATTAGAGGAGCAGTAATACAGGTTCTTTGTAAATTTCAATCGTCTGTATACAACTGTTTAAAAGTATGGCCATATACCAAATTAAATAAACTATTAGTGCACCCTATAATTTATAATTTTAAGCTGTTACAATAACGACCATAGCAATCGACATTGCGTCGAATTTACAAGCGTTTGTCTATAACCGTTCAAAAGATAGGCCTATATAAGTAATCTACAGTAATTATGGGACACCATTTAATTTCTAAATTCGAATTATCAACTCGTTAATGAAGCAGACTTGGAAATATGGGTCCCTTTTAAGTTTCAGCGTTCTGTCTATAACGGTTCAAACCTACGGCCACACACTTGAAATTTTGTACTTGTTGTTATACCAATACAGGTTCGTTATAAATGCCAAGCGTCTGTCTATAACTGTTAAAAAGTATGGCAATATACATCAAATTAAAATTAATGTATAATTCTTAATATTAATACTTGTTACTATAACGGCCTTAGCAATCGCCATTCTGTCCAATTTGCAAGCGTTTGTCTAAAACGGTTTAAAAGATAGGCTCATATAAGTAAATCTTCATAAATTATGGGACACCCTTTAATTTCTAAATTCAAATTATCAACTCGTTAATAAAGCGTATTTAATAATAAAGGTCCTTTTTAAGTTTCAGCGTTCTGTATATAACGGTTCAAAAGTTTGGTGACGTACACAAAATAACATTGACTATTGGAACACCTTTTAACTTCCAAATCCAAAATTTATACTTTTTGTTATAGCGGACTTAGCAATACAGGTTTGTTGTAAATTTCAAGTGTCTGTCTAAAACTGTTCAAAAGTATGGCCATATTCATCAAATTTAATGAACTATTGGCGCACCCTTTAATTTATAATTTGTAATACTAATACTTTTTACTATAACGGGCATGTCAATCGACATTCTGTCCAATTAGCAAGCGTTTTTCTATAGCGGTTCAAAAGATAGGCCCATAAAGGTAAATTTACATCAATTATGGGGGCACCCTTTAATTTTTAGATTTATTTATATATAATTTTTTGTTTTTGGGAGCCATAGTAATACGCAGTCATTTTAAATTTTACAGAATTGCCCTTTACAATTCATAATACACGTAAAAAATATGTATGTTGTATGAGGACACCATTTAATTTTTAAGATTTTAAACTGTTTTTAAAACGGGACCAATCAGTAAGCATAATCTATCATATTACCAAAAATTTTCAAAATCGGATCAGAAATGACTAAGTTCTGGAGGCACAAATATAAAAAAAGCAACATTCAGCCGAATTGTACAACCTCCTTCTTTTTTTGAAGTCGGTTAAAAATTATTCGAAAATGATTTCAGACACCGCGGCTATTCCTGAAGGAGTATAGAATTTTTGGTTACTACTTTGAGCATCACTAGTCGTATGCCACATATAACACGATCAAACTAGGCTTCTAAGTATATAACTGAGTGTGTTTAAACGCATGACCTTAAAGGGGAATTGAGGTGTCTATTTCTACAAATGAAGTTATTGTCAAATTTCACTAAAGCTATAGGTGGCGCCATCTTGTTATAACCACATCTTATCCTGATTAATTTAGTTTATATTTTTAAACAAAATGTCATTGCCTTTTATGCTGTAATGATTTTCATCAGCCGTAACGTAAGCTTCAACATCATTTTTGAAGAAAAAAGTCCAGTGATACCACCAGCCTGTAAAAAATGGAGTTTGTGGAGTCCGTTTTGGATTGGTTTCACTTCATATGTGGAAGTTTTTTAAACAAACCCGTTATACAGAAAAAGATTTCTATACTTACCAATGTCTGTTTGTTTTCAGATTAAAATTTAATTATATTTTTAATTGTCTCAATTAAATACTTAGTTGAAAAATATACACAAAATTTTCTAATTAAATAAATAATTAAATCAATTATATATTTAATTAAAAAAACAAAAATGTTGTAATTAAACTGAAAATTGAGTCAATTAAAATTTAAATTAAATTTCAACCTAAAAACAAACAAAATCTTTAATAGATGAATGACGAAAGAACGAGGTGTATGATGGTGTCACGTTTTTAATTCCTGCACGAGCTGGATTCTATAAGTAGGTCGGGGTACATCTTTGTTTAAATTTTTTCATTTAGTGTGAACCACCGTGAATTGATAAATTTGGATCTTTTTTCACACTTAGGTGTACAGCGACGATTTTCCCTAAATAGGGAGCATATTTTGTGATATATATCCATAGTTCGACTAAGATGGACGAATATGTACACTATAAAAATTACAAAGTCATCTATAAGTTGCCGAATTGGTGACCGTTTTTCAAATTTAATCTGGTTAGTCTAGTAGTGTTGATCAAGCGTCAATGTATTCATAATGATATAACAGAGATGTCGATCATAAATATCAAAAAACGACAGTTTACTTTTTTGTAATTTCTACCAGACTTTTAAATAAATGGCAAAAGTGTAAAAAAGTTTTTACTAAAAAGATTCGATTTATTTGTTGGTAGAATCGCTTCGATCAACATTTTGAAGCTTAAAATATGCAAATAAACGGATTCATTTAAATACTAAATCTTAATATACTTAAAACTGAAAATTTATATTTTTATATTTAAAAAAAATTTTTAATCTTAAAAATCCAGAGCATATTCGGAAATTATTTACAACTGCTAAAATATTACTGATTACTATTACTAATTATAAAAAACTTTTCAATTTTAGTTTAAATATTTTATTGTGCTGAAGAAAAATTATTTTAAAGTCAAGAATGGCTTAGTATTACTTTTATTAGTAACGAAGTAAATTGGGATCATATCATAGTTTTTGAAATTGAGGTTATGTCTGGTATCGTTTTTCAATGTTTGGCAATCATAACCACTACAACTAATTTAAATTACAACAATATGTCAAAAATTCATGTCACATAAAATACGAATAAGAATAACATGTTATAAATTGATGACTGATTTATTCGTGATGACATTTTTATTAAAACGCTTAAAGTAAAAAATAAAAAATTTTGAAAACTTAATAAACATTATGCAGCCACACATACATATTAAAGAGCAGAAGAAAAAATATTAATAATGAAATAAAAAAAATACATACATATAATAATGACTAATCTGTCTTTGTCATGGTTTAATTATTTCATAGTACGTTTAAAATCATGCATATTTTTTAAAGTCGGGCTTACTTGTGTAATTTCAAATTATCAAACAAGACCCGTATTATTGTGTAACATTTAACTTAGTCATTATTAGTGTAAATATTTTAAAAATTTTGGGATTTACCCCAATTCATACTAAAAATTCATACATATATTTGATTATATATTCAGAAATTCCTAAATCATGCATCAAAAATCCCAAAACTGGTGTGTTTACTGTTTCCTAATAAAAAACATACTTTGTCCTAAAGTCATTATCAAATACATTTTTTTTGATCCCACATTTCTGTCAAATAGAGCACAGCGAAATATTGTAAAGAATAAAGTAAAGTATTGTTCTCTGTTGTACTTATTAATTATTAATTTTTCCCGTGACTTAAAACAGAAAATCTAACGTTTTTAATCTTGTGTAACATTTTTTTTTTATTTATAAAACCAAGTCTTCTTAAAGTTTAACCTGTTCATTTCTTCAATGTATTCTTATCCATCTCTTCCGAGCTATTCCTTTGGGCAATAAAAACCGAAGTTTATTCAACTTTTACACAGCTTTCTTGTCGATTTTTGTCGAGTTCTCGCGGTAATGTGTGAAAATTCATAAAAATCCTAGAAGTAATGAAAACATGTCCTTCCACATAAATCTTTATGTGCACAAGTAAATATATATTGAAACTTAACTCCCAAAGATATCCATAGTTCGCTAGGCCTAATTTAACCAGATTTCTAGCGGAGGTAAGACTATTAGCCTGTTAACGATCACCAACCTAAGGAGGTATAAATCCAACGTCTGACAGAACAGTCAGCCATATTCTTGTTTCTGGCAACCAACGGCTAAAGTTCTATTCAATAGAAAAAGAACTCTTTTTTAATGTCGCGAATGGTCCTTGTGTTTCGACAAATATAAATAAATTTTTAAACCCCTTAAGAATGTAATTAAAGCATCAAGTTAAAATTTTTCGTTCTTTCATATAATGTTAAGTTTATTATATAATACAAGGTGTCCGCCAGGAAAGTATACTACTTTGTTTCCGTTATAATCCTGGCTGTATCCAAAGTGACATCGCCTTATTCTTAATCAAGTCCAAAGCATGCAGTTGTGGCGTTAAAAAGTTTTCAATCATATCACAATATCGCTCGCCATTCACAGTTACCGTTACGCTGTTTTCATTATACAAGAATTAAAATCCAGTGATTTCTTCTGACCAAATTGCACACCAAACTGTCACTTTTAATGGATGCAAAGTTGACTGATTATAATTTGAGGTTTTTCCATTGCCCAGAAACTATAATTCTGCTTATTCACATATCCATCCAAATGCAAAAGTGCCTCGTCACTCAATAGAATTTTTTCATGAAAATCGGGGTTATCATCGGCGAGATGTAACATCCTATTGACATATGTATGGCACCAAAAATAGTATTGTGAAAGAAACTCTTATGTCAACTGAATCTTAAATGGAAACAAATGTAAATCTTTGTGCAAAATTATGGCCAGAGTTGTTCTTTTAAGATCAAGCTCCTGAACATGGCTTCAAATTGAGGTTGAGGAACAGTTTTGGTCTTAGCCGATTATGAAGCGTATTATGGTGTATCCTTGGACCTTTCACCTTCAGATCCTCTTTCTGCGAAATCATTTACTACACGATTGATAGTGCGTTTTGTTGGCACGATGTTTCTTCCAAAAATTTAGTGCAACTTTCTCTTGTCACAGTAATCGATCATTGATTTGGATAAAATGAGTTAACGATTAAAACACGTTGATTTATCGAATATTTTTCTGTAATAAATTTGCCACGTGTCTACTTTACGACTGCCAAATATGAACTGTCAAGACTAATCTATACTCTCTAATAATTGTTTCTCTCTTTAATTCCCTCTCTCTCTCTCTCTCTCTCTTATTTCTACCTTAATCCTCTCTCTCTCTGTTTCTACTTCTCTCTCCCTTCTAACAGCAGGTAAAACAAACGGACCAATCATTGGACCCAAGTGGTCCGTGCCAACACGGCTGCCAAATGGTGGCATAACAAAGTAGTATAGCTTCCCGGCGGACACCCTGTATAGATTATAAATCTCTTTGTTTGTTT
Organism: Gymnosoma rotundatum; assembly: GCA_916610165.2. Classification (NCBI taxonomy): domain Eukaryota; kingdom Metazoa; phylum Arthropoda; class Insecta; order Diptera; family Tachinidae; genus Gymnosoma; species Gymnosoma rotundatum. The sequence goes on from OU744340.1 coordinate 73,148,589, forward strand.
GTTTATTTGTGAGTGCGTCAATCACGGCTAAACGACTGAAATGATTTGAATTAAATTTGAATTAAATTTGAATATTTATCCTCATATAGCGGACCAGCAGGGGGGAAAATGGGAAGCGGGTATTTTTATGAGTCTGATACGTAGATACATATATATGTAAAGGGTAGAATATTCTATATTTATTTTCCAAAAAGGGTCTATGAGGGGAGTGGGGGAGAGGACAAACGCACAGTTTTATAAATCGTAATCGATCTTACCAAAATCAGATTCTAAAGCAATTTAATGTATAATTATCTTCTGATCTATGAGATCCAAACTTATTATATAGATTTAAGCTAATAAGTTAATAAATTTAACACAACAAATTACAATATATAAAGATAGCGAAGAGTACCGGGTTTAAGCTTTAAAAAAATATTAAGAAATCTCTCCAGATTTCCAATTGAAACTTTGAAAAGTTTTTCTTTCATGAGCTTAATGGGTGGCCATTAAATCTATTGAACATGTTAATTACTAAAACTTGAGTAAAAAAACATAAAAAATATATTATAAATAAATGATGATGAGATTGAAAAAAGAAAAAGAAATCATATAAAACTTTAGTTTGTCACTTATTTACAGCAGTTTCGTTTTCTTTTTTTTTTCTTATTTCGTCCATTATGCTAATGAAATGAAATATTAAGTTTTCTTTAAAATTGTCGTATATGCAGTAAAAGAGTTTTTTGTTTCTTTTAAGTTTTAGTTTTTTATGTCACATGCTTCAGTGCCGATATTAGAAATCAAATTTTATAACTTCCACATTAAATTTATGGAAAGCGTAGGCAGTCATTTTTTCTACTCTTAAATAATTTAGTATATGTATTTTGTTTTTCTTTAATTATTCTGAAACTGGTAGCTTCAAAAAATATTAAGAAAATTAATTGAATTTTTATTTAAATAAGTCAAGAAATTATAAGTTAGAAAACAGAGCTCTTAAGTGGTTGCTTTTTTTTAGTATTGACAAAGCCTAAATAAAATTGAGGCAAATATTTATTTAAACCGAAGTTGTTAAAGAGTAAAATATTAAAAAAAGATCAATGTGGGTAGTCTTAAAATGAATTTGTTAAATAAAAATGATTTATCAGTTTTTAAGGTCAACACACTCGTAAATCATTAGCGTAATAATTATTGCTTAACAATATGGGACCCACTGTAGTTAATCTAATATGACCAAACTTGCAGTGTTAGTTCATTATTTATTTCTTGTTGAGAAAAACTATTTTAAGCTGATGCTATTTATAAAGATTAAGATCTTTGGCATTGAAAATATGGCTTAATTAAGTATAAATCATCAATTTATAAAATAAAATTAATCTCATTCAGAGTTTGACTATTGATAGCTACTGTTTTTTTTTCGTCTTTTTGCTAATATGTAGATTTTGCTTCAAAAAGCTGCTTTGTCCTGTGATAATCTATAAATTTACCTAATTTTATATTTCCTTAAAATACTGAAAATAAACATCATCCAGCTGACGTTAGCAGCTATTAATTTTCGAATTAGCGAACGATGCGATGCATGGTGAACTTAATTCACAGTAATACGATGAAAGCAACTTTTGAAGCAGCTGTCCACGTATGAAATCAAGTACATTTTCTTTAACTCTTTGAAATAGAAAAGCAATTGCCGTCTTCCAAATCTTTCCCTTTTTCCAAACAAATTGTAAAGATATACTAAATAAAAAGTGCTTGCAATGCAAAATCTTCAAAGAGGCAAAACAGAGGGATTTCTGAGTGAAGATATGAGCGGCCAGTCTCCTTGGGTAAGGGGGGCTTTTGCGTCTTAATAATATTTTTGGCGGATTCTTATTTCAAGACATATGCTATTTTCTCAACAAAATTTAGTATATACTAAAAGTTTTTTTCTGATTTGCTTTTCGTTAAAAATTTCCAAGCTTTTAAATAAACCAAATGTAAAACTTACCGTTTTTTTTAACAACTTCCGGAAAAAGGTAATCTTTTTTGCTTAGGTAATTTAAAATTACTTTTTAAACAGTTTTAAAGACAGCACATAAGACACGTAAATTAAAGAAAAAATTAAATCAAAACTTTTAACAGCTCTTCCTCCAGCCCTATCCAAACATAGCCAATTTTGAAAAAAAAAGTTATAAATTATTATAAAATTCCTCGAAGTGCAAAGCACAGATAAAAGAATTTGTCAGCCCCATGATAATTTAGGGACATTTTTCCCCTTTCCAATAAATTATATGTTAAACTAAAAAAAAAATAAAAATAAAAAAAATTTATTTCACCATTTTAATAAAAACTCTATTATTTAAATAATAAATAATTCGTTTTAATTTTGTTGCAATATTAGTTGCATAATTTATTTCTCAAAAAAAAAAAACATTTTAACGTGAATTTTTTTAGTTTTTAAAATAAATGTCATTTAAAGAATGGATCGCGAAAAAAATTATTATGTTAGGAACACAACTGGGACGAACGACGAATATCGTTCGTTATAGTTTTTGAAGTCGTTTACTTTTTGTAAGCTGCTAAGGTGACCATAGAAAAAAATAATATTTTAAAAGTTAAACGATAGCAATAACACAACTTAAAACTATTTTTATATTTAACTTATAATCTGTCCGCTTATTATAAATGCTGAAAAATAAAAATACATAAATTTTTTATTTACTAAAATACTTCGAATCTAAAGTCAAGCATGGTCACTTTGTACTGATTTGTTCGTCATTCGCCGGTAATAAATATAAATAATTCTATTGCAAGTTCGCCACGTATGACGAATTTCGTCCGATGACATGATTATGTGCATTTTCATACACACATACGTGTTTTATTTTTGACAACGAATATTCTTGACCAAAAATTCGCTGCTTGTCCCAGTTGTGTTCCTTGCATTATACAGGCTTGTTCTGACACTCGTATGAGAAAAACGTCAACTTTTGTTTTACATGTTTTGAAACTCGCGCGTTTTGCTTGCGATTTGCTCTTTTCTTTAACTCATGTGCGAAAACCAAAAACATATGATTTTAAGGTGCAAAACTTAACAAACAAAAGAAAATTACAACAAAATGCCAGCAGCTTAGTTTAATTTTTTGAAAAAACATGCAATTAAAAACAAAAACGAATTAAAAGACGGAAGCTTAGAGGTTATGACAGTTCAATGAATATTCTTAACCAGAGTAAGTAAATGCGCAGCGCAGAGCAGCTCTTTTCTGCTCTTTTGCGCAAAGAGCAGAGCCAACTTGTTATTGCGCATTGCTCTGCGCCAATATGTTTGCTCTGCGCAATGAAAGAGCAGCGCATTTGAAAGAGCAGTGCGCTTGGCTCTTTTTTTGCGCTGCTCCTTTTTTGTGCGCAATGCGCAAAAGAGCCAAAAATGCGCATAGCACTTTTACTGTGGTACAAAACATATTTTTTTTTAACGATAAATAAATTATTTGATTTATGTGTTTGGGAAAGTGTTTGGGACAGTTTAGAAGATTGTTTATCGTTTTTTAAATATTGCTAATATTCAAATGAAGGTTGGACGAACATATGTATATTTATTTTATTTATATTATTGTCTATTAATGTATGTATGTATATGCGTATGTACTATATGTATGTACATATGTATGTATTTGAGAGTCATATGAATGGCTCATTAATAAAAATGTACAATAAGTGGTGTTACAAAAGTAAGGATTAGGGTAATAATTGCTTACTTTAACGTTATTGCAATTATACCTAACTGCCATCCCTAAATTAGCGCGTAAGACGCAAAGCAATGTAATTCATAGCTTTTGCGCTGAAATGTTATCCCTAAATAACAGCGTTAACTTCGTGTCGTTAAAAGTAATGTTAACTCATTTTATTTCATAAAACCCGCTCTATAAGAATAAAAAAGAGATAAACCCGCTAGATTGCCTTGAAAATTACTAAATTGTCACCACTTTTCAACCATAACAAAACAAAACAAACCAACAAACAGCAAACTTCACTTCCTAACGCACTGTCAAAATTTGATTTTCCAATTGCTAAGCGTTGATGCCGTGCTATTTAGGGATGCTTCATACATTTTGTATGTACATGAGAAATTTTGACAGTTATCTTGCGCTTTACTCGCTAATTTATGGATGGCAGTAAGGAAGGAATTTTTTATGTTTACTATTAGCATAAAATAATTACGTTCATTTGAGTTTTTTGATTGTCCAATTGTTTTCCTGCTTTAAATTTGCATGTGTTTTTGTTGTTGTGGTTTTTTTAAGCAGTAGATGTGCTTTGATTATAATTTAGGTATGTGATGTTTAGTAGTCCAATTGTTATTGTTTTATTGAAAAGAAGGAGCAACCGCAATGCGCAATAGCGGTCTGCTCATTTTTCTGGTCTGCTCTTTTGTGCATACCTTAAAAAAGAGCAAGCATAAGAAGGGTGCGCGTAGAGCAGAAGAGCAAAAGAGCGAGCAAACCAATGTATATTTATTAATTTAAAAAAATAACATGACCCAAAAAATATTTTGCCGACAAAGGGATTTTCTATTAATGATATTGTATTTAGTATCGTTAAAGAAAAACATTACTTACGTCGTGAGTAATCAGTACTTAAAAAGTATTTTTTTATATTTTATAAATTATAACATACACGTTCGAAACTCATATCATTCTAAAAAAAATTTATTAAGTTGCCTTAACACTTAAATCGCACTTGTAATAAGAAACGAATATTTTTATAAGAATTTAAAATTAAAATAACCGCATATATTATTTGATTACCGACTATACGTTCCACCGCACTAATACTAATATATTTTCGAATAAGGCGAATCAATTACCAGGTGGCAGCGTTACAGAATTTATTATTTTTTGCTGGTAGAAACGAATGTCAAACTTCATATATAAAAAATGGTACACAGATTTTTTATATATAGAGTTTGACAGTGGTGCACACGGCGAAAATTAATGAATTCGCCTACGCTGCCACCTGGTAATTGATTCGCCTTATTTTCGAATATCAATTATAACCGCTGTTTTTATGAAATCGCCAGTACTAAAGAAAACAATCGAAACAAACAATTGATAAAACAAAGAACATATTTTAAATTAATTATTTACGACTTAAATTGTGTAAAAATTGAAATAATTTTTGCTAAAAATAAAAGAGAACATATTAATTTTCATTTGTGTATAATTTTATTGTTGCTTTAAAGTTTTTTTTAAGTAAAATTCATAACTTTACTTCAGTATGTGCTTGCGATTTGAAGTCCCCAAATTTCATGTGATTGTGAACTACAGAACACCTTTCATGCTATTTCAACTCGCATCGCCAGTTTTAAGCGATTTGCAATTGTCAGAACATGCCTGATAATATTATTATTCTAAAAGTAATAAGCTTTGCTATGATACCGCTTATATGTTTATCGAGCATATATTTAAGTTTTAGGAACTTCTTAAACCTCGACTTCTCATAATTTTTGTTCGCATTTTGTATGTAAAAATTAAAATGTGTATAACACAACTTGGCAGCTCATTGTGTTTATCAATTTAGCAAAAAATGTGTTAAATCACATTTTTCATTTTCACAAATAAAATGCGAATAAAAATTATAGGAGCTGCTATAGCTTAAGTTTCATTAAGATATTTTTAGTGATTCATGAGACCAAATTTTGTTTAAAACAAATCGTTTTAAACCGCTGTGCAATGGAGCATATATAGTAAGGTATCGAGTGGACCAAGCATTTATTATTCTAAGTTAATAAAGAAATGTAATTTAAAAAAAAAGTCATATAGAACTTTTTTGTAATTCAATGAAAGATATAAATAGGAAATGGACAACAAAAATCATCGTACTCGGCTATTAAAAATTGGTTAGAGGCTGATTTTTTTTATAAAAATGGAGTGTCCAAAGAAAGTGCTCCTAAACGTATAGTGCTCCCTGATCATATTTACCAGAGACGACAAAGATGTTGTTGCTACCGTTTAAAATTAATTTATCCATTTCTTTCTTAAAAGTTCAGGATATTCTAGAAATTCTGTCGTAATATAAATTCTGCTATTTCTAACCGCAAATCCTTAGCTCTGCTCGGCAATTCTGCCATGAAAAAGTCTGATTACATTTGGACTTTTCTGAGCTTATTTCACCTACAGCTAAGCCATCTTGTTTGCACAAATGTTTCCGTACATTAAAACACAACCTTATCTAAGGATACAATGCCATTCTAACAGCTTTAGGTCTTGACAACGTCAGTAGATAATTTGAAATTGACATCTCGTACTCTCACCACAGCTCCTATTCTTACCCGCATTAAAATTGGTAGTGGCTAGCTACAACACCAGCAAATGACCAAAATGGTTTGAGAATATCCATGATTTTGAATAACAGTATCATTTTTGGAAATATTTATAATTACAGGACCTCAAAGTAACGTAACCGTACCCTGGAGGTATGTTTTACTTAAGGACCCTGCTCTCTTGACAATATGGCTTGTTCTTAAGAAAGGAGCAAGGACGTAGTGTTGTCAAATATTTTCTATGATCTATCAGTTGGCGTGTATTATATCGGCCCATAGGTAAGGTCGCCTACTTGTTAGCGATGTAATTGCGTGTCATGTAAGTATCAGTTTCTTTTTTTTTTTATCGGAATGAGACATTGTCATCTGACCCAGACTAGCGGTCTGAATGTATTCTTTGTGAACATCATAATAATCTCTGTATATAGAAAGCCCATAAGGTAAAGTCTGTACTGTTTTCAGCAGTTTAATACAACAAAAGCTTAAGTTATATCATCCACTCATACGTGTCGATTTGAAGTTTTTAATTTTATATTTTCTAGTAGAGAGTGCGAACTTCTTATATATGCTGCGCCGTTCTCTTTGTCCCATTTAAGTAGTGTGCTTAGTTATGCTTTAATGATCTCAATTATGTTGGGATAAACTTTAATTATATTTAGGAATGCAAAGTCATCCTGGTAAGATTTGTCTTAGTTTACACATTTTCTCAGTAAAATGCTCAAAATTTTAGCTATAGAAGATATTTTTGCAGTCATGTTTTAAATTTAAAGGTTTATATATATTTTTTCAATGAAAAAAATTGCCAGCCTTTAAAGTATGTGCTTGTCCAATGTGCCCTCTTTGCAATCTTATAGTGACGCTAAGGAAAGATCTGAAAAATCCAAGGTTAAAACTTAAGCGCATATACTGCTTTGCTACTGGCATGTGAATTATTATCCAAATCAGCCTAACCGTTAAGAAAATTCTTATTCGTTTGCCAAATAATTTGCTTTAGTTATTCAAAAAGACTTTCATCCATTAAGGCATTCGTAGTATCATTTATCTCCGATCTCTTTGCATGTTTTTTTTTGTGTCTCTTAAATAGTAAATTTAAAATATTTGCTGTCAACACAATTTTTAAATTATTTCAGCATATTCCTTGTAATTTAACTTGTATTCTCATGTCTCCTCTTAAATTACAGAAAAGAAAAACAAAAATCATATTTTATTTTCAACATTCCCAACAATGTTTCGAGTTTCAATTTGTTAAATAATAACAACCTTTAACATTAAATATTTCAATGCATTAATTGTATATGTAAATTTAATTTATTTAACAACCAAAAGGGACGGGAACGTGAGTCATTTTGGCTAACGATTATTCGCGCTGACGAAGTTAAACTATTTTATCGAGAAATAGGATTTTGCCGCGTGGACTAAAAAAAATGCATAATTGGAAGTTATTTTAATTTTCAATCAGTAGATTTTTTTAAATCCATTCATAGTACATAGTTGTACATAGACACGTGATACGAGGTACTTAGATGTTTTAGATAAATTTTAAATATTTTTTTTTTTTGGATGGGTGACACAATTATATCGATTCACATGCCTTAAAAATCTGATAAATCACATAGTGGTATTTTAAGATGATTATTATATAAACACTGACAGGAATATGTCTGCGATGTACGATTTTGGAACTAATTTTTTTTCGTTTAAACTGCAAACCTAAGCTCAAGGGCTTCTCTATTACCAGCATATTAAAATTGGTTTTAATCAAGGCAGGTGTTTGTAATTTGCTAATTTATTTTCAAAATATTTCGTTTCTACCTCACTGTGCTCTGTAGTAGTAGATTTTTCAAAACAACGTTAATGCACTTTATGCTTATGTTTTAGAACAATGTTACAGCGCCTCTTTTGTTAACAGGTGCTCTATACTTTTTTAGAAGCTAGTCAGCCATTTTATTTATTTTTTTTTTTTGTGTTGACGAAAGGGGAGCGCTGTTTTTATACCCTTCACCAAAAAAGGGTAAGTTTGTCATTCTGTTTGCAATTTCTACAGTATCTATTTCCAACCCCATAAGGTATATATATATATATATATATATATATATATATATATATATATATATATATATATATATATATATATATATATATATACCATATCTTCTTATGCATAGCGAAGTCGATTGAGCGATGTCCGTCTGTCCGTCCGCGTTAGTGTTGAAATCAAGTTTGTCTCGATCAGACATATATAATTTTATATAAAAATGACATCGCCTCTTAATGGGTTAAGCATTTTTAAAAAATTTTTAGTAATTCCTTAAAGATCTCTCAAAAAGCTTTAAAATAATACCCATATTGATATTTTAAAAAATTTTTAAATTTTAGAGGCCCGCAACTTTCTTTTTATTTTTCAACTCTCTATCGTCCCATATATTTACTTTTTTGATTGAACTTACTTTATTGTTCCAAATGACATGAAAAAATTAGAGGTAGTCGTGGTGTTTTGCCTGCTGCCTCGAAGGACATAGACCGATCATGCCGATTTCCAATAGCACCACTTTCGGCACTATATCTGATCGATTGACATATTTTTTTTTTTTCTTTTTTTGTAAAAACAAGTTTACCTCAGCAAACTTTATTTCAACACTAACAAGGACGGACAGAAGGACAGAAGGACATCGCTCAATCGACTTCGCTAATCATAAGAAGTGGGAATATAAATATATATTTTATGAGGTCGGAAATGGATATTGTAGAAATTACACACAAAGTGATGTTTATAAAAATATCAAGTAAAGAAATTTTCCGAGTTGTGGGCATTAAAAATTTTCAAATTTTTTAAAACATCAATATGGGTAATATTTTAAAGCTTTTGAAGAGATTTTTAAGGAAATACTAAAATTTAGTAAAAATGCTTAACCAATTAAGAGCCGATGGCATTTTTATGTTAAATTATATATATTCAGTACTTAACTTTTTACGTATTTTGTAATTCTCTGTCACCCCAATATTTTTTTTTATTGCAGTTACTTCACTTACTAGAACCCTACCTTTTTATATATGAGAAATCTAATATATTTTATATACAGAGGCACCATCTGTTTGCATATACAACAACAATTTTCAAACACTTCATAGAAAATAAAAGCAGCTACAAATTTAAACTCAATCAAACTGAAATGATTACTGCAAATTTAATCTAATATATCTTATATCTATTTTAAATCTTTCTTAAGATTGTTTATTTGTTTGTTGGTGCGTCCATCACGGCTAAACGACTGAACCGATTTTAATATAATTTGAAACACGGTAAAATAGGGTTCTTATATTTTGATATAGAGGACCAGGAGAAGAAAACGGGAAAACGAAATTTCTAGTGCGTCTCTATCAATTTTAACAAAGTCTAAGCTAATCGATTTTAATTTAATTCGAAGCACAGTTAGGTCTTTATTAATATCTGTTCCCAGAGCTAGGATGTAGAGGAGACAAAAAGGAAAAAACGGGCATTTACGTCTATACCAATTACATTAAAATTTATTATTAAATATTAATACAGAAATTTGCATATTCTCTGTTTGTTTTGAGAAAAAAGGAATGTGAGGGCAAATGGGGGAAAAGACAAACGCGTAATATTATAAATCCTTACAAAACCAGTCTCTAAAGATATTGGAAATATAGATATCTAATGATCTATAAGATCCAAATTGATTTGATGGATTTCTCATAATACTGAGTCTTAAAAATTATCTTAAAATGACTATACCATGACTCTTTTATGACACTCAAATATGTGTATTTTCAGAGCTATAAATATAAGAGCTCTTTAAGAGATAAAAAAGCTAACAAAGAGCCTTTTCGGAAATAAATAAGGAGCTCTTTAAAATTAACCAATTAAAAAAAAGCCATCAATTCTAAAGGTGTTCAGATGGCAAACAATTGTTTCTTGTACTTTTTACGTCAAAGCTTCGAGAAATGAGTTATTAAAGTTTCTATTCTGGTTTATATGATTTGCTGCGAAATTTGATTCTATTTGAAGTGAGATAGTGTAAAAAGAAAATGTAATGTTACGTTATGTTGGAACATCTAACGCAAATCTTAGGACTTTTATAATAGTGTGAATGGGCTTTTAGTAGTCAACGTGCTAACCGTATAAGCTTCAACTCAAGGCCATACGAAAAGTGCAAATCAAAAGTGTACCGAGGAATGGAGGAAGTGTTGATAGACGTGTATCATAAAGGAAAGCGATTAATTTGAAGGAAATAAAACAAATGTCAATGAATGCATAAATAGTTTTCAAGAGATCTAAAAAGCCACATTGTTCTTCGACAAGCGATTTTCTCGTAAATAAATACCTTTCACTTACATGTCACGTCACACTCTATTTGAAATTTTTTGCTCACATGCACAAGTTTGTGTATTTAAATAAAAGAAATAAATATGATCTGATCATAATTTAACAATCAGCAAATACTCCATGATTTCGAAAGTATTTTAAATGGCATGAGTAATAGTTTTAATATCATTTTGCAATAATATTTAAATTTTATTATAATCATTAATAACAATTCACGTGTTTTTTGTTTTTGGGTATTAAAAAAATCGTTTTGCAATCAATTTGCAGTGTTTTATTTATTTGTGTTGTTATTGTTGTTGTTGCAGTTTTGGTTGGTTTCTTAGCTTGCGGCAAATGACCCAGGTTTAATGTGATTCTTGTTGGTATGAGAATTATGCTTTGTTTTAATATTTGAGCATGAAGTTGGGTTGGGGAGCAGGAAGTTTTTGATTTTTTTGTTTTGCTTTACAATCGTAGAGTTTGCAAGTGTTGAATCATCAATTTATGGCGCCGCCTTTTAACAGCAACAAATGTTACAACTACCACAGAGAATATTTATTTAAAAATTTTTTGATGACTTTTATATTTAATGCTATTGTTGTTGTTGCTTTTTTGTATGAATAAATTTCTGGGTTAAATTCATTAACGAATTTAATTTAGTTGGTTTGTTACTCTAATTTTTATAATTTTTTTTTTATTTGATGTTTGAAATGCTTAGTTTCAAATTTTAGTGTCTTTGAATTGGATCAATTTTAAACAAAAAATATAGATTGTTTTTTTTTTTGCAAGCAGAAAAATGAACGAAAGCAACTTATTAGTCGAAAGTATAAACTGCTCTTTTAAAATTGAAATGCTCTAATTTTTGATACATTTTAATTAAAAAAAAAGTTTTGTTAAGCAAATAAATAAATACTTTTTTCAAATAGAAAATTCAATTAACATAATAATTTAAGTTAATTAAAGTGGCTTTAACTAAATTTTTAATTCAAAAAACTTCACCTTGTTACACAGACCCAGCGCGCTTAGCTTCAAAAAAAATTAAACAAAAAAATCAATACAAAAGTTCTGCTGAGACAGATACAAAAATGCTTTTATTTTATTTAAGATTTACCAATATTTTTAATGTTTGAGTTTCACAGCAACACAAAAAGTGAAGGTCATATTTCTTAAATTTATTGCCATTTTTCTTTTAATTTTTTTTTTATTATAAAGTGGTCTGCAGGTCTGGTTAACAGTATCGATGCAATAAAACTTCCAAAAACAAAATAATAATTTTATTAATACCATGAACAATTGTTGTTCATAGCGAGTGAGTTAAAAAAAAATATGAATATCAGTAAACTGAAACAATGAAAAAAAAAATGAAAATAAAACAAGCCATTGTATTCATTTAATTTGATTGCAAATGAACGTTTTATTAATTTTTACTTATACAGATTTATATTTTTTTTATTATTGGCTTTTAATAATAAAGTTATTATTTTTATACAATTGAATGAGAAAATACAATGTAAAAGCAAAGCAACAAAAGACTTGAGCTTAACAAAGCTTAAGCTTTAATACAATTTAACATAACCAAAGATTTAATCAAAGCCAGGCTGTTAAGGAACCAACCATTGAACCCCCCACAATAAAGGTAACAAAACAGTAAATGACAACCCACCATTTAAGTGTTTTAAGGAAATTAAATTGTCGCTGTACTGTTGCTGCTGTTGTTTTGTTGTTACTACTTCTTTAACACTACTGTTTAATTTAAAATTCATAGTTATTGTTGTTATTGTTATTTTTTTCTTAGCTCGTTATTCATGTTGTAGTTGCTTTATTAAAATCCCATAAATTTGCATAAAAATCAGAAATAATAGTTTAGTGTTTTAAAGGTCTTTATTAATGTACAATAAATCTCATAAAATTAAGTGAACTTTTTATGCACAGTACTTTTTTGTACTAAGTACTTTTTTATTACCTGGTACTTTTTTGTACACATACTTACTTGAATAAGTTATTTTTAATTAGGTTTTGAAACAAATAATTTTTTATTTTTAAAAAGTCCTTTATGTTTAAATTGTTTTATAAAAAAAGTACTTTTTCTAAATAAAACTTTCTTCTCTGTTGTAAAGAACCAGTTGTTTTTTTATAGTTGTACTAATTTATTAAACATGTTATTTATTTTCTGCAAGATACCTTCTCCTAAAGCTTTCACCCTCAATCCGTGATTTTAATAACTTGTTCGAGAATATTAGCACAATATTTTTAAAGAAAAACAAATTTACTAGTTAATTTTCAAAAAGAAATCTTTTTTTCGTGCTGTTTTCTATTATCCCGAATAATTATTTAAATTACCGATATTGATTATTGAGGGTGAAAGCACGTCTCGATGGCCATTTCGCTACCGCTTACTTTGCTCTTCAGGAAACTTCTCACAAGTATCTTAAAAAATCTAAAGTTTAAGCAAAAACAACAAAAATCAACTATGATTTTATTTTTCTTTTATCCACTGTGTACGGCTGATTTTTTTTTCGGTTCTTTTATACAGTTGAAATATGATGAAAAATAAAATATCACAAAACACTACGATTATTTGTTTATATGCACGGGCACTTTGCAAATATTAAATTAATATCAATATCAATATCGGTGAATTAAATAAATGAACGGGATAATCGAAAGTAGCACGAAAAAAGATTTCTTTTCGAAAATTAATAATTATAATAAAAAATTCCCGTTGTTTAATTTAAATAAAGAAATTTAATTTAAAATTCTCGTAGCTTTATTTAAATTTTTAATTTGCAAGTTCCCGTGTATCGTGGTATTTTGTGATACTTTATTTGTTGTTTTAATTTTATTTTTCATCATCTTTTAATTATACAGAAGAGCCCCCCGGGGCCACTAAGAGCCTGGCTGAGCTAACCTAGGCACTGACGTAGTGTTCTCAGGGTGTAGTGTGAAACAGTCCACCGGTGTACAGGCACTGAATCTGGATAGACAGTGGGGTAATGTCGAAGGATGATCCAGTGTCCATAAATAAACTGGCACAAGGGAAACCTGTAGCTCAATCTGTAGCCGGTTATAGGTGAGGTACCTTCGGGGTACACGTGGTGGTTGCGGTTAAAATTAAAAAACTATATCTGCAGGTCTAATAGGGAATAGATGAAAGTGTGCTGTTGTGCAACCCGCAAGCAAGTTATGTTCTTAATATTGCGATAAAATTGTGGTAAGACCACTGTCAGTTAACAGTTCCGACCAGCTACTGATGTTAATCTTGATCATATCTCGTATAGAGAGCCGAAAAAAGTCAGCCGTATACAATGGATAAAGAAAAATAAAATCAATGTTGATTATTGTTATTTTTGCTTAAACTTTGATTGTCTTTACTTTACATTTATCGATATCGTTTGTTTATTTAAAATGTTTGTGAGAAGTTTCCTGAAGAGCTAAGTAAGAGGTAGCGAAATGGCCATCGAGACGTGCTTTTGCCCTCAACAATCAAATTCGGGACTTTTCGGGATTATTAGAAGTAATTTTAGAGATAAAAATGTAGTTTGTTTTAGAAAAAGTATGAAAACAGTATGTTAAATATGTGAAGAAAATGGTGAAAGTAAATTTATGGAACTTTAAAAATATACTCTTCTATCACATACTCCATACACTTCTATCACATAAAGAAGTAGATTTGGAAAAGGTACGTACGAGGACCAAATAGTTCTTTTAAAAATAAATATAAAAAATAAATCTTTCTAAAGAAGAAAAACTTTTTTCAAAAAGTATTCGGGAATGATCATAAATTAATGCTGAAGAAAAGTTACATGTTCAAAGCTATTTTTAATTTAATTAAGTTTTTCAACAAATCATTTCCCCTGTATAAACTATAATAAAAAGAACACTATTCTAATAAACATTTAAGGCCCAACTATAATGTGCATAAAACAACTTAAGCAACCTTATACAACTGTGCAAATACATTAAATTATATGTGGTAAACTATAATGTACATAAGATAACTTTTCGTCAAGTTTCGTTAAATTTCATTTCTTAATGCAAGGTACGAAACTGATCGCACTTTCCGTATGGAAACAGCTGATTGTGCTTGTGTTATACATTGATAAAGAAAAATTTTAATTAAGACCTAAAGTGTTAAATTTTTTAGTTTTTAATTCAATAGAAAATATAGGAAAAACAACATTTTTCTTTATGGCCAATTTTTTACAAATATAATATATTTAAATTAAATTTCTATTTATACACACATATGAATACAATATAAGCAATAATCATCGTTGCTTTTTTTACTACGGTTGGCCACAAACACAAAACATTAAATAACTTGTAATAATTTTTATTTTTACTTTTTCTTAGAACATGACCCAAAATATGTAAATGTGTATGTGAATGTTATTAAATATATAAAATATCTCCTTTAAAACCTTTTCGTTTTAAAATTTTGTTTACTTATATAGAAATTATTTTTGGCAAAAGTACGAATTAAACATAAATGTGCAACTGTGGCAAATTAGTTACTAAATTTATGTAAGTACATTGTAGCCATATAAATTTCTTTAATAAGTTACCTAAGCATTTAACAGGGTTTTCGTTATTTTTGACATAAGCTAAAGCTAGCTTATGCACATTATAGTTGGGCCTTTAGTTTTTTCTAAGCATATGTGCTAGTTTGTAACCTACACTGTTACATTTAGAGTTTGTCTTCGAAAAAGAATTTTAAAGTATTTTTTTTGAAAAAGATACTTTTTTAACAAAAACAATTTCATAAAAAGATAATTTTTAAGGAATACATTTATGAAACTTTTAAAAATTATTTTTCTAAAGGAATCGAGAGCAAAATAATGATTCGCTAGAACCTTTTTGTCACTTCACATTTAGGTCCTTAAGTCAATTTATTATTAAGAAATACCTTTAAATAATCACTTGAGAGAAGGTTTCTCTAAATGAGAAGATGAAGCCGAGGAACAAGTGGTATTCCTCTGGACAATAATAACGATTCCTTATCTTAATCAGAATTTCCCTAAAACAGGCAATGCGTTACTAAGGGTTATTGTACCTCAATTTCAAATTTCGGATTAGTTACCTCTATTTCTCAAAAAAGTAATTTTTCTAGGTCATCATAATAATTTTTTTTTTAATATCTCAGGTTTCTAAAGTTAATTTGTTTTTATTAATAAAAACAAAATAAGCAACTTGTGAAACCATAAGCGGAACGAAGACATTCAAACTTTAAATGCCAATAGTTTTTATGTTTCATTTTATTTTATTCAACTTTATTTTGTATTAACTTGTTATTTATGATTGTTTTTTTTATTTAACAAGAAATCAAAAAAGAAACAATATATTTAAATATTTTTTTTTATTATCAATGGGTTGGTCTACAAGTTCTGATTATCATTTTACGAGTGGTAATTTTTTATTAGTTGCTGTTTTTTTCTGAAAAAAATATTTATTTTATGGCAAAACAATAAACAAATAATTCAAATGAAAAGTCATAAAATAAAAAGGCTTTTAGCCAGTGTTATGTAATTAAAACTTTTGCAAAAAATACTACGAATTTAATTGCTACAAAATATTTGTTTAAGATTTGAAACATTCCTCAAGTTTCTTTATAGCCAACAATAAGTGAAGGAAGCTTGTGAATATTAGATATAAATATCTTAAAGCTAGATTTTCCCATCCGTGACAAGCGTAGAGAATATTAGATGCCAATTTGTGATAAAGAAGACGCAAATAATTTTTATAAAAGAAAAAGATTAAGATATTTTCTAGTAGCTTGGATAGATTTTAAGAGTCGTAAGGTGTACACGTGGCTAATTTATTACTGAAAAATATTGTATAAACCAACGTGTTTAAATCGCTAAAACATTTTATCAAAATCCATCGTTGATTACTGAAAAAAAACGCACTATTTATCGTGTACTGAATGATTGGGAAGAAGGAGGGTCTGTAGCTGTTAGGCCCAAGCGTGGCACAACGTACTACAAGATTGGCTGAAAACATAACTGCTGCTCAAGAAAGTGTTCAAAGCAGTCATCAACCTAAATCCGACGTCGTTCTCAGGATCCTGGGCCTTAAAAATTACTTTGCCCATAATTTTGAACAAGATTTTACATCTGTTTCAATTGAAGATTCAGTTGACACAAGAGCATCTTTCACAAGACTATTGACGTCGCCGTACATACGCCATTAGAATGTTATAGGTCACCCACGACAACCCTAACCTTCATGACAAAATCATAATGAGTGACGAGGCACATTTTCATTTGGATGGATATGTGAATAAACCAAATAGTCAGTCCTGGGCAATGGAAAACCCTCAAATAATTACTCAGACACCCTTGCATCATTAAAAGTTACAGTCTGGTGGGCAATTTATTATCAACAAGACGGGGCCACATCACATATAGCCAGGATTACAATGGAATTACTGCGAGACCTCTTTCCACAACAAGTTTTTTTTTTCAAGAAATGGTGATGTTGATTGGCCTCCACGGTTGCCTGATTTAATTGCTTTGGGCTTCTTTTTGCTTGGATATCTGAAAACCAAGGTTTATACAAACGAACCAGTAACGTTTGAGCATCTCAAACAAAATATTCATAATAAAATTAATGAACTACCGCATGAAATATGTGTGACTGTAGTAAAATATGTGAGAGGTGGACATTTGTCAATATAAGATCTATTATTTAATCAAATATTATAAACAAACAAAGTAGCATATCATCCCGGCGAACATCCTTTATAATTATTCAAATATACATACCTGTGTATGTTGTTTTGAGCTACACAA
Organism: Gymnosoma rotundatum; assembly: GCA_916610165.2. Classification (NCBI taxonomy): domain Eukaryota; kingdom Metazoa; phylum Arthropoda; class Insecta; order Diptera; family Tachinidae; genus Gymnosoma; species Gymnosoma rotundatum. The sequence goes on from OU744340.1 coordinate 73,165,972, forward strand.
ATGAGACCTCAAATTATATTTTTAAACTCTTTTGGTTGCCATTGGAAAGCGCTTTAGAATTTCACAATCTATATATTTCTATAAAGTTTTATGTTAAGTATTTATAATTTTAAATTGTTTGTAAAAACCACTGTAATTTTCTCCCGAAAAAAAAACATTTTTATGTTGCTTCCTTTTTCAACAAATTTCACTTTTATTTGAATACAGTTCGTATTCGGAAAATTTTACCTTTAAGAATACTAAAATTTTGAAAAGTTATGAGAACAGATTCTTGTTGTAGAAGTAACTTCGCCCTTCAAGACTGTAACCCAGGGAAAAATTAGACATTACCTTAAAAAGTACTTGCCACATAATGACTTACTTTTGTGATTGCCATATTTTGTTCCCCGCTTACAATGTGGTAATGGAACTAGTTCTTTATGTTAAAAGAGACTACCGAACTAATGGTATTCATTATTTCCTACAATAATTAATGTAATCGATTCTCAGTAATTGATTATAAAAGTCTCATGTCTTGCTAAAATCATTAAGGTGGCAATCTAGTTGAGAAGTACTTCTGCCAAAAATGCTTAATTCCACACTCGATTACCTTTTAAAAAATTTTTTGCTGGGAAATAGTAGACTCTTGACATTTTCATATAAAATGTTTTACTACGGCCTCTTTACAGCAAATATTAACTGCCGTATTCAAAGAAAATCAATATAGGTTTAAAATATATTTTAGGACAAATTTGTATGAAAAATTTTTCTTAAAACATATTCCAAATATATTTTATTTTCTATGAATGCGGCAGTAAAAATATAAGGGTGTTCCGAAAGTGCCATGATATTTATAAAAATAGAGTTGCTTTTTAAACTGTCATAAGCAGACACGTCAATAAAAGTATGTGCGCTATAGCAACAAGTAGAAAAAATAAGACTCACAATTAAAGGGTGTCCCAATATTGCCGTGATTATCGCTTATATGTCTTTAGGTTTTCAGCCGTAGCAGGTGGACATTTAAAATTAACACGCTAAAAAAGATATTGCAAAATAAAAAAATGGACATTAAAGGGTGGCTCCCAAAAGGCCGTTAATTTGATGAATATGGCCTTATTTTTAAGCCATTACAGGAAGACGCTTGAAATTTATAAAAACGATGTACTGCTATCTCTGCTATATGAATAATTACAAAAAACTTAAATAAAATAAAGGGTATTCCGATAGTAATATAATTTTCTTATGTCTGGCCTTATTTTATGGGACTGTAAGGGACTGAGACTATAAATTTACATAGCGTTTATATTACCAGTTCACTATAAGGAGCAGTTAAAAATTAAAATTAAATGTTGTCCCAATATTAACATTACTCGTATTTTCATTAGCTACTATCTCTACTGAAAGAAGTTATTAAAATTAAATATTTAGGGGCAACTTATGAATGGTACAATAATTAATTTAAGAATGATGCCATGTTGAGTTTTCACGGCCTCGAGTTGGTGGGCTTAGGTTTCCTGACGAACATCAGCCAGAGGAGTTATTGTCATATGGCAGAGAACTGGCAGTCTTGCTTCTGGCCTCATCAATTTATTAAAATTTTATATTATTTAGCTGATATGATTTTTTTTTTGTAGCTGCTGAAAGACGGAAAGCCCTCGCCGGTGCATGACGTCAGCTTACCAGCGCTGCCAGCAATTTGGTAGCCCCCAGTCAAACGTAAACTTGGCGGATTTATTAATTTAAAGATGTTTTCCTTACATTTTTGTGTTTTGAATACTTCCTATACACACTGTTTTATTATTGTAACTCTACATGTTGTGATTATTATTTTTAAGATATTAAGATTTCTACATCAAGTCTTTACATCTATGGTTTACAAACAGATTATAGGGCACGGCACTAATGCAAGAATACAAATACTAGAAAAATTTCCCCTATATAGTTAAAAGTTTAAAGAAAGCTATCTGTTCCCAAGGCCACTCAAAAAATATGCACAAGTTGCAACTAAAAAAAGAATTTTTAAAATTTTACCAACTTTCCAAAGATACAACTCAATAACTCATTCAAACTTGCTTAAAAACAATAAAACTTCTAAGGAATTTTATTATCGTAATTGTAATGACGCTGACCTAAATATAAATTTTATAATTTTATGCCAAATAAAGAGCTGCTTCACGATCCCAATGGAGTTGAGATCAGTTAAAATGATTAAAAAAAAATTTAAACATAACAAATGCAAGTACATGTACTTTTAATAGTTGCAAATAATGAGAAACAATTTCAGCCAAAATCTTTAAATAAACAATCCCAAACAAAAGTTTTCAAATCACAAATCATAAACCAATATTTATTCAATTAATGATCATTTAAGTTAACAAAAAAGACTAAAACAAAAACATAATAAATTTATATTGAAAGATACGTAAAGCCCGTCATACCGCCTTGGCAGCTTGTAAATTTAAACTCCGATAGCATTGTTTGTTGTTGTGAGTTGTAAAAATTATTAACAATAAATAAAAAAATAAATTTTTAAAGAAAAATCCATAAAAAATTTTGACATATTTTTATATTTATGGAAATAAATTTGCGTTTTAATTGACAGGGTTTTTGGTTGGCAGTTCGAGTGCTGGTTTTTGTTAAGGTTTTTTCATTCATTAAAAATATTTACAATTTAAAATATTTGAAATAATGTTTTTTTGTTTTTGTTTTTGTTTTAACTTTAAATTTTTATTCTAATTGAAGTGTCGCTCAGATTGAAATGAATTGAATGTGATGTCATATTTGACAGGCAATACAATTTATTAAAAAACACAGCAAATCAAGCAACCAAATAGATTCTTTCAGAGATACTGACACACAGATAAAAAATGTTAGTGTGTATATGAACAAACAGCTTCGACGACTCATTAAATAAAATTTGACTTTGAAATAAAACAATAAAAGTTGGAAATTAAGAAATAAATAATGAGAAAAAACATACTTCAAGTGTCAAATTTATGTAGATAGCGGTAAAATTCTTGATAAAATAATAAATGTTATAAAATATAATTCTTAGAAAAGGGTGAATTCTTTACCAGTGTTGCCAGGGACAGCCAGAAAATAATTTTCTTTCAAAAAGTTTCAGTTTGAAATGGTCCTTAAATAAATAGTAATAGAATGTAATTTATAAAAAATATAGGAAATAGTTTTATTCCATGTTTCAGGATAATTAATAAGAAAACAAGTTCATTTATGGAACAAATACAAAATTAAAAAAAATAAAAAAACGTATGAAAAACTAATTTCAGCCTGATGATTCTACATGCAAGTACATGCTCTCGCCATTTAATAAAATTAGTTAAAGTAGTTATATAAATTAAATTTACAAGTGCGAGCAATTGGGCCTTCGATTCTGATTTTATGATTAAGTTTTTATACTATACATACATACAAACATTTTAATGATTTTATATAATATTTAGGAATTTGCATGGCTTAAAAAGGTAATATTTACTGGGTGTAGTGGATACAAAAAATTGTTAATCTTTCTTTGCTAAACAGTTGACATCGGCACAGTATGTGATTTACAGATTGTAAGGTATTACATGAACTGCATATTTGTGTGTAGTTGTGATATGCCCAAGTCTCAGTCTGAAAAAAAGTATTGCTTCATTGCAGGGAGCTCCTGATGGCTAGATAATTCGCTAGCCATTGGAGTTGAATGCATAGCATTAAGCAGAAAACATTTTGTGATTTTACACTAATTAAACAGAGTAAAACTGCAGCAAAGTTACTTTTCGCTTAATTCCAACAAATTATTTATGTAGGACTTTGGTAGCATTTGAAAAATCGAATTGATATGTTAAGTAAAATAGCTCTAAGAGAGGTTTTTACCTCAAATAATGAAAAAAGTACTTTTTAAGTAACATTACTTTATTACATTTTACGTGGAATCTTAAAAAAAATTTAACCAAACGGCAACACTGGTCTTTACCCAAACTCTGAACTAGAGCTTGTAGTCATTACACTCACACTGATTTTTTAGAGTCTTCGCAGTAAAATCAACTCAATGTTGGTCTAATCTCTAAACGTGTCCATTTTCAAGGGCCTTTGTAACAGCATATCCCCTTATCGCCAATAATAAAGTAATTATTGTGCATTTTTCCTAAAAATATAAGAGTAAGTTTTTTTACTCTCGAACTAAACTTTATATCTTTTGGTACTAAATGGCTTTCTGAAATAACAAATGTTCCAAAAATTTATTAAACACGATTTTATTCATGTGACTGCAAGGCTGGCAGTAGCCGTATCTATCACATTGTATCGATCTGTAACGGCACTTCACAATAATGGTTTAAGTCTAAGAGGGTAAAATTAAAGCTCCGAGGTGAACAATTGATATCGCCAAAATGGCTCGGAATACGATTAGCGAACTTTGTGAGCAAAAGGTGGACTGCTAGATTAGCTGTATGACGTGATGCGCTACCCTGATACATCCAAAGAAACTCCAAGTTCATATGATATCCTGTAACGCTCACCTTTGACTGAAATGGCGGTTCAAGCTGCATTTTCAAAGGCACTAAACTACCATTCTTTATAGGTGCATTGAATTCTTGACATTGACGTGCTGGTATTTTGATCTCTAAATCTGACAAATTTGACTGCAGTCATAGCCGATTGGGTAAAAATACGCTTCACCAGAAAAAATGATTGTTCATGCCAAATTCGATGTCCGATTGTAGCTTCAGTAAGTTCTAAAATAAGAGGCCGTAGATAGTCGCTTGTCTTAATTATTAAGTCTTAAGTCTTTAAGATCTTTGAAAAAATTCTCATCATGCTGCTGTGTGAAATGACGAGATGTTAAGATCATAGATTAAGTTGATCGCGTAGCCACATTGGTACCCCATCTACGCCTACGGAGACCGTGAATGTTTTTCACTAGTAAGCCAGTCTCTTGAACGTTTTTCTCAAAGTTGCGAATAGCACTTACGGTGGCTTGTTCAAGCATAAATTTATTCATTCAGTAAGAGAGTGATTTTTATTTCATCTAGAATCAAACAGTACCCAAAATTTCGAAATTTAATTAAACAACTTCGCTGGAGCAAAGTAGACTTTGGTGTGTTGGGGATTTATTGAGTTAGATTTAAGAAAATTTTGATAGCGTTAATTATGCTGAACGTTCTTTGTGAGTTTAGTCATTGTTGCTCACGAAAAAATGGATACTTTAACCCAGCAAGCAATTGACTTTCTTTTATGTGTACTTACAGATGCCATTGACATTTTTGTCTCGCATAGCGTATCATACGAGTAGACGAACAATTATTGGCTGTAAGTTAAATGGGCTTCAAAAACCTTAAAAAGTCACAGTCAAATTTTCAATCGGCATAATGCGTACAGTACTGCCACAAGCGAATAAGCTTTTTGACTGACAACTTTTTTCACTTGCACGTATTTCTTGATGATATTGAGTCTGTATTGTCTTAAAAACGAATAACACGAAAATTTGCAAAAGATAAAGAAATGTTACGACCGCAAAAGCCTTTTCACTATAATTTAACACAAGAAACAGATACAAAATATTAAAAAAAACAGACAAAAATAATAAACGAAAATAATGATATTTTTATGCAACATTAAAAGAAGCCATTAGTAAAACTTTGTTTTCAACAGAACAGAAATAAGAATTGAAACCTAAAATTTAAAAGGACACAACTCGTAATCCCGTTAATATTAAAAAGTGTGCATTTTAACACATTCTTTCATAAGACTAAAATGTTGCATCAATAACTACACAACAACTCATTATACAACAGATTCACAGCCAGCCAAACAGATAGAAAGACAGACAGATAGACAGATTTAATAAAAGTGCTACAGAATGCAATTTTACAATTTTATAGCATTTTCATGATATGAAATATTGGTTGCTTAATGGTGAAAAATTCCATTTCATTCCATTTAAACAAAGTGTGTGACGGGAAATGAAAAGATTCTAGTTTGTTGCTGGTCTTTTTTATTAAAAAGGAAATGACAATTGACTACCATTATGATGTTGTTGACGACTTTTACGACTGTAACACTCCACGAAACTGCATGTGTGAATTATAGAGGAATTATTTTTACAAATTTTTTTTCTGTTTGCATCGATTTTACAGGCACTCTACATTAAAAAAAAAATTTATAGAAAATAAAAAACGGTAAAAAGAAAAGCAGCTATAATTTCTATATACCTCCTAAAATATTTTGTTTTTCACTAGTGATGACTTTAACTGCAGAATTTCTCGACATTCGCAGATTTGGGATTAACCGCATCTACTTGTTCACTTAACATTTTATCATTTTAATTAAACTTTAAAATAATTCATAGATAGCAGATAAGTTATATTTTCTTGAAGAGTGTTCTTCATTGCAGCAATTATTTAATGCTGCACTTCTTGAGATCTTCATCACAAACCTCGCTTAACATGACCAGTTTTGTTTTGCCGATTTGCTTAAAAGGGTATTTATATATTTGAATAATAAATTTTTTTAAGGTAAACATTTCACCACTAAAGGCTGTTTTACATTACCCAAATGTAAGTAGATCGGAAAGATTTGACGAATAAGGAAAATAGAATAGTGTAAAAAGAAATTGTAATTGGTAGAAGAGATCATCTGTTTAAGCAGAGAGGTTATTAATTCGTGTGTTTTTTGTGTTTGTGCCTCCATAACTCAGTCATTTCTGGATTGATCTTGATTTTTATTTATTTTTTTTTATTTAAAAGGTTATGCTTACAGATTGGTCCCGTTTTAAAAACAGTTCATAATCACAAAAATTAAAAAGTGTCCCCATACAACATACATTTTTCTTATCTGTATTATGAACAGTATATGGTACCACTTTGAAATTAATCACTATAGATCCTAATTGCAAAAAGTAATACAAAACCTTGGTTTTCTTCTCATATAAAATTCCTAATTCATTAACGGAACCTTGCTTACTTAACGTGGAAACGTTTCAGAATCCTAAAGTTGAAAGAAGTATTTAAAGCTGCCATTGGAATTGCAAAAACTGAGTATTATTCAAGACGTTTTGGCTCTGCTACTGGTTCCAAGCAAACATGGAAATACATTCGGGAAATTGGTATTGGTAGTACACGAAATTTTATTAATGACCAAGTAGATGTTGAAGAGCTAAGTAGTATCTTCCTGAATATACCATTTGTAGCAGCTGACGAAAGATTTTATAATTTTTCCAGTTTAGATTTAAACAATTTTGAAATTGGTCATAATCTTTTTCAATTCCCCTGCGTAAGTTGATCTGAAGTTTATTCATGTTTTAAATTAATTAAGTCAAATGCAGGGGACTGCGACAATATGCATCCAGAATTTATTCAAATATTAATTCCAGTACTCTTGCCATATATAACACATTTATTCAATACCATCATAATGACCAGCACCTTTCCGAACTGATGGAAATGTGCAAAGGTAGTACTTATATATTTTGTGTTACTGTCTAAGGTGCTCGAAAAAATTCTACAAATTCAAATCTCGGGACATATCAAGGAAAATAAATAATTGTCTGAAAAGCAATCAAGTTTTCGCTCCAACCCATGGCGAAATAATACAGGTGAACGCACGGGCGAAAAAGCTCATCAGCTATATACACATGGCGAAATAATTAGACCCACTTTTTTTCATCAAATATATTTTTCTATTTTGTTTGTTTTTTTACAATATTTTTTTGACAACACACATAATTTTGTAGCAACAAATTGCCTGTTGTATTTTGTGTTGTTGGATTGTTGTAGCCGTGCGGTCGCCTGTATTAATTCGCCTTGCGAATTATTATATATTTTCTTTGTTTTGATTGCTAATAAAAAACAAAATAAAATATTTAAGTCTCTAAAAAAATTAGTACAATATAAAACTGCATTTGCAGTTCCTGATGTGTAGGTACAATCAAAATATACGTAAAGATATAGTAATATTATTGTTAACACGCTAATTATTCGTGCTTATTTTCTTGTGCAAGAATATGTAGTCTCTGCTTGTACTATGTTGGTAATGTGTAACACTTTTTATTTGGAAGATGAATGTGTAGCAGCTACAAAGTCCAAAACAGAATTCCGACAGAGTTTCTAATGGTTGTGATAATCGACTTTAAGATTTTGTGCTCGATACCGGAGAAACTGCCGACGGTGAACTTGTGCTAGACGAATAAAGATGAAAATATCTTCGAATGGTCAACTTGTACTCTTGAGATTATAATTGTGCTTAGTATAGAACTTTGTACAACAATCAATTCTATTTAATTGAAAAATGTTTAAATAGTTGTTGTAGTTGAGGGGTGGGTGAAGCAGGTTTAAAAATGTTTGTTACAATTTATTATTTATTTCTAGATTTAAACATATGTATGTATATACATATCATTACTAAAACTAAATCGAACTTAAGCCTTAAGAGTCATCATCATTATCTTTACAATCAAACGTACGTTGCTTTATTCTGCAAAAATTAAAATAGAAGTAAGCAAAGGCAAGCAAGAGACTGTTGCTAAGGCGCTGGTGAATACAAAACTTCGAAGTTTACTTAATACTCGTCTACTTCCTCCTTAAATATTGTTGTCTTCTGCGTGGCATTCTACAGTGAAAACAGTTTACTGAAGATGATCGTGTTGGATCCTGCGCCACTCAGCCAAAAGTTCCGCTTTTAAATGACGTAATCGATGTACGACTTTATTGTTAACAACACGGTGAAAGTCACGATTCAGTTTCTAAAAGGAGGCAAGTAAATATAGTTACCTTTACGTCTGACTGGTCGGTGAAGCAGATATTCAAATCATGACTTTTTTTTATTAAAACCATCTAACAATCCCTGACGACTTTCGTATTATACTAGTATAGCACAGGAACGAGGCATGAGATTTGGGCAAACTAGTGGTACAATATAATTTGGTCACACACTTATCACTAAGCCTGGATTTTTATTTTAATATAATTTAAGTTTTCCATAATTTTTTTGTTCTTAAAATTACAACCACTAGTAAGTGATACATCAAATATATATTTTCTTATTTTCCTTTTTTTTAACAAAATTTTTTGACAACATACCTAGATTTTGTAGCAACAAATTGCCTGTTGTTTTTTGTTTTGTTGGATTGTTGTAGCCGTGCAATCACCTGTATTAATTCGCCTTGCTCCAACCATAGCTGTGTATCTGCCTTATTGGATGTTTCTGAAAATTGATGAAGTGAATTAGATGAAGGAAAATTAAATTTCTTAATTCTTCTTGACTACTCAAAAGCCCTCGACACTGTTGCCCTTGGAACACTGGCAAAAGATTCGGCATTTCTTTAAGTTCTCTACGAGTATCAATTCAACACGTCTTTTGTCTTCATATCTGTCGAATCGTTTGCAATTTGTATCTTTTAAAAATTTGCACACATCTTCATAACCTTTAACAAGAGGTGTGCCACAAGGGTCCATTCTGGGACCACTACTTTTTTTAATTTATGCCAACGATTTACAAAAACAGCTTTTGCATTGCAAAGTTCACATGTATACAGATGATGTACAGTTATATTTGAGCAGTCCAGTACGATTTATTGATGAAAATATTGTTAGGATTAATGATGATTTGGATAGAATTTGTCGTTGGGCAACAGCGAATGGACTTTGTTTAAGCCCCCATAAATCAAAGTGCGTAATAATTCGAAAGAAAAACGATCGATTCTGTGGTCGACATTAACATTCTGATAAATCGGGAAAATATCAACATCGCTAATGCTACAAAAAACCTTGGATTAATGTTTAATAATAAACTTTCTTGGAAAAACAATGTTAATACAGTTATAAGCTAAGGTGCCTTTGGCCGACACAATATTATACCCCCTTAGGGATAAGGAAACTTTTTGAAAAATCCTATCTTCTTCCAGGTTTAATTTACGGCTGTGAGCTTTTCGCAAGCTGCCACTCAGTTAGTAAAAGGAAATTAAACATTTTATATAATATTATTATTAGATATGTGTATGGCTTAAGAAGATATGACCATGTTTCTAATTTTTTCGCTGAACTTTAGGTGTTTCGTTTAATAGTCTTCTAAACATATGCGTTTTATTATTTTTGCATAAGATTATTTATTCAGAAGCTCCACAATATCTTATAGACAAGATTAGGTTTGCCAGATCACTTAGGGGAAGATATATTATAATTCCTTCACACCGTCTTCATGTATCTGTATTGCACATCGTTATACACGCGGCGCGTCTTTGGAATATTCTTCCCCAAAGTCAACAACTCAATAGCAACGCAAATAGCTTTTAGCATTTTTTATTTGATTTTTTTGCACAACAGTGAATTTTAATTCTTTTAATTGTAATGTATTTGTTAAGTGTATAAACTTCTTGTAGTTAATATAGCTTAAGTGTATGTACTTGTATTAATGTGTAATCCCTAAATATAATTTATAAGCACCACTTTCCTATACTTTAAATATAAGATAAAACTTGTTGTATAGGAATTGACAAAATAAATAAATATATAAAAATTAAAGGATGTCTCCATAGATGACGTAAAGTTACCTATATCTTCTTATCTTTTAAACCATTATAGACAAACTTTTACAAATTGAACAGAATGTTGATTGCTATGACCGTTATAGCAACAAGTATTCATATTCAAAATTATTAATTAACGGGTGCCCTAATAGTTCCTTGAAATTTACAACGAACATGTATTGCTAACTCTGCTATAACAACATATATTAAGTTTGGATTTGGAAATAATAAGGTCTCCCAATAGTTGATGTTATTTGATGTATTTAGAAATTAAAGGGTGTTCCAAAATTAATGTGACCGTATTTTTTAAGCCGTTATATACAAACACTTAAGACTTAGACAGAATGTCCACTACTTTGTTTGGCTGCTGTAGTCAAAGCGGTAAGCACGTTGACTACAAATCTGGCTACCCTTGCGGCAGTCAAAAAATAAAAAAATGTTTTTTTATGTTTAATGGTATAAATACATATTCAGAACAACATTTAAAAAAAACATGCAGCCTCCTTCGTCGGTACTTCTTTATAGCATATTCGCCGGCGAAGTAAAATAATAAATAAAATGGCTACATCTATTTCCTTTCACCGCCTTTCTTCTCTCTCATCTATCCCTTTCCTAAAGAATGTAGCACGGTTACAAACTAAGTAGGTATTAATGCCTGAAGTGCTACTTCTCTTTATAAAAAAAAAGAACTATAAATATACCTAATCATAAATTAAAGGGTGTTACAATAGTTGATGTAATTTGTTGTACACTAGCAAACTGTTGAACCGGTAAGGTAGAGGGATAAAATTTACACTTAAGAACTTAAGTCTACTACAATAGCAAATATAAAATTTTAATTTGGAAATTAAAGAGTGCCGTATAGTTGCTGTAATTAGATGTATATTACCAAACTCTTGAACAGTTGTAGACAGACGCAATAACAACAAGTATTAAGTTTGGATTTGATAATAATAGGGTGTGCCAATAGTTGATGTAATTTGATGTATGTGGCCATACTTTTGAACCGTTATATATAGACAGATGGAATCGGTTATAAAGTCGGTTTTTTTGCAAGAACTATTAAGTCCAAGGATGTAAACAGTGTTACTAAAGACTTTAATCGTATTTCAAATGAAAAAACAGATTTTACTTTAAACAAGATAAATTGAAAAAATAATTTCGTTTATCGAGAAAATTTGTCTCTAAAAAAGAAAAAAAAATAATTTCTTTCTTTTTTATAGGAACACAGAAAAAGACTATTCCATTTCTTTCTACCCTTTACTTCACACCAGTAGATTGAAAGTAAAAAAAATCGCTACAGAGTTTTGCAATCATTTTCTAAAGTACGGAGCGAATTTTATTTTGCTTTTGCTTCTACAAAATAAAATTAAATATTTTAAAGTTTTAAAATATTAAAAGGTTTGTTTTATTTCTAAAATTAACGAACAGCGATATCCTAATCATTAGCAGTAGCCAAACAGCTGTTCGTTTGCTAAAAGGTGTGATCTCAGTACATGAAGACAACTAATCCTGAAAATGTTGAGACATAGAAACATGTTTGATTTAACTTTTGTAAATTTAATTTCGGGAACAGTTTAGAAAATAACTGTTTGTGGTCACATAACTGACAATCTGTTTTACTTGTTATAATTGCTTTCTCTTTTCTCCCTACAAAGAGATCCTATTTTCGCCCAGAGATGGGCTTCCCTATTTAACATCTGAGAGATAAAGCTTTAGGAATGCTGACTTCTTTATAAATAAAAAGGGAAAATTAATGCACGTGCTTAGAGAAAAATTGTATACTTGCTTGCAATCCTATTATGAACTTATCTCATCAAAACTATTTTATTTTTATACAGAATATAGTGCAATTTTTAGCACATCATTAAAATTGAATGCCTTCTTTAAACGTATAATTCATTGCGTTAACAAAATTATGGCCACTGCCACTGTACACTATTCAAACACATTTTAATGCGACTTATAACAAACGGCAATGGACAAAAGTAAATGCTACTTTATGGTTTCTGTAAAACAAAAACAATTGCCCTATTCACAAGCCCCCTAGTACGTGCTAAGTGCTAACAAAATACAACGGTGCTAGCTGTGTTGTTGGTAATTTTCATGCAAACATGCGATACAACACTTAGTACTTTTTTTCATATGTTTTTCAAACGTTGTATTTGTTTAAATGAATTATTATTTTTGTGTTCATGTGTGAATTTTATTAAATTAAATTGAATTAAAAGATATTTTTATTAGTTTTATTTATTTAATTTATTGATTTGACTGATTTATTAGAAAGTTGAAGTTGAAAGTTGCCAATACAAAAACTGTTCTTTAAGATTTAATATTGCTTCAATGACTCGATTTCTAATATTTTGTATGGTACCGCCATCATCTATACCAAAAAGATGCTACCTTACAAACACAAGCACCATTTCCTGAAGATCCCAAGCAGTAAAGTACAATTTTAAGCTGCAAGTCAATGCGTAGTTGGAGCCTTTCGCCAATTGTGTGAAAAACATCGTCATTTTTTATAAGGTTGAATATATAGGCAAATTCCTCTGGCCGTAGTCGTATCATATGAAGAAATCTGTTTTCATCAAAATATCTTAAAACCCGATTATGCCATAATGATGATTTTGGTAGCCCTAAATGTATAACTCTGCGACTGGAGAGCAAGTACATTAGGTTCATCCTAAAAATGTCTTGAATTTCATCCTCACACAAAAAATTTATTAATATACTTTTTTCCCCATTTGGCTATAAATAACAAATTATGAATAGCACTTTTCTTCTTCTTATTTACTTTTTGACGTATGAAGTACAATGTACAATGGCACACTGATACAATGGTTGTTCACAAAGAAGTAAACAAAAGGTAGTATGCAATACTACTTACACCTTAGCAGAGCTTGTGAATACGGCAAATAAAGTTTTGTCCTGCTTCAGGACTAGAAGAATCACGCTGCTAAAATACATTCGCATGCGGCCACAAACTATTTGTTTTTTCAGCTTAATTCTACTTGTAAATTGTTGTAAATAATAGTGTCAGGACATTGTATCATGTGTCATCTATTTATAGTCACACACATGTATTTTTATGTGTTAAAGTAGGATGCCATTTATTTTTTAAAGGAAATTTTTAGATCCACGTAATTGTTTAACAATTTAATGACATCACCCATAAGGCTTTGTAGATTAATGATGAATATGGGATACCCTTTTAAATAAAGGAATTAAAAAAAATACCGTGAAGGTTTGTGGAACATTTAGGAAAAAAAATCCAACCTTGTTTTTTGAACTCGAAAGGAATGTTGTTGTATGAGGCAATTTGTGGGTGTCAATGTTCTCAATAGCAGCCGCCTAAATTTCGCAAAACTCAATAGTAGAAACTCAAAAAAAAAAGAATTTATTACTCAATCTTTAAGACTTAAACTAATAATTTTTATAATCGATCTCTATTGTTTTAAGTGAAAAATTTTAATAAACGGAGTGTATTATGTGATTGACTACGTTCTTCTAAAAAAAGTGTTATTTAAAAACCTTTGTTGTTTTTTAAAAATCTCTACTCAGACAATTAAAGGATTATTTACTTAAAAGGTCTGTCTACTCTTTCAACACCCAGCAATTTTGTGGCAAAAAAATAATTACAAAAAAACTATTTAAACGCTTGGATGTCATATACTTTCAAATTTAAAAGGTTTCTTAAATAAAACAAAAAGAAATAAATGTGAGATTAAAGCCTCCTCAACGTATCGAATATTTTATTGCTTTAAAATTAAACAGCTCTAATCTGCAAAAAAAATTTTTTAACCAGAAACAGCTTTACCAGACAAGATTATTCACAAACAAAAAAAACAAAAACAAAAAAAAACAACAGTGATAAAATAATAATTCGACATTATCTTTGCCTGTGCACAAATAAAAAAGGTGACTGTCATAAATAAAAATTTAATTCCAATTTATTTTTACCAGTTTTTTTTCAATGACTTCTTTGTGAGCTGCTTGTGAAGTTTAAAACTGAATTCTTAAAATTGATTATGTGTTTTGACTTTTTGTGTTCATTTAACAAAATTCCTTAAAATATTTATACTTTAAATTAATTAACTTTAAAATTTGGCGGTAGTTTTTTCTTTTGTGGTTAAAAACTTAAAACATTTTTAAATATTTTTTTTTTTAAATATGCAAATTATATGGCCACTTTGTTAAGTAGTAATTTGGTACCGTTTTAAAATATCAAAATTAATATTCTTCACACGAATATAATTTATGAAGAGAACGCATTTAAAAATTTTTAAATAAATCTGTTTAAATTATGGCAAAATTTGTTTGCCCCGCATATAAAACACCATTTAAATGAAGAAAAAAATGATTTGTGACAAGTTTTGAAAGTTTTTGTGATATTTATGAAACAAAATACAACTGTAATCAATAATATGAATTTTGGTCACAACGTTTTTAAACTCATATTAAAAGTCAAAAGTACATTTAAAGGAAGTCCCTTTGGAAAGTAGCTTTCAGATAATTATTTTTCTATATTAACTTTATACAAAGCAGCTTTAATAATAAATTTTAATCAAATTCAAATTCCGTTAAATAGGCATATTAACGAAAAGTACCTACATATTAATAAAATTACATTTATGAGTTTGTTTACTAACATACATATTTTTTTATTTTTTAGAAAAATAGTCTTAAAAATAATTTTTTGCAGAGCCAACTTTGAGAAAATAATTTTATTAAAAAGTAATTTAAAAAATATTAACCCTCAACAGAATTTGTTTTGAAAAATGTATTATAAAAAGAATTACACAATCGGGTGTTTTTAGGTACGATAGAACATACGAAGAGATTAACTGTAACTGTTATTTATCATCAGTATACTCTGGCAAATTATTACGAATACATTAAACAATTCCACCAAATTATGCAGATTAGCTTTGAAAACTACTACTCTTCCATTCGCGCAAGATAAAGATGCAAACTTGCATCGAAAAATTGTGATTAGGAATAAGGCTAATTTTTTGGCTTAGCTACAAATGAAGTGAAACTAATCCGCATCTAGTAAAATGCATAGTTTGGTGTGGTTTACATGGTGGTGGCATGTAAATCTTTTTTTTTCATCGTTCGGCAGATGGAGACCGTTACCGCACCATAGTAAATGATTATTAACTGACTTCAAAAAAAAATAAAAACAATATCAACTCGTGTGAATTTTTTTTACATTTGTGCCAGAAGAACTCAATTATATCTGAGCGACTTTTTAAACATTTTCTAGTTAAAAAGTAGTGCTTACAGATTGATCCTATTTTAAAAATAAGTAAGAGTACTATATTCGGTTATTCCGAATCTTATATACACTTCATCATATTTGTAAATCTAGTTTGGTGAAGTAACTCCAATCAAAAAATAAAGAAGTATTGAGGTGACAGACAATTAAAATATAAGATAAAAAATTAAGTACTATACGTGATTTTACATACAAATGTCATGGTTCATAATGGGTTAAACATTTTAGAAAAATTTTAGTATTACGTTAAAGATCTCTTCAAAAGCTTTTAAATGATATCCACATTGCTATCTTAAAATATGTGGTGCACAATCATACTTTTCGACGAAAAGTTCCGAGGCCAACAACTGGGAAAATATGGGCCCATATATTTGTTTTTTGATCAGAGTTACTTCAGTAAGCTAGATTCATTCCAAATGATATGAAAATATTAGAGGTAGGACTGCTGCCACGAAGGACATGGCAAAATTTTCGAAACTATGTCTGATCGATAGGAGTATTTAAATTTTCGCTCCCTTGGGAAAGTTGATTTTAACCCAAACACTTTACTTTATGTGGTCGAAAATGGATATTGTAGATAATTTCTACAATAAATGATAAACTTAAATATACGCTTTTTCGCCCCGTGGTGAACGATATAATAATGTAAATAATTTTAAGAATTAAAGGTGCAACCATACACCAAGCATGATTTTTACGTCTATTAAACCGTAACGGCCACCCACATTAAATTTTGTAAAGTCGGTATCACTTTAGCTGCCATTAACAAAAAGTAATGTACTTATATATCGAAGGGTGTCCCAATAAGTGACATAATACGACTTAATGTAGCTTTTGCATCGTTATAGACACACTCTTAAAAATTACTCAGAATATGAACTTTTACGTTTGTTATAAAATGGATAATTATTCATTAAATGTTGGCTTTAGTTTGTTATTAATTCTAATAAATTTATTTTTTTTTTCTGTACAGAGTCATTATATTATTAAAATACGATGCCAAGAACTATCCTCTACTATCACAATTTTATATATTTCTATTTTTCTATTTTATATATTTCTATATTAAATAAATAACCTCTGGTTAGCCATTAAAGCAATTTTTTATTTATTATATTATATTAAATACAATATAAAAGAATTAGAATTTCTTACAGTAATTTTCAGTGCTTGATTAACTTCTGTAGAGACAGCACTATTTTTCTTTGCTGATAAATCAACAACAACTTTCGACACTTTATCATCATTTTCAAATGTTAATGCGATGTATTAATCTTTGGAATAATTTTTTTTTGCAAGTTTTTACAATCCTAAATGTCTAAAAATGCACCCTTTACAAAAGAATTCCTTTCAAAATACCTTAAATATTCATCAACAATAGGAGACACCTCAGATAAAATCGTCAGCTGAAAAAATAGTTGTAAGTAATCACCTTTTTAAAAAGTACTTCTTAAAAAACTGTTGTATATAAAGCATATATTAAAAGACACATTGCAGCAAGAATGCTTAGAAAAGAAACTATTTTGAAAGACCCCTTTAAAAAAAGTGCAGCACAAAAAAGTACATTTGAAATATTATACTTAACAAAAAATTTTTTTAGCCTGTACCCTTTTTTAAATGTTTTATTTTAAAATAGTTTTTTAAACAAGAACAGTTTTTAAAAAACGTAGCATTGATGAAAGTAACTATAAAAACAACAAAAACAACCTTAACAAACAATTTACCATACGGCCTTAAAGATAAGCTGCTATCAAAAAGCATTTTTAAAAACTTAAAAAAAAATTTAAGGAAAGTGTACCTCCACTAATAAAAGTACCGGCTAAAAATATATGAAAAAATTCCTTTAAAATCTATGTTTTTGAATGTTCGGTCTACAATATATGGCTGCGGTGAGCAAATTTCATGTGTAATTTCTACAACATGTATTTCCGATCTTATAAAGTATATTTATTCTGACTTCTTATGCATAGTGAAGTCGATTGAGCGATGTCCGTCAATCGGTGGAAAAGAGGTGATATTTGAAATCAACATGATTGGTCCATGTCCTTCGAAGCAGCAGACACAACACCACGTCTACCTCTAATTTTTTCATGTCATTTGGAACGATAAGATAACTACAATCAAAAAAATATATATATGGGGCGATAGAGAATTAAAAAATAAAAAAAAGCATCAAGTGTAGAAATTCGCGCTGACCCATATATTCCGAGTTACAGGGTTCTGAAATTTTAAAATTTTTTAAAATATCAATATGGGTATTATATTAAAGCTTTTGAAGGGATCTTTAAGGAAATACTAAAAGATTTTAAAAATGCTTAACCCATTAAGAAGCGATGTCATTTTTATGTAAAATTATATATATGCAGTACCAAAATTCTTTTTATTTGCTAATTCTCTGTCACCCCAATATTTGCTTTTTTGGTTGGAGTTACTTTACTAAACTAGATTTACATAGATGGTGAAGGGTATATAAGATTCAGCATAGCCGAATATAGCACTCTTACTTATTTAATTCTAAGACCAACTTAATTTTTATAATTATCTCAACAATATTTCTATCCAAAACGTATTAATAATAATATAATATTGTTATGTATGTACGTAAGTAGTTAGCTAACATACGTTAAGCAATCGCGCGTTTGCTTTCTTTTTAAACAGAAGACCACGAGCCATAAGTTCAAGTCAAAACAGCGAATACTTGTTGGCTCGTTGCGGTGTATGAGTTGCCTAAAAGCCATATAAATGATAAACAGCAATTAAAACATCTCGGAGTCTTCATTGGATAAGAAAAACCATTAATGTGCAGGCGCGGAAGAGAATTTGGTGAAGGCACCTGGATACTAGATCAGCTGATGAATGGGTTAAGGCATCTATTTTATTAAAACAAAAAATCGAGGTACAAACCTCAACAAACCTGAACGATAAACGCAAAACAACATTAACGAAATGTGCCGACTGAGTTGAATCTTTGTTACATGAAGCAGTGCGATTCTTTATACAGTAACACTGTATTGTGGCATAAATAACTGTGTGACTTTGTTAAAGCATGCATTTTTACTGAGCAATAAATAGCGAAAACCTGAAAAAAAGGAATGATAATATGGACCTGTTTGTATTTGCTATCAACGATACAAAAAAGTGTTTTTAGAGAAATTATTGCCCAATTAGACTTCCCCTCAAAATATTGCTTTGAGGATTTAAGAGAATATTAAAGTGTTTAATTATTAAACATCACTTTGAAATACTCTGTGCAAACTCAACTTATTATAATTATCTGTTACATAAGATTGCAAACTAGTGCTGTATTAAGTTTCTATGATCACACATTAATCCAAATCTAAAATCACAAATTAACACAATAACAAAAGGAAGAAGCTAAAGTATAATTTTACAATTTTATAATTTAATTATTATTCTTCTCATATGTCCATATGAGAATAATATGCTGCTACCAAAGCTCCATAAACAATAAGGTTCCTTAAATTCTGAGAAGCCATATGCCCTGTAATTTAAAACAATTTTTGGTACATAATTTTCCAAAAAGGAATAAAAAAAGAACACAAAAAAAATAACAAATTACCATTAAAATTCTAAGGGAACTTGATATTTGCAGTATTGCAAACAGCAGCCACAGCAAAGGAAAAAAACATTTAAAATCATTAAAAGCTCCCGCAGAGGATTTATTTTAAGGCCAAGCTGGCCATATGAAATTTGAATTTTTTTTTTTTTATATTTTAAAAATACAAAAAAGGTTTAATATAAATTTAAAAGAACACGAGAATTTTGATATTGATAACCACATGAATGAATAAGGATTTGTGTGAGTGTAAATTCATTAAATATTTCTTTATTTTTTGTTTTTTATTTTTCTGTGATGAAAAAGAATGTAAATAAATTAAAACAAATTATAACGATATAAAATACAAGCGTATTTAAAAAAGGTTTTTTTCCTTTATTAATATTCTGTATTGCGAGTTTAAATTCTTAGAATGTTCATACTGTATTTTGTGAAGAGCTGTGTTGAGTTGTGCCATTATGAGTCAAAGGTGCGGCCACAATGGTGGCGGTGATAATTTGCCTGCCATGTGACAGGTGCTGCTACCATTAGACATCATTAACGTTTTATCTTTGACACTTTAGACAAACGCTGATTGTTTTTATTTATTTTCTTTTTACAAAAAGAGTTGATTTCGGCAATTTCGAAGTTTAGATATCCCACAGCATCATCTTTGAAACCTAAAAAACCAAAGACCATAAACAGAATATCTCTTTTTGTGTATTTGAACACTTTTTATGGTTATTTTTTTTAGTGTATTTAATTTTAATATTTTATAAATCAATATTTTTACATAAGAATCGCAGTACCCTAGCGTTATGGATAAAACGTCCCGAATATACTTTTTATCCCATTGCAATTACACTCTACGAAAACGCAGAAAAATGCCAAATCTTTTTTGATAGTTTAGGCTGCACAGGCTGCCGGCCTGAAAGGGATGCGCAAAGGATCATTCAGATCTCCATATTACCACCAGATCCATCGCCAAACCACTCGGAGGCCCGGATAAACGAGCTTATCCTAGCAACATCACACACCTGCAAGACTATGCAGTCTCGGACTGCTGAGAAGGGCTGCTCTATTTCTAGAAAGAGCTGGACAATGGTAGAGCAAATACTCCACCGTTTCCTTCTCTTTCTGATCCTGACAACTTCTCTAGAAGTCATTGTATGGAAGATTTAGTCTCCTAGCATGCGTACGGATAGCACAGGGTCCTGTTAAAACAGCCACCAGTGTGCCCAGCTGTCCTCCGAAAAACCTCAACTGATTCGCAGATCATATTGAGGTCATAATATCTTCGAAAATGTGCAGGTGACCTCGTTAGACCAACTGGTCTGCGAGGCCCTAAAAAGTCCCCGCGGAAGTATAGTCGCACAGCAGTTTAGCGGGACTTCTACTAGTAGATCTATCTTCCGGTCTCTCAGCCGAGTTCCGAATCAAGCTAGCTCGTCCGCAACTATGTTCCCGGGTATGCCAGGGAGTGCCGGCACCCGAAATAGTTCCAGGTTGAAACGTCTCGCCATCTCATCTAGAAATGTCTGGCATTTACGGACCAACCTGGATATCGTGTAGACACCCGGTAAGGAGTTTATTACGGCCTTGCTGTCAGTCCGAATATCCTTTTGCATATCTTGGGGTACCTCATTCATCCCACGGCCCTTTTATTGCCCGAAATTTCAGCCTGAATTATGCTTTATTTTCTGTAGCCTAATCTTCATCCTGATCTGAAATCTAGAAAAAACGCCTCCCGCAACTCTAGTGTATGTACATACAACAAGCAATTCTCTTTGATAATCCGTGTGAATCATCAAGTTCAACGTGCCCGACACTGATACTGCGTATCCAATATCATACATGCAATAATCGATATTATTGGAAATAGCCGAGGCACATCCCAAGATGGCCTTATGGCCAAATTCCCGTGGGGTCCATGCCAGAGTTGCACTCAGCCTAACTGTTGAGTTCATAGCCAGTTGTTTGGCAATGAGATCGGCCGGTAGCCAGTGCATCATAGTAAAGAGTGCCTTCAATGGAGTGGTGCGTATTGCACCAGTGATCATCAAGGCCTTTTTCTTTTTTGTTGCTACACTGCATTCATTTTTGTGTGCTATTGGATTGATAAATCGAACGTACCTTTGTGTTTACAAATCTGTATAAAAATAAATAAAAATGGTATGACAAAAAAAAATCATAATATAAATAATGCTCTTTTTAATGGGCCTCAATGCAAAATGATTAAAATTTTGATACTTGAAAAATTCATATGTTGCAGATTAAGAAATTTTATTTATGGTTATATTTCATATACTAAATTTTAATTATTAACATTCTAAAAAAAAAAACATAAAATATATTGGCTTATTTAAAAATTCTTCCTTTACTCTATTTAAATAATGTAAATAAACGTGTTTGAAAAAAATCAATGAGAGAAAATTATTGAATTTAATTTAATCTTTCCTTTTTGGGAAAATAAATTTCTACAAATTTAGAGACCAAAGCCCACATTTGTTTAAAATCTCAAAATATTTTTGTTAAGTTTTTTTTTTCTTATATTTGCCTGATTTCTTTAAGTGTTGTGGTCTTTTTCTTTATTGATTAAATTCTTTTTGTTTAATGCTGATTTATAACTGAACAACAAAATGTTGTTTTTATGTTAAAAAAAAGGTTTAACATCGTTTTTCCAAAAGATTTTTTTAAACAATAAAAATTAGCAATAAATCATACACACTTTTGTAGACATGTCATAATACTCTTTCATTCATTCATTTATTCTTGTTTTCTCGTTCTTAATGGACTTTGGAAAAATACATGTATTTTGGTGTTTATTTTTTTATACAATTAAATCTTGATTGAATGAAATAGAATTGAAAAGACCACCAAGTGTTAAGTACATGAATTTCAACACAAACGTAAAAAGGCTGTTTGAGAAATACACAAATAAAAATATTAAATCTCTCATCTTAAGGCGAAATTAAGACTGCTTCGCCAAACAAAAAACAAAAAAAAAAAAAAAACTCAGACCTTTATCACGCAGAAAATCTGAACGTCGGGATCAGCTGCAAATTTTAGAAGGATGCATTACTTTTAGGTCTTGCAATCCGGTAATATCTTAACTTCCTCTGCTGTACAGTCTGGTACATCAAAAATCTAATGGGGCAAAAATAAAAAAATAGCGCTGAGTTATATATAACGTTTTAATAAGATGAAGCAAAAAAACAGATTTCACTGTCAAGAAAAAATCATTTTTAACCCTGCTACTACGTTAGAAAAAATATACACATATTATGTTTGGGTCATATTATGACCCCAAATATTTATTACGAAAAAATTTAAATTTATATAGTATAAAAAAGTATTTAAGGCTTATGATCATTACAATACGTCGTTGATAAATTTAATGTGCGTCGGTGTGATGGACAAACGGGTCTTTTGGAAGTAATACACTCAGTAAATGTCTTTTTTTTCCTTCTTCAAGGGGCAGAGTTTGCATCTTTTCCGTTGACTAGCACATATACGCTTTGGAGAAGGCAAATGCGAAGGAGGAGAAACGTTGTGATCTTCTTGAAATCGTCTCACAACTGATGTTGAGGCTTCTGAGCGAGGAAGACGACTACGCCGTTTTATATGTTCTTGAGCTAAAGCTTCGCCCAGCTGCTCCAAAAATAGGCGTCTTTTGTATAGTTTATTTTTTTGCCTTTCGGGATGTATTTCAGTCCAAATTATAAAAGCGTTAAGAGCAGAAATATCTAATAGATTAGAGAAGAGAGCGACTGGCCATCGGTTCGTTTTGCTTTTGCACGAATATGTACGAACCATTTGGTCCAAAGTGTCGACTCCGCCTGTTGTCGGAATTTTTTTTGGATGACCTTCTAAAATTTTACTGTTATGATGAAGAGTGCTTAGCAAATAAACTGTTCTATATTTTTTTAGCACATACATAACTACAGTTTCTTTATCGTGAAAAAAAAAAATTTACTTGAGTAAATCGGAAGATTACGCAAGATTACGAACGGTAAACTCCTAAAATAATAATATATCCATTACATAACTATAATAGAAAGCGCATAATGGAAAAAATACCAATAAGAATAAGAAGCCCCAGATAAGCATCGAACTCAATATCATCTATTTCTTCAAAACTTTCAAGAACAATTGTCCCTTGCAAATTGCTGTAGTGAATTATATCTTTTTTCATAGGTAATGTAAGGCACAAATCAAATGTATCACGAATTTTCGAAATTCGATGAATAGCATAAGAAGTCACTCCAGGTTTTGTATGAATAATATTTTCACTTCTTGCACGACTTAGACATTGCAAAGGTGGTATTGTTGTCCAACTTATCTGCCGATCTTTATCAAAAAACTCCGTAACGTTAGTTGAGGTCGATGCACTAAGAGTTTCCGGGCCACTGGAGATTGATTCTCCTGAAGATAGACATTCGTCTGCCTCAGGTTAAAACTTATTGTCTCCATCATCACTTGCTTCATCTTCAAAGTCATCCAAGAAGACACCAATTTCATCCTCAGTCATTTGTCCATGCTGAGTTTATAGATAAGTAAATGTAAAAAAAAATTATTATATGTTTATTGACCCTTAGTTTATACACACTTACCGTTTATATACACTTATCTAGATTCCATGTTTTATCAAAAAAAAAACTTAATATTTATAAACTGAATGTTATAATAGCAACTAATTACAATTTAACAAGAACTGAAAAAATTTAGCGTCGTTGTTACTAAACATGACCGTTATAACTGTAAACTCTCTTTATATATACATTTACCTTGTATACTTTTTCACTAGTAATATTATTGTAATTGATTCTTAGTGGCATTTACAATATCTCACCAAAAAATTTCAAGAAAGAGACATATAAAAACGTATATTTGATATAATTTCTACAAACAATTTTAAGCGGACATAGAATGACCCAAACATAATATGTGTATACACTTGCAATAAAAATTTTTTAAAACCTAAAATGGTGTTCAAATTAATTGATTTTAATATATTTCAACAATTTATGCACTGAGTAGTAAGAACTCTCAAATATATTCCATCAGTTAGAAATAAGATAACGCTAAACACGATTTGGGTCATGAAATGACCCAAACATAGTAGCAGGGTTAAGACACAAAAGTAAATCTTCTTTAGTGAAGTAATTTCAATCAAAAAACAGAGTAACAGAGAATTGAAGAATAAAAAAATTTTGGTACTGCATATATATAATTTTACATAAACATGTTATCGACTCGTAATGGGTTAAGCATTTTTTTTAATAATTTTAGTATTCCTAAAAGATCTCTTCAAAAGCTTTCAAATAATACCCATATTGATATCTTTAAAAATATGGTGCGCAATAGTCCTTTTCTGTTAGAAGTTCAGAGGCCCCTAACTCGGAAAATAAAGGCAAGCTCCAATTTTTTACTTGATTTCTTTTTCTTATTTTTCAATTCTCTATCGCCACATATATTTGTTTTTTTTTTGATTGAAGAAACTTCTTTAAACTAGAATGATATGGATAAATGAGAGACAGACATGGTGTTTTGCCCGCTACCTTAAAGAACATGGACCAATCTTGCTGATTTAATATAGCGAAATGTTTAAAACTATCTCTGATCGATTGGCGTATTTAAATATCTTTAGCTCATCTAGTTGATTTTTGTACGAACACCGGCGGTCGGACGGACATCGCTTAATCGACATCGCTATGCATAAGAACTCAGAATATATTTACTTTATGTAGTTGGAAATGGATATTCTAGAAATTACAAACAGAATACCAAATCAAGATATACTCCTTTCAATTGTGGTAAAGGGCATAAAAAATTTTATTTCTAATTTTAACGAATTTTTTATTCTAATTAAGGAAAATAACATTGACATAAGCCGTTACAACTGTGCTCGGCAATAAATTTAACATTTACCCGCTACGATGAATTGTAGTAACAGAAAATTTCTCTTTTCGACATTTATTAATTTTTCTTGAGATTGATTTGATGAACTTATGTAGTTCTTGAAATTCCAGGTGTTGCCAATTTAATAACATCATTTTTTATATTTATTAACGTTTTATATTCTGGAAATATAATGCAGCAGCCTCCTTTGCCTGTATTTCTGTGCAGCAATTAATCGCCGGCAAAGTAAAAAGTAAGTTAATTGGCTGTATCAGCACCTATTTAACAGCAAAGAAGCTGGTCAAATACATAATGAGCTATTTCAAGGATCCTCTTCTTTTCCCTTCTCCGTCCTTTTCAAATTAGATAAAAATAAATAAATAATTGGTAGAAATTATTGAAAGAGTGAAACTTCTCTTTAAAAATTTTAGATTTTCAATTGTATACTTTGCTTGTGGTATTCAGTGTAATGCTAGCCAGTGAACTCGCACAAAGCATAAATTGCAGTCTTCTATTCTCTCTAACACAAACAAAGTTCTTCTCAATATTAATCAGATGATTCTGCAATTGTAGCACCTTATAAAGAAGCATAAATTTATCTTCTTTTTCTACTATTATAATTGTCTTCTTAATCGTCTTACGTTTGTTAGGGTTTCTTATGACTGCTATATTTCGGACACACTTGGTTCTGGTTCGCTCCAGCCCACAAAGACAGAAAAAGTCTGTTCTGTTTTCAATGTAAATGTCAACCATCAAACAAAAATAGAAAAAGTAAAAAATACCAAGCCAAATAGCCTCTATTAATTCTCGAAAAACATTGCTTTTCTTCTGCTCTCTGGTTATTCAAAACCCTTTTCAAAACCACACTCGTTTGACAAAATAAAAATCAATAAATTTTATTTGCTGGTTTCAACACAATTGATTGGTTTAGTCGCTGCTTATTTCTGTTTTGTCACTTAATGGTGTTTTAAAAAAATAATTGCTCTTTCCACACAAACATCTTTTCACACATAATGTTCAAAGGGCCATCACATGACTGTTTCATACATAAATTAGCCGCTTCATTGATAATTTTTACAAAAGCAACACATAACTTTCAATAATTTATAAATCTTGATTTATACTTGTTGTTGTATTTGTTGTTTGATTTTTTCTTCCATCATTTCGTCTTTTTTATTGAACATTTCTTATTTAAACATTTTGAGGCAGCAACAAGTAGTGAGTGGTGACTGGGTATCACTTGTTTTGTTTTTAGTAAGAAAAAACAAACTCTGGCAGTGTTGTAAAATAATTTATTCAACAGGCTTCTTGCTATATTTTTTAAGATTTAATTTAAAAGAGACTTGAATCGATTTTATGTTTTCCATATTGTATATTGCGATATTTATAACATAAAATATCAGTTTACTTATCAGAAGTCCGGTTAAATGAATCTTTGGATACTTTTTATGATACCGAATGTAAATAAGAGTTTCGTTCGGACTCTTAATTACAGGAACTTAATGAGGCCATAGGGATATCTCTTGTCATTACTGCGCAAAATCATATTAGGTATTCTGTCTATCGGATACTCTTGGAATTTCGGTTTCTAGCAAATAAATGGATCTGAAGAAAACTAAACTCAAGTTTAACAACCCTAAGTCTGCACCCCAAACAAGGATAGACATTCCAAGTGTAATTAAACAGTTATGAGGAAAGAGGACAAACCGTTTATTTACTGTAATACCTTAAATTTGGAAAAATTTTCTACTTTCAATCATGAAGTTGATACATCAATAACTTTCGCACATTTTTTCGCTCGCTGATTTCACTATTGAACATTAGCCTTAACTAAATTGAACGGCTATACATACCACAATATTCTGTAATATGTATCTTTAACCAGCCGCACCATCCACAACAACATGTGCTTTTGCTCCAGCAATCTCGAACTTACTTTACTCTCACACCGTTGTTATCATCACTTGCCCCTCTAAGGGAGACAATGGATTATATCTTGATGGGCTGCCGCCAATGTCAGTCTTATTTTGTCTAAGCTTCTGTGTGTGTACTATAAAATCGGTCCAAAATCATTAAAGTTGAAGTGAAAATTTAACTGGTTTATATATGTATTTAATACTTTTTTTCATCCTAATAGGTAGTCCATAGATATTTAAATCTTCAATTAACGTTTGCCACAAAGTATTTGCCGACTGACGTGCATTTGGTCTTTCAAAAGGCCTCTTGCAAAATGGCTGTGCATATTCAAAAATTGTATCTTTATTTAAAATTGACGCGGTTTGGTGGTCTTATTGCCAGTTTCACTGAATAATGAGTAAATAAATAAAATATTATCTTTCACTTACAATTTGTGCTTTGAAAATGCTACTTTGTTGTCGAATAAAATTTGCGAATTTGGCATTTGTTTTCGCAACTTTTGCAAGAACCTAGCGAATATCGCAATACAGAATAGCGATTGTTCACATTTATTTATTTTCGCATCGTAATTCAGAATAAGCCTCCTGTACTTATCGTAGCTTGTCCAATTAAAA
The DNA here is from genome assembly GCA_916610165.2 of Gymnosoma rotundatum. Taxonomy (NCBI): domain Eukaryota; kingdom Metazoa; phylum Arthropoda; class Insecta; order Diptera; family Tachinidae; genus Gymnosoma; species Gymnosoma rotundatum. Next base: position 73,193,736 of record OU744340.1, read on the forward strand.
GTAAAACTTTTTGTTGATAATTGGGCGTAGGAAAACAAATCTGAGCCATAAAATCCGAACAGTATAAATGTTTGGATAACCAAAATTTATAACTGTCTACAGTATAGGTGGCTCGTAAGGTCAGGATTCATTATCACACACAATTATACGATTTAATCGCAACGAAGTCCGACAGAATTCTGTCCTACTTTAAAAATCGTTTCAAAATGGCGTCGTAGGTGCCACACAAAAAAGGAGCAAAAAAAACATATGACATTAGTATTTTGGTTTTTTTTCTCCTGACCTTAACAGCCAAACCTAAATTAGCGCGTATGGCGCAAAGCTGGAATGTCATCCCTAGATAAGAGCGTCAACCTTGTGCCTTTTACAGTAATGTTAACTCATTTTATTTTATAAAACCTGCTGTATAAGAACAAAGAAGAGATAAAACCGCTATATTACTAAAAAATAAATAAATTACCATTTCCATTTAACCATAACAAAACAAAACAAATTAACAAGCAGCCAACTTCACTTCCTAACGCACTGTCAAAATTGGATTTTTTAAAGCGGTCTATCCACGATCAAAAGGCTGGCTGTCAAGTTCGTGTACGTATGCTGTTCGCTTTTTGATGTACACATATTGAAAGACCTGCCAAAAATTTATTTTTACTTTGATTTTGTGCCGTCAACCAGGACTTCTACGAAAATAACACTAGCGAAAGAACATTTAATAGCTTAAAAAAAAAATAACACAAAATTCATTATTATTTATTTATTTTCCACGAATGCTTACTTTAAATGTTGTTATGGACGCACTTGGAGTCTCAGCGTCTCTTAAAAAACTAATGGCATCAAAGGAGTAGAGGGTTGTCTCATATGAGTCAGCATCAGCTCCACTATTTTCCAAATTGTTTTTTCTTTTTAATTCCCGCTTAAAACTCGTGCGCAACACATTTATTATTTTTTTCTCAACTTGAGTGTTTCCTTCCGGATGATGTTTTTTGTTGAAGTCCAACAAAATGGTATATTGTTCTTCTTTTATATTACGATCATTATACTCTGCACTTCTTATGTCCCAAAATGAAGGCAATAAGTGGTAAATTTCGATAAATTCCAAGATTTCTTTTTTTTTTCTTCCGACATTTTTGACAACCACACAACTTGCAATTTCATTTAAAATAAAAAATTTTTACGTGCTTGAAGAACTAACACAATACACACAACAAAAGGTGACATCTAGCATGACAAAAATATAAATTTTTGATTTTTCATCAATCATCGTCTGTGTAACACATACTAATATATTATCACAAACACTATCATACTTCTAATCGAATCTTTTGATCGTGGATAGACCGCTTAATTGATAAGCTTTGACGCCGCGCTATTATGGTTTGCTTCATACATTTTGTATGTACATGAGAATTTTTGACAAAATATGGCCCAAAAACAATGCATTCTTTTAAATTTAGTTCCAAAGTGTTTTTTTTCTTTTCTTTGGTTTTAAGTTTTTGTCACATCAATATTTGATTACATTTACTTGTGTTGCCTTTTTGTCATTATTGTTTGCTTGTTGTTTCTAAAAGCGAAGACAAAGTGAGTGAATAAGTGCATGTATCTCAATGTTGTTTTCTGATAAGAAATCCATTTGTTAAATTAAGAATGAATATTGTTGTATAAACAAACATAAATACATTCATACTTGAACGTTTTTTTTTTTTTTTTTTGTTAAATAAATTCCAAAAAGGATTTAAGTGTTTACTAAAGTGGCATTACTAATTGGTTGTAATGTGTTGACGCGCTAGCAGCGAGCGACAAAGATACTAAAATGTGATATAAAATGAAACCAATTTTGTAACGTTATTTTTGTACGATCGTTCTTCTTTTAGTATACTTTAAATTAACAAAACTTGTTTTTAGTTTTCTCCTCTCCTTGTGATTTTGTCTTTAGGCATATGTCACACGAATAACTTGCCATTAACACAGACATTGGTTTCCGAAAAACCATAAAAGTGTGCAAAGAAAATTGTTTAATTAACCATAATCTCGAAAACAAAGAAAAACGTCACATCGCACATTGAAGCTAAAGGTTTCAGAATATTGTTAATACTTTTTAAGAAATTTAAAATTTTTTAAATGACATTTAGTTATTTTTTATGTTCACACAATCATCTCATTTGCCTTAACAAACTGAAAGTGTTAAAGTGCAGGAGATAATTTTTATTTCGAAAAATGTTTATGATTAGTTTTAGATATTTCGTGAACTTAGCGGGACAGAGCAAACTATTTCAAGGAATTTTTAAACAAATCTCAAATTTTAAAATTTTTTTATGTTTAGATATTAATATCGCTTATTAAGTAGACAAAAAATCACAACTTATAAAAGTATGATCTGTCAGTCTTTCCGAAAAAGCCATTCTAAGATAATCTTGCGGAAAGAATCTGACCACTTGTACAAAGGTCACTTCGCTAAAATTTTAATCCATAGTTGCTATCTTGAGCTACTCACAATTGCAATATATGTGCATCAGTTTTGAGGTCATGGTCACACCTCTTAAAGACTTAAGAGAATAAGCTCGAATATCCTCTACACAAATATTATTATCAAGCAGATTAAACAGTTTCGCATTCCTTAGCAATCTTTATCTTCTGTTAAAAGTCAGGTATATTGATCGGCCCAAGTGTTCTTTTTGCATTAATTATAAACTTCGAGCATTAAAATTTATTATTGTAAGATCTATATGATCATCCTTTTCAATTTTCTATACAACGTTTGCTGGTGAAATACATACGTTCTGAGATTTTATGGTATCTAGGTTAAATAGAGGTAGCGATAGTAAAAAAATACATACAAATCGATTAATGGATCTTATGATTTATTAAAGTGAAAAATTATTAATTGCTATAAACTGCAAACAATTAAAATCTAAAATTAACTCTTTTTGTTTCCAAAAATTAAACATAAAACGAAAAATTTAGTTAAAGATGATTAAAATTTGTATTGTATTACGAAGAGAAAAGTTCGGCAATTATGAATGAAAAATAATATCTTGCAAATTTTCATTACGACTACACTGTCACATGTCGATTCTTTCAACCAAGTTTTTAATAACCTTTTTTTAGAAGCACAAATGCGGTAAATTTGTTGAAATAACTCACAAGTTAAAATTGCTTCGACTGATAAATTAAAAAAAAAACCAGCGGGTTGTCTCTAAATTTAATTCATTGTAACAACTACGAACACGTAAAAAAACTAAATGTCCAAACTTTTATGTTGCTGGTGTTCTCACACTTAAAAAACAAAGCCCTGTCATCTGGAATTAACATATTTTAAATAAAGAAAAATGGTCCTGAGAACGGGGTTTCCTTAATGTTAAATTCAGCAAAGTTGAATCTCTCTATATGAATATGTATGTGCAATAATAATTGAGTGGCATTTAAATTGGTTCAGATTAAAATATAGTTTTTTATTTGTTGTTCTCTCAACAAACAATTGGCTCAAGCTCTGTACAGACTGTTGTCAGGTCTTACAATATTGTCAGATCTATTAATGTACTGACAATGACAAGGCAAATAAAAATTGTAACCACAATTTAGATTGTCAGTTCAAACGATTTCAAGGCATTTGTCAGAACACTGATAATTCCATTGTAAGACAATTATCTGACCCTAAATTTATCTGACAACATTGTCAGACAACAAATTGTTAGTTCACGCGGTAGTAAGAATTGCCAAGTGTCAGAATTAAAAAATTCAATAGAAAATTGTTTTTAATTTATTTTAATGTAAATTATTTTAAAAGGTACAAATTAATATAATAAATCTTTATCAAAACAAATAAATATTAATCAAAACGAAGAAACTGCAACGATTCTAACTTCTTGCGTTCTTAGCGAGGATCAAAAGGAATAGTTCTTGCAAAAAAAAAACCGACTTCAAAACAGGTTCAAAAGTTTGGATACATACATACATCAACCATTGTCCTAATTTTTAGTTTTAGCTTTTTATATTTCTTAATATACCATACAAATTAGTGGACATTTTGTCTAATTTTCAAGTGTTTGTATAAACCGGTTCAAAAGGTAGGAGCTTCGCTACGTATGAATATTAATATTGAATACCATGTGTATGAGGTCAGCACACAGTATTCATACCGCAAACGCTCATAGGCACTACATACTTCTTGTTGTTTTTTTTTTTTTTATATGGACAAAATCACATTTCACGAAAAGTCATAACTAACGAACGCGTCAACTGATTTCGTGCAAACTTTCGATAAACTATTTACACTACCATACCATCAAACCTAACCAAATTAAGAAAGTAGTCGAATTTGGTTTCACCGATCGTAAGTTATAAAATCACAACACACTCGAACAATTTTTTAATTCTAGAATTATTAATTAATTAATTTATATTTCGAATAATCGAAAAAGAATTTAAAAAATAATTAAATCGTGGCAAAAGAATGTAACTGGTTATTCAAATAATTGTAGCCTTACAACAAGTATCCTTAAGGATTGGAGGGGCCTGCAACCGTAAACTAAGGATCTTCAAAGTGTAAATATTGGGAACTTACTGGTGCCAAGCGAACCGCTAGCCAGCTTTTTGCACCGGTTATTTTTACAAATATTGTCTAGAGCAACAACAATGGATAAGAGTATGATTTTGATATTCTAAAACTTCAACCTATACTTCGCTATGCGCAGAAGGTCGTTGTAGTTGCATTGGTTATGATCGCTGTCAGTTTAGTCCTAGTGAATCCGGATACAGAGATGTATGGTATTCAACTTTAAAATAGATTTACGATTCTATGAGGCTTTAGATAAGTGCTCGTTTCAAAATAATTGAAAGGATTAATGCACTAGTTGTCTTTAAAATTTTAAATACAAATTATTAAGGTGTTAAATAAATTTGTACATAAAAAATCATCAGTAAACTACTCCGACCTGTGGATTTATTATGCCATGATTCCACTCTTTCTTTTTATAAATCTGTACTCAAGTTATTTTTTTTTCTGTCATATTCTTGTCACATTAAATCAGACTATAAAAATAACAATTAAATTTTTTGCCTTAAATTCAAATTTGCCGCCCAAGGATTATTACGCCGTTCTTAACTTTAGCTACCATCTTTCATTTTTTACTTTCTTATAGCTAAAGACTGTTAAAGACCGAATTAAAGCATCATTGTTACATGTGAAATGTTTTATTTGACATGTACCTCCACATTTTAAATCTGACCAAAAAAACATTATTTTCACGTTTTAAAACTTTGGAGCTACAACAAAACATTTTCAAAAAAATTATGAGTTTCAATTAAACTTTAATGTCAAGTTAAAGGCATTTAAGCTTAAATATTGGCTCATGAGAAAAAAAATACAGAAAACAATTATCTTCTGCATGTTAAAATTTTTGGAGAGTGTGTGTGTATGGGAACGAACTCTGCTTAAAGGGATTTAAAACCATTCCATAAAAGTGAAACTTCACACAACCGCCAAGCACCACAATCTGTAATATTTAACAAAATGCAAGATTAAAAAATAACAAAAACAACAAAAATATAATAAAAAACTGCTACAATTCATTGAAAAGGTTTTTGTTTTTTAATCAAATAACTGTCACATAAATATGACTAAAAACTCAACACAAAGAACAACAACACAGTTAATGTTTGTTTGAAATAGTAAAATTATTGTAAGCGATTATTTTTACAAGGTCTTTTAATTTTTTTATAAACACAAAGATATCTCATGTTTCAAATGAATGTAAAAATTAAATTTAATAGCAAAAGACCACAGGTCATTTTCAATTATTTGTTATCAGTTTAGTGTGAATGAATTACAAATTAGAAACAAAGAACTATCATTTAAAATAACTTCTCCAAAGAAGTTTTTTTTTCTTATTGTCTTATTGTAGTATTGTATAAATAGAAAATTTTACAACATGGTAGTGCAGATATGTAGATACAAAGAATATTGACGAAATTGTAATTAAGCAGAACGTGCTGTTATCTAAATTTTTGTTCTCTTCTTTGTTAACGAACTGAAGCCTAGTACTCTGTTCAGAAGTCAATTAATAAATTGAGCAATTAGTACAACAAGTATGTTTACTGGGAACTACGTTCAGTGAGAAGAAAAAATTCATAAAATTGACAATCCGTAAGTAAAAAATAAAAACAAACAAATAAAAAGATTATGGCAAGCTAAAGGTAAGTTAATAAAAATTTAAAACAAATTAAAACTATTTTGTATTTTATTATAATTTAAGAATTGTCTCTTTGAAATAGCGAAAAATAATGAAGAGGAAGAGTTTGGCGGATCATAGAAAATGACTTTTGACACTTTCAACTTCAAAGCGACAACAAAAAGCCATGTTGTTTTTGTAATAAAAAGAGAGATAAACTGGGTGGACTGCACTACCTAGTAAAACAAATATGCATTGTACTAATTGAAAAAGCTTAATTGAGCATGACTGAATACCAAATTAAGTTGCGCAATTAAAATTAAATTAACTTAATTAAGAAAACATGTCTAAACAGCGTATAAATGAAAAAAAAATAATAATAAATTTTAGTGTTTTGTGATATTTTATTTTTCATCCTCTTTTAACTGTATAAAAGAGCCGATAAAAGTCAGCCGTATACAGTGACTAAAAGAAAAATAAAATCATAGTTGCTTAAACTTTGCTTAAACTTTGATTTTTGTCGTTGCTTTATTGTTTGGACAAAAGCGGTAACGAAATGGCCATCGAGACGTACTTTCACCCTCAATAATCAATATCTGTGATTTAAATAATTAATCGGGATAATAGAAAATAGCACGAAAAAAAGATTTTATTTTGAAAATTAATATAATAAATTTTTTTCTCATTAATTTGCCATCTCTTTATATATAAACATTCACATTATATTGATAGCATGAAATTTAATACTATTCCCAAAAATATGAAAAACTTTTAGGGAAGTTGCCAAGAACATGTTTCCACAGTAATCAGGTGACAGACAAATACAACAATAAAAGCAATTTGTGAATAAAAAACCTGCCAAACAAACTCAAATGCAAACAATATTCATAAAATTTTTCAGCATAATAAATATAAATTAAGAAATAATAAAAACGATTATTAATACTTTTAAAAGAAAATACTTTATTTTGAAATAAAACCTCTGATTGCTATTAATTTTAAATTACACCAGAAATTCCCATAAGTTTCCCATAATAACACGAACATTTGTACTTTTAAATAAACATTAAATTAATGCGATACATTTATTTCTAAATATTTTTATACGATATCTAAATAATAAATATTGTTTACATGTGTCTGAGCGATGTTTACAAACCTTGGCAGTGTTTCCAGATGAAAACAGAAAATTCCCAACTTGTATACTTAGAAATAAAGTTGCAATAGTAAAGAAAATTTGACAGATTTTTTTTAATTTTTAACAGTCGAAAGATTTACTGTGTAATTAGGAAATAAACAGGTTTTTTTTTTAAAGTAGAAGAAAATTTTAAAAGTTAATTTTTACATAAACCAGCATAAGATTATCACTACTCCAGCAATGTTTTCTACTAGACTTAGAGAAGTATAAAAGGTAGAAAAGCTATGAATGGAGATGCGCAAGAATGTTTGCTTTTCGGTGAAAAAGCTATGGCTGCCTAAACCAATAGACTGACCTTCCTGAAATTTTCGAGTTGATTGCCTGGGATAAAATAGGTGAATCTATTTTTTTGATATTACAAGTGGGCGTGATACTTCCCATATAAAGTATGTACATATTTTATATCGTCGAACTTGGAAACTATATTAGTTAAAGCTTTGAAATTTTGTCAACGTAACTCCCTTGCAAATGCGTACAGTTTGGCAAATTACTGTTTTGATAGGAATAGTGGGCGTGACACTTCCGATTAAAAATTAATAGAGAATTGTTATAGGCAGAGACGTGAAATGTTGAGCAATGTGCATAATAAAACAAAAAAGTTGGCTGATTTGGAGAAGTGAACGTGGTGCGATTATTTCTATTAGAATAGCGAAGCGCATTTTAACATTTTTCTACATGCAGTCGAAAAGCCAAAAAACTAACTTTGAAACACTGTCAATTTTGGTATACATAAATAGTACAGAAGAAGCAACATTTTCTGTCGTTTTCCTCTGAGTGTTTTATGCAACTTAAGGTCTTACGAGCACTAAAATCAACCCTTTTAATATGACTCCGTCTACTGTGAGTAACACAAGCAGTGTTGCCGTTTGGTTACATTTTGTTATTTTTGTATATTTTAAAGGCTCCACATAACATGTACATATATTTTTTTGGTACGTGGTCAAATTTTTCGTAACTTTTGGTACAGACACGTAAAAAGTAGTATCTCTGAAAAAGTACTTGTTTTTTTTTTTAAGGTAAGAATCTCTCTCTCTTAACAAATCGATATTAATAATAGTTTCAATCAAACAAAAAATAACGTTACTAAATTTTTAATCTGTTAAATTAAGAATTAATTAATTAACAAATCACGAAACATTTCTTGCTTCATGTTTAGAAACAGGAAAATGTTTCTGCCAACAAATTTTTCCAATTCTGTGAAATAACATGAGCTGCATTTCGTACGGAAAATGTAATATTCTGTTAAAAATTGCGAAAATTGTTAGCAATTTCAGTTATTCCGCTTAAACAGCTTTACAACCGTACCAATAACTCAATTTATAAAAAATTTCTCTAATTATTTCTTTTAGTAAATTTCGGATTATACTACTCCTGATTTAAATGCTCATTAGTATCATCAGGCTGAACATTTTTTTCATAAATATTTCTATTTTTTTTTTTAATTTTTATTTTATTTCATTTTTTGTTTCTTTTTCAGTAAATTGATTTGTTGCCCTGCTATTTTGCCTGAAATATTGAATAAAAGCTTTTACTATATTTTTTATTACATTAAATTACTATTTATTTAAAGAAAATTAAGAAATGTAAGTTTTAATTAAAAAATATTATTTTTTTTTAGGTAAAGCGTTACTTTTTCCTGGCAACACTGGTCACAAGATATTTATCTGGACATAAAGTCAATTTAAATATTTTTACTAGTCCATAAGGTACTATAAACAGTGTAAGACTTATATTGATTGTTGTTCGTTATAAAACTTTGGGTGATAATTAAACTTTTCAAAACGGACTCTTTCATAAAAATATATCTCTCCTAAGCAGACGGGATACCACTTTTAAATTATCTGGCAACTCTATATCTAAGGCTATCTAAATCTCTGTATGTATGTATCCATGTATATTTTATATTATTTTAATAACTTTATATTGTAAATATTTGCATTTCAAATAAATTCAATTTTTTTCTATGATTGTTTTTAATTTTTATGACGGCTTTCTGGTGTAATGAAAACCATTGAATCGAACAATCAGCTGTCCAATAAAGAGCGATAAAAAAGAGTAAAAATAAATGCATGCATACGTGTTTAAGAGCGGTACTTTATATATACATACATATGTTCATACATATATGTATATGAATGTTTTTTTTAGAGGTATTTAGTATTTTAGAGGTAAATAGCGGTTTGTGACACCTGATAATAATATTTTTAGATATTCCAAAAAAAAATGTTCATGCATGAGGGCTGTCAGACGGTTTACGAAGAACATTGTACTTTAATTACTATCGACTTTTTTCTAGTATAAAAATTCAACTGTTATATAAATTACATTTACGACTTTAATTTAAAAGTTATAAACATTTTTGGGGTTATGTCTTACTTGAACGTATAACAATAACGTTTTTTTACAAATTGTTACCCGACAACAAAATTGCGTTTAGGTGCATAAATACATTAATACATACTTACATACATAATATGTATTACATATATCATGCTTTTAGGAATAAACGATTAAAATCTAACAAAACATAGAGTGCCTGTTTCTGTAAATGTGGAAGATATTTTCATTCGCAGTCAAAATGACGAGCATGCCAAGCAGAGGGATAACCAATAAAAGAAGTTTGATAATTTGTTCTTTATTCCGGCGCTGGCTGGAACTATGTATTAGGCAAAAAAAAAAAAAAATACTATCCTGCAGCAAATATTTTTTGTAAAGCATACTTCAACAGTTACCAGATTCAATCAACGTAGTTGGTCTTGAAGCAAACGGTGAAACAATTTTCAGTACCGACAACTTCTAGCTGTCTTTATATTACTCTTTCATCGTATTCACTATTATTTGCAGTTTTAAAGCAAAAAGAGTTTCAAACATTTATTATGAATTTAATTTATTATTTATTGCTTAGAAAATGACAACTACGTATTGTGAATATAAAACAAGTAAGAGTGCGATATTCAACTATGCCGAATCTTATATAATGACCATATATTTATAATCGCAAACCGAAATTCTTTTCTACCTGTTAAAAAAAAAGAATCGTTGAAAATTTTAAGTGGGTAGGGTTGTTGTCCTAGCTACTAAAATTAAAAGTTTGCTGTATTGGATCCTTGTATAATTATAGTGAATACGTAGTGAGAGGTGAATAAATAGTTAACATAACCACCTGCAGGTATACAACAGAAAGTTGAAAACAAGATATGGGAAAATTGGAGGCAGTCGTGATGTTTTGCTGCTTCGCTGCCCCGAAAGTAATAGACCGATCTTACTGATTTTTAAGCAACATTTTTGAAACTATGTCTAATCGATTGCCTTATCATAATTTCTTCTAGGACATCTAATGCCTTAGCGAAGTTGATTTTAGACAGATATCGCTCAATTCATAATACAGAAATTACAAATAGAATGACAAACTTTTTTACCTGTGGTGAATAGTATAAAACAATGAACCGTTTGCCATCGAATTTATAATGTCTTTAAGAGCCTTAAGCATTTTTATGAGAATCCGGTGTATTGGGGAGTTAGGGGGTACAAAAATTTCCTTTATAAAAACAGCCGCAAGATATTAAGGCTTCCATAGCAAAATATTGTTTTCAGCTTAACCATCACTGAAAGTTGGATATATTTAAATGAACCTTACTTCTTAACAGGAAGCAAAAACAAAGTTTGACTTTAAACATACATACATATGTGCATAACCATGTACATACATACACATGTCTGTATATCCAATTGTTAAAAAGACATTTATTTTCTACATTTCAACTTTCCATTAACACATATTTTCACCAATGACAGACACTTTTTCACACCTAAAACTCTGCAGTTGAACAAATTTTATTGTAGTGCCAAATAGATGACAATTCAAATTACTTAAATAGATACCGTCGCCGCTTTGGTTTAATTTATTAACGTTTACATAAAAATAAATTATTAAACAACAATAGGTAAAACAAGCAGATAAGATATTTGAATCGTTTACTATTAGGAACGGCAGACGCCATGGTACTGTTACACCCTACTCTAAATCAAATAGATAAAATATGTTTTGTTATTAATAATATTATTTTGGTGCTAAGGATGTCAATTGGTTAAAGGGCTTTTGCTTTTCCAATGGCTTTTCTGTGAATCGTTGACGCCAAGGTGAATTAATACCAGGTGGCAGCCCCGCTACAATAATACAACAACAAAAAGAAAACTAGGCACTTAAATGTATGGAAAACTTTAAAACATAATTTATTATTTCACTTTTTTCTTACCCTTTTCAATAACGATTTCAATAAGTTTTGCTTTTTAAATTGAGTTAAAACATTTTTTTTTTTTAATTTTATTTAAAAGAACATAAAAAAGAACTTTTGTAATATGAAATAATACACTTTTGACAGCTGCTTTACACATAAGAAAATTAACAAAAAAATAGTCAGCTGCCGCAGCGATGCCACCTGATAAAATTAATTCGCCTTGGTTGACGCAAGATTTCATAAAATGTACCAACTTGATTGATTTCAAAAGGGGTCTCCTTAGTATCGACAATTATACTGCTTTAAAAATTCGAATTCAATTTTGATGAAGGGTGACAGTTAATAAAAAACGTGCATATAATCGCACGATAACGTACATTAAATTCTCGATTTATATGAATAACAATTCGATTTATTACGTCCGTCCTTATCTGTAAAATGCTTTTTTATGTAATGCTTGTAATGTAGCGATTTGTAGTTTTCTTGTTCATATTTCAAAATTCGACAAATACAAATATTGTGTACAAATATTTTATGTTAACAATTGAATTAACACCATCTATTGAACCAACTAATTTTGTAAATTAGAACACGAAAAATATTAAATTAATTGGGTTAATTCCGCCAGTATATATTAAACTGTTGTTAGATGATGAATCTATCTCTTCAGTTTTAATAAACAAGTGGCTTGAAAATGATGTTATCACGTCGAAAGCGCTCGCCAAACGTTCGAAGTACACAGCCAGAGACGACGGTTATTACCGGAAATTATAACAACGAAAAATATACCTAATCAATCAATATCAATTTGGTTGGATAAAGTCCACACACAACCCAAATCATTTCTTCTTTGTTCTCTCTGTAAATCGTCATCTAAATTTGTTGTTGCTTTATGCCATCCATCCAAATAGCCACGAATGCAATTTTTATTTTTAATCTGTCATACTTGTTTCCTCACAACATTGTAGATGCTGTTTCAGTATCATACTGATTATTATGAGGTAAACATGAAAGCACATGTGCTGTTTCTAGCGTTTTTAATTTGTTTTTATTGGAATTGTTAGTTGAACTATTTGATATTATAACAAATAAATTGGTGATAAAAATGAAGCACTCGTTTGTTTGGGCTCATTATAAAAATGCAGATCTGCTTAAACTTGTGCAGGTACAAATTTGCTGTCAAATTTTATCTAAATCGATTTTATTTTTGCAGCGGTGCTTGCTACAGATGACTTCCTATTCCCTTGCCTTCAAATCAGTTTTTCTGTAGTCTTAATATCCTACTGCACGCAAAGGAAAACCATGGTTGAGGTATCCAAACTCCAAGAGTAATATATTATGGTTGTATTGTATGGTTGTACATTTAACAATAATATAGTTGCTTTTGAAACCATGTAAACATGTTATAATAAAAGTAATAATGTTGTTACGTTTTTCACTTTTTAGACAAACGTACGGATTCTTTTGATTGCAATTACCACTGTGGCTAAATTCTGTGTTCTTTTACTCTGTGGCTTTCTCTGGCTATACTTCTTGATCCTACCGGTCTTGTGAACCTTTGGTGTCGTATTTACGAAAAATGCGTTATCACCACAAACGCAGCCATCCACGCTACACTACTGTGTTATTCCAGCGAGACATGAACTACTCGATGCCTTGTTAATTAACCTTAACCATCCACAGACATCTCCACTACTCCTTTTATCCAAGCCAGTCATCTTCTTTATTCCAGTAGCCACAGCACACGTCTGTCATACACTATTGTTATGCTGTTATACACTTCCCCGCGCTAAACGCTATTGCTCTTACTTTTTGTCATAAGGGCTTCTTGACAATTATCTGTTACTTTTATAATAAATTAGACGTCTTCACTGAATTACCTGCCATGGCTTCAGACAATAATTGTCTTTTGCCTCTCGGGAGGTTTGTACTGCTGTTTTTATTAATTTTAATTGCATTATAACAATTATTATTTTTTCGTTGCACGCATGTCCTAATGCGATATCGAACTCAGGACCCTCTGTTTTGCAGTACGCACCTCTACCAACGCAGCCATTAAGGCTGCTCAGCTTTTGTTAGCTAAATTGTGGTTTTTTTATTCTGTAAACACACCATTAGTTGAATTAGCTTATATTCTCCACGCTCATACGGATACAACTACAGGGGCTGCCAGATTTTATTATTCGTAACAATATTATGTTCAAATATAAACAATACTGGGTTAAATCAAAATACCATACTATGGTTGAATTAATCATTTAATGTAATTGAACCATAATATGATCCCGTAATTACAAACATGTCCTGAAATATTTGATTAATTAATAATTTAACAACGATTTGTGATACAAATTTTTTTTAAATATAAGTTCATCAAAAAAAATTCATTATTTGTTAATTTATTTCTTCAAGCCCTAAAACAAAATATTTTAAAAGCATACATTGTTTGCCTGCGTTTAATCATACTTTTATTTATGTTAATATATAATGGTTAAATATATTCTTTTTAATAAGCTATAAAACTTTGGTTTTGGTTCTAATTTATTTTAAAAAAATATACCATGTTTCATTTTTTTGTTTGTTTTTATTGTGATTGAAGTATTGTAAAAAAACAACTATAATTTGTTCGCCTCAACTATACATTGTTTTGAAAAACCTTATATTTTTATTGTGACCTTATCACAAGCAGGTTTTTTCACTGAATATGTTGATGATCTTAAGTAGATTACGTTTTACCGAAATGTGTTACTTTTTGTAGGTATTTTTTCATCAACCCGAAGGTATGTATCTACATAAAATAGAATCTACTACGACAGCATAATCGAGCGATATTTTTGACATTGCTTAAATACAGTATGCCCAGCACTGTTGTTATCTGACTTATAATTTTAAATGGTGGCCAGACTTTTAAACTACGGACTTTGTTTCACTAAGGCCGGAAATTATAACTCAACGTTGAACCATTAAGGTCTTATTTTCGAGATTTGGATCCAAGCCACAATAACCAGATAGTGACTTGTAATCCTTGGAAAACCAAATTGAGCCAATATATTAATTTTCTGATTGAATCTCAAAAGTCCCCTTTATCCAATTTTAAACGAAAAAGCCAGATATAAATACGGGCATTTTAACGTAGCAATTCATTAAGTATGGTACTGTACAGTCGTGACAAGTGTAGTTATGATTTGTCATGGCCTTCTACACTTTCTGTTGCTTGTGTGTATGTGCGTTATGTTGTTTTTCTCGCTTTTAAACAAACCGCCAGAAAATAATTTATTTATGAATTTCGATAAACAATTAGACCATCATAAATTAATATTTGTTATTTCAAAAGACAGCGACACATAACAAATTTTAAGCTGACACCTTTTATTATTTTTTTGTTTTACGTTTTGTAACGCTGCTTGAGTATAAGTGTTAGTATGAGTATTTATTCATTCATTCATTCATTCATTTAGTTCTGACTTCATCAATAGAAGATAAAAATTTGTATCTGAAATTTAAGCTTCCATCAGAACGTGTGCGTGTGTTTCAACGTGTATTTGTTTTCAATAAAAAAAAGCTTTTAAAAACTTTTTTAGATAAGCGATATACTCTGAATATTAAATACTACCAAGGTGAACAGTGACCAGCAAATAATAAAAAATCTTCATTGATTTCACATTTGTCTCAGTTCACATCTCTTAAATAGATATTAGAAACATATTGTGTCCACCTTAATGACCATCAATGCAAGTGTCATGATAACGTTTTCAATTAATTACATATTTAAAGCCTTTGTATTGATTTAAAATTAACGCTGTATTTTGAGATAATTTGCTATTCATAAGATTTATCTTAACGATAATAACTTGAAAAGCCACAACACATACAACCAAAAAGAACGAAACCTTTCCTACGAAAATGTCCCACAATATTTTGACATTTATTCATATATGATTCACTCGCCCACTCACACACTCACTCACTCACTATCTTGTGGTTTATTTTGAATAAAAAATTTTTAATTTCATTATGCGGTTTCTATTTTTGCCAGCAACAAAGACGAGAAAATTAATTAAATTTATGATAACAATGATGAGAATATTTGATATTTATTAGAATTTGAGCTTTTATACAAAATACGTAATTTTCAATAATTTATTCCATCATCATGAAACCAAAGAAACTTTGTGACATCTTGAGTATAAAAAACAGTTTACGATAACACATGTCAGCTTAAATATTTAATTGACTTAAATTCCTAAACTATCATTCATGTTAGTGCTAAAGAATTTTAAATTCTGCGTTAAATGTATAAAAAATATAAGCCGTTGACCTACGCAGCTAACGCTAATAATAAGATTTAATTTAAAGAGCAGAAAAGGGCGGAAACGGGCATGTTTTATGGCACAGCTGATATAAAAGAAAAATTCTATTGGGTTGCAGAGGCTTTAAAGAGGGAAAACGGCCATATTATACAGAGAACCTAAATTAGTGACATTTGACACATGTAGCAGGCTAGGCCCATGCTCAAAACTCGGGAGTATTTTTCTATCCGAACAAAGGTTAAGCTGTCACCCTAAGCTTAAATGGAATATTTTAATTTTTTTTTTTTAATTACAATTTGTTAACTTGGGAAATACCATTCACTGTACCCGTCTACATACCAAGGAAGAAAGCCGTATCTCATATAAATGTAAAATCGCTTATTAAAAAAAATCGTATCTCAAAATGGTGATAAGATCCCAAGAAAATTTAACATCTAATTCTCAGAAAGGTTCAAGCCTATGCCTTTTTTTAATCTCAGAACCAATACCGCGATACGAGGAAAAGGTTTCACCTGATATTTTTCTTAGTAGATGATAGTGTTGCCAAACTATTAAGTAGTGGGTATAAAGTACCGAGTAATAACATTTTTTCTAAATACGCAATGCTCGAAACTATTTACTCGATACTTTCATAATTGCATTTTAATACCCTTCACCACAAAAAGTGATAAAAAGGTATAACTAAGTTTGTCATTCCGTTTGTAATTTCTACAGTATCCATTTTCGACACCATAAAGTAAATATATATTCTGATATCTTATGATTAGCGATTAATGTGTTTTTAGTATTTCCTTATAGTTCTCATCAAAAGCTTTGAAATGATACCCATATTGATATTTAAAAACATTTTTAAATTTCAGAGGCCCGTAACTCGGAAAATATGGGCGGGCGCCCTTTATTTTCAGTCGATGTTTTTTTTTCTTATTTGTTAATTTTCTATCGCCCCATATCCTTGTTTTTGTGATTGAAATTACTTCATTGTTCAAAATAATATGAAAAAACTAGAGGTAGCCGTGGTGTTTTGTCCGCTGTGTCTAAAGACATGGACCGATCTTGCTGACTTTCAATAGCACCTCTTTCGAAACAATACCTGATCGATAAGCGTATTTAAATTTAGTTGAAATCAAGTTTGCCTTGATTTCTACACAAACACGGACGGACAGACGGGTATCGATCAATCGTCTTCGCTATGCACAAGAACTGAGAATATGGATATTGTAGAAATTACAAACAGAATGAGAAACTTAGTTAGTTATACCCTTTTTCCACTTTTTGTTGTGAAGGGTATAGGTTTTTAAGTATCAATTTTTGTTTTTAAGCCAAACATCACGTACATACGAGTATGAATGCAAATATATGTCTGTTTTAAATTCTGAAAACCCGTTAAAATGACTGATAATACCGAGTAACTTAATTAAATGTATTAATAAGCATCCTGTATTAAAATTTTTCAATTTGTTTTATGATTCTGCTGTGCTTCAAATGATGCCACAGGATGGGCTAAAGCTATTAGGGGATATCTTGAAAGACCGCTGCAGAAGACCTCTACAACGTCGGTTACAGTAAACTATTGTTACGAAAGTATGATCTGGCAACCCCTGTTGTTGTAAATAGTATAAGAGTGCTGAATAAAAGTACTTCCACTAATGCTGTGTACAGAATAATACCACATAAGCAAACAAATGCTGAGCTACCTCGATGGGTGCGTTGGTAGAGGTGCGTGCGTGAGTTCGATCCCGCCTTCGGACTTACGTACAAGGGAAAATAAATTATTATAATGCAATTTAAAAATTAATAAAAAGCAGTACAAACCTTCCGAAAGGCAAAAGGCAATTATTGTGTGAAGCCATGGCATATAATTTAGTGGAGACATCTAATTAATTAAAAGAGTAACAGATAATTGTCAAGTATCCCTTTATAATAAAAAAGTAAGAACGGTAGCGGTAAGCGCAGGGAAGTGTAACAGCATAACAACAAGTGTATGGCAGGCGTGTGTTGTGGCTATTGGATTACAGGGGATGATTGGCGTGGATAAAAGGAGTAGTGGATATGTCTGTGGATGGTTAAGGTTACTAAACAAAGCATCGAGTGGTTCATGTCTCGCCGGAGCAACACAGTAGTGTAGCGTGTTTAGTACGTAACACTTTTATCGAAAACTCTAAAAAATTAATTTACTTCAATTCACAATTCTCTTTATAAGTTGCGGCGATATTCGTTATTTTAAACAAAACATAACCAATAGAAACATCTCCTCTAAACTGAAGCCATGCTGTATTGCTTACCCCTTTAGCTTCACAATCAAATAAAAATTTCATGCTAGTATCATAAAAAATTGCAGAGTGTAAATGCCGTATTATTTTAATGTTTAGATAGGCTTTTAAACATTATTGACTTAGTTGAACATACGTACTGACTGTAGGTGTTTGTTAATGTCTGTTTGGGTTCTAAATTGTGGCCAAAACTTCATTGCTAACAATAATGTATGCCATCTAATAAGATGTTAAAGCTAATAAGGTTTAATCAACTGAGTGCAGCTGTGGACCGTTCAAGACTTTGGTAAATTTGAGGTAAAAAATACCATTATTTTGTCTGCTTATTTTCACTCTATTGTGCCGGTGTTATGACAATAGTTTGTAGGAAGGATCATAAACACGATAGAAGGAGTTGCGCTTATGAACATTTTATTTGATCATTACCATATGGAAAGTGGCAGGAAAGACCTCTTCAAGAGGGCTATTAATGAAGAACTTTTTGTACGGGTTTCATGAACGAGAACATTTACCTTATTTGAGCGCATTTTATTACCGCATTAGTAAGTCATAAATGATTTTTAATCCTATAATTATTATCTTTGCAAAAAAGCATGAAACCAATTAAATAATATTCGCTTTTTTACAGTTATTTATTATAAATGCATATTTTTTATTCATATTTACTTAAACATATTTCGTCTATATTTGCATTTTATGTTTTTTATACGTTTCTAATTTAGCATCTGGCATGATGAGGAAGAAGTTTTCGAAAAGTCTGTTTTAATTTATTTCCTTATTACATGAAAACAACATGAAGAGTATAAATGAAAGAACACACATCTTGACACCAAAGCACAAAAACAAAAACAACTATACATAAATGATCAATTTTGAAAGTAACAAATATAAACAAAGTTCTTCTAAACATAGACTACAACAAAAAAAAAAAAAAATTAACAACAAAAATTTTGCAATCTGAAATCGCATAAAAGACAATAAATCTGTTAAAATTCGAAAGTTTAATGGGGGCTTTAGTTTGTTGTTTTTGCAACTCTGACATGGTGATTTGTAGCCAGACATCATGCGCGACAATCATTATTTGAATATGAATTAAATTGCAAAACATACTAAATGACTGACTGGCTGGCAAAGTATGAATCGTATACATATATTATTTCATTCATTCATCTACTGTAACTCTTCTCATATGTGTTTATTTCATGTAAATTTATAAATGACTTTGAAATTAAGATATTCGTCTACATGCCATCACTACTTTTACCTTAAGACTCTTTTATTTCGATATTCCAACACTCGTACACGCACCCATGAAACATATTTTTTTATTTTTACGTTTGATTATTTATTTGCACATTTATGATTTGAAACTGAGACTGCGGTGAATTATTTCTGTTTCTAAACCTTCTAAGGCAGGGGAACAAGTCATCTATTATCTATTCAGCCACCTTCTGCAGTACAAATGCAAATTGTCATATAATGTCTGATTGTACAAAATCAAATGAAATTTATGTATTTATTTATGTCTATGCAACTTGAATCATGTTCATCATTCATACTTGCAACAACATTTGTTTAGACACATATAAATTTATTAAAATGAAACGTTGATAAGGACCTAAAGTCGTATGTTAATAAATTTCTGGCGTATTTTAATTTAAAATAATGTAAATGAATTTCTTCTTTTACAAAATTGGTTTAAATTTTTTTGCTCAGTTTCTACCAATTTCCCATAAGAAAATATTGAAAAATATGCCCATCAGTCCAAGGGTCCATAGAAAATATGATCTGCATAAATATTGATGTAAAACAGTGTAGAGAACCTTTTAAAATTTAGAAAGATTTGATCGATCAACTGGACATAATTAAGAGTCTGGCCTTTTAATAAAATCTTATTTAATATTTTATCAATTCAAACTCTCGCATACGGTTTTTAGGGAAATAGACTAATTATTCCGCAACATTTTGTCGGAAGTGAAACTGGTGCTGGATATAGCGACATTAAAACCAAGTTGTTAGTATTTGTCTTTTGATAAAAAGAATAACCAACCTTAAATAGATTTAACATCAATTGAATTTTTTCGTTGATTATATTTGTCAACAAATAATATACGCCATTTATTCAAAGAGGGAAAGTGAACTTTAAGTAAATTAACCAAGTGCGAGTTTGCCTCTCACAAGAAGGTGCGTCATATGTCATGTGTAGACATTTCTTCAATTTAAGATTTTTTATAGTCACCACAGTTTATTATGCCTTTTGTAATTTATTGCTTTCCGATATCATAAAGTATATGTACATACGAGAGTTGATTTAGTGATGTCCATCTTTTCTTAATCGGATTGAAATTAGTTTTGCTAGGGTTCCACATGAGCTACAGAAAACTTAGGCCCATCCTTCTCTGAAACATGGTTTCAAAAGCGGTGCTATTGAAATTTAGAAACATTGGTCCCTAAATGGCAGAGACACGTTCATAAAACGCGAGCGCCTCTATTTTCCTCACGTTTTTTCAGATTTAATTGTTCCTTTTTTGTCAGTTATTGTTGTTTTTTGCTTTTTTGCAGATAGTTAGAATTTTATCAAAAATATTAAACTATACTACAAAATTGTAAAGCCAAAAATGTAATATAAAATAGTAAAATTTATTAACAATTTAAAAGTTTTATTCTGAAAAAAATATTTTTGGTGTAGAGTATATAAAATTCGGCATAGCGGAATATTTATTTGCTACTTACTATTCAAAGGATTAGTCCAAGGCGAATCAATTACCAGGTGGCAGCGTTAGAGAATTTATTATTTTTTGTTGGTAGAAACGAATGTCAAACTTCATATATAAAAAATAGTACACAGGTTTTTTATATATGGAGTTTGACAGTAGTGTTCACGGCGAAAAATAGTGAATTCGCCTACGCTGTCACCTGGTAATTGATTCGCCTTGGATTAGTCCGTGTACTTGCATAGTAAGTCTCTATTGGGACACCCTTAATATTGGATTTTACGGTTGGTCACCTCAGGCCTAGCATTTAATATTGAGAAAGAAGAAAGATTTCATCAAAGCTTAAAGTGGATGTAAATGCTAAGTCGGCATAGAATGGACAACACTAAGGGCCAAGTTTTGAGTTCGTATTTAAATACGCATTTAGTTAATTTTCATTTAAATTTAAGTTGTATTTAAATGCAGTTTCATTTTTTCAGTCCTTATTTAAGTTCTCATTTAAATATCACAAAAAGATGGCAGCATTACGAAATATCAAAATAAATCTCCATTGTTTAAGAAAAACAGCTGCTAACAAACAAAATGAATTGCAAATTTTGTTAATAATATTTGAAATATATTAAAAAATGCCAGCGATACTCATGTATTCACTACCTAAACTTATTTTATTTATTAACTCAAGTTTTTGATTACTATTTTCATTATGAAATGTGTGCAAAACATAAAATATTGTTCTATTAATGGCTAAAAAGTTTGTTTACTTTTGTTTAGTTTTGCGAAACAACAACAAAAATGCCATAACCATATGGTAAAACTGTATTATTTAAATGGACTTTAAATGCGCAAGATTGGTCATTTAAGTTTCATTTAAGTGTGCATTGAAAAACTGAATTTTGTACTTAAATAGAACTTAAATATAAATGATATTTAAATACGATGTCAAAAACTGGCCCTAAGATATGAAGAATTTTTTCATGGAAATTTTTTTCACATCTCTCTCAAAGTTGCAGCGAATTTAGTAGTGAGTTTTTACGATAAAATTTGTGGTGTCATCGGCATTTGATATTTGTATATCATCATATAATTATGTGCTGAAATAACTCTAAAAAACTATATAAAAACCAAGCTAATAACAAAGGATATCCTCAATATTCAAACAATTCCATTTTGCCTAAAGATATAGATCTCGTACCGTCAAAAAGAGCAGTTTCATGCTACATGTTTTATAAAAAAATTAATCGTGTAAATTGGTTGTAATACACGTTGATCAATCAAATAGGTTGCATTGGTATAGATATGTGCAAGAATCGATGGCTACATGTGCATAAGGAAAAACTAAGAGCTAATGTATTAGAAGTTTATCATAAAATGCCACAAAATGAAAAGATGCAAAAGAATTCACCTGAGCGCTAAGTAGTCTAATAGAAGCGCAAGTCAGCGTTGCCAAAATGATGATTTTATCATATTTTTGATGATTTTTGAACCAAAATATGATTTGATGATTTTTTTCCCTAAATTTGATTTCTAATTTATGAAAACTATATATATTTTTATTTTTTCAAGTGTGTAGTACTTTCATTGTATTTGTACTACATAGAGAAGTTAAGTTTTGTATCTGCTTGTGGTTAACAAAACAAAATTTTTCAAAGCTCATTTTGTCAAATAGAATGTATGAGGCCTTTATTTAAAAATTTTAGACAATTTTATACAAACAAAATATGTGAACATAGGTCTCAATAACGACTTTGACTTTGAAAAAAAAGTCTATTTCTACACGTCGAAAAGTCTATCTGGGTGTTTTTGTTAAAAAAAAAAGATTTCTAGCTCAAAGCTCACTGGAAAAGAAAAACATGAATTTATTGAAAATGGTGTGGCATTTTACACTGAGTTATGTAAACAAATATTAAAACGATTTGATTATAACGATGCGCTTTTAAAAAAGCTCTCATGTCTTGACCCTTTGAAATTAACAAATAGAATAATTAATTCTCTTACAGATTTAATACACAATTTTCCAAATTTTATTAGTGAAAAGGATATTCAAAATTTAGATAACGAATTTAGAGAACTCCGATTTATAAAATTCAGTGACCATTTTACAACTACAGATAATCCTAGCTGTGAGGAAATTTGGTCAAAAGTTTCAAACAAAAAAACTCGTGCTGACAACATTCCAGCTTTTGCGGTGTTCAAAACTTATTCCCGATCTTCCCATTTCTTCAGAAAATCTCGAACGAATATTGTCAACAGTCAATTTAAACAAAACTAAATATAGAAGTAGATAGACAACAGCACTCTCGTGCTGAGATTACTTAGCAATAAGAAACTGTTCCTGCTTTAATTTAAAAATTAACCAAGATATTATTAGAGATTAGATTATTATTATTAGAGATTAGATATTATTATAGTAATAGTTCTTCGTAAAACTTCGTACACTTTAAACAATAATAATTTAAAAAATATACAATGTATGTTAATGTATGTATTTTAATTATAATTTTGTATAGAAAAAATGATGATTTTTTTCCGTAAAATATGATTTTTTTCTGCATACGATGAATTTGTTCTCAAAGCTTCTGGCAACGCTGGCTCAAGTTAAAGACAGATGTTTACTATAAAAGGCATCGAGTAGTTCGTGTCTTGCCAGATTAGCACAGTGACATAGCGTACTCAGAGCCACAGAGTAAGAAATTGAGGAAATAGAGAATTTATAAAGTGCCACATTAGAGTAAAATAAAAATTGACCCTGATATTTGCAATCAAATAGAACTCTTACATACATTTAAAGAGAGAAAAACATATCAATATTTTATTGCCAAAAATTCAATATCTAAATAACCTGACATTCATCACAAATATCTTCCAGGACAACATAAATAATTTAACGGATATATGCAAACACCGGCTGGCTGATCTATTCATTTAGACGCAGAGAAACTCTTAATGAGTTGTAAATCATATAAAGGAATAATCTTTATTTATGTTACATTAACATTTTTTTACGATATGTCCTTCTTTTTTTAAAGAAACAGCGGTCTTTTAATCTCAACACCAAGAGGCGGTTTCATAAATCTAAAAATGTGTTAACAGTGACTGCCAAAAGTTAGCTTAAAATCATGAGATGCATTCCACTTATCGTAAATACAGTTGGCCTGTATTATTCGATGATACATTTAAAACCTTTAAATTGTTTTAATTCCTTTAAACATCTGAAAAGAATACACTTATAAATTATATCCGTGAATAATGTAAACATTATATTTAATATCATTTTTAATAATTTTATTTTTTTTATTACTATGAAGTTGTTTGTTTAAGTATGTTTTATGTAACATGTCTAAATAATATATTTTTTATTATATCTTTGCCCATTTTAATGCTATAAATATGAGAAAAGAGTACAATATTACATTTAAAAGGGTGGAAATAAAAACTTGCAATAGAATAAAAAAATTTTTTTTCGAATGGCTGTATTAATGTCTGTACGTATTAAAATTTAGAAAATTTTCACAATATTCTTTGAAATCTCATTCAGGCTGATTGAGGGAATACACTCGAATATTGAACAGTAACTAAATACATATTTATTTGTTCATGCTTAACACACTGTGGCGTGAGTAGAATCAAGTCTAAATATTGGCTGCCATAACTATTTTGGTTTATTAATGTAGAGTGTTGAGATGTTTATGGCTGTCAGTTTTATAAGGCTGTGAAATGTTTTATTTAATGTTTCTGATAATTCTTTAATAAGACTTTTATTTCAAATGGGCTTTTTATTTCAATTTTAATGACGCATAATATTTCAAAAGCAATTTTTTTTGTCCAATGTGCCATTGCAAGCTTAAAGTGAATAACTTTGTTTTCTTTTTAAAAATTAAGTGAATAAATAGGGAGAGTGTTTTGCTATGAGAAATAAAGAAAAATTTACGGATTTTAAGGAAAGTCTTGAAAAGCAGAGTTTTGAAAAAAATTTATTTTTTTTTATTATTTATTGGTCAAAATATTTTTTTCTTTGAAATCCGGAGCGTGCCATTTTCTGTAATATAGGATAAACTACATTAGGGAAGCGATTAACATTTCTTGGTATCTTTTCAATGATAATCAAAAGCCTAGAAATATCTAGTGTAAATATAATATTATTAGATAATGACAGGTAAAAAAATGGTAATTCAAAAGTTCTTGTTATTATAGAAAGAAACATTAACAGAAAAAAATATTTGTATATTACGGGGTATTAATTATGAACCTCAATCAAATTAAGTTGACAGCATAACTATGACTGAACTGAGTATAAGCAGGCATGGACTCCAACAGATGCGAACGTTTTCAAGAACTGCTCTTTTATGGCACACGCCACTTAAGATGCCTGACTTTTATGAACGATGAGGGTATTGTTGCCAGTGGATAGCAGATAGACGTTTGTGATGCAACTGGGCCAAAATAGTTTGTGCATTCTTCGCAGAGGTTTGTTAACAAATATCTGTTGTTTTAATAATATGGAGCCAGTTACATTTCACGTTCCACAGTTGGAATGAAAAATTGATTAATTTTAGGTCGTTGAAATATTTGAAAAGATGCCAGATTTTGATTAGTGAATAATGAGTAAATATGCGGTTTTTACTACCACCTGTGTTTTATAATTTTTTTTATTTATTTTATTTTTTACTTAAGACTACAGTAAATTTTAAACTGCTGTTAACCATTTAATGATCGTTTAACAACCTCATCCACTGCAACTAGTTAACAACAATTTTTTTGTACTCGAAACTTCGTTGGAAATTGAACTTTTTGTCTTATATTTAACTAAGAAGCATGTATATTTTAGTTTGTCATTTCGTTTGTAATTTCTGCAATATCCATTTCCATATCTTATTTTTTTTTAAACTCTCGTTTGTATTTCTGTTTTTACATTTTGGCACTTAGTAAAGACTTTCGATTGTATTCCCACAGGTGGTTGGCTTTGCTAAGTACTAATAGTACTAACGAAAGTTAATGAGACAACAACCCTAAGCAAAGGTTACAATTTTCGAAGGTTCTTCAGAACATAAAAACCTAGTGGTACAAAAGAATTACTCAATTCACACATATGGTTAAGGTTATATAAGATTCGGCATAGACGAATATAGCACTCTTAAAAAAACTGAGGATTCAAAGCAATATGTTTAGTTCGAATCTTGCCGAATCCACAATGTATTGTGGCTTTGAGTTCTGCCGGAAAAACACAGCGTTGTATGGTAGATGGGTGCATAAGTTTCTAAAAAATATATTAAATAAGATCGATATAATGGAATATATTTAAGCAGATGGACATAAATAGGTTAGGTTGCACAGGCTGCAACCGTGAGAAAACCGACTCACTTGGATCGTAAATGGTCCCATTGTGTTGCCTGGAATGGGATGTGCAAAGGATCAATTCAGGTCCCTATGTTACCATCAAGATCCGTCCTTAAACCACCTCGAAGACCGGATAAACGAGTTTACCCTAACAACATCCCAAATCAATAGGTGTGTAAGATCATGTAGTCTCAGACTGCCGAAAAGGGCGCTCCGTTCCCTGAATGAGCTATACAATAGCAGAGGAAATGCTCCACCGTTTCCTCCTCTTCGTCATCCTGACAACTGCTACAGTAGACATGCTGTGGAAGATTAAGTCTCCTAGCATGGGTACCGATAACACAGTGCGCTGTCAGCATAACCACCAGTCCTCGAGGAAACCTTAGCATATTTGCAGATCATACTGAGGTCATAATGTCCTCGAAACCGTCCAGTTGACCTTGTCAGGCCATCAAGTCTTCGCGGCCCCAAAAGTTTCCTCTGAAATAAAAGCTCTACAGCAGCTTAACGGGGCTCCCTCCAGTGGATTTATCTCCCGGTCTCTCAGCCGAGTTCCAGATCTAGAGAAAAGTTTAAGGTTGGAATGTCTCACCATTTTATCTAGAGATATTCGGCATTTACGGCCCGATCGGGATGTCGTGTAGACACCCGATAAGGAGTTCATGGCTGCCTTGCTGTATATCCTGTGGTACCTCATCCAGCAAATCGCCATTCCGATGGCCTGAACTGTGCTACATAGGTCCTGTAGCCTAAACTTTTTCCTGATATGAAAACTAGGAATAGAGACGCCTTCCCCGACTACCGTGTCTGACTTTAAATCGTCTTTATAGACATTAAGCAGATCTCTCTGATGATCCATGCGAATCATATTTGACGTTCCCTACATTGATACTACGAATCCAATATCAGACATGGGGGAGAGCGAGCAATAACCAATACTGTCGGAAATAGCCGAGGTGCATCTCGAGATGGCCGCATGACCATATTTTCTTGGCCTCCATGCCAAAGCTGCATGTAGCGTAACTGGCGAGCCAGTTGTTTGGCCATGAGATCGGCCGATAGCCAGTGCAGCATGGTCAAAAGGGCCTTCCATGGAGTAGTGCATATTGCATTGGTGACCCTTAAGGCCGAAGTTGCAAAATCCTGTAGAGTGTACTATAGTTTATCAGGCTGCCCAGTGCGGGCCACCAAACGAGAACCGCACCCATTGGTATGGGCTTAATCACCGTGTTAAAAAGCCAGACTGCAGTGCCAGGGTTGATGCCCCTGTTTCTGCCTATAGCCTTTCTACACACATAAAGAGCCACTGGGTCCCTGTCCGTCCGAAATCGGACATTAGGGTTCCATAACAGTTTAGAGTATAGTATGATACCTAGATATTTGAAGCTCACTCCATTAAGGAATGCTAGCGGAAAGGTGGGAATCTTGCTTCTCCTCGTAAAGAGCACAAGTCCCGTCTGCCCCCATTTTTATCATTATTAAAAACATGTAGAATAAATAAAGATAAATTCAGTGCCACAGAAATCGAACTGGTATTTGCTGTCGCTCTGTGTGAAAAATAAAAACCTTATATTATGATAAGACAGAATGCGCACCCAAAACAAGGGATTATTGCTCAAAACATGACAATAATTTTTTTTTTTTTCAAATTACCAATAGGGCATTTAGAAGCTAAGGACCACTAAGTGTACTCCAGAAACCTATAATTTTAAAATTTTCATAATCGTAAACATTTGTGAAAGTAAATTTTCATAAGCAAACACAATATCCCAATTTATGGCAAACGAATCATTTCCTGATCGTTCAGTGCGCTAATGCCTTTAAAGTTTTTATATAAAAGCAACAACAAACAAGAGCAAATAACAATAAACTAAAGAAAAAAACTTTAATTGTGATCATAAATTTCAGCTTTTTATTAGTTTGGTGGAGATGTAAAAAAATGTTACAGAAAACCAGAACAAGAACTCAAAGCATAAGTAAAATCTTCTTTTTGGTAGAGGAAGTCCAGCAACATAAAAAAAACCATTTTTGGTTTCTTTAAAAATTTCTTGCAGTGATTGTATGATGCTGTTTATCCAAATTGCCATGCAACCAAACATTTTGCTAGTCAGCCAAACGTGTTGTAAATTTAATATGTCTGTCCTTTAGTCTATCTTTTGTATGGCTTGTTAAACCTTTTTACAAAACTGTTTTGTAACTTTCGTACGTTAATTACTCTTTTATAGGCGATAATATCTGCCAGATGATGCCACAGCCTCAAACTCTTAAGTGTTTCAACTCGTTTTTTTTTTTTTTTTTTTGGTTCAAGTCGTACAACAAAATCTCTGACAAATGTGCCTTTGGGATTTTATTTGTTGTCGCTTTTTTTTTGTTCTGTTTTTTCAATTTTTTTCCAATTCGAATGCCAATACGAATGATATGTATGGATTTGTGTGTTTAAGTGAAGACTCCATACATTCCTATCGTTAGATTGTTGGTGTATTGACCATTCTAATTCTGATGGGATCTCTTACTTCTAATTTTCTTTATACACATTTAAGTCAGAAAAAAGGTTGTTTTGTAAATTTTAAAATTGTCAATGTGTATGTGTACGTTTAAAGAAAGAAGAAATTCCAATAATAATTGTGTATTAACAACATTGTTAGAAATCTACCATCACTGACAATCAATATTTACAACAGCATTACCAACACTAGCCTCATCATACTGCAATCGTTAAAGCGTCATAAATGCCAATATAAAGAATAATTTAAGCCAAAAGGTGCTAGTGATACCCTCCTTTTAAAAAGAGTGGCTTCTAAAGAAAACGTGTCGCTTAACAAAAAGGCTTTAAAAGGTACTTTTGTGTTAAAAACATACAATCCATACCCAGAAAAAATTTTAACAAACGAAACTTTTCCTAGAGAAAAATATCTTGTAACACGTTTAAATGACAATTATACTTTCACGTGAAAAATGTCTTTAAATAAAAAATTTCAAATAAATTTTGATGAGAAAAAGTACTTTTTAATACAATGATTTAATTTAGGGAAAACAGTGCCATTACTAAGCCTTCAAATAATTACATTGGATTTACGTTTCAGTTTTGATAGAATGAATTACATGCTTTTAATGTGTGCATTTAGTGTAAAACATCTTTTGATACATGACTTTATAGCTTTTTATAAGTTTTTTTTTATTTAAAAGTACCTTTTTAAAAAAGTACTTTTTATTTGAAAGTACCTACTAATAAAGAATTACGACTAATAAAGTAGTTTATTTCAATAAAGTATATATCTTAGCTTTAGGACACACACCTTTTCATAAAAAACCATTTCATGGCGAACACACTAAAAATGAACTTTAATACAGAAAGTACATTTCAATAGCTGTTGAAAAAAAATCTTCTCACAAAAATTAAACCTTGCATAAAAGCTGGTTCCTGTTAATGAATAATAAGATATTTGAAAAAAACCTTTTAAAAAATTCTAAGTTTTACTAAAAAAAAAGTTACATTAAAAAAGTCCCAATAAATATAAAAGTACTTTTAAATAAAGTTAAAAAAGAATATTTAAATAAAAAATAAACTAATTACAAAACCTTTATTTAGAAAAGATCCTTTTAATTAGAAAAAATCTTTTTACTTAAACAGCACCTGAAGAAAAAAAACAGTAAAAAAATTTTATGTATGTAAGTAAAAAATACCACTGATTGGAGAAAAATATTTTGTGATTAAGAACTATTTGTTAATTAAAACTTCTTTCAATAAATAATAAGATTTTATAAAATTTTTCCATCCTATTAAAAATAGTACTATTTACCAAATTTAGTACTATTTAACAATAATCTTTTTACTTCAAAAGTACCTAAAGGAATAAAAACTGTAAAACATTTGATTCATGTAAAAGTACCAATGTTCGGAATAAAGTATTTTGTTATAAAGAACTATTTGGTATTTAATAAAAAACTTTTTTTAATAAAAAATATATTTTTATAAAAATTTTCCATCTTATTTAAAAAAAGTACTATTTAACAACTTCGATATTTTTTTAAATGTAACACAGCATTGGGTAGCAGAAATATGCACATAAAAAACAATGAAGTGCCACAAGAGTTGTTCGTTCAACTTTTAATTCTCTAATCAATTTTGTGAGATCAGTTACTGTCATAAATAAATAAGCGTTATTTGATATTTATTATTGTTTTTGTTGTTTTAGCTCTAAGCTCTTGTAAATAATTTTGAGTTGAGTTTTTTATGTTTCAGTTTCATTAAAATACATGTTTTTTTTTTTGGTCTGGATTTTATAGCCAAAACTTCTCATTCTTAATTTTATTATTTTTGCTTTTAGTGCCCTGTTGAAAATTAGTTGTTGTTACCAACATATTCGATTACAATGAAACGCCCTTTTTATAGCAAAACTTTAGTCGAGGTGACTTATATATGTCGACATTTTAAATTTGATCTGTAATCTTAAAATCAACAGTAGAAAGCAACACAAAAGGAATCATTTTGTTGAGTGAGACTTAAATGATTTAATTTTAAATTGATTTTCAATTTAATTTATTATTTCGTAAATAAAATCAGTAATAAAAACTGATGTTTAATTTAATTTTATAGATTCTATAGTCGGTGTCAGTGATCATATTTCATTTAATCGATCAAAGATTTTAATTTATTATTATGAAACACGCTGTTAAAATGAAATTTAGTCTGGGCTTTTTGGCGCAGTAAATTCAATTGATGTGAATTCATTTAAATGTTTAAAATGATATGCATCTCCTTTTTAGATTATTAAAAGTTTTAGTTTTATAAACTTAACAGACATTTTAGAAAATATATTTAATTTGTTCAAATAATAAAAAGTTTCTATCAAATAAAACCTTAAAAAACTTTCCAATATGCAAGTATTTTTATTTTAATTTAGTCAATACTTTCATCAAGAATTAAAATACTCTTGCTTGTGTCTACTGTAAAGAAAAAACAAGGTCACCCCTGAAATTACAAAATAAATTTTTTTTATTTCTCATTTTTGCAAATTTTTTTGTTTATAATTATTTTAGTTAAATTGTGTTTTTGGTGCTTTTGATGTATTTATATTGTAGTTAGACTTAAGTTCGTTGTTATAAAGGGTGTTTTTTATAGACGTATAGAACTTTAAGTTGGCATCACTTTTTTAACTGGCGGCCATTTTGTCAGCTGTCAAGTGATTAATATTTAGTTTGGTTTGCCATTTCATCATGAATAGGTTGACATAAGAACAACGCTTGCAAATCGTGCAAATTTATTTCGAAAATAATGGTTCAGTTCGCGAAGTTTACCGCAAGCTCCGTCCATTTTATGGTCGACATAATCGGCCATCAGAGCAATTAATTCGGTTAACCATGGATCGTTTTCGCACTACGTTTACTCTATGTGATAATACGCATCCGCAGAGACGTCGAAAAGTGCGCACCGAAGAAACAATTGCCGCTGTAGAGCAAAGTGTTGAAGAGGACCCGAATGAATCGATTCGCCACCGTGCACAGCAATTAGAGCTTTGTCCATCAACTTTATGGAAGATTTTGCGCAAAGATCTTGGCTTGCGACCTTACAAGATCCAGCTTATGCAAGAATTAAAGCCGCGAGACCATGCAATGCGTCGTGATTTTGGTGTATGGGCCGAAAATGAGATTGGTCTCGATGCTGATTTTCATAGCAAAATTTTGTTCAGTGATGAGGCTCATTTTTGGTTGAATGGCTACGTCAACAAGCAAAATTGCCGCATTTGGAGTGAAGGGAATCCACATGAGACCCTTGAAACGCCATTACATGCACAAAAACTGACTGTTTGGTGTGCTCTATGGGCTGGTGGAGTCATTGGGCCATACTTCTTCCGAAATAATGCTGGAGAGTCAGTTACCGTTAATGGAGACCGGTATAGAGCCGTGATAACCGACTATTTTGTTCCCCAATTGGATGGCATGAATGTGCATGAGTTGTGGTTCCAACAAGACGGCGCTACATGCCACACAGCGCACGTTACAATCGATTTATTGAAGGAAACATTCGATGAGCGCATAATTTCGCGGAATGGACCTGTCAATTGGCCACCAAGATCGTGCGATTTGACACCATTGGATTATTTTCTTTGGGGATATGTGAAGTCGCTCGTCTACGCCAACAAACCAGAAACGTTAGGGGACTTGGAAGCCAACATTCGTGGCGTTATTGCCAACATACGGCCCCACATGCTCAAAAAAGTGGTTGAAAATTGGACCTGTAGAATTGACTTTATTCGAGCCAGCCGCGGCGGCCACATGCCCGAAATCATATTTAAACATTAATGGCATAAAATTATCCATCCAATAAAGCCAAATTGATGGACATTAAAACGATTTTCTTGTGTTTTATTTCAATTCGAAGTTCTATACGTCTATAAAAAACACCCTGTATATAAAATATTTGTAGTTCATTTCCAGTGCTGTTAAATACCTCTACATTATTTGTATCAATATGATGATAAAGAAATCAACTGTAATTTATTCTGAATCCTAAAACTAGAAGATTTTATCCTGAAAAATCCCATTTTATTTTTTAAATCAACTAAGACCAAAAAAAAATCATTAATAATACAATTTATTGCAAAACGTGTAATCCACCTACAGTAAGAAAAAATTTAAATTTTTAATTGAAAAAACATTTTTTACAGGGTAAGTTTTTTATTTCAGACCAGTACACGGACCAGCAAAGGTTTGTGCCAGAGCTGGGAATTTGTGTAATGCCAAGAAGGATAGAGGGAGTGTTTATGGACATTTAATTTAAATTTTCTTACATTGAAAGTGACAAGAAAGACCTCTGCACGATATTGATTCCATATAGCTACCACCTGCTTAGTTAAAAAATGAATGCATAGTGCGTTTCACTGACAAATTGATTACGAATGGATGAGCTCTTATGCTGTGTTTAGACGGCGTGTACAACTCATATGGAATGTCAAAATTGCTATACATATGTAATTTGTTGTGTATGTCAAAATCTGTGCTTAATATACGGATTATAATTATCATGTTCAAACTTGGATATGTTACGTACATACGACATAACCTCTAATTATTGAAAAGAAAACTAAAAACCTCAAAGCAGTGATATCAACTATTCATTTTTTAGCAGTAACTATTTAAAAAGAACAACAACAAGCACAACACTGCCTGTCCTTATTATAATTTAAATCAAAATTATTATATATTAAATTTGTCATTATATAAAATTTCACTTAAGCACATAGGCTGTGTTCGTTATAAGAATACGTCACAAGCTCAAAACTGCTCGTTCAATTCAGATACTTGACGTAGTTCGCATGAAGTATATGTTATAAACTTAAAATTAAGGAACTAGGCACACTTTTTCTTGTTTATTTTTACATTTGAGGTTGTTAGTTGCCCTAATAAAACAATAAACATACAAGCCTTATTTATTGTTCACGCAAAATATGAATAATATAATAATATGAATGCAAGTGTTATTTATAAGTTGTAAAAGAGACAAACATTTTAAAAATCTAAATTGAATAAAATATAGTTGTAAGCAAATTCGTATTTACAATATTTTTCAACTTTTCGTTACCTGTAAGGGGCACAAACGCCTTTATCTTAAAAAAAGCTTAGCACGCTGGAAAATTTTATAGTGCATTTACATTATACCGAAATCTAGTACTAATGAGATTTCCAGCAAAATCTAGTTGATTTTTAATAGATTTCAAAACAAAATCTACTTCGCCACTAGATTTTGACAAAATTTACTTCAAATCTAGTAGTACTTAGTAATGCAACTATGGTTTTCTTCATATAGTACCAAAAATACAAAGCGGCACAAGAAATAATGACAGTTTAATTAAAACAAAAAAGAAAATTTATAAAAAACTAACAAATTTCCGTAAAATGTTTATATGGCGATGTAACTGTGTAAATTATAATTTCGATTTGCTGTTAAAATAAAATCTTGCGTATGTCAACAAAAACCCAGTATAAACGATATAGATTTTAACAAAGATTTCAAATCAAATGAACTAGATGTTGGT
This sequence comes from Gymnosoma rotundatum, assembly GCA_916610165.2. Lineage (NCBI taxonomy): Eukaryota > Metazoa > Arthropoda > Insecta > Diptera > Tachinidae > Gymnosoma > Gymnosoma rotundatum. The sequence continues at coordinate 73,228,003 of OU744340.1, forward strand.
ATAATGTAAATGCACTATTAAACTCATATTTGTTACAAACCTATAAAAACTAATTATTTACACAAAAAAATCTTCTTTTTGCTATTTGTTAGAAATTGGAATTGTCAACATTACTATTTTTTCTTTCTTGTACGAGGGCTGCTATATGGCCTGGCAACTCTGAGTGCTGCCAAGACCAATCTGACATTTCCATTGGAAAGTTTGTCATTTTTAAGCATAATCGTACTCAAAACGTTTTGACGTACGACCATTATTTGTGTTGTTTACAGTGACTTGAAAAAATTAATATAGAAAAAAATGGAATTAACTCGTGAACATTTTCGTGCCATCATTTTTCACAACTTTCGATGTGGATTATCACGACGAGAGTGCATTGATGAACTTGAATCTTTGTATGGGGATGAAGCACCATCCTATAGCACTGTGAAAAATTGGTATAATGAATTTCATCGTGGCCGAAGCTCGCTCAAAGACGAATTCCGTGAAGGTCGTCCAAAAACGGCTGTTGTGCCAGAGAACATTATGATCATAATGCAAGATCGACATGCGACATACCGAGAGATAGAGACATCCTTGGACATTTCTTCCACCAGCATACATTTGATACTGCATGAACACCTGGCCGTAAAAAAGGTTTGTTCTCGTTGGATCCCGCACAATTTGAAAGTCGCTCAAAAAAAGGCTCGTGTCGATTGGTGCAAAGAAATGTTGCAAAAATACGATTGCGGTGCTTCAAAAGACGTTTATAAGATCGTCACAGGTGACGAATCATGGATCTATGCGTATGAGCCCGAAACGAAACAACAATCACCCGTGTGGGTCTTCAAAGACGAGCAAAATCCAACGAAAGTTATTCGTGGAAGAAGCACTTCGAAGCAAATGGTCGCCTGTTTCTTCGGCAAAACTGGTCATGTGGCGACTGTTCCGCTTGAGCCACGTAGGACGGTCACTTCTGAGTGGTACACTACAATTTGTTTGCCTGAAGTCATCGGAGAAATTCGAAAAACCAACAAGAGAAGACGTATCACCATGACAATGCGAGCTCTCATACATCGGCTAAAACCAGAGCGTTTTTGACCGGCCAAAACGTCGAATTAATGGGTCATCCGCCGTACAGCCCTGACTTGTCACCTAATGACTTCTTCTTGTTTCCGCATATCAAGAAAAAAATTCGTGGTCAACGATTTTCGTCGCCAGAAGAAGCTGTTTTAGAGGTGTCTCAATCGAAGTGGAAAAAGTGCTTCGACAACTGGTTTGAGCGCATGCAAAAGTGTATAAATCATGCTGGAGAATACTTTGAAAAACAATAAAACTATTTTTGATTATAAATATTCGCATTTTCACTATTAGGCCAGAAATATATAGAGCAGCCCTCGTATGTATATACATAAGAAAACTTAAAATTATATTCAAATACTCGTCGTACAAAAAAAAAAGTGGGTCTTTTTTTGGAGTACTTTTCTCTAAGAAAAAACCATGAATTTCTATTCATTTTTTACCATAAAATAATTGGTGCTAAATTTTATTTTAAAAATACAACAAGCCGTAAAATCACCAAATACTAAATTTTAATATTTCTTTTGTATCATTATCTTTTCTAATATTTCAAGCACTTGGTCAGTTTTTAAAATAAAAATATTGTCTTTTAGTTTTTCAATATTTCGCCACACCGTTGGAGGGCATCTTTAGGAAACAGGAAACAAAAATATAATAATAAGTTTTTACAAACATATTAAAAAAAAGGTTCAAGACTTTCAGTTTTTTCTGTTGAGGTTAACAAGTTTATGGAAATTCCCAAAAATTATTTTTTAGCCTACGATCAATTTATATATATTCCCTACAAAAGTTAAAAAAATATTTTATTTTATTTTCAGAAATCTAATTTTTATCGTAAAAATATTTTGAGCGAAAATGTTTAAAGTGGAAGTTAGCATCACTGAAAACATCTGTTGTCATATAGTTTTACATATCAAAATAGAGCGTGCTCTAAATGAAAAACTGACACATGTTATAACACATAGAAAAATAATATATGTTATATATCATAAGGCTTACACGGCATGTATTGATTTACATATGGAAAATCTGACATTCCATATGACTTGTACACGCCGTCTAAACACAGCATTAGTGAGAAGCGTATTGTGCTGATATCTAGATTGAGTTTGCTTATCTCATTAGAAAGTAGTATTGATAAACAATGAAAAACAACCCACATTACGTCGATGTTCATGAGAGTCAATAGAGTTGGATACCTTACTGACACTTATGATCTTCTTTGCTTCTTTATTGTCTGAATTATCGGACCATACATGAGAGTTGCTTTTAATTATTGGCCGGTTATAAGTGTCGTAAATAGTAAGGAGATCAGTTAAAAAAAAATATATTGTACACTGTTTCAAAAAACCGAGGCTTCTTTTGAGACCTAAAAAATGTGTTTAATCCATCGAACATAGAATATGAATTTTTCTGCTAAGAATATAAAGAGCTTTTAATTCCTTAATACTTATACCACTCATACTTACAGATGAAGAACCATTTTCGATCGAAAGTCTGTGCGTAAGCATACAACATTGAGTCTTACGAATATCGACTCTATTCGCCCGGCTCAAACAGATATTGTCATAAGATGCCCAGTCAGTCGCTTGGTTCCAATCTCTAAAAGGCTTTGCCTTTTGACGAATAAATACGAATGCAAATGCGGCTGTCATTTATGAAGGAATAAATTGGGTTAAAAGTATGACAAAGAAAGTGGTTATTTAGAAAAATAAAAATAATAAATAAAAATAGGGTAGGAGGGGAAAACACAGACGCCTGTGATACCCCTAAACCATGAATCATGAACTCGTTTAATTACAATTTTTAGTTTTAATTTAAATTATTATCAAAACCATTTTGCGCTCATTTCAAAAGAATATTTCATTATTTTACTAAAAAAAAAAAAAATACTATTCATCAAATATAATTTCTGTAAGATTGCGTACGTGCAAGTCCTCCGAAAAAAATTAAAACTTGACGAATATTTGATGTTACTGACCCAGGATGACAATCATGATGTTTTACATAAATTACAACCTACACACGATATTAAAGCAATAAAACATAAAATGGAATGAGAAAAATTCTGATAAAAATTACCATCCATAAAGTTGTAAAGAGAACAAAGAAGTTGAATTTAATTTAAATCCAAAAGATAGATTACACCGTATTAAAAAATGCAGATTATTAAAACAAAAAAAATGTTTAAACAAAAGTTAAAAACGCGACATCGACAGCAATGAATTTTTCATATATAAAAAAAAAAACAAAAAATAAGAAAAAATGAAATAAGTATTTCATATACGATATACGATCACATACACGCACATTTACTAACACATAAAAATATTGAACGTGAGATATTTTATGCAAATAATGAAATTAAAATCCGCTGATGGTTGGTTGCAATAAGAACAGAACAGGAAAAGTTCTATAAAAAATTTAACGTAGATGAGCCAGTCAGCCAGCCAGGGCCATAAAGAAAAACTATAAAACAATAAAGTATTAAAAAAAAAGTGAAGTACAAATTCACAATTCGTTTTAACAAAGTGTTAATTTTGCCACTATTCCCGATGCTTGTTGGTAAAAGTACCAAAAGTTATATTGACGTGACCAGCTAAATTTAAAAATAAATGACGGTTTTCAAAATAATCATTGCAAAAAACCGATCTGTTATAGCAGATTCATCAACTATAATTAATTCTTGGGGCATCCTTTAATTCATAATTTTAAATGTAAGTATTGGTTGCTATAACGGTCACAGAATCGACATTCCATTTAAATTGCATGCATTTGTCTATAACGGTTCAATAGATAAGCCCATATAGATCAATTTACGTCACCTATGGCGACACCTTTTAATTTTAGATTTTTTTTTCTATTATAATGGTAAACTATTTTTAATTTTAAAGTAGCGCTCTTAAGTGTTCATAATGCACGTAAAAAACACATATGTTGTATGGAGACACCCTCTAATTTTTAATACTATGAACAGTTTTTAAAACGGGACCAATCTATAGGCATTACCTTTCAAATAAAAATAAATCAAAATTGAACCAAAAAATACTGAGTTTTTGGAGGCACAAATATAAAAAATCTTTTTTAAAGCGGTAACTTAAATAAATGATGTAGAATAAACACTTGATAAAATTGTTTGTTAAGCTTCTAATTACAGCTTTAAAGCTTCTAATTTAATGCATAAATGAATTCATTATGAAATATTTTTGAGTGTAGTCAATTTGGTTTTGGGACTCTGTACCCTAAAGCTTAGAAAACCAATAACACTTTTATCGCCATGATATTTGTCCATCTGTTATGAAGCTTTATTTTCGGAACTGTTATAGCGAGACATTTTAAATTTTAGCAGAACTTGTATCTAAAACAATATAAAATAAAGTTAAAGTTAAATATTAAAGGGTGTTCCAGTAGAGATGTCAAGTATCAAGTATTAAAACTTAAAAGGTGTCCTCATGGAACACCTACTTTTGACCTATATTTCCTTAACTTATCTTGTAAGCCTTAAATAATAGAAAATATATAGTCTATTCACAATCTATTGTAAGTTGTATGTCGTATCAAATATAACGAGAGTGGTTGTAAACTCACCATTGCAGTTTTTAGTGTTGAACTTTTTGAAACATCAAAATTAAAAAAAAAACAAAAATTATGAAATTTAAACTAAAATTAAAACAAAACAATAAGAGTGCTATATGTATTTGGCTATGGCTAATTTTATATACTCTTCACAATCTATATAAATCTAGTTTAGTGAAGTAACTTCAATCAAAAGAGCAAATATCCAATGACAGAGAATTAAAAAAAATTAGCACTGCATATACATTATTTTACATAAAAATAACATCGACTTTTAATGGGTTAAGCATTTTTAAAAATATTGATATTTCCTTAAAGTTCTCTTCAAAAGCTTTAAAATGATACTTATATTTATATTTAAAAAATTTTTTAAAATTTCAGAGTCCCGTAACTCGGATAATATGGGTGAGCTCCAACTTTTCCACTTGATGTTTTCTACTTATTTTTAACTCTCCATTGCCTCATATATTTGCTTTTATATCCTTCACTACAAAAAGTGGCAAAAGGGTATATTAATTTGTTATAAATAAGTTTGTCATTCCGTGTGTAATTTCTACAATATCCATTAACAACAAAAAGAAAGAGGTGCTATTGGAAATCAGCCTGATCGGTCCATGTCCTTTGACGTAGCAGGCAAAACACCACGCCTACCTCTCATTTTTTTCCTGTCATTTGAACCAATAACGTAACTCCAATCTAAAAAATAAATATATGGGGCGATAGAGAATTACAAAATAAGAAAAAAAAAAACATTGGTAAACTTGATTTCAACATTAACACGGAAGGACAGACGGACATTGCTTAATCGCCTTCAGAAAAACTATTGCAGAAATTATACATGGAATGACAAACAAGTTGTTTAAGTTTAATTAAAAAACCAACTTAACTTTTGACTGACTATTTTTATTTAGAGATGGTAAAAAATATAACTATACATATTAGCTTAGAGATGCCACCTTGACAATAGTAAAATACATTAAGTTCATTATGTTATAATTACTCAGTGATGTAACATCCCTTTTCTTAACCTAAGACTTATACACCTAGATAATAAAAGAGGATATATGAATTGCTTATGTTAAATATTGAAATACAATAAATGGTAGCTTCAATTTCTATGTGTGATTATTAAATGTTAATGCTAATTTAATAATAATAAAATGTAAAAATATTAGCTAACCATACTATTAACACTTTTGTGTTATTATATACATTTTTTTTTTTTAAATATGGATGCATAACTTTAGTCATATGTTAAGAATTGTGTAGGTTTAACTATCCTACCTGATTTTGTTATATACGGAGCTTGACTATTCGTCTCTTCGTCCTTTCCATGTCCATCATCTCCACTTTCATTATTTTTTTTGTATTCAGAATTTAACTGTGGCTTATGTTCCTGCACAGGGAGTTGACTTTGATCTTTGAAATAATTTTTTAATTTACTAAACTTGAGATAATACCTATTTCTTTTGTACCTGTTCCCGTTTTTGTCTTCTATTATGTAAGATCTTTTCGAATTCATTATTTTAATAACCACTCCAGGCTCCCAGCTAGAATTTGGTTTTCTTTGAAACAATATGTGATCACCTGGCTTTAAAATTGGAAGATTTTTCTTATTTCTATTATAGTATCTGCACATTAGGTTTTGGGTTTTTTGTATACATTTTTTATAATCTGTGAACTTTACCACTTTTGGTTTTAATTTTTCAGATTTAATAGGAATGTTGACTCTTAAATTTCTTGACATGAGCAATTGTGATGGAGATGGTAGATTATTTTTGGGTGTACTTCTATAATGCAAAAGTGCCAGATAAGGATCTGTACCTAGGTCTTTACATTTTTTTAGTATGGACTTTACAATTTTTACTGAACTTTCCGCCTGACCGTTTGATTGAGAGAGGTAAGGACTTGTAACTATATGCTCTATATCCCAATCAAATAAAAATGACTTGAATTTTGCTGACTGAAACGGTGGACCTCCATCAGACACTAACGACATCGGTATGCCATGACGTGCAAAAATAGATTTTAAGTTTATAATGACTTTGTCTGCTGTTGAATCTTTATCTAAGATTGCGATTTCAATAAACTTGGAGTAGTAGTCTGTTACTACAAGATATGTTTTATTATCAAAATACATTAAATCAACACCTACTTGTTGCCATGGAAGCTTCGCAATCAAATAATTTTGCAAAGTTTCCTTTTGATTTGATGGACCAAATTTAGCACATGTAAAACATTGCTCAACTTCATTTTTTATATCAGCTGCCATATTGGGCCAATATAACATTGTTCTTGCAAGATTTAAACATTTATTTATACCCTGATGACCTTAGACAAGATACACCTTGTCTAACATTTCTTTACGCATAGATTGCGGCACTATAAGTTTTGTACCTTTGAAAACTAAGTCACCAATGACGTGTATTTCATTTTGAAAGTTCCAGAAACATTTCAGAAGTGAACTAACTTTTTCTTTACTATTTGGCCACCCGTAACTACTATACTCTTTTAAAATTTTTAATATTTCATCATTTTTTGTGGCATTACGTATTTTTTTCTTGTATTCGTCACTAATAGCTAGATTTGAGAGTACTAAATTGACATGACAGAACAATTCTTTTTCAAAATCTGGAGTATAAAACTCCTTAATAGCAGCCCGAGAAAGTGTATCTGAAATGTACATTTCCTTTCCCGGAACATATATTACATTTAAATCATATGCTTGAAGAGCTAACATCATTCGTTGTAATCTAGCTGGTACGTCATACAGAGCTTTTTTAAATAAATAAACTAACGGTTTATGATCAGTTTGTACTGTCACTTTTTGACCATAAATATACTGATGAAACTTATTGCATCCGAATTGTATGGCGAACAACTCTTTTTCTATCTGTGCGTAATTGGTTTGAGAAGTGGTCAATGTTCTAGAACTGTAAGCTATGGGACGCTTGTCTTGCATAATTACTGCACCTACAGCTGACCTTGATGAATCAACAGACAATACAAGAGGTCTGTTTGGATTATAGTGAGCTAGAACAGGGGAATTCGATATAATTTCTTTTAGTTGTTCAAAGCATTTTTCACAGTTTTCATCCCATACCCATTCTACATCATTTTTCAAAAGATTTCTCAAAACTTCTGTCCTTTGTGACATATTTTCTATGAAAGGACTTAAGTAGTTGACCATGCCTAAAAATCTTTGTAAATCTTTTTTGCTTTGTGGTGTAGGCATTTCATTAATTGCTTTGACTTTTTCATTGTCGACCTTTACGCCATCCTTGCTGAAAACGTATCCTAAGAAACATATTTCACCCACACCGAATTTACATTTTGACTTATTTAATTTGAGATTTACTTCCCTAGCTCTCTTAAGTACTTTTTCCAATCTTTCATAATGAATTTCTTCCGTTTCACCATAGATCAAGATGTCATCAACAAAAATTAAGACACCCTCTAAGTCATCAAAAATATCTCGCATGACCCTATAAAAAATTTCTGTGGCAGCATTTATGCCAAATGGCAACCTTAAGTATTTATACCTGCCAAACGGTGTTTGAAAAGTACACAATTCTGAACTATAACTGTCTAATTTTAATGACCAAAAGCCAGAAAATGCATCTAAATGTGAAAAATATGCTGCTCCTGCCAATTTGGATCTAATTTCGTCTATGCTTTGTAATGGGTAGTGCTCTCTCATTATACTTTTATTTAAATTTCTAGGATCCAAGCATATTCTAAGACTTCCTGACTCTTTGACAGTGATTACAACTGAACTTACCCAAGGTGTTGGTTTTGTAACTTTTTCTATAACCTGCATTTTTTCCATACGGTCCAATTCTTCCTTAAGCTTTTGAAGCAGAGAAAATGGCACTTTTCTAGGCGGATCAACGCAAGGAATTGCGTCCTCCCGTAGTTTGAGATGACAGACAGGAGGTAGACATCCAAGACCTTTAAACACATCAACATATTCATTAACAAGTTTTTGACATTGGTTTTGTTTTAAAGTAAATACTCTCTTTAAAATACCTATATTTTGAAGTGTTGGTAACCCTAAAACTGTAGGACAATTTATATTAGTAATAATAAATGGAATTTTCTTTGTTATATTATTAAATTTACATTCTAGATCACTTTGACCAATTATTGGTATTTCTTTGCCACCAAATCCTGTGACTTTAACATTTGATTTGTTTAAATTTGATTTTAATAATTTTAATTTTAAATAAGTCTTTAAAGACATAATGTTGACATCTGCACCAGTATCTAAAATGCAATTAAAATCTAAATTATTTACATTAATACTTAAACACCATGATTTGTTAGAATAAAAGTCTTCTTTTTTAATAGTTCCAATAAAATACTGTTCACTAAGTTTAGTGTTATCTGTATCAACAATTTGTGTATCTAATTTTCTTATATTTCTATTCTTAAAACAAAATTTTGCAAAATGTCCAAATCGATTACATAACCTGCATTTAATGCTGAATGCTGGACACTTATGACGATGCTTTTGACCACATCTACCACACATTTCCTTTGTTGTTGACCGATGATAACTAGAATTACTTGACGAACGGTTCCTCGATCAAACCTTGAATGACTTTGATGAAAAATCTTTACGGCCTTGCCTTTGAGCTTGCAAAACATTTTCGCTGGCATTATTTGAAGATACTTCTCCCATAATTGTTTCAGCATTTTGTTGAGCTATTATTACGGTCTTGGCTATTTGTATAGTTCTCTTTAAATTAAGTTCTGGTTCTTGTAAAAGTCTTTGACGAATATGTGAAAGACTAGAGCACATGTTTGCTATAAAAATATCTCTGACTAATGATTCACGCAACTGCTCAAATTCACATCCAGTGCTTAAATTTTCCAAATCAGTTAAAAATTTATTAATGCTCTCTTGTGGTCTTTGCTTTCTTGTGAAAAATGTATGCCTCAACATGGTAAGGTTTTTTTGGGGCTCAAAGTAATTGTCAAATTTAACTTTTACCTCAGAGAGTGTTGTTTCATTCATTGCAATACCAAATGAATTAAAAATCTCAAGGCCTTTTGGTCCCATTGAATGTAACATAAGAGCTATTTTACGTTTTTCAGGCGCTTTATCCAAATCAGTTGCCAATAGGTATATTTCGTATTGCTGCCACCACTTACGGCATTCCGCATCATTGTTGTTAGTACTATTTGCTGAAATGCTTAATTTGGGCAATGATGAAGTCACGTTGCTGGTGGGTACCATAACCTCACTTCTCTTTTTTTCTTCATTCTTTTCATCTGATGGGGCCATTGCTTAAAGTTGTTTTGTTAATATTCACTTTGATTTAATTTTAATGCAACCAATATTTTCTTAAATTTTTGTTTTTATTTTGTTTTTTAAATAGAGACTTCTGACACCATGTTTAAGTTTAATTAAAAAACCAACTTAACTTTTGACTGACTATTTTTATTTAGAGATGGTAAAAAATATAACTATACATATTAGCTTAGAGATGCCACCTTGACAATAGTAAAATACATTAAGTTCATTATGTTATAATTACTCAGTGATGTAACACAAGTGTAAACTGTATATTTAAATATTAATACCCAGGTATTTACTTAAGCACCTGGGTATTTAACCAAAATGTAGGTATACATCAGAATAAAGAAAAATTTAAACAAATTAAAAGAATTAAATTTTTTATTATGAATTAGATTTTTTATAACAAATGAAATAATTTTTAAACTTAATTTTTGCTTCAGCCATCGCGCCCACGTATTACATTGAATTGCCATAAGCACGCTGATTAGCGGTTCTTATTAAGAATTGTTGTTGTGTTCGATGCAGTCAAAAGTGCCTTATCTGAGCAAAACGCATCAAGAAATGTATAAACAAAATACACTTAAACAAAATATGTTCAAAATAAATTCGAAAATCTTCTCATTTCTCTTACTCTACGTAATAGCGAGTATTTGTTATTCAAATAAGTATTTACCCGAACTCAGATAAATACCCGGGTATGAAAGTGGGTATAAATAGGTAAATATCTAGCGTTGGGTAAATACCCAGCTCTAAACCCATCTCTATATATACCCTTTTTCCACTTTTTGTGGTGAAGAGTATAAAAAAATATATTTCAAATAAAAACTACCAAAATATGAATAGAAAGATGGTAATATTTGTTGAACCAACTAACTTGAAATTCCTCTCACGACATTCAGTAAACATAAGAAAAATTATTGTCAGTGTTGTAGCAAGTATTTACATACAAATTGTTACCAACATTTATACCATAATTGTGGATGCCGACGACTTGGCACACTTACAAAAGGCTGTGCATTAAATAATCAAATTTAGAATTAAAGGTGGCCCATACATGATAGGCAAACCTTTTCGTGTATGTACCACTTGCAATTCGCTAATTTATTGTTATTGTATTTTCGTAATTGCGTTCTTATGAAAATTTTTTCCTAGAGCCTTGTACAAATTTTATGTATATGCATATGTTAATGTCAATTCACAACCTGTTGTATCTGTATTAAAGCACAGCAATTTCTGTTTGAGCAACAATATAATGCATTCTTTTACTTCAGCGATTAACATAGATCTGTTATTATAACAGATATTAATCATTAAAAAATTAACTTGAATGACTTCACACTTAAAGTAATTCTTATCTCAAATAAATATCGTTAAAAAAAACTTTATTCTGATTTGATTGCTGCTTTTACGACGCTTGTTTTAATAAGGCACAAACTTGCACAATTCTTTATGTAATAATGTTCTTCCTTAAGAAAGGCATAATCCTGGTAAGAGGGTATTCGTACTATCTGCATGTTTGACTCACTGCTCGTATCCCAACAGTTCTATTTTCAATTTTTACAAGAAAAAAAATTCGTAATAAAGTAAATATTTAATGAAATAATTTTTAAAAAAATCACATTCTAATAAGAAGTTGGTCACGTTATGTTTGTTAAATCGTGGCTACTCTTGTCTGTATTAAGGAATATAGCAGTAGTAACATTGTAAAATGGCTCTGATTCAATAAATTTGTTATATATGATTTTTTTTTTAAATTGCACAGCATTTTTTTTCGATTAATAACAGGAGAACTAGATTGTGTCAAAAAAATTAACACATCCGTTAAGGAGTAAAGTTTGGAATTTATATATATTTTGATTTTTTTTTTACTTTAGATCCCTAAGAACAATTTTCATCTTAAGAAGCTTAAAGTTTCATCTTCCATTTCACACAGTAGTTGATAAAGACTATTAATTCTTCCGTCATTTCACTGTGCAATGTTTGTTGGTTACTTGAACGAAAATTGCGGTAAAGCTACTGGTTGCTATTGCTGCATTTGCTGCCAAATAATAAAAACACGAACGATGATTTGTGCCTTGACATTACAACGATTTCACACCAAAGGCGAGACAAGATGTAGAAGCAACAAAAAAACAAACAAAATACACGTTAAAAAATTAATAAAAAAAAAAAGCAAATTGCAAGAAAAAGGATGTGAGCGTGTTATCGATGTGAATGGATAATTTTTGCACGTAGAGAGAGATGTATGCTTATTTTAAATGCGGTTGATAGCAAACTTTATTCCAACTGTTCATCCACCCATTCTACTTTTTACAAGTAGCTTTAGTTGTGCGAACAAATAACGTACGTATTGCACTACAGTTGCTTTGGCTGTATGAATTGACTGCCTCATGTTTGACTGACTGAATGTCTGACTTGCACGTCTCGTAAGTGAAAATACTCATAAGATAAGATAACTCAACTCACTATAAAAATACTTGCTAACCATACTAATATTTCATAATGCGCCTCGCATAAAATAAAAAATGAGATAAAAAAATAAAATAAAAAACTTTATGATAATAAAACAGCCGAAAAGACATTGAACACTAAAACTCACGTTGTCATTGGCACATACTTAAGATCAAGACACAAAAAAATGTTTTCTAAAATCAACCACACATTAACGGAAAAATTTCGTGAACAGAGACTAGAAACTAAGTAGCATCAGGGAAAAAAGAACAATTATAATCACCAGTAGAATATATTGGTATTATTGGTATATTGAAAAAGTGTCAAGGGTTAAAAAAAGGAAGAAAATACTTATGTACTAGTATTCTATGAAATTCGTACGTTTATAGCTGCAAAATCATTAACTGTTTCAGTTAAGGAAATAAAAGGCTAAGCGGTGCTCGGCTGTTTCTAAAATGTTTTCTAAAAGTATGCACACGGATGATAACTTAAAAAAATGCTGTTAAAAACAGATTCAGAAATATTTTTCGTATGATGTATTTTAAAGCAAAGCAACAACAACTATCTGTCCCCAGCAATATATAAGTTTGTGAAAAGAGACAGAGAGGCTAAGGATCATGCATGGAAGTTAAAAGTGTAGACTGGACAGGACAGGGCCATAGACTTTGCATTTGGTATCACTGTTCGTATTAAATAAAAGATGTAAAAAGAGGACTATAGAAAGCAACGCAGAAGATTTCCTGCAGTGAAATAGTACACCTTATAATTTTACACGTGCCTGGAACAGGAGAACCATAACGATTTATAATAATAAAAAGAAATAAATTTCGTATTTGACTACAAAAAACCAAGATCCGAACAAACAAGTTGCTCATGTTGCAGCTTGTAGTAAAGCATTTTAAAACTTTTTTCGATTTACTTAAACATAGAAATACCACACGGACAAAGAAATTATTGGCATTATTATTAAATTTCCCACAATTTATTTTTTAAACAAATGTATATTTTTAATAATTTGTTGTCTTAATTATGAAATTTATTGAATAATAAAAAAATCTATCAAAAATTGTATCAAACCAACAATTGCTTTTGTTATATCAAAATGAATCTTTCATAAGAAAACACTGTTTATTTGATAAAAAATTTCATAAAAAAAAACAATTTTCAATTTAAATTTACATTGATTTGACAAATAAGAAGAAAAATTAAAACATTTTTCTACATCTTAAGATTTTTGATGTGACATAGGAAACTCAGGAGAACATTTTAATACATGCATGGGAATGTGGAAAACTGTTTCCCACGAATGGACTTCCAATATCAACTGAAGAATTTGCCCTAAGAATAGTTCTTGTTCTGAGCGACCGGTTTCTGTAATATCTGTATGTAAAGCCACTATTAGGAACCCAAGTGTCTTCTTCCTTTATTTGGATGGAAGGGCAGGAGATATCAAGAAATAAGAATTAAAATAAACACATGTATATTTGCCGAATCACAATTGCCATCCGTAGAAGACCGAGTACATGTCTCTAAAACATTATTAATTCCCAAGATAATTTTTATGAAAAATTTCGTAATCGATCAAAAAGTTTTTCAATGTCCATGTGCTAAAAGAAAATACAGAACAGTTTTAATAATTAGTGAAATATTCAACCAACAAAATTTTTAATTTAGATATGATAACAAAAACAACAAAGTTTTCACACAATAAATCCTTCCATTTTTCACTAAAAAAATTCGTTAAGTCGAATAGTTGAACACTTTCCATTCCTAAGTCTTTAAATTCCATTTAATAATTCATTGATTTTGAAGTTTCCGCCATAATGGACGCTGCTATAGAATTAGCTCTCCACAAGCAACTGAAGACAGTAATTTATGTCGATAGTTTTCTTAAATATAAAATCAATATGCAATCCGACTTCTAATAAATAAATTGAAGTTAATAGCTTTTGTGACATTTTTATTCCAAATCCTAAAGCACTAAAAATCTTTTGGGTTTTTTCAGGATAAGTCAATATTAATAGAGAATTAATATGGAGATAACGCAGTTAAAATCGCTAGTAAACTAATTATTAAAGAAACGGACAATACTGCTCTTTGATATTTGATAAAAAAAAATACATTTTTAGAAAAAAATTCTCAGCATAGTCTTATTACTAACACACTCATTATAAAGAACTGAACAAAGATTACATGCACTCGCAATATCCAACAAATTTTATTCGACACCAAGTCCAAGTCTACTCTCGTCTATGACTAGGATACATAATACATAAATACATTTACTCAGCAGAGAATCAATTCCATCTTGTTTTAAATGTAACTTGTTGCTCACAACAATCATCTCCTAATTAAGGGTTCACACTACCAGAAACTCAGATATGGCAGGCCACAGAAACTATTGGAATTTCCATTAAATTTTATGAATTCTAAAGTCAAATTTATATTGATAATTAAAAATATATAATTGATATTAAATCAATTGTTTAAATTATTTAAATTATAACTGATTCATTATCCGATTTTTCTAATAATTTTTGCAAAAACCCAACTTTAAAAAAGATTTCAGCTATCTGTCTATAAACACACACATCAAATATCGTAAACATTACATTATTGGGATACCCTTTAATTTCAAAATACAAATTTAACACTTGTTGTTATTACGAACTTTGCACTACAGCCCTTGTAACTTGCAAACGTCTGTCTGCCACAGTTTGGAAATATACATTAAATTATATTAACTATAGGGGAACCCTTTAATTTTCAAACTTGAATTATATATTTCCTGTTAAAGCAGTCTTAATAATGAAGTCCTATGTAAATTTAAGCCGTCTCTCTATAACGGTTTAACAGTTTCACAATATATATTAAATTACGCCGACTATTGTAACACTCTTTAATTTATAATTTTAAATATTTATACTTCTTATTATACCAGCTTAAAAAGTGTCCAGTCTGTCCAATTTTCAAGCGTTTTACACAAACGAATCAAATGTTAGGGCCACAAGGGTCAAATTATATTAACTATTAGGACACCCTTTAATTTTCAAATCCAAGTTGTATACTAAGCGGTATTAGCAATACGGGTTTCTTGTAAATTTTAACTATCTGTCTATAACGGTTTAAAAATTCGGCCACATATATCAAATTACATTAACTATTGGGACACCCTATAATTCCAAAATCCAAACACTCTACTGGTTATTACACCGGACGTAGCAATACAGTTTTTTGTACATTTTAACCAACTGTCTGTAATGGTTCAATCGTTTGGCCATATACATCAAACTAAATGAAATATTGGGGCACCCTTTAACTTAAAGTATTAAAATTTTATACTGGCAAATTTTCAATCCGTTCATCTATGAGTATACGGTTCTAAATATAGGCCCTATATAGGTAAATTTACAACACCTATGGGGACACCCTTTAATTTTTAGATTTATATTTGTATTATTTTGTGCTATAGGGATCAATATCAATTTTTAAAATTTTAAAGTGGCGACCTTTGCACTTCATAATACACGTAATAACTTGTATCTTATAGGGGGCCACCCTATAAATTTTTAAATTGTGAAATGTTTTTAAAACGGGACCAATCTGTAAGCACAGCTTTTCAAAAATGAAAAAAATTTTAGAACCGATCTAAAATGACTGAGTTATGGAGGCACAAGCACTTAAAAGTTCAACATTCAGGCGATTTGATAAACTTCTTCTTGTTTTAAAGTCGGTTTAAAAAAAATCAGTTTGTACCTAAAGCCGATGGCCTACGAAGCTGTTTACACATTTGTTTAATAAGAGTCTAACACTGCTTGTTTTCTCCTCCAAACTGCCAATTCATTTAACGCCAAGCAACAGCTGAATTATGAACGTCAAACGTCTGGCAATTGCCAAGCAGCAATATCAGTAGTTATAGTTAAAGTAAAGAATTGCAATATTTTGCATCCGTGCATTCCTACGTGCATGCAATTCAAAGATATACGAGTCAAGCGTTATGTTTTTATGTGCGCATGCAAAAGTTGCAAAAGCATTTATTCGAAAGCGGCAACTGACATTTTACACGAAATGCGAATACGCCGCTTATTCGCTTGTATATAAGTTAAAAAACCACACGCACACACTCTCACATGCATACATGGATACATACCGGTACTTGCAACTAACCGATCATCCATCCATACATACGACAGACGAAAAATGTCAGACATTGAAAGACTGACAGTTGAGTGGATAGATAGACAGACAGTTTGAAACGAACAGATATGGGATACGTAACGATGCTTTTCTTATGTTTTACATCGCTATACATATATACATATATAAATGCCTAAATACATACAAACATAAAATTTCTTTCATACAATCACGTATTTGTACCGTGAATACAAATACGCAACAGACTGTTGCAGATGAGAAGATGTAAGAAAGAAAGAAAAAATATTAAATGTGTAACCCATCTCTAGATGCCTTTAAATGGCCGGGATGGATGGCTGAGACTGTACAGATGGACGGATGGATTGTTTGTTGTTTGTTTAGACGGATGGATGGCTGCTGAATGTTGCATTTATTGAAAAAGAAATTAAATTAACAAGAGTGTAGTTGGCTGCAACATTTATGTTCTTTGGTTTAAATTTTACAACGAAAAGGATGCGCGTATGAAAATGTTAGCAACTAGTTAAAAACGAAAACAAAACAGCTACCAGTTGCATGATTGCTTAACGTTTAGAACTTTGGTTTGTTGCTTGATCTCAACCGCTATTTTCAGCGTGTTTAATTGTGTAGCATACGCACATTTAGGCATTTAACAAGATGCTGTCTATTGAAACAAAATTATAAAAAGGTTGACTTTTTGTTGCAATTGAAGCCAGATGAAAAGAGGTTTTGGTATTTTACGGAAAGCGTTTAGTAAATTAAGCTTAGAGATCTTCCCAAGTTCATGTTTGTCTTGCAGTGTCGCAATACAAATACTTATGTTCGCTACAAAAGACCGAGTCTGAACTTTACGTTGATAGGAGGCTTAGACTAGAGGTAGCTGACCTATTTCCTGATTCAACTTTGCGTTATTTACAAAGACGTGATATGAAAAGTCTTGCAAGAATAACGACTTTAAACTCGTTTGTTTTCTATTTAAAATTAACAAATTGTTTGGCAAAACTAAAAATCACTTGGGTTGTTATGCTACAATATGCAACAATTTGCAGCTGGGTTTAGGGTTCTAAGACTTTATGTTATTTACCAGTCGAAAGACTCTCAAGTGACGGAGATAAAAAGCAAAGTTAGGAGATTTTCCATAACAGGACAGCAATTAAACACATTTTCTTCTGAGAAGATTACCACACTTTATTATTATTTTTTACTTTTTAATTTTCATATAAAAGTTAATTGATGGCAGCTTGATCTAGGCTGGGCAGCAAACGAAGGGAAGATCCTTGCTTGCAAGCTGAGAGTTTATAACACTCGGGTTCCGATTCCGTCGGAATTTCTCCATAGCGCATTCGTAGGCGAAGTAAAATAACTGATAAAATGACTATTTGCTTTAAAAAACGACCGCCGATAGAACAACGTTTGCAATGCCATTGCATTACCGGCGATAACAGTGTTATATCTTCGCTATCCCTTTCCTAAAGAATGTAAAACGATTACAACGATATATAAACAGACATTGTTGCCTAAAGTTCTATTTCACTTTTAAAAAAAGTCTATCTTTTATGGTCAGTTCATTAGCTATTCAGTCAAAGGTATTCCTTAAAAACCATACCTTAAACCCAATTGATATTATGCAGATCTTAAAAGCCGGTTTTAAGATAACCGACGTTTCTCAGCTTGATTGGATATTGTACACACACACTTTTAACAATATTATATTCAAATATCCTGGTATAATGCTTAAGCATTTTGCTACTTCTCAAACGTTAGGGTTTTTATTGTGTCCTGTTTTGTCTTTCGTACTGTGTTGGTCTGGTCAGATTTTACTTACCATCTCTTGTTTATAAAACATGCGATTTTACAAACTGATGCAGTGATCCACGCTGGACTGTAGAAAGACTAAAATTTAGCGTCCTTAGCAAACATGCATCTTTAAGTAGCTGAAGCATCAATTTTACAGATACGCTGCTATTCGGCAAGTCTCGAACTTCGGGGTTTTCATCCAGGCACTTTTTACCAACACCACCGCAAGTACCACACGCTGTTGTTATGTTGTTACTCTCCTGACCAAATCGTTTCTAGTAAACTGCCGGCTTAGCCCTCTCGTCTAATGATCTAATACACAGGCAGCTTAAATAGTTCATCCACTGCAGCTACAAATCAAATGCTTTTCTTTTTTAGTCGAGACGGCGGGAGGTTTGAACTGCTGACTTTTCATGAATTTCACTTAAAACTCATAACTCATCTGTTTAACAAGCACTTAGGAAACTCTACTAAAGAAGACACTACAACGGCTACTCAATGTCTGTAAGCAAACTTAACTTGTGTCCTGTGTACAATTTAAGCGTGGCGAAGTCCCAACTAAATAACTAAAACTGACCAATATTGATAACTGTACGTTAAATCGGAATTTTAGCAGGCTTAAATTATAAAAACATAAATTCATTATTTCCGTAATTGAATTTTGATCATTTGCTTTTTTCTGTCCAAATACACTACACTTATTAGTGGTAGAAGTAACAATTTATACAGCTCTGTTAACCGCTAAAATACACAATTCCGCATCTGTTTGCTAGCTGACAATTAAATAATGTTAGATTTTTATTTTAAAGATAGCACAGCATTCGCAGGTATTCCACAAAGTCCGCCAACAGCATCGTAATGTTTAAAGGAGCGTATATATTATGTGCAAAAGCAGTTGAAGAAAAGGAGAATTTAAGCTAAAAATTTAACTTTTACTTTTGAAAAGACAGTAATGTATCACCAATGTCAAGGTTATTGGTGCTTTACGTGTCCAGAAACATTTTTTAATTCTCTATTAGTTGTCCTACGCCGCACTTACGCATTGTGCTTTGCGAATTGCCATTTACGAAGCCTACCCGAGCATTAAAATCACTAATCATAATAGCAATGTCTGCCTTACCCACTATTGCGAGGACGCTAGCGAGAAGGCTACAAAATATTTCTTTGTGGATTTTAAAGAAGTTTCGGCAGAGCCTAACATTGGCCAAACGTAATATTCCGGCTTAGCCATGCCCTCTGACAGTAATGTTTCTATCGGAGTAATATCTCAAATATATCAGGAAATCTTTCAACTGCTTTGGAAGAACGAAGCCAACGCCATTTGATCGACCGTTAAATCTTTTCCTGATTCTAGCCATCGTTCTTCTAGATCGTTGTCCTAGATTTCATGCCAATTCTTTCAACGCTTTATCTGGCTTATAAGTTGTCATTCTTGTTATAGTTGTTGTCGTACGGCTAATTAGGCCATAGCATCTGATCCTGGTATTGGGGCTGCCAAGAATACCATCAGGCATGCAAAAGTATGTATGAAGGTGTTGAACCAATTAATAACCTAAAACAATGAATCTAATCTATATAAATAAAAAATTGTTGCAAATGTGTTCTGACTTTTTAACTCACGAACGGTCAAACGGAATTCGAATCAATTTTTAGGGTTGGTTCGTATGGTCGTGTAGATGGTTTGTGTAAAGTTTTCGATCGATGCGTTTGTGAGTTATGACTAAAACGGGTATTTTCCGCTGCACCGATTAAAAGAACAATTTAAAACAGGGATAGATATTTATTTCTAAGTATGCATATTTAATAAACAGGAACAGTACGGATAATTGAAGAAGAGGAAAAATGTGCGTAATCGATTTTAACAAAAAACATTTGTAAGAATATTTGAAAGATAAATAAGTCTTGATTTATAAAATGCAATAGGCAGAAAAAACTTGCTTGAAAGAGTGGTCGTGGTACGATTATTACAGGGTAGCGAAGCGCCCCTGGAACAGCTAGTATCTAAATACTATTATTTTCTTATTTTACAAATGCTATAAAGGTGACACAGATAATATTGAAAGCAGTGAAAGAAACTAATAAATTGGATGATGCTCTAGCCTTAACTTGAATTAAAAATTTGAACTTTATAGTACGATCCTAAAAACATTATGGTGCTATTAAAATCAAATAACGGGCTCTCAGTCTATTTCATATTAAATGGATAGTCAGAAAGCATCACAATAATTACAAGATATAAGGTAAAGACTGGGCCGAGTTAAGAATATTTTTCGAATTTCATATAAAATTTATTGTTATTTAAATTATACTCAAGATTCTCTAATAAGCATAATTTCAGAGTTAGAAGCCCTGTGTCAATCGAAATTAAATGAACCGTGTGATTTTACGTAGAGTGACTGCGACTAACTGTTCATAATGCATAAGGCTGTCGAAACTTTAAAATTGCTTTCAATTTTATGTTTGGTTACTCTAGTGTGTCTGATTTTATACTAACCAGCATTTTTATACTTCTCCTCTTGCAGTTAAATATTTCCATAAAATTTTTTTGATGCTTTTACACGCTTCTAATCTAAATTCCGCTAATTTCTCTATGCTCATTTTTTTACTCTTATTTACGTTTTTAAATTTAACGTTATTTTTTTTTTGTTATTTTCTTTTTTAACCGAAATGACTGACTAAACATTTGAACGAGCAATTGGAATGGCATGTGACTACATGGTCATTTCTAAATTCTATCAAAGTCCAGGTTAAAAACGATGATGAAATCTTTTGCACATGCAAGCTCGTATGAGAATTCTCTTCTTGTTTGCGGAAATTTCATGAAAATACTTTGTAATTTTTTTGTTTTAGTTTTTTTTTTGCAATGACATTTGCGATTTTTACTAAACATGGTCCGGTTTGAAACATGAAAGGGGCGTTCAGATAGATGATTGTTGATGTGTTTTTTTTTTCTTTTATTTGATTTCGTTTTATTAACTCAGAAAGAACATCAATGTATACATTGTTATTGAAGTTGTGATATGTTTATATTTACTAACTTTTGTAGTTTGTTGAACAAAGTAATTTAAATAAAATTTGTGTAATGATGATTTTTAATAATATTTCAAAGGAATCAATTTAATACGAGTAGAAGCTTGAAATGTGTATACATTGACTCTGAATTATGAAGTTTTACATGACAGAGTTTGTATGTGACGAAGTCTTCTAGCAGAAATTATCCTACTAAAACCTATTAAAAGAAATGTTTTTGTAAATTATCTAAAGCAAATAAGTTTTACCTTATTATGGCGTTTAAAAAGGCATAATAAGGGACTATATCCTAGAAATATTGGACTTCATCATTCCCTAAACCTTCTTTCACAATAAGTTTGATGTCATTCTTTAGAAGGATCTCGATGAAGAATGGCTCTAAAAGTAAGTAGTAGGATGTAGAAGGGTGTCAGAATTTAATTCAGGCTCTTAAACAAGCGTAGTGTGGACACTTAAGAAAGCGATAAATTGGATTGGGTATTACAAAACTTTCTTTAGAATTATTTCTCAATCAGGTCCCTAGTGAATGGTTACACGAAATTAAGTAGTGTCCGATTATGTTAAACATTTTTAAATCGGATAACGATGTATTCCAAATCAACACTACTTTGTGTACGTCGACATAGGTCTAGTTCTGAGACGTGTGAAGCTAATAGTATCGATAAGATGAGTACATTAATGCTGAAAGAAGGCCTGCAAGCTCTGTATTGGGGGTTATAAACCAGAAGACCAAATAAATAATAGTGCATGGTCACGAAATTATTCTAGCTCAAAATAGGACAGGACGCACAGTGGTTTGAAAACCCATGAACCAATAATAATAATAATTGTCTTTAAGCTAATGGCGCCATAAGTAGTACAGCAAACACTAGTTTAAAAGGTGCTAAAATATATATAGAAAAATACTAGTATTTCAAGTAGTTCATTTGTAGATTGATTTGACTTGCAGGATTTCATATTAATTTTTGATGGTGTTTTAAGGCGACTTGTTGCAATATTTTTAAACAAATTCAAATTTGAAACATTTATGTGTATAGGTAAACATCTATAAAAAAAGTGAAATTGAAAGAAAAAAAAACTAAAGCAAAATATAAAATTTTTTAAACATGTTTTTTTTTAATATTGATATTCATATATAAAATCAACAATTTTTTTTATAAAAAAAGCAGATGAAATTTTTCAGAAAAATAATTCTTTAGTATATGATGAAGTATAAAATAATACACATTTCTTAAATTAAAGAATTTTGGTATATATATATGAAAATCAAAACGAAAAAACAAATTGTCGTGAAACACTGCAGATATTGTTATATATTTTCTATTTTCTTTTAATAAACTAAAAATTGAAGAACCAAAAATTACTTGTGAAGACAACACTCAACAAATTTCATTGTGCTTAATAAATCTAACAATTTAAGGGATTTTTTTTATATATAAACCGGTTCCTAATGCAGAATTTATTGTACAAGTATCCAACTAGAAGATATGACACTTGCGTCCACCTAGAATCTTTTTTAAAAGTTCCCATCTAGTACCAATAGTACTAGTTCTTCATATAGAACTAATTGTTCTAGTATCCACCTAGAATCAATTATAATAGTACTCATATTGCACTCATAGTAATAGTATCCATCTAGTACTCGTAACAATGGTACTAGAAATTTTCCTAACACACTCAATTTTAATTTGAGCATTTTGATGGTAAAGAAAAGTTTACAGTAGGGAACTAGTTGTGGTGGTTTTTGTACAAGTACAATACTTGTTGGATACTTGTGCAATCTCCCGAGAGGTATTGTAAAATTCCTCACAAGTTAAACGGATTTTTAAATCCTTAATTGTTGGCTACATACACCAAAAATGCGACTTTTGTGAAACAAAAATATTTTTTCGAGAATTTTTTTTTCCGTTTCGGGAATTTATATGTTCAAATAAAAATAAATTCACCCTTTGATTAAAAGCTCATTTATTTATATAATTTTAAAATTTTGTAAGAATATCTCAATGTATTTTGATTTTGTGAAAATTTAAATTCTATATTTGATTTCTCAAAAAATCACTTTAACAAGATATTTTTCACCGAAAAAAAATCATTGTGATATTGTTAACCTAGAAGTCGTACGAGTACGCTTTCCTCTGATACCACTTACATGTTTATAGAGCATATAAGCTATTAAAGCTCCTAAACATCGCCTCCTGATAATTTTCAAGCATTTTTTATGAAAAAATCAAAAATGTAAATAAACACATTTTGTGTCCCACTGAAAACACACAAATAGTTTACAAAATATCTTTATACGCATTTTTAATTTCTCCTCTGTGAAATTTCATTAAGTTATCTTAAATGGTTTATAAGATATCGAATTATGTTCAATAATAAATCGTTTTTAAACCATTGTGGGACCAAGTAAAAAATATGTTGGGTTTCCAACACAAATGTCAAAGGGATTTCAAAGCCACTATCACTGGTTAAGCGAGCAGGCTAATAAAATGTCCAATTCGATAAATAGTTACTGTCTTGCATAGCTGATAAGCCACCAAAAATGAGTAGACTTTTGCAGACTTTGTAATACTTAAGTAAGTTTGAATGAACCCGACTCTTACTCTGCCGGCAAAAAGTTGAGCTTTCCATTAGCACTCTGCCCGTATTCGAGTCAGTTTCCAAAATAAACAGGCTTTTCTGGGCAAAATATATCAAATTTCTTCGATTTGTCGGTTAAGAAGAATTCCAAATATTTCACCCAGTTAAGACTAATAGGAAAAATCTCGTCAATGTCATAAATCTCGCTAGCTATACAGAAGCCACTGCCGGCTCTTTTTTAACCAACTTCAAAAAAAGAAGAAGAATAACTCCGCCATTTCTGAATCGATTTTTAATTTTTTTTATTTCAAAAGTGATGCTTACAGATTGCATCCGCTTTAAAAACTGTTCATTATCTTAAAAATTAAAGGGTGTCCCAATACAAAATACATGTTTTTACGTATATTATAAACCGTAAAGGGCATCACTTTAAAATTAATTATGGCTAACTCCACTATAATTGGAAATAAAACGGTGTCTCAATAGTTGATGTAATTTGATGTACAGGGCCAAACTGTTGAACCGTTTGCTAAGTCTACTTGATTGCTAAGTCTACTACGACAACAAGTATAAAATTTTAATTTGTTAATTAAAGGGTGCCACTATAGTTGCTGTATTTTGATGTACATTCCCAATCTCTTAAACAATTGTAGACAGACGGTTGAAATTAACAAGGTGCTGCAGTGCTATAACAAATCTGTTATAACAAGTATAAATTTTAGAAATGGAATATAATGGTGTCCCAATAGTTTATGTAATTTGATGTACTATATGTAGCCATACTGTTGAACCGTTATAGACAGACAGCTGAAATCTGTTTTGTAGAAATTTATAAACAGTTGTAGAGCAAAAATGAAACAAAAGTGCTATATATATGCTATATATATATATGAAGTGCTATATTAAAATATTCCTGCCGATCTTTATGCTTTCTGCCTGTCTTTTTCCCATAAAAATCTATGCTATAGACAATAGTTTTCTTTTTAGTAGGTAATAAAAAGCCACGAACGTGTCGATCATTACCACCTTTTTAAGTACCCCTGAAATGAGTATTGCAATTATACCTACAGAAGTATTAAAGACACTTATGAAATGAGTAATAAAAAGGTTTGATATTTCATCTTTATTATGTTTTATCACAACTTTAAAGTTTTAAGATTTATAACTAAAATTTTTTATCTTTTAACTGATAATATACAAGAAATACAAAATAGGTTTTTTTTGTAAATGTTCAGACACATAAACATTTTAATAACTTCTACACAATAGAACAAGCGAGAATGCGAACATTTGTTGTATAAAATGGTATGAATTTCAGGATCATTAAATTGTATTGAATAAATACATATTTGAAACATGTATTGAAAATGAAAATGATAATAATAACCATAGATACAATGCAGACTCGATAAAAGAAATACGTAGAAACGTAATGTTTTGATGCCAGGCGATACAAGTACCATATGGTCCATTCACAAACATTTAGTTTCACACTACTACATGTTTGGAAAGAGGAGAGTATGTGAATGTGTCAAATACTAAGTGTTGCAACAAATAACAACAAAAATAATAAATGAAGAAGAATTTTGTAGCAGCAATACGAAATAACTACAACAAAAACAACAAATACTCCTTTTCATCACGGATACAAGTAGCATTCGAAAACATTAATATTATATTAAAGTATCGCGCCAGGACTAAGAGACATTTGTGTACACGACAAACAAACAAACAACAACAAACTTGAACGTAAAGTGCAAAATGAAATCAAATATATTTAAAAGACTTAGTTCATTATATAGAGTTAAGATGACATAGAGAGCAGGTTAAAATAAAACCGGTGTACATTTGCTCCTGTCCGATTTCCTTGTAATATCTGGTTGGAATATTTTGATATCTCGGACATAAGTAAGTATTTGAAGTCGACCAGTTGACTCTTAATTTATCAAATGATTACTAGTGATTGAAAAGTAGTCATTAGCTCCCTTTCTCCAAGTTCGTGTTTTTTTTAAAGTTGTGCGCCAATTAAGTGCACTAAGTATTGGCACATCCGCTCTTGTAACACGGGCCACAATTAGTTTATTGAAGGAAAAGTTTGGTAACTGCATAATGTCACGTTTTAAACTCATGAATTGACCTCTGAGATCGTGCGATTTAACGCAGCTAAAATATTTTCTGTGGATATAAGCCCGATACGATTGGCAGGGTAGCTAGTGCTTCATCTACTCACTTATTTTCCGAAATTGCGTACAGATTAGCCAGGGACAGTTTTACCTGGTACTGCAGACTCAGTTTTTTTTATTATTTTGACAGCTCCAGCAATAATCATTCTAAAAAAGCCCTTTTGGCATAGTTTTTAGTACAGTGACTTAAAAACGCAGTCACGAAGTTATGCATTTGAGCTCTCGTTAGCCTTAACACCGCACATATATTTCCCCAGAGCCCAAGTAGCTTTTCTTTTTATTATCTTACATTTACAGATTCCAAACATATGGCAACATGACTTTAAAAGGCTACGCTTCCACAGCATTACCTCTACGAGTATTATTATCCTTTACAACTTTGGCTGGTAACGAGTTTCTACGGTTATTATCCTTTAAATTCTTTACCGTTATTTTCGTCCTATTTTCTGGGCAGTGGCCGCTGGCTCCTTTCACAGAAGATTACCTGTACGCTCCTAGCAAGTCCGTCGTGATCGATTCAGTTCAGCTTGTTTTAGGATTCTATCCGTGTATAACTTAATCTTACACTGGTAGAGTTATATTCCCGTACATCTATTCCTTGGAGTTGAATCAAAAATTATACTCCCTGGCCTTTTCATAGCAGGGAGATTAATCTTGTTTTATTTTCTCTAGTCTACTGTGCAAGAAATATCAAATCCATCTGCGCAGTAATTAAATTTCGGTTAACAGTCTCCAACAAATTCCTCTCTCAATATTTTTACTTTTTGGTTTATGCTGCTCCACCGCGAAGAGATGGATAAATTATTTTACTTAAGGATTCTTTTCTCTTCTCTACTTGTTTGGTCAGAATTTCCACCAGGAGCGTACTTCCCATTGTCACCACGAAGAGGTTTTAGTCGGTATTCTGACAAGGCAACTAACTTCACAATCAGGCCGTTTTGGCCGTCAGATCAGATTTTTCTTAACTTTATCATTCTTGATATATAAAACGAATTAATTCGTTAACAGCTCTGCACAAAACGATGAATGAATGAACAAATGAATGGAAACAAAACATTGACACTTGAAATCAAAACAGTTTTCACTAAATTGAACAAATAATGTTTAAAATATAATGTCTTTTTGTCCGTCCTTTAGCATGAACGAACGGTACGTGTGCGTTTGTACTCGTATTTTCTTAAGACTCCAGAAAAATTGAATGTGTGAGATGAATTAAAAAAATACAACTTGAGGAAAATAAACACATATGCGTCAGAGCTAATGCAGCTAATGATATCCGTCCGGAGTTTAACTTGTGCCAAAAATGTATTCCTTCACAAACATTCAAATACAAACATTCAGATTGAAGTACCCACCGTACATGAATGAATGTTATCTTGTGATAATGAAGGGCACGCAACGGAAGTTGAAGAGGACACACACGTTGCCATAAGGATGCACTAATAATAACAAAGAAAAAAATAAGAAAATAAATTAAAACAAATAAGAAAAAAATGAAAAATCAAACACATTTTGTTGTTTTAAGAAATTAATGCATGAAAAATCACCATCATCTTCATCGCCAGTAGTCGTGTCAGTTGTGTGAGCAGAGGTACGAGTAAAAGTTACTTTATAAGTTATATAAACAATATTGGAAATACTATTAATAATAATAATAATAAGAAAACTGAAAAGTGGTGAGAAGAGTTTGGAGCACCCATAGATAAAATTATTAAAAAAATATTTAAATTTAATATTTTTTCATGATTTTAAAGTCAAGTATTTCGTAATTAGTCACAACAAAAATTTCACTTGGACTGTAAATGTTTCTTAGGGAAAAAGTAAAAAACATGCAGTCTCCTAGTTAAATAATGCTTAATTCACTGCTCGATTCCAAAACAGCAATTTGTCGTGCTACTGAGACCATTTAACACTATTTATGAAAAAAATATCACCAATTGCAAACGATTAGAAAAAAGCGGAAGGCAAAAAGGAAGGAAAAAGACCAATAAAAAAAAATAGTCACAAAGATTTCTATGATAATCAGTGAGAGTACAGAAATTGGCCTGAGTAAGAAGTTTATACAAGTCCATCATAGAATTTTTGAAAAAGGAAGCGAAGGAGTTGTAATTAAGTTGCTGGTTAGAAGTGGCTTATAGGGACATACAGCAGAGATTTTTTTGTTTGATGTTTTAGTATTTAAAAGCGGTAGGGAATTTTGTAGCGACAACTCTTAAGCTGGTGGAGAAAAATAGTTAAATTTTTAAGGCTCCAAATCGAATTTTATCGGTTGTAAGTATTATGATGATTTTTCTTGATTGTTTTTTTCTTGTTCTTCACGTTCGCTGCATTTTATTTGAGAGTTTTAATTTAGATTTTTTTGTTGCGCTTCTTTTAATAAGCGGTATCACAAGTAAGAGCGCTTTATGGCTATGGCATCACTATTCGCGGGTAGTAAATATGATTACGGTTATGGTAATGGTTACGGCAAAGGTATGGTACGTCAATTTGAACCTTTAAATAAAACAACTTGATATTATCAGATAAAACTTTATTTAATGGATAAGAACAAAAAAACATTTATATGATGAATACCACTACTTCTTCCTATTTCCTTCTGATTTCTTGCTATTTCCGAATATCTTCTACAAGGAAGTATTTTAATGTCTGCCAAACGTTTTGAAAATATTTTTATTTGGAAATGCCTTTTAACGAAATTGCTTAGTTTTTCGCCACTTTCACTTTTTATATTCTTTGCCACAAAAAGTGGTGAAATGGTATATCTGAGTTTGTCATTCCGTTTGTAATTTCTACTCGTACAATATCCATTTCCGACCCCATAATGTATATATATACTGACTTCTTATGCAATGCGAAGTCGATTGAGCGACGTCTTTCTGTCTGTCCGTGTTAGTGTTGAAATCATGTTTGCCAAGGCACTTGATAAGCTAGAGAAAATTTTAATACGCCAATCGATCAGACATAGTGTCTTTCAAGGCAGCGGGCAAAACGCAACGCCTGCCTCTAATTTTTTCACAATATTTAGAACAATGAAGTAACTCCAATAAAAAAAAATTATGGGGTGATAAAAAATTAAGAAATACGAAAAGAATATTAAGGGAAAAAATTGGCACTCACCCATATTTTCCGAGTTATGGGCCTCTGAACTTTTAGTATAAGTATCTTTTTAAAGCTTTTGAAGAGATCTTTAAGGAATTATAGAAAATTTTTTTAAAAATGCTTAAGAGCCGATGACATTTTTATGTAAAATTATATAAAGTACTTTTTTATTTTTTTAATTCTCTGTAACCTCAATATATATATATATATATATATATATATATATATATATATATATATATATAAATATTGGTGAAGGACGAATAAGATTCGGCGTAGCCGAATACAGCATTCTTACTTGTTTTAACGTGAAAAGAGCTTTCGTTTCCAGAAGTAACATTGTCGATCTTTTTATTCTATCTGCCAACATTTGACTATTCGTATTAATGTGCTGATTTAATTTTGTGGCATCTCCCAATTAACAGCAAAGATTATAGTAAAGACACAAATAACTCGATTAAACTTTCTTAACGGTTGTTACGACCGACTATTAACTCCAAATATAATTTTTTTGTAAATTATATAAATTATATATTTCAAACGATTTTTACTAATCTGATTTCTGTGTGTGCGTAGCCTTTTGAAAGAGCATATAACATCACTGTGCTGGAAATCCTATGCAACAGATTCCACTATCTGGCTCAATCTGTTACAAAAAATGCCCCCATTAATTAATCTCTAAATTCTCTGTGATAAAGACAATTGAGAAAGTTTGCATTATAGTTCTGGTCCTGCTACACATCCTTATACTCTTAACCGTTCACTTCCTAACCTAATCTTACCAGGATAGTGTGAGTTCTTTTAAGTGGTCAGAGTTTAAGCATTGCACTGTAGTTCAGCGGATAACTTTTCTTGGCCAAAACTATTTGAACACAAAAAACACACGCCCAGCCTATACCGCTGGTGTTAGAAACTTTAAATTTGGTCCATCCTTCAGCGTAGACGCTCGATAAAATGGGATTTTATAAAACTCCCACGGGGAGGGACAAAAAGGAGGAAAATGTCGCGCTTCGCGAAATGCCAAAACCCCTTTGGCTACACAGCTGAAATTTTCAACATTTGTTAATTAGGATAAAACCTAACTCCCTGGTATAGTACTTTTTGGAATCGTGCCCAGAAACGTTGTAAAATAGGGGCTAAAATGGAGAAAAAGTGTGCATTATTGCGGCCTGAACAAACCGCTAAAGCTATGAACTTGAAATTTGGTATGTGCGTTCTTAATCTTATTGCGATTTTCAACCAAAATTGAATTCATTGTAACAATCAACAACAATATCGTGTTGTTGGTGTTGGCCCAATCGAAAAACCAAGTGCTTGTTGAAAAATTATTTATTTTTAAAGTCTTCCAAAACTGAATGCCAATTTGCTGAAATATTTTTGAATAAAAAAATTAACCCATCATAACTTTACACATTTTTTAATAATTCCCCTTAAAATCAAATATCTTTTGCTTCACAATCTTGAATTTAAAAAAGAAAAATCGATTATTTGCTACTGATCCGTACTCGCTAATGTAGTATTCGAAAAATTATAACAACAGCTACTACTGTGCAAACTAACAAAGGCGAAACCGGCACGTGACACTATTATTTTTATTCCATTCTATTCGCTATAATTAAATCTTTCTTGTTCTTTAAGTTTATCACCAATTTTTGGTCAGGTTTAATAAAGGGAAAATCCGACTAAACTGAGCAATACCCCCTCTCTGTTTATACGCATGCAAAGAACGAGCATTAATTCAATAATAATTATTGAATGCGCCTCGACCATCGACATTTGCATTGATAGGCCTGCCTTAATAAGAACAATTTAGATTTTTTTCTTTTTATGGCTTTGTAATATTTACATGACATAATTATCCCCTACAATTAATGGTTAAAGTCGCCTTTAGGAAAGGTCTCTAATTATGCCTGTGATCCATGTTGATGGTTCTAAGTGAAAGCATCGGCTTTGCAGGAAAGAAGGAAACAAGTGCTTTGTGGGATCAAATTCATGTTTGTGAATCAGAATAGCTTTGGAAAAATAAAGGGTGCAAGCTTTCGTCTAGCAATGATCTGTTATATGCAATTCCAGATATGAAAGGCTTCACGAACCTTAATTTTAGTCAAACTATGACTATTTTTTATTATAGAATATCTGGCTTATCACATCGGCACATAAAGGCACGGAAACAGAACTCTTAGTAGTATAATAATTCTGTACCTCGCCGCTTATCAGGAGGTCTTAATGCAATAAGCTACATCGCTTCATTATCTCCCCCTTATTAAATATGAAGAAGTTTCTTTCAGAGACATATCCGAAAGGTAATAAAAATAAATCTAATAATGCTTGCAGGGCACTACTTAAAGGCATATTTGTACAAAGAACAATTGTACTGAAAGAGTAATTACTGCAAAGAGTTAAAAGTACTTTTAAACGACCTGAGGAAAATTCCATAAAAAGTAACATTAAACAATTAACAATTACATCATTCCCGCATATTAAATTTGGAGTAGAAAATAAATAAAAAAAGAAATCATTAGTTAAAAAAACAAACTGTTAGCTCCCCCAGTTATTTATTAGGAAATAAAAATACACAAGGAGTATTTTACCGTTTCCCTTCAAAATTGTTGTTGTTTTAGGAATTATGGTTTGGAGTTTTCTTTTTCATTATTTATATGTTTATGTGTGTGTATGCCTTCTATTCTGACAATGCTTAAGCTACTATAGAATAAGCGACCACTGATTTTTTTGGTAACTGTCGCCAAAGAAAGAATTTCGATACTGTGACACAGCACGGATGCAGCAGTAACAATAATTTGTTAGTCTCCTCTTCTCTTTCAACCATATGACTGTTGAACATGCACATTCATTCTTATTGTCACACCATTTAACACTAACACGTGTTGTGTCATGGTTAAATGCGTGACATGTTGCAGTAACAGCATCAGCAGCAGCATCAGCAGCATCACCACAGTAAAAACATTTCTCCATCCATTTTTAGGCTGCTTCAACGTCCGTCTATCTGTCTGTCTGTTGTCTTGTTGTTTGAAATGCCAAAAATTTTACTTTTGCACATAAAAGATAAGGATTGATGTCTGTTGTGGCTGCCACTTAGTTTACTCGTTCGTACAAGTAGTGCGGCAAATATGAAGACTAGATTTTTGTTTTAGTACATAAAAGTTGCACTTGAACTCGTATCTTGTTGTATCTTTTTGGTCCTTTTCTTTTTTGTTGCTGTTTAGTGTAATGTTTTGGCAATAATGGTTGTATAAGATAAGACAAATATTATGAATAAATTTATTTAGATTCACATTTTTTTTTTCTTAAGTATATTTCGTGTAATTTTAAACACAAAATTTTATTTTAGTAAACAAAAAAAAACTTTTTTGAAGCTGACGCTTTTTGGAGGTCAAAAAGTTGTCAACCAAATTTATTATTTTGCTTTTTGAAATATCAAATTATTTCTATAGCCAAAGAAAATCTTAAATTCAGTTATACGAGTATGTACATTGATGGTTGAAATTTACGAAATGAATTAAAAACGCTTTTATGGAATCAATATAAATGGGCAGCAGCCATAGCGTGCAAGGACAAAATGTCTATGGACATTATGTCGCACCAAAAAGTAGACACAAGTAGTTACACTACGATAGACATAAATTACATGGACATTATGTCCTTGGACACTATGACATGCCACCTATAAATGTAAGGAATAGCAGGCAAATGACCTCGACTGGCCCCTAAGATTGACGTTAGATACTTTATGGTACAGTTATTGCATTAAAAATAAAAATGATGCTCTAACAAAGTGCTCGAAAGGCCACATGGTTACCACGTCTATTTACCTGGTAAGGTCAATCTATTGCCCTTTAGCAATAAAGAAAGCTTAAAAATTTGTTCAATATACGATCCCTGACTTAAATTAATTACTGGTCTTTTAAACTTAAAAATTTTCCACAGCTTAAAAACTTAGTTGTTGTTGTTGTTAAGTC
The DNA here is from genome assembly GCA_916610165.2 of Gymnosoma rotundatum. Lineage (NCBI taxonomy): Eukaryota > Metazoa > Arthropoda > Insecta > Diptera > Tachinidae > Gymnosoma > Gymnosoma rotundatum. The sequence goes on from OU744340.1 coordinate 73,261,212, forward strand.
AAAATTTTGCTACTAAGTGAGGTGTGTATGTGCGTGATAAAAGAAAATAAAAGATGAAACAAGTTAAGCTGTCGATTGCTGAACAATTTTGCTTAGTAAGAAAAAAACGAATATGAGTTCAGATCCCGATGGATCCTGAATAGTATAAATAAATAATGAATGGAAGAAGATCAAGTGGAAAATATTATTTATACCTCCTGAAGTCTCGAGTTCGGGAGAAGAACAATTGTTGTCTAGACACAGTGCATAAAAATTATATGAGAACAGCAGATAAGAAACAACAAGACAATAAAATCGTGGTACAAACCTTGGAAGATACTAAATTTGAGAGGAAAGTAACGACATACCAAGCGCGTTTGAAACTTGTGGCGGAATTGACTTAAAGCATGCAGTATGCTACATACACACGAAATGGTGAGTTTAAATGTTGCTGCAGTTATTGTGTATTGTAGCCTAAATGAGTGCGCTAGTTGAAGGCATTAAACCAACTGACGGCTAATAATCCGATCATACTATCTGGTTTTTTTCCAAGGAGCTGCACATTTTTAAAAACCATAGTGATCACACGAAAATTTCAAACCAATTTAATTTGCAGATATTTTTTACATTCAATACGAACAAATAAAAACAAATGTATCTTTTTTTTGAACAGAGTCAAGCTCATGGTTGGAGAATATAATTTTCCAGATCATCATATTAAATCCTTAATGAACTATAATCTATAAACTATAAGTTTGCAGTCATTTTAAACCGCCTTCAAAAAATTCTGACAAAAAAAACGACTTTCAAACAGTTTTCATCTGTCTGTTTGTTGAAAAGTATGTCCACATACATCAAACTCCATTAACTATTGGGACACCCTTATATTCCATATCTAAACCTTATACTTGCTAAAGCAGACTTAGCACTACAGCACTATAACGGTCATAGCAATCAACATTTTATCCAAATTGCAAGTATTTGTCTGTAACGGTTAAAACGATAGGCCCATATAGGTCAATTTACATCAATTATGGGAACATCCTCTAATTTCTTAAATCAAATTATAAACTTGTTGATATAGCGTGCTTAGCAATACAGGCCCCTTGCAAGCTTCAACTGTCTGTCTATAATGGTTCAAAAGTTTGGTCACATACATCCAACTACATCAACTATTGGGACACTCTTTAATTTCCAAATCCAAATTTTATACTTGTTGTTATAGAGGAATTAGCAATACAGATTTTTTGTAAATTTTGAGCGTCTGTCTACAACTGCAACAAAAGCATGGATATATATGTACATCTTATTAAACAGGTATGTTGTATGGGGACACCCTTTAATTTTTAAGATTATGAACTGTTTTTAAAACGGTACCAAGTATCACCTTTCACCACCTTTCTTTCCACAAAAGACTGAGTTTTGGAGCCACAAAGATAATAAAAAAGCAACATTCAGTCGAATTGTCCTTCTTTTTTGAGGTTGGTTAAAGACAGAGTGTTGTTTTAAGTGCGGATACAATGTCTATGTACACTTTGACGTTTTGAGTGCGAGTATAAGTCCATGGGCATTACGGCTGTGGATATATGTTTGTATATGGCTACACTATTGAACAGTTGCACACAGGCGGTTAAAATTTACAAGGAAACATTATTGGTAATTCCGCTATAACAGCAAGTATAAAATTTGAATTCAGAAGTTATAATTTTAATTATATGGCCCTATTCTGTGATCCGCTATGTAGAAATACTTGAAAGACAGAATATTTACTACTTTCTCTGGTAAAATAAAAAGTATAAATATTTAAAATTATAAATTAAATGTTGTCCGAGTAGACAGTTGTCTGAAATCTTTTTCTTCAAAAATTATATTTAAATTGACGTGCGAATGAAGTATAATACGAGTAAGTGGCACCATTAACCCTTTCGCGGACACTGACGTCTATAGACGTCAAAACAAAGACTTCTGGTGGGACATGACGTGTATAGACGTCAAAAAATGTTTCGGCTACAAATTCTTTGCAAATGAATTTTTCTATGAGAAACTTAGCTTTTATGATGTGTGCAACTATTATGCATATAACAACATGTTAGGCAATAATGTTGCATGTTCATAACAAAAAAATATAAACCAACACTAAAAGCCGTTACAAAATCGCAATATTTTTTTTTGGGGGGTTTCCCATAGACACATGACGTGTATAGACGTCTTGTTTCTATGAGATTTCCTTCAGTAGTTAAAAGTGTGTGTTTATGAGTAGACGCATGAAAAAGTAATGGATATTTTGTAACTTTTATGCTGGCGAAATCTACTGAAAAATTTTATTTTTTATATGAAAGGCATTAAAAATGTCATATGAAAATCAAAAGAAAAAATTAGAGAAGTTGTTTGCTGAAGCAGACTCTACTGAAAGCTTCTCTGAGATAGACTCAGATTCATCTGATTCATTTGCAGATGACGGAGAATATTCTGGGAAAGATCCAAATTACATACCAGAAAGACGAAGCTCAGGCACCTTTTGTATTAGTTCAAAAGAAGAGGAATTTGTTGTACCATCTAAAGAAACCGCTTTTTCTGGTGGGGAAGTAAATTTAGATAAAAATAAAAAAGTGTTGAAAATGCAGATAAAGATAATTGGACTTCTGATACTGAAAGTATCCCAGATTTTCAATTTTATAAAAGTCAAACAGATATACAAATTTCATTACCTGAAAATCCATCACCAGTCGAAGTATTTTTTAATACTCCTGACATCGTTTCAACTTTCGTTGAATGTACCAACAAATATGGGCAAGCCTTGTTTCAAAACTTAGGAAAAAGGAAAAGAAATTCACGTTATAAATTATTTGAAGAAACAAATGAAACAGAAATTGGAAACTTTTTTGCGCTATGTTTACTGCAAGGGCATCACAATACGGAAAATGCTTTCCAAAGATCCCTTGTACTATCACCCAGTATTTTCTTCTGTTTTGTCTGGAAGAAGTGAAACTGATAAGCTATCCAAAGTATCCGAATTGATAAATATCTTATTGAATAATTTTTCAAAAGCTTACCATCCTGAAGAAGCTCTTTCTCTAGTTGTGTCGCTATTACTTTTCAAACGACGACCTTTTTGTCGTCAATACTTGAAAGGAAAGTAAGCAAAATATGGTTTTAAATTTTACGAGCTGTGCACATCAGATGAGTATACACTTTTGGGAATCAACATGTCTTTGTTGAGGGCAACTACCCAATTAAGACCTGCTGATTCAATACCTCGATTAAGTGAATACCAACATTCTCAAGAAAAGATTCGATGTAATGCAAACAAAAAGAAAACTAATTTCTTACGATGCAGATAGTGTGCGACGGAAAATATTCGACGAAAAAACCTCATACCGTTGCACGACCTGTGACGAAAAACCTCCACTTTGTTCAGGTTCGTGCTTCGAAAAATGGCATATTAATTTAAATTGTTTTTATTGAATTTCTTGTATTTTGGGTTTTATAAGTTTTATATATTTTTTTTACTTTGTGAGACTAAATTTTAAGAATTTATGGTTGCTTTTTAGGTAGTTTTATATTTTATGAAAGCCTGAATTTAAAAAATTAAATTTGTTTTATTTTTTAACTTAAAATTTTGTTTTATTTTCTAAAAGACAATAAAAAAGATAAACTGCTTTCGACGTATATGAACGTCATGTGCAGCATCATACAACTTTTTTTTGCATATATCAGCAATGACGTCTATATCCGTCTGACGTCTAATGACGTCATGACGCAGCACATCAATTCCAGAATACAAGCAGAGTCATGACGTTTATGAACGTCAAAAATTAAACACTGTTTTTATTCTATAGATCGATTTATTTTTCAATTTCCAGTAATTTGGTGTTTTCAGAATTTTTCTATCTTTCCAAATAAGGAAGATACTGCAAGTGTCCCACGGGAAGTCCTCTTAAAAATAAGGTGTCCGCGAAAGGGTTAAAATTATTTCAGACTTTGCAAAAGTTCATCAGCTAGAGCCGCAGTTAATATCTGGTAAACCAACTCTTACAGCCATACCTAAACAAGGGCGGAAAGCGTTTTTTTTGCTGTCAAAAGTTCTCATACTTGTACATTTTGTACGGAGCATACCGAAATAACGCGGCGGCAACGCTTTGCAATTGGAAAATCCAATTTTGACAAGGCGTTTAATAATAAAAAAAATTAAAAATAAACAAAAACAAAACAATTTTTGGTTTTTTTTATAAAATTTTCAATTTACACAACATTAACACCAGAATTGTTATTCTTTTTAAAATATTTAGGAAATTCATATATATTTTTGGAAAAAATCTAGTTCAGAAATGAAAAAAATTGTGTCCGGAGTGTAAAATTTTAAGTGAAAATTTTGGGGTTGACCTTTAGTTTCGGAGTTACGGACCTCCAACATTTGTAAGTATAATATGGAATATATCGAGTATTTTATGGCGGAAAAAGACAATATAGGAATCATAGGAAAGGTATCATTTTTGAGGTGCGTCCGTTAACTAGAATTAAGCCCTAATGTTTTTAATAACCCTGCTTCTTATCATTTTGACAAACCGTTGCCGCTTTTGTTTAAGTATGGCATTTCAGCGCAAAATCTATGCGGAAGAAAACGTTCCGCTTTCCGTTTTTATTTAGGTATGGCTATTACTCATATAACTTTTAATAATTTAAGTTTATTTTTTGTTTTAAAAAATTATATATTCGTTTTTTAATTTTAAAGCAAATTTATGCTTTAAAATTATACTCCCTTAAATCTTTTCCATTTATTAAAATAATTAATTAAAATATTTGCACATTATTGTATTTAATAAACGCCCACAATAATTTATAAAACTCATTGCAAAATTTTAATAGTTTGATAGATAGATCGTCTCCACCCTGTAAAATAGTATAAAACATTCTGAAAACTTTCCACGCATACAAACAGTCACACATCAAGATTGATCACTTTTTATTTGAACTTTTTTTTTAATTTCATAACGAATGTGGTTAATTTAACAGAATGTTTAACATACCCAATAGGAAATTTTTATAATGGAAATATATAAAACAAATCCTTACATCTATAACCGATAATTGGCAGAAACAGGAAAAAAAATAAGTACACATGACTAAAACAAATAGAAGAGAAGATCGGATGAGCAAAAAGTAAGCTTTAAAATAAATAAGCTTCTTATCCTGATGAAAGTAAAATTTTTATCATGACGAAAATTTTCACCTGTAGACTTTATTTATTAATATTAATCGTCAAAGCTTCCCATAGGCTAATATATTTATTATGATATGAAAAATTATTTTATATATTTTTTTGTTATTTTTCATTTCTTCGCACTCATTGTTTTCTAAAAAGAAAAGAAACCAAAAATTCAAAAAATAACATATAAACAAAATTATTTTGAAACATAAACGTCACAATGACTAATCAAAAATAATTCATCCATAGTTAGCATTTTTTCAAATTGTTGATGATATTCCTTTCTTTTTTGATCCTTTTATGCGATTATAATAACCATTATTTTGACTTCTTAAGCATAGCGAAGTCGATTGAGCGATGTCCGCCTGTCCGTCGGTGTTAGTGTTGATATCGAGTTTGCCAAGGCACTAGATCAACTAGAGCCAATTTAAATACGCTAATCGATCAGACATAGTGTCGAAAGCGCTATTAAATATCGGCAAGAGCAGTCCATGTCCTTCGAGGCAGCGGACAAAACAACACACCTGTCTCTGATTTTTCCATATCATTTGTAACAGTAAAGTAACTTCCATCAATAAAAAATAACAATGTTTTGTGCAATAGAGAATTAAAAAAGAAAATTCGTATTTTTGTGACCACATAGTGAAAAAAATTTTAATAGATCAAGCTCTGAGCCTATGACTTTAGGAAGCATCTCCCTCTATCTCTCTCTCCCGATAGTGGAGTTCTCATTTAATCAATTTGGCTTTAGGTATTAGACACTGAGGTTTTCCTTACAAAATTCAGTTTGGTAGCGAAATGGCCATATGGATATGCTTTCCCCGCAGTAATACATTTCATTTTTTAGTAATTTAAAATAATAAATATTTTATGAGAATATCATGAAATATTTATGTTTCAAGGAATCAAGCACAATTAAAGTAAATTAGTATAAAAAAAGATTCCAAATAATAAATTTTTTTTTTTTCATGTAAAAAAATTTTTAAAAATTAAATTAGCAATTCATATTAAAGAAAAATTAAATAATATGAAATTAAAACAAAATACACATATTGAAATTAAGGGACAAATTTTGCCCTTGCTGTTGTGGGTGCAACTTAAAATCATTTAAAGTTGTTGGAACTGTAGAAATATCCAGTTTCCCTTATAATATCTCTGTTTCTCTCAATTGAGTCGCCCTCTAATTTATTTTCTTTACAATGATCGCTAATCTCAATTTCCCCATCGCTTGCGTCATTATCGGTGCTATAGCCTATGTAGATGGTTAGCGCGTTGTTTATTAAGCTGTTATTGATTTGATGTTCTTGGTTCGCAACCCAGCCAAGGTCAATTTTAAAACTTTAATTTTTCTAAGATATGTAAATATATTATAAGGTCTGTTATACAAATATATGTAATACTAATATGTAATACAAATACGTATAACACAGCGCCCTCTTCGCCAGTTCTACTATATAGCTAATCGTTGACTTTAAAAGCTTTTTATTGACCTTTTAACACCAGAGGCGCTTTAACATTGTTCTTAAAATAAACATAACGTGCAATTAAAGTGTTGTAAAAAATGATGTTTTTTATCTATCACTCTTCTTCTTTTCTACTCTGTCCTTTTCCATAGAAGGTATAACAATAAATAAATAAGCATTATTGTCTGCGTGTCATTACTTTAGAAAAAAAAATATCAACATCACCCGAGCCGCCAGATGAGTCTTCTTCCACCAAAATTTCAAATGATATGTTGCAATAAAAAATTTATCATATAAAAATAAAGAGTGCGGCGTGGAGTTAAACATTACCCTACGAACGTGGTTAAGAGTTAAAAATGTAATTTTTCCTGACAGTGAGGAGCGCAAAATGCTCTGCGGAGTTCTGATTGAACTAACATTTGTATTGTGTTTTGCTTAGTGCAACATTATTTAACAGGTTGCAACAATTACTATAAAAAAAACTCTGTGAACACTGTTCTTTTATCTTTATTTTCACTACTGGGTCTTCTTTTGAGGAAATGTTAACAAGCAAAATAAATGATTATTTGTTTTACATAAAAGTAAAACAGAAACAGGGTTCAGTTTATTTATTCTCTTTTCTTTGCAATATCAATAAAATACAATAGTGTCATTTTGACAGCTTTACAAATGTAAATAAACAAATGGTGGTACTTATTACTAACGATCCATCTTAAATAAATAAAATAAGAAAACGGAAACTATTGAATAATTCTGCTACCACTTAATCGAAATAATATTTGTATTTCGCTCTTTTTCCATATGGCAGCGCATAATAATGGCAGCTAAAAACAATTCGTCACTTAAAACACTTAAGTGTTATGAAATTTAATTTTTAACCTGGGAATAACAACCACAAAACAGTTAGAGTTTTAAGCTCAAGATATGAATGCGAGGGTGTTTAAATGGCAAAAACTAAAATCAACTTTATAAACAATTCATCAACGTTCTTGTCTGTCACAGCCACACACACTCACTATTTGTAACTTATCAACATGTTCGTATGTTGATCTACGATAATACATACGAGTATCATGCATTGTAGAGTGGCAGGCGGCAGTGCCGTTTGGTGTATTTGTTTTTTTTTTACTTGTTTTTTTTTTTGTTTTGTTTTAGCATTCTTTTACACTCATTGGATGCGCTTGAAAGTTATGGCCATTGTAGCATTAAAAGTGCGTAACGAGCAGGCAAACATTGCTCTGCACTGACGCATGACTTCCTCCCGCTGGCAAAAAGGTTGAATGATGAAATGTTGTTCTTAGTTATTTTAGTGTTGGTTTTCTGTTTTTATTTTTTTAACAAAAATCTTAAACGGCTGACCAGTTCTTTCTCTTTATCTGGTTTCTGGTTGCTTTTTAATGTAAAATTATGTAGTTTTCGTGATTTGTGTGTACAATATTTCAAATGTTTGGGGGCTCTACATATGTTTTGAAGTGGGTATGTTTTGTTAGAACGACTTGGGGTTATTAATTAAAATATTTTCCATTTTGATTTTAAAATGAATTTTGCTTGCTTAGTGAGTGCGTGTCTTAAGTTTTATGAATTGGGTTGTATTTGAATTAAAATTTTATTTTACATTAAAACTACGCCCCGACTATTTATCATATGAACGAACCTTTAAGCACACTTGTTGTGACGCATATTAAAAATTTTAATTTTAACATATTTTTAAATACTTTGTAAATTAACCCTCAAGTGGAGAAAGTGGTCATTTGAAGTTCAAATAAAATTAAACCTAATTAAAATCTTTTTTTTATAAAAAGCAAATGTTCCGAAAGGTTTAAATATTGTCTACTGTCTAAAACATTAATAACAAAATTAATAGATACAATTTGAGAAAGTTTTGGTAGAAAAAATTTGCATGGCAGCCCCTCTAGCAGCAGCCTTCTATAAATAGTTTGCAATAATGTTTAATAAATTACACTAAATAGAAAGAAATAACAATTATTAAGGCAAATAAATTTTACAAGGTGGCAACACGACAAAGTTCATCATATTTTGCTTTCTTCTAGACGAATTACATTACACGTGGTCAAGGCGAATTAATACAGGTGACCGCACGGCTACAACAATCCAACAACACAAAAAACAACAGGCAATTTTGTTGCTACAAAATTATGTTTGTTGTCAAAAAAATATTGTAAAAAACAAAAAAAAATTAAATATATATACATACATATTTGATGAAAAAAAGTGGTTGTATTATCAGAATAAGAAAATTATAAATATTAAGTTACATAAAAATAAAAAAAACAGGAAAAGTGACCAAATTTCTTTTGTACCACTAGTTTGCCCAAATCACATGCATCGTTCCAATCTTGCACGTTGACCATTTGAAGACTAACATAATCTTCCACAAAAAAACCAAGAAATTATAAATATGTTAACAATAATTTCACTATCTTTTTACGCATATTTTGATTTTACACATCAGGAACTGCAAATACGGGTTAATGTGTGGTAGTTTTCTCTAGGAATTTCAATTGTTTGTTTTCTATTCAGGCAATCAAAAAAAATTAAATTAAAAAAATTTAACAAATTATTTATTTTTGACAAATTTTTTTGACAACTGTAATGTATACAGCTGATGGGCTTTTTCGCCCGTGCGTTCACCTGTATTATTTCGCCATGCACGTGGTCTTAATAGCCCAGCTGATTTTTGTTTATGCTTAACGTTTTTGTCCAAGGCGAATAAAATATAAGGTGGTAGCGATGGCGAATTCGCTAATTTTCGCAGGTAGTCTAACTGCCAAACTCCATATATAAAAAATGAGTATACTATTTTTTTGTATGTAGTTTGACATTCGTGCTAACGGCGAAAGTTAATGAATTCGCCTTCGCTACCACCTTATATTTTATTCGCCTCGGTTTTTGTCAAAATTTTAAAATAACTTTTAAAATAATTTTAAAAATAAAAAATTACGAAAAGTATGAAATTGTAAATGTATAAAACTTAATTTTAAAATAAAAAATTAAATATGATTTATTTCTGCATTTACAGAGGAAAGATACGAACTGGTAGAATTTCATTAGATAGAAGGATAAATTCAATTCGGCATCCTTTGGTTACTCAGCTATTTTTAATATCAATTTGGTGCTCTGCATCAACAAAATGATATTCGATTTTTGTTTTGTAGGCGTGCGGCCACCTTATATATAATTCGCCCTGGCTTTCTTTTGTTATTTAAATTCGCCGTGAGAGTTATAAAAGTTTTTCTTGCAGCCAACTTCACTAATGCGTTATAAATAACGGATTTTACAATTAAAACACATTGAGACCGCGCTATTTGTTATCAATTCTTATAAAATATATATTCAATTCTTAGTAGCACCAGTACAACTCCTGCTACAGAAACGCATTTAGTTTTATCCGAAGCAGCGTATGAATCCTATGAAGGTAGCGATATAGTAATAGTTTCTATTACTTCTATAGTAGCCCGATTTAACGGGATAATTGGTCAAAATTGCATTATCCAGTAATTAAAAACACGAGATTTTTAAACAACTTTCAACAACACTATTCAAAGATAAATGCGTATATACTTATCGGGTTATCTAACCAACAAAGAGAAAAATCAATGTGTTCCAACATTTGTAACATTTTAGAGTATACGGAGCACAGTGGGACAGAAAGGAAATACATATTTTAAAAATAACTCATCAACCAAAAAATTTTTTCCAGTCGTTTAGAATTTGACAAGTTATTTTCAAAATATTTCATTTCTTCCCTACTGTGCAGGGCAACGTATATTAAACTTCCTTAATCCAAGAGGCCTTAGAAAGTAGAAATGCTATTATAGGCCTGTTTGGAGAGGGCTGAGGTTCCGCTCGAGAATAAATTAAGCCCCCTTCCTAGAATTGCTTCCACCTTACGGAATTTCTACTTACGCTTGTGGCGTCAAGTAATATTTTATGGAACTGTAATCGAATATGTAACTGTAATCGAATATGTAAAGGCACCTCACCAAGTAGCCTTTAATAACTCATTTACACCGCAATTGTTTTCCGTTTCTAGTCAAAAAGCTCTATTGGGGTTTAAACTCATGACTCGTAATGTTCTGTTTAACAACTAAACAGTCATATCTTTCCAACACAGCCTACGTGGTTGCTCCTTAAGCATCTTTACGAACGCAATATTTGTTAGCCAACTTTTATTCTGTTTACCACATACACACGTACAACAACACTAGTTTTTGTTGTAAGGAGTCGTTAAATCTTATTTTCGTAGCAATGTTTACTCTTGTGATAACAAAATGTTAATGTGTTCATTAAATTTTTACTTCTGAGTTCAAATTTGTTCCTTCAATTAAAATTTTGTGCTTCTCCGCAATCTTACTTATAACATACTGTAACATTCTGTTACTTGAATCTTATCAAAAAGTTTAAGAAATACTGTTTGAAAATCTATTTTGCCACCATATATGAATAAAATGGTTTTGTCGCCTAAATTACTTGCTGTGACAAATCGTTAAAGTAAAAAAAACACCAAATTTAACTTTTTTTTAAAAGACTCACGATGATTTCGGTTCTTAAAAGGTTAATTTATCATAATATTTTAACATTAACATAAAACATTTTTGATTCTAAGTTTCCTGACTTCTATTAGTGCTGACATTGACCATTTTTCTCTAATGCTTTTATTAAATTTAAATTAAGATTGTTGTATTTCATTTTTTTTTCAAATCCACGAATGTGTGAACATTTTAATGAATTTTTATTGTTTCTATTGTTTTCTACACGAGCGTTTCACAGTGGAAATGACTCAAGAAATATTTTGATAATAAATGGAAACAGCGGTCTATATGATTTTATTATTTGATAATTAATTTTATGTATTTCCCAGAGTGTATGATTCTCTATTCTAAAACGTTTTAAGTTCATGAAATGAAATATTTTTTACTTAAAAATAAAAAATAGCTTTGAAATAAATTTTTCTTTCATCAATCAGGATTGAACTATTAATTCGATTTTTGGTTTGATCTTGTTTAAATATTTAAGCTACATCCGCCGAATGATTGGCGAATTAAAATATATGTATTAAACTCTTCAAAATAATTATTTTTAATAGTTTTGATTTACTTCATCTAATTTTTGCTTGTTTCAAAAAACAGTGTACGAAATTTTTGTAGTTGATGCCATTTCAAAGAACACGCTTAATTTTTATTTAAATTTTAGCAGTTAAAAAACAAAGACAGTGGCAACGCTAATTATTAGAGACAACACAGTTAAAGAAACTTTCAGTAACTTTTTTCATTTTTCCTTTTACAATTGCCGTATTCACAAGCTCTGCTAAGGTGTAGGTAGTATTGCATACTACCTTTTGTTTACTTCTTTGTGAACAACCATTGTATCAGTCGCAGAATTATACATTTAGGGCTACCAAAATCATCATTACGGCATAATCGGGTTTTAAGATATTTTGATGAAAACAGATTTCTTCATATGATACGACTACGGCCAGAGGAATTTGCCTATATATTCAACCTTATAAAAAATGACGATGTTTTTCACACAATTGGCGAAAGGATCCAACTACGCATTGACTTGCAGCTTAAAATTGTACTTTACTGCTTGGGATTTCAGGAAATGGTGCTTGTGTTCGTAAGGTAGCATCTCTTTTGGTATAGGTGATGGCGGTACAATACAAAATATTAGAAATCGAGTCATTAAAGCAATATTAAATTTTAAATTTATATTGGCAACTTTCAGCTTTCTAATAAATCAGTCAAATCAATAAATTAAATAAATAAAAATAATAAAAATATTTTTTAATTAAATTTTATTTAATATAATTCACACATGAACACAAAAATAATAATTCATTTAAACATAAAACATTTAAACAAATACAACGTTTGAAAAACATATGAAAAAAAGTACTAAGTGTTGTACCGCATGTTTGCATGAAAATTACCAACAACACAGCTAGCACCGTTGTATTTTGTTAGCACTTAGCACGTACTAGGGGGCTTGTGAATAGGGCAATTGTGATGTGTGCGCAATAACCGGCGAACTGTTCTGATAGGAATGTTTCTTAAGAATTTGAAGTTGGAACGCATTAAGCTTGTGATAACTTTTGAATATATAATTTTCTGATTAATTCTTTGAGTGTGCTTATCGCATTTTATTAATTGATTTGTTTATAATGGCTTGTGTATAGTTTGGCATATTATAGATTTGCGAAGTCTGTTTGCGTTTCTTTGAAAAAATTAAACAAACCAAGTTAATATCCGCTTAAAAAAAATTTAAATTAAGACATGAATGTTCTCATATTCATTATCATTTACTTTTACCCTTCCCATTATTTGTTTTTACTAAATTTAACTTTTTGTCATACATTGGAGTAATTAATTTGATGGAGTAATTAATTGAAATTTCATTAGCATTGAATAATAAATAATGCAATTGATTTTTTAGCATTATCATTATTTTTAATAATGTTAATGCTTTTTAATGAATAGGTTACATTGATAATTAGTTAAAAAACAAAATAATTAGCATTGAGTAATTATTAAATGGTTAAAAATCATTATCATTAATGAATATGTTCTTTGTCTTTGTACACTAAGTGCACATCTTAAAATATATTAGAGCAATATTTTAAAATGGCATTTAGATCAGAAAAATTTGGTGAAATACTTATGTTTTAACTTTCTCTGGACAAATGAGACGCTATAGCAAACAATAGGTTGCTTTTGTATAAGTTATACAATCTGCTAGTTGAGTGTTAGGCGACTTTGGTCTCAGACATTACGTTATACACCTATCTCACTTAAAAATGATTATTAAAATATTCAAATACAGATCTATCTACAAGAGTATTAAGATTTATTTATTTTGAGAATAGTTTTTTTTTAATTTCCTGCAATCAAAAATTTGTATTTTATAGAAACAATTATTTTTAATTGAATTGTAATTAGTAATGAAACGATATCATTTCAATATCATTACCATTATAAAAAACAATTATAATGAAAATTAAAACAGTCATTATTTTAACCAATTTTAATGAAATTTTAATGGTAGTAAAAAGATACCTTGTATGCTTTAATTTGATTTTTCTTTTAAAATTTTTAAACCATACTGAAACAACCAACTTATAATTGTTATAATTATTTAAAATAAAATGTTTCATTTAATTTGTATTTTTGAGTGCAAAAAAGAAACAAAAAGTACAAAAGTACATACGAGGGCTGCTCTATATATTTCTGGCCTAATAGTGAAAATGCGAATATTTATAATCAAAAATGGTTTAATTGTTTTTCAAAGTATTCTCCAGCATGATTTATACACTTTTGCATGCGCTTAAACCAGTTGTCGAAGCACTTTTTCCACTCCGATTGAGACACCTCTAAAACATGAATTTCGAACACTTCAACAGCTTCTTCTGGCGACGAAAATTGATGTGCGGAAACAAGAAGAAGTCATTAGGTGCCAAGTCAGGGCTGTGCGGCGGATGACCCATTAATTTGAGGTTTTGGCCGGTTTAAAACGCTCTGGTTTGAGCCGATGTGTGAGAGCTCGCATTGTCATGGTGAACAATGATTCGTCTTCTCTTGTTGGTTTTTCGAATTTCTCCGATGACTTCAGGCAAACAAATTGTAATGTACCACTCAGAAGTGACCTACGTTGCTCAAGCGGAACAGTCGCCACATGACCAGTTTTGCCGAAGAAACAGGCGACCATTTGCTTCGAAGTGCTTCTTCCACAAACAACTTTCGTTAGATTTTGCTCGTCTTTGAAGACCCACACGGTCGATTGTTGTTTCATTTCGGGCTCATACGCATAGATCCATGATTCGTCACCTGTGACGATCTTATAAACGTCTTATGAAACACCGCAATCGTATTTTTGCAACATTTCTTTGCACCAATCGACACGAGCCTTTTTTTGAGCGACTTTCCAATTGTGCGGGATCCAACGAGAAAAAACCTTCTTTACGGCCAGGTGTTCATGCAGTATCGAATGTATGCTGGTGGAAGGAATGTCCAAGGATGTCTCTATCTCTCCGTATGTCGCATGTCGATCTTGCATTATGAGTTCACGCACGGCATCAATGTCCTCTGGCACAACAGCCGTTTTTAGACGACCTTAACGGAATTCGTCTTTGAGCGAGCTTCGGTCACGATTAAATTCATTATACCAATTTTTCACAGTGCTATAGGATGGTGCTTCATCGCCATACAAAGATTTAAGTTCATCAATGCACTCTTGTCGTAATAATCCACGTCGAAAGTTGTGAAAAATGATGGCACGAAAATGTTCACGAGTTAATTCCATTTTTTTCTATATTAAATTTTTCAAGCCACTGTTAACAACACAAATAATGGTCGTACTTCAAAACGTTTTGAGTACGATTATGCTTAAAAATGACAAACTTTCCAATGGAAATGTCAGATTGCACTTGGCAGTACTCAGTGTTGCCAGGCCAGAAATATATATAGAAGCCCTCGTAATTCCACTCAACATCTGCTAATTTGAGATTGAAGTCGAAAAAGATACAAATCTGTAATTTATTCATATGAATCCATTCGTGTATGTATCATTAACAAATCGCCCCCAGAAAACACCTGAATAAAACACGAAATGAAGAAGAAAAAATCATCAAGTACCAAACGAAATCAGAAGGGGAAAATTTCATTTTAAGCAAAAAAAAATAAATAAATAACTGAATTCAAATCAAAAAGAATTCAAGTCAAGAAAGCAAAGGCGCATACAAATGCAAAAATTAAATAAATTTAAAATTAAAAAAATAATAATACACAGAAATTTCCCTTTTGCATCATACGAGCGAGATACATTTAATAATCATAAACTATGCTTCAGGGAATGACACTCGTATTTGAAAAATATACAAAAATAAAGAATTTTATTCATGCTATTCGTTTGACTTTTTTAATCATTCACAGGGGTTCATTAAAGTATAAAAATATTATATGCAAAGACGTATCATTTTTCTACTTTTTTGTGCACCAGCATTTAAAATCATGTTGTGGGTAGGGCATAACCAAGAATTGTTAAATATATGCATTGAAAAAATTTTGTCATTTGATCGAAAATCGCTCTGTTAATATACATCACTTATAACAGATTTGACACAAGCCACCAGAAACATGTATGCGCCTTAATCCGTCAATATCGAACTATTTTTTTAAGAGGATGCCAAATGTTTAATATTAAAAATAATAAAGGTAAAAAATGGTGGCCTCTGCTAGAGGAAATGAAAAAAAACGACGAAAGTCGAAGAACTTAAATAATACCTTTTTAATAAGGTACGAGTTTGTGAAGTTATTATTCGGTAAAAGTTCCGAATTCACATCCAAACATAAGTTACAATATTTTGTGTTTTTTGCTTTTTTTCTTTTTTGATAGGACCAGCCCTCAGCGAATGACATCTACTTAAGCAACGCTTTGTGCCACAACTAGGATATTAGGTTATGGGAAGGAGAATAGAGGGAGTAGTGCTATTCGGCTAAAAACTTATTTTTTTCTGTAATGCAAAGTGCAATTCATTAGCCAATTAAACACAAAGAGATGCGCTCCTGATGAAGAAGGTGTTGCACGTACGAAATTACATTTTATAGAAACAGATTTCCTAATTTTTCCACAGTACGTTCCGTTATAGTAACGATAAAGCAGTGTAAGACATACCACATTTCGCCTATGCTTCAGTGACTTAAAAGAGCTGGATACCCTACTGTCACCAATGGGATTCCTGTACGCCATCCAGTAACTCTAAAATAGACTTTAAAGCACCGGCCCATACACGAGAGTTATATTCCATTTTCAGTCTGACATTAGTGACATAGAGAGTAAAAAGATCAATTAGAGTGAAGTATTCCTTTCATCGTTTCAGAAAACCACGACACTTGAGTGCTTCTTTTGCGATTAAAAAAATACGACTGTTCTACCAAAATTTCGCATTAAGTCTTTCTGCCAAGAACATTGAGGGCTTCTGATTTCTAAAAATCTATACATCGCGTTATTGCAGATCCTGAACCTTGTTCGGAGATTGCCAAAAGTTCAAATTAAAGCGAGAAATTTTCAATAAAAAGAAAAATTTCATTATCATGTGATTTTTTTTTATGCAATGAAATGCAAAGTTTTAGTGTGAGCAGCTAATTGAAAAAATCTTTTTATAACGATAATTTATGTCACAATCCTCGTGACATTGTTTACAATTACTCTGTAAAACTTCTGCCTAAAATAAATTTCACAATGACATATTTTGTATTTGATTAAAAATATTTTACCTTCCACAAGATGTTGTAAAACATTGTGGCTCATTAAGCTTAAGAGTTTAATATTAATGATGACGTACATGACTACAAGAACATGTATGCGACATAAGTTTAGTTGCCGTTTTTTAGTTTTTGTCACAATTAAGAATTATTAACTTCGAGAAATAAAAATATCGAAACACAGATAGTGAAAGGTATAAAATCAAGAAGTGTGAGCAATTTAAATTTGTGGCAATCAAAATATGAAGGTTCTCAAATTATAATCAGCATTTGAAATACATGAATGTTTTACAACAACCGGCTACTTTTATATTGGAACATATTGAATTTCCGAATATATTAACTCTATTAAAAATTGATTGCAAAAGATAAGAAATTTTTCGAACTTAATTTCCAAAATCAAATTGTATGCATGTTGCTGCGGACTTAGCAATACAGGTTCTGTGTAAATTTCAACTGACTGTGTAAACTGCTCAAAAGTATGGTCATATACATCAAATAAAATTAACTATTGGGGCACTCTTCAATTTATAATTTTAATATTTTTAATTGTTATTATAGCGGTCATAGGTTACCTCTGTTTAGTTCTCAAACGACTCGAAAGATAAGCCCACATAGGTCATTCTAGGTTGAATATGGGGACACCCTTTAAGTTTTAGATTTATTTTTGTATTACTCTCTGGTATGGGGCTCTGTGGTTGTACGTAATGTTTAAATTTTATTAATTAGGGCGAGTTGATAGCCACCTTATTTTTTAAGGATCTTTTTTAGATAATATGAATTAACGATACTGGCACTATGTTGATGGGTACTTCCATGAAAAAAAAATATATAATTTCAATTAGTTCAAGTCAATAACATTTTTTTGTTTTTTTATGAAAGTGGTTAATTTTAAAAACTAATTTTCTACAGAAATTAAATTCATGTCACACCGATTGAAATGGTTTTAATTCCATATTAAACATTTCGATCGAATTCGTTTAACCTCCTTCAGATTCCAATCGATTTTGTATATTCACAAAAAAAATACTTTTTAATTTTAATATGGCAACATTGGTCACACAAATATAAAACTAAATTTAAAATTTGAAAGAAAATCAATTTCAGTTGAGAATTTAATCGTGATTTCATTCCTAAGAAATTTTCGTTTTCGTTTTTTGAAGAACCAATTTGTGTAATTGGAACCACTTTCGATCGGAATTGAGTTTTGTGACATGCCTGAATATAATTTTATTTATATACTGTAAGCGTACAGAATAAAGACTTTGAAAATGTAACCTAATTACTATCTCGATTACACATTCATTTAATTTTCTTACCTTTAATATTAGGCAATCCTTCTAGCTACTTAGTGTGAATCCACCTTCCCACCTACACAGACATCGGCGGAAAATATGTTCAGATACTTCTGAATATGATATAATCTTTGTTAACATGTCTACATCGTCTAAAAGTTCTACTAACATGAATAACTGTTCACAAAGACTTGATAAAAGACAAACACTTAAAGCGACGAAGAAGAATCCTAAACAGTCCTTTTGACTTGACATGCTAAAAGGGCACTTCACTGGAGGCGAATTAAATTTTATAAATTTTTTTAAATTTTTAAAGTGGTAAGAATTTATAAAAGGAGATTATGTTTTGTTTTATAATTAATAGTTTTTTTTTTCGAGCCATTTGGCGTTTTACTTTTTGCTTTTATTATCTTTTGTTAATATTTTTTGGCGATTTTTTCCAGCGATTTTTATTATTTTTAGAAATTTTAGCAATCTAATCACAAGTTGCTGTTTAAGATTTCACAAGATTTTTTTTGCGACTACTAGATATTTTTTTTTCCTTTGTTTGGTGGGTGGTTTAGAAAGTTAGTACCAGCTTCTTACATTTATTGCTTTTTTTCATTCAAGTAGATAAACTGACTTATTTATACACACGAACAAGACAAACCTGGAGTTCGCAAAAAATTCAATTTAGTACCAACCATTAGAAATACATTTCAAGATGTCATACACTATGTTAATAAGTAGCAGGCCAAATGCAACCTTTTGTAGCCATTTTCTTTTCCATAAGCAAGAACCTTAAACATAATAATCAGGGAAGTGAATAATAAAAGAAGAATAAATTCTTTTGATAATCTGCTATGTCACTACAATCTTATGATTTATAAACATTGCAGTTTGCATACGAAATACATTTGCTAAATTATGAGGTAAACATAATGTTTAAATACAAATCAAAATGTAAGTTTTTCCTGCAGCAAAAAGAAACGACGAACAAATTTGCATGAAAAATTGAACAAAATTTTGACAAATACGAATTTTGACAGCTACAAGAACAAGAGTAAAAATTGAAGTGAATTAAAAATGTTTACATATTTATAGAAATAAAATCAAATAAAACTTTATGAGGTTTCTGAATACTTTTTTGATTTTTTTTCTCTGATCTTAATTAAATTTAAATATTTTAATAAAAGAAGAATAGCAACACAAAAGTAACTAAATAAAATAATTTGATGCAAGCCCAACTCTACTATAAAAAGTTTAAGCTGTTACATAATAAATTAGTTTTTGTAAATTTGTAACTTTCTGTTAAAATTTAAAACATCACAATTAATCAAGAGCAAAGAAAAGCACAGTGGGCAAGAAAAACCCAGCAAGAAATCTTAGAAAAGGTAATCGAGTGTGGAATTAATCATTTTTAAAGGAAGGACTTCTCAACTAAATTACCAACCTAACAATTTTAACAAGGCGTGAGACTTTCATAATCAATTATTACTTTCTTCCTAATGTAATGTGTTTTGTTGTAAGCAAAAATTAAGTCAATCACAAAATTAAGTCATTATATGGCAAGTACTTTTTTAAGTTATGTTTAATTTTTTGCTGGGAAATTATTTTGGAAATAAGTCAGCAATTTTTAAATGGTTGCAATTAGTAGAATATTTAAGCTTTTTATGAGCTTAAGCTGTTTCGACCTTTTTAAGTGTAATGCAACAAGTTTTCAAAATCATTAGACATGTTTTCAATTTAGAAGTTTGGTTGGGGCTGCTGCAGTTATGCTAGTAAGCAGTTGACTACAAATCTGGTCGGCCTGTACCTCGTTTCTGCATTTCTCGCATCGTAAAAGTTTTTGCATGAAACAAGTGAATTTTTGGAAAAACGATGTAAATTGAAACAAAAAATTGGTTTTCTCACACAAGTGTTTCTGTATCTTTAAAATGCGAGAACTATATGTCATTTAAGTTATTTTACAACAGTTATTGGAAGTATGCGAGAAAAAGTGTTTCTGTACCAATATTTTGTGAAAAGTATAATGCAAGAACTGTCAAAATAACTCACATTTCAAAACAGTGCGAGAACAAGTAAGATTTAAAATATATTTTTAAGTTTGTGTAAACATGGAGTCTAAATCAGCCGAAAGGTAAAAGCAATTTAACTTAATAATAAAAAAGTATTATCAATAAGTATTTATGCATTTATTTATGTTTTATATCTTTTTATTTAGAAACTAGAAAGATTTCCAAGCAGCGAAAGCTAATTGATTACATGTCCTCCACACTGTACTATATTTTTTTTTTTTTTTTCATTATATTATTTAAAACTTATTTTATTTATTAACTCTTTTCTACACTTTCACTATTTTTCTATATTGGATGATAATTTATTTCTTTATTTTGACGTTTTGTTTTTATTTGACACTAGTACTGGAATTATTCCAGTAAAAACAGAATCAGTGTTGTCTGTTTTCGCATTAAGAACCAGAAACACTTTTTACTCGCAAATAGAGAAACGATGAAATTTTTTGTTTCACTCTTGATGTGAAAACTTTTACGATGCGAGAAATACGGAAACGAGGTACTGGGTTCAGCCCCTGCGGCACTCAACAAATTAAAATGTTTTGTTTTATTGTTTAATGCTACACATACTCAAGTTTTAATTTACAGCATGCAGCCTTCTGCTACTTCTCTTTTTAAAGAAAATCAGACACTATTTTATGAGTTACCCCTGTTCCTGTTCATATTTTTTTTTTTTAATTTTTTTTTTGTCTACAAATCTTTAAATATCAAAGTTGAGATCGAAAAATTATGAACGGTTTCAAAACTTTCTGTGTGACCAGCACTCAGGGAACAACCTCTACCTATACAACGCATTGTTCCAGAACTAGGAAATTAGAATGTTGGAAGAAGGATAGCAGGAATAGTGATTGAAGACATTCGCTTTGTATCTTTGCACATTGAAGAACGTTTGCAGGAATGTTATTTTATATACGAACTCCTAAAAAACGAAATTTCTCTGGAGATGTTTGTTCGGAGTTCCTTATGGGAAACTTATACTTCAAAAAAAATTATGCCAATGATGACCCCTTTAAAAGAATTTGTTGCGATTTTAACAATCTTTATAGTTTAATTGATTTGTCTTTAAATGGAAACATTATTAAACGCAATATACAGGTCTGTTATGAAAATCACGTGATTTCAAATCACAAACGGGTTTAAAAATCACGCAGACGAATTGGTGCTGTTTTGCAAATCACGTGATTTTCAATTTTTCGGCGTGGTTTTATTTTTTCGATAATAGAAGAAAACGGCTTTTTTTAGATTTGTGTTGTGTGTTTTTTTACATTTGTAATTAAAATATAAGTGATTTAAGTAAGTTAAAATGTATGGAACTAAAATAAATTAGTGAATTTTTATTTGTTTGTAATACATGTGCTTTCATTTACTTATTGGTGTTAATCGAAGGGCTTAAAATTTGGCGTTCAAATTAAAATTGAAAATTAATGCTAAAAGTTTAGGAAGTTGCTACTATTTTATATTTTGTATTTAATATTTTCTAAATCTAATGCTGGAAACATTAGCATAAATAAGATAAATCTTAAATTACATTTTATACTCTGACAATTTTGCAACACTAGAATATTCTTTGAAACCACAAACTAGCTAAACGCTAACGAGAAAGAGAAAATCACGAGCATTACTAAACAAAGCCCCTCTGCGATGGGCAGTCACCTCTGCGATGGGCAGTCACCTCTGCGATGGGCAGTCATCTTGACGTGATGCAGAGGCTTAAGTGCAGTGATCCGTGCAGGCCGTGCTGGTAGGGATACCCATGCCAGAGGGGCTCATGGTGAGTACGAAACTAAGAACTGCCCCCCCCCCTTCAGTGCCTGATAGCGTCTGTTTCCCCAATGGGGCGGCTATCAGCTACCCTGTACCGAATGTTTCCCCTTTCAATGAGACTGGGCATTCTGTCAGGGTACGTCCGTTTCTCTGGGTCAGCTAGATCCACGGTCCACTGTCCGAAATCCACGAGCGTCTGTTCACCATATTGGTGCGGCTTAGTGGTCTGCCTAGTCCATACTAGGCAGAGTCTAAAATACATGGCAGTATGTATAAAATGCAACAACCCTCCACCCCCATGAAATGAAAAAGAAGAATACATGCCCCAAGTATCCGGTCGGGGGCTTAATAATCTCCGGAGACCCTATTCCCGCGGTGGCGATTTCAGGCCGCGGTGAATCGAATGCTACTGTAATCCGGGCTAGTCAGGTTAGAACGCCAGGCCTGACTGGTCTGCAAACTACTGGTGTCACTGCAGGAGGAGACTCTGGGAAACCAGGGTCATCCAAATGCGTACAGACTGCACAAAATGGTGCACAAAAAGGCAGCGAAGTGCCTCTGGATTTCACTCCAAGCACTTCCAAAGCAGCCAAGGTCCGTGCCGCCAAGGCTAAAATCCCTGCTTCGGGCGCTGTAGGAACACAACAACGTTCCACAGCTAACCCAGTACCGGTTGTGAGCAGTGGAACTGCGAACCAGATTTCGGGTTCCATTGTCTCACCTCCCCCCGCCAGTAAGGTAACTGCGAACAAGATTTCGGGTTCCCAAGCTGTGCCTCCAGCCGTAAAAGGCAAAACTATTCCCCCACGGCACGCCCCACCTGCCAGAAGGGCCTTTTTAAAACGGCGTGCTGCCGAGAAACATGTGGATCAGCTGGGCAAAAAGCCATCTGAGTCCCTCACAAAAGAGGAATCCACCTCGTTGAAATGGGCGAGATTTTATCTGGCTGGCCTGCAAAAGTCCCCTTCCACATCTACGGATGTGCCTAAACGGCAAAGATCTGAGGAGGAGGCTCAAGCGCAGAGTCAGCAGCCCGCTACGAAGCGTCCAAAGTATAAGTCAATGGACAGGAGCTTTAGCGAGGTTGCAAAGGGCAACCTGATACACGCCGTCATTGACAGGAATGACGCAGATAGTTCCATCTCCCACGCTAACTGGGAGGTGGTCCGCAAGAAGTTGATGGGAGTGTTCTGGAGGGTCATCAAAGACAACCCAGGACCCTTTCCTCAATGTGACGATGCAGGTTGGTTTCGTGGACGTGTCAAACTCATGGCATGTTCAAACGAGCGTTCGGCTATGCTGTTAAAGCAAGCCGTCGCTCTTTTGGAAGGCCTATGGGAAGGAGCGAAGCTTGACGTGGTACCTCTTGAAGAGATACCCCGCAGGCCTAGAGCCACGGCACGTATACCGGACGAACCTGCTGAACCCAAGGATATAATGGAGCTCATTCGGGGAGGAAATCCTGAACTACCAACCAGTGACTGGAAGGTAGCAAAGGTTTCTGAACCTGAAAGTGCATCCAGAAGGATTGTTGTCCTGCTGAGTCAGGAATCGTTGGCGCCGCTTCGGGAGAGACGGGGAAGGATCTACTACGGTTTCGAAACGATCCTTCTTCGTGTCTATCGAGGCGACGACAAGGGTAACCTGACCCCGGAGGGTGATGAACCTACACCGGAAAGTGTGGCAAATGATGAGACTGCCAGTCTGATCTCCGAGGAAGGCACCCTATCAAACTCTGAGTTTGTGGGTGAATTCTTCGAGGGAATGGACGAGGCAGTTGACGAGGACGCCCTCTTGGACTCGGACCAAGACGACGCCAACGTCACAATCGTATCCGCAAACAGGGATGGTGAAGGTGACTCAAGTAAACCTTCACCACTCTAAAGCAGCTTCCGCTGCACTACTTCTCCGCATCTCAGAGAGAGGGGAGGAGGTTGTATTAGCCCAAGAACCCTGGCTCCACCGGGGCAAGGTTTGCGGGCTTGGTGTTAGAGGCTTCAAGCTGCTATATATGAATGGTCCAGGTAAGATCAGATCATGCATAGTGGCTAAAAGCAATTTGAATATATTCATTCTCTCTGATTACAGTGATGAAGATACGGTAGCAGCTGCCTGGGAGACAAATGGCGGAACTGTTATAGTAGTCTCCAGCTATATGGCGCACGAATGCGAAGCACCACCGCCAATGCTTCGCAAAGTAATTAAGATGGCAGCCACACGGAACCTGCCGGTTATTATCGGGGCAGATGCCAATGCACACCATGTCGTGTGGGGCAGCTCGGATTCCAATGCAAGGGGTGAGTGTCTGTTTGATTTCATTCTTTGTAATAATTTAGACGTTATAAACGTTGGGTCAGAACCCACTTTTGTTGTAGCGAATAGAAGGGAGGTTCTTGACGTTACGCTAGTTAGTACTAAGCATTCAGATTTGATTAGGGCATGGAGGGTCTCTAGTGACTGCTCGTTCTCTGATCATAGGTATATTGAATTCGATGTAGTGATTCGGGTATATGGGGTTACCCCCCGACGAAACAGAAGGAAAACGGATTGGGAGCGGCAACGGTCTCTCCTTTCCGATTTTCATTCGAGTCCACCGAGAATAGAAAATCGGCGGGACATTGAAACCGCGGTGAATGCATTAACCAATGCATTTGAGCGCGCGACTTCGGAATCTTGCAGACTAAATATCTGCCGTGGTAAGAGCAGACCACCTTGGTGGAACTCGGATATTGTGGAGGCACGGAAAGCCTCCCGTAGGCTCTTCAATGAGGCTAAGAGATCAGGAAACTGGTCTGCTTATAAGTCCTCAGTGAATAGGTTCAAGAATATGGTAAGAAATGCGAAGCAAAGGTCTTGGAGATCCTTCTGCAGTGGAGTGGAGGGTTCCTTCGAGACGAGCAGACTTCGTAAGATTCTATCGGCAACGCCCATTGTCCCTATTTTCATTAAGAAACCATGTGGCAATTGGACTCTGGGTGCGCAAGAGACCCTTGAGGTTCTCATGGAGACTCACTTTCCGGGCTGTGCTCCCTTCAGTGGAGAAGACTCAGCCCCTTTTGACTGCCGGGCATCAGTTCCCTTTCCTATAAACAGGGAGGGACTTATGTGGGCCTTGGGTAGTTTTGACCCGTTTAAATCCGCCGGTCCTGACGGCATTATACCGGCTGATTTGCAGCATAATGCAGATATTGTTATACCATGGTTAGTTCCGATATACACAGCATGTATTACATGGTCGTATATCCCTGAACCGTGGACTTTTTGCTCTGTTGTCTTCATTCCCAAGGGAGGGAAGACTTCGCACACTGAACCGAAGGACTTTAGACCTATAAGTCTATCCTCTTTCCTTTTGAAAACTCTGGAACGGATAATTGACCTTCACTTGAGAAGGACGATTAATACGGACCGACTCTCCGCCTCTCAACACGCGTATGTCAAGGGCAGATCTGTTGAGACGGCACTAGACACGCTTGTGGGATGCATAGAGAAATCCCTAGAGCATAAAGAATATACATTGGTTGCCTTTCTAGACATAGAAGGGGCATTTAACAATGTGAAACCAGAGGTTATCACGGTGGCCCTGGAGGGACTGAACGTAAGTCGGTCGATTATAGGCTTTGTATGGAATCTATTGACAAATAGGGTCATTACTTCCAGCATGGGGATAGCTACCATACACAGGGTAGCTAAGCGAGGTACACCACAAGGGGGGGTATTATCTCCCCTTCTCTGGAACCTTGCCATGAACGCATTACTGACGGAAATGGACTGCAAGGGGTTCAGGACTGTGGCATATGCGGATGACGTTGCGGTTGCTGTATCGGGAAAATATCTCGAAACGCTATCGCAACGTCTACAAATGGCGCTAGGCTGCGTCAGTAGTTGGTGTACTGAGAGTGGGCTTAGCGCGAACGCTCGGAAAACGGAGCTTGTGCTCTTCACGAGAAGAAACCAGATTCCGGCCTTTCCACTACCACTCCTTAATGGAGTGGAGCTTGAGTTGTCTGACAGAGCGAAGTATCTAGGTATCATCCTGGACTCCAAACTGTCGTGTCACCGGGGCAATGCGCACCACTCGATCGAAGGCCCTCTTTACGATGCTGCACTGGCTACCGGTCGATCTCATGGCCAAGCGGCTGGCTATGAACTCGGCGGTTAAACTGAATGCAGCGGCGACGTGGAAGTCAGGGGACTTTGGACATGCGACCATTTTAGGCTGCTCCTCGGCCATCCCTGACAACATCGATTATTGCACGCCCACCCCCATGTCTGATATTAGTTTCGGGGTGTCAACGTCGGGCACATCGAATATGCGTGGGGATGTGCTTGATGTTTACACTGACGGATCAAAGTCGGACACGGGGGTCGGGGGGGGCGTCTTCATTCCTAGATTTCAAATCAGAATGAAGTTTAGGCTACGGGATCAGTGTAGCGTGTTACAGGCTGAGATTTCAGCCATCAGAAGGGCGGCTTGCTGGATGAGGTACCACAGGATATACGGAGAGGATATCCGGATCTGTACTGACAGCAAGGCCGCGATTAACTCCTTATCGGGTGTCTATACGACATCCAGATTGGTACGTGAATGCCGGACATCTCTTAACGAGATGGCGAGACATTCCAACCTGGAACTGTTTTGGGTACCGGCTCACTCGGGCGTATCCGGGAATATAATTGCGGACGAACTCGCCAGATTGGGAACCCGGTTGGGAGACCGGGAGACAGATCCACTGGTAGGAGTCCCATTAAGCTGCTGTAGAGCTTTACTTCAGCAGGAACTCCTCAGAACTGCACAGTCTAGATGGTCTGAGGAGGTTACCTGCAGGGTCTCGAGGACATTGTGGCCTCAGTACGATGATAGGAGAACCGCGAATCTGCTGAGGTTTCCTCGGGGGCAGCTGGGCACACTGGTGGGCGTGCTGACAGGACACTGCGTCATTGGTGCTCACGCTAGGAGACTGAATCTTCCTCATCATGACTACTGTAGAAGTTGTCAAGATGAGGAGGAGGAGGAAACGGTGGAGCATATACTCTGCCACTGCCCGGCTCTTTCTGGGAATAGAGCGGCTACTTTTGGCAGTCCGAGACTGCATGGCCTTGCAGACTTATCCGTCTGCGATGTTTCTAGGATAAACTTGTTTATCCGGTCTTCAGGGTGGTTTGGATGTGGATCTTTTGATGGTACCGTAGGAACCTCAATCTGATCTCTGCACATCCTGTTTCCAGGCAACACAATGGGACCTTTGGGACCCAAGTGAGTCGGTCTTTCTTTTTGCCGACGGCCTGCACAACCTAACCTAACCTAAGACAGATTTTTGTAAAATATGCAGTGTTTTTGAAAATTTATGAAGTTTTTTTTTTTATGTGTATAAAATCTAATTTTTTTCAAAAATAAGAAGAAGACATATCGTTTTAAATATATCATGTCATTATTTTTATTTTCTAAGCGAAATAATTAGAAAAAAAGAGCAAGTGATTTCAAATCGGCAGTCATTTTTCTTAACGTTTTAAATCACGTGATTTCAGTATATTTTGTACGCAGAACACCTTTTGCGTGATTTGAAATCACTTTGACAAAAAGTGATTTGTAGAACAGACCTGATAATGTTGATTTTTAAATACATAATGTAAATATAATTTTATAATTTAACGTTTTCAATTGTAAAAAACATTTGTATGTATATCAGTCTGTAGGGATTTTTTTCCATAGACTCAGATAAAAATAAAAAATGTGTATGCAATTCACTTGGTGAAGAACGTGTTGCGTGGTTTCCGTTGTAGTACTGATAAAACAGTGAAGCACTTCCAACATTTCGTCGATGCTTCAGTGACCTAATAGAGCTGGGTACCCTACTGTCACCAATGGGCTTGCTGTACGCCGTCCAGTAAATCTAATATAGGCTTTCAAGCACCGGCCGATACAATATAGTTATATTCCAATTTCAGTCTAATAATGGTGGCATAGATAGTAAGGACATCAGATAGAGTGGAGTTTACCTTGCACCTTTTCAGAAAGCCACAAAACTGGAATGCTTCTTTTGCGACTTGAAAAATATGCTTGCGAACATCGCAATGATTTTTATGCCAAGAACATTGAGAGCTTCTGATTCGTTAATATCTTTATCATTTATAATCACAGATGAGATAACGCATTCAGCTGTACGGCTCTGCGATATTATACATCTCTAGGTTTTTCGAGCGTTAAATTGAAATTTGTTCAAAAGATCTCGTTCAAAAATTGCTAAAAGGTCATAAAAGGTTGTATCATTCATGCGCCATTGTATAGCCCCAATTTCCAAAAGGCATGGCTTATTGCAATATGCATATGATTGGATTTTGCTACTGTGATTTGTAGAAGTAAATACAGGGTTGGAAGTTTGATATAGAAATTTATTAAGAAAAATAAGAAATGGGGCAGGACAAGGAAAGAAACCCTTATTTATTATTAAAACTAATAAAGAAAAATGAATTAAAATTTTCGGATTTTCTGATGCATGATTTGGGAATTTCTGGATCCTGGTTTTTTTAAGTGTAGGAACACAACACACGACGGTAACGTTATCATTCAACGACAATGCCGCTGAGATACAATTTTTTTTTATTTTCTTGTCGGTTTTTATTATTCTCCCACATTTAGTTTTTCACTCTCCTAATAATATTGCCACATATTTTCAGAAATTTTTGTATATTGTAAGCATTTGAATTTGCAATAAAAGCAAGGGCACAGTATTTAATAAATATAGAACAAAATTTCAGGAATACAAATAACAAAAAAAACTGATATAGGTACGTAAATGAAAAAAATAAATTAAAAGGTAAAAAATATGAAAATAAAATTGATTGAAAAAATAATTAAAACGTGAAAAATGTGATCCCATGTTCATTTTAGATCAGTCATAATTTATTCTTCGTCCCTCTCTTCAATCTGTATTAAGGTTTTGAAAAGTCCCATTGAATTCCTTGCAAGATAAACCAGTCCAATAGCCTCTAGTGCCATTTACATGTTAAATTTACTTAATATTCTTCACATTTTATCGATATTTTTAATGAAATTCATCTGATTCATCTGATAATAAACTATTAAAACCAAAATATTTCTGAAACTAACACAAAACTGAAATGAAAATAAATATTATTAATGCCGTCAGAGAATCGTCGTTGTTCTGTTTACTAACTCTCAGTAAAAATAAATCGTTCCGTTACCGTCCTGTGTTGTGTTCCTGCACTAAAACAGCAATTTCCCGATTGTTATTCAGATTGTTGAAAATTTTCAAAATAACCGGCCTTGCCGAAATTTTTTTAATTTTCTTGATTTAATTAGATTACAATTTTTTTCAATTGTAAGAAATTTAAAAGACTGCACGAATTTTTAAACATTTTCTAAATGTTAGAATTCTTGTTATTGCAAAATAAACAAATAGCTTTAACTTTCCTTCTCCATAAAACTTCATCACCTAAGTCAAATTTAGATTTTTACAGTTTGCAAAACTTAAAATGCTGTAAAAATATTGTTATTAGCTAAAATAAATCTGTGAAAAGTAAGGAAAAAAAGCACCACCCCCATAAACTTTTTAATTTATAACCATATTTTTTGACTATAAAACGATAAATTTAAAAAAGTTTGTGAACTTGTTGTGCCATCTTCCCACAAATAACATCAACAGCAAAATTCAAAGAAATAACAAATTGCTCTGCATCAAAAGTTTTGATGTGGACAACGCTGGATACGAAACTTACATTATTATTAAAATGGAGAAGATTGTTTTATATTTCATTTATTTTTTTGCGTTATTTGGGTCGACCCTGAATCTTACAAACAAACACACACACAGTCGTTCGTGTATCTATTTAATCGTTTTTTAAAATTTCACAGTTGTCTGCAATATTTTCACTGTCAAAAAATTTAATTCATTTTATTTATGACTGGAGCTCTTCTTCGTTCGTACAAATAACAAAAACAGCCATAACATTTCTTTTTTCTTCCCTTGTTTTTTTTTTTGCAGATACATATCACCGCCATCACGAGACCCTTTAACGCTTTTTCTTAGAGTTTTTTTACAGTTCTCAATCAGTTAAATTCTCATTTATAATAATAATTTTTTATTTATCTTCTTTGGTGGGTATTCTTAGATGAGTTTTCATTATTTGTTTATATTTGGTTGCTTTATGATTTTGTCTGCCGAAATAGCTGTACATATCTTTCCTTCCGATTATTTTCTTTTCTTCAATACAATTGTTATTTAAACGAAATATTGCAACAGCAGCAACATTATCAGCATCAACAATAACAAATAAATTGTTAAATAAATGGTCTTATGATGAGAATATCGCAACTACAATACAAAGATGTAAAAATATTTTCTTTTCAATAGTTTTTCTTTTTTAAATAGAAAAATACACATTTTGTAAATACCAAATGATATATCTTAGGAATTAAATTTGAGTAGTCGTATTATCTACAGTAGCAGTAAAGTACTTTATGAATGTATACTTTATTTTACAATTGCTGCAACTGTATGTAATTCATGCTCATCATCATTCATGATTTCGTATACATCACATTTCATCTATAACTAATGATTGAGGATTTATTTAATACAAAGTACTTCTTTTACAATTTTGAAGTATGATTACAGTATTATGTAGGAAACAAATTCTACAAAAAGATTTGATGAGTTTAACAAACTAAAGGAGAAATTAAAAACAGAGAATAGCAATTTTATAGCATACATAAATAGACAGAACAATTTCATTTAAAATTTATTTTTAAAATTTTACATATAAAAATTTTTTCTTCCCTGAAATTGCCATTTATAATTAATGCACAATGGGGCCGATCGAAAAAAAATCAATAAATTCCGAATTTCTAAAATACTGTTCAAATTCTTTTTAAACTTGGAAATAGTCTTTCCAGATACTATCTGACTCGAAACCCCAAATTCCCAGAAACAATTTTTTAATCCCCAAAAATACCCTCAAAAAATTATACTAATTAAATTTTAGTTCATGTGAGAATTAACAAAGATATTCTTTACTTATAATTAATTCGAAAGGTGTGCTTTTCAGATATTCATTGTGGTTTTCCACATCAGTTGAAATTTAAAAGTGTTGCCATTGCTGCAGGATTCTCAAATTTTTCACTAGGAATAGAGTTATTTTTAGAGTGTGTATTTTAAGCATGGCTCGAAGTTATGATATGTATAAACTTTTGTCCAAAAGCTGCTCAGATTGTTTGTCGTTTAGTTTAAGTTATATATTTAGAGTAAACTATTTTATATGTTTTGAAACGGAAAGAGATTTTATGAAAAACATTTTATTCTTATTTAAAAAAAAATCATCAATTTGAGGATAAATCCCCTAATCCGACAACATTGCTTGGAGTTTAGTTAGAAGGGCAAGTTCTTTAAAAAAAATTTAGACTTATAATATTTTTTGAATTTTTTAACATTTTTCAGAAAGCAAATGAAAACAGATTCTAGACTCTGTTTTAAAATGAGTAAAATTACGTAAACTGAACTTTAAAATAAAAATTTGATTTGAAAGAATTTACAGATTAGGGATAATAATACACTGTTATGTATTCTTTAATCGCTGGCTTCTTTAAATAACAAAATAAAATACGCCAAGTAAATTTATCTGTGATTTTACTTTGTTTGCTCAACCCTATCGAATTTTGTTAACAACACTGTTAAACTTTATTAATGCTTTAGTATTATGTACGTACAAACTTTCTATTTGATGTTTTTTTCATATTGGTTTTTTAATACCTTTACACAGCTCGCAATTTCGATTTCTTTTAATAGGCCTAGATTTGGGTATTATGGAGAGATCTGGTAGCTTGGTATAATTGAAGACTGCAATAATAAAAGCAATAAATTCTCGTTGACTTTTATAGAACAACTTCATTGAAGCAACATTTTTGTATCATTTTTTGCATTTTAATCGTATTGAAGCAATTTGTTTGACTTTATTATCACTTCACTACAGGTGAAAAACAATGTAATTCCGTTTGTAATTTCTGCAATACCCATTTGCGACACCCCATAAAGTATATCTGTATATCTTGAGTTATTATACCTACCAAAGTCCATATACACTTGTGTCCGTCTGTAATCGTGTTGAAATCAACCTTGCCGAGGTACTAAATGAGCTAAAAATACGCCAATTGTTTAGAAATAGTTATAAAAATGTTGATATTGAAATTTAGCAAGATCGGACCATGACCTTCAAAGTAGAGGGCAACACACCACAATTTACAATTTTTGCCGCTTGCTTTAAACAGAATAACTTAATGGTAGGAAAGAGTTTCTTATGCCTTTTTATATGTACATGTGGACATACATATATGGTGAAGGGCAGATAAGATTTAGGATAGCCATATATAGCACTCTTAGGTTTTTTTGGATTTGCTTTGCCTTGCTTATCTTTAAATCTGTAATCACTATTTTAAAAAATAAAATTGGAACAAATCTTTCGACAAGTGGCATGAGCATGGGCCAGCTTGAGATATAGCTATAGTAATAATATCATTGTCGATCGCGTTAATATCATCTAATGCTAAGACTATTTATTAGCCTGGGTTCAATCCCTGGTAGCCGCTACCATATTGTTACCGATCGGTTGGACTGGCGAAGTTTCCGATTAGCTCTTCTTGTTTTTCCTCAAAGGTGCTTCCAACCCTTCCCACCAGCCGCGTATCCGAACACATAAAATAGAACAAAAAAAAACTAACAGAACTACACACACAGTACACCACACAAAGAATTTTGAGACAGATGGTCGTCTTATTTGCCCTCCCAAACAGTTTTTCTACGACCCTTCCTTAGTTGGCATTTCTACATAGCGCATTCGTCGGCGAAGTAAAATCACCAATAAAATAGATACTTGCATTAAAAAAACAACCGCCGAAGTAACAACATTTGGCGGGCTCTCTATTACATTAACGGCGATGGAAGAATTGAACAAAAAATGAAGCTTCTATCTCTATCTCTCTACTTTCACCAACTGTCTTATCTCTCTTCTATCCCCCTCCTAAAGAAAGTAGAAGTCATTATTGCCTAAAGTGCTACTACTCTTAAAAAAACTGTATGATATTTGTAGCACTGTAAATTGACGTCTGAGAAAGATTGATTTCTGGAGCTCTAGTCGACTTAAACTTTGTTGCTGTTTTCCTAAATACGACACCATCTTATTTAAATTCGCCCATTAAACTTGAAACAGTTGGCTAAAAACGACATCCACCTAAAAATTAAAGCACGCAAATGTCATTATAAAAAAATTCATATCATTTCTGTAAAAGGCATAAAGAATCTTAAAATATTTTTAAAATAATACCCCGATGTGCCAAAAAGATTAAGTTTTACATAAGGAACCAGACAAAAAAACTTTTTTGCTTTTGACAAAAATTCTGTTTACCGCTTCTTCAACCACCTTTCAAAAAGGCAAAGCGATGAATATGTATCCAAGCAGAAAAATGGGTTTTTATCTTTGCCAAAAAAAAAAAACATATAAACTTCAAAACAATTACGAAAGATTAACAAATTACCGAAAACGCCCTTAATTAGTCTTTTAAAGAAACATAAAATAAAAAAACAACAATACCGACAATAACAACAAAAATATTTAGTCTTAGTTGCTATATTAAGAGTGCTTTATATGTTTAATGCTGTTGCATGCAACTTCATATTTTTTAAATAGTTCATCTGTTTGGTTTATCATGATGTTTGCATTGAAATCCGTGGTCAGAAGGCATAAATAAATTTAAAGGTTGCCAATTTTACGTAGAAATATATTACTTAAAGTATAGAAACTAAAGAAAAATTTAAATTTATGGGTTGGCAACAATTTTTTTGCTTTTTTGTGCCGACTTTAACCCGCTTGGAAAGTATGAATTACCCGTAGATTTGGTTTTTTAATTACATCTGCACTTTAGCTGTTTTTAACTTTTAGGTGTTTCTTTCTTGTGTTGATTAATTTTTTCTTATTTTAACTATTGTATTCATTAAATATTAAAATAAAAATTTTTTAAAACAGAATATTTAAAATAAAATCTACGTTTCGCAAAAAAACTCTGCGTTCATAAAATTCATGACAAGAAAAACTTTAAAATTATTAACAAAAACAGAAACTTGTAAATAATTTCATTAGTATGGTAAAGGCTCTGCAATATTCGGCACTGCTGAAGATGAAATTCTGACATATTGCATTTTCTAGCTGCACTTAAGAAATGAATCCTTTTCATGTCATCCTCCGACATTTGACTGATTTAATATTGGTTTTTAAAGCAACCAAAGTAAATTCTACCACGAAGTACCTACCAGATTGTTGCTGCTGCGTGTAAACGACCTTTAAAATTATCATCTTGTTTGACTTAAATTACATTTGATACTTTTGCGTTTTCAGAGTTTGTGTTTTCTGTTGATTTTTTTCTTTCTTGCTTTCTTGTTGTTCAGTTAAACTGCCCATTTAACGCCACAGGTGATTTGTGAAAAAATTACAAATGACATGGGAGCACGAAGGATGGAGTACGTTTTAAAGAAATATTAAATAAGATTATGAATTCACTGATTAAAAAGGGGAGGTTTTAAGGCAAATAAACATTTAAGTCTAAATGTTCATGGTTTATAAACCTATTTTTTTAATAACTTAAAAAATTTATTCCATCCTTAAAAGCAGAAGCGAAATGGTTGAATTTATTTTTTACTACATTTTTCTTTTAGCTCGGATAAATTTTAATTTTGTTTTAATGTAACATTGCTATCATTCTCGTGAGAACCTAACAAGAAATTGGGATCGCTTTTGCTCCATTTCAGTGACAATGAAAAGTTCATTCTTCTTTAAAGAGTAATGGTGAATATAACACAAAAACTTGATAACAATTTACTTTTACATAAATGTGATAATTATTAATTAGATGCTTAAAATATAGAAGGCCGCTCAAAAAAAAATAAAAACTGGTTATCATTTTATTAGAAATTAAAAAAATAAACTCTGCTGCTACGAAAACTTTATTTTAAAATAAAAAGCTTAGAATATTAAGTCAAAAAAGTTACATCGAGCAAATGGCTGCCTCCGGACTTAATACACATGTGTGCTTGTTTTATGGCATTTTGAACTGTTGGCTTAAAAACTGACTATTTCTTTTTCATTGTTAGCTTTCAAAACTTGTAGGCCAGGTTAAGATGCACAGGCTGTAGGACCGCCCTGTTCCTAGAAAGTGCTGGACAATGGCAGAGCAAAGGCTCTCCCGTTTCCTCCTCTTCGTCATTCTTACAACTTCTACTAAAGTCATATTGTGGAAGATTTAGTCACCTAGCATTAAAACTGATAATACAGTGCCCTGTCAGCACAGCCTTACCAAATACGCAAATCTCTTACTATCATACTGAGGCCATAATGTCCTCGAAATTGTGCAGGTGACCTCGTTAGACCAACTGGTCTGCGCGGCCTAAAAAGTTTCCGCTGAAATATAGTCCTGGAGCAGTTTAACAGGACGCCTACCTAGGTATAGAACGATACCACTAGGGTATCGATATTTTTACTCGATACAATATCGATCAAAAAATATCGATACGTACTCAATATCGAATTAAAATTATCGATACCCACTCGTATCGGTCGACTATTTCAAAAAATTAAGGCGAAGAAAAATAAAAATACATATCTCTGGTCTCAGGCACCATGACCGTTGTTGCTACTAAAGTACCAAATTGCTATTATTTCGAATGATTGACCCTTTTAGTGCCCCCTTTTTACAAAGAGCTAAATCTGCCACTTTTTGATACATTTTACCTTTTTATGGCACTTTTTGTTTGATTTTCAATTTAGGTGGTTTAGGTGGTGTTTGTACACATTTCGAAAAAAAAAATAAAGCCTCCAGTATAGAAAAACTACGTATCATTCAAGAAGGTTTATCTCCTATAAATAAAATTTATTTAAAACTTTTGTTGTTTATTCTTAAAAACATGAACAAATTCAAGAGAAATTTTTAAAGTGCGTCTTCTTATATAATTTATATATTGTTCCCTCCACCAAAAACAAATTATTAGAATTGTTTTAAAATTTTCTAAAAAAGAAAATTCAAGTAACTTAAAAATAAAAAGCATAGACTTTCATAATATATTGTATTTTTTTAGCATACATACATATCGGTTATGAAGCTGAAAGTGTAATATGTGTTGAAAAGTTTTCTAAAAATTTTATAATTTATATTAAAAGTAAAATATTAATATTTCATCAAAAACAAGTAAGAGTGCTTGTATACCCTTCACCATCTACATAAATCTAGTTTAGTGAAGTAACTCCTATCAAAAAAGCAAATATTGAGGTGACAGAGAATTAAAAATTAAAAAAATATTTGGTACTGCATTTATATAATTTTACATAATAATGACATCGGCTCTTAATGGGTTAAGAATTTTAAAAACAATTTAAAATTTCCTTAAAATTCTTCAAAAGCTTTAAAATAATAACCAATTTGATATTTCAAAAAATTGAAAAATGTCAATTTTTTCACTTGATGTTTTTTTTTCTTATTTTTTAATTCTCTATTATTTTCGGAGGAGTTACTTTATGGTACCAAATGATATGAAAAAAAATAGAGGTAGGCGTGGTGTTTTGCCTGCTGTCTCGAAGGACATGGACCGATCATCCTGATTTTAAATAGAACCTCTTTAGACACTATATCTGATCTATTGACATGTTTATTTTTTTTTTGTGAAAGTTTGGCTCGGCAAACTTGATACAAGGCAAAAAAAAAATGGGTCGCATCATGGCAAAATCATGTACCAGATGGTGGCAGTAGCGAATTTATTTATTGCCGTCGTAGCAGGAAATGTCAAACTCCATACATAAAAATCAGCGACGAATTTCTTTTATATTTAGATAATATATTTATATAATAAATATAAAAATAAATTTACTTTATTTGTGCTTGATTCCTTCAAGTATAAATGTTTCATGATATTCTAATGAAATATTTATTATTTTAAACTAAACTAAAAAATGAAATGTATTACTGCGGGGAAAGCATATCCATATGGCCATTTCACTACTGCTCAAATAGCTCATCAGTGGATTTTACCCAAATTTTGTATAGAAAACTAGAAAGTCTTATATCAAAAGCCAATTGATTAAATGAGAACTCCATTGAATCAATAAGACAATAAAAACTCAAAAATGTTTTATACAAAAAACACAGCAAACATTCAGTAACTATTTTTATTTTTTCTTTCATTTTTCTACATAAGGGATCCCATTGGAAACCATTCATATGTATTTGAAAGATTCAATGAAAAAATGGTTTTTTTAAAACATAAAGACTTAAAATCAAAATTTCAATGTAAAATAGGTCGAATTGAAGCACCTCCATTTTCTACAAGGTTGATCAATCTAAGAGGAAATTTGGTTTAAACGTACACACACATAGTTATCTTTAACAAAAATTAAAAATGTTAATTAACTTTAATCGTGCTTGATTCCTTAAAATATAAATATTTCATAATATTCTCAAAAACGAAATGCATTACTGTGGGAAAAGCATATCCATATGGCCATTTCGCTACTGCTCATATAGCTCATCAGTGGATTCTACCAAATTTGGTATAAAAAACCTAAGAGTCTTATATCAAAAGCCAAATTTATTAAGTGAGAACTTCAAGAACTTCGTTAAATCAACAAACCAAAAAGATAGTAAAAACTTGAAAATGTTTTATACAAAATTACTCAATAATTAAAAATTAAAAACACGGGAATCTTAAATTAAATAAATTAAACTTTAAATTGATAGTGCTACTTTACCGATATTGATTGTTGAAGGTGAAAGCACGTCTCGATTGCCACTTCGCTACCGCTTACTTGGCTCGTCAGGAAACTTCTCACAAATATTTTAAATGAACTAAAGATTTCTGTCTAAACAATAAAGTAAATACAAAAATCAGTTATTTCCAAAATATTTTGATTTTACCCCACCGTTCATTGTTGCAGTTTTCGTAAACTCAGGCAAGTGAAGTTATAATACAGTTAATGAATATTGTAAGAAAATGAATTAACAGCTTTAAAAATGCAATTATAAAATTTAAGTTTTCTAAAAGTTTCTCTATTATGTTTTAATTAATTATTCGAGCTTATTCGAAGCTATCGATTTGAACAGCATTATCAGGTATTATTTCATACTTAAAATTATAAATGTAGAAATAAAATTTCGTGGTTGCAAAAAGGCTACGATTCTTAGAGACACAATACCTTAACCGCAGAGATAGCTGCGGATTTTTATAAAAATTTTTACAGAATACGGATGAGCTCCATCTGGTGCGGTTGTGTGATTAGTTTGCGATGCCGATGCAAAATAACTGATGCTGATACTTACTTGATAAAAAGAAATTATCATTTGCTTATAACTTCAAACGCTTAAACATTAACTGCCATACTCGTAAAAAATAAAATAAGTTTGAAATGTGTTTTATGACAAAAATTTCGTACAAATTTGTTCTAAAATATATTTTAAATCTATTTTAATATTTTATGAATACGACAGTAAAAATTTATAAATCAATAACAAATTTATTTGTTGCTTTGTTTGTTTGTTATTTTGTGTGTTATTGTTCCTATATGTGTCTGTTCCATTATTTTTTTCAAGACCAGAGCACCGACTTTTTTCTTTTTCCTAATGCAAATTACTCCCCCATGTGCAATCAAACCCTTATTAAAAGTTTCAAAAATTTAACACCTAATTCAATTCTGCATAAACAAATGTAATTTAACAAACTAAAATTAATAAATATCCAAAAAAAAAATATATACTTACTCATCTATCGAATCAACCATTTTTGTGATGCGTGTTTGACGTGTGATGTATTTTAGAATACACTACATTTGCAGTGATGCTAACTGATGCTTTTCAGAATGCGTTGCGCATCAGATGCAGCGCAGTGATGCATTTCCAAACAATTTATTTGTATTTAAAATTATAAAAAGCAAAAATTAATGATAAAAATATATAAAGTATATGTTTGCAATTAATCACAAATATTAACGAACTTTAGCCTAACTGAACCGGCACATTCACTTGTTATTAATTCACAGACAAAATTGTTTTATTTTTTCTATCAGACTCTGTAACAACATCTATAAAATATATTTGGAACATTGTTACATAACCACTACATTGATGCAACATTGCAAGAAGCAACGAAAACATTTGTTGCATTTTCCTATTAAATTTTGCATATTGACAACAAATTTGCGCTCAATTTTAACAAACATGACAGGAAATATAAATATAAAATATTTAAAAGGATAATATATATTTTGCTTTAACAAAAATAAAGTGACAAGAAATATGTTAAACAAAAAAAAAAGGAGCCAAAACCAAAAGCCTTCAAGCTTTCAAGAAAGAAAAAAAGCGTTTTGTTTAAATTCAATTTATTTTATTGTATTATTCCTATAACTTTTTTAAAATGTTTCATTTATCCATTTTCATTCTGTATCTGTTTGAATAAGTGAGTTATATAGTGTTGCTTAATGGCTTGTTATTCTGTTGTATTACTCTGTTGTCGTCTGTCGATAAAACCAAAGTGTTTATATTCGTTTAAGTACTTTTTTTACAAACTTTAATTTGGCACCAAATTTTACAGTTGTGTTAATAAAAATAGCATCAAGCAAAAGGAATAGAAAAAAGCATTAGTTACGCATAGGTGCTTGATTTTCGAAGGTAGGCTGCAGTTAGGCAAAACTCCGTTCTTACGTTTGATTGTTAACTTTAATTTTACAAATCAATCTTGAAGCCAATATGGCATACTTCGCCTTCCAACATTGATAAAATTAAACACCAACAAAATTAAATCTTACGAATGATAACTGCCGCTCCTTGGTTTATTGAGAATAGCAACATACATACGGATCCGGACATTCCGTTGGTCAAAAACGAAATCACAAAACACGTGAGTCATTATTTAAGGCCCTTTCCACCATTATACAAGTCTTATGACTTGTTGCATAAGGAAGAAATCTAATGAGAATTGTTGTGATTGTCATCAAATTCAATGTAACATACATTTTGTTTCTACACCATCACACTTCAAGTAGAATGAAAATTTCCAGCAAACCATAACAATCTGAAAGGAAACTTTACTAATTTATTTCACGTAGCTTTTGCGTTCATAAAGAGTACAAAAATAATCATTTGCCATCTGAGAACCTTTAGAAAGAGATAATTTTTTCTACTACACTGGTTCAGCTTAATATGTTTATAGCTCTTTAATTTATAGCTATAAAGATACACATA
Source organism: Gymnosoma rotundatum (assembly GCA_916610165.2). Taxonomy (NCBI): domain Eukaryota; kingdom Metazoa; phylum Arthropoda; class Insecta; order Diptera; family Tachinidae; genus Gymnosoma; species Gymnosoma rotundatum. The sequence continues at coordinate 73,301,536 of OU744340.1, forward strand.
TTTGGGTATCATATAGGAGTCACAGAGTGAACCAGTTTAGGGCATGCTTAGAAAAATCTTCCTAGTTGGGTTTTTCTAAGAGTCTTTCAGAGTGTTCGTTTAATCGTTTGCTGGGTTATGAACAGCATAACAACTCTCATAAAAAGGAAAATCATATTGTTTGGAAAAATTTCTAAAAATGATTTTGTATTATAGGATGTCAAATTGCTTTCCGTATTACTTGACATATACATTATATTTCCTTTCACAATATCAAACTTTTTTATCAAGGCGAATCAATTAGCGTTGGAGAATTTATTATTTTTTGCTGGTAGAAACGAATGTCAAACTTCATATATAAAAAATAGTACACAGATTTGTTATGTATGGAGTTTATAGTCGTGTTCACGGCGAAAATTAATGAATTCGCCTGCGCTGCCACCTGGTAATTGATTCGCCTTGTTTTTTTTAATACTTTGGTATTTTACAAATCTTTATACCCAGTATTATAGTGTGAAACGGGCTTTAGAAAACCTTAAAACTCACTCAAATTCCCTTGGGCGGAATATTGTATAGTCGTTTGAAAAAAAAAATTGTAAATTAGAATTTTGTCCAGCATTAACTTTATTTACTATCTGTTAATTTTTAGATTTAAGATTTTAATCCAAATTGTTTGTTTGTGCGTGCGTCAATCACGGCTAAACGACTGAAACCATTTTTAAGTAAATTTGAAACACTGGTAGGTATTTGTCCTCATGGTGAAATAGGGTACTTATATTTTTAAATAGCTGCCCAGGAAGGGAGAAAAAGGAAAATGGGGGCATTTTTATGAGTGTAAATCAATTTTAACAAAGTCTTGGCTAATCGATTTAAATAAAATTCGAACAAAGTTTAAAACAAAGTAATATATTTATGTAAAGGGCAGAATATTCTACGAGGGCTGCTCTATATATTTCTGGCGTAATAGAGAAAATGCGAATATTGATAATCAAAAATGATTTTATTGTTTTTCAAAGTATTCTCCAGCATGATTTGAGCATGCGCTCAAACCAGTTGTCGTAGCACTTTTTCCATTCCAATTGAGACACCTCTAAGACATGGTTTTTGAACATTTCAACAGCTTCTTCTGGCGACGAAAATCGTTGACCACGCATTTTTTTCTTGATGTGCGGAAACAAGAAGAAGTCATTAGGTGCCAAGTCAGGGCTGTACGGCGGATGACCCATTAATTTGGCAAAAACGCTCTGGTTTGAGCCGATGTATGAAAGCTCGCATTGTCATGGTGAACTATGATTCATCTTCTTTTGTTGGTTTTTCGAATTTCTCCGATGACTTCAGGCAAACAAATTGTAGTGTACCACTCAGAAGTGACCGTCCTACATTGCTCAAGCAGAACAGTCGCCACATGACCAGTTTTGCCGAAGAAACAGGCGACCATTTGCTTCGAAGTGCTTCTTTCACGAACAACTTTCGTTGGATTTTGCTCGTCTTTGAAGACCCACACGGTCGATTGTTGTTTCGTTTCGGGCTCATGCGCATAGATCCATGATTCGTCACCTGTGACGATCTTATAAACTTCTTTTGAAGCACCGCAATCGTATTTTTGCAACATTTCCTTGCACCAATCGACACGAGCCTTTTTTTGAGCGACTTTCAAATTGTGCGGGATCCAACGAGAACAAACCTTTTTTACGGCCAGGTGTTCATGCAGTATCGAATGTATGCTGGTGGAAGAAATGTCCAAGGAAGTCTCTATCTCTCGGTATGTCGCATGTCGATCTTGCATTATGAGTTCACGCAGGGCATCAATGTTCTCTGGCACAACAGCCGTTTTTGGACGACCTTCACGGAATTCGTCTTTGAGCGAGCTTCGGCCACGATTAAATTCATTATATCAATTTTTCACAGTGCTTTAGGATGGTGCTTCATCGCCATACAAAGATTTAAATTTATTAATGCACTCTTGTCGTGATAATCCACGTCGAAATTTGTGAAAAATGATGGCACGAAAATGTTCACGAGTTAATTCCATTTTTTTCTATATTAATTTTTTCAAGTCACTGTAAACAACACAAATAATGGTCGTACGTCAAAACGTTTTGAGTACGATTATGCTTAAAAATGACAAACTTTCCAATGGAAATGTCAGATTGCACTTGGCAGCACTCAGTGTTGCCAGGCCAGAAATATAAAAATAGGAAATAGGAGAGAGAGTTGTGGGAGAGGACAAGCGTGCAGTTTTATGATTATGAAGATGTTTGAAATATCGATATCTTCTGATATATAAGATCTAAACTGATTTAATACATTTCTCGCGTGTTCGGTGTAGATCCTTAAATTAGACCTAAGCAACGCCGTGTAAAATTAGCTAGTAATTATATATGAAGATACAATAAAAAAAATTTTCTTGTTTCTTTGCATTTTTCTGGATATAATTATTTATTTTTTCTTTTCAGCCATTGGCAAGACTATGGTACGTTTTTATGGTTTTTAATAAATAATTCTCCTTGTAGCATTAATCAAGCTCAAAAGCATATTCAATTAAGATAAATTATATCCCGTTCCAAGAGCCACTTAATTACGTGGGGAGTCATGACTTAGCTATTTTGGTCGGGTTAAAAACTGCTTCAAATGTTGCAGAGGTTTGGCCAACACAAACCGATTATAAGTCAATGTTGGTTTTTCTTTCCTTGCCTTTCTTCCATTTAAATGTATAAGAATTTCATTTCTTAAACTATAAAACTTCATGGGTAAGTATTCATGAACTACTTTGCCAGATCGTCACTTATTTATTTATTGAGTTGGTTGGGCACTTTCTCAACATTTTGTTGTTGTTTTTTTTATAAGTGGAAAAAGGGAATACATTCCCTTTGAAATTTTTATAATATCCATTTCCGAACCCTATTAAATACATACGAGGGCTGCTATATATATTTCTGGCCTGGCAACACTGAGTGCTGCCAAGTGCAATCTGACATTTTCATTGGAAAGTTTGTCATTTTTAAGCATAATTGTACTCAAAACGTTTTGACGTACGACCATTATTTGTGTTGTTAACAGTGACTTGACAAAATTAATATAGAAAAAAATGGAATTAACTCGTGAACATTTTCGTGCCATCATTTTTCACAACTTTCGACGTGGATTATCACGGCAATAGTGCATTGATGAACTTAAATCTTTGTATGGCGATGAAGCACCATCCTATAGCACTGTGAAAAACTGGTATAATGAATTTAATCGTGGCCGAAGCTCGCTCAAAGACGAATTCCGTGAAGGTCGTCAAAAATCGGCTGATGTGCCGGAGAACATTGATGCCGTGCATGAACTCATAATGCAAGATCGACATGCAACATACCAAGAGATAGAGACATCCTTGGACATTTCTTCCACCAGCATACATTCAATACTGCATGAACACCTGGCCGAAAAAAAGGTTTGTTCTCGTTGGATCCCGCACAATTTGAAAGTCGCTCAAAAAAAGGCTCGTGTCGATTGGTGCAAAGAAATGTTGCGAAAATACGATTGCGGTGCTTCAAAAGACGTTTATAAGATCGTCACAGGTAACGAATCATGGATCTATGCATATGAGCCCGAAACGAAACAACAATCGACCGTGTGGGTCTTCAAAGACGAGCAAAATCCAACGAAAGTTGTTCGTGGAAGAAGCACTTCGAAGCAAATGGTCGCCTGTTTTACGGCAAAACTGGTCATGTGGCGACTGAAGTCATCGGAGAAATTCGAAAAACTAACAAGAGAAGAAGAATCATTGTTCACCATGACAATGCGAGCTCTCACATATCGGCTCAAACCAGAGCGTTTTTGACCGCCCAAAACGTCGAATTAATGGGTCATCCGCAGTACAGCCCTGACTTGGCACCTAATGACTTCTTCTTGTTTCCACACATCAAAAAAAAAAATGCGTGGTCAACGATTATCATCGCCAGAAGACGCTGTTGAAGTGTTCAAAAACCATGGTTTAACGGTGTCTCAATCGAAGTGGAAAAGGTGCATCGACAACTGGTTGGAGCGCATGCAAAAGTGTATAAATCAAGCTGGAGAATACTTTGAAAAACAATAAAACCATTTTTGATTATAAATATTCGGATTTTCTCTATTAGGCCAGAAATATATAGAGCAGCCCTCGTATATTCTGAGTTCTTATGCATAACGAAGTCAATTGAGCGATGTCCGCCTGTTCATCTGTGTTTGTGTTGAGATCAGCTTTTCCAAGGCACTAGATAAGCTAGAGATAATTCATATTTACCAATCGATCAGACATAGTTTCAAAATTTTTCTATTAAAAATCAGAAAGATCGGTCCATAAGCTTTTAGGCAGTGAACAAAACACCACGCCTGCCTCTAATTTTTCCATATCTTTTTTTGAAATTGCGTTTGTGTTCCAGCAGGGTGTTGCCTGTATTTTTTAGTACTTTATATTCCTGCAGATATCATTCTAAGTTCTACGTAATAATAAGTAAAGACAATAATTTGAAGGAATACCACAATAGATGTCGTACTAAGTACCATACACGCTTATCCATATATCGTGAAGGGTATACAAAATTTGGCAAAGCCGAATATAGAACTGTTATTTGTTTTTTTTTTCATTGCTTCTTACGCTTCACACTCATTGGCGATCGTTATATCTAGAAGCGAACCTTTCTTCTAGCCGAAGTCATAGGCATATGCTGTTCCAATTAGAGTATTATTTTAGAAAATCTACTTATGTTATACCGACATTTTTAGGCAGCATAACTATCAGAAATAAGAGCCATCTATTTTCGACCGGTGATACCATAAAGTGATTTTTCTTTATTCTCCTATATGATTTTTTTCATTTTAAAAAAAATAAATTTTATTTACAGAAACAAGCAACAATTTGGTTGAAGCAGTACTTTTTTCAATAGCTTCATTGAGTATTGACATTATTTAGTACCAAAGGAAACAGCACCATTAAGTTTCCCTTGTAACTCTCGTATTAAGAAGGTCACCAAACTTGCATTTTTTAAGCAAAAAAGCATAGAAATGTTAAAATTGAAGTGTCTTTTATAACACTGCTATTATTGAATCGTTTTAATTCGTTTCATAAAGCAGTTCCTTTTATTGTTACTTTTTTCACTTTTTTTCTATGTCTGACAACTCGCTGATATCTCATAGATTTATTGTGCGAACTGACAGTGACAAAGTGCATTTGAGTAACTTTTTTTTCTTTTTCTCTCAATTTTGTAGGAGTTTGTTTTTTCGTTGGAAAAAGTAACTTTTAAATGTTTTATTCTTTTTTTTTTCTTTTTGAATAATGCAGGGAATACTCGCATGTGATTATATCCGCCGCGTGTCTATCCATTCGCTTGTCCCTCTGTCCATTGTATGAATGTTTAAAAAGGTTCTCTTTCTTACTTTTTTTTTGTGTGTTTAAATTTGTTTTATTTTATTTTGTTTTAAGTATTTTATTATATATATGTGTGTATGTGTGTGTGTGCGTGTGTCTTTTTTTATTGTTTTTATTTTATGGGTTTGATAACAATGCCATTATAAGAAGAAGTATAAAATATTTACAAATAATAAAAAATAAATATCTTAAATAATGATAGAGGTATTGTCAGACAAAGCAGTTAAAGAAGTAGTAAGTAGCCATGGAAATTCAGAGATGGTGTCCATAATACTCCAATACAGACATGCGTTTCAGCAATTTATAAACTTCTTCTTTTATGCTTCAAAAAAGAAAGCAAAAAAAGGTGTGAGGTCTTTTTCAGTTTATAATGAATTTTTCTAAATAAATGTTGGTTGGAAGTTTTTGTATTTTTATAAGAATTGTTAATCTTCAGTCTATCAATTTACGATTTTTGTACAACAATAATGTCTAAGTATTTCTTCTGTAAACTTATTGGTTTCTTGTTGAAATGGTAAAATTTTACACAGTGAGTTTTTAGTTCAACAAAAAAAACGAGTGTTGCAAAATTGGCAATTACATCCGTCGCTTAAACTAAATATCGGGAATTCGATTTTACATTTATTATTATTAATTTTGTTATATTATTTTAAATAATTGTAAAAAATTACCTAAGCCACGTTCAGTACTTCCCAAAAGATTAACACTGTTCATCTCCAAATTTTGCTAGTTTCCATTTTTCTGTACACTTAATCAAATATGTCTACTCCTTTTTGTTTTTGAAGTTACGGATATTTTTTTCTTTGTGGATTTTGACGATATAAAATTACGATTCTATCGCTCGCAGAATCGTGAATACATCGACTGAAAGCTGTCACTAAAAGCGCTCGACTCTTACATCTAGTTATAGACGAAAGATATTTCAATATTTAAGATACCTGACTGTGAGCAAGAACTTGAGCAATCACCATGCTCAAGGGACGAGCAGATGCTCTCGCTAGCAAAATTTAGCCAGCCCTTCGTCCTGGCAAATCTAGAATTGATCACAATAACAGTCTACGAATAATCACAAAACAAACAATGAAAATGAGATCTCTTAAACGTTTGATACACGTCGACTTCGAAAAGGGGTTCGATTTCCTATGCACTTGTGCCACTTTGCTGCAAAAGAATTCTAAGAAAACTCTAGTCTTTCAGTATCTTCCTATAGAATAAAAGAAACTGCCGCATTGTACACAAGAAAACAACAACCTGTGGCCTAATATATCTATCTTTTGGCCTTTAACTATTTGTTAATAATTAAAAATTATTAATTTGTAAACTAGCATTGCCAGGAAACAAATCTAAATGAATCTAAACCAAGGGCGTGTTTCTGAAAATTTCAAAATATCTTTTGAAATACAAAAAAAATATGGTAACAAGAACTAAGAAGAAAGAAAAAATAAAACCCATCTAATGAGGTTACAATATCATAAAAATATCATCTACGCCTCTATCCTGCCTCCTAAGATGATTAGTACCTCTGTAGGTCTCGTCAGAATATCTGTGACTTTTTTTAAAAAATAACTCTTGCAAAAAGAACCTCAAAGCAGATTTGAGCTGTCATTGGTCATTGGTAATGTACATCAATTGTTGTTACGGCCTTTAATTTTATAATTTTAAATATTTATATTTCCTTATGTTAAACAAAGTATTGGATATTAGATTAAATTACATGAATTACGGAACACCCTTTTATTTCTAAACTAAAATTGTTTACTTGCTCTAAAAACAGCCTTAGTAATACAAATTCATCGTAAATTTCAGCAGTCTATTGGGAGACCCTTTAATTTCCAAAGCCAAATATTGTGCTGCTGATACAGCGGACTTAGCAAATTTCAACTGACTATCTACAACTGTTCGAAGGTATAATATACAATAAAGAAAAATGTTTGCAGTCACCAACCTAAAAAAGCAACATTCAGTCGAATTAATAATCTTCTTTTTTTGAAGTCTGTTCAAAATAAACTTCTCTATCAGTTTAACCTATTGTCTTCAATATTAATTCTATGTTGGAATCCCACTCAATATTTACAATAGTTCTTCCATGTCTTAGCCTGTGCCTTTTTCCATATCTTAGTGCCAGGCGACCTGTACGAATTAACCTCAATGTTTAACAAAAAAAAATATGAAACAAAAAACTAAGTCGTTCATACCACTGTCGATAGACTTAAGCCATTTTTATACCCTTCACCACAAAAAGTGGAAAAACAGAATATCAAAATGTGTCATTCCGTTTGTAATTTCTACAATATCCATTTTCAACCCCCATAAAGTATATATATTCTAATTTTTTATGCTTAGCGAAGTCGATTGAGCGATGTCCGTCTGTCCGGCCGTAATAGTGTTGAAATCACCTTTGCTGAAGCACAGGATAAGCTAGAGAAAACCTAAATATGCCAATCGATCAGACATAGTTGCGAAAATTTTGCTATTGAAAATCAGCAGGGTCGGTCTAAGTCCTTCGAATCAGCGGGCAAAACACCACGTCTGCCTCTAATTTTCCATATTATTTGGAACGATGAAGTAACTCCAATAAAAAAAACAAATATATGGAGCGATAGAGAATTAAAAAATAAGAAAAAAAAACAACAAGTGAAAAAATTAGCACTTGCTCATATTTTCCGAATTATGGGCCTATGAAAATTGCGTATCACTATAGCTCACAATGGCTATAAGTAATACAAAAATAAAAAAAAAACTAAAGGGTATCCCCGTAGATGACGTCAATTGACTTATAAGGACCTATCTCTTGAACCGTTATTGACAAATGCTTGCAAATTGGACAGAATGCCGATTGCTATGAGGTTATAGTAACAAGTATTAATATTCTAAATTAGTAATTAAAGGGTGGCCCAATAGGTAACTTAATTTGATTTATATGGCCAAACTTTTGAACAGTTGTAGACAGATGGTTGACAATTACAACGAAGCTGTATTGCTAACTCCGCCATAACAAGTATAAAATTGGGATTTAAAAATTAAAGGGTGTCCCAGTAGCTGATGTAAGTTGATGATGGGTGTTAGAATAGTTAATGTGATTTGACGTATATGACGAAACTGTTGCACCGTTATAGATAGACGGTTGAAATTTATAAAGATTTTGATTGCTAAGTGTACTACAACAGAAAGTTTATAATTTGAACTTGGATGCTTAAGGGTGTCTCTATAGTTGCTGTAGGTTGATGTATATTTATATTGCCAAACTGTAGTTGTAGACAGGCGGTTGAAGTTAACAAAGCGCTATAGTGCTTAGTCCACTTTATTGAGTATGGAAATGGAATATAAGGGTTTCTCAATAGTTAATGTAATTTGATTTATGCGGCCACACTTTTGAGCCGCTATAGACAGACAGTTAAAATCTGTTTTGAAGTCGATTTTTTTGCCAGAATTATTTTTGAAGGCAGTTTTATTATGCTTGAGAAATCATCCTCTTTTCAGTATTCTTAAGCTTCTTAAAAATTAACGAGTTAGTTCCTTAAGCAATCAATTTGTTCGTCTTTTAAAGCTTCAAGGCTTCAGTTGGTTTAATTAAGCTTCGAGAAAAGTAAGAGCCAAAATGGCAAATACTAAAAAGTAACTTAAGCACAAGTCGTTAAAGGTCGGTCATACAAGTAATGTCTTGCATTATCGTCAAGGACTGTATATTTTCAAAGAAAAGTACGATTGTGCAGCAAATTTTTTAAGATATCAATACGGGTATATTTAAAAGTTTTTGCAGAGATCTTTTAGGAAATACTAAATTTTTTTCAAAATGCTTAACCCCTCAAGAGTCGATGACATTCTTTAATGCATAATTATATATACTACTTAATGCTTTTTATTATTTTTTGATTCACCCTTTATCTTTTTGATGATGAAGGGTCCGCCAAATAACATTTTTTTAAATGCTATAAAAGAAAATGCTGCGTATTTTCTCAAATTTCTTTTTTTATTTCATTCAGATGGCTGCATCGGCTGGCCTAACGATCGGTCCAAATTTTAAGCACATTATCGATTGTGTGCAGCTGTATTTCACCGATGGCTTCACGAATATTGCCCTTTAAAGTGTCAATTGTATCTGGCTTGTCGGCGTAACATTTATCGTTGACTGTAACACACAAATAATAGTCCAACGATGTCAACGCGCAGCTCCGATGTGACCAAACGACATCAGCTCTGCGGCTGATAATGCGATCTTCAAAAACAGGGCGCAAAACATCGAGTGTAGCTTCGGGTGTGTGGCACGTAGCGCCGTCCTGATGAAACCAAATGTTGCTAATATCCTCCTCTTCAATTTTTGTAAACAAAAAAATCGTTTAACATGGCCCGATAACGATCGCCATTGACTATAGCGGCCACTTCTTGCTCATTTTCGAAGAAAAATGGCCCAATTATACATCTGGACCAAAATCCGCACCAAACAGTGACTCGTTTTGGGTGCACTGGCTTTTCAATGTTTGCGTGCGGGTTTTCTGTTCCCCAAATGCGACAATTCTGCTTGTTTACATACCTGCCAAGATCAAACTGAGCTTCATGTGAAAAGATGATTTTTTGACAAAATCGGCATCTTCTCTAAGTCGATCGCAGGCCCAATTAGCGAAGCCCAAACGCATTGGATGGTGAGTTGGCTTAAACTCCGGAACCAATTGAACTTTGTGTAGCATCATACCAAGGTCTTTATGCAAAATTCGTCTCAATGATCAATTGTTCAATTGTTGGGAACGAGGGTGAATTATTGTTGATGGCGCTTTACGCACACTTTCTACCACAGCAGCATTATTCTCGGGTGTACGGACTGTTTTTAACTTGTCACTCTTTGGTTTTTCGATTAGGATGCCAGTTTCTTTCACTTTTTTCACAAGATAACGAATATACGGTGCTTCTCGCACACATTCTGCAACATTACCATAATTTTCAAAGTAATGTCGCAATATTTCCGAGCGTTGTCCAAGCGTTCAGCGGCAGGATAAGACTAATTATCTGTCAAACTAGACATGAGCTTAGTGTGACCATACACGAAATAAGCAATAGTTAAAAAAACAAGTTAGATGGCGGACCCTGTAGTTACTTCACTAAAAAAAATTTTATTATAGTTACTTCACTTTACATATGTGGTGAAGGGTATTTAAGATTTGGCATAGCCCACTATAGCACTATTACTTGTTTACTATATCGTTAATTTTTCTTTTCTTCTGGATAAAAAACCAAGTTGAATATTTTTCATTATTTTCGAACCAAATCAAAAAAGAAAAACGAAAAAAAATACTTTGTTATCTACTGCAGCTACATATGAAATCCATATTGTACATTAAAAAAAAAGGTAAAGAAAGATGGAACATTTGACTGGGTTGTTGTTATTGTTTGAGTTGTTATTCTGGGATTCTACTTGAATTGATTGCCGTCAATCAATCAATGCTAATGTGTTGATATCTGTTATGCAATTAAAATTTTATTATACTTGTATTTTGTGGTCATTTATTTATACTTTCATCTACTTGTGAGTGGCTTTTTATTTTTTATTTTTTTATCTTTTTCTTTTATTTTCGTTTTTACAGAAAGCGAAAGACTGGCTGACTTTAGCTTCTCAACTTTGTATTTTGTGTTTTTAATAGGAGTTAGTATGTGCATAAATTCAGTATGAGAAGAAGACAGCACACAAACTATGTTACATTTTGTTGACGTACATCATCACTATCACATCGGAAACATTATCTATGAGATTGTCATTATTGGTATTGTTTGGTGTTTTCAATATACACGAGTCAATTTTAAATGAGGAAGTCTTATCTGTGAAGTAAAACATAATTTATAACCGTATGAAGTTAATAGGATTGTTAATTTATTTCCTATAATTAATAACATATTGTTAAAAGGGATTGGGAATTGAATTGTTTTTCTATTTTGTGGGGAAATACATATTTTAAATACAATTACAAACACTATGATTTTATTATTCTTTGCGGTACATAAATGTTAATAAATACGTTTAGCACTCAAATACCTAAAGACATGTTAAATGAATTTATGTTTTGGGGGCTCTAATAGATTAAAGTGTTAAATTTATTGTTGTTCCAATCTATTTGTAGGTGAATTTATCATGGATTGATGTTCCAAAATTTAGAGTTTGCATTAGAATGATTTAAGGAATCAAATGAGAATGAGCTTAATTTGTGACCATTTGGCTGTTAAACGTAAATTGACATTTTGTTTTTAAAATTATTTATTGTATTTTTTAAATTACTGAACTAAGAGTAAGTAATCAGATCTTAAGTCTAACCATTATGTTAATCCTTAAATTATTTCTCGGAACTTCTACCAAGGAAACAACATCACTTTTTCTAAGTTGAGTGTAGGAGTTGAGGAGTATTTTATGTTCTTAACCGATGGAACCGACAGCTTTAACCAACGGAACTTTTAATTCGTTATGGAGGTTTGAATTTTCTATGCATAAGGGGCCTTGTTGATTATCCGTCGAATTTTATCCTAAAGTCATTTAATTTTTTTTAAGTTTGAATCGTTAGCAATACTGCATTACTCTATTTCAGGCCACCATAAACGTTTTAGAATCGCGTTATGAAAAAATGATTTTAAAATAATCTAAGCCTAGAGTTTCTGTTAATAAGTCATTTCGTTTGTATTGCTTTTCATTTCATCTGCATCAACTTCACTTCTATATGGCCTCCGCAAGACAAGCGCCTATTTAAATGAGTACCGATATATTTAACTTTCGAGAGTTGAAGTATTACACGATTATGTTTTAAAATTTTTGCTGCCTTACCTTAATCCTCTATTTTTTTTTTTTTTTTTTTTTTTGATTTTTTTGAAAGACGTATATGGTTTTGCAGATATCTGGATATTTCATGGGGTCTTTCGTGAATATTAAGAAAAGCTGTGTCATCAGAAAAAAAGCTTACTCATAGTTATTTGGCTTTATCTAATGAAAATTGTGAAACACTAAGAAGGCAATAATTTCTGAAAAGATTCAAATCATAGTTGCTCATTTCTCTAATTTTTATATAAGTTTGTCATTCCGTGTGTAATTCCTTCAATATTCTTTTCCGACCCCATTAAGTATACATATTCTGACTTCTTGTGCATAACGAAGTCGATTGAGCGATGTCTGCCCGTCCGTGTTAGTATTGAAATCAATCTATCGATATAATGTCGAAAGAGGTACTATTGCTAATCAGCATGACCTGATCATGCTCTTCGATGCAGCAAGCAAAACACAACGCCTACCTCTAGATTTTTTATGTCACTTGGAACAATAAAGCCACTTCAATCAAAAAAATAAATATAATATATAAAAAAATAAATATATAAAAAAACACCAAGTGAAAAAATTTGCGCTCACCCATATTTTCCAAACTACGGCGCTCTGATATTTAAAAATTTTTTTAAAATACCAATATGATTTAGAGATTTTGAAGAGATCTTTAAGGAAATACTAAAATTTTTTAAAAATTCTTAAGCCATTAAGAGCAAAGGCATTTTTATGTAAAATAATGTATATGCAGTATCAAATTATTTTTTTTTATTTTTTAATGTGGCACTCTTTCTTTTATTTTACACTAAATTAAAAATTCCAAAACCTTTACCTTGTCTATGTTTCTTTTCATTTACGACAAAATTCACTATTTGAAATATATTTTTACGATAATAGTTTTAATACCTTTACACAACTGAAATAAATATACTCTTTGTAAAGATTTGTAATCAAAAATAAATTTTACTTAGAGACTCTGCTTTCCACACGCCTAAATGTTTTTTATAAAAATCTTATTTAGTTTTTTTGGAGTGGTTATTGCAGAATTCTTTTTATTGGCCCATAAGCACACGTAGACAGGTACAAGTGAAAAAAAACTATCAAAACAAGCTACCACATTTTTTTATATGCAGGAAATCTAGACGTTTTAAATAGCCTAAAAAAATAAATTGCACTAGAATAAAGAACTTTTGTGTACTTAGTAGTACCATGTGTATTGGTAACACTGATAAACAAAATTAAATAACTGAGCAACTAACGTAACATTGAAGAAATAATTGTTGGCGTGTTTAATTTAGCAATTAGAAAAAACCCAACGAGCACATAAGACTTTACAATATTATAGCATCAGTTTGGAGTTTACCTTTTATTTCTACATGCTTTTGATGACTTATTAGTTAACCATCTCAATTGTTGTTATCCTCTTGTTATGTGATTCTCCTGAGTTCACGCCTGTAACACATATCTAAATTCAGTGTTATGGTTTTTTGCTCTTAAAGCTTTTTGCTTCAAGGTCAAGGAATTCTAAAAGTTATACACTCCTGTCAATCCGTCATTCATTGTTCACAATTGACAAATCGCTCATATAAATATGAATGTCTTTTACGTTTTAAATTACATAATTTGGACAGGATGTTAACTGATGATTTAGAGTGTAGGAGGTTACATTAATATACAAGTTTGTTTATAAAAGCTATATTAACTCTAATGCGAGTGACAGGTTCCCGAGTGCCAATTTTACTTGCAAGTAGAAACTGATTATAAAAGTTTTTGAATTTAATTAAGCCACGCAAATATTTACTTTAATTAATTAATTTTAAAAACATACCGTGGTATTTTTTATCACTATCGAGACGTGCTTTCACCGACAATAAGCAATATCGGTGATTAAAAAATAATAGGATAATATTTTTGAAAAATTTATACTAGTTTCAGATGTTCAAACTTTTTGAGAACTCAACATTTTTTATTGCTCCCATAACTTTTTTCTAAAAAGTGGTTTTCTTGTCTGATATTGATGTCTGTAATTTTTGATAATCTTTTTTTAAAAGAGAATTTTCAAACTCAATTTTAAGTCATTTCACGTTATTTTATTCCGCTACTCAAGAGTGAGGAAATCACACCCCAAAGATCTAGACTGATTCATAGAGGTGTTATCAGCGTGACTGGGCAACTGGAAAAATTTTAGTCGCACATGGAGTTACTCTCTCAGCCAAGCAAAGCTATTGACAAAAAGCAAAGAGAGCCTGACGAGATAAATAATTCTTATGGCGAAATCATTCAATTTATTGGAATGACTTGTTAAAGCATTCTTGGCAGCATGATAGAAAACTAAAGTTGGAAACCTGCGGATAAAGCAACTAGTGGAACTGAATTCCCTCAGTTCAATTATCCAATCACTATGTTGCTTTAAAAATGTAAAAGGGTATTTTTCATTAGATAACAAATAACTCAGTCTATCATGTTAAATAGTTAAACACCCGCTAACATTTTTTTGCTACAAAATTAGGAAACACTTTTAAAATATATTTTCAAACGGTACACCTTGTGTAAAATAACAATAAATTGTATTATGCAAATTATCCATTAAATATAAAACAAAACAAAATACTTGCAATCAAACACCACCTGTAATTAAAAATGCTCTTACAAATTATGAAAAAAAGGAACAAAATAAATGGAAAAACAACCACAAAAACATTAAAACTAACATGACCATTTTACGTGAAGACAAGATGTCATTTTACATTTTCGGATAAAATGTTGACAATTGTCATGTACGGTGGGTCATGCTGTCGTTTATGTATTAAAAGAAATAACGAAACGCAACAACAACAATGAGAACATGTCACAAACACTAAACGGGAGCAGTCTAATGTTAGTTGGTCTCAAACGTTAATTTAATTTTTTTTTTCATTTCTGGTGGACAAATAACAAACTCTTAACTGCGAGTTTTAATGGAACGAGTCAAATGAACAACAACATTAGCAAACAACATCAACAACAAGAAACACTTTTAGACCAAATTGTATCAACAATTGTAATGAAATGTAACAAAACTTTTGAACTTCTGAACACAAAAACTGAAATTAAAACAAACAAAAAAAAAAATAATAGTCTACAACATGCATTAGCAGCGGCAGCCAACAACTGCAGTAGTTACTAACACGTTAGTCACGATTTTTAGACCATTTTTTTCTTCTTGTTTAGTTCGTTTTTATTAGTTGTTTGGTCTTGTTGTTGCTGTTGTATTTTGTTAGTAACTTGCTAAGTTAAGTTTGATTAAGTTTTGTTGATTCATTTTGTTGGAGTCTGCTTTACTTTTGTTACGAAGTAATAATGCACATGTACTACCGGCAATGCTACCGCTTCAACTACTGCCTGCCATTATGGCTAAGGAACTGTAAATATACAATTGTTGCTAAATGTTTCGCTCCACCACTTCTGTTAACTTTTTACTACACGTTCTTATACTAACGATGCAACAGCACCAATACAAGTCAAGTGAAAACGACACCTTTAACATGTCGAAAACAAAAATATTTAACTCTTTAAACACAGCGGTTCCTTTAAAATCTAGAAACATATTGCATTTTGAAAAAGGCGAAAATATTAAAAAAAAACTTTAGTAACAAACAAATCGAAAAATCTTTGTGATACAAAAAGAAGAATGCCATAAACAGGTAAAATTGACAAAATAAAAACATGGAAAAAGTCTAAGTATGAAATGCGTCGAAAATGAGAAAATTAAATTAAATGAAAACTACCAATCAACAAATAAATAAATTCGCCAAATGCAAGTTTGAGTCACAGAAGATGGCTTGAGTACCAAAAATTAATTTTTGGCTTTATTTTTTCGGTTGTTTTGCTTCAAATTTAAAGTGTCTGCCTAGAACGGTTTAAAAGACAACACCATATTTGTCAAACTTACCACCTTTCAATGTGGGTATCACTCTTACTTGTTTCAACTATAGTTTTTATTCCAGTAGGTGGTTATCTTTACCAAGTACTAAATACTAAACAGTAAAGACAATCACCTACAGAAACACAAAAAAAGTTGATGGCACAACAACCCTAAGCAAAATATACAATTTTCGACGCTTTTTTGAGCCGAAAAACTAAATGGTATCAAAGAATTTCCAATGCCGATTTAGGTATAAACAAATAGAGCACACTTACTTACTTTTTAACCGACTTCAAAAAAAGAAGGAGGTTATACAATTTGGATGAATGTTGCTTTTTTATATTTGTGCTATGACAGATTTTGTAATATGATAGATTATGCTTACGGATTGCTGCCGTTTTAAGAACAGTTCATAATCTTAAAAATTAAAGGGTATCCCCATACAACATACATATTTTTGACGTGTATTATGAATTGTAAAGGACACTTCTATAAAATTTAAAATGACTGCGTATTACTATAGCTCCCAAAAACAAAAAATATACAAAAATAAATCTAAAAATTAAAGGGAGCCCCCATAATTGATGTAAATTTACTTACATGAGCCTATCTTTTGAACCGTTATAGACAAACGCTTATAAATTTGACGCAATGTGGATAGCTATAGCCGTTATGGTAACAGCTGATAATATTTAAAATTATAAATTAAAGGGTGCACCAATAGTTCATTTAATTTGGTATATGGCCATACTTTTAAATAGTTGTAGGCTAACTCCTCTATAACAACAAATCTAAAATTTGGATTTGGAAATAAACGGGTGTCCCAATAGTTGATATCATATGGTGTATGTGTGCGGACTTTTCAACAGTTATCGAGAGACATCTGAAATTTACAAGGGACATGTTTTGCTAGGTCCGCTATAACAAAAAGCTTATAATTTAGATTTAGAAATTAAAGGGAGTTCCAAAAACTAATGTAATTTGTTCTATATGGCCGTATTATTTTGAACCGTTGTATACATATACCTTAATTTTAGACAGAATGTATACTACTTTATTTGGTATAATAATAATTATAAAAATGTTATATTATAAATTAAATAGTTGATATAATCTGATGTATATGAGCAAACTGTTGAACCGTTACAGACAGACGGTTGAAATTTACACAAAACCTGTCGGTTTTTTTCGCAAAAATTATTTTATTTTAATTCTATTGTTTAAATAAAGTACAGCAAGTTACTAGTCGCTGACTCTCGCTATCTCTCCGAGATAAAAAAGGTTAATAAAAAATGCTTCCTTCCTCTTTAGAATAGCAGATGTTCTCTTATATTCTATTCTGACTATTTACAGCATGTTCTGGAAGTGTAATTTAGCAATAAGTACTACTACCAAATCAATTAGGCCCATAGGCTTTTCAATTATATTAAATAAATATAAAAAAAGTATTATTTTGATGCAATGTTGTATACAAGAATTTGTGTCATGCCTAAACAAGATATTAAGCAGTAATTGAATAATATTTTTACAAATAAACGCCACGAATAATAATCTTACGCAATTGTACAATTCATTCACAAGAAAAATAACTGAAATTCTTTCGTAGTTAGAACAACACTGTCATACAAGAAAGATTCAACTTAAAATACAACTCTAATATAACAAAAGCTATTATTTTATATCAATTTTAATAAGATTAACAAATCGGACAGATCTGTCAAAAAGTCAGTTGTAACACATTTTATTTTTTTTACACTTTTCTACTTAAAAGTCACACATGCCATTTTTGACAGATCTAATGATTAAATCTCAAACTGTTTAATGGCCTTAAATATGAACTGCCTCTACATGGACTAACCTTAGTCTCGTGTTTCATATGTGTGAGCATTAAATCGGTGCAATGGCGTATACAAACAAATTCCTAATTTTTTCCGAACCATAGTGAGTCTCGGTTAGTTATACTGTTTCTTACTTCAATACACATGGATCATTATACAAACTGGTAAGGATCGAAAACTCTTAGCACTATTCCTGTAATGTCATCCTTTATAGGTCTTATTTGCAAGAAATAATAATTCGGTAGTGTCCACATTGTATACCTTTCAAGGAAATTAGTCAAATGTAAATCATCTCTCTCGTCTTATTTTTATCCCTTGCAAACCTGCTTTCCTGTAATCAAAAATCATTTAGAGATCGATAAGTTTTGTATGCCTCATATGAAAAATTAAGGGAAATTCAAACATGTGTAACGGTTTCTTGGTTTCCTTCACCTACACATCACACAGTAAAACAAACAACGCAAAAAAGTAAATTTTTTTTGCCGAAGCCACTTTACTGAACTTTCAGATGTAGCAAATAAAAAAATGGCCACCAAATACAAACTTCATCAAGCAACATTCGTCAGTAACAAAAACAATACACTTTAAGTTTTTGTACGTAGATGGATGAATAGATTGTTGGCTATTTGGCTGGCTGACTTTTGGTGGCGTGAACGGATGAATGGCTGATGTGTGTTTGAGGCACAAGTGCGATGTTTACACTTTGCACCTTTACGTACGTGAACTTGTAAGAATTTTTTTTCAATCCCCCCGCACAAATTTTTCTTATCTATCACTTCAATATTTCAGTCTGTTTAGTTTATGTTTTACGCTTAAATCTTTGATATGGTCTGCAGTTAAAAAATAAAGTTAAGTTTTTGAAAATGATTTTATTACAATTGTTTGTAACTGCTGCTTCTAGTATTTTGTTAACTTGTTAACTTGAGCGCAGTATACTTTTTATTTATTTATTAATTTATATATATTTTTTTATTTGCTCATTTCGTTTTTTGTTAAATTTTTAATATTACTTTAAAAAAAACTGGGCGTTTTAGTAGCAGGTGTTTGAAGGTATTTAACTGAAGTAATTTGTTGTTTGAACTTGACAAGTAGAAACCAAACACAAAGTTACTTTAAAAAAACTATAACTTTAAGAGTAACAAATGAAGCAAAAGTACATGTGCAGCGAACATTCATCCAAAAATCCAGTCTAATTTTTTAAGATTTTTTTATGTAAAAGAAAATTTTATAACTTTATTTACTTTTAAATAAGGTTTAAAAAAAGAACTTAGAACTTTATAAATTAATTCCTTTAGTTTCTATGTTACCTTATTGAAATTAGCTTAAAGCAGTTAATGTTAATTTTAATACAAGTGTTAAATGCTTAACGAAAATGGTTGGTTGATACAAATGATTTAATATTTCCAATATCTTTTCAGTGATAAATCAGAATGAAACTTATTTTAAAGGTAGCAATCAATTAACAATTATAATAAAATTATAAGAAGGGAAAAATCGTCTCCAATAACAACAACATGACTACCATACATGGGAGTAATTAATTAGATAGACTAATTAATTGCCAATTTCATTAGCATTGAATGATAAACAATGCTAATGATTGTTTAGCATTTCTATTATGTTCACTAATGGTAATCCTTTTTAATGAAATGGTCTTATTGACAATAAGTTAGAAAACAAGCTCTTAATTATTGACTAATGATTTAGTGATTTCAAAGCATTGCCATTAATAAACATCACTCGCTATCTTTGCACAGTCAATACTCTTCGCTTATTGCTTGGAGTGACATTTTTTCATGGCTTCTGTTGATGAACAATCTATATTTTTAGAGTGTAAGATTCAGTACCTTTTTGCTGTAATTGTTCCATTAAATGAGAAAAGGATCAAACCCAAGCAAAAACCATGGTTTTCAAATATTTTAAAGGATGCTATACACCAAAGGGACTCAGCATATGCAAGGTGGAAGAGATACAAGACCTCTGAGCTCTACTTAGAATTTTCTATTGCAAGAAGAATGTTACCAAGCTGATAAAAAATGCAAAAACTGAATTTTATTATAGCCGTTTTAATAATGCTATTAGTTCTCAACAATCATAGTATACTATACACGCAATAGGAATTGGCAATGCGAAAAAAAGTGTGGACTGCCAAACATGCTTAACAAAACTTTCACTAACATTCCTGTAGTTAAAGCAAATTTCAATTACTTTTTTTTTTTTTTTTTTATAAAGAGAAGTAGCACTTCAGGCATTAATGCCTACTTAGTTTTTTAACCGTGCTACATTCTCTAGGAAAGGGATAGATGAGAGAGAAGACAGGTGGTGAAAGGAGATAGATATAGCCATTTTATTAATTATTTTACTTCGCCGGCGAATATGCTATGAAGAAGTACCGACGAAGGAGGCTGCATGTTTTTATGTTAATTCTGCTTATGTATTTATACCATTAAACAGAAAAAAACATTTTTTTTTTACTGCCGAAAGGGTTGAACCCAGGTCAGCCAGATTTGTAGTCAACGTGCTTACCACCTAGACTACAGCAGCCTGATACTCTAAATCTTAATGATGAGTTAACAAACGGTTATTTTACTTTTTCCTGTGTAGCACAATATGACGTCATGTCAACATATTCCTTGCTAAAAATCAAATGCAGTTGGAAGTGACAACATGCACCCAAAATTCATACGTCTACTTTTGCCCATAATTCTCCCCTATGTCACACATCTGTTTAATTTCAATTATAACGTCCTGTACATATCCATCTAATTGGAAACATGGTAAAATTTTACCATTATACAAGGCGAATGGAGAATATAGAACCATTGCCATATTATGCTTTCTATCAAAAGTTTTAGAAAAGCTATTATAGCAACAAATTATTACATACTTAAATACCCATAGTCTGCTTACTGACAACCAATCTGGTTTTCGACAGAACCATAACTGCGTTACTGCTCTTATTGAAGTGAGTGAGAATATACGCCAAGGTTTAGAAAACAAGAATATTAACTTTTTAGTGTTTCTGGACCATTCCAAAGCATTCGATACAGTTAACCATGATATACTCACAAATAAACTGAAACACTTTTTTAAATTTTCAATCATGTCAGTTAAACTTTTATCATCATATCTTTCAAATCGCATGCAATCAGTAGTTGTTAAAAATACTTATTCTGGCAGTTTAAATGTTCCTTAGGGCTCAATTTTAGGTCCACTTTTATTTTCACTCTATGTCAATGATCTGCCGAAACAACTATCATATTGCAAAATCCATCTTTATGCAGATGACATCTAACTTACTTTAAGCAGCCCAGTTGAAGATATTTCATCAGGTATAGCTCATTTAAATGATGATTTGAAACAAGTCCACATTTGGGCTTGCGCTAACGGTCTCTGCTGAAAGGCAGGTAAATCCAAATGCCTTATAATATGTAAAAAAAGATTAGTTCAATTTATTAGCGAGGACATCTTCCTAAATGGCGAAAAATTTTAAGTTGTTAAGTCAGCGAAAAACCTTGGTATAAGAATTTAACAGCAACCTAACGTGGACAAATCATACAAATTCTCTGGCTGGTCAAACTTATGCTAAGTGAAGAGCTCTTTGGTCCACTCAGCATTTCACCCCTTTTAGAATAAGGTTACTTCTTGCCAAGACGTTTCTGATTGCATCTCTTCTTTATGGATGTGAATTATTTGGAAACTGCGACACTGTTAGCAAAAGAAAGCTAAATGTCTTATATAATAATATAATAAGATACGTATATAAATTGAAAAGATTTGACCATATCGCTCCTTTATTGCAACATAGTCATATCTCAAAAATTAAAAATTTGTAGTTACTTAAGCAAAACTGCTTTTTTAGACCTTTTGTACATGTTGAAAAAAAATCAGTTTTATATCCCAAGCTGAACCGAAGTTATAGCAATTACAATTACAGCAATTAGATCATAGGACTTATGTCTTGAAAACTAAAATCGCATTTTTCCAAGTTCAAGTTTTTTTGAGACATGACTATGTTGCAATAAAGAAGCGATATGTCATCTGTTGCCAACAATCTCTGTTGATCCATGTACAAAATGCGAAGGCTGATTTGTTTTATTTTTAAGCTTCAATAAACATAAATTTGGGTTTCATAAAAACAATTATTTTTTATGCAATTGTTATTTATTATTAAACGATTTCATTAAAATTTCATTAGCATTCGTAAATAGAATTATAATTAAGATAAAATCATTAGCATTAAATGGTAGTTAAACTTTTTTTATTGTCACTATCTCAAAAAATGCCAATGTTATCTTAATGGTAATGAAAAAATCCCAAGTTTAATAAATACAATTTTTAATATTTTTTATATCACTTTTTATCAGCATAGTCTTGTTAACACCATTACAATGCACAAGCAACTTCTATGTTCCTTAATTCTGCCAAACAATAAGCCGCAGCGATTTCTATTTGCAGGCGATTTAAAACTTATAGATCATTTTGCTACGAAAAGGCCTGGCAGCTTATTTTATTCTAATATTTATTTTATACTTGCATTTATGTCCATGTTATGAGCCAATGAAAATAATAGTGCAAAAACAACTAAGAAAAAGTAATGGAATAGACGATTCTAAATTTTAGCAATTACCAACATTTTAGTTATGTTATGTCCATCCTAGTTTTTTATACCCTTCACCACAAGAAGTGGTTATAACTAGTTTTTCATATAGTTTGTAATTTCTACAATATCCATTTTTGGTCCCATAAAGTATATATATTCTGACTTCTTCTGCATAGCGAAGCCGATTGAGCGATGTCCGTCTGTCCGTTCGTGTTGGTGTTGAAATTAAGTGTGCTGAGGCACTACATCGTCGGTACTTCTTCATAGCATATTCGCCGGCGAAGTAAAATAATTAATAAAATGGCTATATCTATCTCCTTTTACCACTTGTCTTCTCTCTCATCTATCCCTTTCCTAAAGAATGTAGCACGGTTAAAAAACTAAGTAGGCATTAATGCCTGAAGTGCTACTTCTCTTTAAAAAAAAAAAAAAAAAAAAATACGCCAATCGACCAGACATAGTGTCTAAAGAAGTGATATTGGAAATCAGCATGATAGGTCCATATGTTTCGAGGCAGTGGGCTAAGCACCTATTTGGAACAATGAAGTAACTCCAATCAAAAAATAACTACATGGGACGATTGAGAATTGAAAAATAAGAAAAACGCAACTAGTGAAAAAATTTGCGCTCGCCCATATTTTCCCAGTTACGGGCCTCTGAAATTTACAAACTGTTTTAAATTTCAAGATGGGTATCATTTTAATGCTTTTCAAGAGATCTTTAAAGAAATAATAAAACTTCTTAAAATGCTTAACCCTTTAAGAGCCGATGGCATTTTTGTGTAAAATTATATATATGCAGTACCAAAAAAAATTTGTTTAATTCTCTGTCATCCCAGTATTTGCTTTCTTGATTGAAGTTACTTCACTAAACTAGATTTACATATATGGTGAAGGGTATATAAGATTCGGCATAGCTGAATATAGCACTCTTCCTTGTTTTAATTTGTTTATTTTCATTCCGAGCGAGAAGTGATATCAAAATAGAGTGTAACAAGTAGATTAATTGACGGAACTACATGACAATATGGCAATGTAAAAGTAAGCACAAATTTTAAGCAAGTAATGACGAAACATACTTATCACACTGTTCACTAGAATACGACCATAGACGTTTTAAATAAAAGCACACAAATCGCTCACATAAAAAATCACTTTTCGGATGAACTTTTTGACATATTCAACGATTTCATGTCCAGGGAGATAGTGGCATGAGTAAAAGTATTGCTTACCATACTTTCCAATGATTTAAGAAATATGAGTAAGAAGATATTATTTATAACTATGACACAATTATACTTGTCATTACGTGCATAAAACATCGTCTATTTTTTCGCCTATTTAGATACTGGACTTTATGAAATATTTAAATGTGACATGATATGAATAAGTATTATGACTGTTATAATTACAAGAAAGACTATGACAGTTTAAAAGATAACGGTTCAAAAGATAGGGCTATATAAGTCAAATTACGTTACAATATGGGGACACCCTTTGATTTTTAAGTTTATTTTTTAATTTTATTAATTTCTGATGTTGGGAGCTATTGTAATATGAACTTTTTTATTTTATATGGGCGATTTGTAAACTATGAACTTTTCAAAACCGGTTCGGAAATGATAAAATTCCGCAGGCAGAAATCTCGTTGTAAAACTAAATATTTTTATTCAATTTAAATAAATTAATCCATTTAAAAACGCAATCATTCCACCTTATTATTCAACAAATTTTTGTAAGTGCTTAAACAGGTGTCAGATGCTTGATAAAATTCAAATAAAATTTTTTTTTAAGAAACCATACAATATCCGACAACAAACAAAACTGTACGATAAATTAATGTTGTAGACTTCTTACTCATAAAATGAGTAATAGATTTGTGTCAAAAGTAACGCTTTTTAGTAGGCTGCAACTGTTTCTCAACGGCTAATGCAGATCTGTAATAGAAGGATTTTGTAGTTCTTTTTGTTTTTTTTTTTGGAACTAAACATGTCACATAATAGAAAAGCCTTTTCAAATTACAAAAATTAATGTTTGTTATTGATAATGTTTTTTAAATGACTTGAAATGTAAAGAATAGTCTGTGAATTTTTATTTTGGAAACCCACTTGAAAACAGCAAGAGTTTGTAAGTTATTTTCTCTTTTTATTGTGCCCAAAATTAAATTAATTAAATTTTAACTTCATGTGAAATAGTGATGTTTATAAAGTCACAGACGAAAAGTTTTTTGGGATTAACGTCAGCAAACCAAAAAGTAAAATGTTTAAAAATAAAAACAATGTTGTTTTAATAAATTACCTTGTCAGATTATGTATATTAAATAAATGTTTTTTTTTTCAAAAAACACACACTAAATTAAAAAAAATTTAATAAAAGATTAAGTAGGAGAAAAAGTTGTTTCTTAAAATTTTGTATTTCAATAATTATGAGGGAAAAGAGTATAAAACAAGTAAAGCACCAATTCACTTAAATAAATGTAAAGGTTGTAAAAATAAATTATGTAATAAAATAAATAGATATATTTTGTTCTTGAAGATCAATAGTGATTTATAATTATTCAAAAACTTAAATAATTCCTTATTTAAAATAAGAAATAAATCATCTACTACCGGCTCTCTTGGAAATTAAAGCAATTATTAAATAACTGCCCTTTAAAATCCACCCAAAAGGCTGTTAAAGTTATTAAGCACAAAAGATGCCATTAATTGGCCAACCTGTGGCTACTTCCGAAAATCTGATTTTTCAAATGCTAAGCGCTGAAGCCGCGCTATTTAGGTTTGCTTCATACATTTTGTATGTACTTGCATATATACATGAAAATTTTCACAGATAGACTGCTCATAGCGCCCTTATTTAGGTTTGCCCAAGGCAAATTGAACAGATGACTGCATTAGCTCATGTTGTCGACATATGTTTGCTGTTTTTCTTTACGAGTTGTCAAAATTGTTGCTCTTTTTCTTATTGTATGTGTATATTTTGTATTGTATGTATGTGTTTATTTTGCTTCCTTATTTTTCACAAACACATACACACATATTGCCAGACGTTTTTGACAGCTCAACAAAATTTTACAAAAACAAAATACACGCAAAAGCTAATGCAGTCACCTGTATCAATGTGCCTTGGGTATGGCTGTTAGTAAAAAATAAAACTTTTATAATGGTCAATAGGGGCCGCTGTAGATAGACATAAAATTTTAAAGCTCAGCATATCATCTATTGATAATTTAAGCTGTATAGACACCTATAAATGAAGCCGATATTTTTTTTATTAGTTTTTATTAATTTTCTGCCACGTTGAAAGTGAGGTTGCACTCTTCATTTAAGCTCCAGAACAAGAATCAAATGATATTGTGTATTACGCAGCCTAAAATGACGATCGGTAACCTTTTTCACGAAAAAGAAATTTCGGCTTACGTGTGGAATTTTTTTAAGCAAAAGTATTGGATTTCTTATTTTTAACATCATAAAATATTTTTAAAAAAAGTAGACATCTGATCGTACCTTAATAAACATTAACGCACTTTATGCCACATTTAATTTTCTAAAACTATTGGCATCCCAGGAAGCAAAAGTTAAGCATTAAAATAATAATGTTAGGATAAGATATGACACAGTTGATACTAGATGTAGTCTGAATGCAGTAAAGTATTGTATTTTCCATAGAAGATGTTTTTCCTGAGGAGCAGTTTACACTGTCAGACCACGTTTTATAGGCCCTTATCCAAAAAAGGCTATATTTTTGCTCTATCACGTACATAAATTTTTTTATAGCGGTCCATATCTTAAAAATTGTATTTTATTAATATATGTAAATGCCCATGGCATCAATATGTCTGTAGCCATGATTTTTTTATGAACTGAATTTTATGATATTAGTTTTTATTTGACGACTCTGGTATAAATTAAGAATTTCTCATGAAAGCAACCGAGTCGGCGCAGAAGCAACAACACAAGATTGAAACCTAACCGTCCCAAAAGTACTTGAAAACATTATATCATCAGACTCAAATGAATATAATTCCGAATCAGATGACTCAGAGTTTACACCTGATTTCAGACAAACCTGTGTTTGCTTGTTTATTTTTTCTTTTTGTTTACTATGCACTCAATGTCTCTTACAGCTACAGATTAGGAGATTTATCCCGAAATCGGGGATTTTATTTTTAAAACGGGAATGAAAATTTCAGTTTGGGAACTAAGGAATTCTTTGAGGATATATTTTGCCTTTTGGGATTTAAAGAGGTTTTTTTGGGGATTTATTTTAAATTCTGTGTTTGGTTGTTGTAACTTTACTATTAATTTTGCTTTTTTAGCTACGTACAAATTTCTTAGTATGGTAAAAGAAACATTGTTAAAAATTATGACATGTAGATCTCTCCGTAAATTTAAAAATGAACTCGCCTTTTTTCAGCAATGAACTCATAAAAAACCAAAGTAAGAAATAACCATCATAATAAGCTGCTAGAATTTAGTTAATATACATTAAAAACAACAAATATGTGACACTTTTGCTCCATTTTCAGAAATGCTTCAAATGCTTAACTCTAAAAATATGTACCAAAAAAATTACTTTTTTCAATTCAGAATTTTTAGATTTTGTTAATCAACACTTCATCAACAAGAAGATATTAACTCGAAATTTTAAATTTTCAGTAGAGCTGAAATACTGTTTGTGATTGCATTTAAAGAGAATTTAAAAATCCGAATACATCATAGTAAGCAAATTGCATTAGAAAATATATTAACATTGTTTTTCTTTTAAATCTGTGCAATTATTTTAAAAAAATTATTTTTAGTTAACAACTTTTTTTTTAAATTTGTCTATAGTAAATGAGGCAAATTATTCATCAAAACAATACGAGTATCAACTCAAAATAAAGCAAGAGATAAATAAAACAATTAGATTACTTTTATTTTAAAAATACGAGTCTGAAAATAGTAGTCTCAATTTAAAATAATACTTTTCTTATGAAAATATACAATGCATTTAAGTTTTATATTAACTCAAAATTAAACATAAAGAGTTATCGGAATGCGTGAAAATTTTTACAGTATCGTAGTCGATTTCTTGGAAATAGTGAAATTTTTCAAATACAATATTAAAAACCTTATGTTAATACTTAAAATTTAATAATAAATTGTATTATTTTTAGTGGGGATTTTTGGGAATCATTGAAATTGGTTTTTGGGGAATTTTGGGGATAAGATTCATCTAACTGGAGATACGACTCGAAAAAAATCCGGGAACTCTGGCTACAGTCAATATTCGTTTTGAAACTGAGACAATATTGTACTTTTTTACATGGTTTACGCTCATGTCTAGTGTTTAAACGGAGAGAAGTAAAATACTGAATTATAGAATCGCGCCTTCCAAAGGATGCATCTGAGAATGCCTCCAGACTTAATGAGAAGCATTTGTTTACACCTGGCTTCATATCAAATTTTTACTAGGGCCCCAATATTTCATTAAAAACGTTTGTAAAAGAAGAATGGCGCTAATTTGATAAGTAAGCGCAGTTTAAAAGGCGTTTTACTGTGAACAAATTTAATGACTTAAGTAAGCGTCGTATAAGAGGCGTTTTACTGAACAATGGTAACGAAATGGCCTCGGTAATCGACGGTTCCATTGCAAGAATTACAGTCGGTTTTCGATTATCCGTGACCAGAAGCATTGCGGATAATCGGTTTTCACGGTTAATCGAATAACAATTTTGATTATACATACAGTTTTTTTAATATTGTTATTATTTACCAACTTAACCCAACTTCGTATTTGAGAGCTACATTTTAACATTCACATTGTGTATAGAATAATACCACAATTAGCTAACGAAAGCTGAGCAACCTCAATGGCTGCGATGGTAAAGGTATGAATGAATGAAATGCAATGAATGAAATAATGATTGTTAATTCAATTAAAAATTAAGAAGCAGCAGAATAAACCTCCCGGAAAGGAAAAACCAATTATTGTGTGAAGGCATGAAAGATAATTTATTGGACACTTCTTATTTAATATAAAGAGTAACAAATAACTGTCAAGACGGTAGCGGTCAGCGCAGGAAAGTGTTACAGCATAACAACAGTATATGGCAGACGTGTGTTGTGACTATAAGATAAAGCGGATGGATGACTGGCTTGGAAAAAAGGCGTAGTGGAGTAGTCTGTGGATGGTTAAGGTTACTAAACAAGGCATCGAGTAGTTCATGTCTCGCCGGATTAACACAGTAGTGTAGCGTAGATGGCTGCGTTTGTAATAATAACGCATGTTTAGTAAACTCGAGACCATGGAATTCACAAGACCGGTAGGATCAAGAAGTATAGCCAGAGAAAGCCACAAAGTAAAGAATACAGAATTTATAATGAGCCACAGTGATATTTGCAATCAAAAAAATCCGTACGTTTGTTAAAAAGGAAAAAAACGTTACAATATTTTATGTGAAGAAAGAAAGATTTAGTTGTGAATCAGGGTTAATAATAGATGTACCAAAAAAAGGACTTGAAAACACTGAATTAGCTGCAGAAATAACTGAAATTGCCTTTATCTACCATATTAAGGTTTATTATTCAGGTAATATCAAGTGGTCACAAGATCCATTTGCAGAAGTTTGCAGAATGAGTCACAGTTACCTATTGGGCTGTTATCAGAAGAAGCGGCCTAAAACTTGGAAGAGGGTTTGAACAAGCAGAAGAAGAATAATGCCATTCATCATTACCATCATCAATTTTCAAACCAAATTAATTTTATATAGTAATAAATTACTAACATTTATTTTTATTTTTTATTGCGATCAGTTAGGTATTGAAAAAATATTGCTTAATCTTGACGGAAAAGCTTAGAAATAAAAGTTTGTCGAAAATAACCAACGAAAAAAGTGAAAATAAATATCACAGGGATATTTCGCCTGTCCAAAAAAGCTAAAAAATATAATCTTAATGTAATTACGACGTGTGTATTCCATTTTCTGTAACAGATATTGTTTTTTTTAATTATATATTTTATGTCGCCGCCCATTAAAATGTGAGGGGCTAAAATTAGGTTTTAAAGTCTCCTTGGTTCAAGTTAACTTTTTTGAACTTTCGCTGACCTTAAAAGATGCTTTTACTAGACAAAAGTATGGGTAACTTCAGAGGTTGGATTTTTTCTTCTATGGGGAACTTTTTTCTCCTTGGTTCATTTTTTTAATTTTCAAGCTTTAATAAGATATTGCTATAAGAAATATTTCTGTCAAGTTTTATTGACTTAGGTGAGCTCAATAATTTTTCAGAGCGAGTAAAGGCAAAAAAACTAAATAATGTCCGACCAGATTGCCAAAATACCCCATGTGCAGCGGGCAAAACATTTACCCTGCCTCTAGTTTTTCCATATCTTTTTTAAACTTTCGTTTGTATGCCTTCAGGTGGTTGTTGTTTATAATACAAAATTGGTAACCTTTCACCTTTCTAAGTTGAGACAGCATACCTTAGCAAAACTTAGGATATTCGAGAAAAGCTTTTTTAAAAGAAAAAACTTTATGTTAGGAAAGAATTTCTTATGCCGATTTTTATTTGAACTATTCAAAGGGTATTCTGCACTATGGTACATGAGGATCATGTGTAGTATTTAAATATGCCATATTATTGCAATCGTTCCTGCAATACAATTAGGTATTTCTCCTCAGCCTTTTCTGTAAACCAATAATTCAATTTTCTTTAGAATGCACCTATTTTTTCATTCAACCAAAATACAAAAATTAATGTATTTCTTTAGGTTGCAAGTTCTCATTAAGTATAATTTTTTTCTTATAAACATCATTAAGTTAAATGTTGTATTTATATGATTTTAATGACGACGTTAATGATAATTATAGGGATGTTTAATATTGTGCTACCTGTTTTTGTGTGTACGTGTTAGTGTGTGTGTACATGATTGCATGTGTTTGCTTTATGTCTGTCAGCTTTGTTGTAGATCTTCATGGAACTTCTATATCAACGTCAA
Source organism: Gymnosoma rotundatum (assembly GCA_916610165.2). Classification (NCBI taxonomy): domain Eukaryota; kingdom Metazoa; phylum Arthropoda; class Insecta; order Diptera; family Tachinidae; genus Gymnosoma; species Gymnosoma rotundatum. The sequence continues at coordinate 73,332,015 of OU744340.1, forward strand.
CTACCGGGGCATATAAAGATTTGTAGAATAATTTTTTACAAGTTTTGCTATAAATCTCTTTGGAGTATTTATTTAAAGTTTAATAAAATGGTCGAATATTAATTAAAAGTATTATTTTTAGTTTTTTTTTTTTATATGTAACAGCGGCAGCTGATATCGAATTGGTCTGATATCGAAAAATTATTTGTTCTCGTTTTAAAGGTTTTATATATTTAATAAAAAAAATAAGGAAACCAAATTTCTAATCTATATATCTAAAAATTACTATCTTTGTTTGAGGTCAATATACAGCTAAAAGGCTGAACCGATTTTCTTGAAATTTTTAAAATATCTCTTTGTGTGTGTCTGAAAGAAACTAAAGGCTGTATAAATTTTAAAAATTACAACTAGGAGGAGCCATGCCCCTACAAAGTGAACACTTATTAAATCATCGATAAAAAAGAGGGTAGTTTGAAAAACTGGGCGTTTTAGACACTTTAAATCTTGGGAACTATGATGGATAGAGATTTTATATCAAAAACCACTACATTAATATCCAAAGTCTAGTAAATAAAAATGATTTAAATTGGAACAGTGGGCGTGGTACGGCCAATACAAAGTGAAACATTACGTGTACCTAGAGAACTATTAAAAGTAGAGTGTTGAAATTCATACAATAGTGTATAATCAGACAAGAAGCTGATTGGATTGGAAGAGCGAATGTGGTACAATTATGCCTATTGGAGTAGCGATGCCCACCGGATTAAGTTGTCAATTAAAAAATTTTATTAACGCTTTTCGTAGGTGAAACAAAGTATTCATTATTTGCATGTTGAATTTGTGTATAATTAAGACAGAACATATTTAAATTCAAATACTTTTCACGATCTCAGCTTAAAATTTAAATATTTTTTTATATTTGCAGTATGATTTTTCGACAGACCCTAATATAGAATGAAATCATGTTAATTATTGCAAATAAATTAAAACAACAATTTGTACAGTCGTATGCATAACAAGAACTTGGAATGAGTTTTGCATGAGTGAAGAAACTGATAAGGCTCCCAGTGTATTTTGCCGTACGGCCCGGCGCTTAAAATCATTGTAGATTGTTGGCGTGACTCATAACTACATATATATTGCGAATATTATCGGTGTCAACCTGTGTGGAGAAAGCCTTGCAGAGACCCTGCTTAGTTAGCCACTTATGCTAACCTCATCCTAAGTATTTGTTATGCATAAGACTGGTAGTCATTTATGAATGATCATAAAAATTGTGACAGGTTTCAGTTAGAAAATGGGTTCTTATCAAAGCTGAACTTTTTTTTGTGATACCGTTCCACTAAAATTGCTTGCGAATATTCTGGTAATAAATATGAAAGTTGTTAATTTTGCCTTTTATAAAATTTATCATAGTTTTTGAAAAAATTTTCTGTGTCACTTTACTCTCTAGTAACTATCAGTTGTTGATTAAAACCCAGCCTATGCTGGCCAATCATTCAAACCTTGAAACGATATTAAAGGTAGTCGTGTACTCTAATCAGTAGAGTCATTGAATGTGGCAACTTATTTTAGTTCAAACTGTTGCAAGTGTGGAATAGTGTATGCTATGACTTGATCCCTGCTGTCGCCTTCCTGACTTAAGGCGACATTCCGGCAAAACTCACTAACGTTTTTTTTTCACGTAATCTGTTTATTAAATTCAATAGTCTGGAATCGTGGAGATTTTTCTATTGACTGATTTACATGGCTTTTGTTGATCTACTCTCGCTGCCACAACTTGTCTTTTTTTAGCTTTAGTAAAAGGTTGTATAAAATCAAAAATTTGGGACTTTTACTGCTATTCTATTCTATAAAATTAATTTACAATTTTACTCTTATTAAGTTTAAGGACACATTCAAGTAATAGTTTGCAGACCCAGGGCGTTTACTATAAGCAATTAGAATGATGAAGTGAAATAAAAACTACTACAATTAAGTCTTTGCACTAGATCGACCCAAATCTTAGTCAGACAAAGGTTGTCATTTCAGCAGTAGATGTATCAACCAAAAGTATTTTTCTAGAGAAGAACATTTGACAACAGCACAGCCATTCAAGGAACAATAACGCGTGCAACCAAGAGATCCAAAAAATTATATATTCACCTGCACCTATCCGTCTCTATCCTTCGTTCCTAAAAGACGCTGGTGACACTGGTCAATTATGTTTTTTCTCCTTCTTTTTGCTATAAACTTCAATGACATTTGGTCTTCCTTTTTTTGGTATATCTACATTCATTCAACCGCCTCCGTGTGACCTAACGCGCTGTCATGTTGCTTAAACTTAAAAAGCTAGTAGTAATAGTGGCGCTAACGATGCCATTCTAACAATCATTTTTAAAATATTTGCTATGATTTTCATGAGCTTCATTTAAAATTTTCAAAGTAGATTTATATTTTCAGACACAAATTAATTTGTTGCACCTGTCTGTTGATATTATGTGCTTTAAAAAGAATTTTTCAAAGAATTTGATAACACGCACACACGCACAGGCTAAAAGCTATTAAAATAATTGGGTTTACAGTAGCAGTTTAATTACAGTAGCTCATCTTACCGCACTGCTGCCTAACTAAATTCCATAAGCTGAAAACAACGTGCGCTTATTTCATTTTGTTTTAAAATGTTTTTAGTTAAAGTTATTTTATTATTTTTATTTTTGGTACACTGGCCCATTAATTAATTACAATTTTGATTTGTTCATCTCTTATCGTTTTGTTATCTCTTTGTTTTTATACCCTTCGCCACAAAAAGTTTTAAAAAGGGTATACCTAAGTTTGTCATTCCGCTTGTAATATCTACAATATCCATTCCCGACCCCATAACGTCGATTGAATGATGGCCGTCTGATCGTCCGCGTTCAGGTTGAAACCAACTTTGCCAAGGCACTAGATTCAATTGAGAATATTTAAATACGACAATCGATCAAAAATACTTTAAAAAAACTTTGCTATTGAAAATCAGCAAGATCGGTCCATGTTCTTTAAGGCAGCGGGCAAAACAACACGCCTGCCTAATTTTTCCATATCATTTGGAACAAATCTAGTTTAGGTAACTCCGATCAAAAAACAAATATATGTGGCAATTAAGAATTAAAAATAAGAAGAAACAATCACGTAAAAAATTGGCACTCGCCTATATTTTCCAAGTTATGGGCCTCTGAACTTTTCATACAAAAGTACGATTGTGCATCATATATTTTTAAACATCAATATGGATATCATTTAAAAGCTTTTGAAGAGATCTTTATATTTTTTTAAAGATGCTTAACTCTTTAAAAGCCGATAACAATTTTATGTAAAATTATATATAGTTTTTCAATTCCTTTTCACTCCAATATTTGTTTGTTAGATTGGAGTTACTTCACCAAAGTAGCCTTACATTGATGGTGAAGGGTATATACGATTCGGCATAGTCAAATACTTGTTTGTTTTTGTTTTTACTTTGTTTCCTCTTCAAGTTCTTAATGAACTCGTGCTTGCTTCTAATGTTTTTTTAATTAATGTTATAAAGTGTATTTATTAATGATTTCAAGTGAAAAAGTGATGGACTAGAATTCTCAAAAACTTGTGCATTTTTCTTGTTGTTGATTCTAGAGAAAACAAATAAAATGAGTTCTTTGCACAACCAAAAAGAAAATATATTCGTTCATTAAGCAACAGGAGATTTGTTAATTTAACAACTGAATCCATTAGTTTTTATTGGCTTTTTTATATGGTACAGCAGATTTATCGAGTAATGTTTTAAAGGTTCATTTATCAGATGTTCGGTGACTTAGTAATTATAAAAAAATAAATAAGAGCAAGCGATTAACACACCAGCATAAAATAAAATAAGTTCATAATTATTTGTCAGCATAGGAGTTTGTCACCGAGAAAAACTTTTCGATAAAAAGGTGATCTTTCTTAAGTTACCTCCAGCACTGCTGGCTGTGGTATCTTCTCACTTCTCTTTAATAAATTCCAAGTACCTTTTCTTCTTCCGACCTGAGCAATTCTTGAACTGCAAAAGCTGTTCTCCTTTTCTAATTCGTTAACGGTATTAATCTGTCTTTACGTTCGCAAATGTTCCTATAAGGAGCATAAAACCTCAATTATTAAGTTCTATTTTCTTTGTCTGCTGCAAGTGGTTTTAGCTCGTTTAACCATTTGATTATTTTAAATGGCTTCATTTCTATTAATCGAAGCCAAATGTTACTTTGGCATACCCTCGATCGGCAGCCTTGGTAATTTCAGTAAATAGCAGTTCTGCTTATATAGGATTGTTGTCAACAATAACCATTTTAAAACTGATAACCTTCGATTTTTGGTTTCAATGGGGTTTGTCCGTTTTGTGTCCACAGTTGAGCGTTTCTGAGGGTAGGCAGCTAGGAATTATTTTAAATTTGTCGATTAACATCGATTTATACAAACCTGTATTGTACTGAGATCAAAACGAGTGACATTCTACTATTGAGATCCGTAGAAGGCAACTGAGTCTACATACCTCTACTCATAGGCTTGTCGCATGCCTTTCGATGTCCTCTTTGGAGCTTGCATTTATTATAGTTGTACTTCCCAAGTAGCAAAACGCGTCAATCTGCTGTTGTTGCAGTGCGGATTTTTCAGAGCAATCGTCCTTTAACGTTTTACCTTGTCCGCATCCGGATTGTGTGCGCACTCATCTGACACTGACACACCGTTCCGCTTCATGTTGATGTATTTTCAGATATAAACCTCTCTATCTCCTACGTTCACTGCCGTTACTCTCAGAAATCCTTATATAATATAAGTTTGAATAAGTTTTTATAACCCATGTGGAGGCCACCAGCACCATCTTAGCTGTGTCACTTTTCACTTATATTGTTTCATCATGCGCTTGGGAACTTTTAAATCGGCTTACTAAGAACCTGTTTTTGGAATCCATCACAGAAAAAACTGTCTTTGCATTAATTAAATTTTTTATTTGTTTTCAAATTGAATTTGTATATAGTTTTTAATTGATTGAATTAATCATTTAATTGAAAATTTAATGCTAATTATTCAATAAATAAAACTAAATTTCAATCCAAAAACAAAACCTTTAAAAACTACAAACACTTTTTTCTAAGTTGATCATTGTGTGAGCTCACAATATTAAGCCCTGCGACCATTTAGGTCCAACATATGCGCACTGACTATTTAAGAGATTCTTATAAAAATGTGGTTTAGTACTTTATTTACATTTTACAAATCTCTAATAGTTTCTTTCTTTGATATATGAATACAAATATCAAAAATTTTTCACCAATAATATTTTTTTTATTTATCAGTAATTTAATTTATACAACAACATTCAAGAATCTATAAACACCCTTTTTAAATAATTTTAAGGTAAAAATTTCTATTAATAAATCTTAAAGATTAAAAAAATATATATTTATTTAATTTCCATACCAAACTCTTATTGTTGCATGCCTCATTAAAACTCGTTTCAAGACATTTCAGAAGACAATTTCAATGACCTTAAATTAATTACTTCCTTTTCTTTATTTATTATTATTTTGTTTATAGTAAAAATAAAATCATTATTTGCTTTCCGAAAAAGTTAATCCTCAAAATTGTTTTAAAAAGGGGGAAAAGTTGTGATACAAAATAAAAGTAAAGGAAAAAAAAATAGAAACAGAAATAGAGACAAAAACAGAGACCACAAAACAACCAACAATGAACAACAATATATTTTGATAATTGCTCAATTTCTTTTTCTTAACTTCGTTTTTTTTTTTTTCTAAGAAAATTAATCCGTTTTTAATTTACTACTGATATAGAAAAAAGGAACCCTTCTTTTTTCAAATAAAACAATTTAGCGTTTAATTATGTACAAGTACTTGCACATACTGAGATGGGATAGTTACAATGAAACAATGTTTAAGTGTTTACTTTGTCAGTGGGTGTGTGCGTGTAGATTCATGTGCTGAGAATAATAACTAAGAAAAGTTTATATAAATTTAATAATTTCATTCATTTATCACGCGTCAACAACAAACACACTAAACACACAAAACATACATGAAGTCATTTATGTTATTTTTAGTGTTGCCAGAGCAGATATTAAAAGGAATGATTTTTTTAGGAGTCTAAAATTTAAAACAAATGAACTAAAAGTGATTTTGACTTAAGTTCGATTTTTTTTTTAATCTCAACATCTAAAATGTAATGTTAATGTAAGAAAATTTTTTTACAAATATGTGCGTCCGTCATCAGCATTCTTCGCATCTATATACCTTAATTTGTGAACATAGTACACATCATCTATTTAACCAACTAACTTTGTAAATAAAAATACGAGAAGGATTCATTGATTGCTATGATGCAAGTATGAATGCGCGTGCGCTGTGCCTTGCGTTTTTTTAATTTAATTTTTATGAAATTACTAGTTGAACTGTTTAAGAAAACATTCTTTAACTTGAGTAAATCTCTTGTTTAAATCAAATAATTTCTTTTTTTTTTAACGATTTAACAGAATGCCTTGTCAAAAGTTTACACCTGCTATCCCGATAATTTTTTAATAAAAAAAATATTTTGTTTCCGACTCGCTACAGTGTTTATATTAATTTTTTATATCTTTTAACTCATCAAACAGTGAAAATATACGACAATTTCTTGGCATTTTTGATGTTTTTATTTAGTTTGAACGTAGATCATTTTTAAGCACGTTCTATAATTCGCTTTCTTTATCAGTTATCACAAAAAAATTTTTAGTAATAGACATGGATGCCTTTTTTTTAAAGTGTCTGAAATACAGATTTTTGGTATAAACACAACTGGGGCAAACGATAAATTTCGCACGGTACTACGAATTCGTTATTCAGCCATTTTTCGTTAATTTGTCGATTCAAACTCAATTAAGACGACAAAATTATTTATAAATTAATTTAAAAATATATTTTTGGTTACATATGCCACTTGCTAGAGTGACCATGTATTTGAAAAGAGAAACATGAATTTGTATATGGTTTTTAATTGAAATATTTTTATAAATCAATTATTTTTTTTTTCAGTTTTTGTATAGCCAGTAAAAAATTGTAAAATTATCATTGTAGAGGGTAGTTCTTGGTACTGCAGGTAAATATTTCCCTGTCAACCAACACTCATAATAAATAACGAGTCTGTAGAGAAATAAATATTTCAAAAAAACTTTATGAAAGTATTAAAATTTCTTATATTTTATTTTATCTAAATAGTTACAATTGATAACTACTTGTAAATATATAAGAAGAATACTGTTGAAGGTTGTAGCGATCCAGAAAGTGCATTTGATTCTGCTGGTATCTAAGATTTACAGTTATTTTTAGAATTTATCACAATTAATAACGAACTTAAGCCCAAATTAAAAAAATTGAAAACTAACTGCCGTATTTATAAAATATTAAAATAGATTTCAAACTTATTTTAGAGCAAATTTGTATGGAAAATATGTCATAAAACACATTTAAAAGTTGTTTATTTTTTGTACTAATATGGCAATAATAATTGAACATACAAAAATAAAAAAGAATTACAAAAACAATGACTTAAAGAAAACAAATTGAAAATTTCGTGTGGAGTTCAGAACATGCTTAATTATTAAAAATAGTATACTTTTATACGAGGGCTCCAATATATATTTCTGGCCTGCCAACATTGAGTGCTTCCAAGTGCAATCTGACATTTCCATTGGAAAGTTTGTCATTTTTAAGCATAATCGTACTCAAAACGTTTTGACGTACGACCATTATTTGTGTTGTTAAAAACGACTTGAAAAAATTAATATAGAAAAAAATGGAATTAACTCGTGAACATTTTCGTGCCATCATTTTTCACAACTTTCGACGTGGATTATCACGACAAGAGTGCGTTGATGAACTTAAATCTTTGTTTGGCGATGAAGCACCATCCTATAGCACTGTGAAAAATTGGTATAATGAATTTAATCGTGGCCGAAGCTCGCTCAAAGACGAATTCCGTGAAGGTCGTCAAAAAACGGCTAATGTGCCGGAGAACATTGATGCCGTGCATGAACTCATAATGCAAGATCGACATGCAACATACCAAGAGATAGAGACATCCTTGGACATTTCTTCCACCAGCATACATTCGATACTGCATGAACAACTGGCCGTAAAAAAGGTTTGTTCTCATTGGATCCCGCACAATTTGAAAGTCGCTCAAAAAAAGGCTCGTGTCGATTGGTGCAAAGAAATGTTGCAAAAATACGATTGCGGTGCTTTAAAAGACGTTTATAAGATCGTCACAGGTGACGAATCATGGATCTATGCGTATAAGCCCGAAACGAAACAACAATCGACCGTGTGGGTCTTCAAAGACGAGCAAAATCCAACGAAACTTGTTCGTGGAAGAAGTACTTCGAAGCAAATGGTCGACTGTTTATTCGGCAAAACTGGTCATGTGGCGACTGTTCCGCTTGAGCACCATAGGAGGTTCACTTCTAAGTAGTACACTACAATTTGTTTGCCTGAGGTCGTCGGAGAAATGCAAAAAACCAACAAAAGAAGACGAATCATTGTTCACCATGACAATGCGAGCTCTCACACATCGGCTCAAACCAGAGCGTTTTTGACCGGCCAAAACGTCGAATTAATGGGTCATCCGCCGTACAGCCCTGACTTGGCACCTAATGACTTCTTCTTGTTTCCGCACATCAAGAAAAAAATGCGTGGTCAACGATTTTCGTCGCCAGAAGAAGCTGTTGAAGTGTTAAAAATCGATGTTTTAGAGGTGTCTCAATCGGAGTGGAAAAAGTGCTTCGACAACTGGTTTGAGCGCAATCAAAAGTGTATAAATCATGCTGGAGAATACTTTGAAAAACAATAAAACCATTTTTGATTATAAATATTCGCATTTTCACTATTAGGCCAGAAATATATAGAGCAGCCCTCGTATATGGGCTATAAATATAAAAAAAAATTTAATTAAAAATTAATAAAATACTTTAAAAAATAAATAGAAAAACGGACCCTCTACGCAAGAATATTCGTCGTTGGTCGACATAAAAAATAGAAATAAACCTATCACAGAGTTAGTTATAATTTTCGACGAATATTCGCAACGAAAAATTCGTCGTTCGTCCCAAAAGTGTTTTCAGCATTATTCCAACAATAACTCACAATGTTTTTCAAGTATAAATCGACCGATTTTTGGTCCTTAGAACTATGTTACTGACTGACAGGCGATATTGTGGACAGAGAAAATATTCCTATCAGTTTTAAAATAACTTAATTTACTTTAATTTTACTTGATTCCCTTAAATATAAATATTTCATAATATTCTCATAATATTAAAGTAAACTAATATGTGAAATGTATTACAGCGGGGAAAGCATATCAATATGGCAATTTCGCTACTGCTGATATGTAGCTCATCAGTATATTCTACCCAAACTTTGTAAGGAAACCTCAGAGTCTTATACCAAAAGCCAAATTGATTAAATAATACCTCCATTGAATCAATAAAGCAAAAAGCCATAAAAAACTCAAAAAATTTTAATAGAAAAACACAGCAACCATTGAGTAACTATTTTTTCTTTCAAGCACAATTTAAGTAAATTAGTATAAAAAAATTACAAATAATAAAATTTCTTTTTAAAATAACTTACGGGTTTTTGTTTCCCCAATCTCCTTAATTTTCATTTTATATTAAAATCATTTAATACCTTTTCACGTCTGACATTTGTTGTTAAAGTAATGTTTGTATTAAATTAAATATAGCGCTAAGTCAGTCAGTCGTTTTGTTTTGTTTGATTTGATTTTATTATTTCCAAGTGTAACGCCCTTTTTCCTTCACTTTATAAAGACCAGCAATCAGGCTGGCTGCCTCAATAGCAGCAAACATACTGCCTGCCCACCAACCAGCCTGTCTCATAGATGTGTCTTAAGCAGTTAAAGCTGACAACATAAGACAAGAGTTGACTATTATGGCACATCATATTCTGTCAGTCATTTAACACCCATGAAAATAAAAACAACTACAAGGAAGATATTTTGTTAGCGATCAAAGTCACCCGCAACACCAACACCGGCACCGCCATCAACATAATCATCATTCTCTTTATCTTTAACAATGCTGAAGTAAAACGTTTACAAAATAGAATGAACAAATCAAATTCTAAATGCCTGTGATCCCATAAAGATGAAAACGTTAACGTACGTTGGTCGAATTTCAATTTACCACTTCTGTTGGTGGTTCGGCCAGTCTGTGTAAGTACGTATTCTACATACGAGTATGAAATGAGTGGTTATGGCATTTTCTGCTGATCATGGTGGGTTATTTTCCCGCTTAAATTTTCTCAGCAAATGCAGTTGAATAATAGTAAATTGTGACTACAAAAGAACGTTCAAACTTTCATTTAAGCAACATTTATACGCCCACGCGTATTTGTATGTACCTTTGGGTATTGCGCTTCTTTGTGTGTTGGTCTGTTTTTTAAGCATCCATCATTTATAGATTATAAAAGAATATTCAAAATGTTATTATTTTCTTTCAACTGTCGGCTTTGTTTAAATAAAAAAAAAAACAAAAACTTTACTTTTATTATTTAAATTCTCTTTTTCATTTAAAAACCTTTCGTTTATAAACGAAAGTTTTAATGCTTTTAAATCCAAACTTTGAATTTGTTGGTTGATATTTCTTTTATTATTTATTTGTCAGGCGATTTTATAACTGTCTTTTTTGCTGGTATCGATCGTACTCTCATTAACTCGCTATTAAATCGCTTATATATATTAATTTGTAAGCAGTTTGTATGACCTAAATCCTGTTATGTCCATCATATGGGTTTTTATGTTTTCAAAATGTTTTAATTTATTCCTCTTAAATTGAATAATATTACTTTAATGTTGTCAACTTGAATCTATTTTTACTTCTAAACAGGATTTGATTTGCATTCGGCAATTTTTTACCCCTTGGAGGTAATATTTTATCCTGATTTAAATAATGCTCCCGTTTTATTTGCACTTTTGTACAAAGTATTTATAAAATCTGAGCTCCGGTAAGTGATGGAAAATTATCGTTTTTATAGGGTGTGTTGAATTCGATGTTAATCTGATCTTAAACAACAGCAAGTATAAAATTTGGCATTTACATGGTGTCCCAATAATTGATATATTTTGATGTATATATTTTAAACACACATAGATACAAATTTAAAGAAACCTGTACTGCTAAAGATACCTATACACGGCATAATTTTTACAGCTGACTTTTTAACTGTGTGAGTCATATGAATTCTGCATGTGGGTCAAAATTGGTATTTTACAAAAGACTTTTAATATTTGGTAACAAACGTACGTGTATACTTGCGTCTGACATAATTATTATTTGTTTACAACAGCTGATCAAATACGCTTTTACCACTGTACAGATACCCAAGCCGTCCGATTTCAAAATTGCTAGTAGTCGTCTTAAAATATTTATGCGTGACTGAAGACTTGTCATTTTAATTATTTTTTTTATACTAAATATGAAGAAGATCGGTTTGCATTGAACAATAATACAGAATTCACATAATTGTCATCAAATAGTTAAAAGCATTTTCAATGGTCAATCGCGGTAGTTTGTTTTCAGCTGATGTCAGATCAAAATAAAACGCGTTTTAAGCGAAATTTTGTCAGATGACTTTTCACATGTATTTTAAAGAAGCAGTGTTTCAACAGCCCTACACGTAGATATGCGTTTAACAGTGGGAAATTTAAAATGTCAGATGTAAAAAACATGTTGTTTATGGGCAGCTTAAGTCTGCTATAAGAAAAAGTATACAATTTGAATTTAAAAATTAAAGGGAATTCCCATAATTAATTTAACCTAACCTTTATGGCCCTAGCCTTTGTTCTTAAAGCGGATTAAAAAATACAGATTCCTTGAAAGTCTGTATTGGGACACCCTTTAATTGTCATATCAAATTTTTATACTTGTTTTTATACTGAACTTAGCAAAAGTATGGCACTATACATCAAATAATATGAACTATTGGGGCACCTTTTGAGTTATAATTTTGAATATTTACGTTGCCCAAAATGAAACTGGGACATCTATTGATACTTTTGTTTCTTTCATAAAAAACTTAAAAAGAACTATGCAATTTTTTTAACTAAAATGAATTATTTTAGTTATTTTGTGCTTCATCAAAACCGCTAACAAGCAACACCAAAATTCCGTTACTTTTTTTGAAAAAGCAACAACAACAAAAATTACTAAATTCAATGTCAAAATGAAAGTGGGACAAACATTAAATTTGTTTGAGATTTAAGAGAGATTGGTATTTTTTGCCAAAAAAAATTTGCAAAAAATAAGTTTTACAGTCTTTTAATAATAATTCAACATAATTTTATTAATAAATAGTAAAAAAATTAAACAATGGGCAGACAGCGTGGTCAAACTTCAGTAGACATAAGAAGATTAGTGATAAAGCATTTGCAAGATGAAAAAACAATAAGAGCCATTGGTGCACTAGTAAATAGAAGTCACTCCACGGTCCACAATATTATTAAACGGTTCAAATTAACAAAATCTGTCGAAAACAAGACAAAATTAGGAAAACAAAGGATATTTTCCGACTCAGATGAGCGGTGGATTGTTCAACATATTAGGAAAGACCCACGAATAAGTGCACCAAAGTTGGCAAAGTTGGCATCGCTACACCTAAAAAAAGACGCTAAACCGGAAACTATAAGAAATATTCTTAGAAAGCACAATTTTCATGGTAGAGTGCCTCGAAAAAAGCCACTGATCAGCAAGCAAAACAAGTTAAAAAGAGTTAAGTTCGCTAATGAGTTCAAAGATAAGGATTTTTCTTTCTGGAAAATGGTTTTGTTTGCCGATGAGTCGAAATTTAATCTCTTTCGATCTGACGGCCCTTGATACGTGTGGAGAAAACTAAATCAAGAACTTCTTCTTCAACGTAATCTCCGGCCTACTGTGAAACATGGAGGTGGTTCAATAATGGTATGGCTGCTAGGCCGGGAAATTTGTGTATTATTAATGGAAAAATGGACCAGATGATGTATATAGAAATTCTCAAAAACAATTTAAAAGAATCTCCAGAAAAATTAGGAACCGCGAACAATTTTTATTATTATCAAGATAACGATCCTAAACACAAAGCCCATAACGTGCGAATGTGGCTTTTATACAACTGCCCCCACGTGTTAGAAACACCAGCCCAGTCGCCCGATTTAAACCCCATAGAACATTTATGGGCTCACCTTGCAGAAAAATTAAAAGCGTACAGTTTTTCGAACAGAAGTCAGTTGAAAGCGGCTATAAAAGAAGAATGGTCAAAAATTTACCCACGGGCTTGCCGTAAATTAGTGGAATCTATGCCGCGTCGACTTTTAGCAGTTAAATCCAGTAAAGGATTACCTACAAAGTACTAAAATTAAAAAACCAATACAAAAATACAACGTTTCTGCTGCAAAACACCGTTAAGTTTGAAATGTCCCACTTTCATTTTGACATTGAAATATATCTATTCTATTGTTTTTGATTTTTTAAAATAAATATTAATGAATTTTTAAATTTTTTGTTTACATGTGTTTTAAAATCCTTATAAATGAAGCTTTAAAACAAATTTATTAAAAAAAAAATTATTTTATTTTTTGTTAGCTTTTTCTTAATGCTAATAAAATATTAATGTTTGTCCCAGTTTCATTTTGAGCAACTGACATAATAGCAGTCAGAGTTATCTACCTAAAATACGTCCATTAACGTCACCTCTGGGAGCTCTCATCAATTTTGAAATTTATTTTTGTATTACGTTTTGCTATTGAGAGCTGCAGTGATACGTTTTTTAAGTTTTGAAGTGGTTTCCTTTACGGTTTATAAGACATGTAAAATAAATTTACATTGTATGAGGACATCCTTCAATTTTTATAATTATGAATTGGTAAAAATTGGATTAAAAAATAAACACACACATATTTGAAAGTGCAACTATTAAAATTTTTAATTCTTTAACAAAAAGCAGGTGCTCACTATGCTGCTACACAAAAACGATTGCAGCAAACGACCACAAATGAAGTTATGTAGCCATAGAATTATCAATATTTACATATGTATATAATTCGTTGTATATCCGGATGTATGTATGTCCAATTCTCTTTCCAGAGCTGAAGCCGTCTGATATCGCAGAAAACTGAAATTGGGCAGAGTTAAAGTGTTTTTGCTCCGAAAATGACGAAGTTAGAATTTTCATTTTCGTTTTGTAGAAAGTGGGCGTGGCATTAGAATTTTATTACAAACCTTTAAGTTTTTCCTATAATTTTTTTTTTATTTAAAACTTTATATCATCTATATAAAATGTAACACATTTAAAGCACTCTGTGTGAAGAAGATCATTTAGTCAGATTTAAGATTTGTAGTCCATCGGGGGCACGCTTACCTAATTTCTGCACAAAACCCTAAATTTTTCTATGCGTCTTTTTAAAGATTAACATAATTTTAACATTTAAATAATTTTAATAATTTTAAAATATAGCATATCTAAAGTACTTTCTTCTGCAAAGATTGTTACAGAGTTAGATTTCCAATATACACTATGACTCTAGAATTTTGATCGAGGCTTTGAAATCTTGGCATAAAAAAGAATTTACACAACTTTCTAATGACTTGTGACGACATTGAGACATGATATTTGCCATTCCTACAGTGCATTCTCTGCGAATGAATACCGTGGCAAGATTCCTAATTTTAATTCATCGGGCAGCAGGTGTAGACAATAAATCTATATACAATTTAATGACAATTTTTCCTTTTTTCTTGGAAACTAAAATTTTCCAGACGAAATTCGGCTTACATAAGGAACTTTGTGTGAGAAGGATCGAAGAAAATCATTTTTTTTGTGTTTTTGGTCTGAGAGCGCATGTTTTTTTTTTTTTGCCATAAACCTATTAATTTTCGTATTTCTATTTAAAGAGTTTTTATTTAGAGAGCCTGATTTTTTATTTCGGTCTGTGAAAGGAGACCGTGACTACTGAATTATGAGATCCAATACTGCAGATTAAACAGATAATCATAATTTCTTTATTATTTTTTTTGTAGTATCAATATAAGAAAATATTTATAGCAGCTAAATCTGCGTTCATCTAATTAAAGTAAGAATGATACATTCGGTTTTTTCAATTTATAAATATCCTACAGTCAACGCAAAACAAAAAAAAAATATAAAAAAAAATAAAAAATAAATACAAAACAAGATTTTTTAAACACTTTTATATTTATACCCAATTATTTATTATATTTTTATTGTTTACTGATTTTTGCATTAAATAAACAAGTGATGCTAGAAAATATGCTATTGATATGAACAGAAGGGCTTCAACACTTTGTCGAAGATTTTGTACATCGTCCTAAATTTGAAACCTGAATATACGAGAATGGTGAGCATTTAGCTCTAAAGCAAGTGCAAAACATTTTAATTTTGCATGGAAAGACATGAACAGATTTCGATTCAAAGAAGCTTCCAGAAAATCTTCCTAACGATATGCAAGAAGTTTTTAATCACAGAAAAAAGATCTAGGTTTGAATCGTTTCTAAATATAGAGCTAAGAAATGCATTTCAAACCGTAATTGATGCAATTCACAACAATCAATAAATCTCAAATAACCAACATAAAAATCTTTGTAATATTGTTAAGTTGCAGACAACCAATGATAGTTGTTTTCAGCAATACTTCAGTCACGACAAACACGTTTTTCTTGATATATAACCATTATATGGTTACTGTGCACAAAAAATACTACGAAAAAAAAATTGAACTACGACCAAACTTTTATAACTTATTAAAAATAATATTTATATATTTATTCAACCATAATATAATAAAATTAATCAGAGTATGTTTAAAAGCAAACAAAATAATGTTTGCGCTTAAAAATATTTTGTTCTATGTCTTGAAATTGTGTTTATTGTTGAAATTGTGTTTATTGTTAGAGAAAATGGAAATAATTAAAAATTTATGTACCAAATAAACAATTCTTTTAATTTTAATATACAAAATATGAAAACAAATAAAATGGAAAGGAAATATATGTATGTTTATGTATGTATGTATGTTAGCATAAAAAAGCATAATTGTGAAACTATTTACATATTTTTCATTTAAAGCTGTCATATTATACATCAACAATAATTGCCAGATGCCAGATTAAAGTATTAGAAGTCTTGGATAAATGTGTAGTCAGTTCCGAATTACCATTACGTACCGTATATCTTCAATACGAGAATATGACGTTTACTCCATAAATGGATGTTCACGTAGAAATGTATGCAGATACGATGCCGTTATTTGGTATTACAAATTATATTTTCCGTATAAACGATTCTTGTAGCCTGTGTGTTTAAAGCCTTTTAATTATATATAACAAGCAAAGATTTTTTTGTGAATATATGTAACAAATCAATCAATTTATTGTAACAAATCAATAATAATAATAATAATTCAATTTTATAACATGACATTTTCAACCATATTATGATGTTTTAATTTAACCATTAAATGCTAATTTTTCACATGATTATTTTAAGATTTTACCAAGTTCTTGTTATGCTAGACAACAATATGGTTGCAAGATCAGCTTTATTATTATTAAATGAAACAATACTTTGTTTTGCTAACAACCATATAATACAACCATAATTTTTTCCTCTTAGATTATGGTTACCTAGACCAAGTTTTTTCTTTGCGTGTTGATGGACCGTTAAAGATGTTTTGGTAAACACTTATAACCGTCTGATGTTGAAAAGTATTCCAAAATTATAAAGTGTGTCAAATAGTAAGACAAGTCTCTTAGAGTTTGAATGTTTTACATTTTCAGTATTGACTTGATGGAATGCGATAGTGTATCTGAACAGGAAAATAATCCAGTCGAAATTTTAAACAGTTTATCACCATCTGCAATGCCCCCCACAAGTTGCCAGTAAGAGGAGCAGCGATTGTAATGCTTTTGCGGAATTTAAACACTAAAAGATGTCTGCGTAATGGAACAAGGGTGCGTGCAGGTAACCAAATTGTCAAAAATCTTTACATGCGAAACAATTCTATCTGGTACTCCTGCATTCACTCCCAGGATTGATTAGGCTCCCAGACTTATCATTCATTCTACGTCGGAGCCAATTTCCTGTAAAGTTGGTTTTTTCGACACTGTCAACAAAGCTCGAGGTCAAACCCTGGATTAGGTGGGGATATAGCTACCAAAACTAGTTTTTAATCACGGGCAATTGTACGTTGCCTTTTCAAGAGTGAAAAACAAAAATTATGTAAAGGTAAAGGTGAAATATGTAGATGACTTATTTTTACAAAAAAAAAAAGTTTTCTACATTTGCATCAAGGCGCTAAGAGGCGTTCTCAGAAAATTTTATTGAAATCCATGCAGTAGTTTTTACGTGGACGGCCAGACGGACAGAAAGGCAGACAGACAAAAATTTAATTAAGGACACAGGAATATTTTTTAAATATTTAATTTTCATAAAAAACTTCCTGCTATTTTTTATTTAATTATCCTGATTAAATTAATTACTGATATTGATAATTGAGGGTCAAAGCACGTCTCGATGGCCATTTCGTTACCGCTTACTTAACTCTTCAGGAAACTTCTGACAAACGTTTTAAATAAACTAAAAATTTTTTGTCCAAACAATAAAGCAAAGACAAAAATCAAAGTTTAAGCAAAAACACTGTATACGGCCGACTTTTTTTCGGCTCTTTTATAAAAAAAAATTCCAAAAATAGGTGTTTTGTATTCCATATCTATTACTATCTACACCAAAAACAAAATTTTTTAAAAATATTTAATGTACAGAAATAATTCCATTATAGTTTTATTGTATGTGTATTTTAAATGGCCTTTGAATATTCTCATAAAATGGAGATTCGTAGCAATAAAATTATTAAAAACATTTGCCTGAATAGAAATTTGTTATACTCATATTCAATTGCTTATAATACCGGTATTTAGCAAAATAAATCCCAAAATTTTCCGGGATTAGAGAGACACCCTTTTAAGAATTATTAGACATAGCTTAGAATATTTTGCTATTTAAAATCAGCTGCTCTCTAATTTTTTCATATAATTTTTTCAACTTTTGTTTGTATTCCTGCAGGTGGTTGTGCTTATCATTAAAACTAATGGAAAAGGTAAGAGAAATTAGTGAGCCTTTCACCTGATACAGCTGAGCTAAGACAACAACTCTAAGAAAAAATTTAAATTTTCCAAAAAATCTTTTTTTGAACAGAAAAAGATTTTGGTAGGAAAGAAATTCCTAAATCGATTTTTATTTGAGCTATTTAATGGAAAATCTGCAGCTTTAATACTTGTTGATATTATATAAATTGCAAATACATTCAGGGTGTCATAGAAACTAATATTGGTTTTGCTAATTGTCTGTTTTGAAAACCAATTGATTTTATTTGGTGTCACGCAACCAAGTCGGTTTTGTTAATTTCGAATGTAAAGAAAACCAATATCGAAACAGCTGTTGTTTACATTTTTATTATTATTATTCGGAATCTTTTAAAATTTAATTAATTTACTTTATTCGTGCTTGATTCCTTCAAATATAAATATTTCATGATATTCTCATGAAATATTTATTATTTTAAACTAAACTACAAAATGAAATGTATTACTGCGGGGAAAGTATATCCATATGGCCATTTCACTATTGCTCAAATAGCTCATCAGTCTTATTGATTCAATGGAGTTCTCATTTAATTAATTTGGCTTTTGATATAAGACTTTCTAGTTTTCTGTACAAAATTTGGGTAAAATCCATTGATGAACTATTTGAGCAATAGTGAAATGGCCATATGGAAATACTTTCCCCGCAGTAATACAGTTCATTTTTTGTATTATATTTTTCTCATTAAAATATCAGTTAAAGTGTTTTTTGTGAAAATAATTGATATTAAACAATTAAAAGGTGATAAAATAAAATGACATCAGCAATTGTGGCATTTTTGTAATTGGAAGATGAACGCTCAGAAAAGGTGACGAGACGAATGTAGAGTGCACTTCTTTCTCACATGCAGCATCTACATCTTTGTTCAGACCATCTGCTACGCCGCAAACCTCTTCCACCAAATGCGAAATGCCACATAGCCGTACTATGGCCTCTTCTGTTGTTGTCAGGTGATGCTTTGCAAACGCTCCGCCGCCAGTCGCCCTGGATTCTTTCTGTCTTATATTGAGATCTGCTACTCAGTACATTTCTGCACAAATAAAAAGACCTTAAAATACAATTTGTTCTGTGGAAAAAAAATTTGTTTACCTTTTTCCACCCATTCACATCAAATTGTGGTGGCCCTGCACTATTCAGTGAATCAGCCAGTTCCTCTCACAGAGCACTCACTTTATGGTATTTTGTGCACTGTTTTTATGTTTTCCCCTAGAAAATCAAATGGTTAATGCAAAAATTTTTCTTTTCATAACGCAAATATTAAATTAATTTACTTACATTTCTAAAAAATATCCCGCTGCAAAAAAAATAAAATTTATAGCGCGCAAAATAAAAACTGACAGCAGTTAGCTGTTTGGTTTATTTACAATAAAAAACCGATAACATTGGTTCCTGTGACACCCAAAATCGACACTAATTCTAGTTCGAACATAAAACCAATAAGATTGGTTTCTATGATCCCAAAGGATTTTTTATATTCGGTTTTAAAACCGATTCTGACAGTATTGGTTTCTATGACAACCCTGATTATTTCGAGTGATTTGCAGATTATAAAATAGTCAGTTATTTATGGAAGTTGTTTTTTTCAGAAGCAAAAGAAACTCTCGGAAAATCTCTATATAACAATAATCAATCCTAATTGGCAGTCCTACCAATAGTATGTTCAAAGTTCGGGTTTACATGAACTCCATAGCTGCTGATGAAACAATCCTTTAAATCATTTCAATCTCATGCAAATACAAAATATCTAAGAAATTTAAACATTTGTCACCTCCATAACTATTTTTATTTGTACTTTATATAAAATAATAGGTGGTCTTCGTTTAGAGATAAAACTGATGCATAGAAATTTTATGACAAAAATTTCATATTATATTCAAAAACAAAATAATGAAATCTATAAAAAGAAAACATAAAAAGAAATTTGATAATAAAAGTATTAAATGCGTGTGTCCCCAAATATTCGTTAAACATCTTTGGGTTAAGACTTTAAAATATTTACAGTTTTTAAAGATAAAATCTTTTTTTTTGTCAAATAAAAAATTAAATAAAACACATATAAAACTAAATTATAAATTGTTTAAATCCATTTTTAGTTACTTACTTCTAATAAAACCGGACAAAAGTTCACATACAAATTTAACTCAAAATAAATGAAAAAAAAACCTTAATCTTAAGTCAAGTTTGTAATTAAAAAGCAAACTGTCATTAAAATTCATTAGCACAATTTCCCTTGTTATCTGATGATAAAATAAAAACGATAATCAGAAGAGTCAATTTGACAGGTGATTCTTTAAATGTTCATTGTTTTGTGGACGTGTGCGTGTGCGTGTATGCTGTCATTTTTTTTTTTTGCTTATGAGCACAGTGTTGGTAGTCAACTGCCATTTGTCAGTTGCTCCTGAAGAGTTTGTTATTTTTTTACATGATTAATTGTGTCTAAGGTAAATTTTGACAGTTAAATTTAAATTCATAAGAAAACGAAATATAATTATCTGGCAGTAAAACTAAATATTTGTCTGTGCCCTTCGTTGGTCAACTTCTTTTTTTATCAGAAGTGAAAAAAATTTTGTTTCGAAAAAAATTTTAATTTCAGTTTTTTGTTTGTTTGATTCACTTTGTATTAATTGGTAGGCGTTAGATTTTGCGTGTGTGCGTCTTTGTTTTTGTATTTTTTACTGTCGCCTTGAGGCTCATCGTTTTATTTTAAATATATTTTTGATAATTTTTAAATATTTTAATTTGATGACATAATATTTTTCTTTGAAAGTATTAAAATATCAAATCTTAGATTATTCGTGTTGCTGTATTATTAAGTGTTCTATAATTAATTTATCTCTTATACCTGTTCAAAAAAAATTTTTTTTTTCTAATGTTGCTGATTTTAAAAAGAAAGTTTTCTTAAATTACTTTTTTATAAATAGTACTTTATCTTATAACATACTTTCTTGCAGAGGGTACTTTTTTTGCATTCCAAAAACAATCTTTTTTTAACTTAAGTACTTTAATCAATAACACACTTATTTGATAGGGGCCTTCAAAACAAGTTTAATGTTGCCAGTTTTGGGTATTGTTTGGTATCCGTTATGGCGGCAGGGGACTTTTATTTTGATACATATTATATGTCGTGGGCACTTTAAAGGTCCTTTTTTTCATTTTTAATATTATTGCAAATTTATTATCATTCCAATTATTTTATTCTTTTACCTAAAACTTGTTCAGTATGGTAACATTGTTGAAAAATTATGTATTTGATCTTAGATTGTTTAATTCATCATAGTTGCGTTTAATAATAAGATTTTATTAGTTCTGAAGAGATAGTGTTAGGTGTTTTTGAATATAATTGTTTTTTTTAACTTAACGTTAATATTGTTACGAATGTAAGATCTGGCAACCCCTATTGTTGTTATCCGTATGAGCATGAGCATGGTGAATAAGTTAATTCAATTAATGGGGTGTGTATAGAATAATACCACAATTAGCCAACAAAAGCTGAGCGGCCTCAATGGCTGCGTTGGTAGAGGTGCGTTCTGCAAAACAGGAGGTTCTGAGTTCTATCCCGCATTCAGACATGCGTAAAACAGAAAATAATAATTGTTGTAAAGCAATTTAAAATTAATAAAACAGCAGTACAAACCTCCCGAGAGGCAAAAGACAATTATTGTGTAAAGCCATGGCAGATATTTAGTGGAGACGTCAAATTTAAAATGAGAGCAATAGATAATTGTCAAGAAGTCCTTTATAAAAAAAAGTAAGAGCAATAGCGGTTAGCGCGGGGAAGAGTAACAGCATAACAACAGCGTATGGCAGACGTGTGTTGTGGCTATTTTATTATAGGGCTTGGACAAAAGGAGTAGTGGAGATGTCTGTGGATGTTTAAGGTTACTAAACAAAGCATCGAGTAGTTCATGTCTCGCCGGAGTAACATAGTAGTGTGTAGCGTGGATGGCTGCGTTTGTAGTAATAACGCATGTTTAGTAAATACGAGACCAAGGGTTCACAAGACCGGTAGAATCAAGAAGTATAGCCAGAGAAAGCCATAAAGTAAGAATATGGAATTTATAACGAGCCACAGTGGTATTTGCAATCAAAAGAATCCGTACGTTTGTTCTACTAAAAAGGGAAAAACGTAATAATTTGTTTGTTTCCTAAAAAAAAATATTAAATAATTGCCCTATTCACAAGCCCCCTAGTACGTACTAAGTGCTAACAAAATACAACGGTGCTAGCAGTGTTGTTGGTAATTTTCATGCAAACATGCGATACAACACTTAGTACTTTTTTTCATATGTTTCTCAAACGTTGTATTTGTTTAAATGTTTTATGTTTAAATGAATTATTATTTTTGTGTTCATGTGTGAATTATATTAAATTAAATTGAATTAAAAGATATTTTTATTAGTTTTATTTATTTCTGTTGTATATAGTAGGAGTGGGTATATTGGAAACATATGTTAAGGTTTGTTCTCTGTCAATATAAAAACCATTCTTTAAGACTTAATACTGCTTTAATGATTCGATTTCTAATATTTTGTATGGTACCGCCATCACCTATACCAAAAAAAGATGCTACCTTACGAACACAAGCACCATTTCCTGAAGATCTCAAGCAGTAAAGTACAATTTTAAGCTGCAAGTCAATGCGTAGTTGGAGTCTTTCGCCAATTGTGTGAAAAACATCGTCATTTTTTATAAGGTTGAATATATAGGCAAATTTCTTGAATTCATCCTCATCTTCTTCATCACCTATATTAATTTTTTTCATTTAAAATATGTGAACAAAATAAGGAAAACGGTTATAACTTACTTGAGTCAACCATTAATATATCGAAACTATATTCTTCACACAAAAAATTTATTAATTTATTTTTTTTTGTTTTCTCCCCCATTTGGCTTATAAATAACAAATGATGAATATCACTTTTCTTCTTCTTATTTAATTTTTGACGTATGAAGTACAATGTACAATGGCACACTGATACAATGGTTGTTCACAAAGAAGTAAACAAAAGGTAGTATGCAATACTACCTACACCTTAGCAGAGCTTGTGAATACGGCAAATATTTTTATTTTAAAAACTGACCTAGTGCTTAGAAAATTAGAAAAAGAAAAGTTAGGTATTTTTTTATAAATGGTGGTGGGTTCAGGTAATTTTTGCTCGTAAGGGTAATATCTATTTTCCTGGCATTATACAGATGATTGCTTGATACCTGTCATGCTTATTGGGGGTATACAATTTAATATTTCCGTCTTTCATTATTGGGTTGATAAGTGTAACCCTCTGAGGGTGTTTTTCGTTTGTAAGAGTGTTTATATATTTTTAGTGGTGTAAAAATTGTCTCAGGGGCTATGTTTAAATTTATCGGTTGTTTCTGTTGACGTCTTGAGATTATTTTGTAGAGTGTTGCTCGTTTTTAGTGTTATCTGTAAACATTCTTTCTGAAAAAGTTTAGTTAATCTATATATTTCTGGTCCTGCATATGTAAGATTGTGTCGCAGTGTTGTATCGATTCTTCTTTTGGTGTTGTATTGTCGGTTGCAACCGTTATGTTTAGCTATAGTGTAACCTAGGTATAGTTGTGTCTGTCGTGGTTGGTTTTTTATAAATGTCAAAGTTTAATATATATATATATATATATATATATATATATATATATATATATATATATATATACATATTTCATGTAGGAGTGGTGTTTTTCCCGCTGCGTCTAAGGACATGGACCGATCTTGCTGATTTCTAATAGCACCTCTTTCGACACTATGTCTGATCTATTGGCGCACTCAAATTTTTGTTTAAACCAAGATTGCAAAGGCATTGAGGGACAGACGGTCATCAGTCAATCGAACTCACATAAGAACTTAAGAGGCCCTTATTATGAGTTACATTCGATTTTCGATCTTCGATGGCTAACGAAAATAGAATATCGATTGTCAAATTCATATTATGAGTTGTTGGCACTGTCGAAAATTTCGAACAGTATTTTGCTTTCGATGGTTTGTTTCAGTTTGTAAAACTTCTTGAAAATGTAAGTATTTGTGAATTATTTTTTTAAAAATGATGACAATAAATGCCGTAGTCTTTGTAATTAATAATCATTTTAATGTTTCTTTTATAAATTATTAAAACAATATTTCTTCAGAGTGACAGCTGATAAACATGTAATAGCACTATTTTTGTCGAATGTGCGCCATAACCATAACCAAATGAAAATTCGTTCGATCAGCTCTTTCGACTGCAGTTGAAAATCGAAAGTTGCTCATAATAGACAGCAGACAAACGAAATGACAAACTTAGTTAAAACCCACTTCCCACTTTTCCACTTTTTGTGGTGAAAGGTATAATAATTCTTAGGGGTATAATAATTCAAGGGGTTATAATCATGTTGCACGTTACGTCTTTGCTATAAAATTATAAATTTGCATCCAAAAATTTCATTAATTTATTTTTTAGCTTCAATTCAACAATTTTCGCTATGCTTATTGTTCTTACCTATGTACATTTAGTGTGCACTGATAGCTTAGTTATTTTAAACATGATACCAATTTTTACTTTGAGAGGAATGAAATTTTCACGGGAACATAAATTTCACTTTTTTCAGGATAGAGGTGATTATTAGTTTTTATGCATAGCGAAGTCAATTGAGCGATGTCCGTCTGTCTATCCGTATTCGGGTTGAAATTAGGGGTCTTTCTGTGTTTTGAGTCGAAATGAAAATTCTTCATATTTCTATATCTTAAACATTGTGTTTCGAACGTCTTTTCTTTCATATCGAAATACAGACCGTTAATGTATAAATGTAAATGTAGATGTGTCAGCTGATCATTTTTGTTATACGAAAAGCTATGCAAATGCTTAGCCAACTGAAATGTCACTTAGTCGTAACGTTTCAACCTGCTGAAAATAGAATTTTAATACAAGGTTACGTGACAAATGTAGCCAGTGATGGTAAATATTATAAAAAATTTAAGTGAAGTACAAAACCCCTTTTCACTACTTATTTGTACTTTTTTACTTAAACTTTTAAGTTGGTAAATTTTATCACACACAATATAATTTTAAATAAATTATGGAATTTTCTTTTCTAAATTAAATATGTTATACATGTAATGTTTTGTAAAATTGTTAGGCTAAGTATAACTTATGCAAATATTATATTTTTTATTATTACATAACAAAATTATTTTTAGTACCATGCATATATTTAAGTACTTTTTGCACAAAATCGCAAAGTGGCCATCATTGGTTTGAACAGCTGTGCGTTGTTATTTATTGATAAACAGAAAATATATCAAAAACACATGACACGTTTTTACACATTCTATAAGCACGACTACATTTACATTTACTGTACAGCTACATTTACTTTACGTTTGCGATTTCTACGGTCGGCTAAATTTACCTTAAGCCTCCAACTTTGCCAAAGCACTAGATGAGCTGAAGAAAATTTAAGTACGCTGTTGAAAATTAGCCGATGACATTTGGTGCTTTAAATGAAGTTGTAACAGTTGGTTTCTTTCTACAACATGTTCAGCAATACCTCATTTTAAATTTTTTGCTGTTGAAATTTAATTTTATAAAATTCAATTTTTTTTTTACTTTTTGAAATTATTTGAAAAGTTTTTTTTAAAATGATTTTAGAATTTTGACAACAATGTCCAACATAAACAAAAATCAACTGGGCTATTTATACCAAGGCGAATTCATAACAGGTATACTCACGGCGAAAATAAATACAACACTGTGAGAGAAACGTGTGTATTTTGTTTTTGTACAAATAGTTTTCGGCTGTCAAAAGCAAAGGAGATTATAACTTTTGACACTCGAAAAATGAAAATCCAAAATAATCCCCTGGGCTATTAAGGCCACCTGTTGTTAATTCGCCTTGATTAAGACCGCCTGAAAATGAATTCGCCTTGTATTACGGGGTTTTTTTTTCTTTTGTTAATTCTTTGTCACTCCAATATTTGTGTTTTTTGATTGTATTTACTTTACACCACGTCTTGACAAGAAATTGATTTGTTCGCACATGAACAAAACGTTGACAGAATAGGTTAAATACATTTGTTTATGTTTGGCTTCGTGGAGGAAACGTAATGATATATCGCACTTAATCAACAAGAGGGTGTTTGTTAACTCAAAATATTAAAATTTTGAGCAGAGGTGAAAAACTGTTTGTGCTTTTATTTTAAGAGAATTTTAAAATCCGAATTTATCATAGTAAGCAAATTCCATTAGAAAATATATGTACATGTTTTGCAAACAAAAAAATCAATTTTCTGAGTTAATACCATTTTTCTTAAATTTTTCGATCATAAATGAAATAAATTTTATCAACAAGACGGTATCAACTCAAAATAAAACCAAATTGAAAAGAGACTCAACTCCAAATAATACTTTTTTTATGAAAATTTACGAATCAGTTCCATGTTATCTTTTGTATTAACATAAAATAATACCTTTTTGTTGATACTCGTATGAAGGTAGTCACTACATAATCACGAAAATGGTCTCAAATGTTGTTTTAGAGATGAAAGAGTTATCGGACTGTGTTGAAATTTTTACAGTAGATAAATACTGATGTTGTTAGTGGATTTCTTGCTAAAAATGAAATTTTAAGTTAATGCCCTCTTATTGATCAAGTGCGATATATGTTTCGTTTGCTCATAGTTTTCTATGTATTCTTATTTATTTATTATTGTTTTTTGTTAATTCACATATAATTGGAAAAATTTTACAGGTTTTTTGGTTTAAATATCGCGTCAATTCAATCTTTTTTAGAATATTAAAAATGAAAGTGACGTTTGATGGCAGACATCGTTGTATAAACAAATGTTTTAAGTCAGAACTTCTGACAACGCTGTTTAAACAAAAACATGACATGACAACGATAGTCTACCATTTTAATGTGCGCACATGAAATTGTTCAATAGTTGAACAAATCAATGGCTCACCAAGCCGGCGTGTTACTAAACTAGATTTACATAAGTACATATATGGTAATTCGGCTTAGCCGAATATAGTACTTTTACTTGTTTAAACCGCTTTTAATTTATTTTAATTTTTAAAGCTAAAAATAAAAAAATAAAGTCATTTCTTTCATCAGTACAGTATTTTAATAATTTAATTGTGTTTTTCTTGCGTTTGTTTTATGTTCTGGATTTTCATTTCTTTGTTAAATTAATAATACAAAAGAAATTATTCGTTAATAAATACAATATTAATTATTATAGTTAGAATATATTTACTAATATGTATATAATATACTACAACGAAATAAAAGTGTTATTAGAATTTAATTTTTGGTTTTTTTTTTATAAAATAAGTTCAAAAGATCGTTTAGTTTTCGGTACAATTAATAGTCGCTTGTCCGTCCGTTTACGTCAGATGCTCTATTTTTTTAAATTTTTATCTACTATAAATAGTCTCTGATTACTGCGATTTCTATATATGTATATATCACTATAATTTTTTTTTTTCTTTTTTATTCATTAAATAATTTTCTTTCATTGAAAATGTGGTTCAATTATTTGAGTTGGTTTCTTTGGTTATTGTTTTTGTTATTATTGTTGTGTTGTTGTTGATTTTGTTAAAGTTGCTCTTAATAAGGATAAAAATTATTTCGTTTGAGTTCCATATCTAAATCAGCCAATTGTTGTAGGAAACCTTCATTGGGATGTATATCACGGCGCATGCGTACTGTGCGTATGGCATCGACTGCTGACATTCTGCGACAAATCATTAAGTAGGCCAGCACACAGGTGGCTGATCGTGAAACGCCCACTAAACAGTGGACAAGAACTTTGCCTAGAATGGAAAGCAACAAATCAAACAAATTTGTTAAGAAATCTTTTAAAAATAAAAAGAGGATTGAAAATTCTTACAGTGTGTTGAAGATAAATTTATTCAAAAGGTCAAACATTTATTTCTTCAACTCAAGCTTAGAATTTTTTTTACATATACATTATATATTTCTAATTTTAACATACCTCCACTGGCAATTGCTGAATCAATAAACTTTGCCGCCACATAGAAATAACGTGAAATATCAGTTGAGGGAGCATCAATCATTGGTAGACCCATGTACCTGAAAAAAGTGTCTTTGTTGTTTCTTCTACACAAATTTTTTAAAAAAATTTATTTTTTTGTTTTTGTTTTATATGAAATAATTTTACACAGATGTTTGAGGTGCAAAAATGTTGTTCAAAAAACATTATTATTTTCATATGCAAATATTTACAAAAGAATTTATATTTCGTAGAGAAAATAAAAGTTTGTAGACGTTTGTGTGTAGTGATGATGAAACCCAGAGACAAAATAATTACTTTTTTTTAATTTAATTCAAATCATTTTAATAATCTTATGCCAAATAATAGGACGAAGGGAAACGAACATCTGGACCTAGTATACGAAAGCAGTAACAGAAGAATAAAAATAAATATTTTGTTTTAGATAAATATATTGAAGAAACGCCTTAAAGACCATTTTAAAAATACGATACAATTTTTATTTTAATTAGAATTAAGTACACACAGTACAGCCCACAGCTAATTATCTATGTTTCGTAAAAGTCGCGCATATATGCCTGCAGTTCTGCCAGGGCTATTTGCACGATCTTACATTCTACAAATCAGTAAATCATGAACACTAAAGGATTTAATAAGAAACAAAGCTTTGTTTTATACTTTCACTGCATTCAATGTAAAATCGTTTTTCTTCAAATTTTTTTTTTTTAATCAAGTAAAAAAAATTGTCTAAATACTGGCTTAACCCAAACAAAAAATATTTACGAAGATTTTAGAAAAAAAAACTTTATATGTACATATATATTAAAACTTGGGGGATTCAATAAGATTTCACTTACAATTACACGTTGTAATTGAAGATTTTTAATTACAAATTACAAGTAATTGTAATTGAAATCAAGGACTAAATTACAATTATAATTATATGTAATTGTAATTGAAAAAATTGTAATTCAAAAAATTACAATTACAATTATTTGTAATTTGTAATTCAACATTTTTATCTACATATTACATGTAATTATAATTGGAAATTTTTAATTACAATTTAAAAGTACTTGCACTTATAATTAGGCAATAATCATTACTTGTAATTGAACAAAATTGAATTATTTTCTTAAAAATATTAATATTTATTTAATTTGTATTGAAGCTCAGAAGAATATTAAACATTCTCTTAAAGGTGTAATTTTCAAAAGATTATATCTTAGAACCATTTTTTGTACAGGACCTTTTTTTTAACTAGTGCTTATTTCGTGAATGGTAACACTTGGCTCATGTCTATTCTGAAAGAATATGGTTGTGTATACGCTTGAACAACATTGGGAAATATTGCGACATTACTTTGAAAATCTTAGTAATGTTGCAGAACGTGTGCGAAAATTGCGTACGGATTTTGGAAGAATAGAAGCATCGTCGGCTCTGTATGTTCGTTATCTTGTAAAAAAAGTGAAGGAAACTGGCATCCTCATCGATAAACCAAAGCGTGAAAAGCCAAAACACTGGGTACATCCGAGAATATTGCTGCTATGGCAGTGAGTGTGCGTGAAGCACATCAATTCACCGTCGATTTTAACAATTGAACAATATGGAGACATCATTGAGATGAATTTTGCATTAAGACCTTGGTATGGTGCTATAAAAAGTCCAATCGGTTCAGGAGTTGAAGCCAACTAATTATCCAATGCGCTTTCGCTTCGTTAAGTGGGCATGAGATCAACTTACAGAAGATGCCAATTTGGCCAAAAAAAAATTATCTTTTCAGATGTAAACAAGCAAAATTGTCGCATTTGGGGTACAGAAAACCAGCATTGAAAAGCCGGTACACCCAAAACGAGTAACTCTTTGGTGCGGATTTTGGTTCAGAGGCATAATTGGGCCACTTTTCTTCGAAAATGTACAAGAAGTGGCCGCTATAGTCAATGGCGATCGTTATCGGGCCATGTTAAACGAATTTTTGTTCACAAAAATTTAAGGGGAGGATATTGGCAACATTTGGTTTCAAAAGGTGGGCACTACGTGCCACACAGCCAAAGCTGCACTCGATGTTTTGAGCCCTGTTTTTGAAGATCGCATAGATAAGTGTTATCGCAAAGATAAGTGTTACCCCGACAAGCCAAAGACACATGACGCTTTAAAGGGCAAAATTCGTGAAGCCTTTGGTGAAATACAGCTGCACACAATCGATAATGTGCTTAAAAATTGGACTGATCGTGTAGGCTACTGCATGGCCAGCCGAGGCAGCAATTTGAATGAAATTATTTTCTATTATAAACTGGAAGGATTGTCCTTTCAAGTAAAACAAAATTTGAGAAAATATTTAATAATTTTTTTTTATAGCATTTTTCAAAAAATAAAGTTATTTGGCGGACCCTTTACATTATTCAGTGTATCTATACAATATACATTGTGCGTTATATGTACATATGAATTTGTAAAATGCTATTATTTATAATAGTTTACCTGTTTAATAGTCTTACAGCTAAAAGATATTTTGTTCATTTAATTGAAATAAATTTAAGGAATAACCTTAACATCTTCAGCATCAGTTGAAAGGTTTTTTCAGTCGCTAGCGCTAAACCTTGGCGACAGAGCTTAACAGATGAAAATGATCGAAAAAAAAGAATTTAGTTCAAACTCCCACATATTTTATTACGTTATTTATTTATCGCTGTGTTATTTGATTCACTGTGTTTTTTGTTTTTAAATATAACGCCTAATTTATATGTTTATTATGTGTATGTAATTGATAATTTATATATTTTTTTACTATAAATAATCAAAAAAGTATTAATTACTCAATTTTATTTTAA
The DNA here is from genome assembly GCA_916610165.2 of Gymnosoma rotundatum. Classification (NCBI taxonomy): domain Eukaryota; kingdom Metazoa; phylum Arthropoda; class Insecta; order Diptera; family Tachinidae; genus Gymnosoma; species Gymnosoma rotundatum. Next base: position 73,363,058 of record OU744340.1, read on the forward strand.
TTATGTAATTTTGTAATTGAATTTTTTCAATTACAATTACATATAATTGTAATTCGATTTTTCAATTTCAAATTACAAATAATTGTAATTTTTTAATTACAATTACGATTTCAATTACAAATATTAAATGTAATTGTAATTGAAAAATTCAATTATAATTACATGTAATTAAGTAATTGTATGTACAATTCATTACAAAATGTAATTGACATCCCCCAGGTCTGATATATATACGTTAAGATGACTTTCAATCAAAACCTATAAAAAATATTTTTTGTCAACGAAAACGAATGGCTTGATGTTGAATAAAATAATTTTTACTAAATATAACTGCAATATACAGGCATGTCACAAATTCCGATCGGAATGGTTTTGATTCCATATTAAAAATTCCGATCGATTTTGTTTAGCCTTCTTCAGATTCCGATCGATTTTGCTTATTTCTAAAAAATGCTTAATTTTCATCTTTTCATTTAAATGTGGCAATATTACGCACACCAAAGTAAACAACAAGGCTTATCTAAATAAGGATACGTGATAAAAGTCAACATGAATGTCGAAAATAACGATATTTTAAAGAATTTAAATTCCACAATGAAATTTAAAAGTAGTTTAATTCCAAATAAATTTTTTGTTTTATGAAGAACCAAATTACGGAATTAAAACCACTTTCGATCGGAATTGAGTTCTGTGAAATTCCTGATAGTCTTTAATCTAGAGGAAACAGAATTCTTTATACACTTTTACAAAAAGTTGCCACACTTCTCTAACAAAATATAAACGAGCCAATAATTTTCAAAAGTGTCAATATAATATTCAATATAAGAGGCTCAATATTTAATATAAGGCGCTCATAGTAGTTTAAACCTTTCTTATAATATATTAATAGAATTTTTCGTTTAGTCTACCTACGAAACTCTAGAGGAGTTACAGCGCTACCTTAAAACAACTTATAAAATTGCAAAGTTCTTAAAAGTATGTTTTTTTTCTTTTCTTATTGAGAAAAAGTTAAAACAAAAAATTTTCATTTCATTTGTCTACTTCTGTTACTAATTTCGTATACGCGATTAAAGCAAACATATTGCAATTGTTTGTACTCGTGCAAAACAAACAAAATAAAAACATGGTCTAAAATGAAATGGAATAAATGTCATACCTCACACTTGGCATATCACGATAATAACTATGTCCCGTATCGACCTGTCCATAACGGCAACCTTCAGCGGCATTGAGTACATGTGAAATGCCCATCAAACGCAGGTATGTTTTATTTTTAGCAGTAGCACTAAACATTGAAATCATAAAAAGAAAAAAAAGAAATGTTAACATTTCAATTAACCTTCGCTCATGTGTGCAAGTATGCGTTAAGCTTTGGCCTTCTAACTTACGCGTCGCCAATGTAAATGCCTGGATAAACTTCGTCACAGTCAACATCGTGTATTGCACATTCTGCTCTTCTTAAACCTGGCAATATACGGCAGGGTGTCATTGAATACTGCAACACACGCTGCAACTGGCGTCCTGTGGTTTGTTCACTTGAAGATGCGGCTGACTCTAGACGACTGGGCGACTAAAAAGTTTAAATCAAATGAGAGAAACGTTATAAATTAGTCAATAAAATACATAAAATAAAATAGAAATGCCTTGACTTTTAGTTATGAGTGTCAACACATTCATATTTGTAAAAAAAAAATGAAAAACAAAAAAGAAAGAAAAAGATTTCCACACAAACACATGCAATAGAAAAAGTTAAACAACAATACATTTCAACATTATAATATGGTCTTAAACCCTTCAGCTTTCTTTTCAATGTTAGTTGGCGGCTGTGATTATTTCCCTTGTACGAGTACGTCAAAGTAATTAATGACAGACTGACGTCAATATTTGATTAGGGAGCTTCTATTATTTCCTTAAAAATTACATTCGAAAAGTTTTCAAGATTTTCGTTATAAATATTTCAAGTCCTTGAATTGTTATGAAGGAGAAACTATTTTTTCTTATACCAAGAGTCCTGTCATTGAAAATACTTCTTCGGGCAAATCTCGTATGGGGTCATATAATACATTTGCATAAAACTCAGCCCAACAAAAGCCTATTTTCCACCAACAAATTGATAACTTTCTACAGAATTTAAATTTGTGTTTCACAAAAAAAATTTTTTGTTCTATTAAGGTGTTGGAAAGCTGATATGATAAATATGAAATTTTTTCACTAGTATCATATAAAAATAGTATTTAATAATGTATATTTGTTATATTATCAAGTTAATGTTACAAATCCCTTATACATAAATTATTTGCTTCTGAAGCAATAATCAGCTTGATGACTACCAACAAACAAATCCCCGAAATTTTAGTCATTAAATTTTAAATTTTTAAATAAACCATTTTTATGAATAATTATGGACAACTTAGATAGATGTATTGATGTATGTACAACAAATCTTTTCCAAATACCGATAACTTATCGATAAATTTATCGATAGCTTCTAAATAGAGTTTTTCGATAGTTCCTTATGTAGGAATAATTATCAACAACTTAGATAAATAACTTGATAAATGTAAAAAAAAATATTTTCCAAAAAAAGTCGATTAGCTTATCGATATTTTTAATAAATTTATCGGTTATTTGATTAGCTTAAAAATGTACCAAATCTTTTTTTCTCAAAAATTTAAGTCTATAAATATCAATTATCTTATAATTTCAAATTTATCGATAAGCTTATCAATATTTTTAAAAAATGTATCGATAATGATGTTAGTTGTCAAATTTATCAAATTATTTTTTCTCAAAAATTTATAGACTAAAATATCGCTTATCTTAAAATTTGAAATTTATCCAGTAGCTAATTTTATAATTTCAAAGTTATCGATAAGCAAGCACTTCGATATTTTTACTAAATTTTTTAGTAACTTTTTCATATTAATTTTGTCGATTAATTAATTTATAACTGCATATTTCATATATGTATAAAAATATTCAATTTCTTTTTTACACATGTTTTAAATTATTATTTTAGAAATATTTTCCAATAGTTATCGATTGTTATTTCATTTGAAAACTTTTTTTTATCAAAAAGTAGATAACCTAACCTAAATATCAAATATCTTTTTACTGCACAATATTAGACAATTTTCTTCGATAACTTTTTTTAAAATTATGGATGGCTACTTCTTTGCTTATTAATCGCCAATTTTGTATCGATTGCTTTGGATCTACGAGTCGTGAATTTTTTATAAATCCTTTTTTGATAAATTTATACATATGAATTATAACAATTTTTTTAATTGAAAATTGTTTAATAAATTTGTTAGAAAAAAGTGTGTACTGAAATTTATTGAGTTCCAAATTTATAAAAAAAAACTGTACCAAGAACTCATTAATAAATTAAATAACAGATTTTTTATTGGTGCCTTTACGTCGATTAGATCAATATTTATTTCGTTACTTTCTAATTACGATTTAGTTAAAATTTTTATGTATACAAAAGTTATCCTAATTAAAAAAAAAAAACAGCAAATAAAATATTTAAAAATCGAAACAAAAGAAGACATTTTATTTTCATTTAAATTTCACTTTCCGTTTGAGCTATTTTTAGGCAAATGACCCTGAAGAGAATTTTAACATTAAAGAAATTTAATTACATTAATTTGTTATTTTTGTTTTTTAAAGCAATTATCTATATAAAAACAAGCCTTTGATAACGAAAAGAGTGAGAGTGTAAATTAAAAGTTTTTAGTTTTGGATTTTAATGGCATGTAAATAATTTGATTTTATTTAAAACGCCAATTTATGTGTTAGATTTTTTGATTTTGCTTAGTTTTATATTGTTGGCTAAAAGCCAGCATGTGACAATTTAACAGCAAAGGCAACAACAATAAAACATTACAACAATCACTGTTAAGTATTTAATTATATATGCAAGCATTTTTAATTTAACCACTAAAAAACCCTGGTGAGAAAAGTATTTAAGAGCGACAAGCAAAGTTTGACTTATTTGTAATAGACACCGCCATCTTATCCATTGTCATGTCTATATTTAAGCCAATTAGTGGCAGCTAGTGGGAGAAGGTAAAAAGCATTTAAAAGAATATTTAGAAGGTTATAAAAAAACAAATACCATTGACATTAGTTTTGTATATTTAATGCAATCGTGTTAGACAGTTATAATTATTATTTTATTTCTTTGCTTTTAAAATTTCTAAATGTCGTTATTTGCATTTATTAACATATAGTACCTAAAAGTAGGCTTTAGCTATTTTTAAAATTTTAAGCCTAATAATAGGTTTTATAAATATAAAAGCAAACAGCAGTTAAAAGACCTAACGATCCAAATAAATGAATGCAAGAGACAGTACACATTAAGACTAAAATTAAATATAAAATTTAAATCAAAAAAATATCAACAGCAGTAATAATTGTTGTGGTGTTAGTAGCAACACATGCATGTATTAAACACAATATGCATGAGTGGTAATTTTAATCAGGCTTTTGAATAATTTTATTCCCCACCTTATGATACAGGGAACTGTATCTGTCACCAATACTACTGGGTGTGAGATATCTATCAGCCGAATATCTGTCACTGCTAAGCTGTAATGTGAATAAAAATTAATGAAATAAAAACATAAAAAATAATAAGAATAAATCTCACTCTAAATATGAAAAATATAATTTGTCTTTAAATTAAAAATCGTACAAAAGGTCAAGCATAAATAATGGAAGATTTGAATGAAGTATAAGAATGCTTGTTTCAATGATTAAAGAAAGAAGCCAAAGTGGTTACCAATAAATGCCTAACACGGAGCCATCAACGAAATTTATGCAAAAAAATCTTAAATATTTTCGAGGGAAAAGGTGATGACTTTGTTCCAATTCTTGTCTGAGTACTTAATGATTTACTAACAAACTAACAATTCTTGAGAGTGTTTCCTTTTTTTTTTGGAAAAAATAAAATATCTTCAACCATTTCAGGGTTAAAAAATTAATTAAAAAAAAAATTAAATAAAAAACTAAGATCCACATATAAGACTAAACCAAAATGTATGTAAAAGTAAATTCTTTGAAAATAACAACAACAATAAAAACTTAAATGAAAAACAAAACTTTACTAAAAAAAAATATAATTTAAAATAACGCTGTTGCTATGGCTCAATTAATAATTGTTTTATACAGGTGGTATTACAGTAGTGTTTAAAAATGTTCAATTGACAAATTTTGAAATCTAGATATCTTATTTTAAATGTGAAAATTGCATAAAGTAAATTTATTACTCAGAAAAGAGTTCTTGCAATTATTAAAGGATTTTTTGCGTTCAAAATGCAGCTTAATTAAGTTTTTAATTGATTTAATTATTTATTTGATTAGAAAATTGTTGATTTTTTTAATTAGATATACAATTGGATAAAATATTTGAATGTAGAATGTAGACTATTAAAATTTTATTTAATTTTAATCTAAAAACAAATAAAAACTGTAAAAGGTGAAAATACTTTTTTCTCCGAAGCAGTTGGAATACGAAGCTTTAATTTTGGACCAAGATTATATTGTCTGAAAAACAGCGAATAGAGAATTATTACCTTAGCATTTGTTTCAATCAATACAGAATACTTAGAAATCGGTTTGAGAGAAGGATTGGAAAAATCATAGCTAACGATGACCAATACTTTGCAAGTTTTATCCAAATAAATTGTAATTGTTATAAAAATAATTAAGAGCCTTTTGTGGCCATCAATAGCGAAAAAAAAATTTTTTTTATATCGTAACAATCTACTAATAGACAAGAAAACCCCGTTTAATCTCAAAATATAATTTTATCACCTAAAGCTTTAAATTAATTGTTTCCACAAATCTTTTAAATTATAAACATATTTTGAGTTGACTTAATGTATATTTCATTTATTATTAATTCTAACCTGTGTAATTATTTATCATTGTTCTAAAAAAATTAACCTTGAATTTGTTCTTCTTAAAGGTGCTAAACAACAAACAACACAAAATTTCTCATTTTAGGAAAAAACACAAATGTGCAATAATTAAATGTGAAATTTGTTCAAAACGTTAAAAACATTTAAAAGAAAAATCGCAATTATTTGGTATTTAAAAAATTAATTGAATATTTCAACATTTTTAAAGAGAAAAATTGTAGCAGTGCCACCTTAGTTTTACTTTGATGTGAATGTACGAAACGATGGTCAAGTGAAGCAACTGAATCATTTTGTTTAATTTTGTGTTTTTTTTTATATTTATACAAGTTTATTTTTTAATTAGTCACTTATGTATAAACATATATACAACATTCTTCATATGATTAAATTTTATTTCACTTTTGTTTTTCTACTCTCTATATTTCTATATTTTCTTGATTATATACAAAGGTATTTTACAAAACAAATAAAAGCTAAATTTAGTATACGGATTTTCGATCATTTATTCACATACAAATTTTATTTTAAGCAGAATTAAGTACACGGATTTTCTATCATTTATTCACATAAAATGTTTAATTTTAAAAATAATTGATTCAGAGTGAATAATTGAACTTATTTTTATCTTTAAAAAATATTTCAAATTGTTCAGTACCCCTAAGGAACCAATGTTAAAAATACTTTTATTTTTGAGTTTGAAAAACAGCAACAACAAAATCGTTATAGCTAATCCATAAATTCGCTTATTTCATAGAACAACAACCAAAAATTTCGCTTTTAATTTTTAATAAAAAAAAAAAAAAATTATTAAAAAATTTATTTCGATAAATTTTTCTTTATAGGAAAACTAGCGATAACTTTATTTTCATTATAAAACAATATTCGTTCTATTTTTTAGCTATCTATCGATAAATAATAAAGTACGCAAACAACCCATCAATTATGATAATTCTCTCAACAAAATGTATCGATAATTATATGAAAAATAAATCGATAACTTTAAATACATAAAATAGCAACATTAATATATCATGTTCTTCAGAGACGACATTTTTTTCTGTTTAGAAAAATTGTTACTTAATAAGAAAAACAGATAACTTTTATACAGACGAGTACCCGATAACCTTTAAATATACTTATATAAATTTAATTTTTAACAGATTGTAAAGTTATTTTTAACATATATGTATATACTAGACAAGCTTTAAATAACCGTTATCGATTATAACAATTTTATTGTTAATTTTTATTTTTAATGAAAAAAGTTATCGATACATTGTACTGTAAAAGAGTTATTGATAATGTAATTTTCAGTTAAAATTTAAGTCTTCCCTTAACATATTTTTTATACATAAAACTGATCTCGAATACTTACTACAGCAATCGATTTTAAAATATTTGATAATTAAAATTTTCATTATAAATCTTAACGATAACTTTGTTTTGAAGTTCTATATAATTTAAGTTTACTTAATTTAATTTGCAATAACAATAACAATAGTAACATAAATTTTCGTTAACCAAATTACCATCAATCGCCTTATATTATCGGTATCGGTACCTTATATTTTTATAGAACTGTTATCGACATTATAACTTTCCTCTGATATATTTTGCGTAACTATATTTTTATTTATTTTTTTTTTATAATTACAGCAAGAGAGAAAATTATCAACCACTCGATTATTGCATAGAAAATTAATCGATAACTTTAATATTGTATGAAAAATCTTTACAGCATTAGACTTCTGTAAAAAAGCTTATCGGCATCTTGGACTTGAGAAAAGTTATTAAGTACTTAAATTCTCGATGAAAAAGTTATCGATTATTTCAAGAAAAAAATAACATACTGAAGTGCGTACAAGGCGAATATTCAAAGGGTTTATTTTTAAAGTGATGTCTCCTCTGTAACTTTACAATTAATATTTATTAAACAATAGCAAAACAAATTTTACTTTACTTTTAATAGAAGCGTTATCGATATTTTACATTTCTTTACAAAATTATTCAGAAAAGTAAATAAAATATTCTATAAAAATAGAAATTATTCATGACTTTTACATTACAGATATCGATAACTTATATTTTTAACAGATTTATTATCGATTAATCAGTTGTGCCTTATCTAGAGACACCAAAACTTTATATACATATAAAAATAAAATTGATGAGGGTTTTTTATTTATGAAGTTTAATACTTCGATCGACGGCGAAAATGTATGTATTCGCCACTACTATCACCTAGTAAATGATTTCGTCAAGGAAGAATTCAAGGCAAATTGATAACAGGTATACTCACGGCGAAAATTTTTTTCCTTCTTCGAGTGTCAAAAGTTAAAATCTCCTTTGATTTTGACAGCCGAAAACTATTTGTACAAAAACAAAATGTACATGTTTCTATCGCAGTGTTGTATTTATTTTCGCCGTGAGTATACCTGTTATCAATTTGCCTTGGGAAGAATTCTTACTATCAAACTTTTAACCAGGCATTTGTCGTGTAAGAGTTTTCATTTTAATAATTAAATTTCAATTTTGGAATGTAAAAAAATATTTTAAAACCAAAGCTTTTTTTCTCTCTATTTGAAAACAAAATTTCAAAGTTGATTCATTGTATCTTAATCATTTTGTTACATAAAAAAAAATTAAATAAATTAAAAATTCCATCAACTATCTGTCGGCCTTTAAAGGAAATGTTTAAAAGATAAATTTATTTAATATTATTATTTTAATTACAACTATTGTTGTTTTAACAAAATAAAGGCGGCATGTTTTATGTATTTGTAATGAATTATTTTTTACCTTATTTGCAATGGAAACAATAAAGTAATAAAACAATTTAGAAAAATCTATAATTTAGATATCGAAGTATCACTTTTAATAAGAACTTTTGTTTTTGCAAAATTGTACTGCGCTAGAAGAGAAACAAACGGTGAGGTAGACAGCTAGATACAATTATTTCTATCAATACCTTTAATTAATGAATGTTAATGTCACTGCAACTAATCTAATATTTCCAGCAATTCATGTAGTTGCAGTTGTGTTGAAAAAAAGCAGTCAATTAATAAATAATAGTGGGCGCGTCTTAAATTGTTGTTTATTAATTATTTATCTATTTGTCATTCTGTTTGTTGATTTTTGTGCAAAAAAAGGTAGAAAACATGTTTGAAAAGTTTAAGCCTTCGATGGAAAAAGGGGGTTTCACTTCTTTGGGAAGAAACTAGTAGAAAGTTTACTTTACTAGTTCCAAAGTATAATTTATTTGAAAGCATACTTTTTGTACAATTTGGAAATGTAAGAGTATATTTTAAATTTAGAAGTCTATTGTTGTTTTAAACTGACTTTGTGAAAACTTTATCAAAACAATGCTTTGAAATACAATTACATTTCGAGTTTTTCTGTTGAAATTAATTATTTCAAAGTTTTTTTTTAACAATTAAATAAATGTACTTCAGCATCATTTTTGTTTATTTTTAACCGACTTCAAAAAAAAGAAGGAGGTTATACAATTCGGGTGAATGTTGCTTTTTTTATATTTGTGCCTCCAGAACTAAGTCATTTCTGATCCGATTTTAAATAATATGATAATATGATAGATTATGCTTACAGATTGGTCTGGTTTTAAAAACAGCTCATAATCTTAAAAATTAAAGGGTGTCCCCATACAACATACATATTTTTTACGTGTATTAGGAATTGTAAAGGGCACTTCTGTAAAATTTAAAATGATTCCGTATTACTGTAGCTCCCAAAAACAAAAAGTCATACAAAAATAAATCTAAAAATTAAGGGGTGCCCCCATAATTGATGTAAATTTACTTATATGGGCTTATCTTCTGAACCGTTATAGTCAAACGCTTGCAAATTGGACAGAATGTCGATTGCTATAGCCGTAATAGTAACAAGTATTAATATTAAGAATTATAAATTAAAGGGTGCGCCAATAGTTCATTAAATTTGATGTATATGACCATACTTTTGAGCAGTTGTAGACAGACGCTTGAAATTTACAACGACCCTGTATTGCTAAGTCCACTATAACAACAAGTATAAAATTTGGATTTGGAAGTTAAAGAGTGTTCCAATATTTAATGTAATTTGGTGTATGTGACAAAACTTTTGAACCGTTATAGACAGAATGCTGAAACTTAAAAGGGACCTGTATTGCTAAATCCGCTATATCAACGAGTTTATAATTTGAATTTAGAAATTAAAGGGTGTCCCATAATTGATGAAGATTTACCTATATAGGCCTATCTTATGAACCGTTGTAGACAAACGCTTGTAAATTTGACGCAATTTCGATTGCTATGGCCGTTATAGTAACAGCTGATAATATTTAAATTTATAAATTAAAGGGTGCACCAATAGTTCATTTAATTTGGTATATGGTCATACTTTTATACAGTTGTAGACAGGTGATTGAAATTTACAAAGAATTTGTATAACTAACTTCTCTATAACAAATATAAATTTGGATTTGGAAATGAACGGGTGTCCCAATAGTTGATATAATATGGTGTATGTGGCCGGACTTTAAAACCGTTATAGACAGACACCTAAACTTTACAAGGGACATGTTTTGCTAAGTCCACTATAGCAAGAAGGTTATAGTTTGAATTTAGAAATTGAAGGGTGTTTCCGAAATTAAAGTAATTTATTCTATATGGCCGTATTTTTTGAACCGTTGTATGCAAGCACCTTAATTTTAGACAGAATGTGCACTACTTTATTTGGTATAATAAGAAGTATTAAAATGTTATATTATAAATTAAATAGTTGATATAATCTGATGTAAGTATATGGGCAAACTGTTGAACCGTTACAGACAGACGGTTGAAATTTTTACAGAACCTAATTGCTAAATCTACTACAACAGCAAGTATATAATTTGAATTTGGAAATTAAAGAGTGACCGTATAGTTGCTGCAATTTGATGTATATTGCCAAACTATTGAAAAGTTGAAAAATCATAAAGTTTGGAGATATGAGTGTTTCCCAATATTTAATGTAACCTAATTTATGAGCTGTCATAGGCAGACAGATGAAATCACAAGAATTATTTATTTGCCAATATAAACAAATTTACTTTTGATTTATATTTTTAACAACAAATGCCAACAGCTGCTCAGAGATGGATAATCTATTTAATTGCATTTTGTTACTCATTTATAGTAAACATTTTCTATGTACAACGTACTACCTAGTTGAAGCTAGTTTAAATTAAAATGTACTTTATTTTTACTAAAGTATCAAAAAAAAAATTAATAAAAAAATTTTAAAATTAAAGGAGTGTCTAGAAGAATCCTACCTGTGACTATAATTATAGACTATTACTAATAACTCATAACAATCAGGCATATTTAAAACAAAGCTTTTTAGTTTAAATAAGTTATAATATAATCTTGCCATTTCTTCTTTAAGTGAATATCTCTATTATATATAAAACCTAAACAAGCTCGCCATCGTTAATCAATCAAGAGCAAAATGATAATAAAAATTCCTTGAAAACAAATTAAATGCGCATTAAACAAAAGTTATTATGAAATTAATAATGAAAATAATTTAACAAAATGCAATTGAATTTATTTAAATTTCAATTTTCTTCAATTACTTTATCGCCTTTTAAGGTTTTAAATTGTTTAGCAGCAAAAAAACAAAAAAAGTAGATCAGCAGCACAAATTTTAAAGACATTGATTTAATACATTTGCTAATACCACAGCTTTATTAAGTTGTATTTAATTTTTGCTGATGTATACATTTTGGCCAATAAATTTGTCTAATTTATTCGGTTGCAACGAAAAAAGTTGCTCTACTGACCAACATTTTCAAAGAAAAAAAATGGTTGTAAACACAAAAAAAAATTGCAAATACATTTACATAAAACGAAATAAAAATGCATGTGCCTTAAGTCGATAAGTGAATAAACTTGTTAACCTACATCCAACGTTAACAACGGCTAAGGGCCCTAAAAGTGTTAGTCATCGATTACAAACTGTTCACATAATAAAATTGTATTTAAGCTGATTTACCTGGACAACAAACATTTTAAATATGGAAAAAAATTCAGCTTACGGAAAGCAACAAGGAAAGAAACATTTTTTCTAACTAAGTAAAATTAGAATAAAAATAACAAAATGGTAAATTGAATTTTCCACTAAAATCTGTTCGAAATATGATACTAAAAAATATATTTAACATAAGGAAGCAAAAGGAAGAAAGAAGAAGAAAGTTTCACTCATTCATACGGATATATTCGTAGAGACATGAATTAAGATTTTTGTGTAGTGAAATATTTTGTTATTTTCTTGTGTTTTTTTTTTTTTTTAATTTTTTTGTAATATTTTCAAACGAAAGGGAACTCTCAAATGAGCAAATTCAAGTACTGGCAACTCTATAGTTTAACAACATATAAAAGAATATATACACATTTTTTTATGTATGGAGTTTGACATTTAGCGTTTACGGCAAAAGTGATGAATTCGCCATCGAGACCACCTGTATTATTTCGCCATGTTTCAAACTTTATTAAATATATAAAACATGGCGAAATAATACAGGTGGTCACGATGGCGAATTTATCTCCATCCATAAAAAAATGTGTATAATATTTTTTTTATATGGTGTTTGACATTTCACATTTGCGGCGAAAATTATGAATTTGCCATTGCGACCACCTAGTATATACAGATTTTTTATATATGGAGTTTGACAGTTAGACTACCGGCGAAAATGAATAAATTCGCCATCGCTACCACCTTATAATAAATTCCCCTTGGTCTATACCATGGCGAAATAATACCAGGTGGCCGCAATGGCGAATTCATAATTTTCGCCGCAAACGTTAAATATCAAACTCCATATAAAAAAATATATACACATTTTTTATATATGGAGTTTGACATTTAGCGTTTACGGCGAAACTGATAAATTCGCCACCGAGACCACCTGTATTATTTCGCCATGGTCTATACCACGGCAAAATAACACAGGTGATCTCGATGGCGAATTCATTAATTTTCGCCGCAAACGCTAATAAAAAAATATACATATTTTTTATATATGAACTTTGACTTTTAGCGTTTACAGCGAAAATAATGAAGTCGCAAATGATGCCACGAAAAATCGCCTAAACCAAATATTAAAAAACGTCAAATTAATTTTAACACAAAAATTCACAAACGGAAATTTGTATCTACAACAAGCGGAAAAGGCTTATTTCAAAATTTGCCATTTCGTGTGTTATTGCTACAATATCCATTTCCGACCCCATAAAGTATATAAATTCTAAGTTCTTATGCATAGCAAAGTCGATTGAGCGATGTCCGTCTGTCTGTCCGTGTTTATGTTGAAATTAACTTTACCAAGGCACTAGATGAGCTAGAAAAAATTTAAAAACGCTAATCGATCAGCCATAGTTTTTAAAATTTTGCTTCGAGACAGGGGGCAAAACATCACACCTACCCCTAATTTTTCCATATCATTTGGAACAATGAAGAAACTCCAATAAAAAAAAACAACAAAATAAATGGGACTATATAGATGTAAAAATGAAAATAAAAAAACTTCAAGTGAAAAAAACGGCGCTCTGCCATATTTTTCGAGCTATCGGCCTTTAAACTTTTCACGATATCAATATGGATTTCATTTAAAAGCTTTCAAAGAAATCTTTCCGAAAAAACTAAAAATTTAAAAAAAAAATGCTTAACCCATTAAGAGCCGATTTTATATAGTACTTAATTTTTATTTTTTTTTTTTTTAATTTTTTTATTTTCTGTTACCTCAATATTTGTTTTTCTGATTAGAGTTACTTCACTGAACTAGATTTAGACGATATGGCAATATTACTTGTTAAAAATTACTTGTACGAGGTACTTGTATTCATCAAAACAAGAATGAGGTTATCAAATCGTCTAAATGTTGCTTTTTTATATTTGTGCCTGTAGAAAAAAGTTATTTATTTAGAAGATTGGTTCTTTTTTACTACGGCCGTTACAATAACGTTAATAAATATTCAAAATTATAAACTGAAGGGTACTCCAATAGTTAATTTAATTTGATGTATACTATTTAACACTCTTACTCTTTAGGTTAGTCCACTATAATAGCAAGTATAAACTTTGGATTTGAAAATTAAAAACTGCACCAGTTGATGTGACTTCTTTTCTTTAACAATTTCATTAATTTGATAAGTTTGTTCAAATAAAGTTAAAAAGTTTTTTAAGCAAATTGCAGATTAGTTTGAAGGTACTTCGAAATATATATAAAAATTTTGAGGTCTGTCCCTCGATATCACAAAAATTCGTTCATTCGCACGATAAGATTAAAAAACCATTTTTTAGAAATTTCTTTTGTTTTAAATGTAATTGCGCAAACGAACGAATTTTTGGGACAGACAGTTAAAGTATAAAAATAGAACGATTTACAGACAAGGTTATCTAAGTTCAAACAAGTCCAATTTACCTGAAGGTTAATGTTGACCTTTCTTTATTTATCATTAATAAACAAAAATACAAATTAAAAAATTTTAATTTCATATTTAATCCTTGAAGTTGAATAAAAAATAACTTTTTTAAATAGACACTAAAACAAGGCAGATTTATTTTACTAGGTAGTAGCGGTAATACAACAAATACAACATTTACAAAAACAACATGCCTTTTTATTGTTGTTTTGTGCGTTGGAAACGTCAAAAACACAAAGAGAAATAAAAAATAATTGCTCTCATTACACATGCTTGCTTTGTCTCGCAAACGCTTGTTGTTAGTGTTTTTTTGAAATTCGTAAACAAACAAAGGAAAATACAAAAACTTTTGACATTTCCAACTACAAACCAGCTGGGCGGACGACACTACCTAGTAAAATAAATCTGCCTTGCACTAAAACTTATAAGTTTTTTGAGTTATAAAAACACAATTCGGAAACAAACAAGTAAATTAAAAGGCCTTGTAACAAATTAAAAAAATTTTTCAACTAAGCAAGGTAATCAAAATGAAATATATTTTGTATAATTTGTGAAATTGTCATTGACATAATTTGTTTGGACTTCCTGACTCGTAGTATGTGAAGCATTTTATAAATGAACAACAAATTATTAAATAATTGTAGTTCTTGTTGTTTATTTTTGCTTTATTAATTTAGATAGAATTGCAGAGTCATAAATAATCAAGAAATATAGAAATATTGCTAAGGTTACCCACATAATGGAGGTCGCAATTTGTTTATATTAACACAACATTCGCCATTCACAAACAACTGCAATATTAATGCACGCTACAATTTTAAAGTGAAATTCACATTTAAAAAGATGGTGACGAGAAAGATATTTCGAAAAAAAAATAAATAAAAATGCACGTAAAAGTAATATTCAAAAGTACTTCAAAGAATGAGTTCCTTTTGAAAAAAAACTGAGCCCTTTAGTGTTAATGGTCTTTATAAAGAACTCAGTACAAAAATTTGTTTAAAGAGAAAACTTCTTAAAATGTACTTTTGTAAGAAAGTACCTTTTATAAAAAGTACCGTAGCAAGAAAGTACCTTTTCAATAAAACAACTTACAAATTACAAAATCATGCCAAAATCATTGCTATTGTTCCTTTTGTAAAAAAGGTACATTTTTGTACCTTTTTATGAAAAGTACCTTTACGAAAAATAAGTTTACATTTAAAAATTAAACATCCTAGCCTTTGTCACACAGTACTATTTTATTTACATCGTAACATTTTAACAATATTAAAATCTTTAATCTTTAATAGTAAGTTTTTTGTTTGTAATCTTGTTCGTAAAACAAAAATACTAAAACACATTTAAAACTTTTTAAAAAATAAAATAGCTACATAAAAGTTTGCAAAACATTTCTAAGATATGGGATCTTTTTTTTTAAAAGTACTTTTCTTTCAAAATATACCTCTTCTTTATTTTATTTCTTTTATAATTTTCAATCAATTCCGTGTTTACATCTTTTGCGTGACTGGGTAAATGAATAATAAATATTTATAATTGTTGAATTGCATTGAAGTTAAAACTTTAACTTTTACAAATTTTTAAGAGGTTAATTCTTTACCACTCTAATAAGAAACAAGTAATAATACCTTTATGCATTTAGTAAAAACTTAGTCGTTAAAATTGAAATCACAAAATTGTCAAATTATTATAAAGCAAACACGATATTACATGCAAATTTTTCGCATATGCAGATAATATTATAATTTTTTTATTATTTTCTTGAAAATAAATGTCGACTTACAAGTATGTTTTGAAAGAATTTACAAATTTTTTTTGTTTATTTTTTAATTTTTTTTTTTTGCCTTGTGTTATTGACTAAACAATTTTCATATTCATATACAAAATTATAAAATTTCTTTTTTCAGCGTTTTTGAAAATGACTAGCCTCCTGGTGAACATGCAAACTGAAAATATTTCCAAAATTTGTTTTCGTTAATGCCTTGAAACGAATGACACTATTTGCCTGAATTGTTGTGAGATTTTGTTTTATAAAAATTGTTAGATATTGATGTGACCTAAACATAGTCTTGTGCAATGGAATTGTGAATAATATGGTCACAAGAACCAAAGTCTGTTTTTTTTTAACAATATATATGGTAACGGAAACAAATTATAGTTATTTAAAATAATACCTTATTCACAATTAACAACTTTTTATTAACATTTGGTCATTGAATGGTAAATTCATAAAAAGGCAATAATGTTAATGCATTTACTAAAACTTTAACCAACCAAACCTATAAGTATAGAAGTATTACACTGTTATTGTGATGTGAATTGTGTGTTATGTAAATAAATAAAATTAATTAAAAACTCAGTAAGTTGTTGATATAAGAAAAATTATTTAAAAGCTGTTTGGCTGAAGTTCATCTTCAGCTTAATTTTAAAGAATGAAAATTAATTACAAACGTATGTGAACGTTTTCCAAGAAAAAGGGAAGAAATTAACGTAAGCTAAAATCAAATTTTATTCATTTTTTATAATATTTAACAGTTGAACTAATTTCATGAAAATTTAAAATAAATTAAATGGTAAACAAAAACATCTCAAAATAAATTTAACAAAATTTATCATATTATGATCAATTTGTATTCAAAGATGTAAATACTTTAAACATAATTATGGTTATATTTAAGCATGTTATTATATTGTGCAAATTTCCATATAATTATTTAATTAAAAAAAATTAAAATAATTCTTGAAGTGATTCAAATTATTTGCTTTAAGAGCTAGAAAATTATAAAGTTTTAATTTAAAATAATAATGCACAACAATTTACATTCCACATTTTCTTATAAAATTTAATTCAATAACACAATTTGACTTCTGGCAAATTTAAAATAATTTTTCAATACAAATAAAATATAAAAAGCCATAAAGCGTGCAATCAAAAAAAAAACAATTATTTTACCTCACAATCAAGCAAATCAAAGCTCAACTTAACTGAGAAGAAAAAGAAGAAGAATAAAGCATTCAGTTTCTATAATCACTTGTACTGGCAAAATTTCCTTGACCTCAAATAACAAAATAAAAATTTTAATTTACTCGTACATCAGTAATATCCTTAATTCAGACTCTTTGCTACGTCCCCATAACAATATGTAGAGTTGATGCAATTTTTTAAACAAACACAATACCATACAAACACACACACACACAGGGTAATAAAGAAAACTAAGAAAAACTGATTGTTTCTCACACCTGTTTTCACATGCAAAGTTTTCTATTCTTCCTTTTTATTTTGCAATAAATGTCTAATTAACTTTCAATTAAAAGTTTCATTAAAACAATTTTGAAAAAAACAAAAACATTTAAACAAAGGAAAACATTACAAACGATGACAATAGAAACTTTATAGATGCAAAAACCTTTATGTATGTGAACGAGTATAAGTATTTGTAAATTTGTTCTCTTTAATTTTGAATATTGTCAGTATATGTTTGTGTTGTATGTGTTGGTGAATCTATCAAAAAATCAAGTGTGATTTGTCAACGATCTGCATATATTCAAAGTTACTGCAGAATGAGCACAGTGGATCGTTAACAGCCATAAATAAGATTTTTATGTCTAGTGGCTCTGTTGAAAAAAAATTAAAATTAAGGAGTTAAACAAAGAATTACTTTTGAAAATATAAAACAGCAAAAAATGAATGTTGGAATCTAAAACCTACACAATTTTGCACTTACACATTGCAACAATTTTTTTTTGTAAACAGTCGCTGCTGTTGTTGCTTTTGGTATTTAATAAGAATGCAATTTTGTAGTACACTAAGTCCAGATTTACACAATGCAATTTTTGAGTCATTTTTTTCTAAATTTTTTGTTTAAGTTACAGCGTTCTGTGTTATCTAAAAGTAAACATTGGCAACAGTAACATCCCCTCATGGACATCCCCATTTATGGACCTAAATTTCAATAGCACCTTTTTTTAAATATTTATGAGAGGAAAATGAATATTGTATAAACTACAAATGAAATGACTCATGTATACATTTTCCCACTGTGGTAAAGGGTATAAAATATATATATAAAATTAAAGAAAAGTTTACCACAAAAACCGAAAAAAATGTCAGCATTAAAAGTTTCCAATTCTATTTCTGAGTTGTTAAAAAAATATAACTTAAATTAAAAAATTCTATAATGGCAATCACTTTTATCTTCCTTGCGCCCACAGTGCATCAATTACCATCATCATCATCATTGTATAAGAAGCTGAATAGACTACTACAACAGCTGCAATAAAACATGTCATCAATACTCTTTTCTTCTCTTCCATTTATTATATTCACTTGTAATTTTAAACAATAAAAAGTTGTTGTTGTTGTATCTTGTTGCAAAAACACACAAGTGTAATAACAAAGACAATAATAGACTTTGGTAATACTGTCACTTTTATTCTGTTTTCTATTTGTAGTATTTTTTCCATTATTTTGATTTTGCATTATTTTAGGTTTAAAAAAAAGAAAATTTATTGCAAAGAAAACGAATATGTGGTGCATAATGAAACAATGACAGCAACAACAACAAAAAGTAGTCATAACAAAAACAAGCAAACTATAAAAATTTTATACAACAAAAAGAAAATAAAAAAAAAACAATATTAAAAGGTAAAAATTATAGAGATGAGTTTTATTGTTTTTGGTTAAGTTTTCGCACTAGTAAAATGGTGGAGAAAAATCGGTGACAACGTAAGTGTGCGTTTGTAGCACAAGGGTTGCCGTGTATACAGACATCCATACACATACATACATATATTGTCAAATATACAATATAGAAGAATATTTGAAGCCACCGAATTTGTTTGCTTGTTTTAGTTGTGCTTACCTGACCTACATTTAAGAAAAAAAAAAGTAGTTCAAGATCTTTAAAAGCAGATTTTAGTGTAACTTGGTTATAATTTCTTTTTTTAACCGACTTCAAAAGAAGGAGGTTATCATTTGGTCTGAATGTTGATTATTTATGTTTGTGCCTGCAGAACATTTTTGAACTGATTTTAAGAATTTTTTTATTGTCTGCTCCCGTTTTAATAATTAAAGAGATTTCTTATCTTATACACATGAAAAGGCGCCAAATTAAAATTAAAACAAGTAAGAGTGCTATATTCGGCTATGCCAAGTCTTATACAGCCTTTACCATCTATCTAAAATTTAGATTCTAAATCTAGTTAAGTTACGTAACTCCAATCAAAAAGCAAATTCAAAATTAAAAAAAATTTTGGTACTGCAATTATATAACTTTAAAAAAAAATGACATCGGCTCTTAATAGAATAAGCATTTTTCAGAATTTTAGTATTTCCTTAAATATCCCTCCAAAAGCTTTTAAACGATACCCGTATTGATATTTAAAAAAAAATTAACATTTTAGAGCCCCGTAACTCGTATATTATGGGCGAGCACCAATTTTTTCACTTGATGTTTTTTTTAATTCTCTATCGCCTCGTGTGTTAGGTTTTTTGGCTGGAGTTACTGTACTGTTCCAAATGACATGATAAAATTAGAGGTAGGCGTGGTTATTTGCCTACTGCCTCGAAGAACATGATCCGGTCATGCTGATTTCCAACTCTTTCGACACTCTATCTGATCGATTGACATTTTTATTTTTTTGTCGAGGCACTCTTGATTTCAACACTAACGCGGTCGGACAGACAGATATCGCTCAATCGACTTCGCTATGCATAGGAAGTCAGAACTTATATACTTTATGGGGTTTCGGAAATGGATATTGTAGAAATTACACACAGAACGACAAACTTAGATACATCTATTTTCCCCTTTTTGTGGTGAGGGCTATAAAAATAAACATCAGTGAAGCTCTCATGAACATAAAGTAATACAAACATAAATCTAATAATTAAAGGGTGTCCCCATAGGAAACGTAAACTGACTTATATCGTCCTATCTTTTAAACTGTTATAGACTAACGCTTGAAAATTGGGCATAATGTCGACTTCTATGAAAGCACAAATATTGAAAATAATAAATTAAAAGGTGCCCCAATAGTAAATGTAATTTGATGTATATTGGCAAACTGTTGAACAGCTGAAAAGCTGGCGATTTTAATTTACAAACCCGAATGAATAAGTACTCTATAACAGCAACTATAAGATTTGCATTTGGAAATTAAAGGGTTTCCCGTAGTTTATATTATTTAAGGTATGAAGCCATACTCCTAAACCATTTTAGACAGACAGTTCAAATTTACACGGTACCTATACTTCCTAGTCCACTATAAGAACTACACATGTATACAATTTGAATTTTAAAATTAAAGGGTTTTCCTCTAAATGATGTAATTTTATCTATATGCCACTACCTTTTGAACCGCGATATAAAAACACTTGCAAATTAGAAAGAATGACCACTATCTTATCTAGTATAGTAAGAAGTATAAAAAATTAAAAATTTAAAATTAAAGGGTGTTACGATTGTTCATTTCATTTTATGTATTTTATAACAGTTGAATCGTTATAGACAGATAGTTGAAATTTTCAAAGAACCCGTATTGTTAAGTCCGCTATAAAAACAACAAGTATAAACTTTGGAAATTAAAAGGTGTCCCAATTGTTTATGTAATTTAATGTATGTGGCAAACGCTTGAAAAATGGACAGAATGTCGACTACTGTAAGCGTTAAACAAGCAAGTATAAATATTAAAATTTATATATTAAAGGGTGTTGCAAATGTTGTTGTTTATATGTTAGAGGGTGTCCCAACAGTTGATGTTAATGGCCAAACTTTTAAATCATTATAGACAGAAAGTTAAAATCGCTTTGTAAGTCCGTTTTTTCTTACAAGAATTATTTTGTTTTTGTAGATATGACACTCTTTCAAAAAAGGTTTTAAATATTCTACACACTGTTTTTCCTTGCGTATATGTGTATGTATTACAATAAATACATTTTAAATGGGGCATTTAAGCTACCAAAAAAATATTAGAAATTAAAAGCCTTGATTTAAAGGTGTGTTGAAACAAATTTATGTTCTATGTACAACATGCTTGTATTTAACAAGAAAAAACAAAAAAGAACCCCTAAAGCAATTCAATCAATATTTGCACAAACAAACAACTTCTTTGTCTTGATTTATGTTTTCTTGGCCTTATTTAATTTCTAGTAAAAACTTTGCAAATATTCCTTGTACATAAAGATGAGTTGGAAAAGGCAAATTTAAAGAAAAAAAATTGTTTTGAGACAATGTATTAAATACATTAAATATATAAACTTCATATGCAATTTTAAACTAAATTTTAACTAGTTTTAAAATGTCAATTTGCTAAGACTTTAAAGAATCATCTCTATATTTGAAATTAAAATGTTCATTAATTGCACATGTTGCAAGTCCACACAATTTGTGTTGTTGTTCTTGTATATAAAAATGGTCAACAACAACAAACATTTAATGGATATTTAGGTCATCAGAACAGCAAAAACGAAACTATAAAGAAAATCAAGGTCATGAGCAGTTTTCGGAGGTATGTTCGTTCGTACGTGCATATTTACGGTCATATGTACTATAAAAATTTATATATAGTTTTTAAATACATATATTTTTATACATAAAATTTATATAGGTATATGTATGTATTTATGTGTACGAGTATCTTACAGAAAATAAAATCTATAATAATTAAGTTGTTGTATATAAAACACAGCTAAACTGGTGATTACTTGTTAGAAAATTATTTTTAAATCAATTTTGTTTTTGTTTTGCAAATATTTATAAAGTTATTTTTAGCACAAAGCAAAAATTTATACAGAAAATTCAAATTTAAACTTCGCCATAAACATTTGAATTTTTAATTAATAGTAAAGGGTGACTGATTTGTGTTTGGTTTTTTTTTTGCAGAATTGTTTGTGTATGATTTGTTGGATAGTGAATTGGAACTAGTGGAATTGTTTTGCTGAAGTTATGGAGACACCAGTCCTCTTGTAAGCAGTCTGAAATTGCAGGAAGATGAACTACGAGATTTGATCAGTAACTGGTACTCCGAAAGCCTAAGTGGCGACTGAAAAATATACGTTACACGTCTGGTATTTTTCTGTCAGAAGAACTAAATCTCCGTGCATCTTAGCAAGAGGTATGGTTCTGTCATATACGGGCAATGGTGAGCTTATTACATTCACCAAGTCGTAAAACTTGCTACATGTTAGCCATGTGGCCAGATACTGAAAAAAAAAATCAAACTAGTGGGTCCCGTCGATTTGATAGAACTTCGACAAATCATAATAATAATCGGGGGTGAGAAGATACATTGGTGATTTGTTTCAACATTCTCTTCCACTTTCCCATTTGTGTATCATTCTCGTTTTTTTTTTATGAAAAAATTAATACAAGAATCTATGAAAGTCAGAGGTACAGAATTTGATTTTCTCAATTCTAGTACTTGATTGAATTTTTTTACATATGTATGTATAATATCCGAATATAAGGCCTTTTAATATCAATTTTCTGTTACTTTCTTACAGCATATAAAGCGCCATCTATCTGTCAAAAATCTTTAAATTATATGAAGAAAAACCTGCTTGTTTATTTCTTTTTTTTTGGAATTTCTTTTTTATTTGTTAAAAAGTAAAAAAGAAGTATGCGTCTTACTAATACAACAAGTTAACATAACGGTTAACATGAGTGTAGGCGGAAGACAACGTTAAGCTTAACTGCCTGATTTAGGTTGTTCTGTTACTGTTTATTGCTATTTCTTTTCATCGTCATCTAAGATCGTATTTAGTACTGAAACAAACATTTCCTTTAATCGCTTTTATGCGTCCTTCGCTTAAATTCCCAATCGTGGTGAAATAAGCTAAGGTTGGAAGAGTTTCTGTTTTTTAAAAGAATCAAATCGTTCATCAGACTTTAAACAGACCGTGTCATACACCATGTCGTACAGTTTAAGACCTGCAGAAATTTGTGCGTTGAGTTAAAGTTAAAGATCGATTGCAGTTGGTCTTCTAAAAAATCTTTTAGTTACATCATTATCCCGCCATGAAGGAAATGAATTTTAACAGTCATGGCCAGATTTTCAAAATTTGATATAAAACTCTGGACAAATAAATATTGCACCGTTGAAAATTTTCTGTATTTATTTTTTTTTTTTTTTTTTTTATTCAAAAGCCTCAACATGAAAAAGTTTACCCGTTGCAAAGTATAAAATTATTTTTAAATTCAAGCTATTGAAAGTAAATTTGATGATGCTAAAAATAAATTTTGTGTGATCCACCACCTACCGCATATCTCCAGGACATTTTGTTTATAGTTGTTGTTGTTGTAGTAGTTTTTCTTAGTTGTTAGAAGTTTAAAAACGGGTTTTGCTCCTTAATTTTCGTATGTTCTTTTTTCCACTGTTCTTGTATAAGACTTTAAAGTATTTATAATTTCTAAAATCAATTTAATGCAAAAAAAACGCGCAATTTTTTTTTTCGTTGTCTAATTACGTTTCTTCTCTTTGGATACAAATGTTCTTATTGTCTAATGCACTTTTGTCATATATAAAAATGTTAAAAAATTACAAAAAAAATTTTTAGCACTTTTTTCTTAGTTAAATTTTTCAAATATGCTTGAATTTAAATTTTTATAAAAAAATTTTTAATTAGAAAATACTAGTTTTTGATTGTTTTATTTCAGAATTTTGAAAGCTTATTACTTGCACAATTAAAATATCATAAATAATAAAATTTTAAAATTAAATAAATTTGTTTAGATTTTCTACTTAAAATTCGCGTGACGTTCTTTTTGCGACTAACTGATTTACTTGGCGGCTGTATGGATTGAACGTAAGGTTTTGTGCTTTGGCTATTTTAGCTTCGAAAATAAACATATGTACGTATGTACATACATATGTATGTAGACGTTTGTAGTACATAGAACATTGTTGCTGCCGCCAGTTATTAGCTGGCTTTTGGTGTGTAATGCGCCCACCATTAAAGCTTTTATTATTTTTTTTTTGTCATTTAGTTTTATTTTATTTTTCTTTTTAAACTTTTCTTCCCTCTCTATTCGATTTTATATGTGGTTTGTTTCATTTACACATTTTCTTAGAAAGTTTATAATTTCCATTTTAGTTGTTATGGCAGCAGAAACAGTGGTACGAAAAATGTAAGGTTAAAAAATAATTGTCATTTAATTATTTCCAGTTTTAAAGTCATAAAACTTTATGCCATTGTTGGTTCTCCAATAAGGACTGGTACATGGTAAAAGTCTAATTTTAAATGTAACACTCCAAAGTTTTAAAGCATTCACTGATCAATTTGAAGTGGAAAATGTTTTGAAAATCTGCGGATAAGATCTCTGCCTCTTTCACGTATTACTGTGTGGGGAAACGGTTTGAAGCTTAAAAACTTAAAAATATGGAGTCTACAGATTCAACCCAAGACCTATTTCCCTGGAATTATAAGTACAGCAATTCGATGTGCTGCTGAAGCTGTCAGAAGAGTGACAGGGTCCCCATAACTTTGACAGCATATATGAACACTTTTCTAGCAGCCATGTAGCGTAAATTGCAACCTTCATAAGAGCGCTGGTGCTTGCAATATGTTTAGTATTTAAGTGTTAAAATCAACGATGCGTTAGAACCTGCCAGAAATGAAAAGACATTATTTTGTATCACAGTCTATTTTTGCAAAACTTCAAGAAAACCTGGGGCATTCAAGGCCACTTCATGCAAACGTTATCATAACGGCTATATTCTCTTACATAGAACGAGGGACATTCTGACCCTTTCATATCATATAAACTTTTCAAGCTTCCATATTCAATTCAGTAGTTTTTTTAACAAACCACTGTGTACCTGTGTTATATTTCGAAAATATTTCATCTAAAGTTTGCTATACACAGAATGTGACGTAGTTTGTTTATAAGCAAAAGCTTTTTGCCATTCCATTTCATTCACACTTGTCTAATTGTTGCTTGTTTTAGTAAAAACAATTTTAAATTTCTTCTTTTTTGCACATTTTTTGTTAAACAACATTAAATAGCAGTGATCGGTTATGAGTAGTGGAAAAACAAGTGGAGTTGAATCATGACTCTTATTTTCTTGTACTTATACGCATTCATAAATTTTTCTGACTCACTAAACACCAAACATCTCAAAGGTTTGAACTACTCTGAGTATTCATACTTAACAACATGTATGATGTTGATGATTTCGACTCTCACTAACTCATTATATGCAGTCAATACAAAATAAGTATGATTCGCTAACGGAAAATAAAATACTCTGTAGGAGGTTTCACAGTGGTGTGTGGGATGTTTTTTTTTTATTATTTCAATAGAAGGTTTCACAGTGGTGTGTGGGATGCTTTTTTTATTATTTTAGTAACTTTAAAGGTTTTTAGATTAATGTTTAGAGAAATGTTTATTACTTTGATAATGCTTCGAAGTAGAACCTATTTAACTTTTGCATATATAATTTAACCAAAAAGATTTTTACGTTTAAAAAACTGCTTAAAAAACAAAAGCTGCTTTGAGGAAAATTTCGTCTATTTCGAAAACATTTTTATGGGAAAATTAATTTTCGAGAAAATTTAAATGAAAATTTTTACGTAGCAACGTTCTTAGTGAAAGTTTTCCTAGGAAAATTTTTTAGTTGAAACTTTTTATAAGTTTTAGGCAGAGTTTAAAAATACAGTAACGAGCCCTATTACTAGTGGTTTTTAAAAAAGAAAGGTTTGTATTGCTGATTCTACATTTTATTAGTTTTCATTTATTACATTTTCATTGATTATTACACACTTCTATATTGATAAAAAATATTTTATATTTTTATTTTTGGCCCTATATTTTAATGTAACAATCGCCGTCCTTTTGTAAAGACTTAAGAATAGAACCGTAAATTTTTCTTGAGTGGCTTGAATGAGTTAAATGAGTTGTAAGTATTCAGAGTATTTTTCTAAAATTATAAATCTAAACGACATACTTCACGAATCATACATATATGAGTTCGATGTCGACGTAGTACTCATAATCATATAACTTGTCTTTATGAATCACCCTTATAGTGAGTGCGAACAAATCTGAGTAGTAAAATTTAAATGATGTATACTCACTTGAATTTAAAATTTTTTAAGTGATTATGAATAACGAAAAAACGACTTATTGCCGATCACTGTTAAATAGTCGTCCACGTGTTTTAGCTTTTTTTTAGCAAAAAGCTTTTTTACATCAACAGCTAAAATAAGCTTTATATTAAGAAGGCATTAACAAATAGATAAAAGCTTTTGCAAACAATTTCTCATTGTAAACAATCGTACTTACTGACTAATAAGAAGAAAAAAACTGTAGGCGTCTTAATTCATTCACATTGAGCATTTTATTTATTCATTTAATTTCTTTAATTTGTTTCAAAATATTAATGTTACTCATACGTCACATCGCACTTGGACAAGGTTGTTGCGGAGCTTCACGTTTTTTCTTCTACATATTTTTGTAATTGTTTGCTTTTTCATTTTGTTGTTATTTTTTTGTAATGAATCATATTTATATTTATTTTTTTTTGCAAGTTTTTCACGTATTTTATTAGGTGTCATTTTCTTTTTTTTAAATTTAAAATAGAAATATTTGTATTTTTGCTTTTCATGGTCATCATTCATGAATTTGAATTTCATTTGCTGTTGTTGTTTTTATTGTCCTTCTGTTTTTATAATATGCTCTCCTTCTCTTGAAGGTTTTTTCCATTTTTCTTAGCATTTTATGTGCCAAATTCTTTGCATTTGTTGCTGTTGGTTGGCTTTCTATTTTATTGATTTCTCTTATGCCAGATTACGGCGTCAACGAGTTGCGACACTGACATTGTTTTAGTGTGCTCGTATGTTTAGGCATGTGCGTGTATTAAAGTTTAATTGTGTTGGTGTAGGTCAGCGCTTTGGAAGTTCCATTTTATGCTGGGAAGTTCAAGTGGCAGATATTTTATGTGCTTATTTTCTGTTTGACAGTTGAGATTACTGAGGCTATCTAAACAGTGGTGGCAAAATAAATAGGATGGTGTTTGAGAGAATTTTTGCATTTACAGTTGCGTATATTAGTTGTTCATAATTATACTTCTGTAACAATGGATAACTTCTGTATCAATGGTAACAAATAATAAAAATAAATAATAGAGAATTAAGTTTATTTGTTAGTTTGGTTAAAAATAATAGGTATTTAGATAACACAAAAATAAGAAAACATTATGCTGTCACTTATTTAAATAACGATTCTTTCATTTTGGACTGTCTAAAGGGAATTTATTTTTTATTTTAGATTTCGATATAACTTTTGTACAGTATTTTGTGAAAGCAAATTCGTTACTATCAGGATAATTTTAAAATTATTCGCATACTAACGAATTTAGCGCACAGTCTTACAACAAATTTAAAAACGAACCATTTTAAAAATAATCAATCTCAAAAAAACAAGAGTGCTATAGTCGGCTATGCCGAATCTTATATACCCTTCACCATTATGGTAAATCTAGTTTAGTAAAGTAACTCCAATCAAAAAACAAATATTAGAGTGACAGAAAATTAAAAAGTAAGAACAAAATTAAGTATTATAAATAATTTTGCATAAAAATGTCGTCGGCTCTTAATGGGTTAGGCGTTTAAAAAAAATTTTTTTTCCTATATTTTTATTCACCTGATAGGTATCTTAAAAAATATGGTGTATAATCGCACTTTTCTATGAAAAGTTCAGATGCCTATAAACACAAGCGTGGTATGGCAGCTGCTCCCTAGCTCTCTCAAAAAAAAGGTATTCGATCGACGTTATATATGGAGTAGGAAAACTTATCTTATTCTAAAGCTAGTGATGGTGACTAAAGAATAGTTTCAAAGCAATTCAGGGTCAACTTTTTGGATCTAAAGACATAGATAAATCTTTTTCAGTTCCGTAACGTATTCATAAATGGGGCTTAACGTTTTCTTTTTCCTTTTATTATAATAATTGTTTTTATTCTGCTGGGGAGCTTAAGGTAATTAAGTGTGAAATTCATGTATATATAGATATGTATATATTCAGGTGTTTTGCCTATGTAATATAAGTTATTTTGGCCTATGAGGCTTTTTATATTACAATGAAATTTAGAAAGTAGTTTCAGATTTTTTGTCTATTCCGGTCACTAGTTGCACATGTAATATTTAATTTATTAATTATTATTAATCACCCCTATCGTGAATATATTTTCCCTTTTCCCCAAATTGCAATCGTGAATAATTTACGTGAACAATTTTTCACTTACACAAAAATTCCCCTTATCGGGATTGATTATTTCCCTCGGACTTTTTTCACTTTTCCCTTAGATTTTTTCACTTAAATTTTGCTCAGGAACTGCATACATTATGCCATTTTTTATATGTTTTAATTAGAATATTTACATCAATAACACATTTTTTTAATTCAACATCAGTTGGGCAGCCCACTTGGGTCTATTGATTGACCCTTTTGTGTTTAGGGTAAGTTCAAAGGCTTTTAAGTGTCTTGAACGTTACGTTCTTGAAATAAAATTGTTCTCTGTTGTAGTATTTCCTCCTCTTGCTTAACATTTCTAAATTTTTTATAACTTTAAAAAATTTGGAATATTTTTTTCTCTTTTTATATTTTCTTCTTTCTAATTTGTATTCAGTACGAATTGATAGCGGGAACAAACGTTCCCATGAAACTCACGATAGCAATTTTCACTTCATGGGGAATAAAAATTTCATGGGAACAAAAATTTCACATTTTGTTCACGATAGGATTGAATATTATTATTATTATTATTTATTTGGCGCCCCTCAAAAATTCTGTCATACCAAATAGGAGCCCCTGTGCACGCTACTACCGTTAACTCGGAAAATATGGGCGAGTACCAATTTTTTCACTTGTTGTTTTTCTTATTTTTTAATTCTCTACCACTCCATACGCCTGTATTTTTTATTGGAATTACTTCATTAACTATATTTGTTTTAAACGATATGGAATAATTAGAGGCAGTGTGGTTTTTGACCGCTGCCTCCAAGGACATGGACCGATCTTGCTGATTTTTAATAGCAAAGTTTTCGATAGCTCATCTGGTGCTTTGGCAAAGTTAATTTTGACTAGAACTCGAACGGACAAACAGACACTGACAGACAGACAAACGACTCCGTTATGCATAAGGAGTCAGAATATATATACTTTATGGGGTCGGAAATGGATATTGTAGAAATTACACACGGAATGACAAACTTAGATATACGCATTTTCCACCTGGGGTGAAGGTTATAAAAAATAGCTACAACAGATAATATTAAAGCGCTCTGTCCATAAAAGTCGCATGCTTAGTAAGGCAAAGAATTATTATATATTAAAAAAGGCAAATCTAAGGCTGAAGTTTAATCTGACCTTAACAAAACTGTTCGCCGTGATCATCGAGGACAGGTTGCACAAAAATATTTATTATCACAAAAAATAAATAAATAAATCAAATTATTTCACGTATAGGGTATAATTTTTTTACTTTTAATTATTGGGAGCTATAGTGATACCGACTTTATTAAATTTATATATAGGTATAGGTGACATTGAAATATTATGTGTGTTGTATCTCTTTAATCTTAAACATTCTCTTGCTTTATAAGTCGATTATGGATGGCAATTTTCTTTAGTTCCCAAGAAGTTATCGCTTGATAAAAAAAATGAGAAATAAGTGAATACAAAATTTGTCAAAAAAGTGGAAAAAGTATAATAGTACAAAATGAAGAAAGAGCAAGAAAATTTAGTTAAATTTTTTAAAATCTGTAGAGTTATGTTTTGTATGAATCTACATCAATGCATATAAAATAATTTTTTAATAAACATTTCGTGTGAAGTTTGTGGTGGAGATTTTTACCATTTTTCAATCTACGGACAAAAAATATATTTAAAATTTTCTAACAAAAATAAACTTAAAAAAAATACATTTTTACTTTTCTATTTTAACGTCCTTTTTAATTGAAAAATCTTTAAGGCAACCAATAATAAACGGTTGCCAATATCAATACTATTTTGTAACTGAATTTGCCAGCTGATAGATGGAAGTTGCATGCGAATATATTCAATATTTGGCAACTGATAACACAACTGAAGTTCGGTTGCTCCATTATTTTCAATTTACCTTCAGCCACACACAGAAAAAAGATTGGTAAAAAATCAGTTAAAATATTCGAAATTCAACTACTAATATCATAATTTAATTTTTATAATACGAGTAAATATAATATAATCTTGACATATTTATTGTATGAACTAACAAATTATATTAGATCTTAAAGGTTGATCACAATAACAGTAAACAAAGTTTACCTAACCAATTTGTATCTTTATTAAAATCTATTCTGGTTATTGGGAAATGCAACGAGACTTATTCAGCACTTTAGCACCGAAACCCTAATATTAGTAGTGAGATTGCGATATTTCTTCTGAATTTCTTGACATAATAAAAATAAAAGCATATCGGTCGCATAAGCCTTTGTCGAAACTTTAAATGACTGTTATGAATATACATATGTATGTATGTACATACTTACTGCCTTGGTATTACTTTTACAGTTTCCTGGTGGCGATGGTCTCATTGGTCTTGTCCCTTGTCTTAAAAAACGCTGTTAAATCAATAAAAAAGTGATAATTATAAATTTAGCAAAAATTGTGGCAACAGCAAATACATCTTTCAGTTAAGCTACCAAAATAAAGAAAGAACAACAAAATGTAGCATCGAATTTCGTAAATTTACTGCAACTTTACCATTAAACTTAGAGGACAACAATTTTTTTCTTTTTTGACGGCAATTCAATTTAAATGATGAAAGTTGCCTTTCCTGTTGCTTGAAGAACACAAAACGTGCGTGGTATCCAAACGTGTGCAATATTACTTTAAATAGAATAATTAATAATAAAAATACTCCCCTGAAGAAGTCGGAAAAAACCGACGAAACGTTGAAAAACGAAAAAATTGAATAAGTTTTTTATTCGCATCGATAACAAATCTGACCAAAAATAGCCCGGGATACACTCGTCACAATAACAAAGGTAATTGGTCATAAACAAACAAAAAAATCATAATAAAAATCAATATTTTATAAGAAATATTGAAATTTGAAAAATATTAAAATTTATATAAAACTGAGCAATAAGATTTACTGAAAGTTCGGAAAACTTCTGCGTTAATGCTAAAAGAGACATGTGTAAGTAATCTTGATTTTTTAAAGTTTTATCTACTTCGCAATGGAAAAGCGTGAAGTATGGAATGTAAAACAGGAGGCATGTAAAGTGAAAAGCACGAAGCTTGAGGAAATGGGAATGCTTTGCGCTGAGTTAAAAGTTCATGTTACAGTCATGAATTGTATTATTTGTTTTCTTTTTTCCTAAACAAAGACAAATTTTAAAATGCAAAGTTGCTTTATTTAATTCAAAATAATATTTTTTATTGACTATCGAATCAATTTTTAAATTAGTTGGAACTACCGCCAAACCAAATTCGATTGGCAACAAATTTGGTTCTCATGACGATTCTCTTTCCTCTGTGCAAAAAAGTTAAATGTTACATATAAAAGCTTTTGATCCCCCCCTACATTTGACTCTAGGGGTATGTCCTACGTTTGTTGGAACTTTAAAAACGAGTTTGTTAAAAAAAAGTTAAAGGCATTAGTTAAAACTGTGGTAAGAACATCATGGATTGAATCTACATATATGTTGGCTACTGATACTAAATATTTTGAAAGAATGAACAAAATGAATTTTTATAATAAATTAGTTAAGTAATTCGGCTGGAGTTCATTTTTATTTACATTTCTAAATTTTTATTGAGAAATTTTTGCAGCCTCTTTTTTTTAAGGAAACAGCATTCGCAGTTATTAGCATTCTTCCCATCTATCTACCTTAATGTTGTTAATATCATCTATTTAACCAACTAATTTTTAACTAAGACTACGAGGAATATTCATTATCAATTAAAATTAAAGTGATGAGTGGACTCACAATTCAAAGCTGCTTTCGTTCTACTTATAAATCGTCTGACATATTTGTTCTTGCTTTTTGAAAACCGTCGGTTTATCCTTTTTAACCGACTTCAAAAAAAGAAGAAGGAGGTTATCAATTCGCCTAAATGTTGCTTTTTTATGTTTGTGCCTGCAGAACTCAGTCATTTCTGATCCGATTTTGAAAATTTCTGGTAAAATGATAGATTATGCTTACAGATTACTCTCGTTTTAAAAATTAAAGGGTGTCTCCATACAACATACATATATTTAAGTGTATTATGAACTGTAAAGGGAACTTATGTAAAATTTTAAATGACCGCATATTACTATAGCTCCCAATAACAAACAGTTATACAAAAACAAATCTAAAAATTAAAGGGTATCCCTATAATTGATGTAAATTTACTTATATGGGCCTATCCGTTATAGGCAAACGCTTGAAAATTGGACAGAATGTCGATTGCTATGGCCATTATAGTAACAAGTACTAATATAAAAAATTATAAATTAAAGGGTTCCCCAATAGTCAATTTAAATTTATGTTTATAGCCATACTTTTTAGCAGTTATAGACAGACGCTTGAAATTTACAACGAACCTGAATTGCTAAGTCCGCTTTAACAACAAGTATAAAATTTGGATTTGGAAGCTAAAGGGTGTCCCAATAGTTGATGTAATTTCAAGTATGTGAACAAACTTTGAAACCGTTATAGACAGAATGCTGAAACTTAAAAGGGACCTATATCAACGAGTTTATAATTTCAATTTAGAAATTAAAGGGTGTCCCATAATTGATGTAGATTTACTTAGTATATCTATCTTTTAAACCGTTAAATACAGATGCTTACAAATTGGACAGAATGTCGATTGCTATGGCCATTATAGTAACAAGTATTAATAAATAAAATTATGCATTAAAGGGTGCGCCAATAGTTCATTTTATTTGAAATACACATTTTGTGAAAATTTCAGGAGTCTACTTGCTTCGGTTTCAGATGTAGAAGGCTGGACAGAGTTTCTAGAGTTCTTTCCTTTGGGTATGGAACCTTAAAAATCGAGATTGCGGGTGCCACCCGTTTATTTATTTTAATTTTTTGTAATTAATCTTACGTACAAAATAATGGCAACTACATAATTAAAATGTTACACTGGTATATAAACAAATGACAGTTGACAGCATCAGTGCTGCATTTCCATTAACTAAAAAGAAGGATCATGCATAAATCTTTTCTAAGTGTTTTGTTTATTTTTAGAATATATTTATTGTGTTACTCTTCTCTTAGAAAAATTATCTAAATCTAAGTTAAGATTAATTTTCAATTGATTTTAAGATCACTGTCGAAAATAAATGAACTTGCAATTTCCACGCTAATCTCTGTCGGTCTATAGCGGTCACTGGTTTAATTTTCTTATTATTATTTTTATTTTTTTTTTTTTTTTTTTGCTTTTGCAGTTTATGTTCAAGTAACAGTTTTACAAACAACAAAACGAAACCGTAAGAAAATCTATTAGAAAAGTTAAAAATTAATTTTATTTTTTCGATTTCCTGTTGCCAAATGAGTTTTGGTTTCTTTTTTCACTGGCAAAAGACTGCACGAAAAAATTGGCCACAAATCGTAAACAATTCCACATTATCAAAGATCACGAAATTCATTGGATATTTCTACGTTTCATTTTTTTTTATTTTTTTTTTTTTTATTTTCGTGTTCATGATTTTAGCAAATTAAAGAAATAAAACTTATTTATTGTTAAGAAATTGTTTGGTTGGTGGGTTAGTTGAATAAGTGGAGATTTTTTTCCCCTTTGGTTGAGATTGTGACCATTGTTGTTGGTTTATTTGCAGTTTAGCCTCATCATCAACATCATCAATGGCAGCATGAAGATCATCCTTTGCCACATTTTTATTTAAACAAAAAAGAAAAGAAAAAAAGCGATCATGCAAGTCAGAAAGATTTTATTTTATTCTTCTCCATAACTTTAACGTAATTTATGTAAAGCCAATTGAGATTTTGATGTTGGGTCATGAACGCAAAATAGTTAAGAAGGAAATGTAAAAATAAATTAACTACAAATGAATCAAGGAAAATCTTAGTGCACATATTATTTAACATGCGATAGAAAAAAATGAAGAAGAACTCTGTTAATGAAAGATTTAACTTCTTAGGGAAGTCTGTTCGACCATTACTTGTAGTCAACAAGTTATGGCTTGTAGAGATCGAACTAAATAAAAAAGGTAGAGCTTACAGTTAGCCATGGTAAGAAAAGCGAATTTGATCCACGCCTCACATAGTGCGTTGTGCCATTTGCAAAACAGGTCAGACCGTACAGGTTTTAGGTCCTACAGGTCATTCCCAAAGCCATAACTATTTTCTTTGCTAATTTTTTCCAGTAAACTATTCAGTTACTTTCTTACATTTGGGAGAATAATTTTGAAAATTTCTGTTTAACTTTTTCGTTGCTAGTTTTTGCGAATAAGATTACTGTACAGACCTATTATTTTGGAATAGTCTAAATCAAAGTATAACTATATTAAGTACATGCAAGTCTACAACAAATACAACATTAGAAGAACAACAGGCATTTTCTTTGTGTAAAATCATCTATTATGTCAAAAAACAGTTCAGAGATGGCAAAGTGGGTAACATTTTATAATTTTTCTTACTAAAAAATTAATATGAAATTTTCTTAATTATTATAAAAAAAGTAAGAGAATGGCCTTTTAACGACAATATCAATATAAATTTAAACAAGAATTCAATAAAAGGACGTTTAATGCAACTTGAGTTGGAAAAGTGTAATTTGAATATTTCGTTTACCATCCCTGATAGAACATAATAAAAATGAAAAGAAACACGTAAAAAACAAGAGCAAAACAAAAATTAAAATAAATGTAAACAAATTTTGACACAAAACATGATAAACACGCACACCAATAAAATTATCAGCTGAACTCCTGCATGTACTTGTTATAATAGATATACTTTGGTCTAAATCATATGATTGAAATTTTCTTTTCTAAATTATTTTCTTATAAAAGCCTTATTCACAATAAATTTTTAAATTTATTACAGGTTTATAAAACCAGTTTTGTATGGAAATTTTGTTTTATAAACCTATTATAAAATAATTCTTGCGAAAAAAACGACTTCAAAACAGATTTCATCTATCTGCCTATAAAAGCTCAAGTGTATGGCTACATAAATTAGTTAACATTAACTATTGGGACACACTTATATCTCCAAACTTTATACTTGCTGTTGTAGTAGATTTAGCAATCAGGTTCTGTGTAAATTTCAACCGTCTGCCTCTAACGGTTTAACAGTTTGCGCATATAACATTTTTATACTTCTTATTATACCAAAAAAAGTAGTGGACAATTTGTCTAAAATTTAGGTGTTTGTCTACAACGGTTCAAAAAATACAGCCATATAGAACAAATTAAATTAATTTTGGGAACACCTTTTAGTTTCTAAATTCAAATTATAAGCTTGTTATAGCGGATTTAGCAAAACATGTCTCTTGTAAATTTCAGCTGTCTGCCTATAACGGTTCAGAAGTCCGGCCACATACACCATATTATATAAACTTTTGGGACACCCGTTTATTTCCAAATCCAAATGTTATACTTGTTGTTATAGAGAGTTAGTAATACAGGTTCTTTTTAAATATCAATCGTCTATCTACAACTGTTCAAAAGTATGGTCATTTACCAAATTAAATGAACTATTGGAACACCCTTTAATTTCCAAATCCAAATTTTATATTTGTTGTTATAGCGGACTTAGCTATACAAGTTCGTTGTAAATTTCAAGCGTCTATCCACAACTGTTCAAAAGTATGACCATATACATCAAATTTAATGAACTACTGGCGCACCCTCTAATTTATAATTTGTAATATTGTACTTGTCACTATAACGGCAAGCGTTTATCTATAACGGTTCAAGAGATAGGCTCATATAAGTAAATCTTCATCAATTATGGGACACCCTTTAATTTCTAAATTCAAATTATAAACTCGTTGATATAGTGGATTTAGTAATACAGGTCTCTTTTAAGTTTAGCGTTCTGTCTATAACGGTTCGAAAGTTTGATCACATACACATAATTACATTAACTATTGGAACACCCTTTAACTTCCAAATCCAAATTGTATACTTGTTGTTATAGCGGACTTAGCTATAGAGATTCGGTTGTAAATTTCAAGCATCTACCTACAACTGTTCAAAAGTATGGCCGTATACATCAAATTTAATGAACTACTGGCGCACCCTTTAATTTATAATTTGTAATATTATACTTGTTACTATTACCCCCATAGCAATTGACATTCTGTCCAATTTGCGAGCGTTTGTCTATAACGATTCAAAAGATAGGCCCATATAAGTAAATTTACATCAATTATGGGGGCACCCTTTAATTTTTAGATTTATTTTTGTATAATTATTTTTTTTTTGGAGCCATAGTAATACGCAGTCATTTCAAATTTTACAGAATCGCCCTTTACAGTTCATAATACCCGAAAAAAATAGGTATGTTGGATGGGGACACCCTTTAATTTTTAAGATTATGAACTGTTTTTAAAACGGGGACAATCTGTAAGCCTAATCCATCATATTACCAAAAATTTTCAAAATCGGATCAGAAATGACAGTTCTGGAGGCATAAATATAAAAAAACAACATTCAGCCGAATTGTATAACCTTCTTCTTTTTTTGAAGTCGGTTAATAAGAATTGATTGTGAATAAGGCATTAAAAATTTAATATTTAATTAAGAAAACTTATGGCCAAATGGCAGGAAGGCCAGTACATTGCTTGGATATGTTAGAAGTGCATACCTTAAGCTGGATAACTGCACTCAAGGAATAACCCTTACTTATGCAACGCATTGTGCCAAAACTAGGAAAATAGGTAATAGGAAAGGGGATAGAGGCAGTAGTGCTTGTGGATGTTTGATTTGAATCTTTGCACACTAAAAATGACAAGAAAGACCTCCGCAGGGAGTTAATTCCACATACGAACTGTTCGGCTAAAAAAAGATTTTCGCGGTAAAATGCGTAGTGCTATTCACTAGCCACTCAACCACAAAGGGATGCGCTCTTGATGCAGAGCGTGTTGCGCGTACAAAATTATTCTTCTCAGGAACAAGTTCCCTGATTTTATAAGAGCACATTCCGTTGTAGTAACAATAAAACAGTTAAACACACCCCGCATTGCGTCGATACTCCAGTAAATCAATATAGCTGGAAACCCTACTGTCATCTATGAGTTCTTCGCATGAGAGCTGTAATCCATTTTTTGCTTGATAACCAATAAAGAAGGCACAACCCGCTATAAGAAATGCTGTATTAAATAAAAATTCTCAAAATAAATAAAATAAAATTCTCTTAATAATAAAACATTTATTTACGCTATCATTTTTGGGAGTGTTCTATTCAAGTGTCGTATATTTTGTGATAGTAACCGTTCAGTAAAAAAAATACCAAAAAAT
Organism: Gymnosoma rotundatum; assembly: GCA_916610165.2. Taxonomy (NCBI): domain Eukaryota; kingdom Metazoa; phylum Arthropoda; class Insecta; order Diptera; family Tachinidae; genus Gymnosoma; species Gymnosoma rotundatum. The sequence goes on from OU744340.1 coordinate 73,400,916, forward strand.
TTTTTTACGAGACTTTTTTTGGGATATTTTTTTTTTCATCAAAGAATAGAATGAAACATAATTAATTATTGAAAAAAACGAAAATTTTTTAAGTACGGAGGGTATGCTATTCAAGTTGCCCGCAGTATATTCAAACAAATTTAAGGGAGCACCCTTTGAACCGTAACCGGACACCTATATATTATTTAACCCAAGTTAGTTTTTCCGCAGATCTCAACAACAGAACGTAATAGCTTAAAAATAAAGGGTGTCCCAGTAGGTGATAAATTTTGACTTATATATATTTCTCTATCCCTTGAACCACGAAAATCAAACATTTAAAAAATTACACAAAATGTGTACTTTAGAGTCTGTTATAACAAAATGTATAAAATTGTAAATTAAAGGGGGATTCAATGCACTATCAATTGAACCGTTTTTTTTTTTATTTCATATTCAACGATTCTCTGCCCGTGTGTCTGTTTTAAAGTAGCTTTCTTTGCAAGAATTTTCATCAGACCAGCCTTAGGAAGAAGCAGTCAATAAGCAACGGCTGGTTGCTCTTTTTGCTTAAGAGATTGTCATAAAATTGTAAAAAATAAAAACTCTTATCAAAATTTTATCAGCGTTATTAATACCTCCTGTAAATATACTCAATAATATCGTTGCTTTACTTTAATGGCATCTTTATGCTCGTATCACTTTGAGGATCTCTCCTCCGAGGCACTAGCTAGGTGCCTTGAATCACACTTGGGGGGGAGGGGCGCTTACTGTGGTATGTAACAGCCTGACATGACGTGATTGCGTTGAACTCATTCAACGCCTATAATCACTTCATCAAAAGAAATCTCTTTTTTTCAAGTTACAAAACATCAAAATCTTTATATAAAAAATAAAAACAACCGAAAAAATTATACATTTTAAAATCACTTGAATAGCTTAGCTGTTTCAAATTTAGGTTCTTCTTTAGATTTCATGCCAGCTAACAATTGCTTAAGTTTAACGATAGCCCTAGCCGGATTTAAATTTTTGGGACATGTATTGGTGCAATTCAGTATGGTATGACAGCGGTATATTTTATATGGATCTCTGAGGAATTTCAAACGTTTTTCAGTTGCCTCATCACGTGAATCAATTACCCAGCGGTAGGCTTGCATGAGCACAGCCGGTCCATAGTAACGATCACTATTCCACCAGTAGGAAGGACAGGCAGTTTGGCAACAGGCACATAAAATACACTCGTACAGGCCATCAATAACATCGCGGTCCTTAGGATGTTGCAAGTATTGGGCTTTACCCGGTACCTCTTTATTTAAATCCTTACGCTGGAGCCATGGCTGTATCAAACGATATTGTTCATAGAACTGGGAAAAATCGGTTACCAAATCTTTAATGACATACATGTGCGGTAGTGGAAAGATTCTAAGCGGTCTGGATAGATTTGTATCGGTTTTGTAAATACAGGCCAAAGTGTTGATGCCACCAATATTCATGGCACACGAGCCACAAATGCCTTCACGACATGATCGTCGAAATGTCAAAGTTTGATCGATGTCGTTTTTTATTTTAAGTAAAACATCTAAAACCATTGGACTGATTGTACTTAGATCGACTTTATAAGTCTGCATTTTTGGCTTATCACCCGGTTTCCATCGATATATTTGAACAGTTTTAATTTGTGGTGCTTTCTCTGCTTTTGCTGCTGCTTTTTCGGGTGCCTTTGCGGATGCTTCAGCGGGTGGTTTTGTGGGTGCTTTTGCATCAGCAAAAAAACGATATACAATAGATTTTAAGATTCCAACACTTTGAGTCCTTGATTTTATAGCAGAAAGATACATTTTTGCTATTGTTTCTCTTTTTGCTTTTTCAATATGTATTGTATGTCTGTATGTATAATTTTTATTTTCCTTACTCGTTTATTGTCACAATGAAAAATTGTTTCATAAATATTTCTTCAAACATTTAATAAAACACAGTGTATTAGGTGACGGTGCGTTTTCGTTGCGGTTTCTAGTTTTTTTTTCGTAATTTGTTAAAGGTCATTTATGTACCTTTAATTTTGAAAAGAATTCTTTAACTTTAAAACCTTAACAAAACAATATGCATTAATTGCTGCTTAGTATTAAAATTAACGCGTGTTCCATTTGATTTTTTTCGACATTTTATTGTTATCTCTAAAATTGGGACTCATGCAACTAAAATAACATCCAGCCCATGACATGGAATTATTTTGCCTGTTACTAAAAATAAAACTTGAATTTATTCTCTTCAATTGTTTTGTTTTGCGCCCAACTTGAAGACAAGTGACACGTGTCAATTGTCAACAAAACGGGAAAATTACAACATATTTTCCTTTAAAGAATTTCTTGCTGCTCTTAAACTAAACAAAAAGAAAAGAAAATGCTAAACCAGAATGATATTGGTATTTTACTTGCATTTATTTGTTTTCATTCAGAGACGATTTGCGACAAATTTTGAGTTTGATATTTGTACTACTTTATCTACGATGTCTTCACAGGAATAAATACATCAAGTGTAAAACCACTGTGAAGAGTCTTGAAAGATGCCTGCTAAATAATGTTCAAATGATATTCTGATATTCTCTAAATAACGGTATGGATAAAGAGAAATACAAGTTTACATTTAGATATGTGTAATTTGGTTTTATAAACGAGGAAAATCAGTCATTTTTCAATTAGATCTAACATATCCACATTATTTTCGTTAGTTTTTCACATATTCAAGTATGTAACGGCTATCCAAAAATTAAAAAAAAACAATAGTTTTTAAGAAACCGTTGTATGAAACATTTTCAACATTTTTTTTTTTTTGTTATTATTGGTTTGCGTATTGAAATCGACGGAAATTCATTACACCTTTCAAAAAATTTTTCATCAATCAATTTCTATCAAACAGCTGATTGTCTAAACTAAAGAGTTTTGACGCTTTATCTAATGGTTAGTACTTTTGACAGAACAATGTCACAGCGAGTTCACCTTTTTAACAAGCAACTTTAATATGTTCTTTTTTATTTGTTTTTACGAATAACAACTTTATGCCTTAACAATTCTTACAATACGACTTGAAGTGTCTCATGTCAATTACAAAAAAAGTCACAGTAAACAAGCACTCAATCAAAAATGCCCGTAGTATTTGGCCTGACATTTTGTATCCCCAAATTCGTCCCTTAATAAAAAAAAACTCCATTTGTCTAGAGAAAAATCTTCTAATTTGGCAACACTGAACCTTTTATATAAATGAGAGACAAAAAGTGACAACAAGACAATTGAAATTTTTTAAAACTGGCTAGAAGATGAATTTACAATATGGAGTCTTCTGTCATCCAGAAGAATATATGCTTCCTGTACAGTGGGGAAACTTATTTTGATTTATTAACCATTTAGAATTTTAAGCGTTTTTTATCCTCAGACCTTTTTAAAATCGCCTTATTTAATAAGAAAATGTAGGTTATCACTTCGACTGAATGTTGCTATTTAACCGACTTCAAAAAAAGAGAAGGTTATAAATTCGTCTGAATGTTTTTTTAATGTTTGTACCAAGGCAGATTTATTTTACTATGTAGTAGCGGTAATACAACAAATACAACATTTACAAAAACAACATGCTTTTTTATTGTTGTTTTGTGCGTTGGAAACGTCAAAAACACAAAGAAAAATAAAAGATAATTGCTCTCCATACACATGCTTGCTTTGTCTCGCAAACGCTTGTTGTTAGTGTTTTTTGAAATTCGTAAACAAACAAAGGAAAATACAAAAACTTTTGACATTTCCAACTACAAACCAGCTGGCCGGACGACACTACCTAGTAAAATAAATCTGCCTTGGTTTGTATTATTTAGTCACTTCTGAACCGAATTTGAAATTATTTTGTAAGTTGATAGATCATGCTAACAGGTTAGATTCGTTTTAAAAACAGTTCATAATCTTAAAAATTAATAGAAGTCCCCAGACAACATACATATTTTTTACGTGTATTATAAACTGAAATGACTGCGTATTACTATAGCTCGCAATAACAAAAAGTCATACGAAAATTAATTTAAAAATTAAAGGATGTCCCCAAAGAAAACGTAGATTTACCTATACGGGACTATATTTTGATCCGTTATAGGCAAACGCTTGAAAATTGGACAGAATATCGATTACTACAAGTTAAATAGTTAATGCAATTTGATATATGTTGCCAAACTTTTAAACTTTACAAGAAACCTATATTGATAACTCCGCTATTATAGCAAGTTAAAAATATCGAAATTAAAGGCTGTCCCAACAGTTGATTTAAATTAATGTATGTAGTCGAACTGCCGAATCATTATAGACAGACAGCTGAAACTTACAAGGGACTTCTATAACTGGGTGGGCTATAACTACGTTGTTTCATATAATAAGAAGTATAAATATTTTAAATTAAAAATTAAAGGTTTTTACGATAGTTAATGTAATCTGATGTATATATTGAAACTGTTGAACAGTTATAGACAGACGAATAAATTTGGATTTAGAATTTAAAGAGTGTCCCAATAGTTGATGTAATTTAATGTTTGCGGCCATAATTTTGAATCGTTTTAGATAGGCAGATTTTTTTTGCAAGAATTATGAATGTAGCTCATATGGATGACATATGTATTAGTCTTAACATAATGTGAGAAGAAGCTGTAGAGCTCGTGAAAAAGGAAAAATTTTTTAGTCGTGTCCCGTCAGGTTGTTTGAAGTCAAAGAGCTTTGCTAACAAGCATCAACGAAAGTTAGTAACAATAATAAAATAGATCATAAAATGTCATCATTAGAACGATGGTTGTTTATTTTTTTTGCTGTATGATTTAATAAACAACAAGAAATTTGAAAATAGACCGTTTTTTCCGTTCAATTGAAATTAATTTTATATAATTTTTAAAATAATCTTTATAATTTTGCTTGATATGTTGAATAATTTTTCCACCCAATTCGCGCTCTTGATTATATGGTATTTTTTTCTCGTCTTGTTTTCTTTTGCTTAATACTTGCAAACTCAATTGCAGCATGACTGCTGTGTGTCAAGAAGCGCCTTTTGTGACCTGAATATAGTGAACAACGGTTTGTAATTTACGACATCTTTCAACAAACTGATATTGATGTTTTCCTGTTGTGTTTTTGCGCCGCCTAAGAGAAATCTTTAATTGTTGTCGAAAGAATTTTTATCTTTGCTTTATTTTATAGATATTTTTTTTTTCATTTTTCGATATGCAAAAATTTTCATTCGAAGTTGGAGTGAAAAGTTGTTTTTTTAGTTTAACGTATAATTCTTGGCAATTTAAAACCGTAACTTTGGAACCAGGCTATGAATGTTTAAAATGAGTTAGAATGTTAGATAATTTATGAAAAGTATTGTTATGCAGATTTAGATCAAATTAAAGTCTATGTATTTCTTATGATAAACTAAGTAAAATTTAGGTGAGTTGCATTATTATCTTTGCTTAAATTCTTACACTGTCAAAATGTAAAATATATTATTACATAATAAAACCTTGTGGGAAAACGAATAATTTTTCTTTTTTTTCAACTAACAATTCAGAAAATGTTGTAAGTGTGCTTGCTTACGACTTCCCAGAGATGGTGCAATGTGGTCTCAAATTTAAGTAACTCTCACCTGCAAATTTTTCTAATGCTTGGCATTTCTTTAATTTCTGTCTGATTTTTAAAAATTATATATGTTTAAAAGGCCTAGTCACTACCTACAAAATGATGCGTTAATCTGCATGCTTATGTTTTAAAATAATCGAGTTGTAAGCATTTTTATATTAAAATTTTTGGTTTTGCGATAGCCGGGTTCTATCAAAATATTGAATACAATTTTCAGAAATTTTTCAAGTTAAAAACTCCAAAATTATTGGATTTTTTGTGAATTTTGATCTAAAAAGTGCCATTAATCTTTTTTTATAGAAATAATTTTTCTTAAGAATATTAAAAATTTTTTTTATTTTTGTTAAGGCTTACTATGTATGTACATATATGTGTGTACGTTAAACCAAATTTCGTTTATAACTGATCATTCTTGTAGAAGATGGAGGTCCTTCAATTTGACCTATTTAATGTTTATATTTTTAATTAATCCTTTATGTTCAAAAATCCCAAAGCTGAAATAGTAAAAAGAAGACTGCTGAAAAAAAAATTATATGCACTCCGAATTGTTGCTGAAAGTATTTCGTGAACCCCAGTCCATATGTGAACTTTATAGGCAAAAGAGTAAAAATTCCAATTTTGAGGTTTTTGGTCTTTATTTCGGGAATTGTGGAATCTCCTTCATTTTAATGTTGGAGATTTTTCGCTATTTGATTTAGGCTGACCAATTACATGTGCGCAGAAAATTTAAATGATTTTCTTAATTTATAAAAATTTTATTGCATATTTAATAATTTTACTTTCCTCAATAACTTTACAAAATTTGTATAGATCTGCAAAAAAATTAGTAATTTACTTTTTTATGTATACAAATATACCTGATGAAGCTTTCTATCAAATAAAAAAAGATTAACCTCAATATCATTCTTACATGCAAAACTGCGTCCAGATGTACACTATGCAATTTTTCGAGGCATATTTTTCTGAATTTTCTCTTCAAGTCATAGCGTAATGCGTTACCTAAAAGTAAACATTAGCAAGATAAACATCCCCTAAAAAATCAAGCAATACCATATTGCTTACTCCTCCTGCTTCACAAACAAACAAAAAATATCATGCTAGTTTCATGAAAAATTGCATAGTGTAAATGCCGTATACATATGTGTCCTTAATTATGAGCGTTCCAATATGTATCTAACTTTTATAAATTTAAACAATTATACTTGGAAAAAGGGTAACTAAGAGGCAATTCTTAAATCAAAAGTTGCTTTTAAAAACTTTAGATAATAATAAAGTTTTTTGGTTATTTTTTTTTTAACGAATACTCCTCAAAACAGTTTTTTATTTTCTTAAAATTAAAATTTATTTTCTATACATGATGAATGTCTAAAAGATAAAGTAAATCCTCTAATTTTGCTTTGTTAATTGAAGAAGCCTCATAACTAATCCAGCGTTTTCTCATTGATGAGAGTACAGGATCGGAAAATAACAATAGGTATAGAAGATGTCTTCATTTTGTAACTGTCTAAAAAATTTTTGAAAAATGAATAATTGAATGTACTTGAAATCGCAGTTTCTTGCTTCTTGGGCTTTTTCTGTTAATTCGTCAAGAGGAAGAATACTCTTTTCTATAATTGTTTTACCATGACATAATATTTTATGTTCTGTGGGCGTCATATCTCCCCATGGATATAGGGAGACATTTAGAGTCTATAAAATTATATTTTATGGAAAAGATATATTAAGGCGATGCATTGTTCCTATAGGACAGCTCTCAGAAGAAATAAAGAAACGAGGAAATTAAGAGAGTTGTGTACAAGAAAATGGTCAAGAATGGACGCAGCTACAGATCTATCCAATCGACTCCAAATTTCTTCAGATCCTTTAATTACAAGTTCCAGGTTTGATAACAAAAGAAGTTCTTTTAGTATGCATATGAAAGTGAATGAAAGAAAATTGTTATTATTAAATGTTTATTACAAATATTAAATTATTTTAATAATAAAACTGATTACCTTCGATTTCTACGTAAAAGCTAATATGTATATAATTACAAATAATCTCAGAAGATTTAAGAAACAAATTTTTTATCTTAAAAATGTCTTATTTTATTTAAAAAATCTAATTTTAAAAAAAATTTATTTTGTACTTGCACTCGTATAATCATATTTGAACTAATATTTTATTTAATTCATAAGTAACAAATGAAACCGATGCAAGTTTTTAATTTTTCCAGTTAGATTTGCGATTTACCACACTGTGCGTTGGTTTCTACAATCTACATATATATACAAAACACAAAATGTGTTTGTTTGTTTGTCGGAAAGCTATAGCTGCCGACACCAGATGTCTGATCTTCCTTAAATTGTCATAGATTGTTATAAGATATGCGATTATATTTGTCGTATTTCATGTGGGTGTGGCACTTCCCACACTAAGAAGATAAATATCATCGTTTTAGTTGGTAACTGTTATATATATTTCCTTGAAATTTTGTTTTAATGACTCTATTATTAATATTCACAATGTAACAATAAACTGGATGGATTGGAGTAATGGGCGTGGTACCTCCCATACAAAGTGAAAAATTATACAGTGTAGCTAGAGAACTATAATAGGTAAACTCTTAAAATTTTGCACCATTAACCCCTTGTCAATATACATAGTTCAAGGAAACACAAACTGGGCGTGGCACTCTCAATAGAAAGTGAATACTTATCATAGCGTATCTAGAGGATTATAACACTTAAAGTTCTGCAATTTTGTACTAGAAACTTCTCTTTTAATATGCATAGTCTAACGAAATGGATGGAGTAGGACAGTGGGCGTGGTACCTCCTATGCAAAGTGAAAAAAGGGAAGGGAGGGGAAAGAAAGGGTCATCAAATTTTGTATAAGTAACTTTCATATTAGTGTGCATAATCAAGTGAAAAATTGGCTGGATTGAAAGGTTAGTTATGATACGATTATTCCAATTGGGGTAGCGAAGCGTACCGGGAATAGCTAGTAGGTGTATAAAGGTTGGCAATTTCTATGTACACAAATAAATTTATATTTTTTCCATATAAGTACATGCACATACGTATGTATAAATTTACTCGTTAATGGTAACTTAATTATTTTAATCGCGTGTATATCGGAGGAAAACGCTAGCCATTTAAACACAAAAATATATTTTTTAACAGCAATTATTTTACCTGACAGCTTTCGTATACAGTTAAAATCATGGCGAAATATACCAGGTTGACGCAATGGCGAATTCATTAGTTTTCGCCGCATATGCTAAGTGTCAAATACCATATAAAAGAATATATACATATTTTTATATGGAGTTAGATATTTACCGTTTTCGACGCAATTAATTAATTCGCCATCGAGACCACCTGTATTATTCCACCATGGTTTAAATATTCTATAGAAAAAATTAGTTTCCAGGAACAAAACAAATTATTGTGGTAGGCGGGAATACCAATTATTATAGTGCCCCGATGCTAAAGACCTTAAAAATATTATTGAAGAAATATTCGACTTTTAAAACTAAAATGTATCGTATTTTAAATTGAGGCGGTGGGCTACTAAATCGTTATATATTTGCTTAAATAGTTAGTAATAACAAAGATTATTGTTCTGCGAATAAGGCGGTGCCAAATAATTTTTCACCCAATTCTTGTGACTCAATATTTTAATTACTTACTTACTTTCATTATACATATTCTGCTTAATTGTTGATAAATGAATATCCGCGTCCTAGAACCAGGTGTTCGTACGTGAAAATTGTCTTTCAATTTATATTAAGTTCAGTTCATATGACATAAATTTTCGATTCTACTCCAACATTCCCGGTTGATTTAAACAATCTGTTAAGGCATTCCTAACAAACCTACGACCTCTTCTTGCATTTCACTAAAACTAGTATCACGCTCCTTGAAATCTCTAAACCAATTCAGTCGAAATGAACTGATGAAAGAATTCTGCAGGCTTCCGCTTCGTTTTTTTTTTTTTTTCTAAGAAAAAACGGTGTTTCACGAATTTTGAAATTGTTTAAACAAATTAGATTAAGTTCCCTAAAACCGTCGAAATCAACTATTACTGTGACAGACAAAGATATATGCTCTTATCAAAAGTATTATTTGGTTTGAAATTTAAATTTAAAAACTTTTCATTTCGTTCTATTATTTATTTAAATGAAAAATTAATATCTGCGTTAGACTTAATACGTAAAGAAATCAATTAAAAGCTGAATAAATAAGACTTTTGATAACCTTAAGCTTATCTCAAATAACTTTCAATACCTACCTCGCATGTATATGTTTGCTGAATGCAAACACATACAAAAGCAAATTGGTGCCAATTAAAGAATTTGATTAATCTCTGTTAAACATTTCCACTAGTAGCGTGTCACTTTTTGTTACATGTCAAACCAACCATCTTAAAAAATAAAACGTATATTTTTTTATTGTTCTTAAATGAAAACTACAATTAATTGATTTTAAAGTATTTTGAAATATATTTTCGATCACAAATTAAATGTGCGCTAATTCGTATAACACGCCTTCAACACAAAAGTTCTTAAAAAACACAAAAGAAAAAAAAAACAAATGCTGGAAATATTGCTGTTAAACAAATACTTCGGAAGTCATTTTTTAGTAAAAATTATTTAAAGGCCAACGAAAAAAACACTATAAAAACATACATATAATTAACTTTGAAGCTATATTAGTGTCTATTCTTAAACATGACATTCATATGACAATAAGAAAAGAAGAAAACAAAAACATTAAAAATGATTTTATGTCGCCCTAATTTCAACACAAATTGAACATACAATTTGTCTTGTGTTTTGTGTCTTGTTTTTTTCTTCTTCCTAAGGCACCCCTCTTTAACACCGTCATTTGATAAAATTCTATTTATTTAAGAGAACTCGTAGACACATTTATTTATCCATATTTTTTCTAAATAAAAATAGTTGCAACACAGTTGCAGCGACAGTAGTGTGGCAAGAATTTTAATCTTCACACAAATCATGTACACATGTGGAAGTAATAATAATTACACGTGACATTCATGCGTTTGGAAAGGCAGTCTAACAATTAACATTAACGACATTTATTTATTTCCTTCTATTCTGGTTGGTTTGCTTCTAAATTTACACGTTTTTTTTTTTTATTCCTACTTTTTGTATAATTATTTATCTTAATGGCTGAGATTAAGAAGCATATAGCATACACGTATTCCTTAATTTCAGGTAATGAAATCAAAATAAAAGAAATTTATTTCATTAAAATATTTTTATATCCTTCATTCAACACATGTGGAAAGTTTGTCATTACGTTTTTAATTTCTTCAATATTCCTTCTACATAGGGGAGTCGATATAGCAATGTGTGTCTGTCCGTATCGGGTTGAAATCAGTTTTGCCACGGCTCCAGATGAGCTACTGAAAATTTATGACCTCAGACATACGGTACTGTTCGTAACCTAAGCAACTTTTCCCCAGTAAATACTCGTGTATACGTATGTATATACGTCGTATATGTTCTCTTTAAATAGATTAATGAAAAATTTCCCTTTTATTTATTATTACTTGTATACATATACAGTCAAATTCATAAATGTACATTAAGAGTTTATAAGCCTTTAATAAGCAAAAGTTGACAAAAGAGTATTCATAAACGTTTAATAGTCTATTAAACCCTTTATAAACCTTTAGTAAATATCAGTTTTTTATTGTAACCTCTACCCTACTTTAAACCAAAAATTAAATGAATTTTGTTTAGTTATGTTGTTTAAAACTTTATCCTGCAGTAAAAAAAAGTAATTTTAAGAAAAAATTGTAAAATGACAAAATCGTCGGTGACCTATAATTTGAAAGTTATGTATCGCTTAAGTGTAAATAAATATTTCGTGATATCTTAAACACTTTGTTGCGGAATGGGACACTATGGATATCATATAAGATCTTATCAAAATTCCTTTCAGGCGCCATATAAATCGCAAACAAATTTTTAGACCAGACTCTCAAATGAAAAACAAGCCCTTAGACCTAGTTTTAGCAAGTGCCCCAAAAGACATACATATATACGTACATATATAGTTATGTACATATAACAAAATATTTTTGTTGCAAAAAGCGCAAATTTAGTTAAACAAGGTGAAAATATTCCCAAAATTAATAATAAAAACTTAAACAAATTTTAAGTGGTTTGTAAAGGGCTAAAATTTTTTGTAAGGATCCTGATACGTTTTTTTAAAAGCTATCCGATGATACCTATATACATACATACATATATTGGCCCATTCTTCCTAAGAATATTTGAAATATTGCAAATTTTAAATAACGTAACTCTGAAAGTATGAGGTTTCCACATTACCTTTTCTCCTCAAAACTACTTTTTCTAATCCCCGGACAACTTTTCATTTTATTTGCAGCTACTGGGCAGAGAAACAAGTCATGATAAAAACGCGGCGGCGGCGGCTGATCAAAAATTAGTCGGCGGCGACTATCAAGGAGATCTTGTGTATTGTGTCAGGAACCATATCGAATAAAATTATGAACTTTTAAAGCATATACGATGTTAGTGCCACCGTGTTAGGTTCCACTAATTTTATTGGCAACAGCTATACCTGTATGTGGCCGAGGAAATATTTCTGTTTTTAAAGTTACAATTTTTAAAATAAAATCTTAAGAGTAGTGTAACTTGATGTTTATGTAAGACAAACGTTTATATTTGTCTGACCACATATCTAATACCAAACAAATGTTTTTTGGGGAATTTGATAAAACGTCTTTAACACGGTGGAGATATAATTCATACACGTCATTTAGAGCTGTAGTCGCGATTGTGCAGGATCTAGCAAACTCAACATTAGAATTTAAAAATCTGCAATATTTCCTAAAGCCATCACTTTCGATAATATTGAAAGGCTGCAGGTCAATGCAACACATTTCCGCAATTCTACGTGCATTTATAAATTTGTCATTTTTTACCGATTTCGGATTTAAGGCACATTTTGTAGTAGCAGCGCTTTTCTTAGAATTTATAAATTTAACGTCGATGTCATGTACAGCTCTAAGATGGTTCAATAAATTCGTAGTTGACGTGGTTTTACCAAAACTTTATATGGAAAATTTAATTAATTTTATTATTAATATTCTTTTAATATAACTTTTTCAATTATTTGATTATACAATTTCTAACATTCTTACTTACATATATTATTTTTATATAACTTACCTTTTTAAAATTACTTCACTTTTTTCAAAACAAATTTTACAAAACTTATATTTATCCAATATTTTTCTGTTGGCAATGTGTAAATCTCCAAAGAATTTCCAGCATTCAGATATTGCGTTCGTGGTCACTACCACTTTGGCCATTTTTTTCAGTTCTTCGTTTCTTTTAAAAAGGTCATTATAATATGACACATCATTTGAAGGCAAAATATGCTTATAGATTTCTGTTAAATCCTCAGTTTCATAGTCTGTGGATAAACTTTCTGAAACACTTTCTTTAGAAAAAAAACTTTTTATATCTTTTTGTGCCATTTTCAACAAAACCACAACCAATAATGATTATTTCTGTTGAAAAACGGTTACATTTTAAACATCGTAAGGTTGCAATTAATATTTTAATGTTGCCAGTCGTAAAAATTATATGCTCGTTAACTTGTAAGAGTGGCATTGTTTTCTAAGTTAAAATTACCATAGAAATACGTTTCTATTAACAATCAATTTAAAAAACAGCTGTAAATTTTAATTTATATTTCTTTACTGAAACTAATTTAAATATACAAAATTTAAAATATGAAAATTGTTGGCTAACATTTTTGAGCTGGCTAACATTTTTGAGCCGGCTAACATTTTTGAGTCGCGACAAGCCGCACCACTCGGCGGCGGCTCGATTATTAAGAAAAGATCGGCGGCGGCTTTCAGCCGGCGATGAGCCGCACGACTTGTTTCTCTGCTACTGGGCCAAATTAAATTTGTTGCATAAAATAAAAATAAATTAAAACAAATTTATTTGAATAGTGAAGTATATAAAATGTAAACAATTCGATATAGATCTCGTTATTCGAGTACTTTTCATTTTGCCTGAGACCAAAATAAACAAAAACATATTTATATATAAATTTAATTATTACGTTTATTGTTCGTATATTTTGCAGTAACTGGAACATATATTTATACTAAAAGGTTTATTTTTGGTGTAAAAAAATATAAAGAGAAAACCATATTCGGTTTTCGGGTTAATTGAGAATTGGTTTTTAAAAGCACTAAGTATAAAATATTAATAGGAGTTGCCAGGTAAAAACGTTAGATTGCTTAAAGTGTAGATTAGTTAAAAAACTGTTATTGTGTGTTTTTTTATACAAATTTTTATTAATGGTTTATTAAACAAAAAGTGTTCAATAACTATTGTAAACTTTAAACCTAAAATAGGAACTTTTTATGAATAAGACCGATAGTCTACAAACTAATAATAACAACAAAAAATACATTTTATGTCTTTGGAAGAAATTATACAACAAAAACAAAATTAACTTAAAAATTCGCTGTTCGAAACCTAAGCAACTTTTACATTGTTGCATTTGTTGCAAATTATTAACTAAAACAACAACAAAAATTTTAGTCTCGTTATGATTGCTATTGAAAAATATAATTTTGGTTGATTTTATGCATTTAAATAGTACCAATCCTTTAGAAGTGCAACCAAGACGCGAACACGTTATGGATCAGCTTTTAAGCTAAAGATGATTGAACTTTTTAACAACGGTAAATCCCAAATTGCTATAGCACACCAATTGAATATTAAGAAATCAATAGTTTCCCGACTTATAAAAAAGAAAAAAGCTACTGGGAAAGTAAAGGAGCCAATAGCGGTGGGTGACCTCGAAAAACTTCTGAGCAAACAGACCAGAAAATTTGACGTCTAGTTAAAAAAAAATTAATTAATTTCGTCGAAACACATAGTCAATGAGCTTGAACTTCAGATTAGTTCTTCCACAGTAAGAAAACGTTTATTGGAAAAAAACTTAAGGAGCTTCATGCCATCTAAGAAGCCTATGCTGACTAAGAAGCATTTAAAAAAGAGGTTTGTTTGATTGATTGCAAAGTAGTCTCTGATTTTCTCAGCTTTTTGGTTGTTTTAGATTGGATTTTGCTAGAGCACATATGGATTGGACTATATCCAAATGGAGAACGTTTTGTTTAGTGATGAATCTAAATTCACGTGAGAAGACCAAAAGGAAAACGGCTACATCCTCGGTACTCAAAAGCCACAATAAAGCATGGGGGTCGAAATGTGATGGTTTGGACTTCTTTTCGTCCAGTAGTGTTGGTCCCTTTGTAGAAATTCAAACAAAAATGGACCGATAGTAATAATAGTTAAAAGCAGTTTTATTTAAATCTTTTTTTGCACAACAATGATGATGAGTGTCGTTGTTATTCTTCTTCTTTTTTCAAAGACCTTTTTTAAATGTGCGACCGCATTTTCTAATAACAGCCAAATGCCATGTACTAAAATCTTGTGCATTGTAAGTGTCATTGAATGCCACTCATATAGAGTAACGTAATGTTTTGCTGTGTCTAAGCAATAATCTGCAAATGGACTTTGTGACCACTTGACAAAAATATCAACATCTTTTAAATATATTATTAATTAATTGCATTAATTGCAATATAAATTTACAAAAAAGCACAACAAAATAAATGGAGCAAAAATGACCAACTTTTTTTCTACAGTATTAAAGTGGAAAACCCAAATTTTATATTGACTTAAATCATTTTTAGAATCGCGACTGGCTTTACTTTTAAAAAACAATTAATATTTTTTGTACAAAAAAAATGAAGAAAAAATAATTTTTTTTAATTTCGAAAAAAATATTTTGCGAACCATTGAGTGGTAAAAATTATTAAAAACGTTTGAAATTTACTCTAATAGTCTGTCGAGCTGCGTACTTAATATCTTAAGTTTAATTTTTGGCACAATATCTGGCTGGAGTCACAATTCCGACAATAAGAACTAGTACTAAAAAATTTCCAATTAATGACTATCAAGTTAAAGTATTATTTTAATCATCTACAAGCAAATATTATTTAAATGGTATAATTTTCCTAACGATTGGATAAAACAATATGTACGTAAATTGTAGAACGAAAAATCATCGTTTCTATTAAATACAAAAATTCTGAAAATAGTATTTATTAGTTTGAATTAATGTAATGAAGAGAATGATGCTCTTTCGCAGCTTAAAATAACAAAAACATTTTGAAAAGAAGAAGAAAAGAAAAATTATAAAAATGTTTATTCAGTAGTTCTCTAAAATAAAAACTTACTAACAAATGTAAAAAAAAGTCACATGCATGAAGCATGAAATAATTCTAATCCTCACAAGAGTATCTATCGATTAAAATAATTTAACAATTTCAGTGTTAATCTTCATGTTCATGTATGATGGAACATGTTGCATGCCGGATTATGTTGCAGCTGTGTTTGGAATACGTCAGAGTATTAGCGGAACTTATGAATATGTTACTGGCAGTCTGTGAAAACATCTTAAACATGCACAACAATAACAATAAAATAAATTACCAAAAGATAGACAAGAAAAAATATTTGAGAAGATCCAACGTAAAAATATAATAAATAGCCTTTGTATGGTTGCCAGATAAAATTAGTTTTAATTCGAAAAAATTTTGCGGAAGATATCGTCAAAGTCATTAAAATAATATTTCAAATCAACAATACAATATTTCCCAAACTTTGGTTTAAGAGATTTTAAATAATATTTTTGAATAAGATTTATATCTAAATCTAACACTTGAAAAGTGTCAAGAGGTCCACAGTGAAAACTATGTAAATTGTGATACAACCGGCTAAAATACTTTTAATGAAAACTTTATAGCATTTGCATTATTTCGTAGTAATCAAATATATAATGATAGCGCCGCAATCTATCTGTCTATGAAACAAATCATAATTGCGCGGCGTCACAACTTAGCATCTGGAAAATCTAATTTTGATAGCACGTTAGGAAGTGAAGTTGGCTGCTTGTTTATTTGTTTTCTTTTGTTATTGCTGAAAAGTAATGACAATTTAGCAATTTTCAGGACAATCTAGCGGTTTTATCTGTTTTTTTTTTCTACACAGTGGGTTTTATAAAATAAAATGAGTTAATATTACTGTTACAAACACAAAGTTGACGCTCTTACAGACAAACCTACATTAGCGCGTAACGGGCAAAGCAATATAATGCATAGCTTTTGCGCTGGAATGACATACCTATAAAAGAGCGTCAACTTTGTGTCTTGAATAGTAATGTTAAATCATTTAAGTTATACAGTGCCTAGAAAAGCTTTAATTTTAACCCAGGCAACACCGGATACAATAAGCTGGTATATGTACTTTTATAAGTAGTGGCATGTCATAATGTCCATCAACATAGAATCATAACGTCCATTGATATTATAGATATATTTTATTGTATTCTATGTACGTAGGTTGTAACGTATTTATAAAGTGGCTTGCAAAAATCTTTGAAAAACGAGCAGAAAACCTTTGAGCCCGTCCGACAGCCGGCTATGCAGGAAATCATTGGTAAGCGAAGCCGTTTTTGTTTTAGGTGCGGACATTATGACACTTTTATAAGTGACACTATGACCATACTAAAAACGACACAATGTCCATGAACATTATGACGTTTTTCAAAGCGACATAATGTCACTTTTAAGTGCGACAAAAAGTCCATGGATATTATGTCCATACACACCAGAGAACTGCAAGAGTGTCTATTTTTAATACTCTAAGTATACTCATCTTAAATGCGGTTGCGGTGTGATCGCCACCGCATTTCTTTTGTGCGAGTATTTACTATACCCATTCCATTTGAGAATTGATGAGTGTCTAGCATACTTAAGTAAAATGTTTGCGATGCTGGCTTTACTTTATTCGTACTCATTCTCACAGCAAACACCAAGAGAGAGATTTTAACGTGTGTAGTGAGAGGAAAACAGATTTATCAGATCAGAATTATTAAATCAAACACAATATCAAAAGTCGCCAATGTCTAAATTAGCTAACATACGTACTTCTTTGATTTATTATGAAAGTTTATTTAATATATAACAGAAAATAAATTAAGTAGAACCCGTAAAATTCGGCATATTTTCATTTATTAAAAACACAACAAAAGTTTACTAATAACTCAATAATAGTTCATTGTTTATTATATTACGTTTTTGTTAGGGTTTTTTTAAGTCACACAGGATAGAAATTCTTCTTTAATAAAAGCAATAATTATATTTAACAAAATAAAATATGTAAACTAAAAACTTTTGTGCAATATATTAATTATGAGGTCTAATGACATTCACTCAATGCAATATTACATCTGCGTATATACAGTTTTGTTTAAAATTAAAAAAATTAGGTAATTTTCCTTTTATTCACGGATTCGAAAAATAAATTTATTTTATTTTTTATCATTTTGTTTTCCTAAATACCGTTAGTAGTACGTTCATGACAACAAGGCGCAGAAACTGAAAATATTTGTACATAAAAAACAGCCACAAAATAAGTATACCTGCTTTAAATAGTGTACAAAAGCTGTGCCTTTAAGTGGTTTTAATTGCATTTTATTCATTAAATATGTGTGTATTTGATACGTATGAAAACGGTTGTTGCCTGTTTTCCTGCTTATATTGTTTAAGCAATATATTTGATCAAATTTTGTTTTTTTTTTTTTATTGTTTATAAATAGATCTGCATACAATGCAGAATTTCATAAAACGTCAGTAAAAAACTTTAATAGGGTAAAAATGTGGCAACGCTGCTTACAAATAAAGAGAATTAAAAAATTCTCGCGTATGAGTATAAAAAATACTTAAAATTCTGATTGGGATATTTTTAAGACTTGTTTTTAGGCTCTTTGTTTTAAAAATACCCACAACCAAAAACACTTACAAGAATGGGTAAAATAAACACCGCAACTTTTTATTGCGGTGTTTAAAATACTCGAGTATGAAAAATATAGAGTAAGTATGCGGTGTACTCATGGTTGCGGTGTACTCGTGCAGATTTCTGATACACACTAGGACATGCCACCGTATAAAGTTCAAACTATTCGGATGTCTGTCGGAAAGTTATAGCTCGCTCAACCACTGAATTGATCTTCCTGAACTTGTCGCAGTTGGTTACTTTTTTACAACTGTTACATCTACTTACTTTTCAATGTCATTATTTTTTTTTTTTTTGTCACAAATTTTATTTTCACTTTATCTATTATTAGGTATGTGATAGAAGTCACATTTTAACCTGTCAACATCCTACTTGATCATAAACTGGAATAGATTTTACACATAAAACGGAAGACTATTAAAATCAAATCCATTCATTTCATCTTTTTCTTACAAGTGGAAGTAATAAAAATAAAAAAGACATAAAAACCACTTTCTAGCAATAAAATCTGTCTGTAATTTTTAAACCTAACGGAATTTGGGGGAGAAGAAGACCTGTGTTGTCTGTTATATACACACGTATAAAATAACGCCATCCACTCAGTCGTTAATAAATTTATTCATCCTCCTCTGCTCGTTGTGCATTCATACATATATACATACGTTCAGAAGTGGAACATTGCCCACCATCGTTATAATTGGTGGGTGTTAATTGAAATCAAAGGTGTCTTCTTTTTTATTTAGAATTGATGGAAAAGAAGAAGGAAGCAAAAGAAATGTTAACAGCAGTTTAAGAAAAATCCTTTAAATTTATTTTATGGGAGATGTTTATAACTTTTTTCTTATCGGCCGCTGTCATAGCATAAATGCATCCGTTAACAATGTATTTTTAATTTTGATTTTATTTGTGGTATAAAAATAATTATTTATTGCGGTGGAAAATATTCTTTTTGTCACGTAGCATCCATAACAGCCATGTATGCAAAATCCCAATTTATTAAGGGAAGTCTAAAATTATCTAACATACATGGTTGACGATTCGCTTAAGTTATTTGAATCTTTCGTTTGATAACAGATAGCTCGGCTACTCTTAAGACTTTATTCGTATTTAATCTCAGGTCTGGACAAGTCACGGACTATGTTACATTCTAAATGCACTCGGAACCCTTAACAGACTGAAAATGCTATGAATGTAAGTCTTATTTTGCCAATAAGCTGCCCGACCGCCTTAGTGTGATAAAAAAAAATTGGAAATTTATTGTAAGTTCTTTTCGTGCTTATTTTTAATTTACCTTAAATTTAAATAGAAATTTATTGGTAAAGACTAATTGTCATTTAATGCACGCATGTATGTGTTTGATCATTAAAATTAAAAATGTAAAAAAATTGTGGATTTAGTGAAACCTAATCTTAAAATTCCCAAGTAGTTCATCAATAAACCCAAAATTGAAATCTTCCCTAAAAATCCACATTTAAGCCAAAAGTCTAAATTTCGGGAAAAATGTTAAATTTTTAAATTAAATTTTTATTTGTATCTGGATTACGCAAATTTTTTTAGAATTCTGCTTCCTACGCAACAACAAAAAAAGGAAAGTAGGCTAAAACGTTTAAATAACTGTATTAAAATAGCTATTAAATTAATTAATTAAAACCGGACCTTAACTAGTTTTTACTTATGCCACTAACTAAGTGTAGTGTGTGGGAACAGAATAAAAGAAAACGTTAGGTAAAGGTACGGTCAGATTATTCAAATATTTTACACAAAAAGCATAACCACTACAAATGTTTATTTAATCTTTCCTGACACGTGTCATTACGTATGACGATTTATATTGTTACGAAAGTAAGATTTGAGAACCCCAGCTGTGTTAACAGTAAGAGAGTGGTGAATAAAGTTACTTCCACTAATGGTGTGTGTATCGAATAATATCACAATTAGCCAACAAAAGCTGAGCAACCTCGATCGTTGCGATGCACAGAGGAGGGTTTGACCCAAAAAGCTGGCCAAAATTATTAAGCGTGGTTTTTGTTTTAAAAGTTTAAATTTTTTGATACTTTTAGCTTTAGTTTGATAAAAAAAAAGGTAGTCGCAGATTATTATTGGGTTAGTGTTATTTTTGACACCCCCCACCCACCAACCACCCACCCAACCACCATTTAGAACTTTGTTTATTTTTTTTTTTTTCATTTTGAAGAGAATTTATTTTAGTATATATGTTGTGTATTTTTAGAAAAATTATTTATTATTACGTATGCCGGTCTTCCCTTCGCATTCCGCCAAAATTTCGTTTGCAACTGTACTTTATTCTAAGAGCAAGTCAAATTAAATTTAGATAGTCGAACTATTGTAGTTCTGTAGATACAGGGAAATAAAACATAGCTTTTTACGGATTTTACAATGTCTCCATTCTCAAAATTATAATTTATCCAATATTAAATATTTAAAAAAATTGGTCTCGTAGCTTGGCTTTCTATAAGGAATAAACAACCAAATAAGCAAAAACATGTTTACTTCTAATATTTATTTTATACTATTAAATACTCATCACATGAAAGAATTAAACTAATTTAAAAATTCAAAATTATGATAATGTCACACATATTTCATCATGGGCATCATCATCTGTATCAGGAAGTAGTAGTTGAATAGTATCTGATAAAAAAGGTTTTTTGTGTATTGCAGCTTAAAAAAGGGTCAGTGCTCAAAAACTTTTCCAGAAACTGAAGTTCTTCATAATCCAACTGCTGTAATACATCATCAAGGTATGTACATACGCGTGTTGCTGTGAGGTCGAGGAGAGATTGCAGCTTCACTTCCGCTAATGTCATTTTTTAGCAATGAGTAGCATGGAAATACATTTTTGTTGGCAATATTTATATTGGTTTTTCGTGAGATCAGCATTTATAAACAATGCTAAAGCACCCTCCGCTGAAAGCTTATTAACTGGGTTGACCTCGGAAGTTGTCAACGATCGCTTGAAAATTTTTGCTTTTCTTGGATATCGTATTATATCCATTATTAATTTAGCCGCATCACTGTGTCCCGCTGCTCTCTGGCTCATTGATGCAGCAAATTTGATTTCCCCTGTTGTTAATTGCTGACGAATTGTTTGTGTTTTTCTTCGTTTTGTTCTTTCACTTGCTTCATTAAATTCTTTTTTTGGTCACCCTGAAGATGAACTGCCAAATACTGGTATTGTCACAGTTCCTTCCAGCCATTTAGCATACGTGCTTAAAAATCTGTCCTCTTTTCGTTGTGCTAAACCCCAATATCTTTTGAAAACATTTTTGAAATTTACAACACACTGTTTTACTGCTTGTATATCGCCATCTCCTTGGCATTCTGAAATCGCACACAATTTACTAGCTAAAAACTGCAACTTCTCGTCAATGATTCTAGCATTAGATTCCTGTACTATTTGGAATAACTCAAATCTTCTGTAAATTTTTTCCAAGTTATCTCTCAAAGTTGCAAAAGTCTTATAATAAGAATTTTGCGCAATAAGCCATATATGTATATTTTTCAAAGTGCATTTTTCCATTACTTAGTTAATAACCTGATATTTGGGTGCATTTCTTATATACCTGCACCGTTTTTAAATGTAATTTTGATTTGTTGCCCTTTTAAATTAGGTATATTTATATCTAACTATATTTTCAGAAGAAAGAAAGTATCCTACAGACGGTGAAGTGTTATATAGACCGCAGGTAAACAAAAACAGTTTAATAGGTGTGTATGCGTGGGTTAACTTACAGTTAGTAACCCAGTTAGCATTATTGATCATATTCGAGTCTTTTTTGACTCCTCGACACGATTAAAATAATCGTTTATGCGCTCGTTTTAGAGTCGAAAATGATTGTTTTGTCGGTAGAAAATGGTACCCTAGCCGCGACTCTTCTGAACGAGTCCCTTATGACTCTCGTTTTCGACTCATTTTCGATACTATTTTCAATCGTACTTGTAATCAAATACGATACTTTTTCGAGTCAACTTTTAATCATATTACTAGCCGTATGCGAGTCTTTTTCGAGGCATATTATACGAACATTTCAAATATATTTTCTCAAAATGAAAAATTGCAAACAACGGTTTGCTTATTTTTTATAACACGCCGTATTGACGAGCCAGTGATTTGTTCAAACATTAAACAATTTCATGTCCGCACATTAAAATGGCTATTGTAGACCATCGTTGTCGATGTCATGTCGGCTTCAAACAGCGAGAAAACGAAGCATTTTTCTCCACGCAGACAAACATGAACAAATGTTGGTAACCTATTCTGCTGACGTTTTGTTCATGTGCGCACAAATCAATTGCTCGTCAAGGCGTAGTGTTACATTCGTTAGCATGTAATTCCTAATTTTCTTAAAATTCAAATTTAAAAAATGAATTTGAAAAAATTAATTTTAAATTTGTGTCTCTATTTTTTTACGAAGTGACATATGCATGTATTTTTAAGAAAATTAAAAAATAAAAATAAAATATGTATTTGAATCATTTTTTCATCGTTAGGCTGCGTTCAATATGTCTCCAAAATAATTCTAAAAACAGTCGAATTTTTGCTTTTTTTTTTGTTTTTTTAGAAAGTCGCTTTCTATGCGTTTGTCGGAGTTATATTCGAGTCTCTTTTTAAACGCATAACTGATGAATCAGTTTTAAGTCATCTTGGGTAGTCTTAAAAGACTCACTTTGGTGATTTTTGTAAAAACAATCTTCCAAATGCTAACTGGGAAATTTGAATTTATAAAGTAAAAACAGAATTCAAAGAAATTCCGTTTTTAAGGGCAGATAATCCATATGTTGGTAGTTGCTAAAAGTGATTAAATAACATTTTACAGCAATAATTCGAAAAACACAAAAGTTTATGACGACAATAAAGTATAAGAAAAAGTGCCTTATGAGTAAAAATAGAAAAAAGCTAAAATTTTCAAAAAATCACCAAAAATAATGGCACAAACTTGCACAAACTTTTTTTCTTTTTTCTTAAATTGGAGATCTCATATTTTATTGTGGTATATAACATTATTTGTACAACAGCTACCT
Source organism: Gymnosoma rotundatum (assembly GCA_916610165.2). Lineage (NCBI taxonomy): Eukaryota > Metazoa > Arthropoda > Insecta > Diptera > Tachinidae > Gymnosoma > Gymnosoma rotundatum. The sequence continues at coordinate 73,424,510 of OU744340.1, forward strand.
TCACTTTCAAAAAGTTTTTCCTTTTTTGTTTTTGGTAAGAATTTATATATTTAAATACATAGTTTTTTTTTTATAATTAAAATGTTAAATAAATATATATTTGAGATAATTTTTTCTTTTTAAATATTGAAAATAGCTGCTGATGATATCTTTCAAGCAAAAAAAATCAATTTAATACCTCTATTCGTTTAGCCATAAAAAAATATCATATAAATATCTTGAAATCGAAAAAATTCAATAAAAACGCATGCAATTTTCTTCACTTTCCTGACTTTAGCAGTGTACCACAACTACAAATCTTAACTTACACCCTTTAAAATGCACGATATGATGTAGAATTTTGTTCTCTATCGATCTGCGTAATTTGTTCTTAGGATTTCATCAAATTAATTTTTGCCTTTTTGGCCAGCTTTTTGGGGCAAATACTCCTCTGTGCGATGGTAGATGTGCGTGCTGCAAAACAGAAGATTGTGGGTTCGATCTCCGCCGTCGCACATGCGCACAACGAAAAATAAAAATTGTTATAATGCAATTAAAATTAATAAACAGCAGTACAAACCTCCCGAGAGGCAAAAGACAATTATTGTGTGAAGCCATGGCAGATAATTTATTGGAGACGTCCAATTTAATATAAGAGCTACAGATAATTGTCAAGAAGCCCTTTTTAAAAAAGTAGAAAGAACGGTAGTGGTTAGCGCAGGAAAGTGTAACAGCATAACAACAGTGTATGGCAGACGTGTGTTGTGGCTACTGGATTAAAGGAGATGACTGGCTTCGATAAAAGGAGTAGTTTAGATGTCTGTGGATGGTTAAGCTTTCTAAACAAGGCATCGAATAGTTCATGTCTCGCCGGAGTAATACAGGAGTGTAGCGTGGATGGCTGCATTTGTAGTAATAACGCATGTTTAGTAAAAACGAACTAAGGGTTCACAAGACCGGTATTATTAAGAAGTATAGCCAGAGAAAGCCATAAAGTTTGAATACCGAATAATGAGCCACAGTGGTACTTGCAATCAAAAGAATCCGTACGTTTGTTCTACTAAAAAGGGAAAAACGTAACAATATAAAGATTTTAATATCGAGAAGGATTTTACGTCTTTGCGGTCAAATATTTGACTAATCTGACCATACTTTAACACACGTTAAGTAGCTGCGCTGACAGCGTTTGTAGTGGTGTCTTCGTGCAGAGCAACACAGTAACAGCCAAGCCTAAATTAGCGCGTAAAGCGCAACTAAATTACTTAATTACTAAATAAGAGCGTCAAATTTGTGTATTGAACAGACAGTTTAAAAAAACCCACTGTATAGAAATAAAGAAGAGATAAAACCGCTATATTGCCTTGAAAATAACTATGTAAGTTGTTATCACCTTTCAACAATAAAATAAAAAACAAACAAAAAAGCAGCCAACTTCTCTTCCTGACGCACTGTCAAATTTGGATGTTCCAATTGCTAAGCTTTTATGGTTTGTTGCTTAATACATATTTTATGTACATGAGAATTTTTGACAGATAGACTACGCTTTAATTTAGGTTTGGCTGTAAGAAATAAAAGAGAAGAAGAAGAATAAAAACTTAAAATTGCAATCAATAGAAACACTCGGACAGACAAGTAAACAACAAAAAATTCTTGAAAAAAAAACAACTTCAAAACAGATTTCATCCGTCATCCTATAACGGTTCAAGAATATTGCCACTTAAATTAGGTTACATTAACTATTGAGACACTATTATATCTCCAAACTTTACACTCGTTCAACTGTTCAATAGTTTGGCAATATACATCAAATTACAGCTACTATAGGGGCACCCTTTAATTTCCAAATTCAAATTATATATATACTTGCTCTTGTAATAGACTTTACAATCAGGTTCTATGTAAATTTCAACCGTCCGTCTATAATGGTTCATCAGTTTGGCCATATACATCAGATTATATCAACTATTGTATTAGGTCAAATTAAAATAATTTTGGGAACACCTTTTAATTTCTAAATTAAAATTTTAGCTTCTTGTTATAGCGGACTACGCAACAGAGGTCCCTTGTAAGTTTCAGCTGTCTGTCAGTTCAATAGTTCGGCCACATACACCAAATTACTTCAACTATTGGGACACCCGTGTATTTCCAAATCCAAATTTTATACTTGTTATAGCGGAATTAGTAATACAGGTTCTTTGTAAATTTTAATCGTCTGTCTACAACTGTTTCTAAGTATGGCCATATACATCAAATTCAATAAACTATTGGGGCACCCTTTAATTTATAATTTTAAATATTAATAGATGTTACTACAACGGCCATTGCAATCGACATTATGTCTAAATTTCAAGCGCTTGTCTATAACGGTTCAAAAGATAGGCACATATAAGTAAATTTGCATCAATTATGGGGGCACCCATTAATTTTTAGTTTAAGTTTTGTATAACTGTTTGTTATGGGGAGCTTTACAGTTTATAATACACATAAAAAATATGTGTGTTGTAAGCATAATCTATTATTTTACCAAAAATGTTCAAAATCGGTTTAGAAATAACTGAGTTCTGCAGGCACAAACATAAAAAAGCAACATTCAGTCGAATTGATAACCTCCTTCTTATTTGAAGTCAATTAAAAATATCTTAGGATGACAACAATATGTTTCGAAAGAAGCAATAATGTTGCTTAAATACAGAAACACAGCTATTGGTATTTTTTCATTAAAAAAAAATCAATCAAGATTGAATACATCACTAATAATTTAAATTTGACCTACAAAGTCTTCTAAAAATTAGATACAGTGTTTTTTGTAAAAAACAGAAAAATCTTTCTTATATAAATTCTGCAATACTGTTAAAATTTCAGGGAAAAAAATAAAGATTTTTACAGTATGGTTTTTATAGATTTCCCCTTAAAACGAAAAAAACAATAAAATTTAACATTTCGATTAAAAGCAGGAAGTTTCAACAACCTCTGCAAGGACTCCACTGTTGTTTATCTAACAGAGCAAAAATTTCTGCTAAATACAGATTTTTAGCATTTCTTCCCTTCTTAAAAATTTAAACTTAATGTAATGGGCTGGAAGCAAAGAAGTTTTTCGCTGCAATTAATTGCCCCTTCTAAATTCCTGTTGCATGCTATAAAAATTGTTAACCTCATTTTATTTAAGTATCTTGACATAAGGTAGTCATTATAATTGAATATTTTCCATAATCTTAATTGACTATTGCTGAGATTTTTTTATATTTAATTTCCAACTTTATGGCATCCGGTAAATTAATATTTTGAATAAAACTAGAAATAATTGTTTATCAAAAAAGTCGGACTTCATATTTATGTAAATTAAGTATTTTGTGCCATTAACACAAAAAGTAAGCATCTCCATGCCCTGTATATATGTATGTACACATGTATGTATGTACAATGTAAGAAAACTTTAATTTTATTTATTGTAATAATACAAAAGTGCTTTTAAAAAATCTCATACAACTCCCTACTTTCATATGAAATATTTTTTCAAAGAGTCACCCACCCATCAACTGAGATTGTACTAAAATATAAACGAAATAAGAATTGATTAATTTAAAAGCCATAAATCTTATTTAAAATAACAACAAAATACTTCATAAATGTAGTTAAGTAAATAATAAAAACAGTCACAAAATATGATGTGTCTGTCCATGCATACAAAATTGCTCCGTTTAATGAAACTATTTGGAAATATCATTATTTATACATATAATACCACAAGACCGTCTTTGTACATGAAATATTACATAAAAATTTGTTTTGTGATGCAGAAAGTCATTGATTTAGAATACAAAAAACCAAATTTTTGGATTGTTTGTCTGTCTGTGTACGCATCACGTAAAAACTACTGGATAAATTTTAATAAAACTTTGTAAGGAGGAATCTTAGTATCAAGTTTAATATATATATATTTCATTTCAAAGAATAAAAAGTGAAAAAATTGCAAAAACGTAATTTTACAGGGTGTCTGGAGGAAAGGTATACCACTTTGTTTGTTTCCATTGTAACCCCGGCTGTATGCGATGTGGAACCGTCTTGTTGATACCACATATTAATCAAGCCCAAAGCATGCAGTTGTGGCGTTAAAAATGTTTAATCATATCACGATATCGCTTCGCAGTCACAGCTCTTGTTACGGCGTTGTCATTTTCAAAGAAGTAAAGTCAAATGATTCCTCCTGACCAATTTGAACAGCAGACAGTCACTTTTAATGGATGCAAAGGTAACTGATAAATAATTTGAGGGTTTGCCATTACCCATTAAAAACGGGGTTGACATGTTCGAGCTGTAACATTCTATTAGCAAATGTACGGCGGCGTAAATGGTCTTGTGGAAAAGGCTCTTGAGTCAACTGAATTTTAAATGGAAACAAATGCAAGTCATTGTGCAAAATTGTGGCCTAAGTTGTTCCTAGAAGAACAAGGCTCCTGATCACAGCATCGAACTGAGGTTGATGGATTCTTTTGAACATTTTCCTGAGCAGCAGTAATGTATTCAGCCGATCTTGCACTACGTTGTAATCTAGGCTTGGGCCTATGACGTACAAACCCCATTTCCGCGAAATCATTCACTACACGTTGTTTCTTTCAAAAATTTTACCTAATTTTCTCATCGTCACAGTAATCGATGATTGATTTTGGCAAAATGTTTTAACGATTAAAACACGTTGGCTTATCGAATATTTTTCCATAATAAATTTGCCACTTGTCTACTTCCCAGCTGCCAGATATGAGCTGTCAAGACTAATTTTTAATGTGAGAGTAATTAATAAGAGGTTTCACTAGCTTTGATATACGAGGGCTGCTATAAATATTTCTGGCCTGGCAACACTGAGTGCTGCCAAGTGCAATCTGACATTTCCATTGGAAAGTTTGTCATTTTTATGCATAATCGTACTCAAAACGTTTTCACGTACGACCATTATTTGTGTTGTTTACAGTGACTTGAAAAATTTAATATAGAAAAAAAATGGAATTAACTCGTGAACATTTTCGTGCCATCATTTTTCACAACTTTCGACGTGGATTATCACGACAAGAGTGCATTGATGAACTTAAATCTTTGTATGGCGATGAAGCACCATCCTATAGCACTGTGAAAAATTGGTACAATGAATTTAATCGTGGCCGAAGCTCGCTCAAAGACGAATTCCGTGAAAGTCGTCCAAAAACGGCTGTTGTGCCAGAGAACATTGATGCCGTGCGTGAACTCATAATGCAAGATCGAGATGCGACATACCGAGAGATAGAGACATCCTTGGACATTTCTTCCACCAGCATACATTCGATACTGCATGAACACCTGGCCGCAAAAAAGGTTTGTTCTCGTTGGATCCCGCACAATTTGAAAGTCGCTCAAAAAAAAGGCTCGTGTCGATTGGTGCAAAGAAATGTTGCAAAAATACGATTGCGGTGCTTCAAAAGACGTTTATAAGATCGTCACAGGTGACGGATAATGGATCTATGCGTACGAGCCCGAAACGAAACAACAATCGACCGTGTGGGTCTTCAAAGACGAGCAAAATCCAACGAAAGTTGTTCGTGGAAGAAGCACTTCGAAGCAAATGGTCGCCTGTTTCTTCGACAAAACTGGTCATGTGGCGACTGTTCCGCTTGAGCAACGTAGGACGGTCACTTCTGAGTGGTACACTTCAATTTGTTTGTCTGAAGTCATCGAGAAATTCGAAAAACCAACAAGAGAAGACGAATCATTGTTCTCCATGACAATGCGAGCTCTCACACATCGGCTCAAACCAGAGCGTTTTTGACCGGCCAAAACGTCGAATTAATGGATCATACGCCGTACAGCCCTGACTTGGCACCTAATGACTTTTTGTTGTTTCCGCACATCAAGAAAAAAAATGCGTGGTCAACGATTTTCGTCGCCAGAAGAAGCTGTTGAAGTGTTCAAAAACAATGTTTTAGAGGTGACTCAATCGGAGTGGAAAAAGTGCCTTGACAACTGGTTTGAGCGCATGCAAAAGTGCATAAATCATGCTGGAGAATACTTTGAAAAACAATAAAACTATTTTTGATTGTAAATATTCGCATTTTCACTTTTAGGCTAGAAATATATAGAGCAGCCCTCGTATAAACAATTCTAATGATTATTTTAGCATTACCATTATTTTCATTAATGGTAATGCTTTTTAATAAAACGATTTCATTGATACTTAGTTAAGAAATAAAGTAATTATTATTGATTAATGATTAAATAGTTTCAAAGCATTACCATCAATAAAAGTCACTTCCTGTCTTTGTACACTAAATAAACACCATGCAGTATAAGAAAGCATTACTTTAAGTACGATTATGTATATTAGCATTTTTAAATATTCTCAGACACTATGGGCACACTTAGGGCCATCTAAGACTTTAGATCTCAGATATAATCTCACTTAAAATTGATAAATTATTAAAATTTTCAAATAGAGATACATCTACAAAAGGGTGAAGGTTTATTAGTTTTATGCATTGTTCTTTTCTAAGGATTTGCCAGTATTAATTTAGTTTTCATAAAAAAATATTCTTTTCCAATTGTAATATGGAGTAAAACCATTTCATTATTTCATGACGGTGCATTTGTTTATGACGGTTCAAAAGATAGGACTATGTAAGTCAATTTACATGAAAAACTTCAGTCACTACAATACTTGTTCCGTATTCCAGTTTTAACTATTCGAGCTTTTTTTCCTGAAAAACTATATGTCATTTTCAAAGTGCTTGAAAACAGGCAAGTTTTTTCCCACCATCAAAATACCGTCGCTCTCCATTTTTTAACTTTCTTTTGCTGCTTAAGCTTTAATTTTATTTTTTATTTTAAGTTTTTTTAAAGCACTTTTTCACTTTTTTTATTTAATTTTATCCGACAATGCTATCGTTGTCAGATATTTAAAATTTCCAATATATTACAATTTATTTTATACTGACAATGCCTGACAATGTTCTGCCAATACAAATAAAAGCGTTCACACAATTGTAAGAAATCTAACAATATTATTGTCAGGTAGAAGTCTGACAATTTTCTGACAATGGATTTTCTCAAAATATTGTAAGACAACAATTGTAAGTTCACACGATTGTTAGGCGTTTTCTGTATATTTTTCTGACAATATTGTAAGATCTGACAACCGTCTGTACATAGCTTAACGGTTGGTCCCAAATTTTTCAGGTTTATTTTTTATTAAAAAACTAAAATGGAATTATACTGGTTTTAACTTTCTAACTTTGTGAACAGGATACTCTTAATTATTAAATACTCGCTTTACTGCAACTTATAAAGAAATAATGCGTTCCAACTTGGTTTTGAGCTGAAACGCGGATCCATCTTAATAACAATACAGGCCAATATTGTTTTAACAAAGAAACGTAAAGAAAAAAACAACTGAAATCAATATGGCTGCATTTAATAATCATTACAATATGAAATGTATGACAACTTTTGGTTTCAATAACACTTTGAGGGTGGACGTATTGCCCTAAACAACATACAAAAACATTTTTTATTTTTTATATTTAAAAAGTGGTGCAATACATTTTACTTTTTTTGCAGAGGAAAAAAACTCGTTAATAATTTGTCATACCAATCACAAAAGAATTGTTAAGTCATTCAATAAACTTAAAGCTAATTTACTATACGATATTTTGATGATGAATTTCACTAAAAGGGGCTTAAGTGCTTTAATATAATGCACTCTCTCTCTCTTTCGTCAGTTATTCTTGGAAAGAGGGATACAATGGGGACATGTAGAATGTTTTAATCTGTTGTGAATTTTTTTGGCAACTTTTTATTAAAAGGGGTTTCTTCTGATTAGAAATACTATCTCACATCTACAGCATAATCTCTGTGACTCCTAAGAAACTCAAACTACTCGATGTCTGGTGTAGACAACATATTTAGCGTCCAACCCTTTGTTGTTAAAGACATGTTAAGCATTATCAATTGATCACCATCAAATTCGAATACTCTAATGAAATGAAACGTTGAGGAATTTTAGAATCTGTGTTCGTGAGGACCCAAGCAATTTTTTCCCTTCTGCTTATAAAAGTTTTGTCTTTTACAAGCGGAGTTTTGATATCAAGGATATAAGGGGCATGTAAGGTGTTGTTACCACAAAGTTCATTCGAAAAGAGATATTTATTGCCTCGATATTACAGTGACCTGGGAAATGTATCAAACTCCTATTTTTTTCTAGAGTTCTTTAGAACAACGGGTGGGTTATGGCAACTAGCCATTAACTATTCAAGTATTAATGGTCCATAGAATCTTTTGTGCAGCTTTTATGTTCATTGAACAAGTTCTAGGCAACGGATAAAGCCAATTATCCTATACAGTGAGGGAACATTGAATTCCACTGAAACCAGCAGGGAGGTTTCCAAAACCTCAAGCAAAACAATCACAACCTATTACTCTAACACATCCTCTTATGTGCTGTTGGTATCAAAGACCACAATTTCCGGTGGCAAACCATTCGGTATCCATTAAATCCATGTGAATAGTAGCATCACATCGGTCATATCATCAATAGGCTTTTTAAGACCTTCTTTTATAACCAAAACGTCTTTTTATTATTTAATCTTACCATCTACCCCTAACAATGAGAAAACCCTTTACAACCCAATAAATTGATATGGTTTCTTTGAATTCATGTTTATTTTTTCACACAAATTTGCATTTCTGCATTTAATTTGATTGAATGCAAAACTAAAGGTCGTTGTTTTTTTCAAATGCAGCTGTAAATTGCTAAAAAAAAAAGGGTTGTTAGAATTATTGTTTCCCTTTTTGTATTAAAGAAATCTCCTGTTTTACCTTCACAAAAAAAAAACAGTCTAAAAAATGGTGTTCGTCCTTACGTGATAGAAAAAAATAACACAAGATTATTGAATAGTTTTTTCATTATTTATCCATAAAAGTTTTATAACATTTTCTTAAAGATAAATACAAACAGCAATCCTTTAGTTTAGTGTTTTTTTTCTCAGAAGAATTTATTATCACAAAGTGATCATATTTCAAAGAATGGCGAAAAAAAAATACGATTGAAAACCTACAAAAGAAAAAGAATTGAATTAAATTCAGTCATATTTTATACAAAACTTAATGCTTACAAAGGTAATTAACCCGGAATTAGTTCTTGTATATATTTATTTTTTATTCAATCATTCGTTCTTTTTTGTTTTTGAATGACAAACAGTGATATCGATTTCACAGTAATTACCTTTTTAGAATAATATACCACCGATAAGTAGACAGACAAGGCTGACGAGAAAAAAGACAAAAAAGAAAAAAATTAAGAATTAAATCGGAAATACAAAGTAATGTGATATTTTGTTGGCTTTCCTGCTTTACGATCCTGCTAGTTTTTAAATATATTTACGTGGTTTTCTTTTTCTTCGGCAGGATATTTATTCAGTTGTATACTCTTTCATAGAACATTAAAAAGTGGAGTAGCATTGTTTTCATTGCATAATTTATTATTTATTTTTTTTACATTAATTTAATCATAAATTAGCTATTATGCGCGTGCTACACTTTTCTTGGCTAAATGAAATTAAATGTGTCTTCTGAAGTCGTACACTGCTCGCTCAAAATTTATGAAAATGTTGAGAAAAATTTTAAATGCGGAACAGATTTTTAGAGAGAGCTCTGTTATTCACTAGGCTCCTAGTTAGCCCTTGCCTGCGCTAGAAGGTATCCAGCAAACTCTTGATACCTGTCGACTAGATTTTCTATAGACTTACCTTCTCTATTGTTGAAAACTTTATGAATTGTAATTTTGAATAAAAGAGAATTCGAGAGGAATCGTCAAGAAAGCCTTAAAATTTATGGAAATGTTGAGAAACATTTTAAATGTGAAACAGATTTTTTGAGAGCACTGTTTTTTCACTAGGTAACATGTTTCTAGTTAGGCCTTGCCTTCGCTAGGAAGTATCCAGCAAACTCTGGATACCTGTCGACTAGATTTTCAATAGACTAAGGGCCTTTTCGTAAATGCATCACTGCGGTGCATAATATGATTATTCTGCACTGCCACTGGTAATCAGCTGTTGCGTATGCTTGGATTTGCTCATTTTAGTTTGCATTTACTTACGAATAAATACTGTGAAAATAAAACAATTAATAATAAACTAGATTTGTAAACTATATGATACAAAAAATAATAAAAATTTGTGTAAAAATAATAAAAATAAAAAATAGTAAACAAAAAGAAATAAATAAAAAAACTTATCAAAATTTATACCCACTCATTCTTTGCATCAGCCATTTTTGTGATTAGTTTTTTGCTTTTATTTGCGCATAATATACTTTAGTGATGCATTAAGGAACAGATGACATTTGCAGTGCTGCCACTATTTGCATTTACGAACGTACTGCCCATCAGTGATGCATTTAGGAACAGGCCCTAACCTTCTTTATTGTTGAAAATTTTATGAATTCTAATTTTGAATAAGAGAGGATTCGAGAGGAATGGTCAAGAAAGCCTCTCAAGAGGAAAGGTTAGAGTCTTAAGTAACTTTGACTTTTATAGGCCAAAAGAGGCACACTAAACAGATGGTCAAAAATACCTCGCAAGAAGAATAGGGGTTAACCTCTTATAGCGCTTCTAAGGCAGTAACTCCTCGGCAGGAATTCCAGAAAGGTGCTAGAATATAATCGAGGTAACTTAAGCTGGATAAGCGATAGTGACAGCATCATCTGGCCAAGAAAAAATTCTAGAAAATTCTGAGATGGTATCGCACAAACAGACATATACTAAATTAGATGCCATAAGATACCTGAGCCTTACACAAAAGCAACGACAAAGGCAACAAGGAGAGTCTATGATGAGAAAAAGTTCGACGGTCTGAAATCGCTACAATCGATTTTAAAAGCAATTTATGGCACGACACCTAATGCAAGTGAGGCTGTCGTAAATTACAAGTCCAGTTTTATTGAAGCAAACTATTTTCAATTCTGTTTTGGACTAGCACTTGTGTTCTTCTGCCGTCCGTCTCTAACAAACTCAGAATTAATACAAGAAAAACTTGTGAGCTGGCTCTTTAAATTTCGATTGCTATATTGCTATATTGGCATGACCGATACTGACTACAACGCTCATACAAAAAAAAAAATACTAAAACGCGAAATAGAGAAAAATAAATAATATTGGGTTGTGCTTTGTTGACTACCCCGCAAGCTTCACAACACCGTTCGCCACAAACATACACATATTCTGGCTCAGAGTTCTTAATATGTATATACAGGCTGCTTTAGCTGTCAATTCTTTTAAAAATTTCTAAAATAGTATATTTTTATGCGCTCAGAAATGTAATTTGTGGAACAAATAGACTGCCACGTCGAAACACTATATGATTTTTAGCTTCACCTCTATAAAATATACACTCTAAGAAGCCATATGATGGTTAAGTTCCTTTATTTGTAGAATGACAACTATGGTAATCTATGAAATTTGCTGCAGAAACAAAATATTTTGGAATTCTAAAAATAAAGACTAATAAAAACAAATTTTCACACGCCAATAACTGAGCAATCTCGCTTAAATTTTGAACTGGAGCTTTTGTTTTTATAAGTCCAACCATTTAAAAATTGCTTATTTATTTCCAAACAATTATTTTTTTTTTCCTCGCCACACTGTTTGCTGTTTAGTTCATGTCTGATACAGTCCTATTAAAATTTAAATGGAAAACAATACATTTTGATAAATTAGACTGGCAGGGAACAAAAAAAACTCATAATCGTAAAGAGAATTGGGTTCCCATGAGTGTAACGATCACGAATCCTCAAATACGCATTTAGCGTGGCTACATGTTTTATTTAATATAAGTTTGATTAACCTGTAAATATCGACTCTATGAGCAATTTTCTTTGCTATGACCTCTATAAGGTTTAAACAAAAGCACCTATGCATTTAATGCCACAATTAGTGCCCCCATCATCCTGTTCCACAGCACTCCCTTCTCTAAGTGTTATAATTAAAGATTATGTTGACGGCGTTATAGAAAAAAATAAAACAATTTGTTACAAATATTGACAGTATCACACCTTTAAATAAAATTTTATATCCTTGATTCTTGTTTAAAAACTTATTTGTATGTGATATCATTTGCATTTCACTCATTAAATACGCACAGACATTTAAACACATGCATACATATGTAGATACTTGTTTAACTTGCGCAATATAAATAGTTCTCATTCTGCATTTAAATAATTTTCTCAGTCAACTTTTTTCCCTGCATTCAAATGCAGAGATAAATTCCACCAACAAGCAAAGCACGAAAACTAAATGCGCTTTTGAATTATTACATTTGTCAGGAAATGACAGTTTAAAAGACATTACAAATTGTGCAATTTATTGTAGAAATCTATAAGCGAAGGAGCGAGTAACAAATTTACATATGTATGTAAGTATGTATGTATGTACATAAATTCAGCAAAATAAATTTACTTATGATTATAATCCATATGATTTTTTTATATCTCTAAAATTACTCCGTGGTTCTTCCAGAATTTTGAAAGATGGGAGAATTATTTAACTGGTCGAAAGGAACAAAACGCCATCAAATATTACATCCAAGTGAATTCAAAAATTTAATGATTTTAATATATTCTAATATTTTTGCTTTTGTAAATAACTCTGACACATCCTTGTAAATATTTCTTTAAGACTGAATAATTTGTGCAAAGAAATTTATATTTTGTGTATGCGAATAGAATAAGTGACTCATCATCTTCTACATTACAAGTATCACAACGGCCATCACCCGCCGCATTAATCCTCATAAATAAATAATAAAGAGTAACGGCTAAAAGTATGACCAGTTATAATTTTATTAATTTGCATTATTTAAGTGTCATTTAATACATATTTATAAACTTCACAATTTCTCACCTTCATTAAAATCTCTCTTTCCCGCATTAATTTTAATTTCGATTTCATGCCATTTTGTGGATCTTGACACATATTCCGTTTCTAATAAAAATTTCCAAATCAAAGCAACCACTCTTGCTTTCCGTGATTAATGCAACTCGCTTATAGCCTTGTTTAATTGCTGTCATTAAGGACACAAAGAACAGTGTTCGAGCTCGAATAATATATATCGCACCTCCAGCTCTACAATCCTTAATAAACGCATTTGTGTATACCAATTCGAAATTGCTTGATAAAAGGCTAATCTTTTTCTCTAAATACAGTTGTTTTATCACTTCAGTGTTTGTATTTCTTTTATTTCTTTCTAAATGTAACGGACTGTTAAAGGATTTATAAATCTTGATTCTGGGACAATTCTATTCTAATATATACTTTTTTGACATTATTTATAGTTAGACGATATTTTGAATATAATTTGGATAAACTCGTAAATTTGTAGAACATAAAATTGTATACGAATGCCAAGCTTCTACGCCATTCACATTGTTTAGTCACATTTTCAGTTTTATTACTGAAAAGACAGCCGCTGTGTATTCGTTTGCTACTGAAAATAGTAAACTGAATTCAATTGGTTTCAGTTTTGTGCGTTGTTGGCATAAAATAAAAAACTGAATTTATTTGTTGTTTAGTACGATGGCTGCTCTATATATTTCTGGCCTAATGGTGAAAATGCGAATATTTATAATCAAAAATGGTTTTATTGTTTTTCAAAGTATCCTCCAGCATGATTTATACACTTTTACATGCGCTCAAACCAGTTGTCGAAGCACTTTTTCCACTCCGATTGAGACACCTCTAAAACCTCAAAGCATTGTCATGGTGAACAATGATTCGTCTTCTCTTGTTGGTTTTTGCAACATTTCTTTGCACCAATCGACACGAGCCTTTTTTTTGAGCGACTTTCAAATTGTGCGGGATCCAACGAGAACAAACCTTTTTTACGGCCAGGTGTTCATGCAGTATCGAATGTATGCTGGTGGAAGAAATGTCCAAGGATGTCTCTATCTCTCGGTATGTCGCATGTCGATCTGGCATTATGAGTTCACGCATGGCATCAATGTTCTCTGGCACAACAGCCGTTTTTGGACGACCTTCACGGAATTCGTCTTTGAGCGAGCTTCGGCCACGATTATATTCATTATACCAATTTTTCACAGTGCTATAGGATGGTGCTTCACCGCCATACAAAGATTTAAGTTCATCAATGCACTCTTGTCGTGATAATCTGCGTCGAAAGTCGTGAAAAATGATGGCACGAAAATGTTCACGAATTAATTCCATTTTTTTCTATATTAATTTTTTCAAGTCACTGTTAACAACACAAATAATGGTCGTACGTCAAAACGTTTTGAGTACGATTATGCTTAAAAATGACAAACTTTCCAATGGAAATGTCAGATTGCACTTGGCAGCACTCAGTGTTGCCAGGCCAGAAATATATATATAGCAGCCCTCGTATGTAACTAAAAAAATTATTTGGTTAGTAAAACGTGACTGCTAATAGAAGCTTTTCGAAACCCTGGTATTTATACGCCTTGCATCAATCTTTTAAAAAACTTCTGCTTTTTCTTAATTTTTTTTAATTTTTAGATTTATAGCAAAGAAATTTACGACCGACATACATCACATCAAATTTTTTGAGGATAAAGAAGAACAGAGATTGTTTTACCACGCCCTCGAACTAAAATGTCATTGATCCTATTCTTAATTTAAGAAAATTTAGTGACCTCAATGGTTACTAAATGTCGACCGCAGCTAGTTTATAGATGCGTTTGACCAAACGAAAAAGTATATAATTCATTAGCGGCAAAAAATCTGAGTTTTAATTTATAATTTTTATTTTAATTGCAATACAATATCTTGACTTAACTTTATTAAAGCATGGTATATTTTCCCACTTTTTCATATGCAAATGTAGATATTATACATAGAGTAATTGGTTAAAAAGGTTAATTAATTGATATTTTCATGATGATTAAATGATAAGTAATGCAAATGATTTTTTAGCATTACCATTCTTATGATGAGTCAATTAAGTGTTGTTGAGCACTATATCCTTTACAGGAAATCCAGGCTTAGGTTAGGTTAGGTTGCACAGGATGCCGGCATGAGAAGACAGACTCACTTGGGTCCTAAATTGTCCCGTTGTGTTGCCTGAAAGGGATGTGCAAGGATCAATTCAGGTCCCTATGTAACCATCAGAGATCCATCCCCGAACCACCCCGAAGAGCGGATAAACGAGTTTATCCAACAACATCACATGCAGTAATACTATGCAGTCTCAAACTGCAGAAAAGAACAGTTCTGTTCCTAGAAAGAGCTGGACAATGGCAAAGCAAATGATCCACCGCTTCTTCCTCATCCTGACAACTCCTACAGTAGTCATGGTGTGGATGATCCAGTTTCCTAGCATGATTTGCAGATCTTCCACTATCATACTGAAGCCATAATATCCTCGAAACTGTGCAGGTGATCTCGTCAGACCACCTAGTCTGCGCGGCCCCAAAGAGTTCCCGCTAAAATAAAACCCTACAGCAGCTTACCGGGACTACCACCAGTGGATCTATCTCCCGGTCTCCCAGCCGAGTTCCAGATCTGGGAGTTTATTCGCATCTATGTTCCCGGGTGTGCCCGAATGTGCTGGCACCCAAAAAAGTGCCAGGTTGGAATGTCTCGCTATCTCGTCTAGAGATGTCCGGCATTCACGTAGCAATCTAGATGTTGTGCAGACATCCGATAGGGAGTTTATCGCGGCCTTGCTGTCAGTACAGATCTAGGTATCCTCTTCGTAATGCTTTAATTTAATTAATTTAAGAATTGTGATAGTATAAGATAATAATTCTTAAAAAAAACGATTTCAAAACAGATTTTAGTTGTCTATCTATAACGGTTTAAAAGTTTGCGAACTTGCAACTATTGGCACGCCCTTTAATTTCCAAACCCAGATATTTGCTATTATTGGGGACTTAGCAATACAGCTTCTTGTAAATTTAAATCGCCTGCCTACAACTGATCAACAGTCTGGTCATATATATTAAACTACATCAACTATTGGGCGACGCTTTAATTTCCAATTCCAAATTTTATTTTTTATTGGACAGCAGCTACCGACTGCAAAATGTCAAAAACAAAATGCATGTGTTTATATGAGAAGGATTATTTTGTTGACAGCAAGGTAACAAGGCGGCAGGTTGTTGTCTGGGCTGAATTGGCTGCTGCAGTCGAATTAAGCTAATTTCTATTTTTGTTGGCGACAATAAACATTTAAGTGATGTCAGTACTATCACACATGTAAAATAATAAGTGCTTAAAATCACTTATTATGAAAAAAGAAAAGAACAATAAAAATTTTAAATAAAAATTATTTATTTAAAGATTTAAGTGTAAATCTATAATAAAACTGTAACAGGATAATTTTAGTACATTAAATAATTAAGAAAAAAAGTGTCGCTGGTGAAGATAATAATTGATTTGGAACACAAAATACCTATCTTTTGAATTTTTATCTGTCTCACGTAAGATTTGAGTAAAATTTTGAGAAGAGATCCTTTAGAACCTTGGTTCAAAAATGGATTTTTTTTCTTAGAAAAATAGAGAAACAAATATCACTTAATTTTACCGATATAATTGTACCTAAACAGTTGTCGGCACATTTTAGTTTTGTATAGAGAAAACTTTTAACCTTTTTTACATACTTTTCAATAATTTCTTAAAGTATATTTTTCGAAATTTAAATTTAAAAAAAATTAGAAATGCCACACCGACACATTGTCATGGCGGAAGTATACGAAGAATAATTGTAAAAATTTCAAAGGAATGTATTAAGGTGTATATAAAACTAAAATAAAATGGACAACATTTAGTTAAAAATTTACTTCTCTTCTCAGTACTTGCTAGTTGAAGTACTTATATTAATTTTAATTGTCATATGGGATATCTGTAAATACATAACACGATTGGTTTTAATAGATATATTATATATATAACATAATCTTCCACAAAAAAACCAAGAAATTATAAATGTGTTAACAATAATTTCACTATCTTTTTACGCATATTTTGATTATACACATCAGGAACTGCAAATACGGTTCCATGTTGTGGTAGTTTTCTCCAGGAATTTCAATTGTTTTCTATTAGCAATCAAAAAAAAATAAATTAAAATAAAATTTAACAAATTATTTATTTTTGACAAATTTTTTTGACAACTGTAATATATACAGCTGATGGGCTTTTTCGCCCGTGCGTTCACCTGTATTATTTCGCCATGAGATGATACCACCTGGTTATCAATTCGCCTTGAGTTTTACCTAGTATTTAATCAGTGTTGCCAAAACTATTGAACCAATTCCCGCTAGAAACCGCTAACTAGTCGAAAAAAAAACGCTGACATAAACTGCCAAAAAATTTGTTGAACAATTTATTTTTATACCTTCACCGAGGCAACCTTGGTTTCACAAAAAAATAAATATGTCAATCGATCAGATATAGTGTGGAAAGAGGTCCTATTGAAAATCAGCATGATCGGTCTATGTCCTTCGAGGCAGCAGGCAAAACACCACGCCTACTTCATGTCATTTGGAACAATAAAGTAACTCCAATAAAAAAATAAATAAATGGGGTAATAGAGAATTGAAATGTAAGGAACATTAAGTGAAAAAATTGGCGCTCACCAATATTTTCCGAGTTACGGGGCTCTGAAATTTTCAAATTTTTTAAAATATCAATATAGTTAGTTATCATTTTAAAGCTTTTGAAGAGATCTTTAGCCCATTAAGAGCCGATGGCATTTTTATGTAAAATAATATATGTGTATGTAGTACCATTTTTTTATATTTTATATAAGATTCGGCATAGCCGAAAATAGCACTCTTACTTGTTTAATATTGCTTTTAAATACTAACTGCCATATTCAAAAAATAAACTTTTAAGATTTTGATTATCTATACATATTATTTTTGTTTTGAAAACTGGAATAAATATTACAGGTTGCGATTGAGTTTAGAAATTTTTTCGGAACCTTGTAATCGTAGTAGTATTTGTTATGCCGACGGAGACCATAAAGCAACGAAGTTATTATAAAGAGGCAATTAAAAAAATTAAGGGATTGATATACTTATCGGTTAAAATAGCATGAACCATATTGGTGTGTAATCTATGATATTGGTTTGCAATCGATTTCTGAGCTTTGATTTAGCTATATTAAGCTGACTAAAAACTAGTTCCACTTCTCCATTAGACCAGGAATGCATAATAATTGCAAGGCAAACTCAGCTAGCTCTTTGAAAATTTTATTTTCAGCCGAATTTTGATATTCAAAAACTTCTCACCAAAAATATGAAGTATCCACTAGATTATTCCATTTTATGGCATTTATATTATTAAGCTGATTTATTTTTTTATTTAAAACTTTAACAAAATATTTTAGCACTAGCAACTATGTACGTCTATCGCATGATGTAATTACACAAGATAATCTTGTTAGCACTACAACTAAAACATACTCATTTTATATTGTTAGTTTTAATATACATTGTTTAATTTTATAAAACTTTTTGCACTTTTAACTTTGAAAATTTACAAAATTTTCTCCGTCACTTTTTTTACAAACATTCAAAAAAATAGCAAACACGCTGCTAAAATTTGACAAGTGAAATTTTACCAGCTGACGTCGAATTCGCCATTAAGTTTACCTGTTATCAAATTACCTTGAATGTATTAAAGAAAACCGCAGAATTGGCAACAGGTTAAAATATGTTATCAACGCCCGATGAATGACAGTTACAGTTGTTGCAAGCAAAGAATTGACAATATTTACATTTTGTTCTGTTTTGCATATAAAGTGATACATATGTAATTATAAATATATTGCCGAAAGCTTAAGACATATCGATTCAAAAAATATGGCTAATACAATCGACAAAGTGCGCATAATTATTGTAGGAGATTCTGGTAAATGTATCTCTAATATAGGAAAGCATACATATATAATTACAAAAACTCTTCACTTCACAGGCGTGGGTAAAACTTGTCTCACTCACCTGATAGCCCATGGCGAAAGCCTTACCCGACCAGGCTGGACAGTAGGCTGCAATATTGAAATTAAATTGCATGAATACAAGGAAGGGACGGCTCAACAAAAACCTTTTTTCATAGAACTATTCGATATTGGGGGTTCTCTAAGTCACAAAAATGCACGGTCCGTTTTTTACACACCGACTCATGGAATTATCTTAGTACATGATTTGACCAATCGGAAAAGTCATAGCAATTTACGAGAATGGTTATATGAAATCTTAAGCAAAGAAGGAAAAGACACATTCAAGGGAACGGCTCATAATAGCAATAGTCCAAACGCAGGTTTAATAACAGATGGCAACGGTTTTGATCCAGAGGAGTTTTTAGGTGCCACTCAAATACCGATTTTAGTGATGGGCACAAAATTGGATTTGGTAGATGATAAGAGACAACCGAAGACAGTCCAAAAAGCTGGCGGCATAGGTAAAAGTAAATAAAGTTTTTATTATTTAACCACTACTAACATTATGTTTTTAAAACAAAACTAAATAAGTATTGAGATCATAAATTTTCCCTTATTTAAATTAGTTATGTTGAAAATTTTAAATAACTGTTTTGCACAGTTTTTCGTAAATGTGAGTTAAACTAATAACTAATTCTGCAAAAAAATATTGTGCCTAAACCACATATTTGAATAATATTTATAAAAATTATTTTTCAGCCGAACAGTGTGGGGCCGAAGAAGTTTGGCTTAACTGTCGTGACCCCCGTAGTATTGCAGCGGGTACTACAGATTCCGTGAAACTCTCGCGGTTTTTCGATATGGTTATTGAAAAGAAGAAACAATCGCGAGATGCAACTTATTATGGTACAGGCTCTTTAATAGATCGTCGTCGGTATAATAATACTGCAACACTGCCTCAAGGTTGTCCACCATTAATTCAAACTAATAATGCATGTGCGACCAATATTCATGCTTATCCACTAGGGGATAGTAGACAATCTGCTAGGTCGATTCCCACGTATGGCAATATATTAATGGAATCAAATACATAGTTTTAAAATAAATTTTTATAAAAAAATATAAACAAAAAATCTATTTTTCTATTTTGTGTATTAAATAAAAATTTATCTGAAGAAATCACATTACACAACTAAGGTAAATAGATGCGAAGAATGCTGACAAAGGATGTAGCAATCCAGAAAATGAAGCATTACGTTCTACTGTTGTCTAATTTTTCTTTGGAAAACATTTGGAAGTTTAAAAATTAACTTAATCCAGAAATCAATTTATGAAAGAAAACAATTTAAATTTTTTGTTAGTTACATTGTTTTTCATTTTATATACTTTTTTAACTGTAAGTTCGCACTTCAGATAAAGCGTCCATTTAAACTTTCCTTTAGATTATTTACAAGTTAAATGTTATTGCTTTCAAAAGTGCTAATTGATTCTAGAAAAGCATTGAAATTTTCTATGCATATTAATAAACTAAAACCCTTAAAGCTTCACTTCCCTTTTGGGAAGTTTAAAACAATTTTTATTTAATAAAAAAAACATGTTACATTGGTTTTCTTAACAACATACTAAACGCCTCTTACCCAGGTGGCCATTGCATTTGACGACCACCTAAGAAATGCAAGTGTAAATGATACACAGATTGTGCGCCATGTTTTCCATTGTTGATCACAACACGATAACCTTCATCCAGTCCTAATTGTTTAGCTACTTTACTGCCAACCAACATAAGATGGCCCAATAAATTGGCGTCAGAATCTTCGGCTTGCGAAAGCATTACAATAGGCTTGCGTGGTATAACCAAGAAATGAGTTGGTGACTGAGCATTAATATCGTGGAAGGCGACACATTTATCATCTTCGTAAATAAAACTACACGGTATTTCCTTGCGTAAGATTTTACCGAAGATAGTATCACCTGACGGTGCTGCCGCTTGGGCCTTATCAACTTCATTCGACATTCCAGCTTTTGATGTGGCTCGAAAGTTATAAAGACTTAAGGGATATCAGAATTTTTAGTTTTTTACTAGTCACTTTTACCGCATCCTTACCAATTATTCCTTATTATAAGCCGGGTCTTTGAGAATATAGTCAATAAACTCATTCGTCAATTCGTTCTAGATACACTGTTGCTTATTTTAGTATTAAAGAAATAGTACAAGGCATAATTTATGTTGAGTAATGGTAGTTTCACACGGGGCTCGTTTTTAAAAATTTTGTAACTGCACATTATTCTATGACTTTCAAAAAGGCCATGGAAACAAGATGAAAATCGAAAAATACTATGCTTGCATATTAAATATTTAAGTTTTATGAATTAAATAAATTATATATTGAAATTAAATAATTATGTTTTTTGTAACGTTAAGCTTATATATGCAAATGCAACATTTTAGGGCTTAAATCTAGTTTACGGACGCAGCTTAAAAATTAAAAAAAAAGTTACCTTCGAAAGCGAAGACGGTGTTGTTCATATCATAGAGGAGAAAATCCTTGCGCCCGGCCGAAGGCCGGCTACGCAGAAAATCTTTAGTAAGCGAAGCCGGGGTTGTTCATACCATAGAGATGTAAATTTTTGAGTCCGGCCAAAGGCCGGCTACGCACGAAATTTTTAGTAAGCGAATCTAAAACTAAGAGCTGCACAAAAATTAATAATAATTAAAAAAAAATTAAATTAAATTTTTTTTTTTACTATTTTCCTTTTAAACTGAATAAATATTGAAATTACATTTCCAATGATACACATATTGTCACATTCCACCACATTTTTTGCTTAAAATTAAATTTTATACCTCGTAGGCAACTTTTTTTTTAATTTTTAAGCTGCTTTCGTAAACTAGATTTGTTCCCAACGAACATATAAAAAATCAGTTGTCCGTCTACGAACTATAGAGGCGTGATTGTGAACTTTATAGCGCATTTACATTATACCAGAATCTACTAGATTTGATTTGAAATCTCTTTCAAATCCTAGTACGCTTACACTATATTTTTGACACTAGCAAGATTTCATATCAACAAAAAACCAAAAAAGGCCATTTAAAAAATTATGTAATTATAATTTACACATTTATATCGTAAATTTTATAACATTTTATGGAAAACTTTAATTAATAATTTACTTTAATTGTGCTTGATTTCTTCAAATCAATCAATCGATATTCTCATGAAATACTTATTTTTTTAAACTAAACTAAAAAATGAAATGTATTGTAATGTATTTAATCAATTTGGCTTTAAGTATAAGAATCTAAGATTTTCCTTACAAAATTTGGGTAGATTCCACTGATGAGCTATATATGAGCAGTAGCGAAATGGTCAAATGGATATGCTTTCCCCGCAGTAATACATTTCATTTTTTAGTTTAGTTAAAAAAAATAAATATTTCATGAGAATATCATGAAATATTTATATTCGAAGGAATCAAGCACAATTAAAGTAAATTGTTAAAAAGATTCCGATTAATAAATTTTCATTTTGTTATAGAAAACTTTAATTTGCATATTTTTTTTTTTTTTTTTTTTGGTTTAATTAAACTGTAATTTTTTTCTTGTTGCATTAATAATAACTTGCATTACTAGTTGTATTACTAATTACTTTAGTTTTTGAGAAGATTTTGTCAAAATCTAGTGGCGAAGTAGATTTTGTTTTATATGGGAAACCTATTCAAAATCAACTAGATTTTGCTCGAAATCCAATTAGTACTAGATTTCGGTATAATGTAAATGCACAGTATTATAAATTCATTCCCTGGTTAGTACTAAACCTTAAGTCTGGCACCACAGTAGTTACTCTACTGCGTAGAGCTCCACTGCGTAGGGATATGGCATCACTATCAATGTTTTTATTCAGTTCCTTTTTAGACTTTTCTACGCAATTCTTTTGTTAATAAACGGTAAACAACATAAAAATATATTTCTGAAAATTAAGAAAATAAATTGCTTTTTCACAATAGTGAGTTAAAAATAGAAATTTTCTAACATGGAATTAGACTGGCAAAATGAATTAAATGAAATAAAAGATCGTGGTCTGCATTTATTGCAGACAGAAAAATGGGCCGATTGTCGCTTTCTTGTTGGTGGTGCTCCACCAAATCAAAAAATCATTGCGGGTCATAAGTTAATCCTGGCAATGGCTTCACCCGTTTTTGAGAGAATGTTTTATGGTCATCTGGCCGATAAAGATGATCCGATTGTTATACCAGATGTTCAGCCCGATGCTTTTCAGTCTATGCTGGAATACATTTATTCGGATCGCATAAATATTGGTTCCTTTGATAAGGCTTGCGAATTGTGCTACGTTGCTAAAAAATATATGTTACCACATGTTGTGGAACAATGCACTCGTTTTCTATGGTCTGATTTAAGTCCCAGTAATGCATGTCGAGCTTATGAGTTTGCAAAACTTTTTGATGAACCCCGTTTGATGCAAAGTAGTATGGAGGTAATAAAATTTATGTGTAGAAAGTTAAAACTTAATAAAATTTTATAATGATTCACATAGTTAATTGCTGGTCATACCCGGGAAGTGTTAGCTGATCCCGGTTTCACTGATATAGAAATTTCCACACTTATGGCTATTTTAGACCAAGATAAGTTAAATATCGACTCTGAATTGGACTTATTTAACGCCTTGTTACGCTTTGCCAATGAAAGAAGAATGTTTGGAAACGACACGATACCAAAAAACGTTGAATTAAATCATTCGGATTCTTCAACCGGTTGTGGAGGTTTATTGCAGGTTGAGGAAATAAAAATGGAGCCTGATGTTAATGCTATGATGCAGGGTCATGACGAAGAATTTAATGATGAAAATTACCGCAGTGTAGCCTCTCCCGACGTAGTGGTGCTTGAAAGTGATACTTCTGAGGTTAATGCTTCTGAAAACGAAGTAGTTCCAAACGTCGAGCCAGCCTCAGCTACATGTGATCAACCATCAACATCAGCCGCAGCAGCAGCATCAAATGCCTCTAGCCTTAATTATTTTATGGACACTCAAAATTCAACTATTGATGAGGAGATGCTAAAAAAAGCGGTCAAGAAGATTCGTTTTCTTACCATGACGCCACAACAGTTTGCTGAAGGTCCAGCTCGTTCTAAACTTTTACAACAGCATGAAGCTTTGGCTATTCTTATTAAAATTTCAAGTCCATCTATCAATGACTGCCCAATGCCAGAAGGTTTTTGCATTTCTCGCTGCAGTCGAAACTTTTATGAGCAGCGTAGTAGTCAGCGTGATTTGTCAAGCTTTCATCATATACATTCTCCTACTAACTTTTTGCAGAGTAGTGGAAATATCTGCAATTTTGCTCTAATGGACGCCTCAGTAGATCATGTCCAACCACAAATTTCAAGCTCAAATCGCAATTGCAATTTACCAGCTCATAATAATCTTAACAGACCTCGGGATAATGCTGGTGTTTCTTTGGTATCTGGTGGAGGGGACACAGATGTTGTAACAAATGACACAAGACGATCATACTGCGTTCGAACAGTTAATCCTCAATTTGACTATCGGAACACTGGTGTAACCGATTGCGGTTTAACATTTCAAGTTGATACCAATATCTGGATTACTGGTAAAAATTTTGTGTTTTTATATACATGGCGCTTATTTTAATTTTGTTAAAATTTGTAGGGGTTCAAGTTCCTACCCAAGTACTTTGTGGAGAACTAATGAATTCAGCTGGTTTTACCGAACGTTATACCGAAATACTATACGCGCATATACAAGACATACAAGGATCACGTCTTAGTTACACTCATTATACATCACGCGCACTCTACGACTCTCTGCTGGAAATTTCATTTGATCGACCTGTTTATATTTATCGCAATCAAATCTACAAAGTTTTTGTAGTCTTTAATAAAATTGGTTGGTATCCCATGTATACGTCTGTACCGGACGTCATATGTAATCGTGTTAAATTTCGTTTTAATGTTGGCGATCCCGGTGAGTCAGTACGTGATGGATTAATACGCGCCATTGTTTTTTTGACGCCCCAAGACAATAGTAGGCACATAGAGTAAATTTAAAATTATGACGATGAATAATAATGTATCAAGTTAAAGCACAATTTATTTTAAAATGTTTTTTTTTTATTTAATCAAACGGCAAACGTTTTCTAAAATAACATGTTATTTCTAAGTTTTATTTTATAAAGTATTAATTCAAATTCTCAGAAATAAATGTGTTCTTATTATGTGTTAATGTAATTTTTATTTATATCAGTATCTGAAAACAAACGTTTAGTTCTAGTGTTTAAAATATTTTTTTATTAGTATTATGTATGACCAGTGTTTATTTTTGCTTTTATTCTGTTTCCAATATAAGTAAGTCTAGAAGAGTATTTAGCTGCAGGGCATAATCTACCTTTAAATTTTAAATAAATAAAGGCTTTGAGATTTTTGCTAAAATAAATATCGGCCGTTTGCTACAAGATATTTATATAAAAAAATAAACAAGATGCGTTTTATATATTATTTGAAATCTTTGAAGGTCTCAAAGTAAAAAAATTGGCGCTCGCCCATATCTTCCGAGTTACGGCCCTCCGAATTTCCAAATTTTTAAAAATATGGGTATCATTTAAAAGCTTTCGAAGAGATCTTTAAAGAAATACTTATTTTATTTTTACAAATGATTAACCCTTTAAGAGCCCATGGCCATTTCATGTTAAATTATAAATATATGTATGTAATACTTAATTTTTATACCCTTCACCACAAAAAAGTGAAAAAAGTGTATAACTAAGTTTGTCATTCCATTTGTAATTTCTACAATATCCATTTCCGACCCCATATATATATTCCGACTTATAAAATTTCAAAATACATTAAATATCAATATGGGTATCATTTTAAAGATTTTGAAGAGATCTTTAAGGAAATACTAAAGAGTTTTAAAAAATTCTTTACCCATAAAAAGTCGATGGCATTTTTGTGTAAAATTATATATAAAAAAATTGTTTCTTATTTTTTAATTCCGTGTAAAACAAAAAAAAAAAAGAGTGCTATATTCGGCTATGCCGAATCTTATATACCCTTCACCATCTATGTAAATCTTGTTAAGTAAAGTAACTTTAACAAAAAAGCCAATATTGGGGTGACAGAGAATTGTACATAAAAATGCCTTCGGATCTTAATAGGTTTAGAATTTTAGTATTCCGTTTAAGATCTCTTAAAAAGCTTTAAAATTATACCCATATTTTTAAAATTTCAGAGGCCCGTAATTCGAAAATAATGGCCAAGAGCCAGTTTTTCACTTGATGTTTCTTTATATTTTTTTAGTTCTCTACCGCCCTAAATGATGTGAAAAAATTAGAGGTAGGCGTGGTATTTTGCCCGCTGCCTCGAAGGACATAGACCGATCATGCTGACTTTCAATAGCACCTCTGTTGACACTATGTCTAATCAATTGGCGCATTTAAATTTTCTCTAGGTGATCAAGTGCCTCGGCGAACTTGATTAAAACACTAACACGGACAGACGGACATCGTTTAAACGACTTGCATAAGAAGTCAAAATATACACATATACTTTATGAGGTCGAAAATGGATTCTGTAGAAATTACAAACTTAGTTATACCTTTTTTCCTTCTTTTGTGATGAAGGGTATTTTAAAAAATTGTTAAACAAGACCTTAGCTTAAACCAAAAAGAATTTGATTCGTTAAGACGAACAAAGATTTAATCGGATTTCGCTTACAAAGCAATCTGGCATTCTTATGTTCTTTATTTCCTATGGCATCCCTATATC
This sequence comes from Gymnosoma rotundatum, assembly GCA_916610165.2. Lineage (NCBI taxonomy): Eukaryota > Metazoa > Arthropoda > Insecta > Diptera > Tachinidae > Gymnosoma > Gymnosoma rotundatum. The sequence goes on from OU744340.1 coordinate 73,451,231, forward strand.
AATGTTTTTATCAACTCCTTTTTACGTTTTTGCGTTTATTTATTAATACACAGTAAACAATACAAAATTTATAGTTTTGTGAAAACTTGAAAAAATAATTAAATACATAAACCTCAGCTGCGTACAAAGTATTCTGAAAAATAATTTGCAATAATGGAATTGGACTGGCAACACGAATTTCATGAAATAAAAGATCGCGGTTTACATTTATTGCAAACCGAAAAATGGGCTGATTGTCGCTTCCTGGTCGGATGTGCACCGCCCAATCAGAAAATTATTGCAGGTCATAAAATTATTCTAGCCATGGCCTCACCAGTATTTGAGAGAATGTTTTTTGGTCCACTTGCTGACAAAAACGATCCAATTTTAATACCAGACGTTCAGCCAGATGCTTTCCAAGCTATGTTGGAATACATTTATTCGGATCGTATAAATATAAGTTCGTTCGATAAGGCATGTGAGCTCTGCTATGTGGCAAAAAAGTATCAGCTGCCACATGTAGTTGGGCAATGCACGCATTTTTTGTGGTCCGATTTAAGTCCAAGAAATGCGTGTCGCGCATACGAGTTTGCTAAATTGTTTGATGAGTCTCGCTTAATGCAAAAAAGTATGGAGGTAAGTTTACTAGCAGCGTATAACAAAACTGGCGTCAATTATAGTTTTAATCTAAAATTATTGTTAACAAGCGAAAATTAATGATTTTTATTTACTTAGATCATTGCTAGTCACACTCGCGAAGTTTTAGCTGATCCAAGTTTTACGGATATTGAAATGTCCACTCTAATGGCAATTTTGGATCAAGACAAATTGAATATTGACTCAGAACTGGATTTGTTTAATGCTTTATTACGTTTTGCTAATGAAAGGGGTATGTGTAGGGAGGAATCAATACAACATGCTGTACAGCAGCAGGATCAAAGTCCATCAACATCATCTGGTTCTGGAGGTGTGCTAAGTGTGGAAGAAATTAAAATGGAACCAGATGTAAATGCAATGATGCAGGGTCATGATGAGCATTTCAATGATGGAAATGGCGATAACGTTGCTTTTCATCATAATACACCTTCTCCCGATGTGGTGGTGGTTGATAGTAGTGATGCATCTGTGGCTGATGGTTCAGAAAATGAGGAAAGGGCATCTTTAGCAGCAGTTGCATACGAACAACCTTCATCTTCTAACGCCGCTGCAGTTGCTGCTGCAGCAAACATCAACTATTTTATGGATGTGCAACGCTTGGCTATAGACGATGAAATGTTAAAAAAAGCTGTCAAAAAAATTCGGTTTCTTACCATGACACCGCAACAGTTTGCTGAAGGTCCAGCTCGCTCCAAACTTCTGCAAGAACACGAAGCATTGGCAATTCTCATAAAAATCTCTAGTCCTTCAATAAATGACTGTCCGATGCCGGAGGGTTTCTGTAGTTCTCGCAGCTGCCGCAACTTTTACGAGCAACGCAACAATCAACGTGATTTATCTACATTCCTACATACACACCCTTCAAACAGCTTTTTTGGCGGTGGGGCAAATTCAAACAATTTTCCTACCTTGGATGCACCAGTGGTACATATTCAACCACAAGTTCTATGCCCAAATCGCAGTTCATTAGTTAATAATGCTCAGAGAACTCGAGATACAGCTGGTGTATCGTTAGTATCTGGTTTAGGAGACTCTGGTGATGTTGCTACCCACGACACACGACGTTCGTATTGCGTTCGCACAGTTAATCCCCAGTTTGATTACCGCAATACAAGTGTTACCGATTGTGGTTTAACTTTTCAAGTTGATACCAATATTTGGATTACAGGTTTGATTATTTTTCACATGAGATAAAACTTCTACTCTTTCACTTTATACTTCTTTAGGTGTTCAAGTGCCCACTCAAGTACTTTGTGGAGAACTAATGAATTCAGCTGGTTTTTCTGAGCGTTACACTGAAATATTATACGCTCATATACAAGACGTTCAAGGATCTCGTCTTAGCTACACTCATTGCACTTCTCGTGTACGCTATGACTCTTTATTGGAAATCTCATTCGATCGACCGGTTTATATTTACCGCAATCAAATCTACAAAGTTTTTGTGGTCTTTAATAAAATTGGTTGGTATCCCATGTACACCTCTGTACCGGATGTCATCTGCAATCGTGTTAAATTCCGTTTTAATGTTGGGGACCCTAATGAATCAGTACGTGATGGCTTAATACGCGCTATCGTTTTTTCAACGCCCCAGGACAACAGTAGAAATATACTGGAGTAAAAAATATAGTTTATCGGGTTTTCGCATAAAAAAGACTTTGTGGCAATATAAGCACAATTTGTTTAAAAAAAAAGTATTTTTCCTTATTTTATAACTTTTTTTCTAATAAAAATACAAACTACATTTTAAGTTTTACATTTAAAAGTAATAATTGGGATTCTCAAAAATAAATATTTCACTTTAATATGTGTTTAATATTTCTGAAGTTTTTATTTTTATTCCTTCCAACTCTTAAGAAAATAAAACAAAACTACTGGTGTTCTAATTTCAATTTCATAACTTTAATGTATGGAAAAAAATTATCAAAATTGAGTTTTAGAACACTTGTTACCGCCATTTAACTAATAAATAAAACATCATTTTTATTATTGCTAATTTTCATATTTTAAAAGTTTTTTTTTACAATTAAGGCAAATATTTCAACAATGTAGACGCTTAACCAATAGGAATATGAATAAAAAAAAGATTAATTTTAACAAGCAGAACAACATAAGCAATTGATAAACTATTTACACAAATATCAAACAGAAATTAAATAAAGAACGTGATGTTTGACGTTTTATAGAAAAAGTTAAGATTTTCAACATTTGTTCTAAGAGCAAAAAAACAGGCGATTTATTTTCCAAATCCACCTCCACATTTGGCATGTGCATATTCAGGATCTTCACAGGTAAGAGTAGTTTCATCAAATACCTTATCTTCGCCACAAGTAATAAGACGTGGATGACCTTCGACACAGGTTATTAAGCGATGACAGTCACCGGGTACAGCAAAACGTGGGAAAGGCCAGAAACGGGCAGCAGGACCATCAACTTTAGTTGGGCACTTAAAACCAACAACAGCTGAAAATTTTTATTAGAATAGAAAAACATGTTAAGAGAAATTTTAGTTTTTTTTTTAATTTTTTTTTAGAACTGTTGAGAAAAAAATTGTTAACTTTTTTATAGGTTAATCTTTTTTTTTAACAGAAAAAACTTTAGTAAAATAATTTAAAAATCTTTTTGATACAATTCTTGAAAAAACAAAAAAATGGACTTCAAAACAGATTTCAGATATCTGTCTATAACGGTAGAAAAGTTTGGCCACATACATCAAATTAGATTAACTATTGGTGTACACTTTAATTTTCAAATCCAAATTTTATACCTACTTGTTGTTAAAGCGAACTAAGCAATACAGGTTTTTTGTAAATTTTACCGTCTGTTCAAGAGTATGGCCATATAAAGGGTGTTTTTTTTTTAAGCATGATAGAACTTGAAATTATAAAAAATAAGACTAAAAATTAAATTTTTAATTTTCAGTAAACTCTGGCAAATCATTATGAATAGACTCGTTCTGTGTCGTTCTTTCGATTGGGCTCTAGAGCAGTTAGTAACTGACCCGTTCTTTTATTGCCAAATTGTGTACAGCGATGAGGCTCATTTTTGGCTTGACGGGTTTGTTGTAAGCAAAATTGCCGCATGTGGAGTAAGACCAATCCACTACAGACTCTGCTGCATTCAGAATAAAGCACCGTTTGGCGTGTTTTACACACCTTATTTCTTAAAAAGTGAGGTCGGATCTCACGTTACGGTCAATATAGATCATTACCGCACCTAAATACTGATTTTTAGTCTAAAAATAAGGATGACGCTACGTGCCATACGGCGACTTATTAAATCAAAACTTGCTAAGTTGTTTTCGAGAAATGGACCTGTCAATTGGCTTCCAAGGTCTGCGATTTGACACCTCTCGATTATTTCCTGTGGGGCCATGTGAAATCACTGCTTTATGCTGATAGACCAGCAACAATTGACGTTTTGGAGGCCAACATTGTTCGTGTTAAAGTGCTCCAAAATTGGACGTCCCGAATGCGCTTCGGCATGAGCAGCCGCGGTGACCATATTCCCGAAATTATTTTTAAATATTCATGCCATGTTCTCATTTTTCGTATAAAGAAAAAATTGTTCATTACAATTTTATTTTTTGTGTTATTTTTAAAAATTTAAAGTTCTATCGGGCTCAAAAAAGCACCTGATACATCAATTTAAATTAATTATTGGGGCAACCTTTACTTTATAATTTTGAATGTTTATACTTCTTAGCAAATCAGTCATAGTAACCGACATTTTGTCCAATTTTCAAGCGTTTGTCTATAACGGTTCAAAAATTAGGACAATATGTATTAACTTACGTCATCTATAGAGATACCCTTTAATTTTTATATTAAAAAAAAACATGTATGTGGACACCGTTTGATTTTGAAAATTATAAGCTGTTTTAAAAGCGGAACCAATTTGTGAGCCTTTCAAATAAAGAACAAAAATTTAAAATCGGTTTAGATATGACTGAGTTCTGCAGGCACAAACATAAAAAGCAACACTCAGACGAATTGATAACCTCCTTCCTTTTTTGAAGTTGGTTGAAAACGAAGCCAATTATGGTTTTGTGAAAAGCTAAAAAAGAGCTTTTCTTGATCAAAGTATTAAATGCTTTCCATTTTAAAGCAGAAAATATAAAAAAAAAATAATAAATCATCTAAAAGTTCGTTTTAATTTTGAAAAATTTTGTTCCTCTATATGAACTTACCTTCTGGGTTACATTTTTCCAATAGCTGATCAGGCCAGTTACAACCATGAGTACGTTCATCATAAGCTAAGCCAGCATCACATTCCTGTTCAATTGGTTCACTGTGAGCACATTTGATATACGTGGTAGAGCATTCCTTTGAAACTGGATAAATTCCAAATTGATATTCACAGCCGGGACTTGAAATGGGTGTAGCTAAATTGATTTTTTTTTTACATTTATTAGTTTATTGTAAAATAAATTTCTAAAACAACTCACGATCCCATTGTCTTCCTTTACAGTCCACAGCCCAATTGTAGTTGCAATGATTGTGTACAGCACCTTTGCCATCAAACAACAAACCATTTTCACATGTTTCCAAAGTTAAAGTGCCATTAGTGCATAAAAAGAATTGATCGCATTGTTCAGTATGAGCATACGCTTGAACACCATGTTTTTCGGGACATTCAATGGAATCAACGGGTAGCGAATGGACTAAAAAATAAAAATCAAGAATGAGAGATTCGAATTACAACTTGGCGCACAGCTTTAATACGAGGCAAATACACGTAGAATAAATTATAAAATTAAAACAGCAAATATGTATATGTAGAATAAATTTAAACGAATCGTCTTGAATTTTATATTAAAAACCAAAGAAACATTTTATGATACTTAATAAAGTAAAATTAATTGAGGTTGATTAAAACTTATTTCTAAGATTTATGATTTCTAAACTCGTTTATGCATTACAAAAGTCTCCATTAATACAAAAAAAAAAAAAATAAATAAATAAACAAAAATCGCTATATAAAAACAAAAAAAAATTTGAATGCCTAGATAAAAAAGCGATCTGCACCTGGCGGAGCAGAGCGTACTGAGTACTAATCCGATCAAATCAGTACCTGCTTTTTTCCTTTAGAGATACAAGCTTCCATCCTTTGGGGTATCAACCCAAGGCTACTCGAAGTGCTCTATGGTGTTGCTCTATTGTGTTCTTGTCTAGTGGAGGGTACTGGATAATGCGGGGAATGTATCCATCTTGCGTAGGCTGCTGCGCAGTATTGCTGTGTTAACGAATGGAGATATTAGATCAACGTGGATTCACAGGCCAAGAAGCTGGCACTGAGAACGGCAGATAGACTGAATGTTATAGGAACATTGAACGAAAGGTCGCGGGGACATGCTATTATTCTACGGATCAAGAAAGTTATCCCTCTTTCACAAGGAGTTTCACAAGGAGTCCTGAGGAAGGGCTATTCTCCTTCGTCTCGAGCACTCTGCATTTATACAGATGATTCCCTTCAACATAGAGACGAGAGTTGGAGGTGGAGTTTACGTAGAAAAATTTGAGATAAGAATTAGCTTTAGACTCCCAAATGATTGAAGTGCCCTGGAGGCAAAAATATATGCTATTAAAAGGATATATTATTTTGTACCGGCAGCATAGCCACGATTATGGCCTTTAAATGTGTGTTTACCACATCTATTATTGTCTCTGAATGCTGAGCATCGCCGATTGGGCGAAGGAACACTGGACTAGCCGGGCCACAATGTTGCTGATGAACTGGCAAGAAATGTTTTACAGGGCGGCTGCACTGCTGCGGTTACCTAGAGGCCAATTGCGCGGATTGGTGGCTGCGTTAACTGGTCACTGCCTGTTCGGGATCCATACTAATATGATGCCTCTCCCATAAAATGCCTTCTGTAGAAGCTATCAGGACGAGTATGAGACTACTCTGTCTGCACCCCGCTCTAGGACACATATGACTGAGATACATCGGTCAACAGTAGTACAGGGGCTTATCTGATATATCGTCATTTGAATCGGGTTGGATCAGTTCCTTTTTAAGATGATCTGGGTGGTTCTCTGTTTTACACCCGGACACCGCAACTTTATCCCTGGATTAAGTGCACATTATAGCCAGCGGGCATTGCCCGGTACTTTCTCCTCTGCATCTGCTTAAGGAAACGATCAGGTTCATTATAGAAAACGGGTGGTTTATTAATAGAAATGTAGTGTATCTTATCAAGAGAAAGAACTGAAAAAGTCTCTTCAACGAAATAAAGGTCATCAGTAAAAAGAGGTTATAACTAAGTTTGTCATTCCGTTTGTAATTTCTACAATATGTATTTCAGCCCAATAAAGTATATACATATATTCTGAGTTCTAATGCAGGGCGAAGTCGATTGAGCGATGCCCGTATGTTCGTTCGTTATAGTTTTGAAATCAAGTTTGCCAAGGCACTAGATCAGCTAGAGAAAATTTGAATACACCAATCGATTAGACATAGTGTCGAAAGAGATGCTAGATCCGTCCATGCCTTTCTAGGCAGAGGGCAAAACACCACGTGTACCTCTAATTTGTCCATATTATTTGGAACAATGAAGACAGTTTTATGTAAAATTATTACTTAATACTTAATTTTTGTTTCTTATATTTTAATTCTCTGTCACCCCAATATTTACTTTTTTGACTGGAGTTACTTCAGTTATCTAGATTTATATACATATATGGTGAAGGGTATATATGTATGTATATAAGATTTGGCATACTCGTTAAACATTCTCAATTTCCAATCATTTTCAGTTTAACACATTAATAAGCAAAAATAAAACATTAAAACCCTTTTCCTTCTCTGCTTTTCAAACGATTTACATTTATTTATTTTCGCTGGAATACTAATCTATATGCTTACGAGGAAGTAAATCGTTTATTTACGTCAACTAACTTGTATATTATTTTACCGGTTATAAATTTATTTAAAAAATATGTTAAATAAATGTATACATGCATATTTAAATATTTTTCGTTATAATTTACATATTTAAATAAATAAAATAATAAACTGGATAATTTGCTTTAGACTGTGGTTGGAAATTTCAAGAAATAGACTTTTTAATTAAAGTTGAAAGAAACACCAACTGATACTACTGTATAGTGTGGGGTTTCTAGTCTAAAATCGAACCGCCTCGTAGCTAAGGAATTGATATCCGGAAATGTGGAGAAACCTTTATCTAAAGCCTACTTCGAGTTCTATTGATATGATTGTTATTATTATTATTATTATTATTATTATTATTATTATTATTATTATTATTAATGGCTGTTTGTAGAGTTGTGTAGTTCGTGAACGACCTAGTTCGATTAAATACTCACTCAAACTATATGGAGCGCTCTTTTTACTGAGCTCCTTTGGCTCTGTTAATGAGCGTTTTTTCTAGTTCATCATTAGAGCCGTGTCGTTCGCGAACGAACGGGTTAAATTGACCGAATCAATCAAGTGAACGAAATGATCCGGTCATTTAATTCCGGTCTTTTCGTTCAATAGTGTACGGGTTAAATTGAACGGATGACTTAATTGAACGAAATGAGCTAGATATTTAACCGGCTCGTTTCGTTCAAATTGACCGATTGAACGAATTGAACGAACGAATCAGTCTTTGATAATTGACCGAAAAAGACCGGTCACTGAAAAAAACGACCGGGCACATGTCTATTCATCATTATTAATATTAAAACAAATATAAAATTAAAACTTGAGTGAAACCTTAAATCTTATTTTGGCCCAAATTAAGCAGAAGCATCCTTTAGTGATATTATTATGAACCAATATTTTTTTTAATCTTAACGGTGTACAAAAATAAAGTCAGATAAATAAGCATAATTACATATTTTAATTGATTTTCAATTTTACAATTTTTCATTATTATCTATGAAAATCTTTTTAATGTCTGATAAATTTATCACAGAACACTTAAAATTGTATGAGCTGAAAACAATTTTAGCTCCCTAAGTGATTTTTGAACTAAATGAACGAACTAGTTCGTTCTAATGAGCTAAGCTAAAAAGAGCTTATAAACCCAACTCTGGCTGTTTGATTAACAACAATTAAAACATTAGACTGATAATAACCATAAACGCTTCAAACGTTAAATTGATCTGTATCAAAAACAATTTCAACTTATTTAAGTATTACATTGATATCTATACATGATATATTTTTTGAAAATTTTGTTTTTGTCTGTCTGTCTGTGTTCGCATCAAGTTAAAACTGCTCAATAGATTTAAATAAATTTTTTTACTAAAACAGTTGTCATCACATTTTATTTTTGTAGATGAAAAATTTTAACCATTGTCTACAGAGCCTCACAATAAATATTTAATAACACAGTCGTGGACATTGCTAGTCTGCTCATCGGCATGGCTTAGACTAAATAATATTTTTAATTGTAGATTGATGAATTTGCTCTCATTGAATTTATTATTTGAAAAAAACTAATTTTTATTTTTGAAGCGTCTCTCTATCTATCTATCTCTATCTCGGTAAACTTCCTTTATTCATTATATATTTGTTGTTCTTCTTCTAAGTTAAGAAATTCATTGAAATTAGCTCAAAATTTTTTAAGCCCTTATTTCGATTTTTGGCATTTTAAAATAATTTTTGTTAACTTAATTAAACAAGAATAATTCGCAAAATAAAACAATATATATTACCTCTAAAAAACAAGGAGTAAAAATATTGCTTAAATTGTGCACAGAACTGTAAACAATATTCAAAATAATCCAAACATACATGTTTACGCAATATGCAAGTATATACTTAAATAACTTGTTGTGTGGATAAAAAATTAAATATACATACATACACATGTACTTTATGCTCATTTCAAAATCAAACTTACTAAATACACAATTGAACTTTACTGCCACAAACAGGAACTGTTTTTTAAAGATGCTTTAAGTGTGAAAAGTGTGCAAACAAACAACAAGAAAAAAATTGTCGGAAGTATTTTTTAAATGAACATCCATCCTATTTTTACACAAAAAATAAACTGCAAAATGAAAAGAAATATGTATGCGATGATTTACAGCAAAATCTTTTCGTTAGTTTGGGGTTCCTTTATAAATCTGCATCGAAAAAATTAGCTTAAATGTTATTTGCTCTTATGTATTGTTGTTGTTGTTGTTGACAGTGACTACCCAGTTACTGACTGTTCACTAGATATTAAACGAGTTTTTAAATTTGCTCATCTGCCCAATTACTTTTTATGATCATAAACAGTTGTTTTATTTTACATTTACAGTTAGGAGCACGAAGTTAAAACAAGTTTGTTTATTTTTTTAATTTGTATTTTAAAAATGACGTAACAACTGGGGTAATGTGAGATTTGGGAAGAAAAAAAGTTAATGTAAAATTTAAATTAATGAATGAAATAAAATTTATATACGATGTGCGAGTATTGAAGGATAGTTTTAGGATTTTAAGCAATTTGCAAGCCATTTATCCAAAGGGCAGAACTAAGGGCTATAAATCATTTTTTGGAAGCCAGGATTTTTTATATTTTATGTATTTATTTGAAAATTATTTATTAGAACATTATAACCCACTACTTTGCTGGCATAATTTTAATATATATATTAAAAGAAACAAGTAAAAGTGATATCCTCGGCTATGCCGAATCTTATATACCCTTCACCATATACATATGTATAATCACATGTACCATGCTGCAGATTTTCTATTAAATAGTTTAAATAAAAATTGGCATTAGAAATTAAGTATATTTGTTCAAAACAAGCTTTTTTTCAAAGTTTTGTTAGGGTTGTTGTCACAGCTTAGTAATGAAAAGGTTACTGTGTCAGTGGTGAATACGTAGCAAGTGGTGAAAAGCAGGAATACAAACGAAAATTGAACAGGTAAGAGCGCTATATTCAGCTATGCCAAATTTTATATACTCTTCACCATATATGTAAATCTAGTTTAGTGAAGTAAAAAAAAAAAGATTAAGTAAGAAAAAAATTAAGTACAACAGAAATATAATTTAACATAAAAATGTCATCTCTCTTAATGGGTTATTCAGTTTTAAAAAAATTTAGTATTTCATTAAATGTCTCTTCAAAAGCTTTAAAATGATACCCACATTGATATTTAAAAAAAAAAATTTAAGTTTCAGAGTCCCATAACTCGGAAAATATGGGCGAGCGACAATTTATTCATTTTATGTTTTTTCTTATTTTTAAATTTTCTATCGCCCAATAAATTTTTTTTTTGATTGGAGTTACTTCATTGTTCCAAATAATATGGAAAAATCATAGGTAGGCGTGCTTATTTGCCCGCTGCCTTTAAGAGCATAGACTCATCTTGCTGATTTCCAATAGCACCTCTTTTGACACTATGTCTGAGCAATTGGCATATTTAAATTTTCTCTAGATGATATCACATCGCTCGATCTACTTCGCCATGCCAAAGAACTCAGAATATATATACTTTATGGGGTCGGAAATGGATATTGTAGACATTACAAACGGAATGAAAAACTTAGTTATACCCTTTTTCCACTTTTTGTAGTGAAGGTTATAAAAAATGCAAATTTTTTTCATATGCAAATATTCAAGCTTTTCAACACAAAAAACGACTTGTCAGAAATTTTAATACATTATAATTTTAGATAGTAATACTTGTTAAACACGATATTACCAGATTCAATATTTTATTTCTATTTAATAATCTGATTTAGTGATCTTTTGAGTGTAACTTTAAATGTTGTGCATTTTAAATGGAAATAAATGAGGCAATCTTTTTATTATATGTTATTCAGTATTCAAGTTTGTCAACCTATTCGAGTAATACTTCCTAAGAAATGTTTTTTTTTGTCATATTTTTGTATCGCAAATTTCAAAGCTACATATGTATGTATGTATATGTATAGAAAATTTAGTAAATGACATAATAATTTTTCTTAAAATTTTTTAGAAATTAAAATAAAAATGAACTTAAGTTAAAAAATAATTTTAATTCATTTGTTACAAATGACTTGTCTTTATTCCGCTTAAGTTCACGTACATCTAAAATCCTAAATTTATTAAGAAAAAAATTCTTTTAAAATTTTTTGTGTAAGTTTTAAAAGAAAACAAGAATCATTGTGACAAAAAACCGATTTCAAAATCGATTTCAACCCTCTATGTATAATAATACAACAGTCTGGTTATGAAAATTAAATTACATCAAATATTGTAGTACCCTATAATTTATAATTTTAAATATTTATACTCCTTATTATACAAAGACAAGGTAGTGGATATTCTGTCTAATTTTCACATGTTTTTACATAACGGTTCTAAAGATAGGGTCATATAGGTCAACTTCCATTAATTATGGGAACACGCTTTAATTTCTAAATTAAAATTGTATATTCATTGTAATAGCGGACTTTTGCTGTCTGTCTATAATGGTTCAAAATTTTGGCCACACACAACATAATACAATAACTATTGGGACACCCTTTAATTTCCCAATCCAAATTTTATACCTTTATTTTAGCGAATTTAACAATACATGTTATTTGTAAACTTTAACCTTCTGTCTACAACTATTCAAAGGTATTTTCATATACAAGAGATTAAACAAACTATTGGGGCACCCTTTAGTTTATAATTTTGAATATTTTTACTTGTTAGTGTATCAGTCATAGTAACCGACATTGTGTTCAGTTTTTAAGCGTTTGTCTATAACAGTTCAAAAGATAGGCCCATGCAGTTAGAAATGAGCGACATTTTAGTACCTGTGACTGAATCACTGTGATTCAAAAATCACTGGTCACTACAGTGACTGAGTTGATCAAATAACAGTTCCGCGTAAGAATGTTCTTTTATATTTGCACACATACAAACTTAAATTTTAAATTATTTTGTGAAAGAGAAATACAAGTACTTTTGACTGTTTCATTCTTTTATATGTATATCAATGCAGCTTTTTTGCTGTGTTGTTTTTCTTGCTTCAACTTATTAACAATGACTATTTTTTTCCAAACTTCACACATCCATACATATTGTTACGAATAATAAAATCTGGCAACCCCTATAATTGTTTCCGTAAGAGCGTGGTGAATAAGCTAATTCAACTAATGGTGTGTTTATAGAATAACAAAACCACAAGTTAGCCAACAAAATCTGAGCAGCCTCAATGGCTGCGTTGGTAGAGGTGCGTACTAAAAACAGGGGGTCCGAGTTCGATACCGCATTCGGGCATGCGTGCAACGATAAAAATAATAATTGCTATAAACAATTAAAATTAATAAAACAGCAGTACAAACCTCCCGAGAGGCAAAAGGCAGTTATTGTGTGAAGCCATGGCAGATAATTTAGTGGAGACGTCCAATTTAATATAAGAGCAACAGATAATTGTCAAGAAGCCCTTTATAATAAAAAAAAAAAAAAGTAAGAGCACTAGCGGTTAGCGCGGGGATGTGTAACAGCATTACAACAGTGTATGGCAGACGTGTGTTGTGGCTACTGGATTAAAGGAGAAGACTGGCTTGGATAAAAGGAGTAGTGGAGATGTCTGTGGATGGTTAAGGTTACTAAACAAGGCATCGAGTAGTTCATGTCTCGCCGGAGTAACACAGTAGTGTAACGTGGATGGCTGCGTTTGTGGTGGTAACGCATGTTTAGTAAATACGAGACCAAGGGTTCACAAGACCAGTAGTATCGAGAAGTTATAGCCAGAGAAAGCCATAAAGTTCGAAGACAGAATTTAGCCACAGTGGTATTTGCAATCAAAAGAATCCGTACGGTTTGCCTGTTCTAAAAGGGTAAAACGTAACATTGGTGTCAGAAGTGGGATTGCAAAAATAAACCACAAATGAAAGCCGTGAACATTTGAAAAAGCGGACAAGCAATTATCCTAAAACGAATAAAAATTGTGCCTATTCGGGACGAACAGGCTTGAGTGAGGGATAATGTTACGAATAATAAAATCTGGCAACCCCTATAGTTGTTTCCGTATGAGCGTGGTGAATAAGCTAATTCAACTAATGGTGTGTTTATAGAATAACAAAACCACAAGTTAGCCAACAAAAGCTGAGCAGCCTCAATGGCTGCGTTGTTAGAGGTGCGTACTACAAACCAGAGGGTCTGAGTTCGATACCGCATGCGGGCATGCGTGCAACGAAAGAAATAATAATTGTTATAAGCAATTAAAATAAATAAACAGCAGTACAAACCTCCCGAGAGGCAAAAGGCAATTATTGTGTGAAGCCATGGCAGACAAATTTAGTGGAGACGTCAAATTTAATATAAGAGCAACAGATAATTGTCAAGAAGCCCTGTATAATAAAAAAGTAAAAGCAATAGCAGTAAGCGCAGGGAAGTGTAACAGCATAACAACAGTGTATGGCAGACGTGTGTTGTGGCTACTGGATTAAAGGAGAAGACTGGCTTGGATAATAAGAGTAGTAGAGATGTCTGTGGATGGTTAAGGTTACTAAACGAGGCATCGAGTAGTTCATGTCTCGCCGGAGTAACACAGTAGTGTAGCGTGGATGGCTGCGTTTGTGGTGGTAACGCATGTTTAGTAAATACGAGACCAAGGGTTCACAAGACCGGTAGGATCGAGAAGTATAACCAGAGAAAGCCATAAAGTTCGAAGACAGAATTTAGCCACAGTGGTATTTGCAATCAAAAGAATCCGTACGGTTTGCCTGCTAAAATGGGTAAAACGTAACAATATGTAGCAAAAAAACAAAAAATGTTGTGTGCTTCTTTTATTTGAACCTATAATCAATCAGCATTACCGAATTCTATAATTTTAGGCAAATTTAATTACAGCTATTTTTAATGTAGAGATGAAAATACATTTTCCATTATAATTACAGTTTGTATAAAAAATTAACTATTTAAAAGAACGGTTATTTGAAAATCACGTTCACTGGTAACGATGTTCCTCAAAAATCACGGGACCGAGTGGATAATTTTTTTCTGCAGAATATGCTGTTTTAATAGCATTTGTAGCATAGATTAGATTTGGAGGTTAAACATTTTTATATTGATGATATTAAAAGCTGCCATGGTATAGTCGACTTTTGAGTAAACTATAATTTCTCAAGCGTTATTTATTTTTTAGTTATTAATATTGTAAATCAATGGATGAAAATTAATTTTTAATTTGTCCTCTAATAGTCGTCTTCTATGCGACCGTAACGGTGGTAAAATGGGATAGAAAATGAAGCATTAAAAACATTTTGAAAATAGAAAGCAAAATAGAAAGATCCAGTCTATATCACCCTATTAAAGTGTTAAAAAAAATGGTCCGTATCAATAGAACATTTAAAAAGTCCTTATGCTAGCTGGGTAGCACAATTGATACAACTGGTTGTTTAGCAGCAGATGTATCCATTCACATAAATAAGAAGCGGATTACGTTTGTTCAGTTTATACCTGTTTGAAAATCTTTTAATACTTCGAAACAAACCAAAATAAAATGATTTATCTCCAACATAAAATCCACTCTAGTATATGAATGCAAGACCTGGAACATGACACCAAATGATATACAGTTCCTCAAAAAATGTATTCGCAAAATCTTACGGATTTTCTGGCCTGTAACAATATCCAACAACCAACTTTAGTTGGAATTAGTTAAGCGGAAATATAGTTGGATAGGTCACACCCTTCGTAAACCAGACAATGATTTTGCCAAGAGTTGACTTGATTGGAACCCATAGAGAAGCAGACCAGCTGGGAGAAATGAAAACACGGCTTAAACACGATTTATTTGAAATATATTTTCAGAAGTCATGGGTAGAATTTAGACTAACTTATAAAGCATCACTTGTTTCGTTCATCACAAAATAAATTGTTTTTTTCCTTTCCATATTTATCATTTGCACTTGGGGTTGCCAGATTGCCTTAATTTTGCTTTATTTCCATAACTTTTAGTGTTCTCCAAGCATCAAAATATATGTCGTGCCAAAAGCAGAACCTAAAACTAATATTTTTTTTTAAATTGCAAGTATATTCTTAAATAAAGTCTTTTAAAAGGAGAATGAACATTCTATTGAAATATTATGACAAAGCTTTTTCTTTAATTTTTTTTTTTTTTTGTTTAAAAATCTATTAACTTAGTCTTTTTTAAAATCAAGATTTTTTTAGATTAATGTTTAGCGTTTATAAAATTTTAATCTAGCAACCCTAGTGCAATTTCTTCTGCTTATTTTTATAGCGTTCAACTTTCGTTTTCACGAACCGATCTTGGTTGGTAATAAGTATTCCTTTCCTTTAAATTAGAAGCAGTGTTTAAATTGCTTGCCTAAAAATAGCAACAGCACTAAAATCTTTGCTTTGCTTACATGTTTTTTTTAGCAAATAAAAAAACTAAATGTCTTAGCATTTACAAAACATTTCATTATAAACGAAGCAACATCAAAAAGAGAAAGATATGCATTTGCTTCAGCTAACTATACGTTTCTTTCTGCAGCAAATCAGTCAGCAAAGCAGTCAGCAAAGCATTTGTTTTAAAAACGTTTGCTGTCGCTTAAACAATAAGTTGATGTTTGTTGTTGCTTAAAAAAACACTATTTAATGGTGTAATAAAAACGAGGCTTGTATTTGCATTGTATGTATTTTCTTAAGTATTGTAAGTAATAAACACATATATACGTTTCGAATGTTAAAAGGTATGAAAAGCAGCGAATTACAGCTAGAAACAGCAATCGTATTCAACCACAACGTCATTGTAAAGAGTTAAGCAAAAACAAAAATAAAAGTGAAGAAAACCTGATTGCTCAAGCAACAGCAAACGTTTTAAATTTAATTGCTTTGCTGCAGAAAGAAACAATTAGTCAGCTAAAGCAACTGTGTTTCTTACTTTGTTTTTGCATTTGGTTTTGCTTTTGCTGCACATTTTTCAACAGCAACAGTTAAGCAACTACATATGCATTGAAAATAGTCAAGCATTTTTGATCACTCATTAGAAGGTTAATGGGTACTGTCCACAGTGTACACTGCCTAAGGTAGATTGATCCTAAACATGCTGATGAAAGATAAAGCGAAAAAAATATTTTTTTATATTTTCATTCTCAGTTAAAAATAAATTTTTGTTTTAAAAATTTAAATTAATTTAGCAAGTTAATTTATGCATTATTAATCTTACAAAGTTTTTAAAGTTTTGTTTTACATTTAGAAGTTTGCTCCACAATTAAGGGCTGTAAACAATCTAGTCCTGCCTGTCCTATTAAAAGAATTGAAATTGATTTTGTCTTAAGTTCATTTTTTAATTTATAAAAAACCCGTTTTATAAAAAGAAAACTTATTTTACAAATGTATGCGGACGTTTAAAAAAAATTAGAGTCCAGCAGAATGTAATGCTGGATTTTGTGGATCACTACATCCTTTATCAGCATTCTTTGCATTAATCTTAGGTTGTGTACATTGTAAACATCAGCTATTTAACCAACCAACTTTTGTAAATAAGAATTCGAGAAGTATTCACATTAATATTTATTTGGTTAGACATTCACACACACACACACACACAAACCAAAGTATTTCTCTACTGTTCTCTCTGTAACTCGTCTTGTACATTTGTTTTTGCTTTGTGCTAACCTTCGGTTAGTCAAGATTACAATTTTGTTTTCAATCAATTTTGTTTTCAAAGAAAAGGGTCCCAGCTATGTCAATATGATAAAAATAGGGTTATTAAAAAAATTTTACTTTTCCAGGTATTCCAATATTGTCTTATTCCGCCAAAAAATACTCGCTATATATCGTATTATACAAACAATCTTTGGAGGTCCGTAGTTCCAAAACTAAGGGCGAGCCCCAAAATTTTCACACAAAATTACATTTTACACCCCGTAGACAATTATTTTTTATTTTTAAACAGCGTCCGTAAAATACATTTGTTCTAAAATAAATATAACTTTCTTGAAAATTTTAACCAGAATAAAATTTTTTGATATTTGTATTGTGTAAAATAAAAATGTTTAAGAAAAGAACATGAATTATTTAAATTTTTTCTTTAATTTTAATTTAATTTATTTTAATTTAAATTCGGATTTTCCAACTGCAAAGCGTTGCCGCCGCATTATTTCGGTATGCCAAATACAAAATGTACTGGCGTGAGAACTTTTGACAGCAAAAAAAAAAACGCTTTCCGCTCTTGTTTAGGTATGGCTGTAAGTTAAAATTTATTTTTTCATTGTTTAATTACCGTCAATATATTAACGCAAAAAGAAAGAATTTGGTTAACGAATTGTCGGAAAAATTCCTATATTAATAAAAATAAGTGTATTTTTGCGAAATGATTTATTATGAATTTATTATGTTGTACGCTGTAACGTTGAAAGTGCATTTTTTTTTTTTTTTTGGGAAATTTTATTACTTACAAGATTTTACTTTTGTGGACTTCCGTTTTATTTGTAATATTCAAGTTTGTTTTTGTGAAAAACCAACAATTAAACCCTAAAAATTATACTTATGGATTTTACTTCCTATCTCCGAATTTTCAGAATTTTAGCAAATATCAGATATACAGAATTTTCCGTAAAATATCTAGGTTACTTGGAAAATTAATTTGCATGTCATAGGCAGTCGCAAATATTTCGCAGACTACACTCGGAATGATAAATCTGCTCTCTAGTGAGCACCTTTAACTTGTTGATTTTAAAATTACTGAAAAAAGTAACTATTAATCATGTGATTTAAATTCATTTTAAAAAATAATTTTTGCAATAAGAAACAGATAAATAAAAATAAACCAAAAAATATATAAAATAATAATTACAAAATACCAAAGTACCTTAAACGTATGGCGTAAAAATATATTAATATTAATATTCCATACATGAGTCTTAAATAAAAGTTGTCATAAAATGGACATTCTTTAATACCGCTTTTGTTTTTAAATAGCTTTCGGCACATAAAACACATATAAACAAGAATGTTTTTGTTTAAAGAATTATTTCTGGCTTGAAGTATTAAAATAAATAAAAATTTTTGAATTAGTTTTTTTTTGCTGTAAACTGCGTCTTTCTTACAACTAAAAAAAATAAAATTGTTTTTTAAAAACTTACATTAAGAAAAAAAATTATGACTTAATATAAAAAAGAAGGTGGTTTGTATTTAGTTACTTCGAATTTTTAAATTTAAACATTCTAATCTATATTTGCCTTTTTTTATGGTTTTAGCTGTCATTGCTTTTTGTCTTAAAATCGAAAGGAAATTCAAAGAAACCAGTCTTTTAACATTTAAACAATAAAAAAAACTAGACTAAAAGTTTAAACCCAAAACACATAATAAACGCTTTAGATTTGCGGTTCAAATTTAATTCTGTAGCCACAAGTAAAGGCCGTTTAGAAAAAATAATTTTAAAAATGAAATAAACAACAACAACAACAAAAAAAACACAACAGAGCAAAACTAGAAACCAGATCATTATAACTTTTAAATTTAGAAAAAAGTGGTTATTTTTTTGCCTTCAAAGAATAATAAGTAAAACAAAATTTATGTAAAAAAAACAGCAGCTTGTCATTTTATTAGAAACAAAAGAAAACGAGTTTCAATATATTTTATACCAAAGCTTTTAAGTGATTTTATAAACCCATATTTATATTTTAATTAAATCAAATCCAAAGAGAGCAATTGTAGTGTTAATTTATTTGTGATTTAAATTTGTTAACTGTTAAGACCCAATAAGTAACAGTTAGTATGACTTTTAGATTAGGATTTACTTTAAGCAGCTGTTTGTTTTTTTTGTTTTTTTTTTTTTTTTTTTTTTTGTTTTTGGTTCCAAATTATTTAATCCACAACAAAAGTCTTAAGCAACATGCAAAAATTTAATTTTTATAAATTATTTGATTGAAATTAACTGCTGTTTTAAAATCATATATTTAACCAATAAATTTACAAAGAAGAATACGAAGAATATTCCTTATAAATCAATATTAATTTGGTTAGACGAAGTCCACATACCACACAAAGTTTTTTTCGTTGTTTTCTTTATTAATCGTCATATATATTTGTTCTTATTTTCTAAAAAATGTCGCACATATGAATGTTTTGCCAATCTAACCGGACATTAGGCCAAAACTTCATTTTGAGAAATGTAAAAATTGGAGTAAGCAGCTGGAGAGATAACAAAATTCTGCATGGTATAGTAAATTTTCAAGGCATTTGCTTGATATTTATCGTTTGGGGACACTGTTAAAGTGAGAAAAGTTGGATAAATTGCATACGTTTTTATTGAAGTTATACGATTTTGAGAGATTTGCAATATATTTTTTTGTGGCTAAACAAATAAAGATTTTGTATTGGTTTTTTATTGTGAAGGCTATATTAGAAGCTACTTATAATAATCTTTACACAAATTTTGTTTTAAATGTTTATGCTAAAAAACTGCATTTGAAATTAAAACAAGTGATTCGGCTATCCCGAATCTTATATACCTTTACCATCTAAGTAAATCTTGTTTAGTGAAGCAACTCCAATCAAAAAAGAAATATTGAGGTGTCAGAAAATTAAAAAAAGTTTGTACAGCATATATATAATTTTACATAAAAATGATATCAGGCCTTAATGGGTCTTAACCCATTTAAAAAATTTTAGAATTTTCTCAAAGATCTCTTCAAAAGAAAAAAGACTTAAAATGATACCCACATTGATATTTTAAAAAATTTAAAAATTTTAGGGCCCCGTAACTCGGAAAATATGGGTGAGCACCAACTTTATCACTTGATGTTTTTTTTCTTATATATTAATTCTCTATCGCACCATTTATTAATTTTTTTGATTGGAGTTACACTTTTGTTCCAAATGACATGAAAAATTAGAGGTAGGCGTGGTGTTATACCTGCGGCTTCGAAGTGCATGGGCCGATCATGCTGATTTCGAATAGCACATCTTTCGACACTTTATCTGATCGGTTGACATATTTTTTTTTTTTTTTTTTGTGAAATCAAGTTTGCTGAGGCACGGCACGGATGGACAACGGACATCGCTCGACTTCGCTAAGCATAAGAAGTCAGAATTTATATACTTTGTGGGGTCAAAATGTATATTGTAGAAATTACACATGAAATGATAAACTTAGATATGTTCTTTTGCCATTTTTTCTGTTGAAGGGTATACGAGTAAAAAGATTTTTTTTGTTAAATTTTTTGTAAAAAAAAGAAAATGTTTTTGAGAGTGGTCTCCATCTCGATCCTTAAAATGTTATGTATCACTATAAAATTTACGATTTCTACTTTTATAACCCACTATTTACTAGTATAAGACCCACTTCAAAAAAAGGTTATTACCTTTCTCTTATGCTTGCATTTGCACTTAACGCTAAAGGCGATTTATATTTGGAAGAGGTCTCTGAAGAATCAGACAAAGAAGGTCTCATTATCATCTTAGTGCAAAGGAGAAGTTGTTTTAAATAAATTATTTGTTATAATTTTAAATAAAATATACCGTTACAATCATAAATAAGTTATTACTATGAAAAATAATTATTTTCAGATAACAAATACTATAAAGCAAAAAATTTAAAAATATATATATATATATTTTTAATAATGTTCTTGGGTGACGGGGATTAGAAATCGTCTTTCCAATTATATAAATTTTATTCCCACAATCCCTCAAAAATCTTCACTATAAATAATACTATTTATTTTGAAATTCAATTTAAGTATCAACATACATTTTTTAATATTGTATTTGTACAAGCTACATATATATTAAGTTGATTTACAAAATCGAAAAGTTCTGAATCAAATTGATCCATCTCATTGTCTAAGGCGCACTTTTTGGAGTTAAACATTTAAAGCATTTCTGAAAATAAATGTCAGAACAAATTGTATTATTTTTAAAATGTATATTAATTCTCAAGAAAAATTCGAGCATCACGTATTGCATTTTTTCCTTATTTTGGTTTTCATTGAGTTCATTGCTGAAAAACGGCGAATTCAGTTTTTAAATTTATGGAGACACTTACCTGTCATATTTTTTAACAAAGTTTTTGTTACCATATTAGGAAACTTGTACGTAGAAAAAAAGTATTTATTTCTTTATTTACATGATATTAAGACTATATTAATATAGAATTATTATTAAATACAAATAAAAGCATTGGCTACTTTGGCCATCAACTAGCAAAAAAGTAAAATTTATATAATAAAGTAAAAAAAAATCAAAAACAGATTAAAAAAAAATCAAAAAAACTCTTTAAACCCCCATAACGCAAAATATATCCTCAAATATTTCCTCAATATCCAAACTGCAATTTTCATCCCAATATTAAAAATAAAATCCCCGATTTGGCGGTAAATCCCCTAATCTGACAACACTGTTTTTCACAAGTTTTTGGTGGTAAGATTAGAGGGATACTTCCAACTGCCCACATAAATTCATTTCAATGCTTTTAAGGAGTTCGTAATCCATTGCATTCAATAATTACATTATTTTTTTCACATCATATTTTATTTCACCGGGTGGGGTTAAAATAGCATTTTAGAATCTCTTAAGTCCAAAGTACAAGTTTTAAACATTCTTTGACCTTAAAAGTTATAATTACTAAACACAATGAAGGAAAAGTTAAAAAAAACTAGAATTTTTTAGTTCTTCTAAGGGGAACTTTTTTTCCTTAATCCGATTTTCCCTGTTTTCTAACTTTGATAGCCTATGACAATACAAGATTTTTCTGCCAAGTTTCATTAATCTAGTGCCAATATAAACCAACAAATAAGTAATTTCTGGCTAGATTGGCAGAATACCCCTATGTGTGACGGTATAGCAAGGAAGGCACAGTTAGTTTTTTATAGATGCGCGGTGCCTTGCGTGAAAGATTTCCTTCTTTTTGAACTACTGTTTTTAATTTTTCACCTTTTAAGCAACTAATTTATCGTTGCTAATCAGAAACAATTGAGCCATGATGTAATTTTCTAGTAGAGTTCCGGAGTTTAGAATTAACAAACACCACACTTGTTAGTGGTAAAAGTAACCATTTATTCAAATATATTTTCCTTATCAAAGACACTATTTTGTTTGTAGAGGGTTGCTTTGTCTTTGAACGTAATTAGAATTAATGCAGCGAACAGCAGATCATTCCACATGCAGAATGTCCAGTTGTAATTTATTTCCCTTTTACTTGTGTACACCTGAATTATCTAGCACCCTTAGAAAAATACACTACAAACTGAAACAGTGTCTGAAGTGTGTGTCTAGAGATTTGAAAAGAAAAATATTTTTTCCTTATTTTCTACCTAACCCTAGTTAGTTAGTTAGTTAGTTAGGAGTGGCAGCCTCTCACGACGAAGCTCACTTGAGCACAATCGAATAGCCCGTTGTGATACCACCAGGAAGACGGCGCGACTTCCCTTACCCAGCCGAGAACCATATAGATTCCCGGATGAACTTCGCTATGTCCCCTATAGAGTGAGATGATAGCTCCGTAAGAGTTCCGAAGAAAGAAGAGCCCAGAATTCTTAATCTTCTTCGAGCCAGGGATGGGTAATGGCACAGAGGTGCAGTACAGTCTCTTCCTCATCCTCCGAGCCACAGCTGTGACAGAAATCATTAAAGGGCAGACCGAGTCTTTCAGCATGCCTGCCGATTAGACAGTGACCAGAAAGTACTGAGACCGAAAGACTTATGGATTACCTGTCCAGTCCGAACAGCTGCCTGGTTCGCTTGAGGTCCAGTGTAGTCCACAGTTGTCTGGAGACACAACAGGAACTTTCCTCTACCCATAATTAGCGAGCCAAATTGAGGTAGTGGTTCTTTATGGCCATTTTAACCGTTGCCAGAGGAATTCCAACGTCTGGTAGCGAGGAGACGTTAGGAAGCAATGTGCCCCGTTTGGCGAGATCATCGGCCTCACAGCTTTCCTGGCTATCCCTGTGACCAGGGACCCAAAACAGGTCAATCTGTGATCGTTCCGATAGTGTGTTTAGTAATTAGCGACATCTCAGGGCTAGCTTAGATGTACTGTATGCACCAGCAAGTGCCCTGATTGCCGCCTGACTGTCCGAAATTTCCGAATGGCAAGGCCAGAAATATCGTCTCTAAGCGCTATTTCAGATGTTTTCAGAATGGCCATTACCTCGGACCTAACCTTACTTTAACTCCATCTTTCTTAACTGGGACGAATTATCTAAATTGACTACTGTGAAAAACAAAAAATATAAATGTACAATATTCGTAATAGTCAGTATAAATGTTCTCTGCAACAGAAGCAAAAAAAACCAACCGAAATCTTAAATTGTAGAAAATTTTAGAAAGGAAAAAATGGTTATATAAAGAGTATTGACGTTAAGAATTTGCTTTTCAAAAATTTTTTGAAAAATTTTTCATGTCCTTTAAGTCTAAGATTTCTGAGTTTTAAGTAAAACCTTGTAAAAATTATGACTTCGATTATGACTTAAAAAAGTATTTAAATTGACAAAATCAAAAGTTTTTTGTTATAAAAAAAAAACAAAAGACTTAAGCAACAAACTTTTTTTGGAGCATTAAAAAAATTTTGGTTGCTTGTGTTTTGAACTTTCAAATCAGCACACTTAAACCTAAACCCTTCAAATATTGTGAAATAGTGAACGTCGTTTTAAAAGAAAAACTTTCAAAATAAACAAAAATTAAAACGTAAAAAAATTTACAAGTGTCCATTTGTGTCCATATTTGTTTGCATTCCTAAGTAAAGTTTTAAAAATGCTTAAATTATTATTATTTTCTTTAAATTTCAAGTAATAATAAATATTAATTTTTATTTATTTTTTTATTATTATTATTAAATTAATATTTTTAAATTTAAATTTTTATTGTTTTGGAACTGATTATAAATATGCATTTCAATTTGACTAAATCTTGGGTAATTTTTTTTTTATTCAGAAATTAGAATGCAGGCAACAAGCTGCTTTCAAATGTAATTTAAAAAAAGAATATGTAATAAATTCGAAAGTGATATTATTTCGTAACTTATTATTAGTTCAGACTTCCAACAAAATATATTAATAATTGGTATCATAAAAATGCATAAGAAATACAAAGAATTGGTAACACAGACAACACCAATTTATTAACTAAAACAACAATTGCTGTTACTACTGGCTGCCACACAATATTGGAATAATTAAGTCATAATTTTTTATTTCTTGAATTGAATTAGTTTAGTGCAGTTGGTATGTGAGGTGGTCTAGTACAAGTAATTTTGAAAGTAAAACGCCAAGTCAATTGCCTGAAAGCATTTCAGCATAACGCAACATGATTATTATTATTCTATTTACATATTCCATCTAATAATATTTTTCAACAAAAAAGTATGTAACGAACGATATTAAAGTTTGTGTGTTAAATATTTGTATGGGTGCACTTACCATAAGAGACTAAAAGGGCCAAGATAAAAAATTTAAAAGCCATAGTGTTTTTCTTTTATTTCTTATGAAATTTGAAGTCAATTGCTTTGAACAAATATTTATTTTAATGAATTTTTTTCTTTTAAAATTTGCATACGTTCACACGAAAATTCAGTCACAAATTTTTTTTACTAGTGTTAGTAGCAAAATGCAGGCAGTTAGTTACCGTTTATTAGCGTATGATTTTTCGGCAAAGAGTTTAAGTTTTTTTTTTTTGGTTACTTCTTACTTATTTAACTTCCGTGCGAAAAAAATACGTTTTGACGATTACACGTTCCAAACTTAACTAAACATTGTTTTAAATAAAGTTTGCAAAGCTTGTCATTTGCTTGTACGAATATTCAATACTATATCGTGATAATGCTTTAAAAGTTTGTTTTTTTTTTTTAATTTTTTGTTGTTGTACTTTTATTTATCTGTTTTGAATTCTCCCCTGCCTAAGTCCCAACAAATTGTACGAAATATTTTTTTGGGTTTCGTTTTTAAATTATTAAATTTATATTTTGCATTAATGCTGTCTGTCGTGTATATTTTGTGGAAATTAAATCTTGCATATTAATTTAAGATCCACCAAATTGTTGGTATTAATAAAGAAGACATCAAGAAATGTATGTTTACATTAGTTTTTTAAATATTTCTTTAATATTTTAGTTTAGTTTATTTATTAAGTAAATAATTTCAGTATAGAACGAAATGAATAAAATTAAGTTAGGGGACAAATTATTTTCTTTCGATACCTATTAAATTACAATTCAGTTTAAATGGAAATTTCAGATATTTCTCACTGAGGTTAAGTTCAGATTTTTAGCACATCCATTAAGAGCAGAGCTCATTTTTAAAGAAATAAGGCCCGATGATGCCACCAGCGTGTAAACCACACCAAACGATGCATTTTTGTGGATGCAATGGAATCTGTAGGGTATGTTGTGGATCGGTCTCACTCGATATGCAGCAATTTTGCTGATTAACAAACCCGTTAAGCCGAAAATTAGCCTCACAGCTTCAGTTACTAACTGCTCTAAAGTCCAATCGGCCAAAGAACGAAACATATAATGCTCTCGCGGCTTTAATTCCTGCACTAGGTGGATCTTATACTGATGTAGGCCAAGATCTTTGATCAAAATTTTGCTCGTAGTGGATAGACAGAACCTCAATTCCTGCGACCGACGATGAATCGATAAATTGGGATCTTCTTCTACACAATCGTTTACAGCAGCGACTCTCTTCAGAAAGCACATTCCTTCGACGTATTAGTGTTATTGCATCCTCTAGAAAGCATGTGCTATGAAATCTATTCACAGTTCGATGAATGGCTTGCTCAGACAGACGATTATATGCACCATTAAAATACACGAAGTCGTCTATAAGTTGCTCGAATTGATGACTGATTTTCAAAGTAAATTTGAATGCGTGCATGAGTAGGCAATGATTTGGCAGAGGTTACTGAAAATAAAAAAAACAATGTTCATCAATATTTAATTTTTAGTGTTATTTTTTATAATATCAAGTTCTATCATGCTTAAAAAAACACCCTTTATTATGATCAATAAAAAAGAACCCTCTGAGCGGAATTTAGCCACAGGAATAAGTGGCCTTAATTTCTTTAAAATTTTTCATAAACGAAAGAGTGGCTGTGATTATTGGCAGAATATTCTTCTGGTGCCTTTCATTTTATTCTTAGTTTGAAGTGGAGGCATTGCTCCATAAGTGCATTCCATTGTTGTATTTAACACACAAAACACCCGTCCGCGTGTTTCTCATCCTTCGACTCATCACTAAAATGTTGTTAGTACGAAAGGCTACTGTGTCAAGTATAATCAAAACCATTTTTAATAAAATGATTGATCAAGCTAAATATCCAAACATTCTTAAGATACACAAAATTGTTTCTATACCAAAAAGTTCTATGTCTAATAATATTGTTTATTATCGTCCTGTTTATAATTCTGCCAGTTATTGACAAAATATTTGGAAATTTTTTATATAAACAGCTTTAAAATTATCTCGAGATTAATAATGTTTTATTTGACCGACAATATGGTTTTAAAAAAGATTCAGGAACTGACCAAGCTGTTGTTAATGTTTTGGAATATTTATGTAAGGGAATTGATGTTGGGCATAAATGAGTTGCAGGAGTGTTCTACGATTTCTCGAAAGCGTTTGATTTAGTAGATCATTAAATACTACTTAAAAAGCTGGAGTTTCTAGGTTTTTCTAATAAAGCACTTGCACTTTTTATAGATTATTTAAGAAACAGGATAAAATTTGTTCAAGTTGGCGAATCAAGAAGCACTATGCTAGATGTTGAGTGTCGAGTTCATCAAGGTAGCGTTTTGGGATCCTTATTATTTCAAATATATATATAAATTATTTAAAAAATATTAAATTTAATGGCAGATTATTTACGTACGCAGATGATTTATGCCTCTTATATAACTACAATTATGAAATTGAATATGGTGCTGGAATTTTGTCTAAGTATCTTAGATTTAACAAATTAATATTGAATGCCTCCAAAACAATGTTTCCGAGATTTAAACCCTACACCTCAAGGAATAGTCAAGATATGAGTATTCACGTTGATGGAAAATTGATAGAGGAGTCTGAGTATGTTAAGTATTTAAGCATAAGCTTAAATCACAATCTTTCGTGAGATAGACACATTGAACAATTTAAGAGCAAGATATCATCTGGTATAGGCATTCTATTTAAATTCAAAAACAAACTTAATACAGAAACTAAAATGTTGTTACATCAATCTTTAATCCACTCGCATCTTTCATACCTCCCTATGATTTATGGCTTTAAAACAACTTCTATGATGAAAACTCTCCAGTCTGCATAGAACAAAGCGTTAAAGATTGTGTTTAATTTGCCTTTAAGATTTAGTACAAGCAATTTATATAAAAATGTAGCAAAAACTTTACTCCCAATTAGAGGATTGTACAAACAACAACTATTGATATATATATTTAAATGTATTAGAGGATATGGAGCTCATACAATACATTTCAGTCAAAACTTAGGTCACACTAGGAGGGTTACTAGACATGCAATGGATATTAATTTAAGCTGTGTTTACATGGCGTATACAAGTCCTATGGAATGTCAAAATTGCTATCCATATGTAATTTTTTGTGTGTGCCAAAATCTGTGTTTAAGATACGGTTTACAATTATAATGTTCAAACTTGCATATGTAACGTACATACGACATAACCTCTAGTGGTTGAAAACGAAAATGCTTAAAGCAGTGATGTCAACTATTAATTTTTTAGCAATAACTATTTAAAAAGAAGAACGACGAGCACAAACTGATAAAACTAGTAACGTAGCCTTGCTTATTGTACACGCAAAATAATAATATGTATGAAAGTGTATTTTAAGTTGTAAAAATACAAAGATTTTAAAAATGTATATTAAATAATATGCAAATTCGTTTATGCCATATTTTTCAACTTTTCGCTACCTGTAAGGATCATACACGCCTTTATCTTTAAAAAACCTTAGCACGCTGGAAAAATTTAATCTCATATTTGTTACAAACTCATAAAAACTAATTATTTCCAAAAAAAAAAAAAATCCTCCGTCTGCTATTTGTTATAAATTTCTACATTGGAACTGTCACCACTATCATTTTTTCTTTAATGTACGTAAAAACACATGCAAATTTTCAAATACTCGTCGTACAAAAAAAGTGGACATGATTTTTGGAGTACATTTCCACTAAAAAAGAAATATAAATTATAAGATGGTAATAAGGGCAATAAGTCAAATTTCTATTCGTTTTTTACCATAAAATAATTGGTCCTGAATTTAATTGTAAAAATGCAATAAGCGGTAATAATCTCCAAATACTATATTTTATTATTTCTTTTGTATCATTTTCTTTCCTAATATTTCAAGCACTAGGTCAGTTTTTTAAACAAAAATATTGTTAATTATTTTTTACTTTTTCAATATTTCGTGTAGCATCTTCAGGAAACAAAAATATTAACAATTAATTTTTACAAACAAAAAAGGTTTAAGGCTTTCTGTTGTGGTTGACATGTTTATGGAAATGCCCAAATATTATTTTTTAGCCTACGTATAATTAATAGATATTATCTACAAAAGTTAAAAAAATATTTTATTTTATATTCGGAAATATAACTTTTATCATAAAAATATTTTGAGCGGAAATTTTAAAAGTGGAAGTTAGCATCACTGAAAAAATTTGTTGTCATATAGTTTTACATAACTAACTAACAACATATTTCATAGGGTTTACACGGTGTGTATTGATTTAAATATGGAAAATCTGACATTCCATATGACTTGTAAATGCCGTCTAAACGCAGCATTAGTAAGATGTCGTCTTGAGTTAACAAAACTGAAAATCACGTATGCTGGAGCTAATGAATTTAATCAATTACCAGATAACTTAAAAGATATAGCCACGTTATTCACTTTTTAAGTTAGTTTAAAACAACATTTGCTAAATAACGTTGATACTTCTTACAACTTGTTTAAAAGTTTCATGAAAATGTGAATTACTACTTTAAATATTATTGTTACTTATAATTTATAATACTATTGTCAGTTTTTTTCATAAGCATCTATAAAGCCATTTGGCGCTGGGGCAACAACATTGAATTACATAAATAAAATAATAAAAAAAATAAATCTTTACTTTTCGATTTTATTGCTACCAATTTTTTTTACCTTTTTCATTTGTTATCATAAAACGCAATAACCTGCAGGAATACAAGCGAAAGTTGATAAAAAGATATGAAAAAATTAAAGACCTCGTAAAACATGGGACGATTGATTTTCAATAGAAAATTTTTTGCCTTCGCAAAGTTAACTTCAACACGATCACGAACGGTCAGAGGGCCATTGCACAGTCGACTTCACTATGCATAACATCTCAGAATATATATATATATATATATATATATACTTTATGGGGTCGGAAATGGATATTGTAGAAATTACAAACGGAACGACAAACTTAGATATAACCTTTTCTACCAATGGTGAAGGGTATAAAAAGGTAAGGAAATTAAATAATTTTTATAAAGTACGAACTCTTCGTTCAAAGCATCTATGACAAATCGATTGCGGCCACTTTTATCTGCTCTTTAACCATTCCATAAATATATAGGTTTCTTAACTATTCTCAAACTTTGCCTATATGATAGTAGAACTCTGGTGCCGTTTAATTTCAAAATTTATTTGCCTTATTGATAAAAAAAATTAAATACAAAGCAAGATAAATTTTATGAATATGACAGTATGTTTTTATTATTTGCTGTTGTTGAACATTCATGTGCAGTTTCTATATTACAGGTGATCAACGCGTCTGGAAAATTTGCATTGAAATAGCTCAAAAAACTGAGTGCATTTTATAAAAATTTTTCAGGCGAGTTGATTGCTTGTAATACAGAAACAGTACATTAATGCGTCTGCCTTATATGGTTCAAAAGTTAAGCTAATTTTGTTTTTTCACTTTTTATTAAAACGGGCAAACGCTTTCTTAAATTTTAAATGTCTGCCTATAAATATAAAAAAGAGAGGGATATATATAAAATTAACTTCTCCATGGTGACACTCTTTAGATATTATACCTTTGTCTTATTATTTTTTGTCGCAGCAGGAATAAGATTTGATTTTCTGTGAAAATTTCAAGTTTCTGCATGTCAAGGTTCCAGAGATAAAAGTCTGTGGCAGTCGGACAAATGGGCAGATATTTTAGCGATAACAGATATATGTGTTTATATTTTGGGTATTGCATCGTAAGGCAAAAATAGATTATATAAAAAATTATATTTATTTCAATCAAAATAATTAGAAACCTGCATTACCCGCAAATTTTGTTTTTTCTTTTATTTTTTGAAAAATATAGAAAAAAGCTTAAAGTCCAATTGGTATGACTGAAAGTAAAAGCTTTTTACGTTTTTTTTTTAAGATTTCTTCGGTTCAGCAAGTTCCACCTAAAGTGATAGTGAAAACATGTTCGATTGTAACGTGTGTGATTCAAGTAGTGACACAGTAGTGGTATTGAGACGTGCTGTTATTTATTGCCATCAGCAACAATTTTTTTGGCACCTTTTTTTCTTTCAAAGGTTGCATTGATTATCTAGCCTGAGGTAGTGGGTTGGTCGCTTTGTGTTTTGCTCTGGTTAGTTGGTTGACTGACTTATTTGTTGATTTTACTCATTCATTAATTCATTTACCTATTGCGAAATAACGTAATAACATAAAAGTAAAAAAATACAATAACATTTTTTTATTTATTTATTTTTATTTCTTTGTTTTGAGTTTTTCTTTGTTTATTTTATTAACTTTTAATTTTGTTAAAGTTTATTTACTTTTATTACAATTACTAGATATTTGCCACTGTAGTGTATTTTAACATGAATTCGTTTTTCTTTGTATACTTTTTGCTCGATATTTGATTGACATATATTGTAAGTATTGAAAATATTATACTTTTTATGATCTCCTTACATAATTAAAAAAAATTTATTTTAACTGCAAATTTAATTGGCATGCCAATAGTAAAGGCTTTTAACGCAGTCAATAATAATTGCTATACCAACTTACAACATTACACATGAAAAAAAGAACAAGTAATAGATTAAAATATTATATACTTTTGGCACATATGCGTATTTACATCCGTTTTTTTTTTGTTATTAGTAGACATTAAAGCTCAAACATTTCTGTCTCTGTGCAATTTATTATTTTAAAACAAATTATAAAATTTTAAATGGTTTAAACTGTGCTGTCGATTAGTTACTTTAGTTTTAAAACTTAGCTTTTATGGAACAAAATAAACAGTTTTACAGTTAGTTTTATTATTGTTAAAAGAAAATCAAGAAAAAAAGTCAAATTATATTCTTTGCAATAATACATGGTTACAGTGCGTTAAATATAGTTTTTTTAAACAACACTTTAGTCACGATAAAGAAGTTTTTATTTAATTAATTATTAAAGGATTGTTTTGAACTAAATAGTTTTTGCTAAATCACAAACAAATTTGCACATAGTTATTCCAATACAGTGGACTTCCGATAATTCGTAATCGCAAAGGACCGACCATTTCTTACGAATTATAGGGGTTTTTGATTTAGCGGGGTTTCGATTTAACGGAGTTAAAATAAAATAAATATGATTTGACGGGGTTTTTTTAATTTATTTACTAAAACGATAAAAAAAAACAATTGTCAAAAATAAATTACAAAATAAATAACATAAATACACACAAGCATAAAATTAAATAATTCTTGCGAAAAAAAACCGACTTCAA
This sequence comes from Gymnosoma rotundatum, assembly GCA_916610165.2. Classification (NCBI taxonomy): domain Eukaryota; kingdom Metazoa; phylum Arthropoda; class Insecta; order Diptera; family Tachinidae; genus Gymnosoma; species Gymnosoma rotundatum. Next base: position 73,483,500 of record OU744340.1, read on the forward strand.
AACAGATTCCACCTGTCTGCCTATAACACCTCAAGTGTATGGCCTATGTGTGGTTACATTAACTATTCGGACACCCTTATATCTCCAAACTTTATACTTTTTCAACTGTTCAAGAGTTTGGCAACTATAGGGTAACGCTTTAATTTCCAAATTCAAATTATATACTTGCTGTTGAAGTAGATTTAGCAATCAGGTCCTGTGAAAATTTCAACCGTCTGTCTGTAACGGTTCAACAGTTCGCCCATATACATCAGACTATATCAACTATTTAATTTATAATATAACATTTTTATAATTCTTATTATACCAAATAAAGTAGTGGATATTCTGTCTAAAATTAAGGTGTTTGTATACAACGGTTCAAGAAATACGGCCATATAGAACAAATTACATTAATTTTGGGATCACCCTTTAATTTCTAAATTTAAATTATAAGCTTCTTGTTATAGCGGACATAGCAAAACATATCCCTTGTAAATTTCAGCTGTCTGTCTATAAGGGTTCAAAAGTCCCGCCACATATACCATATTATATCAACTATTGGGACACCCATTTATTTCCAAATCCAAATTTTATACTTGTTGTTATAGAGAGTTAGTAATACAGGTTCTTAGTAAATTTCAATCGTCTATCTACAACTGTTTAAAAGTATGACCATATACCAAATTAAATGAACTATTGGTGCACCCTCTAATTTATAGTTTTAAATATTATCAGCTGTTGCTATAACGGCCATAGCAATCGAAGCTGTGTCAAATTTACAAGCGTTTGTCTATAACGGTTCAAAAGATAGGCCTATATAAGTCAATCTACAGTAATTATGGGACACCCTTTAATTCATAAATTCAAATTATAAACTCGTTGATATACCGGACTTAGAAATACAGGTTCTTTTTAAGTTTCAGCGTTCTATCTATAACGGTTCAAAAGTACGGCTACACACTTAAAATTACTATTGGAACACCCTTTAACTTCCAAATCCATACAGGTTCGTTGTAAATTCCAAGCGTCTGTCTATAACTGTTAAAAGGTATGGCAATATAAATCAAATTAAATGAACTATTGGCGCACCCTTTAATTTATAATTCTTAATATTAATACTTGTTACTATAACGGCCATAGCAATTGACATTCTGTCCAATTTGCAAGCATTTGTCTATAACGGTTCAAAAATAGGCCCATAAAAGTAAATTTACATTAATTATGGGGGCACCCTTTAATCTTTAGAGTTATTTTTGTATAATTTTTTGTTTTTGGGAGCCATAGTAATACGCAGTCATTTTAAATTTTACACGTAAAAAATATGTATGTTTTATGGGGACACCCTTTAATTTTTAAGATTATGAAAAACGGCACCATTCTGTAAGCATAATCTATCATATTACCAAAAAATTTTCAAAATCGGATCAGAAATGACTAAGTTCTAGAGGCACAAATATATAAAAAAAGCAACATTCAGCCGAATTGTATAACCTCCTTTTTCTGAAGTAAATAAAAGCGCTTTAGATTACTCCCACAGCAATTTTGCATAATACATAAAAAAAAGAATAATACATTCCCTTTTTTGAAGGATTGAAGTAGGAGTTGATGGAGTAATTTCAAATCGCTAAGCAATGTGTATTTTATGCTTTCCATTATCAAAAAAACAAAAATTTTTTGTTTTTGTAACACCAATAGAGTTTTATGCTTGCGCTTTGACATTCTTCTTTATTATTCATGTAACAAACAGATTTTAAGAAAATAAAAACAAGCAAAGGCAAAAACCCACAAAAAAATAGCGGTAAACAAAAAATTGTTCTTTCCATGTTTCTGTTGTTTTTATTACGAATTATAAGTGGTAGGTAGTTAGCAAACAATTACGATTTATAAGAAGAAACGAAGGTTATATTTGCAAAAAAAAAAAAAAAACACGAATTAGCGAGGGGACCAAAAAGTATGGAAAGTTTACGAATTAACGAAATTTTTTCAAGGGACCTACAATTTATTACCAATTATCGCGAATTACGATCGGGGTACGAATTATCGGGATTTGACTGTATTATATACTTCTTGTAATCTATATAAAAAAAATTCAAATGTCTCTTTTTGGCAATCGCAGCACTTGAGAACAGCTGCATCAATTCGTCTAATTTTATTTTTAATGTTTAATTTATCACATTGTGATTACCTTATCATATGTTTTAACTTTAAACTTAATTATGGCGACTTTAACAATAATATTATTATGTATAATAATATAATTTGATTGCAACAATATAAATCAATAAAAATATGTTTCTTTTGAAGATGGACTTATTTTAGTTTTATTTGAAAAGTCTGATGTGATTGGACATGAAATTTCGTGAAGATGGGAGCCACTTTTACCTCAATCGATACTTAAGTCTTACTGAAATAAGAGCCATGACCACCGTAAACTTTCCAAAGAAATGGTATAGTAGAGGTTTGGTCACGATCCTTTTTGAACATGCATCTCTATCTATTTGTTATTCTATAATAATAGATAAGTGCGCAGTAAGCAGCTTTGTAATGAACTGAGTTTTCAGTTTTGCAAATTCAAATCGAATAAAGACATTCTTTTTAACATAAAGCAGGTTAAAAAAAGTTTGAAAATTTAAAAAAAAAAATCAAATAATTCTTGAGAAAAAACCGACTTCAAACAGATTTCATGGGTTTGTCAATAACAGTTGAAAGTTATATTCCACGTCCAAACTTTACACTTGTCATAGCAGACTTCGCACTACAGCTCCTTGTTAATTTTAACCATCTGTCTATAACTATTGAAAAATATGACCAATTTTGTCAAATTAAATGTACTATTGGGGCACCTTTTATGTTACAATTTTAAATATTAATACTGGTTACAATAACGGTCATAGCAATCGACATTCTGTCCAATTTGCAAGCGTTTGTCTCTAACTGTTCAAAAGATAGACCCGTATAGGTCAATTTACGTCACCTATGAGGACACTCTTTGATTTTTAGATTTATTTTTGTATTAATTTTTGCCATTGGAAGCTATAGTGAGACCCCCATTTTATTAATTTTAAAGTGGTGCCCTTTACAGTTTATAATAAACGTAAAAAACATGTATGTTATATGGGGACACCTCTATTTTTAAGATTATGAACGGTTTTAAAAACGGAACAAATCTGTAGGCATCACCTTTCAAATAAAAAATAAATTTTCAAAATCGATCCAGATATGTCTGAGTTATGGAGGCACAAATATAAAAAACCAACAATCAGTCGAATTAATATCCTCCTTTTCTTTTTAAAAAGGCTATCTAGTGCTTCACCTCCTTTTTTTTAATCTCTGGAAGAAGCCACAAACTAAAATTTTTAAGTAAAAGACACGGAAATATTTTTATTGAGGGTCAAAACACGTCTCGATGAGCATTTTGTTACCGCTTACTTAAGTCTTCAGGAACCTTCTAACAAACAATTTAAAATTTTTGTCCAAAGAATAAAGTAAAGACAAAAATCAAAGTTTAGCAACACCAACAATATCCAACAGTAATTCTATTCTTCTTTTTCCGCTGTATACGGCTGACCTTTTTTCGGCTTTTTTATACACATGAAAGAGGATTAAGACAAAATATCAAAATACACTACGATAATTTATTTCTATGCACAGGCATAAATGTCATAAATTTTTTGTTTTGATTGGTAATTAATTATCTGGACCTTCCACATGTAGTAAAGGGCCCAAAAAAAATCACAAATCAAATGATTCCAATGAAATTTCAATGATTATAAAACAAAAGTCGAAGAATAGTTAACACTAATATTTCATAATTACAATTTTTCTGGTTTGCGTTGTGAGCAATTAATAATTAACAGTGGGATTATTTTGTTCATAGAATTTTTTCGCAGCCTTAAACTATGCTTTTAATTTCCTCTGTAGTATATTTCTTATTCAAACTTTTTTGTATATATCAAGTTCATGCCTTAAGTCTTTTGTTTTATACAATCCTATTTATATTAAAATAGAGTTTAAGTTTTTATAGCTGTGTCCCAAAAAATGGTATTCGACCAGATTCTAAAACATTTAATAAAGAAGATTTTAAGAAAAAAGTTTTACTTATTAACGAGTTTATATATATCGTGTTTGCTTAGTTGCATGTTATTTAGGTACTTGTAAAGTTTTAAACCAAAATTAATTCAAATTGTCTTTTGTGTTTGTTCTTTGCGATTTTTGAAAATGTTAAACGAACTTAGTTTGAACTATCATTTTACCTTGGTGTATTTTTATATATATGTTTATTTGTTCCCATTGATCCTATAAGGAGCATAGAAGTACATTATTTAACACACAAATGAATATTTAACAAGAAAAAAAAAATACAAACTTTATTATGTACTTTTCGGCACGGCTTTAATATGTTTCAGCAATGCGATTTATGTTTCAAAAATTGCGACATATGTTTTAGTTCTAGTACAAAGAGTCCCAGTCTATCGCATAATTGCGGTTCAAAATAATTTTCAACGATAATTTACTGCGTATTTATTCAAGTATTAATAAATAAATAAGACCTTTATCTCTAACTTAACGTTGCTAACATTTTCAGAACCTTTGAAGAACACATACAACTTAGAAATTATTATATTCTATTTCCTTATTCTGAATGAAATATTGATTGAAACAGAAGCAAGAATTAAATTTCTTAAAAAAACGAATACCATGAGGGAATGGGAGAAATCGAACAAAAATATTTTTTTTTAGCAAAAAGGAGGTTTAAAAAAGTTTGAAAAGCAAAAAAAGAGACCTAAAAAATAGTTTTTCTAGTACTTGACCTCCCTTACATTAATCTCTGGCAGAAGGCTCAAAATTAAAATTGTTACATAAAGAAAAGAATTTCGTAGTGAGAACCAAATTTGTTGCCAATCGAATTATGTTGGCTGTGTGTATTATCTTAAATCCGGTTGTAATAACTAAATAAATATGGCACTCAGAACTACTTCTAATGATTTCAAATGATACTTGGGTGTGTATTAAATATTATTGTGAGTTAAATAAAACAACATAATATTTTTAATATTAATATTTTTACTTTTACTTACAAAATAAATTACAGGAATAGGATTATCGATCATAAATTTCATGACTCGAACCATTAAATTTAGCCTAATTCTTGCTTTACATCATGATTTCTTCTTTTCTTTATTCTACGCCATTCCATATCGCAAGATCTGCAGCTGCGAAGTGTATTAAACATTTTAACATTATTTTTATTTACAAATGGCCTTGTGAGATAATTTTGAACTTACCATTCAACAATATTAGAAAACTTTTCACCTGTTTCAATAAATAATTTTTTTTGAACTGAAAGTTTGTTAGGTTTTAGTTCAAAATATGCAAATTTTATTTTATTTATTTTTTTTTTTTTTTGTATCAAACATTTTTCGGTTTTAGAAAATGCAATCGATTTTTACGATTCTAACTATTAAAATGTGGGTTTCAGTAGTAATGTGCTAACCAAGTTTAGTTGTATCTTCCATTTAATGAAATAGATTTTAGTATAGATAATAATCGGTCTGGTTACCTTTTTTTAAAGGTGTTTCAACCAACATTTATTTGCAAATATCAAAGTAATATAAAAAATAAATCAAGATTATAATTTATGAATATTAAACATCAAATAGTAATTAAATTTGAACATATCAATCGAAATTTTTACGAGTACTAATATTTTTTCTGATGTAAGAAAATGTTTAAGAAATTTTTATTTATTTATCGCTAAAAACTGTAAGAACAAAATATTTATTTTGTTTATTAAAATCGTTCGTGTGTTTTTCAATAAAAAATTAAAAATAAAAATCAATATCTTCATATCTAACTGAAAAATGCAAAAAGTCGTAATTAGGTTAGAGCAACGGGCGTGGTATCTCTATAAATAATTACACTCCGCTAAAGTTGAATCAAATTAAATTTCCTAACTCTCTACAAATAACTTAATTGCAAAGGTACAGATATAAAAACCAATAGGATTATAGCCATGGAGTGTTTAAATTTTGTGCGCATAACACTGTGCGTAAATTAAAATAAAATAGTGAGCGTAGTATATCTCACAAAAATTTAATTATAAGTTTTGTATACCTAGAGCAGTGATGCCCAAAATATGAAATGTATTTGTATTGGTGAGAAATATAAAGTTACACTATGATAAAAGTTGTTTAATAAAAAACGGTGTTAGTTATTAATATTATAAAATATTTCACATAAGCAAATAATATAAATTTAAAGTACTTTACATTTAAGTCAAAAAATTTTAGTTTAAACAAAATTTAACAGAATTATGTTATAAAATAATTTTTATCTCCTTAACGTAAAAAATTAATTAATGAAAAAATGCTGTTAGTCGATAACATTATAAAATAGCACACATAAGCAATTAAATTAAAGTTTAATTTAAATTCAAGTAAAAATTCTAATTCTTAGATGTCAGAAAAGTTGCTTAATGAAAATAATATGTTACTTGATAACAGTAAAAAACTTAAGTATTTTAAATCCAAGTAATCCAAGTTCTTATTAAAAAAATTATAATAAAAAAATCTCATAAAAATTATATATGAAATTTTCCATTCATGTTTTTTTTTTTTTGCAATTTCGAATGAGCATAATATTTTTAAGTTAACCGAGTAACTCTGTTCCTTCATTCCCTCGTACTTTGAGATTCTAAATTCAATTTATTTTAAAAAGGGGCTAAATCATCTAAAATTGCAAGATCTAAGATAAATTCTTTTTTATTTCTTTAATATTAAATGTATTATGAAAAATTCCAAAATGCCTTTTTAAAGTATCCTCTCTTTTTTTAATGTTTTAAAACATAAAAGGCATTGCATACCGCCAAAAGCAAATTAAAAATTTTTTCTTTTAGTGTACCAATTTTTTCAAAAAATTTATACATCCGCGCAAACGAGCATAAGAATGTGTGTAAATTATTTTTCCACAATTGTGACATGGCTTGGGCATCACTGACCTAGAGTTATACTGTTTTTGTATAACTGTTTTAAACAGATTATACGTATTAGTTCATTTTAACGGTGCAAAGTTAACAATTGCCACAGTAAAAATTATGCATGTTAAAGTGGGTTCTGCAGTTGCACAAAGGTTAAGAAAAATAGGTATATTCCACTAAGTGCAAATGTACACCTCGAATAGTCTTAAGCGTAAGTTACTTGATAATATATTAGGAAATGCAAAATAGGTTAAGTTTAACATTTATTATATATAAGCAAATCGAAATAAAGAGTATTTAATTACTTCACTTTATTGAAGTTAGGCTCAAGTTCAGGTATTACTATTTTTTTTAATTATATTTAAATGAGGTGTTATTATTTTAGAAAACAGGAAAATGTGGACGCTAACCGAATGTAATGCATTTTCTAGATCGCTGCATCCGCCAGGAATATAAGAAAATTTCTTTATTAACGACGATCGGTAGGTTAGAGCGTTTATATACCACAAGAGAGCTTCCCTTATTCGTCATCACAGGCATTTGTTTTTGATTTGCCAACCATCGGTTGGCAACAAATGTAGTAGATGATTTTTTATTAATATTTTATTACTATTTATTGTCATCCTGTTTATTGTGAATTAGGGAAGAGCGATCCCGTGATTTTTTAGGAACATCGTTACCAGTGAACGTGATTTTCAAATCACCGTTCTTTTAAATAGTGACCGTGATCACTGTTTGCAGTTCTACTTTTTTTTTATTTAAACATACATGAATAATAAAAATAATATTTTATACAAGCAGTAATCATAATAAAAAGGTATTTAAATTTGCCCAGAAATATAGAATTCGGTAACACTGATTGATTTTAGGTTAAAAAAACGCACAAAACATTATTTGTTTTTATTACATATGCATGTGTGAAGTTGTTAATAAGAAAAAGCTACCCAGTAAAGAAGCTGCTTTGACAAAAAAGAAAAATAAAAAATTAATTTTAGTTTGTATCAGTGTTGCCGTTTGGTTACGTTTTTTTAATTTTTTCTAATTTTAGAAGGCTCCACGTAACATGTATAATTTTGTTATATTAGGCCAAATTCTCGTAACTTTTGGTACATACACGAAATAAAGTAATATCTCTAAGAGAGTACTTGTTTCATTATTTCAGGTAAGAATCTCTCTTAACATATCAACCTTTCTTAACATATCAATTCGATTTAATAGCAAAGGTTACCTGCAAATTCAATCAAAATCACATATAAAAAATTAGTTTGAAATAATCAAAAAATTAAATTGCTGAAGGTTACTATATTAAATTCGTGAAAATCACTAAATTTTTATTGCTTTATGTTTATAAACAGCAAAATGTTTCTGTCAACAATTATCTTCAACTGCGAAATAACATGGGCTGCATTGGAATAAAACTTTTTACTCTATATTGTCACGAAAAGTAAGATCTGGCAACTTCTGTTGTTGTTAACAGTATGAGAGTAGTGAATAAAGTTACTTCGACTAATAATGTGTGTATAGAATAATACCACAATTACCCAGCGGTAAACATTTGAAGCACTTTACATTTCAGGCCTTCGTTACGATACGATTCTCATTCCAATATGCCTTCCGAAGAAGAAGGGAGAAACTAAAACATTCAATTCTCCTTCTAAAAGATCCGATACTCTTTCAAAGAGAAAGGAGACTGGAAGCAGTATGTTTTTTCAAGGTTTTGCTTGTGCAGAAACTGAGGAATCCAATAACAGTTATAGAGACAAATAAAAATATTAAACAAGAGAAGAAAACAAGAAAGAATTTAAATAATCAGTTGTGTTTAAGAGTTAACAAGAAAAATTGGTTGATTTATATAACATTAGTAGGTAAAAAATAAAAAAACATTCGCAAATAAATGAATAAAAAATAATAATAGCGATAGTGATAATTTGTTTATTTCTGAGAGCATTTAGCTAATTTTAGTTCAAAGCTTAGCAGGCATTCCGTGAAAGGCCTTCCAGTAGGACTTCTGTAGAAGTGCTTTTAGAAGTCCTGATTTGGCAGCGAGTATGGAAGGCCTGCTCTGCAATGACTCCGCGGCCTTCTTACTCCTTCTTTTTACCGCTGGGTAGCTCAAAAAAAGCTGAGCAACCTCAATGGTTGCGTTAAAACAGACGATCATGAGTTCAAGCCCTCTTCCAAACATGAGTAAAAAATTAAAAATTAAGAAGCAGCAGTAAAAACCTCTCGGAAGGGAAAAGACAATTATTGTGTGAGACCAGGGCAAATAATTTAAAAAGAGTACCAGATAATTGTCAAGAAGCCCTTTAGAATAAAAAGTAAGAACGGTAGCGGTTAGTGCAGGGAAGTGTAACAGCATAACAGTGTATGGCAGACGTGTGTTGTGGCTATTGGATTAAAGGGGATGACTGGCTTGGATAAAAGGAGTAGTGGAGATGTCTGTGGATGGTTAAGGTTACACTTAACAAGGCATCGATTAGTTGTTTCGCCGGAGTAACACAGTAGTGTAGCGTGGATGGCTGGGTTTGTAATAACAACGCATGTTTAGTAAATACGAGACCATGGGATTCGCAAGACCGGTAGGATGAAGAAGTATAGCCAAAGAAAGACATAAAGTAAGAATACAGAATTTATAATGAGCCACAGTGGTATTTGCAATCAAAAGAATCCGTACGTTTGTTAGAAAAATGAATGACTGTTTATTTAAGGAAAATTTTAAAATGTAATTTTTAATGAAAAATATAACTTCTATGAACGAAAAGTGTAACTTTTTCCTGTTTCCCTTGGCAACACTGGTTCGATATATCTAGGGATCAGTCACTGTAATGACTAGTGATTTAATCCCAGGTACTGAATATTGGCTCATCTCTATTGTGACTACCTTATTTAAAAATATAGAAATTTAAGCCTGACTAAAAATGCTTCTTTTAGTTTAGTAATAAAAAAAGTTCAACTAATTTGAACTAAGTATATCTTTAATGAATATGTTTGGAAATCGAATCTCAACAGTTAAATATAGGAGAAATGATTGCTTTTAGTTTTTTGATTTTTTATTTAAATATTATCTTAAACCTCTAGAAAGTAAATTAAAGTCGACTTATATAGTTTTTAGTGCATTGATACTATTAGGAAGGTGTATGGACTAAAAAAATTGAAAAAAGAATTGAAAAAACATGGAAAATATTTTATAGAAAAGAAGAGTAAAAAGAAAATATTACAACAATAGTGAAAAATGTACAATGTGATAGAGAGAAAATTCTATACATGTTGATAGCTTGAGAGAGTACATGAGTAAAAGTAAGAGAATATTATGAAATAGAAAAGTTAAAAATCAAGAAATTATTAGAATTAGAATTATAAGAAATATTTTTTAAGATCAACAGAATGAATATTTTCAGCTTTGCTAATTAAATTATTAGCAAATTAAGAAGATCAGGTGTGTAAACTAAATTAAGCTATTTTGCTGAAAATTTAGTAAAAAAAAAGGGTGCTTAAAGATGTGATTGGAGAAAATGTAAATTGTAGGTTGTGCGAAATACAACGAAAACTTTTGAACAGAAATGGAAATGAAATTTAAATAAAAAATAAAGCCACGAAAAAACGTATTAATTGTGGGAATATTTTTTTACCTAAATATCTTCCCAATAAATAAAAGTATTAAAAATGTTACACATGTTATAGCAAAAATTTATGTAGAAATCATTTTTACAACAAATTGTAAAATGTGTTGACATAGCGCACATACAATAGGTTGTATACTAAACAAATATTAAGAGAAAGTTGACAAAAATAAAAAAGTTAGTTTGCTAGGTAATGGCGTCAAGTATAATTGTTTTTTTTTTACCTTTATAATTAATTTTCATTTCTAATTTTCTAAGCACTAGGTCAGTTTCTAACATAAAAAAACATTGTTTATTATTTTTTATTTATAATTTCCTAATTTCGCTACATTGTTGTGTGGCACCTTCAGGAATACTGACCTAGTGCTTAGTGCAACTGCATTGCATTGCTTTGTAGTTGGGTATGTAGAATAACAAGAGAAAATTGCTTGAAACCGTAAACAAACCGCCGGTATTTGTAAAACACAAATTTTTTTAATTCGAACTTCAAAGCAAAAATAAAAAGCCATATTGTTTTTTTTAATAAAAAATAGCTGGGCGGTAGTTTAAAAATTGAAAAGCTTAACTAAAGTTAAGCTACAATTCAGATACAATTTTAATTATTTATTTAAGCAAAACTTATAATAAGTTCTCTTTAAAACTAAAAAAGAGTAAAGCTAAATAGTTTGAAGAGAGGAAAAAAATGAAACCATAGACGGCAAAACTGAAAGGTGTATAAAACATAATAAAATGATAGTAAGAAAAGAAAAGAAATTTCAAGACAGGACATTTAATACTAAGAATAGAAAAAAGATCATAAGTAAAAAATACTATTTTACTACACAGAAGAGAAGCATTAGAAGACTTAAGAGTGAAACGAAAAACAAAAGCAAAAGTAAAAATGAAGACAAGTTTAAAGATTTAATAAGAAAAATATATGAAATGATAGACATTTAGAATGTTAATTTAGAATAGTTTAATGTTGTTTCTTTAAATGTTTTAAATATTTACAATTACTTACACAAGCTTTGACTTTTGCAAAAATCTTCAGTTAAAGCACAGTTTAATAACGCCCATGATTAAAATATTAATTCGTTTCTTAGGCAAAACCAAATATTATAAAAAATAAAATAACTTCTATTGACGATTTAAAACAACCTTAGTAAGTTTTTAAGAAATTTTAAACAATGATTGTGAGAGTGTGCGTGCGCCTCTGTTCAATATTAAAAACTATAGGAATAAACTAAATGACTACTTGGTTTTATGGAAAAAATTAAGCAGCGTTTTGAAACTCATCTATAAGAGAGCATTTTGACTTTTAAATAAATAATTTAGTTTTTCTTGTCATCAGCATCTTTATACCAGTCCTCACAACCAGGTACATTTTCAGGAGCATCACACATTTCACTTTCGTCATTGTAAACTTCACCGGTCTGGCAACCCAAATCACGTGGATCTTCGCCGTTTAAGCAAACATAGAATTTTTGGCAATCGGTGGGATGAGCATACCGTGGATGGGTGACTACTTGACCACGTTTATCCGTCTTAGGTTGGTCCTTTGGGCATTCAAAGCCGCTAGTTGATTTTTCTATTTAAATATTAAAAAATAAAAGTTTTGTTTTTTATTAAATTATTTTAAAATTTACTTACTAATAACGACACCACAGTTTTCACGTTTAGCAGTATCGGGCCATACACAGGTACCGCTATATTCATCAAAATGCAAGCCAACAGTACATTTCATTTCGAGGGCATCACCTTCAATGCAATTGTAGAAAATGTCACAAACACTTTCATCGGGATGGGCAAAGAAACCGTTTTTGCGTGGACAGAATTTTGAGGATTTTGGCGGTTCTGTTGATTAATTATAATTAAATGAAATTTGATTTAATATTTTTAAATTATTAGCAGTTTTTAGTTAGACTTAAGTTCATATTTTTTCTTATTTATAATTTTATTAATTTTCATATGATGTGATAATTTTTAAAGAGATCTAGATTTTTTGTTTTTTTCTTTAACAATAATTTTTCTTTTTTAATAAAATTTGAAATAAGAAAACATCTGATTAAAAATTATTTTTTATTTTTTTTGGCTTTAAATTAAACTTACGCAATTCAACACGATCGCCGCAGTCTACATTGAAAGGCTGATCACATTTGTTAATTTTACGATTTAACGGATCGAATACTAATCCATCGGGACATAGTTTCTCCTTTGCAACACCATCATCACACTCATAGTATTTATCACATTGTAATTCATCTTCGAACTGTCCATTGGGCTTGGGACACTGGAAAGCAGCGCCTTTAAAAATATAAAAAGGAAAAAATTAAAAAATAATCATAGAACAAAGTTAAAGGTTCTCCAAAGATTTTTTTATTTAAAATTTTAGGTGTTAATACTTGTGCTGTAAACATTAATAAGTTAATAATTTCAATTCAATTTAATTTAAATTTTTTAATTTTAATTTTTTCATTAAGACAGTGATTCTACTTTACTATGAATAATAAACACGACGGTTATTAACCGACTTTTTATGTTTTTGTCCTCTAAACTCAGTCTTTTCTAAGCAGAATTTTATTTTTTTTTTATTGTTATTTTTTTTTATTTGTTCAAAATTTAAAAAATAAAAGGGTGTCCGCATACTAAATTCATAATTTTTAAATGTCTATTGAATCGTAACGGACACCCGTATTTATTTTGACAAACAGGCATGTTCTAACAATCTCAAATCGCTTAAAACTGGCAATGCGAGCTGAAATCGCGTGAAAGGTGTTCTGTAGTTCACAATCGCAGGAAATTTGGCGACTTCAAATCGCAGGCACATTTTAATTAAAATAAACTTTAAAGCAATAATAAAATTATACACAAATGAAAATGAATATGTTCTCTTTTATTTTTAACAAACCAACAAATAAATTGCATTTTTTTTAATGTCATGGGATATTAGCATAATATTATAAAAATTCCCAAAATAATTTTACAAATAAAAATTATATGCAATTGCTAATGCAAATTGTTGGCAGCACTGTTATGTTTTTTCCTTTCTCTTGAGAAATTAAAAAAATAACTGTGTTGTTTTTATGTTTAATACGCCTTACGTCTGCTTTAAGAGTTGGCATGTAACCAACCTAACGCAGAAGGGAATTTAAGCAAAAATAAAAACGTGGTTTGATTATTGGTAATTTATGTTAAAGCCTTAACATTTCTGTACTGGCTTCTAAAATAACTCTCATGTTGTTTTTGAAGTTTTAATACTTAAAGGAAATGTTTTTGGCTTTTTTAAGAAATTTGGATAAAGGTTTCCTGACGAGCTGGCTTTAGTAACCGGCGAAATACGTACTCGTATAGATACCTGCTTTTTCAAACCAACAAAAAACTATTTTAATTTTTACACAATTTAAGTCGCAAAAAATTTATTTAAAATATATTATTTGTATTATCAATTGTTTGTTTTGATTGTTTTCTTGAGTACTGTTGCTGTTCTAATTGATGTTCGAAAATATACAAGTATTAGTGCGGTTGAAGGTATAGTCGGTAATCAAATAAAATATGTGGTTATTTTAATTTTCAATTCTTATAAAATATTCGAAGCTTATTAAATGTGCGATTCAAGTGTTAAGGGAGCTTATAAAATTAATTTATGAAAGTGCATGTTATAATTAACAAAATAAACAAAAATACTTTTTAAGTACTGATTACTTACAATGTAAGTAACCTTTTACAACAAAGATTCTAAATGCAATATCACTAATAAAAAATCAATTTGTCGCCAAAAAATTTCTTGGCTCTCATGCAATTTCAAAATCATGCGAGTGTCAGAACATGCCTGAAAGTTAGAATCACTATAGCTTTCAATAATATAAAATTTAATTTTTCAACTTGTGCGGACAAATGTCGTTAGTTTATCTAAAAATTGGTGAGAAGTCTCCTGAAGATATAAGTAGGCAGTAGCTTAGGAATAAAGCTAGGAATTAAGCACACTAAACTTACGTAATTAACTAACGTAACGTAATTGATAACATTCACGTGAATGAAATAATTAAAACCCTAACAGTTGCTTTTATTTTTGTGAAGAATACATTAATAATGAAAATAAAGAATTGTTTAAATTTACATTGATGTAATTCTGTTTCAAGTTAAGAATAGCTAAAAAAAAATCTGCTTGCGACAACCGTTCAGTTAAAAAAGCTTTAATTTTTTGCTGTAAAAGACTTTATTACAAATAGCGGATCTGCTCATATTGTAATACCCGATAACAATATGTTAAAAGCTTTTTGCTTTTTATACCCTTTACCACAAAAAGTGGAAAAAGGGTATATATGTATAAGTTTGTCATTCCGTCTGTAATTTCTAAAATATCCACTTCCGACCTCACAAAGTATATATATTCTGACTTCTTATGCAAAGCGAAGTTGATTGAGCGATGTCCGTGTGTCCGCTGAGTGTTGTCAATAGTGTCAAAAGATGTGCTATTGGAATTCAGCATGATCGGTCCATGTCCTTTGGGGCAGCAGGCAAAACACCACGCCTACTTCTAATTTTTTCATGTAATTTTAAACAATAAAGTAACTCCAATGCAAAAAGTAAATATATGGGTTGATAGAGAATTATAAATAACATACCAATTACACATGCAAGTACTTGCATGCAAGTAGCAAATACGTATTATCACCGAAAATATTAAAAAAAATATTCGAAAGTGCTGCAAGTTGGTTGATTGTTTACACACGCAGGTGCAAGTTCATTTATAAAATGTATTCAAATCGTATAAAACTATTAAAAATTTCTTTAATTATGGAATTAAAAAAAATAAAAATGCTACAGCAAAACGAAAGGCCTAAAGAAAAGAGAAAGAGAGAAAGGAGAAGATATTGGGTTAAACCCTTTTTAATAAAAAGGTGCGACTTTGACATGGAGGCACATTTACTGAAAGATTTATTGTGGGAGGACGATGACAAAGACTTTAATAATTTTTGTCGTCTGAATAAAGAACAATTTGAGGAAATTCTAAGTCTGGTAGGTAAAACATATGTGAGTCGTTCCGCCTGTAGAATTTGCTACTCATGTTCCACAAAATATCATGTGAGCGATATAATGAAATTAATTTAATAATTTCCTCTTTATTTAGTTTTTTATCCATTATGAAAAATTTTTAATTTTTTGTGTACGCGCTATGTATGTATTTTAAAAATGAAGCCAATCTAGTGTTGCCGTTTTGGTAATACTATAAAAGTCCTGAAGAGAACACTTTCTTTAACTTTAAAAAATAACATGAAATATATGTTTTATTACCATTTTTTATATTTGCTATTCTTGGTTTTTTTTTTAACCAAAAAAGCTTTATTTTTTTTTAAACTAACGCATAAATTTTTTAAAAACTTATCATCGGTAACACTGTTTCTTTAATTGTCATTTTACTTGCAGCAAGTGCCAAAAATTACTTGCACTCAAAAATCTCTTGCAAGTTGAGCGGCAAGTTCGAAAAATTTGAGTGTATTAGTGAAAAAGTGTGAGTGTATTGGGATTTTCGCACTTGCACTTGCAGGTGTAATTGGTATGTAAGAAAAAGAAGCATCAAGTGAAAAAGTTGGCGCTCGCCCCTTTTTTCCGAGTTACAGGGTTCTGAAATTTCCAAATTATTGAAAATATTATTATGGGTATCATTTTAAAGTTTTTGAAGAGATTTTTAAGGAAATATCAAAATTTTTTAAAAATGCTTAACCCATTAAGTACCGATGGCATTTTTATGTAAAATTATATATATATGTAGTACCAAAATTGTTTTTGTTTATATGTTTTTAATTCTCTGTCTGCTTTTTTGAGTTACTTCACTAAACTAGATTTACATAGATAATGAAGGGTATATAAGATTTGGCATAGCCGAATATAGCACTCTTTATTTTTAGATCTAAAATTGCATAAGCTTGGTTACTTTAAATTATTGAGACCTAGGAGTGCAAAATTGGATATATGGCTAAAAGTAATGGGTACTATTTCAGTGTGTGACCTTGGCGAGATTAAAACTCAGAACACTTGTTTAGGAGACATTCCCTTTAGTCAATGCAAGTGACCTGACAACAACTCTTTGTACCACCCACTAGATTCAAACAGAATATCCTTTTTTACATGAGACATAGGGCAGTTCAAACTTTAAATTCGGATTTATATCATTTCTTTAAAAATATATATTTTCAAAAGTCGAATTTTTTATTTGCAAGAAAAAATTCTAGGTACGATTTTGAGTCCGGTGTATGCAAAAAACAAGGATGGAGTATATTAACAAATGTAAAATATTTACCACCTATAATATTTAAAAACCTGATAAATGTTTTATATGCCCGAGGTGTCCTACTATGAAGTAATGTAGGGCAATCTCCACAAAAGGAACAAACTTTAAACTTAAGAAGGTCTAAACCGGTTTTTTGTAAAATTAAAATAAAATCCGACCATATTTTAAGGAATTTTATATTCGTTTAATTTTCGTCGAATCCATTAATTCACTTTATGATGTAATGACAAGTCATCAAGAAATTTCTGTTTCAAGGAATTTTTTAATTCAATTCAAATATTAAATAAATAAATTTTAAACAATTCTTCTTATATATAAAATTTTGAATAATCTACAATTCCTCTTTTAAAAAAGCAAACTTTAAAAACACATTTTTTATGGCCCAATGCAAAAATAAAAATATTAGTGTATGCAAAAAAATTGTTTAACTTTCATCACTATGGACTCTGTATTACTACGGTACAACAACCGCATTCAGGTAATTGTTCACTCTTATTTTGTTACCATAAGAAAGCCCAGGAAAACATTTAACAAATAATGATAAATAATTGTTATAGAAATATGTGGAAGAAAAAATAACATTTATTTACACACTTTATATGAATTGAAGCCAAGCCCCACTTTAAACAGTAAATTACAGATTAATAAATAAAGAAATAAGAAAGAAAGAATGTGGGTAAATTAATTTCTTATGGTTATTTTTCTATTTAATTACATGTTTGAGTAACAATTGTTTATTAATTGGATTTTTTTTTCTTAATTTTTAATGTTGAACTTTAAAGGTGGGTTTCATTAGTCAACAATGAAACTGGATTGTTGAAGTTGCATAATTCAATAGTTTGAAATACTAAAAAGCTAAAACCAGAAATAAATACAACAATACAGTTACTACACGTTCGGATAATTTTAAAAAATTTTTAACTTAACAACACATAAATATGCAATAATACAAGACAAGTTTTAATGTTTTTTTTTCAATTTTCTTATACGAAAAATAGTTGGCTGTTTCATTTAACTTGAGTTGAGGAAAGATACCCGTAAATATCAGACGGACAAAAAAGCCAGATAGACGAGTCAGAGACACACGTTGTTGTTTTTTTCTTCTTTTATATTTTACAACCAGTTTGAAATGCTAATATTTTAAGGTTTTATCTGAACTCTGATATTTAAGTTAAATGGCAAAAGAAAAACCACAAAATGCGTACGTACTACTCAGTAACAAAGACCGGTAAACAAAACTATTGATTGCAGAATTTTAAAAAGTTGTAAATCTATAAGAAATTTTTATTTTTAATTAACATAAATAACTTTAAAAATAGCTTGACATATTTCATTTAAATTTTTTCCACTTCTTTCGAAATAATTAAATGTAGATTTTTATTTTAAACAATGGGTTGGTTGGTTTTAAATTAGTCATGATAATTATTTTTATTTTTTTCTGATGATTTTATCTTTTACTTTTTCTTAATAAAATTGAGGCCAATGTCAATTTAATTAACACAAATTTCCTTATGTGATTTGAGTTTTGTTAAATTTAAAGTTTATTATGATTATAAAGTTTTTTTTTTAACCTGATGATAATAAGAATTATAATTACTTTTTTAATAGAGCAGGCAAAATATCACTCGATTTAAGGAGGAGTAAAGAAATATTAAAGTTTTCAAAACATGATTATCAGATAAAATAATTTTTATGAAAATCAAGAAAACAAAGTCACAGTCTGTAGTGTAAAAATTTGTTTAGAAGAGTTTATATATTCTCCATTTAAATTTCTGGCATTTACACCGTCTAGCTGCACATTATAGTGAAAGGCCAATATAAGCGGCATGCGGACGAGAGCGGCAATCACCTGTTCTTTTTGCCGCTTAAATTTATTTTACAATAAATGAAAGCGCATTATTTCAGTAGAAGTTTGTGTAAAAAATATAAAACATTTTTAGTTTTTTAACGCAGTAAAGTAAATTTAATTCCTAAAAATTTTGAAAAGAAAAAAAAAAATAAAATCAACAACGATTTTGTGAAGAAAATAAAAAAGCCGAAAAGATGACTTTACAAATTAAAGCAGCGAAACAAAAAGTAACTGCCAATTTCACTAAATGCGAACGAACCATTCTTGCGTATATTTACATTAAAAACAAAAACAAAATTTTGTTTTCAGTACAAGTATGTGAAAGAAGTGTTCGTTCAAATTTAGTGAAACCGGCTGTTAAACATTGCCGTTCGGCCGCTTTTAACGGCATTGCCAGCTTAAATTAAATTCAACTTGTTAAAACTTTTGTATGAATATTTTTTATTAACAAACTAATTTTTTTCAAATAGGTAATACTGTTACCGCTTGCCGCTTGTATTGATCTTTCACTATTAAGGTGAGACAAAATCCTAAAGTTGTGTGCGTCGTTTCAATGTCAACTTAAAATACCTCTTAATAGTGGCGGAAAATATAAAGAGAAGAAAGCTCTAAGTTCAGGGTTCTTGAACATTTTATAAGGGGTGTTTTAGAACCGCCATTGAAGTATCTTTTACACTAAGGGGGACCTACCTAACTTTTCTTTTGTGTAGTAGAAGGAGCGACCCCCTCTAATACATCCACAAATAAGTTGAAACTTCTTAATAATTTTTTCTGTTGATTTTCACCGAATTATAAACACAGAATATAGAGATTGTAAAACATCTCCTTAAATTATAGTGTATCAACACTGTTAAACTTAACGGATCTTTAAGAATGTGACATAAACAGAAGAACAGAATGGACTCATATTTTAGAAAAAATGTTACCTCGATTACAATGAGATGGTGAATTTTTTAATTCAAATGATTGCATACATATTTCAAAAGATTCGTAGCCACAATCTTACTAGCGAATCAAAATATCTTTCGAAAATCATAAATCTCAACGGAATTATCTGAAAATCATTAATGCATAAAGAATTGTACCCAACTGGTTTCAAACTGAATTTTCGTTTACACACAATATTTTAAGTTTAGTAGTATTTCCATAGTCATATATAGTTATATTATCAGCAAAGAAACTCATCAAGAAAAAAATACAAAAAGCTCTAATCACGCCACTTAATTAATTACACTGTTGATCCTAATAATGAGCCTTAGTATCACCTATTTTAACAGTAGTTTTCCATACAAAATTAGAATCACTGAATTATATAATATGCCCAAAGCATTTGAAGGAATAATTCTACATTAAAATACAGACACAGTCCTATGACTTTCCATATAAAATGGTTTTAAAATGAGAGAAAGCTCATTGAAAAAATGCGAAAATATTTCACTTCTGAGTGGATGTGAAATCACCGAAAAACCCCAGTTAAATTAACTTACACAACTGCTGATAATCTTAAGCGCTGGTTCATCAGATTTAGAAAAATTTTCTTGAAGAATTGATTGTTAAAATAATTTAATAATGTATTTTCTTCTTTAGGTTTTTTCTTTAAGTTTTAGCTCACAATTTTTTCCCAACAGAAGAAAAACAATTGAAATGGGAAAGATGACCAAGAAGTTACTCAGTATAAGAGTACCTTACAATAAACAGGTGAAAAATATAGAGAAATAGATTTAATTAGGTCTACTGTGGCTATTCCTGCCGCTCAATGCCACAAACACAAGCTATTTGTTAGTTACGAATTAAATGCACTTTCGATGTGAAGATGGTAAGACAGCAGTAATACTTAAATTGTCATTGTAATTATATTTAAATTTAATTTATTTTATTAAAGCTGATTCCTTTGAAGAAATTTCTAATTTAAAGAAAAAATTTTTTAATATATAATATCAATAAATAAAAAATATTATTAACATATTTTCATATAACCATTGCAATATTTAGCACATTAGTTTAATTTACAAAAATTAAAAAAAACAAGTACGAGTAAGAGTGCTATATTCACCCACATGTCTGATATTGGCACCCCCATGTCTGATATTGGTTTCGGGGTATCAACGTCGGGCCCATCGAATATGCGTGGGGATGTGCTTGATGTTTATACTGACGGGTCAAAGTTGGACACGGGGGTCGGGGGGGGCGTCTTCATTCCTAGATTTCGAATCAGAATGAAGCTTAGGCTACGGGATCAGTGTAGCGTGGTACAGGCTGAGATTTCAGCCATCAGAAGGGCGGCTTGCTGGATGAGGTACCACAGGATATACGGAGAGGATATCCGGATCTGTACTGACAGCAAGGCCGCGATTAACTCCTTATCGGGTGTCTATACGACATCCAGATTGGTACGTGAATGCCGAACATCTCTTAACGAGATGGCGAGACATTCCAACCTGGAACTGTTTTGGGTACCGGCTCACTTGGGCGTACCCGGGAATATAATTGCGGACGAACTCGCCAGATCGGGAACCCGGTTGGGAGACAGGGAGACAGATAGGTAGGAGTCCCATTAAGCTGCTGTAGAGCTTTACTTCAGCAGGAACTCCTCAGAGTCGCACAGTCTAGATGGTCTGAGGAGGTTACCTGCAGGGTCTCGAGGACATTGTGGCCTCAGTAAGATAATAGGAGAACCGCAAATCTACTGAGGTTTCCTCGGGGGCAGCTGGGCATACTGGTGGCGGTGCTGACGGGGCACTGTGTCATTGGTACCCATGCTAGGAGATTGAATCTTCCGCATCATGACTACTGTAGAAGTTGTCAAGATGAGGAAGAGGAAGAAACGGTAGAGCATCTGCTCTGCCACTGCTCAGCTCTTTCTGAAAATAGAGCGGCCATCTTCGGCAGTCCGAGACTGCATGGCCTTGCAGACTTATCTGTCTGCGACGTTGCTAGGATAAACTTGTTTATCCGGTCCTCGGGGTGGTTTGGATTGGGATCTTTGACGGTGCCGTAATGGCCTGAATCTGATCCCCTGCAAATCCTGTTCCCAGGCAACACAACGGGACCTTTGGGACCCAAGTGGGTCGGTCTTATGCCGTCGGCCTGTGCAACCTAACCTAACCTAAGAGTGCTATATTCGGCTATGCCGAATCTTATATATCCTTCACCATCTCTTTTAATCTAGTTTAGTGAAGTACAAAACTCCAATCAAAAAAGCAAATATTCGGGTGACAGAGAATTGAAAAATAAAAAAAATTGGTACTGTATTTATATAATTTTACATAAAAATGACATCGGCTCTTAATGGGTTAAGTATTTTTTAAAATTTTAGGTATTTCCTTAGAGATCTCTTCAAAAGCTTTATACTGATATTCATATTGATATATAAAAAAATTTTTAAAATTTCAGAGCCCCATAGCTCTACATCTGATCAATTGACACATTTATTTTTCTGTGAAGTCAAGTTTGGCGCGGATAGACGGACACCGTTCAATCAACTTTGGTATGCATAAGAAATCGGAATATATATACTTTTTGGGGTCGAAAATTTTTATATACTATTATTTTTATTTACTACTATTTTATATAGTTTAAAATATAAAAAAAATTATTTTAAAAAATTAAAAAAATAATTTTCAATGGAAATTTTCTGCCCAAATTCAATATTACCCAGGATAAAAATTAAAAATTAATGAGTTCAAAAATTATGGGTATTTTTATTGCTTCTCTTGCACTTATTTTCTATAATGAATTTTTAATTTATTTTAGTTAGTTAGTTTTTTGAACTCTTGAAAAACTCATAAAAATTCTGTTTTTACAAACTGGGTTTGAAACTGTAATAGCCATTCTAATAAAAAGTTTAAAATATTAATAATATTTTAAGAAATTTTAAGAAATTGCTGGGCTGCCAAACAATTTTTTTTATTTAAATCATCACTGTACATTTATTTAAAAATATGTCTAAACACTCACTTGCATGTGAAATACACAAGGCAGCAACGATGGCACACACTACAAATTGCCTCATTTTATTTAATTTTTATTTATTTGATTTCTTTAATTTTAAATTAAAACCTTAAAAATATTTATTATTACACTTATAGGTAGTAAAATATCAAGTTGCAGTTAAAACGACTTAACTGAATGCCAGCTAAACTTAAACTATCGTCTAAACGAAAACTACTCTTACTTTTGAAGACTTAATTTTGTACGCTTGCTGTTTCTGTTGGTGGTTATTTGCTGTTTACTGCTTGTTGTTGTCTGCTGCTGTTTCTTTGTTTCTGGTTATTGAAATATCCCAACTAAAAAATAACTTTATCAACACTCTTTTCCAATGAGAACAAAGGTCAATCTCACCACTAACAAGATATCAGAAATATAAATATTATGACATAAAGGTAACGAACACAGCATTCAAAATAAAGATAAAGTTGCTATAAATAGTTTTAAAGTTAAGTTAAGAGCTCGCATTTCAGTACACCAAAAAAATAATTAAAAATATTCTTTTATTTAATCTTTTTTTAGGATTCAAATGCGCGTGCGTATAATTAAAACCACAAATATTTTCTCTGCAGTCATTGTCACACTAATGATATTTACAAAAGTAGTTATTTTAGTTTTTTTATTTTAGCGTTGACTTCTCTGCTGCTGCAGTTATTGTTGATGTTTAAGCCTGGTTTATTAAAACAAGAAATTATTGAAAAAGAGACAAAGAAGTCAGTAATAAAAAACCAAATTAAATTTTTATAGTCTACGTGTATGATGAAAATAAACATTAAAGTAATATTGAAAGAAAACATTTTTTAAAAAAATTAAAAATTGTGCAAAATAAATATAAGCGAAGAATTTGCAAACGTTAAATAATTGATAAAAACACACACTGGGCATGTGTGAAAATTATATGGAACACAA
Source organism: Gymnosoma rotundatum (assembly GCA_916610165.2). Lineage (NCBI taxonomy): Eukaryota > Metazoa > Arthropoda > Insecta > Diptera > Tachinidae > Gymnosoma > Gymnosoma rotundatum. Next base: position 73,507,094 of record OU744340.1, read on the forward strand.
AATTGTGGCTATAATAAATTATATTAGATAAAATATTGATACAATTTTAACAACCATCATTATCAGCGGTGTTAGAGATTTTATATAAATCTACCACTCTGCGTTTTTTTACGAGATTCATTTCTGAACCCATCATGAAAATTTATGGTTCATCAAAACGTTACTGTCTGCCTATTTCTATTTTGAAATATAAAAGAACTTAGATACCTTATATCTTGTTCCTATACGTTTCATTAATATCGACAAAATTTTAAAATTTCTTACATTTTTTGTTAATTAATAATTGTTGTTGTTTATATGAAAGGAAATATGTACATTTCCGAAAAAAAACCGAAAATAAATAAATCAAAGTTTCACAAAAAAATAAAAAATGAAAGTTTGATCAAATAATCAAAAATAAAACAAAAATTTGGAAAGAAAATCGAAAATTTATCAAAAGATTGAAAATAGAAAATTAAAACAAAATCAAGAAAATTATATTAAAAAACAATTAAAAGCTAACACAAGAAAATTGTTTTTTTTTTGATTAATTGAAAACAACCGAAAAATGGACGAGGGTATAACTAAGTTTATCATTCCGTGTGTAATTTCTACAATATCCATTTCCGACCCCAATAAGTATATATAATCTGACTTTTATCCAAGCGAAGTCGATTGAGCCATGTCCGCTGGTGGTGAACTTTATCAGCTATAATGTCGAAAGAGGTGCTATTGAAAATCAGCATGATCGGTCCATGTTCGAGGCAGCAGGCAAAACACCACGCCTACCTCTAATTTTTTCATTCCCTTTGAAGCAATAAAGTAACTCCAATCAAAAAATAAAAATATGGGGCGATAAAGAATTAAAGAATAAGAAAAAAAGCATCTAATAAAAAAATTGGCGCTCGCCCATATTTTCCGAGTTACGGGGTTCTGAAATTTTCGATTTTTTTTTTAAATATCAATATGGGTATCAGTTTAAAGCTTTTAAAAAGATCTTTAAGAAAATACTAAAATTTTTTAAAAATGCTTAACCTATTAAGAGCTAATGTCATTTTTATGTAAAATTATGTATATGCAGTGCCAAATTTGTTCTTATTTCTTAATTCTTTGTCACCCCAATATTTGCTTTTTTGATTACTTTACTAACGTAGATGTACATAGATGGTGAAGGGTTTCTAAGATTCGGCAAAACCGAATAGAGTACTCTTACTTGTTAAAAGGTTAGCTTGTCTAAACAGTTATTTTGCTAGTGAAAATAATTTATAAACGGCAGCAATAACTATTACGTTATTTAAATAAACAGGAGTCTCCTAATCAATCTAAAAGTATTTTTAAAACAATTAACGAGCATCGCTTTGTACCTTTTTTGAAAGGTTGTTTAAAATTAACTTTAAAAAAACTGAAAATATACAAATCAGAGTTTCACAAAGAAGGCAAACGAAAATTGGATGAAGTAATCAAAAGTAAAACAAAAATTTAGGAAAAAAACCAAAAATTTATCAGAATATGGAAGCACCAAGTAAATAATAAAATTAACACAAGAATATTGTGGGTTCATTAAAAACAACCAAAAAAGGTAAAGGGAACTTTATGTTTTTTTTACTTTTTTTTAACTTTTAACTAAAAATAATTACTAAAATCGTTGCTATTCTTGTTAAACAATTTTTATTATTGGGCGTTATAAGTCAAACATGACTTGACTTGTCGATTAATAATCGCCACAGATATATACTTAAGTCGATGAACCGTAGGTGAAAGTAGGCGGCTAAAAATGTTAGCCGACTGTATCGGTTTAGCCCCTTAGATAAAAGCAACTGTATTTTTTTCTGATTCACAGAAATATTTGTTTTTTTCTGATTTTTTTTATCGGGAAGTTATTTTAGCCAAGTGAAAATCAAATAATAATAACTTTTTTAATCAAAAACCAAAAATAAAAATTAGTTAACAACAATTAATTCTGCCAAAAAAAGTAAAAATCAGAAAATCTAATTTATTTCTGACAAAAAAAAATTAAAAATCAATAAAGAACAACTATTTCTACCAAAAAATAAAAAACATAAATTAAGAATTATTCCAAAAACAATAAAAATCAAGAAATTATTTCTAAAAAATAAAAAATAAATGAAAACAAAAACAATAACTTAAAAAAAATATACTTGAATACGACTAAAACCTTGAGCTCGATTTGGCTCCATCCATCCATTTCGAAAATAAATTGAATAAAAAAAAATTGTCGAATTTTATTGTTAACACTTTAAGTCGCCGCTGAACTGATATTAACTTAGCTGCCGCCGAAAATTTGTCGACTTTGAGCGGCCGTCGTAAACATTTCGCTTAGCAGCCGACAGTGGCAATTTGATATCGGCTTCGTTCCCTGCTGAGAATCTCTTACAGTTAAAGCTAAATTAGCGCAATCTATCCATTAAAAATACAAAATGTATGAAGCAAACCGTAATAGCGCGGCGTCAAAGGTTAGCAATTAAAAAATTCGATTTTGACATTGTTAGGAAGTGAAGTTGGCTGCCTCTAAGTATGTTTTTTTTTTAATTGTTGAATAGTAATGACTATTTAGTTATTTGTAGGGCAATCTAGCAGTTTTATCTTTTTTTAATTCTATACAGTGGTTTTTATAATATAACATGAGTGAATATTACTGTTCAAGACTCAAAGTTGACGCTCTTGTTTAGATATGACAATTAAGCGAAAAAAAAGCTTTGAACCAGATTGCATTGTGGTTTTCGCGCTAATTTAGGTTTGTCTTTTATAATGCTAAAATGTGTTGCTAAATTTTGTTAAACGTTTACTCATCAATGTCGTTATCTCGTTAAGGAATTCATTCGTTTAATCTTTAGTGGTTTTATCTATTGATCAGATGTTGTTATAATAACCTTAATCTTTAAAAAGATAAAACAGATATTGATATTTAAAGGAGCTTTAAATACAACGTGATTTTTTTAACTTGAGAGATTAGCAGTTTTAAAATGAAACTTTAAAGGTGGAAGGCGTATTGTGCAATGGCGATGTAAAATTTTTCGTAGCAAAAAAATTATTTTTGAAATGATTAATGTAGAAGCCACGTATGTTCTTTTGTGGACAAAACATTTTTTGTTATTAACTAAAACTTCAAGCACCGAAATCCTGAAATTATTGTTGGACTTAACAAAAATCTACGAAAACGTGCGCAGTGTATTTAATTTTTCTCAAATTAATTTTTTTATGTAATATTTTTTTATTTGTTTTTTTTCCTAAAGAATTTGTCAAATGCTTGATGAATGCATTAAAATAATGTGAAAAATAGACAGACCTTATAAATTTTTTTTGTACATACATTCTCAAATAAGTGTATACAAAAATTTACGTATTATGAATTTTTGATTATTCTTATTGCATATAAATTAACCAAAGCATAAACGGTATCTTGACACAATTTGCTAAATAACCAAAAATTAAAAAGAAATTCCTGACCAACAAAAATTATTATTTCTTTTATTTAAATTAAAAAAAAAAAAAACATTAAAAAAATGAGGGAAGAAGTTTAAGCTAGAAATGAGGGAAATAAGTAATAAAATAAGTTTTTTAATTAAAAAAAAAAAAACTCTTCAATGAAAACTATATAAGAGGTGAAAGTTTTCCTTTGATAAGAATGAAGTGAATAATTTTAATTACTAAATTTATGAAAAAAGAAAAATTATTGTCGTAAGTGTTAATTATGCTTGATTTCTTTAAAATGTTTATTTATTTTCTAACGACAAACAATTTCGTGATATTCTCACAAAATATCGCCGTCATAAAATAAAATAAGGGCAGCATTGATTTATATATATATTATATATTTACATATAAGAATAAAATTAAAATAATTAAATAAAATATAATTTTAATTGTTATGTTGTTTTAAAAAATTTTTATGTATATGTATATTTTAGTGTGTATTTTTTTATTAATTTTCATTTAATTAATTTTGGTTTAGACCAAAACAAATTTTTTGAATTAAAACTACTGATGAGATATATAAGCGATAGCTAAATGGCCATGTGGAATTGTTTTCCCACAGCAATCCAAGATGCGCTTACCACATAAAATAACGAATTTAAGTCAAATCTTAATATTTTTATTTCAATTAAAATTAAAACTTTTAACAATTTTAAATTGTATTTTACGAAAAAACGACTTAATAATTTAAAAACAACTATTTAACATTTTAACAGTTCATCAGCCGCCTTTGCTATTGTGATATAAACGGTACACGGACGAAAGACGTATTTCCCACAGCACTAACAAATTCATCATCCAAAAATCGCCAACTTAAGCTCAATTAGGGCTACAAAATTATTAACAAATTAATTTGAAAATTTAATGTTGTTGATATGTGTCAGTAGATGGAGTCACTATATTAAAAAGGCAATAATTAATTATAATAACATAATTATATAAACATGATATAACTTCTTAAAATTTAACAGTAGAAAAAAAAAATATTAAAATAGTGGAAGTGATAGTGGTTACCTATATTTTATTTAATTGCTTGTTTTATTATATAATAAAATAAAAATTAACAATTAGTAAAGGTAATTTTTTTAAGGCAGATAAACGAAGACAACAAAATAAACCTCTTCGTTTGGTGGCAAAAAAAAGAAAAGTATTGTAATAACGGTGTAACATACAAAAGGAAGCTGAGCAGAGGTTATGTCAGACTTAACTGCAAATATTCCCTGAAAATCAAATTATAAGTTGCCTGCAAAATGAAGATGTTGATAACATGCCAAATTACACATGACTAAAAGAAAATAACAGTTTCTAGGAAATACTAAAAAACATATCGTTTTAAAAGTAATCGAATAGTGTATGTCAATAAAAAATTTACGGCGTAATTGACTTTTAACGAATTTTAAAATGGCTTTAGTGTGACCGTTATTTATATTTCTAATCTTATTGCTGTCACTAAACATATTGCAATCAACTATTTTCTTTTCATGTAATTAGTTATTAAAAATTCTTTACTCGTAAAATTTACATCATTTACACTATGCAATTTCTTATGAAACTAGATATGTTTGTTTGTTTGTGAAGCAGGAGGAGTAAGCAATATTGTATTGCTTGATTATTGAGATGATGTTAAGAAAAAATGCCTTAAAAATTGCATAGTATGCTTTAGCTGTTTTTAAAATTAAAGTATATATATATATATATATCTGAGATAACCGACAGATATATTTAGTAAATGTTTTAAAATACAATACGAAAAAAGTATATATTATAGAAAAATTTACAACTGAAACCTTTCTTGTAGGTCAGCGGTCTTAACTACGAGAAACCCAAAAAGCAGCAAAAAAAATCTGAGCTCTTTCTAAAATCTTGAAGGCACAATGGTTATGGATTTTTTAATTAAAAATGGTTTAGTGTTATTAAATACCGTTTCATACTGTAATACTTTATATTAAGACTTGTCAAATATCTAACAGACATCCCCAAATCAGCGTGTTGAGCGCAACGATACCTTGCGCATTGCTCTTACGCTGAAATTTCATACCTAATTAAGAGCTTCAAGTTTGTGTCTTGAACAATAATGTTAACTCGTTTTGTTTTAGAAAACCCACTGTATAGAAATAAAAATAGAGATAAAACCGCTAGATAGCTCCGAAAATAACAAAATGATCACGATTTAACAATAACAAAACAAACAAACAAGCAGTCAACTTCACTTTTTCACTCACTGGCAAAATTAAATTTTCCAATTGCTTAGCGCAGACGTCGCGCTATTTAGAACTGCTTCATATATTTTCAAAGTACATAAGAATTTTTGATACAAAGATTGCGCTTAGCGCGCTAATCATGTTTTAACTGTAAACGTGCGTTTAGACTGTGCTAATATTTGTGTAAAATCATAAAAATTTTGTTTGTCCTAGTGTAAACACTCGAATTTGTTAGCCAGCAAATATTTTTCGACTGTTTGTTGGCTAAAAAAATCTTTGTTTGTGAATAAAGCTTTGCATAATGTAAACACTTTGTCAGCACGTCGTTACAAATATTTGGCTCGATATTTTGTTTGTTCTCGCAATATTTTTGGCGAAACAAATAGCGACAAATAATTGTAGAAACGTGGGCTGCCAATAGTTATTTTTGACAGAGCTTAACATATAAAAAATGAAATAAATTGAAATGGCAATACTGGTCAATTCGTTTGACAGATTGGTAAGTAAAAAGCGGTTTTTTGTAATTCTTTATAATAAAGCACATTTTTCTGAAAGAAAATGGACAACATCAATTATTGAATCGCCACTATCTGCCAAAAAAACCAAAAGGAAGAGGACGACGCACGATTGGAGTGAAGAAAATATATTTAAATTGATCGGCGAAGTGGAATGCCATTCTTGCATTTGGAATGCATCAAGTGCTGACTACCATTAAAAACCCATGCGGGATAGCGCATGGACTGAAATTGGCGATATGCTTAATATTACAACGGAGGAAGTTTTCACAAAATGGTCGAATTTGAAGATTCAGTACCGGGGCTACCTCAACAAAAAAAAAAAAAAAAAAAAAAAAAAACAAATCTGGACAAGGTGCAAACAATGCATCAAGGTGTAAATATTTCGACTCCATGGCTTTTGTTGGACGTGCGGAGGTTAGCCAGCAGCAAGCAATAAAAACAAATTTAGATATTTTATCTGAAAGCGAAGGTATCAAGCAAGGCAGATTAATATACTAGGTAGTGGCAGTAGATCAGTTGACTTTCTTGTTTATGTTTTCAGATGTCAAATTTTGTTTACACTTATTATATTTTTTTCTACAAAAGTTTTTTTCATACAGTGGTGTTGTGGAAATAATTTTAAAATTTTCATAAACCAAAAAAGTTTCACACACTTTTTTAAACTGATATTATTTAAAAATTGTAGGCCTCGCCTCCTCATGATTTTTTTGCTCATTTTATATATTAAAACCTAAATGAGTTATACACATTTTTGGTTTTTACATATAAAAAATAAGCCAACATAATCACGAGGCTGCGAGGTTTAGGAAGCTCCTCTGGCTTAAATATATGCTCGATATTCATGTAAGTAGCATCAAAGGAAATCGTATTACATCTTAATTAAAGTTAAGGTGGTTTTTTAAGAAATTAAATATAGTAACGCATCGGGCTATTCCTACAAAATTTTGAAGTAATATAGCTAAAAGACTTTTTAATCAAATGGTGAAATAATAATTAAAAGTTTTTTGTTTTACATATAAATTTTTGAAAGGGGAAAAATGTCATAAAATATTATTATTTTTTTATTTACAAAAGAGGCCTTAACTAATCACGGCGCTGTCAAATCCTTTTTTGAGTATGTAGCCAAAATTTGGAGATTACCGTGAACACTTTTTCAATCAGTGCTTTGCACTCCAAGGTATTTTGCAATAATTTTAAAATGTTGTGTCAAATCTGGCAATTTTCGAAAGAGCTGGAGGGGGAACCGTAATAATTGTCGACCTAATTTTGCTTTCATTCGCCTTTGCTATAGTTTGTCTTTAAAATTATTTAAACAAATTTGGTAGTACATAAGCAAAAAAAAAATAAGCAAAAAAAAACGCTATTAGAACAAAAATTTAAAATTGTTTATTTTAAATTTTATTAAGAATATAGCAAATGTCTTAAAGTAATAATCCTATAATTAATAAGCGTACTACGCCAAAAACACTAAGTTAATATTGGCCAAAATTAACAAAAAAAAAAAAAAATAAATAAATTTTAAGCCAATTTTCTTCATGCACATTTAAACATTTTAAAGATTGAGTTTAAAAAATCTTAACATTTTAGTTAAAAATAAACTTTTTATGACCATTTTTAAAAAATTATATATCCGAGGTACATAAATTTGGGGTCCTACCCAGAAGCCCTCCTTCACCTACAAGCATGACCGTCTTTAGATTCACTGAGAAACACCTGTGCCTTGCAACTATAAAATTTCGTTGAGAGGTTAAAAAAATCGTTTTCAAACTACTGTGCGTCAGTTGATTTGATGTCTGAAAATATATTTTACAAAAATAAAATACATGTTTTTTACTTATTGTTGTAGTTGTTTTAGAACTGCTATTACCTGTGAAATTAATGTGCCTTGGTATCAAGTAATAGATGTCATTTACCCATGCGCACGAAGTTTTTATGCAGCGAAGGTTCTTCAAAACTTAGTTCTTTCAGAAGTTTTTTGCAACATCCTTCCATTTTACGACGCTGCACCCACGCTCGAACCCACATTTTTCTGGATCTTTTTTTTCTTTTTGCTGGGTTTTTGAAAGTGCCATAGCTCCAGCAGTTATTAATAATAAATCTTCAATATCACTGTCACTAAACATTTTAATTTTTCACGTTGCTTCACAAACACAATTTGATACTATTTAGCAGATGGATTTCATAAACGTAACAACATTATTTAACAGATGTTTGTTCATACACACCGGACAAATAAAATTATCTGTGCAGTGTAAAAGGGTATACAAATATTTGTACCAAACATGGCTGACACAAAATCTTCTGTTAGTTGTGCAAATAAAATTCAAACAAATATTAGTGCAATCTAAACGCATGCCCAAATATTAGTCACAATACCATACTATTAGCCCAAACCATTATTTGTTGTGTTTGGACAAATATTAGCATAGTCTAAACGAACCTTAAGTATTATGAAAAAGTGTGATAGTGTGAAAGCAAATACGATGTATATGTCAAACAATAACGAAAGGAATTTGAAATCCCATAATGTAATCCAATTTTTAAAAATTATTCTAAACATTCTGATTTTTCATTTTATTATAATTTTCATTCTACTTAAAATAATGTAGATTTTTTGTCAATCGCAATAATCCTCATTTTATTTTTTTTTTTTTTCTTAAAAAATCGTACGCAAATTTTAAGACTTTTATTATGGCGTGAAAAAGGCTTAATTTGTTACAGTGTCGTAAGTTTTTGATAGGAAAATAAAACAAAAATAATTTCCAGGACTTAGAAAACAATATTAGTATACACAGAATGATATTTGAATTAAAAGATTAGCGATATACATATGTAGTTCGTTTTAGTACCTCGGAACATTTCTTTCATTTTATTTTATATTTTTTAATTAACATTAGAAAGATTCCAAACAATAAATTTTCGTATAATAATAAATTCTACAGTTTTTAATATTTCTAATATGATGTGCACGTAATTCTCAAGACATTCATCAGTGTCCTTCTTCTTGGAATCCATTATATGTGATTTGAATTTATAGAGCATTTCTTGGAAGGTATAAAAAAAGTGCATCAAGAAGTTCACACTGCTTTTTATTTCGCAGAAGAGTCTTAGTAGAATTCATTGTTGGAAATATCCTTTCAACGAAGTCATTACTAGTGGATTTAGAAGCGTATAAAATGCTGCCAAAGCATTTCGTTATCGCTTACTTAACTCTTCAGGAAACTTCTTACAAATATTTTAAATAAACTAAAGATTTTTGTCCAAACAATGAAGCAAAGACAAAAATCAAAGTTTAAGCAAAAACAACAATAACCAATAGTAATTCTATTTTTCTTTCTCTGCTGTATAAGGCAGAGTTTTTTTCTGCTCTTTTATACAGTTGAAAGAGGATGAAAAATAAAATATCACAAAACACTACGATAATTTATTTTATGCACGGACACTTTGCAAATATTATACTGTTTTAAACAACGGGATTTTTTAAAATTATATAAATTAATTTTTAAAAAATTCTTTTTTTCGTGCTATTTTCCCGATTTATTATTTAAATCACATTCCTTTATACGTAAAGGAAATGTTTTTGGCTTTTCTAAAAATTTGGATAAAGGTTTCCTGATGAGCGGGCTTTAGCAACCGGCGAAATACGTACAGATACCTGCTATTTCATGCCAAAAAATACATTGCATTTCTATTTGATAATGTTATGGAATAATAGCATAATATAATAAATAATTTAATTTTTTCCTTTTAGTTTCATACATTTCCAACGGTGTATTAGGCTGCATAACAATTTTTGAATAATCTTTGACAACAACGAATTTTGTTTGTAATAATGAATTACAACATTTTGCAATGGAAAAATTTTCGTAAGCAAAAAATTCGTACATACATATATAGGAAGCCTATTTATTACTTCCTTTAAAAGCATCCTTAAACATGAATAACAATTTTTTTTTTATAGATTTAATGGTTTTATAATTCATTGCCACATTACTAAATTCAGTTTCAAATATAGACCCAGAGTCAATGGCACTTACTGGAAGAATTTGATTGGCATATCAATGATTATAGTTATCCTCTTTATAAATGTAGAAACACAATAGACGACGGTAACTGAACGTTTATCGTTGCTGAGAGTAAGTAAAAAAATAACGACGATTCTCTGACGGCATTAATAATATTTATTTTCATTTCAGTTTTTTGTTTGTTTTCAAAAATATTTTGTTTAAATATTTTATTACGTTAAAAAGAATCAGATGGATTCTATTAAAAAAATCGATGGAATGTAAAGAATACTGGGTACATTTAACATGTACATTGCATTAGAGTCTATTGGACTTTTTAACCTTGCAAGGGATTCAATGGGTCTTTTCAAAACCTTCATACAGATTGTAGAGCGGGACGAAGAATAAATGATGACTGACTTAAGATGATACATGGGCTCATATTTTTCACCTTTTCTGTTATTTTTTAATCTATTTTATTTGCATATATTTTACCTTTTCAATTATGTTTTTCATTTACGTACATACATATATCAGTTTTTTTTAAGATATTTTTATTCCTGAAATTTCATTCTATAGTTAAATAAATTATGTGCTTTTGCTATTTTTGTGAATTCAAATGCTTATAAAATACAAATATTTCTGGAAATATGTGGCATTCTTGTTAGAAGAGTGAGAGACTAAATGTGAGAGAATAATGAAAACCGAGAAGAAAATAAAATAAATTTTATCTCAGCTATCTACACTAAATTATTCACAATTATATACTTCATTTGAAACTGATGACTTAAAATTATTTGGTGAAAATAAAATTATCTAAATGTTTTGCGCGGTTTTACCATATCCCGCTGTTGAAAAAATGCTAGTTCAGCTTCTACCGATTTTTACACATCGACATTTGTCAAGACAAATTAAATGCTCTTCAAGACATGTTAAAATCACCAAAAAAATCACCAAACACTTTATAAGTTGAAAAAAAAAAAATTGCCACGTCGCTAAATCAAAAATAAAGTCGCCAAATGAGTTTGAAATTTGCCAGGTTTGGCGAGAAAAGAAGAATGCTTACAAAGGTTGCCATTTTGTACTACTAGTAACAAACTTTAACTGTTCTCTTTATAAATAATCACAATTAATTACGAACTTAAGCAAAACTTAAAAAAAAAATAATCAGGCCGACCGGATTGGTTTCACTTCCGTATTAAACGTTCCGATCGATTTTGTTTTACCTTCTTCAGATTCCGATTGCTTTTTTTTTATTCCTAAAAACTGCTTAATTCCCAATTTCTTGTTTAAATGTGGTAATACTGTGCACGCCAAAGTTAGCAAGAAGGCTAGTCTAAGTAAGTGCACATAAAAAGAGAAAATTTTAAAACCGCAAATGACATAATTTAAAAGGAACGAAATTCCTTTTTGAAATTTAAAAGTGGTTTCATTCCGAAAAATGTTTACGGTTTTCGTTTTCTGTATTGAATTTGCAGTATTGAAACCACTTGCGATCGGAATTGAGTTCTGTGACATGCCTGAATAATCCATTTTTAAAATATGTATTTTTAAAAAAGTTAATGTCTTGAATTTAAATATTTTAATTATTTTATTGGGAAACCAATATATGTTATGTTGTCCTTGTTGTAAGGATAAACGATATATTTGACTCCTTGATGGAATAAAAGCTAAGAACAATACATCTATTTTCAATCCGAAAAGAATATTTAATGAAAATGTTTTTTCTATTTTCAGTACACATTTTGATCAGCTGACACACTGTTTCAATTGCTTCAACTACTTCAACTTTAACTTTAAGTTTGTTTACACATTTAGAGTCGAATTAAAAAAAAAGTTTTGAGTATGTGAATTATTTACAAATGCTTCAAATAATTTATGAAAATCACGTAAATCTAAGCGTTTTATATTTTTTATAAACATTTTTTTTTTATATATTAAGGAGTGTATTTTGTCTTGTCTTCATTTTGTTTATTTCTGATGATTTGCGATATAAATCTTATAAGTAAATTTCTGTTGAAACTCTAAAACAAAACTATAAAAAATCTCAATATGTTGTATTTTTGTTGTTGGTTTTTAGATGTAAAATTTTCCTTCATTTCATGTTTAAAGCATGACAATTGAATTTTAATGTTTCTTTGCCCACAAGAATAAAGTCAGTTTTATGTTCGGTAAAGCTTCAACAAAAACAATTGTCAAGATTCTACTGAAAGTATAGAGAGAATATGCTAATTAGTACCTTAACTCTTTAGGATTTTTTTTCGCATGTTGTGGCATTAATTTATTGCAGCCGAACGAACGGCTGAACGGATTAAACTAATTATTTGAATAAGAATTTTGGAAGACTCCCTACAAAGGTACTCAAACCCAAATCACCCCTTTTTATGGATGGATATTTTTTATAACGCATTCTCACACGATTTTGTTAAAAATTTCCAATTCCAAGTCTCTCGCCAGACATCACTATGGTTGGTTAATTTGAAGAAAAATAATTTTCTGTTCAGAAAAAGCTTTTCTTTTTAATTGTAAGTTTTGCTTAGGATTGGTAGGCGAGGTGTTTTGGCCGCACCGATCTTTTTGATTTTCAATAACAAAATTTCGAAACTTTGTTTGATCGATTAGCGCAATTAAATTTTCTCTAGCTCATCTAGTGCCTTGGCAAAGTTGATTTCAAACGGAACACGGATGGACAGACAGGCATCGCTAAATCGACTTCGCTATTCATAAGTACTTAAAATATGCATGTTTTATGGGGTCGGAAATGGATAATTTAGAAATTACACACTGAATGACAAACTTAGATATCTCTTTTCTACCTGTGCCGAAGGGTATAAAATTTTATATATTTCAGCTTAAATGACAAAAGGACAAAAAAAAATTTCTTCTTTTGTTTAACGAATTCGCTATTATTCTTCTGTTCCACACTTATTTACATAAATAATTTACTTTTAAAATTTTTTAAAATACTTTTAAATTTCTCACAAATTTATATTGAATACTTCGCTGATGAATAGCAAAGCCAAGCATCGATTTGGTAATTAAAAACCGGAAAGTACAAATACTCCGAAATTGGGTATTTTTAATTAAAGAATCAAATTTCTATTTAGAAAATAATTATAAAATTATGATACTCTCGCCTCAAATGGCCATACATAATAAAAACAGTGACGTAGACGAACAAAATTTGCCAACCGTGCAACAATTTCGCAGAGCTGTTTCTGAAAAAGGTGGCTTCATACTGAGTGGCCACAAATAAGCGTTGCTGATTTTTCCTATGGAAACTGTAATACTCCTGCCCGAAATGGTCATACATTATAAAAGTAGAGACCTAGACGAACAATTTTTGCCTTTTATTATTATCGCCCTAAAATTGATGCTAACGAATTTATTTTTTGTAAACTTTCTGTTTTAAGGTTTTTCGTGTTTGTGTGTATGGTTTTCATAAAATGAACAGTTTATCGACACTAAAAGTCGCACCACATGTCATAGAAGTAAATAAGCAACCGCGAAGTGGAATCTAATTGCATTCGTTTCTCACTCACTACTACTTATTGTTCAGATAGCGAAATTATTTTTATTATTATTTCATTTTGATTTGCATTTACAAGCATAAATAAAAGACATTTTATTTTCATTTAAAAATTCATAATGCACTTAAAAAAGCTTTTCCAATTGTTTTTATAACCACTGTCTCCAGGAATTTTATTAGAGTTTATTTTATTGAATAAATTATTAAAGTTTTTCTTATATAAATTTGCTTTGTGTGTGTTTTTTTTTTAATTACTCGAAAAGTGGCACTGTCGTGAACAAAGAAAGCTTAGCTTTATGTTTGTAACCGTTTGCCTTTCTAATTGATATAAGCGTGCTCGCTTAAATGTATTTTATATTCATTTTTATTAAAACTATAAAAAAAACTCATTAAACATATTTATGTCACTCTGAAGAACTTTTAAAAATGCTGCCAAAATTTGTTTATAATGGCCACAGAAAGTTGTCTTTTGTGTCTGTGATTCGATACAAAGCTTTTCTTCAGTTCGTTTGGGTCATTAACTGATTCCTAAAATCAATTTCAATATTTATTTTTACCCTTTTCGCAATATATGAATGAATCATAACTAAAGAAAAAAGATCGTTATAAAAATGCAAGTTTACGCATGATACTTTGAAAAAAATAATGAAATAAGATTGCTGTGGCAATAAAACAATTCTTTTAATACTAGCGGAGTTAGCTATAAGATGGAATATGAAATGTTTATACATAAAATTTTCACTTTGACTTGAGATAATTTTTATTTTAGTATTAAGTCTTAAAAGACATACGAAATACAATAAGGCAGATAAAAATTACATCCAAACATTTTATGAAATAAAAAAATTATATTATTATCAAAATAATTTACTAGCTTTAGTCAGCCAGCAACTTCCTCTCATCGTCCAATATGAAGTACAAAGAACGAAAGTCTTAAGGTACGGCCAGATTAGTCCAATATTTGACCAAACAGACGTAGCCTCTGAAATACTTATTAAGAAATGTAATATCCTAATCAATATAAAAAACTTAAAAGTTACCATTTCCTTTTCTTTACCTCTGACAACACTAATGAAAAATTTAAGGGCATGAAGGTAGAAACAAATTCATTTTTGCATTTATAATATTAAGCCAGGATTAACAATGTTCTTGTTCTCTTTATTTAGATTTTAAAATAATAATAGCAACATCGCAAAACATTGAATTGCAATAATATTTCCGCTGTAATATTTTCCCTTTCTCTAAAGTCCCAATGGTAAATAAAGTTACTGAAAAATTTACACGTACACTTATCGTAAATGATTTTTTCCTTAAAATGTTTTCATTTTTTCTGTTGATTTGTTCACCTTATCTTGGGAACTCTGAGAAATCAAAAAAATCAAAATCATTTTTTGGTTTAAGAGGCTCAAATATGCTGGATAACCACAAGGGCTTGGACGCTTTTTGCGCAATCCCACCAACAACTTGATGTTAAGTAATAAATTATTTTTTGAAGTTGCCCATACATTTAAGTGCCTATTTTTCTTTTTGTTGTTGTATTGTTGTAGCGGCTTCGCCACCTAGTATTAATTCGCCTTGATAAAAATTATACCATTATTTTTATATACATATGTTAATTTGTTAAAAATAAATTATTTGTTAAATTTTTTTAATTTAATTTTTTTTGATTGCTAATAGAAAACAAAGTAACTATTCCTAGAGAAAACTACCACAACATGGAACCGTATTTGCAGTTTCTGATGTGTATAATCAAAATATGCGTAAAACGATAGTGAAATTATTGTTAACACATTTCTAATTTCTTGGTTTTTTTGTGAAAGATTATGTTAGTCTTCAAATGGTCAACGTGCAAGAAAGGTACGATGCATGTGATTTTGGCAAACTAGTGGTACAATAAAATTTTGGTCACACTTTTCCTGGATTTTCATTTTTAAGTAACTTAATTTTTATAATTTTTTATTCTGAAAATTACATCCACTTTTTTTCATCAATTATATTTTATGTTTTGTTTTTTTTTTTAAATATTTTTTGACAACATACCTAAATTTTGTAGCAACAAATTGCCTGTTGTTTTTTGTGTTGTTGGATTGTTGTAGCCGTGCGGTCATCTGTATTAATTAACCTTGATATGGGGTTTTTATAAATGGAGTTTGACAGTTAAGCTACCGGCGAAAATCAATGAATTCGCCATCGCTACCACCTTATAATTGATTCGCCTTGGTGTAAACTTGTATTTTTGTAGAAGTTTATAAAAACTTTATTCAATGCGAATTAACTATAAGGTGATAGCGGTGGCGAATTCATTTATTTTCACCGGGATTCTAACTGCCAAACTCCATATATAAAAAATTTATCTAACTGTTATACAGATTTTTTATGTATGGAGTTTGACAGTTAGAATACAGGCGAAAATAAATGAATTCGCCACCGCTATCACATTATAGGTAATTCGCCTTGACTTTATTAGATTTTAATTAGACTGAAAAATGTGAAAAACAAACATTTAAACAAACCAATAGATTTAAACAGAATTTTTGTTTAACACGTAATTGGAAAGTTATAATTTATTTATTTTTTTTTAATAGGGAAATAAACCTTAACGAAACTATTTCATAATTTTAATAAAGGCCTCATAGCAGATTGCATTCAATGTTATCTTTAACTAACTTTTTGTGAAAAATGGAATGGCTCAAACAATGATAAGATTTTTGCATGGAAAATTATTAAGAAAAATTGTTATCAGAACTCTACTAATCTACAGATTTAAATTTAGACTAAGAGAGCTATAGCAGCTGAAGCTTACTGTATAAAAAATCTTAAAGCCAAAGTATTAGTGTAAAGACTTTTTTATCCTTATTCTTGTACACTTTACGTACATGTAATGAATGAAATACGTTTTTACATTCTATATTTTTAATTTAATTTACATTTAATAAACGGAATGTACGTATGTGTGCTACGCAACATCTTTCAAAATGAACTACGACAGCAAAACTGTAGCACCAAAACCAGAAATAAGAAATAATAAAAGCATAATAACTTTTACAAAATAAGCTGGCTGATAAATTACGTACATGCATATGTATAAAGTCAATAACTTTCAAGGTTTACAACACTGGTTTGGCAACCACAATACGACTGACGGGTAACCAGCAGCAACAGCAAATGTTACAAATACAAACAACTATTTAACTTTACACAGATAATTTTGCATGTTTTATTCCATAAATTTATATATTAAAATGGGATCAAAAATGTCAATATGTTTCAAAATTTTAAAACTTGTCTTTATTCAAATATATACACACTCTTTAAGATTTAAACGTTAAATGCGTTATTGATAATAAGACTGATGAATATTTTATTCATAATAACAACATTTTACGTGTTTTGAAGAGGAAAAGTATTGTTGGTAAAAAAACTAAAAATTGCAAAGAAATTTTAAAATCTACTATTATTATTTTTTTTTTTTGGCTTGAAATGGTTTTTTTATATAGTTTGATCCATTTTTCTTTAGTTATTTTGAGGAATATATACCTTGTGAATTAGCAGATTGTAATGGAGTCGACTTTAATAAACATATTAAATTTTTCATATTGAAAGATGATTATTTTCTTAAAAACCTTAAAAAGAGAAAATCAATCGTAACAGATTTTTTTCATTTAATTACAAGTAATTCCTTAAATAAACATTAATAGAAAGGCTTTGTTGCTAGTGCTGTATTATTATAAATTTACTTGTAATAAGTTATAAGTAAAATAAAAAATAAATAAATATTAATAGAGTACAGTAATTCCACTTTTAACTTCCTCTCGACTTCAATGATTTCTTGACGCAAAAATTGTTTCTTTTAACTTTTAATTACGGTATCATTCGCTTTACGTCGGCTCATTTTTAATTTATTCTAATAAAAACAATTAAGAGTGCTATGCCGAATCTTCACCTTCACCCTCTGCAAATCAAGTTTAGTGAAGTAACTTCAATCCCAAAAAGCAAATGTAACGGTGACAGAGAATTAAAAAATAAGAAAAAAATTTAATACTACATATATATAATTCTACATAAAAATGCCATCGGCTCTCAATGGGTTAAGCATTTTTTCAAATGTTAGTATTTCCTTAAAGATCTTTTTAAAATGATATCCATATTGGTATATAAGAAAAATTTTGAATTTAAGAGGCTGTTACTGAGAAAATATTGGCGAGCGCCATATTTTTCACTTGATGTTTTTTTTTTTCTTTTGTACTTCTCCATCGTCTCATATGATTTTTTTTTTTGTATGGAGTTACTTTATTGTTCCAAATGACATGAAAAAATTAGAGGTAGGCGTGGGGTTTTGGCTGCTGCTTCAAGGACATGGACAGGTTATGCTAATTTCAAATAACACCTCTTTCGACACTATATCTGATCGATTGATATACCTATTAATTTTTTTGACCGAGGCAAACTTAATTTTAAGACTAACATGGACGGATAGACGGACATCGCTCAATCGACTTCGCTATGCATAAGAAGTCAGAATATATATATATACTTTATGGGGTCGGAAATGGATATTTTAGAAATTACACACGGAATGACAAACTTTTATATACCCTTTTTTCACTTTTTGTGCTGAAGGGTATAAAAAACTGCTTCTTTCGGTCGTTTTGGATCACCTTTTACTTTTTTTAGGAATAAAACTAAGTGTTGTTATTTTTCAGAGTATAATTTTTCCTTTTAATTTTAAATTCATGCCTTTTTTTTAACACTTCACATATTTACAATGATGCCGGTTTTTTAATTTTTCCATTCATTTCAAGGACATACAACACTGTTGTTGAGGTGTATACAATTGTAACAGCGGTTGTTGTTCTTTTTTTTTTTTCTTTCTTCTGAGTATAATAAAAATTATTGCATACATATATTTTGTATATAAACGCTTTCTCAAACGCTTTGCAGTATTCTCTATATCAAAGGAAACATATGTTTAGCAACAAATTGTAACAGTCAGTTTATTACTTTATCTCGAAGGGGGAACATCTGCGTGCGAGCAGATTTTCCTTTTTTCAAAAAAGTGAGGTTATATTTGAAGTCGCAACGCGCACGTTTTTTTATTCTACAGGATTTTCCACTTCCTATACGAAGGTATAGGTCGATGTGCAGTTCCTGGAGTGACTAGTTATATCAAAATACTTGTGGGATACCCTGGCGATATGGTTATATACCCCTGCCATTATTAAATTAAGATTTCAAAAAAAAAAAAAAAAAAAAAATTGTAACAGTGTGAGAGAAATATTTCTTGCAAAAAAAAAAAACCGACTTTAAAACAGACTTCATCTGTCTGCCTATAACGGTTCAAGAGTATGGCCAAATAAATTAGATTACATTAACTATTACATATGCCAAGCAAAGTAGTGGATATTCTGTCGAAAATTCTGGTTTTTGTATCTAACGGTTGAAAAAAGCGACCATATGAAACAAATTACTGTAATTTTGGAAACACCCTTTAGTTTCTTAATTCTAATTATAAGCTTTTTATTATGGTGGACTTAGCAAAACAGGTCCCTTGTAAATTTCAACTGTCTGTCTATAACGGTTCAAAAGTTCGGACATATACACCAAATTACATCACCTATTGGGACCCCCGTTTATTTCAAAATAAAATTTAATACTTTTTGTTATGGCGGAGTTAGTAATACAGGTTCTTTGTAAATTTAAATCATCTGACTACAACTGTTTAGAAGTATGGCCATATACATACATCTTATATTTATAATTCTATATAATTCTGTCGATTTTGCAAGCGTTTGTCTAAAACGGTTCAAAAGATAGGCCCATAAAGGTAAATCTACATCAACTATGGGACACCCTTTAATTTCTAAATTAAAATTATTACCTCATTGACATAGCGGGCTTAGCAATACAGGTCCCTTTTAAGTTTCAGCATTCTGTCTATAACGGCTCAAATGTTTGGTCACATACTTGAAATTACCTTAACTATTGGATTACCTTTTAACTTCCAACCCCAAATTTTATACTTGTTGTTATAACGGACTTAGCAATACAGGTTCGTTGTAAATTTCAAGCGTCTGTCTACAACTGTAGACATATACATATACATCAAATTAAATGAACTATTGGCGCTCTCTTTAATTTACAATTTGTAATATTAGTACTTGTTACTATAACGGCCGTAGCAATCGACATTCTGTCCAATGTGAAAGCGTTTGTCTAAAACGGTTTAAAAGATAGGCCCATATAAGTAAATTTATATCAATTATGGGGGCACCGTTTAATTTTTAGATTTATTTTTTTATAATTTTTTGTTTTTGCGAGCTATAGTAATACACAGTCATTTAAAATTTTCCAGAAATGCCCATTACAGTTCGTAATACATGTAAAAAATATGTATGTTGGATGGGGACACCCTTTAATTTTTAAGATTTTAAACTGTTTTTAAAACGGCACCAATTTGTATGCCTAATCTATCATATTACCAAAAATTTTCTGCAGGCACAAATACAAAATAAGCAACATTCAGACCAATTTTTATAACCTCCTTCTTTTTTTTCAAGTCGGTTAATAACAAAAGTTTGCAAGCTTGCAATATTTTAGAATTATGTTTGATAAAACTCTTAGCGATAAGTATTTTAACTTGGCAATACTTTTGGCTACATGTTTATGATTTTAACACCCCGTTTACATTTGACAATGCTGTTATGACAATAAAATATGCAGTGTTGGCGTCGAGACAATAAGTATGGATTTTGTCGCACCGATAAACAAATTTGCATTATTAAATATTAATACTATCAATAATAATATTAAGCAAGTAAGAGTGCTTTATTCGGCTATGCCGAATCTTATATACCCTTCACCATCTATGTAAATCTAGTTTTTTTTACTTGATGTTTTTTTGTCTTAATTTTTAATTATCTATCGTCCCATATATTTATTTTTTTTAATTAGAGTTACTTTATTGTTCCAAATGACATGAAAAAATGAGAGGTAGGCGTGGTGACATGGACCTATCATTCTAATTTTAATAGCACCTCTTTCGACACTATTGGCATTTTCTTTTCTAAAAATAAATGTTTCCATTTGAAAATTTATTATTCGGAATCTTTTATTGGAGTTCTCATTTTATCAATTTGGCTTTTGATATAAGACTTTCTAGTTTTCTATACAAAATTTGGGTAAAATCCACTGATGAGCTATTTGAGCAGTAGTGAAATGTCCATATGGATATGCTTTCCCCGCAGTAATACATTTCATTTTTTTGTTTAGTTTTAAATAATAAATATTTCATGAGAATATTATGAAATATTAATAAATATTTCATGAGAATATCATGAAATATTTATATTTGAAGGAATCAAGCACGAATAAGGTAAATCAAATAAATGTTTCCAAAAAATCCCAAAAAATGTTTTGCATGTTGCCTAAACCCCGAAAAATTGCTACACTTTTTATATAAAGTAATATAACACTGTGTTTAGCAACAAAAGCAAACATCATTTATCCAGAGTAAAAACTACTAAAAAAAAAGTGTAGCATACTTACACCTACATAAAATTGAGGGTAAAATATGTAACATATCTTACACTTTTTTGTGCAACATATTTTCTAAAGAACATACTTTTAATTTACACTATCGAACATTTTAAGGTGTAAAAATGTGGCAACATTTTTGTCAGAAAAGAAAACGCCATGTATCTAATCGATTGACACATTTTTTTTTTGTGTGCAATCAAGTTTGCAGAGTCAACACTAACAGGACGCCAAACAAAGACGGATATAGCTCAATCGACTTCGCTATGCATAAGAAGTCAGGATATATACACTCGGAAATGTATATTGTAGCAATTACACACGCAATGACAAACTTAGATATACCCTTTTTCCACTTTTTGTGGTGAAGGGTATAAAGAATGGAAAATTTAATAATGCAAAGCTATTTATCCGACAGACCAGAACCTGCCTTTTACTAACGGAAAGTTGTAATAATGGCCTTAAAAAGGATAAGAATATGTTTAAAGATGACTAAAATTGTACACACATCGGAAAATTTTTTTTTCATAAATTAGATTCAATATTTTTATAATAAAGTACCAAAGAGGCTATATAAGTTCTGGCCTTAAGTCTACGAATACCACGATGTTACTGGTACTTACAACTTTAAGGAGCTATAGATTGCCGTTCTAAGAAGTAGTGCTTGTATCGATAGAATTTTTTCTGTAACAAATTTTATTCATTCATGAATAAGATATGAAGTTGTATAAGTCTACTTTTGATAAAAACAAAGTTAACGGTAATTTTAATGAGCTATAGACTCCTTCTCCCCGTAGTTACAACCACAATTTCAATAGAGTTATATCTTGCGATAAAATAAACAAAAACAGTTTTGTTGTAAAATTCTATCGCACAAATATTTCTTTTGAATATGGAATAAATCCAATTCTAATAAGTTTAATTAAAAACCTTTAATCAATTTCTTACAAACGACAAACAGCATTAAAGAAAAAGACCAATAATACACTGCCCAAGACTATTATAATGCAACAAAGGATTGCCAAAAAACCGCTTAATTTTTCATTTTGTGGGAAATAAAAAGATGTAGGATAAGCCGAACAAATGATACACCAAACGTCTTTTCAGTTTCACAATCAGTTTATTCATGATATATCCTCTTAAAACTAAAAACTTAAAGACCTGCTTTGTACATTCTTACTTATATTATGTTACATTGGTAAAAAAGAGATAAATACAATTATAAAGAATGATCTAGAAAATATAATAAAAACCGTTATCCAACGCTCAAAATAAGAAAATGAATAGAAAGAAGAATAAGTTACATTGGTAAAAAAGAGATAGATATAATTATAAAGAATGATCTAGAAAATATATATACATATAAATAATAAAAACCGTTATCCAACGCTACAAAATAAGAAAACGAATAGAAAGAAGAATAGATAATAAAGACCGCATTGCCAACTATACTAAAGATAAAAGCTAAATGTCAACACTGGCCACTAAGATATCGCCTACAACTCGGCCATCCTGACCATGAGATCACCTGATCTCACTCCGTGGTTTTCGACCCGTCACGCCCCCTAAGCCACGGGCGCATATTTGATGCAGACCATACCCCCCTATAGGGCACACGAGATTGCTGAAACCCGTCTACATCCTCAAGGAGATATCGATCATTGCGAAGAACCCTCGATATTTTATAGGGGCCCCTAAAACTCGGTATTAGCTTCCGGGATACACCTGCCGTTGAATCAAAGTTCCTCACCATCACGTAGTCACCACTCTTATACTCTAACGCTGGTTTTCTCCTCCTGTTAACATACTCCTCATTATAGCGTTGCATTTTCCTCTGTCTCTCCAGCGCTACCTGCCTGATCGTTTCAATATTACCTCGTTGAAACTTATTTACCTCGTCCAAGCACTCCCTCAATGTGTCGACAACTTCCCCTCTCTGTTCCGTCCCAAAAAGCATCACGCTCGGACGTTGTCCGATAGATCTGTGAATTGTATTGTTAAGACTATATTCAACCCGTTCTAGTACAGTGTCCCAAAAAATCCCGTTCCCAGGATCGACTAATTTTGCCAACATTGGACCTATACACCTATTTACCCTCTCTACCTGTCCATTAGCCTGAGGCGAACCGGTAGCTATTAATATGTGAGAAATGTTTCTAGTCGACAAGAAGTCTGCGAAATCCTTAGAAGTAAAGCACGCACCTCTATCACTTATTATAGACCTAGGTCGGCTATAGGATCTGAAATAATCACTCAGGGCTGAAATGACTTCCCTGGCGTTCGTAGTCCTTGTTGGATACAGCCTTACAAATTTCGTACAGGCATCTATTACGACGAGAATGTGTTTCAACGTTCGACCATTGTCTACTGGTCCGTAATGATCAATGTGTATGACATCAAATGGCCTATCTGATTTCGGTATACTGTGCAAAAGCCCCTCCTCTCTCCCATTCTTAGGAGAGTAGACTATACAATCCAGACAATTTCGTATGTGACATGCAGCCTTCGCCCTAATTTTGGGGAACCAATAAGTTTTCAAAATTAAATCAGTCATCTTATCAATGCCGACATGGCCCATTTCGTTATGGTACTTGTACAAAATTTGGCCCTCCATTTCCTCCGGTACATAAAATAACAGATTACTATCATTTTTTCTATACAGTACTCCATTCCTCATTTCGTACAAAGCATGCTCAGTTTCCTGAAGACTGTCCTTTAACTTCTTAATTTTTTCGTCCCTGTTCTGACATATCACCAGATTCTCCTCAAATGTATTCGACTGGATTACCATAATATTACTACACCTACTTAGTGCATCGACATGCTGCATCCTACTTCCTGACCTATGCTCTAATTCATAATCGTAATTCTGAAGCTCGAGAGCCCAGCGTGCTATCCGTGGATTTAGTTCCTTTCTATTCAAAGTCATGGTCAAGGAATTACAATCAGTGACAATCTTAAACTTCCGTCCCTGCAAGTATATCCGAAAACGTTTCAACGCATATATTATGGCCAATGTCTCGAGCTCAAAGCTATGATATTTAGATTCAGTGTCAGTCGTCCTTTTCGAAAAATAAAAAATCGGATGGAATTTGCCATCACTCTTCCTCTGCAGCAGGACTGCTCCAAAACCAATAGAACTTGCATCGCAGTGAAGTTCAGTCTCATCCCTGGGATCAAAAAGTGCTAATACTGGCGCTTCCATCATTTTCTCCTTCAGCAATTCAAAAGCCCTCAACTCTGTTTCCCCAAATACAAACTTCCTATCCTTTTTCGTCAAATCATATAGAGGTTTCGCAATAACCGAAAAATCTTTCACAAACCTACGAAAATACGAACATAAACCTAGAAAACTCTGCACTGAATATTGTTTATCCGGCACTGGAAAATTCCTTATCGCAAGTACCCCCTTATCATCAGCCCTAATTCCATTCCCATCAATCGTATACCCCAAATACTTTACCGTTGTTTGAAAAAATTCACATTTATCGCTCCTAAGTTCCAAGTTGTTCTCGACCAACCGCACAAAAACTTCCTCTAAAATTTTGAAATGCTCATCTAAGCCAGTTGTGGCTATCATTATATCATCCAAATAAATTATGACTCTGTCATCCTTAACCATATCCGCAAAAACTTTATTTACAAACCTTTGGAAAACAGAAGGTGCGTTCCTCAGGCCAAACGGCATCCGCAAAAAACCGAATTGTCCTAAAGGTGTAACAAACGACGTATACTTCACCGAATCTGGATGCACAAAAACATGAAAAAATCCATTCTTCAAGTCTAACTTAGTAAAAAACTGTTTACCAGAAAGCCTATCCAACAGGTCGTCTATTAAAGGAATCGGATAGCTGTCCTTCAGCGTCATTTTATTCAAAACTCTATAGTCAACACACAATCGTAAATCTCCTGTCTTCTTCCTAACTAATACTATTGGTGACACAAACTCCGACTCACTCGGCCTTATGTATCCCTTTTCTAAATATTCATCCAACAACTTTTGCAACTCTGCCCTTTCCGCATACGACAATCTCCTTGGGGTGCAACTAAAAACCTTATCATCGTTCAATTTCAGCTTAATTTCGCTATACACCTTCGGTCTTGTGGGGCGCTCAGGTCGAATATAGTAATCTCTATACATGTCAATTAATCTCTGCCTACAAGTGAGTCCAAGGCTATTCCCTACAGTCAGATTAAATTTATCCTCGACACCAACATCAATATTCATTATAGCCCTTTCAAACTCCTCCGTCTGTAGTACACCACCACTAGCAGGCAGTGTCAACTTAAACCCTGCTTTGTCCAAAAAATTTCTACCAAGTACGCAATCATATGACATCGTCCTATCTGAAACTACTAACATTTCAAAATCAATTACCCTATCGTCAATAAGCGCATAACATATAAATTTTCCAACAATATCTAGTTTAGATTCATTTATTCCATAAAATTTACCAAAAGAAAACAAAAGTTCATCAAAATTAATAAATTCAAAAATACTCGATCGCCTCACAAAACTTACAGCACTACCTGAGTCCATTAAACACTCTAAAGAAAATATATGATCAAAATTTGAACTAATAGAAAACTTAAAATACCTTACATATTTATTTTCATCCACCATTTGAACGGTTCCTTTTCTTTCCGGGCAGCTTGCAACAAGGTGGTCTTTACTGCCGCATCCAAAGCAGGCTCCTAGCTCTCGTTTTGGCTTTTGACACTCGGAGGCAAAATGCCCAATGGAGTTGCAATTGTAGCACCTGAACTTGATTTCTGCATTGTTCTCATACTTGCCCTGAAATTGCTGCCTAGGACGTCTTAGCTCCACCTTAGAGAACGCGTTGAGTAAGCGTGCTTTGTCTGTGAAGCACTGTAGGCTTGCTTGGACCCTGAGTTGTGCATCAGGAATGCCCTCTATGATGTAGTCGATGAGTTCATCTTCATCTATCCCAACTTTGTTGGACAGGATAATCTTTTCATTGTAATAGTTGGTAAAAGACTCACCATATTTCCATTTCCGGTTCTCAAAGTTTTTACGCAACACGAGCTTGTTTTCTTTAACGGCAAACATCCTATTCATTTCGTCCAAAATTTTACTTGTATCCTCGAAGACAAAATTTTGGTTCGAGTGTAACCAGGCTTGAGCTCTTCCGCGCAACTTACACATCAAAAGAGCCTTCATAGAATTTTCGGTCACTTGATATAAACTGCAAATATTTTTAAACTGAGTGACCCAAATGTCTGGGAAAATGTCTCCGTCGTACTCGGGGATCATCTCCTTTATGGTGTTAAATGGGAGAACCATTGTACCTGTTCCGTCGTTTTCACTTTCATTCGTTTTAGATCTCTCTCTATCATTTTCAGTAATATTTTCTAGACCCTTTTCTTTTTCAGCTATCATTTTCAATAAGTCACACTCCCTCTTCAGCAACTCCTTCTCACGTACGACTAGCTCCATTTCTTTTTTTAATAATTCATTTAATAAAACACTGCCACTTGCCTGTTGCTTTCCGTTTGACACACTCTCATTTGTTTGTTTTTCTCTTTCACACTCATTTGTTGTTAAAATCATTCCACCACTTGCACCTTCGCACTCATTTCCACTCGACAGCTCTTCCGTTTCTATGGGACAATCGCCTCTTCTTTCGGGTGGTAACTCGTTTAATCTTACGATTAAGGCACTCTTTGTACCCGAAGAAGGCAGGTTGAGACGCTGTAGCCATAACCTCAACTGTGCAACTGTATAGTCTTCACCACGCACTGACTCCATGCTAACTTTCAATTTTAACTTTTCACTTTTTCCTTCTAGTAACTACAGCAAAACAAAAACAAATTTGTCCTTTTTTTCAACGTTTTCTTTAATAAAAATCTCTTTTACTTTTATATAAAATATTTAATTTATCTAAACTTTAAAATTTTCCCCGAATCCCACTTCTGATTTGTAGGATAAGCCGAACAAATGATACACCAAACGTCTTTTCAGTTTCACAATCAGTTTATTCATGATATATCCTCTTAAAACTAAAAACTTAAAGACCTGCTTTGTACATTCTTACTTATATTATGTTACATTGGTAAAAAAGAGATAAATACAATTATAAAGAATGATCTAGAAAATATAATAAAAACCGTTATCCAACGCTCAAAATAAGAAAATGAATAGAAAGAAGAATAAGTTACATTGGTAAAAAAGAGATAGATATAATTATAAAGAATGATCTAGAAAATATATATACATATAAATAATAAAAACCGTTATCCAACGCTACAAAATAAGAAAACGAATAGAAAGAAGAATAGATAATAAAGACCGCATTGCCAACTATACTAAAGATAAAAGCTAAATGTCAACACTGGCCACTAAGATATCGCCTACAAAGAGAAGACTTTGTCTTAACTAAATCTCTACAAGAGGCAATATTAAACAGAAAAAATATGGACAGAGAAAAATTTAAACTTCCCTTAAATATGTTTGATGAGATTTAAAAAGAATAAACATTACAAAAAATTTTATGAAATTATTCTAGATGTGCTCTAAACAGAATAGAATATGTGCGGTTATTTGTTTACCGCACATACATATGTGAATGTGTGTGAGATCATTTGACAATTTACTAAACATTGCGTGTAGTCTAGATCAAGCCCGTACTAGGAATCATCTAAGATTTCTAAGAATGTTTGTTTGAAATTGTTTCAGAAATCCATTTAGCCTTAAAACTTTTCAAGATTTGTTAACATCTCTTTATTTTAAAAACCAACAAACAACCAAATATATAAATACATACATACATGTGTGTACATACATACAAATATTAATATAATATTATTAAACATATTATATTATTCGACAGTCACGTCTGTAGCATCGACGTCTGTCTTATCTCCATCAGCTCCTTCCTCTTCTTCGTCAACCTTAAATAGACTCGATTTTGTGGATGGCAACCATTCTAAATCATCAATTTGTAAAAGTTCAGCATTTGTTTCTAAGCCCCAGTCGCACTCATTGATTAAATTTTGTTCTACCACATTTTCATACCAATACAAACGTTCTGTATCACCACCTAGCGATTTATTGAGATGTTTGCGTCTATGCTGGCCACGATTTAAGAACTCCGTATAATCAATATTCTCAAAACTTTCAAACTCATTAATTGTGGCGTCGCCTTCGTACTCGATGTCCTTATAGGGTTCGACACTTTCTAAAATATTTCTCACCGATGATTGTATCATATCGTTGCGTTGTAAATCTGGTATTTCTAGTGGTAGAATGCGCAAACGTACTGATGCAACTTCGTCAGCTACTCTTTTCATAACCTGGGCAAGAGACTCTTTTTTCGCCATTTCATATGCCAAGCGTTCTTTTTCCAAAACAGTTTCTTCATTTAATTGCTTTTCGTTGACACGTTTGCGAGACATTAAAATGCCCAAGAGACGTTTCAAGTTCAATTCATACCACTGTTTTTTCATACGTTCTGTATACGACATATGAATTACAGGTTCGGCAGCTCTAGGGTTGACAAAATTAAAAAAAATAATTTAAAAAAAATTTCCATTAAAAGAAATCTTAATAAAGAGTAGAATATTCAAGTACTTTTTGGCTTCTTCTTCTTCCTTAGCTTTGCGGTTTGCTCGCTGCAAAGCCTCTTTTTCAAGCCGCTCCATTTCTCTATGGGCGTCCTCTTCAGCTTGCAGTTTGGCTTCTATCAAATTTTTATTTTTTTCATAGTATTTTTGTTCCCACGCCTGTATTTGTTTCTTGCGAGATTCCTCCTTTAAAATATAAACCTCCATGTCCTTAAACATATAAAGTGTGAAATATAACTATCCTTAACATTTTCTTTTGCTTTAAAAAAGGTTTCTTACCTCAAATTCGTGGCTAAGCAAAGTATAAAGACTTTTTGGTAGTTTTACCATACGCAAACTACTGTTGTAATCCCCTATACCTAAAAGCTTTTCGGGCACCGCAATCTTATTTTCACAAACATTGCTTACAATGCCACCACCTAAGGTGTCATTTAAAATGGCATCATCATCTCGACCTGACAAACAAAGAATGAAAAACTTAAAAGAAATCGAAAATAATGCAAACAGTCTTAACTCACACAATATATCCCAGGCCTCAATACTGCCATCAATACGTGTCAAGAACAACACTGATGGTCGAGATTCACTCCACATTACCGCTGTTAAATCACATTTACGTTTGCGCCAAAAAATTGGCGAATAATTATAGTCGTCCTTCCAAACTGCAAACACTGTGCGGCCGACTGAAACAAAAAGCCAAGGAAAAAATTGATTTCTCTTTAAAGCGATGACAGGTCCGTCATGGACACGTGCAAAATTGACTGACGTATGAACAGCTTCACGACCATCAGAATCGGCATATAAGCCCAGCCATGTTAAACGTTCTACATGTCCATAAAATGTTGATGCTATACAATACTGTCTGACATCCTCTACTTCTATTTCCTTTGATTGAATGCGATAGTTGTAAGCATTTTTGGCTTTATCTTTATCCTTTTCTTTAATTGTGCAGGTAAACACTGGATTATCGGCAATAAAAGAGGTAAGTGGCTCACTAAAGGCCACTATAAACACCGGCCTCAACACTCTGCCCTTGTACACTGA
The DNA here is from genome assembly GCA_916610165.2 of Gymnosoma rotundatum. Taxonomy (NCBI): domain Eukaryota; kingdom Metazoa; phylum Arthropoda; class Insecta; order Diptera; family Tachinidae; genus Gymnosoma; species Gymnosoma rotundatum. The sequence continues at coordinate 73,536,981 of OU744340.1, forward strand.
TTCGCTTTGTGTTAGAGCTTTCGGCAAATCCCTACGTAACGCACTACTTACTTTCTTGCCCGACTGATTATCCAAATTCCAAAATGCAATTGTACCATCCATGCAACATGTCATAAAATAGCGATTTATTGGTGCGGATGCGACACGAGGAACAATATAAAGCTTGCCAAACGAATTGACAGCACAATTAGAGCCGAGCCACTGAATCGATGTTATGATACCTTTTTGCGAATATTCTAAACTTGAGACTGTGGCTGCTGAAACTATCATGTCTTCGTTAATTTGTATAGTCCATCTAAGATAATCATTCATTAAAACACGATAACTGATTTGAGCCGATGACAACATTTCCTCAACGTCCAAGTTTTCGGCACGATTTTGTAAATCGAACAAAACAATCTGACCATTCGAAGCTCCGCCCAATAGCACATTAGGCTCGTAAGGACAAAATGATAAGGTAACCACCTCCAAAGAGGTTTCAAATTCCAATTTGTAATTAAGATTGTCACTAAAGCTCCACATTAATATTGGTTTGTGTTCTAAGACGCTTCGCTGTATGACATCATATTTAGTGGCAACTGTACTAAAACAAATATTAACAATTACAAAACAAACAAAAAAAACCAGGTCTAGTATTATAATTTTCAATTCTTTGGGATTACTTGATTCTATAGTTGCTGCTGTAGTAAATGTATATGAAGTCACAATAAGACCCGCTAAGGCTGGATACCAATCGTAACCGCATACATATCTATGATGACTCTTAGCAATGTTGGCAAAACATAAAGTCTCTTCCAGGTATGGTGATGTATAGTACATGACACATTTATCCGATATGAGAGGATAGTCATTACTAAAAATAAAATGAGAAATATTTACAAATATTAAAAAAAAAACAATTAAAAATCTATTTTAAAAACATGCTTGAAACAGAGGCAACAAAATTAATTATCAAGAAACTGATAATAAATATATAAAAATTTAAAAATAGGCCGACTTCCTAATCGCCTGTTGCAATGCATAATTTAAAAAAAAATGCGTATGCAATGCTAAACATGTTTTAAACGCCAACTTGCGTTGCAGAGACATTTTTTGCATTTTATCGGCTTTTAGGAACGTCGCTATGCAACTCATACGTAAAGCAAATGTCAAAAACATGGTATAAAATTGAATATTTTTTTGGAAAAATAGAGGTTACTCAAAATTATTTATTCATTTTGTTGGCATGTGCTGAAGAATTATCTCAGGTCAAATCTTCCAAAAAATATTGATTTGCTATAGAAACCTATTAAAAAGAAAAAAAGAAGAGACAATTTTGTTAAGGACAATAAAAATCCCGGAAACAAGTAATCAAAAATAAATATCTTTTTTAAGAATTCATTGAACTAACGGATGATGGCATTTTTTTATTCACATTTCATTTTAAAAATAACATTTTTTAAAATGTTTGCATACAAAATAAAAATGATGCGTGATTTTGACTTCTGATACTCATTAAAGTGAGTTGCCAAACGATTAGGAACATTGTACGTTGCCAAAAAGTTTAGATATGCGTTTACGAAGTGTATGTATTGTAAATATGCATTGCAACTTGCGTGTAGGAAGTCGGCCATACTATACAATAATAAAATGAGAAATATTTACAAATATTAAAAAAAAACAATTAAAAATCTGTTTTCAAAACATGATTGAAACAGAGGCAACAAAAATTATAAGCTTTACAAAACTAAACCAGATCGAATAAGTGATTAATAAAAATTTTAAAATGCTAAAAATTGTTTAATAAACTTAATATCACTTAAATTAATTAGCAAGAAACTGATAATAAATATATAAAAATTTAAAAATACTATACAATAATTCTTCCAAAACCAAACCGACTAAAAAACAGATTTTATCTGTCTGATTCAAAAGTTTGGCCACACACATCAAATTAAATCAACTATTGGGTCACCCTTTAATTTCCAAATCCAAATGTTATACTAATTTTTATAGCAGGCTAAGAGATAAAGGTTCTTTGTAAATTTCAACCGTATGTTTAAAACTTTTCAACAGTCTGGCCATATACATCAAATTACATCAACTATTGTAACACCCTTTAATTCATAGTTTTAAATACTGAAACTTCTTATTGCAGCAGGCCAAGTAGTGGACATTCTGTCTAATTTACAAGTGTTTGTATATAACGGTTCTAAAGATAGAGTCAAATTACATCAATTATAGGAACACCCTTTAATTTATAAATTCAAATTGTATACTTGTACTGATAGCGGACTTAGCAATACAGATTCCTTGTAAATTTTAGCTGTCTGTGTATAACAGTGCAAAAGCTCGGCCCCATACAACAAATTACATCAACTATTAAGACATCCTTTAATTTCCTAATTCAAATTTTATTCTTACTGTTATAGCGGTCAATTTCATGTTGCTGTTATAGCGGTCAATTTCAATCTGTCTTCAAATGTTCAAAAGTATGATCATATAAATCAAATTAAATAATACTATCGGGGTACCCTTTAATTTATATTTTTGAAGATTTATACATATCATTATAACGGCCACAGTAGTCGATATTCTGTCCAATTTTTAAGCGTTTGTCTGTAAGGGTTCAAAAGTTAGACATACATGTAGGTACACTTACTTTTTCTATGGGGACACCCCTTAGTTTTAGATTTTTTTACTACTTTTTGCTATTGGAGCAAAATGTGGACTCCTTTAAATTCTAAAAAATAAGAAGTGGTTTTAAAACCGGACAAATCTGCAAAAACATACCTTTTCAAATAAAGAAACAAATTTCAAAATCGATTCAGAAAACTACTGATAACTTCCGTTTTTTTTTCGGTTGAAAACAATAAAATTAGAAATAATTCTTAACTAAAACAAGGTATTCTGTTCATTACCCCGTACGAAATAAACAAAAAAATAATGGTGCAGAAGTTGCACTCTGTTTATTTTATGAAAAGAAACGTAATGTTTTTCCAAATGCAAAATGTTTGTTGTATTTTTCAACTCGTGAAATAATAAGAACTGCACTTATTCCGCGTGAAATGCTTACCAACAGTAGACATTTTTTCATAAATTTTGCAACAACAAGTAAGAGTGCTATATTCGGCTATGCCAAATCTTATATAGCCTTCACCATCTAGTTTAGTGAAGTAACTCCAATCAGAAAAGCAAATATTAATAAAAAAAAATCTTAATTTTACATAAAAATGACATCGGCTCTTAATGGGTTAAGCATTTTGAAAAAAAATTTTGTATTTCCTTAAAGATCTTTTCAAAACCTTTAAAATGGTACCCATATTGCTACTTTAAAAATGTGTAAATTTCAGAAACCCGTAACTCGGAAAATATGGGCGAGCGCCAAGTTTTTCACCTTATGTTTTTTTCTTATTTTTAAATTCTTTATTGCCACATATATTAATTTTTTTTATTTTGGAGTTACTTTATTATTTCAAATGCCTCTGCAAACTTGATTTCAACACCAACACGGACGGACATCGTTCAATCGACTTCGCTATTCAGTCAGAACATATTTACTTTATGGGGTCGGAAAAGGATATTCTAGAAATTACACACGGAATGACAGTATTGACACCACTACACGAATAATGATTGATGATGATGATTTATTTCAGCAAAGATCAAATTCAATCCCAAAGATAATCTGTTACATGTAAACCTCAAATTAGTGTCTTTGCTGTGCAATGACATTTATGATGAGAGTGCTTTCATGAGAGTTCTCATCAAAACAATTTTATGAAATGAGCTGTCAATTAAACACACGCACTCAATTACAAATAAACGGAATTAATATTTTGTTTTGTTTTTTAAAGGGAATTAGTTAAGAACATTTATTAAATATGTTTGTTAATATTTACTCTTGTTTAGGATTGAGATAGATTTAACAAAAAAAAAACTTTTGCAGACACTAAATAAACTTAAGGCTGTGTTTCAAAGTTTATTTGTAAAAAAATTGCGATTACAGAGAATTAAAAACTTAAAAAAAAATAAGTACTTCATTGTAATTTTACTTAAAAATGTCTCCTAATTAGTTAAGATTTTTTTTTTAATTTTATTATTTCCTTAAAGATCTCTTGAAAAGTTTTTAAATGTTATCTATATTGATTTCTTTAAAAATATGGTGCACAATCGTATTTTTCTAGAAAAATATAAGCGTGCGCCAATTTTTTCACTTGATGTTCTTCTTTTTAATTCTCTATCGCCTGATATATTTGTGTTTTTTTTATTAGAGTTACTTTACTCAACCAAATTGGTTCCAAATGATATAGAAAAGTTAGAGGCAGGCGTTGTGTTTTGGATCGATCTTGTTGATTTTCTATAGAAAATCTTACGATTACGATTGGCGTTCTTAAATTTACTCTAGCTCAGCTAGTGCCTTGGCAAAGTTGATATCAATACTAACACGGATGGACAGACGGACATCGCTTAATCTACTTCGCTATGCTTACACAATATAAATACTTTATGGGGTTGGAAATGGATGTTGAAGAAATTACAAACGGAATGACAAACACTAGCTTTTGCTTCAGAAGCAAGAGGAAAAAAATATTTAATAAAAAATCTCTCAAAAACCTATATTTCACAAAAAAGTCAATGCTTCGATTTCACTGCAGAATGCACAGAAGTGTTACAGTAATGCCTGCAAAATACCTACCGATACAGATCAATTTGATTAAAGTCTAACGTCTTTAGCAGCAACTTGATATTATCTGAAATTTCCAGTGGCGGTTTAGGTACCGGGGGAGGCGGTGGCATGTTGGGCTTAGTTACTGGTTTTTCTTCCTCAGATTCCTCATCTAGACAATCATCTAATAAAATTAATAATACAAACTTTTTAATTACAAGCATTGAAAAATAAATGTTTTAATTTGGAATTCATTTTACTCACCATCTTCATTTACCTCATACAAATATTGAGACCAAGAATTTGTTGGAAATTTTGGATTAGTTTGTTGTTCTATATCAATTCGAACAGGAGCTGATTGAATCGCTATGGTTAAACGACGACGAGAAATATTATCAAAGCGGGCACCTTCCGAAGGTACCAACTCAACATAACCATCTCTTACATCGTTTGATGAACGAAATGAAAATTTTTTATCAGCCGGTATTTTCAAAGGATAAACACTTTGTATTTCAATATCAATCGGTTCATGATAACGCTGAACTATTGTCAAATCAACCTCGTTCTCACTGCCCAGCGAAATCCATTTGCTCGGTTTTTTTATTATTCGTTTGTTAATCATTAAACGTTCAAATGTCTCCAGATTTCGTATAATGGCCAAGGCCAATTTAACATCGGCTGGGCTTATAAACAAAATAAAAGGATCTCCAGGTGGAGGTTCTTCCAAATCTTGAGTTATTATGGGTACGTAACCTAGCAAAATATGACTATCAAGGTCATAACCTTGAAAAGCATTATGCAGTAATTGGCCATTTTGCAGCTCATCGAATAGGTCACGTAATTCTCTATAAGGAATTTGTTTCCAGGGAAATTCTTGTGTAACATTAACACCTACTTCTAAATTAAAACGCTTTTGACTCGATTCTTTTATAAGCATTTCCTGACACGTGGGTAAAGTTAATAGAGCCTCCCAAGCCTGAGCTACATCAAAAGAATTTTCATTAAGTTCATATTCATTTTCGGGAGGCTTCCAATCTAAAACTTTTTTATTTGTTCTCAAAAACCTACAATTATTTAATAATGTTTTTTTTTCAAATATATAAAAATTATTAATTTTAAAATTAAATGATTTCAAACATTTACTTCGCAGTTTGATCTTCAACTTCTGTTGGCTCTTCCTCAGGATTTACTGGTTCTGCCATTATCTAATATATTTAATATAATAATTATTTATGTCTGCTTTTCCTGGTGTATTTGAAAAACAAATTTATTTAATAAATTTTTGTATTTGTATAATTTCTGACAAGCTTTTGATAGTTAATAAACAATTTAAAATAACCTTGCCAACGTAAAAATAAATAAATATTGAATATCTCATTCCGTTTTCCTTTCAACTGGTGTTGTTAAGAAACATAACGGTTTTCTCATTTTAAACGTTAAAGTCAATATTTATTTTCCTTTCTGTGAAAATTTATTTAATCCTTCTATTTCTTACTCTAGCTTTTGTTTACCAACCAGAATGTTAGTGGTTCTTTCCTGATTTATTATTATACAGACGTCTTTACTTGCTCATCTGCCGCAACTGTACACAACAATTGTCTTCTTATTCTAATTTATGTTCTGCTACTTTCCATTCATTCGTTTTTTTTTTTTTTTTAATAACTTATTCAATATTTTTGATGAAAGTTGAACTCATGGTCTTCTGTTTTTAGCAATCACTCAGACACATTTACCAACACAATCAACGCGACTGTTAAGTAACTTCTTTTTAGTATTATGAAGCTGAATACATGCCACAGGAGTAGGAAATTTTTAGAAAATTTTTCAAAATTATAGAAAAAATTGAAAAAAGTGTCAATGGCTAGAAGTGTTGTGTCTTCCAAGCAGTAGAGCTTTAAAAAATTGAAGGACAAATAGTCAAAAAGTTTTTCAATAGTACATTAATTATAAAATTAATAACTGTGTTATGTAAAAAACATTAAAGAGCAAATTAGAGGACTGTTGAAATGAAAAAAGTTCGTTGAATAGGCAATCTTAGTTAGCCAACTGTAAAAGGAAGCAGATTCTTTGGATGAATAGGAATTACACATTTAAGTGAAAACTATATTTAAAAAAACGTCAGACTTTGGTAGATGTGTACATTTTGTTTCATTAAAAACCTTTAAGATTATTGAAACTTTCAGAAGAAAGAGAGAAAGATCAAAAACTGAAAGCAAAAAAGCCTAAATGGCAGAAATTAGCCAGCAACCTAATTTATTTTATTCGCAGAACTTAAGAAACAGTGAAACAAAAAGAAAGCTGCAAGAAAGCTATATAAGATAAGAGAATACTAAAAAGAATCTTCAATTGAAAAAAATATTATTGATTATAATTGCAGTGTATTTATTTATTTATTTTCAACAGTTTTTTATTTACAATAAATTTTAATTTAGGAAGCGCCTAAAAGTAAACATGAAAAATTTTATTTATTTCTTTTGCTACTTTTAAGATGTATTTACCCCCGTTAGAGGGCAGTAATTCTTTTGGAAATAAAAAACTAACAAGGATATAAATGAATATCAGCATTAATTTAAATAGAAAATTATTGTTGGGTAAAGAGCTCGGAAATTGAACAGCCTTAGGAAGCTCCTTTGGGTGAAGTTTTTGAACAGAAAAAGAAAGGAAAGATTAGATAAGGCTTGCTTAGTAAATGTAATTTTTTTTTTGTTTTTCATGTAAAATGAAATATAATTTAACAAAGTTTTTTAATTTGCTATAACCCTTGAGAAAGTCGACGAACAAGCGACTAAACGTTAGGTAAAATTGTAATTAAATTGTTTTAATTACGTTGAAACTGTAGGCCCAAGTAGCTTCAATTAAAAACATCTTTAACATATAGTACATTTTCAATATGCGCAATTTCTAACATTTCAGTTTTAAGGCTGGGTGTAAACCCTTTTCTCGTGTATTCAGAAGAAATCAAGAAATTATTAATTCTACACAATTTGTTTGAAGAACTATAGTTCACTTTATCAATAGAAGTGTTGTACTTCGTTTTTTTTTTCCAAAAGCCACTTTAAAACAATTTTTGTATAGTTTCTGTTTAATATGTTTTTTTTTTCTATTTTTAATTACACTTAATTATCTGTTTCTATTTACTTTTTATTTAATTATATCACAAGCAGAGATTTGTCAACAAGTTATTGCAAACGTGTTTATATTATAAACAAATAATAAAAAATTTTGCTTAAAAAATTTTGTAAATAAAGACAGATGTTCTGAAAAATATATTGTTTCATTTAATTTAAATCTAATATATATTATAAATTTCTTTGTAAGTTTGTTTATTTATTTGTTTGTTTGTGCGTACGTCAATCGCGGCTAAACGACTGAACCGATTTTAATGAAATTTGAAACACGGATAGATATTTGTCCTCATGGTAACATAGGGTATTTATGATTTCAAACATCGGACCAGGACCATTTACACTAATACCCTGTTCAGACATGTTTAATTGAGTTAATTTAATTTTAATTGCGCAATTTAATTTGGCGTTTACACATGCTCAATTTTATTTATTCAATTAGCACAAGGCATATTTATTTTACTAGGTAGTGTCGTCCGCCCAGCTGATTTCTCTTTTTATTGCAAAAACAACATGGCTTTTTGTTGTTTCTTTGAAGTTGGAAGTGTCAAAAGCCATTTTCGTATGACCCGCCATTTTCTCTTTATTTGTGTGTCTATATTCTTAACTTGCGGTTTGTCAATTTTATGAATTTTTTCTTCTCACTGAACATAGTTCCCAGAGTAAACATACTTGTTGGTAAGGGTTGCATTTCACATCTTATCCAATTAGTAATAAATTGCTCAATCTGTGATAAATATACTGTATGGGGTCGGAAATGGATATTGTAGAAATTACACACGGAATGACAAAATTATTTATAACCTTTTTCCACTTTTTGTGGTGAAGAGTATAGTAACTGTGATGCCTTAAGAAGGAAAAAAGTCAGATTATTGTTATATAGCTTAAACCTAATTATTTCCGGTCTCCAAATACAACGGTAATTCTAAACTTTATAAAATATTCAATACCTGATAACTGAAGTAAGATCCTGTCTTGATGTGTTATTTAGATGGATGACAGTAAGTTGTGTGAATTACTAACTAGTTTATAATAAAGTCATGTTAGTGTGGGGAGTTGCAAAATAAAAATCCTTTAAAACTGAGTTAAAGTGAAAGAACCGAGCAATACAAATACCATGGTGAAAAAAAAACCTATAATGAAATAAAAAATACAGATTTAATGACCAAATAAAATCATAATTAAAAAATCAACCAATAATTTCATAAAAAATTGTGAATTTATTTTTGAACGTGCAAATCAAATTCTGCATTGGCGTACTTTTGGTGACAGAATTGATAGATTGGATCTGGTATTCAATGCCTTTTCTGAGATTTTTAATACATTCGGCTCTGTTCTGTAAACCGAATCGTTTTAAAAAACGAGGGATATTCAAAACCGAAGAAATTACTATTTGGTGTTCTGCATATCACTCGTTTTGGCATTATTCGAAACTTACTTCGAACGCCAAAGTCAGCTGTTCATTGAAAAAGTAAACAAATTTATTATTTTAAGGCAAGAATTGAAAATGCCCGGAGCATTTGTATTAATTTACAATTATAAATAATATGAATAAACTGTGATCGACCTATTAAAAATATGCAGAAATTTTGTGATTTGGTGAAAAATTTGTTTTTAAATTAGATTTGTTAAAATTGAACTTTTATTGTTAATTTGTTTTTACATAAGATACTTCGTATGTGCGTTTAAAACTTTTACCAAAAATAGTGTTTTTATTCGTGCACCTAATTTTCATAAAGCTTGAGACAAGAACATGAAGCAATTTAAGAATGTTTTTAAACTAACTTTTTTATAATATAAAGTATATTAAAATGTAATTAATTTAACTAACTTGTGTTTTCAATCATTTTTAAGAATAAAATTGCATTCGATTTACTTTCAATTTTAAAACGAGTAAAATTGTGCGAATTCGGTTTAGAAAACTCCAAGAAAATGTTCATTTGGTTTATAACGAGTAATTTACTTCGATTCGTTTTATAGAACAGAGCCGATTCATTATGAAATGAATTTTTCAATTACTAAATATAGTAAACAAGGCTATAATATATTTTACAGTGCCTAGAAAAGCCATACCCAGGCAACGTCGGGTACAATCAGCTAGTACCACCATAATAATTGATGTGTATTTTTATGTCTAAACCACAGATTAATAATTTATCTATGGTCTAAACTGCCTGAGGGATATCGACAAGCGCCATCTACCTTTCGAATCTAATGCTACTGGATTGTAGACTTTAATTTGACATCAGTAATTCAGGGTTGTCACCAAGAAAGAAACAACTATAGTAAACAAAGACAAAGCGAAACTACTACCATTTTAATGATTAATTGTAAAACTCGCAAAAGAAATTGGATTTACATTCTGTGCTCCATAAAAAAAATGCTAACTTAAGTACTTAAAACCACGAAAAAGTTTAATATTTTATAAAACAAAAGGTACATAACAAAAGCAGCAATAAATATAGAGAAACTAGAACTTTAAATTGTTAAAAAAATAATCTTTTTGTGTGAAAATTGCATTCATTACCAAAAGGCGCAGCTAGTGAGTAAAAAAATCTGCCTCTTTGTGCTGTGCAGACTGGTAGAAGCAGCACATAAACGCAATCAGAACACCCAAAATTTGCTGTTTATGGGCTGATACGTTATGTTATTGATTTTTTCTCTATCAAGTTAAAAGAAGTGTTTTAAATATTTTAGAAACAAAATACAATTTAATGCAAAACAGTAAAAAAAATATAACTGAAGTTGAAAAAGGCACCAGTGTCTATAAGACATCAGCCAATCTTAAAAGAAAGTATTGTAATGCCACTTTTGAAATGGTGACATCATCATTAAGCCTTACTAAAGGTATTTTTCAATTGTTAAACATATTTTTTATGGTAAATGAATAATTAAATTGATCGATGTTGATACAGTTGAAAGCAGTGGAGTCAAAATAATTATATATTTACAGTAAAAAGTGAACACTATTTATATGTCATGCTTAAGTGTGTTTGCCATTGTAGAATTATTTGAGCGAAGTAAGCCAAACATCGATTGAATACTTATTTGAGCTAGAAACATTAAAATACCTTACCTATCACTGCCCATAATTCAGATTTTTATTGCAAAGGAAAAAATGGCTTTCAGGCTTCAGTTTAGTTTAGTGAAGCTTGACCAATAAAATCCGAGTTATGGGGTCTGAACTTTTTAAATAAAATTGTGATTGTGCAATACATTTTTTAAGAAATTGGGTCAATATCATATCATTTTAAAGCTTTTGGAGTTATATATCACGTGGTGCTCAAATTAAAAACATCTAAAAAACGGTTCTTAGAAATAAATAATAATTACAGCGTTTTTCGTGTTCAGGAGGTCCCAATTAACTTATCTAGCCATGTGATATTCTTGGTATTATTCCAAATTGAAGATTTGTAAAGCTGTGTAATGAATCTCTGAAACTTCCAAGTCTCTAAGCTACGATTGCAATGACGGAAAAGTCATTAAGGCCCTAAACAAACAAACTTTTCTTACATTAATATATAACGAAATTTTACTTTATTTTCGGCTTTTTGGTTCTTTTTAATTAATTTTCTAAACATTTTTAGAAAGAAAAATTATTTACAAATGTATGCGGACTCAATACTAAGACTAAACCACTTTCCCTCGCAATGGAAATGTGCAGAAGTAGTATTGTTCATAAACCAAAGAAGTCTGAAAATTTTGTAACGTCTTATCACCCTATAAGTTTACTAATAACGTTCTCCAAAATATTTGAAAAAATATTTCTAAGATGAATGAATATTGTCATTGCTCTAAAAACTTCAGATCATACCAGAACACCAATTTAGATTCAGGCCTAACAATGGCACTCCCGAGCAGTGTCATCGTTTAATAAATTTCATGAGATTCTTTGGAAAGCATAAAATAGTGTTCAGGTGCATTTTTGGAAGTACAGCAAGCTTTTGATAAAGTCTGGTGGCATAGTGGATTATTATATAAGCTAAAAACATTACTTCCAACACAGTTCTACCTCATACTAAAATTATATCTTAATGATATGAAATTTATAATATTTAAGCTGGTGTTCCTCAAGGCAGTGTACTGGCGCCAGTTTTATATACAATTTTTACATCTGACATGCCAGTCAAACATGATATTTTAATTGCAACCTATGCTGATGATAATGCAATCCTTGCCTCAAACACTGATACCAATGACGCTATATTAGCTTTATATTACTTTTTTTTAATATTTAAACACTTAAACTTACTTCGAATATAAAATTTTAATCAATTTTTTCTCATTCGTATACAAAACAATTATTTCGGCATTAATAAATTGTAAACAGAAGAAAAAACCAATTGAAACAAAAAATTATCAGCTGCCGTAGCTCTGCCTGCCACCTGGTTAAAAATGCCTTGGTTGGTATCATGCGGAAACACCTTAACTCGTATAATTGTAGCTTAAGAGGAGAAAGTAAAAACATAATAGAAACTCAATTCGAGTTAGGGCCTTTCTACATGAGCCCAACGATATATTGTTTCACATATATTTTATTTGAAGACCTTAAATGTATGTTTAATAATACATTTTTTTTTTTTCAGACAACAAAAACTTTCTTTTTAACTTAAACTAAATTTGCAAATAAATTCTAATTCAATTACCACCAATTGTCACAAAACACAAATAAGCCAAACAATTTTAAACAAAATGGATCGTAAGGCAGAATTGGAGCGCAAAAAAGCACGATTGGCAGCTTTGCGTGAAGAAAAAGACAGACGTCGTCGCGAAAAGGAAATGAAGGATATGGAAGAAATATCTATACGAGCTGACAAAGACCAAAGAAAGTGTGTAAAAAATAATTATTTAAATTATTAATTAACTACCAATAATTATTAAAACAAACAAAAAATTTACAGAGACTTAGATGAAATGCTGTCATCTTTGGGTGTTGCTCCGGTTTCAGAAGTTTTAACATCTTTATCATCAGTAAATTCTTTAAACTCGGACAACTCAAATACTCAAACACCTGATGTTAGTTTGCAAAATAATGTGAATGGACCCAGGTAATATTGAAACGTATTCCTAAATATAGATTTTATTGTACTTTTAACAAAATTCTTTCAGTGCTGGCAAAAAACCTTTAAATTTGAGCGTTTATAATGTTCAAGCTACTAATATTCCACCAAAAGAAACTCTTACGTATTCAAAACAAACTCAAACCAATAGTACTGGAGGCCATGAACGTGATGGTACGTATTTAATGATTTTTAAAATATATATTTTGTTAAAATTAGTTTTGTTACTTAATATTTAATGCAACCAGCTCCCTTTGAAAAGTATTCAACATTTTTTATATGGAATGTTTTTTTTTTCAAATTTTTCTAACACCGATTCATTTTCGCTCATTTACATTATCATAAACTTAAATAAATATATGATTAGGTACAAAAGGTTTAAATAAAAGATAAATGGTAATTGAATGTATATATACACCTGATGCCAAATAATTTTTTAGTTTAATTTCAATTATAGTTTATAAGTATCTTATATTCAGGGATTTTACATTTTAATATAGTTTAATTGGCCTTAGGAGGCTTTTATATTACTATGGATTAATAAATAAATTATTAAACATGTGTAGAGAATCCATTCGAGCTTAAAAAATAAATTTTTTACAACAAATTTAAATTAAATGTACTTAAAAAATAACTAAAAAGTAAAAAACCTGGCAAATTAATCAAAAAAGTATGATAAAGATTAACAAAAAAAGTTTTTAATACTTTTTAAATTATTTAAAGTAAAACAAGATGTTATTTATAGAGAATTTGTTTTGCCAGTAAGTGAAATACCTTGCGATGAAGACAGTCGTCTGTTTGAAAGAAATTGGAAATTAATTTTATACAAATACTTTTAAATTTGTTAAATTTAAAAATAATTCTGATGACACCAGAGTACAGCAGCGTTTCCGTACACATCGCAATCAGGCCGAAAGCGAAATCCAGTGCAATCGCGTTAAAAATTTACGTTATAGAAACGAAGCCAATTAGTAACAAAAACTGCCTATTTATCGAAGAAACGAAAATATCATTGGAGTGTGTTGCTTTCGAGGCTATAAAAACGAAAAATCATATTTTAACATGATTTAATTGTGTTTTTTCTTTCTTTGGGTGTTAAAAGATATTAAGACAAAAGAAAGAAAAAGAAAAAATTGTATTTATGCGATGAGGGAAAAATAATAATTGAATTATATATTGTTTAATGTACGACGTCCTAACTTCTGCGACAGTACGATATGGGTAGGATTCGATTGTCGCTTAAATTGGCTAATGAATTAAACGTTTAATTTTTATGCCGCAACTCTACTAACTAAAACGAAAACAATTATGAAAGTGGCGAACATCAACGTTTTTCAGTTTTCGTTTTCAGAGCCTATTATTGTGGTGCATGTCAGAACACAGTTTTATTGGGAGTTTATGAATATCAAAATAATTTAAATTACAGTTAGCCGAGATATTTTTCGTCTGCAATATTTAAGCCACCAGTATTATCTTGTTTCTATTTGTAACACCTTTCGGTAAATGCCGTCGTCACTGGCTATTTGTTAGTTATCGTTGTGGAGTGCTATCAATGTCATATATACCACTGTCAAATCGCATTTTGCATAAATTTGACATATATTGCAATATATTTAAACCTAACAGGCAGTCACTTTTCTATTTTTAACAAATAATAAAAACGTAACGTTTTAAATTAATGGCTTTTGGCTATTTTTTTTTAACTTTTATTTTCTGTACTGAAGAGGTTATTGGCTTTGTGTCATCCCTCGTATTTTTCATCTAAAATTTTGTCGCAGTAACAGCGATAAGAATAAATCGTCACTGGATATTTATTAAATAATAATTTGGCACTCTACGTTTAATCATGTTATTTTTTATTTCTTAATAAAATAAGTTCATAAGACATTAGTTTTTTGTATAAGTTTTCTGATTATTTTATTTTTTTTATTTTTCTGTCTGTAAAGTTATATAAAGTTTTATTTTTGTTGTTCGAAAAACGTTAACTTTCCATAAGTAACGTCCAACAATTTTTTGCATGTTTTAATTTATTCATAAATATTTCTAGTTTAAGTTTCAAAAGTATTATGTAATAAAGTTATAAAACAATAAATTGTTTAATAAAATAGCTTAATAATTTTTTTTTAGATATTGAAAAAATTAAAAATAAAACCAGTAGACAAAAATCAAAGTAAAAATAACTTATTACAAAAATAATTAATACAGCAAATTGCTATTGCTAGCAAAGTACTTAAGATTTCATATTGCTTTATTCTATATTATTAATTTGTTGTTTTATAACTTCGTAAAGTAAGTCTGTATGTAGCCGTTGTTGTTCTAAATGTAAAATTCTGAATTTTAATCCATTCGCCGCCTAACAATTTATTTAGAATTAAATAATTTTAAATATGAAAAACGTAGTGAAATAAAATAACAAATACAGTTCTTTCTTGCCACTCCTCACCTTTGTCAGGATATATGGAGGATTGGTGGAGACCACGCAAAGGTACTAATAATACTGACTTATTTTTAACTTAAAATATACTAATACACAATAACTTACTTTTGATTTCTTGTATTAAATTTAATTTATATTTTTAGAGAAATGAATTTCTTTTTATTTAGAGCACAACTTTTTTCAAAACACTTTTTTATTAAGTTAATAAAATGCTTGCTACTTTTATTAATTGAGTATTTAATATTTAATGCAGCAATAAACCAAAAAAGGCTATCTTAAATGCTAATGAATATAAATTATTTTTTACTTTTACTTTTTTCCCCAATCAGGATTTGAACCGTGGATATTATAAACGAATTACAACTTACCTTTTTCGGATTATGTTGCTTTTCAATTTAATTTAAAAAAATGGAAATAAAAAATATTTTCAAATGTATGCGAACGTTTTCCAGAGAAAAAAAAAGAAAAATTAGACACCAGCAAAATGATATGCAGCATTTTCTGGACCGCTACATCCTTCATCATCATTCTTCGCATCTATCTACGTTAGGTTGTGTAGGCTGTAAACATCATCTATTTAACCAACTAATCTTTATATTAATTTGGTTAGACGAAGTTCACACACAACCTAAAGAATTTTTTGTCGTTCTCTCTGCAACTCGTCTTATACATTTGTTTTCGTTTCGTACCAACCTTCGGTATGGCCACGAAAGGCAATTTTTAATTTTAATTATTCATACTTATTTGCTCTCAACATTATAGATACTGTAATGAATGTATGAATGTAAATACGTTGTGCCTTGAGTTTATTTTACTTTTAATTTTTTCCCCCAATCAGGAATTGAATTAAAATTAATTTTTTTTCGCCTTACTTTAATTTCTAAAAATTTTCTTAGAAAGAAAAATTATTTACAAATTAATACGAACGTTTTCCAAAGATAACAAGATTAAATTTGGCACTAATGCAACGAAAAAAAGTAAATTTTAATTCATTTATAATATCCACGGTTCAAATCCTGTTTGTGAAAAAATTTATAAGTTTATTACAGGCTACTCTTATACATATTTATGAATATAAAAATTTGAAAAGCATTTCTCTCAAAGGTCATACCTAAATATTAACATTAGGAATAAAGTTAAAGACAAATTACTTGACTTTAAAAGCATTTGTTTGAAAGATCGACGTTAACTATAATTAATATTATAATGGTTTATATAAATGATTTTTCGTTAAATTATTCGAATTATAATTTTATTCAAACAAAGAAACGTTTACTTTATATGCAAAAAGCAAAATCTCAATTTCCCCTCTTGCAAAATTGGCAAAATAGAAGTACCATTTTTAGCAACAAAATCATGTTTAATATACAAAATGGCATCAGCCGTTGTGTTTATGACATTTAGTCATCAACACAAGGCACATTGATACAGGTGACTGCATTAGCTTTTACTGTATTTTGTTTTTGTAAAACCTTGAGCTGTCAAAAACGTCTGCCAATATCTGTGTATGTATTTGTGAAAAATGATCAAGTAATTGAACACATATGTATATAATACACATGCACACACAATTAACAATATACACATACAATAAGAACAAGAGCAACAATTTTGACAACTCGCAAAGGAAAACATCAACCATATGTTGACCGCATGAGCTAATGCATTCACCTGTTCAATATGCCTTGCATCAAAACAAGTAATTTTTTTCTTGCAGCAGACTCTCTATTTGCAAATATTTATAGCTGATTTTTGCTATTTATATTCTGCTTTATTAGTTCCTACATTTGTAGTTTTTTTTACTTATAATACCGCTTTTGAGCAATAAGTTAAATAAAAAAGAAATTATTTTCTATGGGGCTGTTTGTTGTTTGCACTTTCGCAAGAGCAAAATTAATGGCTTGAATATGTATAATATACGATCATGTTTTGACAAACGTATATCCGTAAATCACAGTCGCTGCATATACTTAGACGAACTGATGCAAATAGCAAAAGCACTAAAATCTTTGCTTTGCTTAAATGTTTTTCAGCAAATAAAAAAACTTAATGTATCAGCATTTACAAAACATTTCATTATAAACGAACCAACAGCAAAAGCAAATGCAAAAAAGAGAAAGAAACGTATTTGCTTCAGCTGACTGTGTGGTTCTTTCAGCAGCAAAGCAATCAGCAAAGCATTTCTTGAAAACGTTTGCTGTTGCTTAAGCAATAAGTTGATGTTTGTTTCTTCGTTTGCTGTTGCTTAAAAAATCACCATTTAATGGTGTAATAAAAACAAAGTTTGTATTTGTATTGTACGAGGGCTGCTCTATATATTTCTGGCCTAATACTGAAAATGCGAATATTTATAATCAAAAATGGTTTTATTGTTTTTCAAAGTATTCTCCAGCATGATTTTTACCCTTTTGCATGCGCTCAACACCTCTAAAACATGGTTTTTGAACACTTCATCAGCTTCTTCTGGCGACGAAAAGCGTTGACCACGCATTTTTTTTCTTGATGTGCGGAAACAAGAAGAAGTCATTAGGTCATTAGGTCAGGGCTGTACGGCGGATGACCCATTAATTCGACGTTTTGGCCGGTCAAAAACGCTCTGGTTTGAGCCGATGTGTGAGAGCTCGCATTGTCATGGTGAACAATGATTCGTCTTCTCTTGTTGGTTTTTCGAATTTCTCCGATGACTTCAGGCCACTCAGAAGTGACCGTCCTACGTTGCTCAAGCGGAACAGTCGCCACATGAACAGTTTTGCCGAAGAAACAGGCGACCATTTGCTTCGAAGTGCTTCTTCCACGAACAACTTTCGTTGGATTTTGCTCGTCTTTGAAGACCCACACGGTCGATTGTTGTTCCGTTTCGGGCTCATACGCATAGATCCATGATTCGTCACCTGTGACGATCTTATAAACGTCTTTTAAAGCACCGCAATCGTATTTTTGCAACCTTTCTTTGCACCAATCGACACGAGCCTTTTTTTGAGCGACTTTCAAATTGTGCGGGATCCAACGAGAACAAACCTTTTTTACGGCCAGGTGTTCATGCAGTATCGAATGTATGCTGGTGGAAGAAATGTCCAAGGACGTCTCTATCTCTCGGTATGTTGCATGTCGATCTTGCATTATGAGTTCACGCACGGCATCAATGTTCTCTGGCACAACAGCCGTTTTTGGACGACCTTCACGGAATTCGTCTTTGAGCGAGCTTCGGCCACGATTAAATTCATTATACCAATTTTTCACAGTGCTATAGGATGGTGCTTCATCGCCATACAAAGATTTAAGTTCATCAATGCACTCTTGTCGTGATGATCCACGTCGAAAGTTGTGAAAAATGATGGCACGAAAATGTTCACGAGTTAATTCCATTTTTTCTATATTAATTTTTTCAAGTACGATTATGCTTAAAAATGAACCGTATTGGATTTTTAACGTAACATGTCCGCAGACACGAGTACTCCTTTTAAGCTCCTTATGGAGTACTCTCTTTGTTCTTGAAAATGACGACAGAGGGAGTAATCGCTTTTGTCTCCTAAAAGAGCATAAAGGGAGTCATCATTTTTGTCTCCTAATAGAACATAAATGGAGTAAACATCCATATAAAAAATACAATTTTTTTTTATTTTTTACAAAAACAAGGAAATATTCATTTATTTAAATTTGTTTAATGTTGCTATTTTTTTGCATTCGACGATGTCGTAGTTTTTGTCAAGTAGGTCTGTTGGTAAGCAGTTGCTTTACATTTACGAAATGCCACCTTGAAATATTTTTCATATTCCGGGTATGTTCGATACGTGTCTTTAAGTGCTTCTGCAAGAAAATTTAAGAAATAATAACACATTAATAATATATTATATTTAAGACATGATATTAAAAATTCAGCTATTACCGAAATAAAAAAGTTAAACAATTTGTATTTGTTTGTTTTGATCCATACCAATTTAATTTGACCAGCATATTTCGCCGATCATTTTGCGTATTGCTTTTTCAATTTTGATTTTGTCAAACCGCAGTTTAATATACGAAATCTGAAATAAATAAAAATAAAAAACAAAGAATTTTGAATACTTGTTTAACTGATTGCATTAGAAACAAACTCAGTCTTACCACTTCTGAATCAGGCTCGGTTTTAATCAGCTGTTCTGCCGAATTTAATTGAATGTGTTCTTTCACAAACCGTAATGACTTTGAAGAGCTTATATAGCGGGCTCACTGTGAACCAGCGTCGGTTTTCTGCATGCACTGCTTTTAACAATGTTTCTCTGCATAGTAGAACGTCCATACTTTCACTTTTTAAAATGTAGAGTAGTAAATTACAGCATTCGTTCGAAACACGATTTTCAATTACCAAAGAAGCGAGCTTCTTTTAAAATTTTCACTGATATCATAATAAACATCAAAGTTTTCCGTTTGGCTATATTCATTTAAGAATTTTTCAATTTCTTTTTTAACTAGTCGTCTTAAATGACGCTTAGAAACTAAATATTCACACATTTTTAACAAATTTGTTACTATACCCGTACCTTTTGGCTTTTTTTAACAACACGTCTTTCACTTTTTAAAACTAAACTGACAAAATATAAAACCAAAACGAAAACATCAACAATTAAAAGTTATGTCACAAACAAAAACGAACTGATACATCCCCCATTGATCCATTTGGAGTATTAAGCGAGGCATACACAAAAAAAAAAACAAAAAATAGTTTCGATAGTTACTCCAAACGGATGAACAAGTCATTACTCCTTTATTGCTCGATTATGGATTAATCCATATATTTTTTACTGGGTAATAAAACATAAATACGTTTCCAATGTTAAAAAGAATGAAAATCAGCGAGGAAAATAAAGAAAAACTGATTGCTTAAGCAACAGCAAACGTTTTCAAATTAATTGCTTTGCTGCAAATAGCAAAAGCAAATGCGTTTCTTTCTTTTTTTGCATTTGCTTTTACTAGACATTTTTCCACAGCAACTGTTAGGCAAATACGTATGCATTGAAAATAGTCAAGCATTTTTAATCACTGAATGCAACTTGTAGCAATCGAACTTCTAGGCGAAAATCTTTCAAATCATGCTCATATAAGTTAGCGCTTTGCGATTTGAAAACGAGCATTTATTAGAACATGGAAGATAGATTAAAATAAAATCATTTTACCTTCCTTAATCTTTTCTTTAAAACTAATGGCGTTTTCTTTTCTGAAAATAAATGTTACCCAACAATCACATAAAATGTTTTGCATGTTGCCTTAACTCCGAAAATATGCTATACATTTTATAGCACAATAGAACAAAAACTATAGGATTAGCAACAAAAGCAAACATCACTTATCAAGAGTAAAAACTACTAAAACAAAAGTGTAGCATACTACCCTTACATAAAATTGAGGGTAAAATATGTAACATATCTTACACTTTTTCGTGCAACATATTTTCAAAAGAACATACTTTTAATTTACCCTATCGAACATTTTTTAGAAAAGAACACAAAGGTGTAAAAAGTGTTAAACATATGCAACATTTTTGTCAGAAAAGAAAACGCCATAAGTTCCATTTAATTTATTTAAAATTTACGTTTTAAAAAAGTATTAAAGAATAGAACTCTTTAAAACTCTGTTTCTCTCTTTAGTTATTTCAACAACGCCGTTTGGTTTATTGTTCAAGTACATATTTAATTTTATATATTGAAGTTAACACAGATTTCTAGTTCTTTAAAAAAATAAATTTCTTTTGTAATTATTTATTTACTAATTAAACATTATCTATTTTCTTTTATTCATCATTTTTAGCTCATGCTACGGATTATTATGGTAAGTTTAAGTGTGTTAATTATAAATTATTGTTTGTAGATTTATGTAGTTTTGTTTTTGTTTGTTAGTACTATTCGTTTAGCAATGTGTGCGAGTATAAAATTTTCTTACAAAAATACATACGTAATTGTGTTTTTTTTTTTATTTTTTTAATTTACCTGTTAGTTTCTATAAATTTAATTTCCCTAGATCTTAATTAAATATTTATGTATGTACATTGTTTTTTGTTTCGTTTTATTGTAATTTTTTCTTCTTAATATTGTTAACTGAAACTTGTTAACAATTAAAACATTTTTTCTAATAATATTATAAATATATACATATTTATATATTTATTTTTATTTTTATATATATTATATGTAAAATATTGCATAACGTACTATTGAAAAGAAGAATCACCAACAAATATTTATTTTTCTCCACCCGTTTTTTTATTATTTCAATTGATTAATTTATCTATATTTAATTTCTTTATTGTTGTTAAAACAAAATGTTTTAGCAGTTAAACAACACACAGTTTCACAAATTTCACTGAAAGTGATTAATTTGGAAATTGTTTGTTAAATCTTTCGCTTAGTATTTTTTTTATTAGGTTTTAATTTAAGTTTATTTTAAGTTAAACAAATCATTCATTATCAAGTGCTTAACTGTTTTTACTTTTATTTACGTTTAAACACCTTGAGTTTGTGTTAAATCCTTAAACGTTTGTCATCACAAGTCATCCACCAAAAAAAAAAAAAAAAATTGGGGTGTTTTCTAAAATTGCATGTTTTACAAATTCATAATTCCCAGAAAATGCTAGTTTTTTTTTTTTCTTTTTTTATTAACTTTATAATTTGAATATTTAGTGAACTTTTATGGGGATAAATTATTAAATTTTAGCTTAATTTACATTAATTCTCAACTATAATGACTTTATTAAAACTAAAGAATTAAATCAAAATCGAATTGTGATTATAATTTTCTATTTTTCAAGATGAATACAATCTTAATCCCGGTTTAGAATGGGAAGATGAATTCACAGGTAGGTACTCTTTGAATTTTTGCAAACAGTGACGGAATCGACATGAAGCAAAATAGGAACGTCGAAATTCTTGTAACTTAAATGCTGGAATTTAAAATTTAACTATTTAAAATTATATAAATCATAGACGGAACCTAAGATAACTTTTCTAACATGCACCCGATATACTTTTTCGAAAAACAAACTCTTTTTTGCTTTTCTTTCAAATCATATATTTAATTCATACATAATCAATAAATTCATTGTTAACATGTGTTATTGCTTTTGTAAATGCCATTTATTCACATAATTATTAAAAATTATATTAATTTTATACCTTTAAACTAATTAGACGCTATTTTTTTATTATCAAACTGTCTTACATCAAATTTAAATTTATTGTACTTTTTTTTTTATTTAATATTATTATCCAGACTAAAATAATTCATAATAAAGTGAAGCATTTTTAAAATAAAAATAATTCTTTGGTAATTTGTCGAACAATAAAAATCGATTTCGAAATTTTCTTTTACCAAACGTAGAGCATTTTAAAAGTTGTAGTCTATTTTCTTCTAGTACTCTAAGAAACTTGTAAATTTTCCCGGTTCAATTCCCAATTTTCTGAAAATGTACGACAAAAATTTATAAATAAATTTGTAAAAATTACTCTACTATAAAATTTGAATTTTTAAATACATAAGTCAATAATCGCCGATTCAACTCTAAAAAATATCCATGGCTGGTTTTGACATTTAAAATAACTGTTATTTAATATGAATAAAATTATTGAGCCATTAAAGTGTCACTCTATTATTAAAACGAAGATCATAGTTATTAATTTATTTGTCATTAGTTGTCACTAACATCAAAAGTTTTAAATATTTTAAGATTGCTTCAGTTTATTATTTTCTTTTTTTTACTAAAAAGCATGCATTAATTAATTGTGTTTTCATGTCAATTTTATGTCAGTAACACACACTCGCGTTATTTGTTTAAAACTATAAATATTTTGAACCCAAAATTTATAAAACATAATAAATATGTGCAAATATATACGTAAAATATCCGCTTGTTAGATATATTATTATGTTATTGCTTTTTTATTTTCCATTTGCGGCAAGAAACTTATAACTTTAAAAATGTTGCGAAAAAGTTTGTTATTACTTAAATTTATTTTAATTTTCTTCTCTACATCTGCAAAGCCAGCATGGTTGCCAGATGTGAAAATTCGTATTACCAAAAAAGCTCCGTTTGCTCCCGAAATCATGTATCATGTCGTTGCAGGTAATGTCTAACTCCATATGTGTATATAAAGTCTGCGTAAAATTTTTATATAAAGTTTGATGTTTCTAGCAACGGCGAAAATTAATGAATTCGCCACTGCCTGCACCTGGTACATGATTTTTGGCCATGCTCATACGTATTTAAAATCTTTGTCATGTGTTTTAAAATTTCTTAAATAAAAAAATATGTATATATATATATATATATATATATATATATATATATATATAATATATTCACTAGGTGAATTCCAAAAACGCCTATTTAAAGTTATGACAGTCTTGACGTAAACAAGCTTTTTATGTTTAAGTAAATTGAAAAAATAATGATTTAGAAGGAATTTCAAAATGTTTCCAAAAAATGTTGGTCTTAAAACAAAACGAAACAAATTGTGTTGATTTTTATCCTCTTAACAAAACGACAATTAAAATTTAAAATTTCGTATTCAGAGTTTGAGAAGACAACTATATTTATTCTTTCTTATGCTAAGTTTACACGAAGACCAATATTCGTGCATCGCTCTCTCATACATACATGATTCAAAGCACGAAACATTTGAGTACGAGGCATTTGGTTTTGTGAAGTTACAGTTTAAATCCACTTGCAAGGCATGAAAAATTAATGCCTTCTCTAATTTTAATCGCTAGTTTATCTTGCATAAATGTAAACAATCGGTCCTATTCCTGCTGGCGTTATAGTTTGAAAACGACAATGCGGCATTACCGTTGTCGTTATCGACAGTTGGCGTAAAGATATCGGTATTTTTCATTTTGAAGCGTAGATATAACGACAACAAAACATTCTTTCTCCGTCGACATCATTATAAGCAACGAAATTCAAACGACAACGATATAATAAATTAAAAATGAAAATAAGCACATCAATGCAGTTCGAATTTCAGTTTCTGAAATGAAAAAAAATCCCACTTAGGTTAAGGATTTTCGAAAGAGCAAAAATGGTTGCTAGTTTAATTCTTTGCGTGACTTCAGACTTTCGCATGTTGTATTTCAGTTTAGGTGTTCCCACACGTATTTGAAGGCATATTTTTAAGTCTGAATGTGTTCACAACACATTGCATTTTATAAATAAATGTTTCTAACATAGAATCTGGAATTGCAGAGATGTTAACGCTCTGTCGTAGCATCCTCCGATGTATATTGTTATCAATTCTCATATCATCTTCTCTTGATTAATAACAACCTTTTTAGAAACTTGCAAACATGTCAAAAACAATAACGTTAAAAATTGAAATGTTACCAGACTTCATAAATTTTTCTTTTTATTTTCGATAATGTCTCTTCTTCGTTTTAATACATTTCAGGCATACGAGTTTAGGAACGAAGCTATATCGATAATAAAAACGACATAGAAACTACTATAACAACTAAGACTGAAATAGGACCGAATGTTTAAAGTGATGTGTGATGTTCAGTACAAAAATAAATACTTAATTACAATTTAAAATTAAACCAAAAAATTGAAACATAAAATAAAATTTTTAGAACAATTTATTTACATATTTTTTTAGTTTTTGAACAAAAGTGAAAATGAAGCATGTAGTATGTGTCATGTAAAGAGAGCTTTAGTTTGCTGTGTAAACTTAGCATTAAAATATATTTCATACAGAGTATAAATCGTATTTTGTTAATGTAAATGCTTTTTACTTGTAAAGTATGCTGGATGTAAATTACAAATTTATATTCATTCTTCATTTAATATTTTAATTTATTTTTTTATTATTTAACAGGCCATATCTTTTGTATTCATAATTGTTAGAACAGATTTTTAATACCAGAAATCAATTTGATAAGATTTAAAAACAGCAAAAACATTTAGAAAAGTTACAGGCAGCGGTATTTATAAAACACAATAATTTTATGTTAAAATGTTTCAGATATTTGCATATTTTTGCTTAACACATGTACATACAGGCAAAAATTTATTATTTCTATTAAAAATGTATTCTTTAATATTTTAATAATAAAAATATACTGTTTTAAAAACGCAAAAGTATGAGAGAATAAAAATTGCATTCGTTATTTCGAACTCTGTCATTTCTGAATCGATTTCAATAATTTTATTTTTATATTTTTCTAAAGGCTGCACTTTCCGATTGTTCCCATTAAGAAAATATTTTAATACATAAAATAAAATGTTCCTGTATAGCATACGTCATTTTAACGTGCCTTCTGAGGTCTAAGGGGCGGGAATTTCAAATGCTCTTAAAGTGTGTAACGCTGTATATGAACTTGCTTAACTAAGCCATTTATTACAGCAAGAATACAAACTATAATTAGTATTAAAAGGTGTCTCGTAGGTATCGTACGAGTAGTTATACAATACATACATAAGTAGATATGTATGTATATGGCTTTATCTCTTGAAAACTTTTCATTAAAATATCTTTACATATTCGAAGACCCTCTGCCCACCTGTATGGTTTAATGTCTGCTCTTTGTCAAAATAATTAAGTTCGAAATAGAAAAACATGAACTTAAGCCTGACTAGATATTGCTCATTTATTCCCTATTTAATTTATCTTTAATTGTTGCTTTTACTTATTTTAAAGCCTTGAGGTGCCCATACACTTTCAATATAATAGTGCAATAATTGATATTGAACCATAATATTGCCAATGTGTATATTGTATTTTATACTTTGCACAATATATTGAACAAAATCAAAAGTCTTTTGATTTAAATTGCACAAAAAACAATATTTTGTAATGTGTTGACGACATTGAACAATAACTTTTTTTATTGTCGCTACTAAACATTATTTTAATTATTAAATGCCGAATTGTATAATGTTTTTATTTAAAAATAATTTTATAATTTGAAAAAATATAGCTTTATGTGAATGGTTTTGTTTACTTTTAACACATGCAAATGAAAATCTTAAAAATAATTGCGCCATTTTTTCTTAAAAATATTGATACACTTATTAAGTTGTGTGGATCAAAACGACAATTATTACATCAATTATTTAATAACCGCTTGAATATACCTGTTTTATATTTATAAATGTAGGTAATTTTATTTAAGAAATCTATCTATATATATAAATAAGTTGTCATATGTTCGTAATTTTATAACTTGAGAACCACTCAACCAATTTTCAAACGAATATGCGCTATATGCGCACTTTTATGATGGTGTGTTTCCCCTATAAAAAATGTATTTTTTATACCCTTCACCACGAAAAGTGGAAAAATGTATATATAAGTTTATCATTTCGTATGTAATTTCTACAATATCCATTAAATGGCTGCATCAAGACATTCATTTATGCATCTCCGCATTTGTTTTATTTCATTGCACTCTATTACGTAGTACTTTTTGCAATGACTAATAAGAGAATGAGTATTCTAACAAGAAAACCAAGCAGAATACTCCACTTGATATATAGCAAACCAACACAATACTCTACCTGCTATTTCGCAATGAATTATAAACACTGTTTGCTTTCTGAAAATGTCTTGAAGTACACCAAGCCAAATATATTTTTTTTTATTTCATTGCGTCGTCACTGCATTGTCATTGTTCAAACGGCAACCATAATGCATCGTAACTTTTTTTTCTTTTGAGATAAAAAAAATTGCGTTACCTTGCATATGTATAATATGTATTTATTTGAACAGGTATCAATAAACGGTTCTACTGACGCGGATGAATCAAATGTATGCTTGTTTAGTAATTTCACTATTAACAGGTTCCCTGTCCCCATACAAAAATTATTTTTTAATGGTATACGTCCCACATATATTTTTGTAATTTTAATGTTATAGGTATTTTTCGAGGTTACTAATGTGTTTTTTAATTAGCCATACGAATCTTTACTGGATTTATAACGGTAAAAATATATGTATCAAATATGCTACATGAACTTGTCGTTTCGAAATTAGATCCCATACGTTGTATGTATCATATGTGGTATGTATCACTAATGAATTATTGAGGGTATCATGTATCATATATGATACATGGACTTTGTAATCATGGTACAAAAAAATATTTTTGTATCACATTTGATACATCGGACAGGGAACCTGTTAAATCTAGGCTTTTGACTGGGGAGAGTAAATTTAATAACAAAAGAGGGAGGAGCAATGTGTGGAACATTTTTGGGAAAATTGAAAGCTAATTAGGAGTTAATTTATATAGATCGTATTTAATTCTGTTTTTCTTCATGGATATATTTTACGTTTATATAGATGATGTATTAAAAAATAAATATTTTTTTGTTGCAAAAAGTTTTATTACTCGTAATTTCTTTTGCTTCTGGCCAGTTCATATATTTCATATCAAAAAAAAATTGAAAGGTTTTCTAAAAATTGTGCTGCAGATCCATGTAGAACTAAGTACTTTCAAATTGTGTGAGGCACCCTAATGAATGTACGCAACTAGCCTATTCAAACACAAACATAACCAGAGTTTTTTTCATTTGAAACAGCAATGAGTATGAGTACTCTGAAAGGTAGTACTTTTGTTTTGCTTATAAAATGTTTTGATGTCTTGATGTTTTGTTTGGAAATGAATGATCGTAGTTTGTTTTATTGGTAGTGAATGTAATATTTTACGCATTCACTATTAAAGTGAATGTCTTGGTATGGCATTTAAGACATTCATTGCAGATATTTGATATCCATTTCCGACCCCATAAAGATATATATTCCGACTTCTTATGCATAGCGAAGTCGATTGAGCGATGTCCGTCTGTCCATCCGTGTTAGTGTTGAAATCAAGTTTGCCGAGGCACTAGATGTGCTAGAAAAAGTAAGTATGTCATTCGATCAGACATAGTGTCGAAGGAGGTGCTATTGGAAACACCAAGTCATCCTCTTAATTTTTTCATGTCATTTGGAACAATAAAGTAACTTCAATCAAAAAATTAATAAATGGGGCTATAGAAAATTTAAAAATAAGAAAAACCATCAGGTGAAAAAATTGGTTCTCGTCCATATTTTCCGAGTTACGGGGCTCTGTAATTTTCAAATATTTTAAAATATCAATATAGGTTCACTTTAAAGCTTTCGAAGAAATCTTTAAGGAAATACTAAAAATAAAAAAATTAAAATGCTTAATCCATTAAAAGCAGTACCAATTTTTTATTTTTTTGAAGTTACTTGATTAAGCTAGATTTACATAGATGGTGCATAGCCGAATATAGCACTCTTACTTGTTTAATTATTGATTTGTAATCTTTAAGTTAAAATTAAAGTCTTTTGCATCAAAAAAATTATTCATTAATGCTGCGACGAAAACGTTCATAATAAACTTGCTTGGAAGAGTGGTCGTAGTGCGATAATTCTCACCCCGGGAACAACTAGTATCATATAAATGTTGATTCGTGTTGATTGTAACTTTTTATTTTATTTACAGACATTTTTGTTTTTCATCAATGATTTAGCTCTCAAAAGATATGGCCTGGAACACAATCTTTTTTTTTTTTTTTTTTTTTTTTGTAGGACTTTGTCAGCTGACCAGCAGTGTAGAATTGTAAATAAATTTGAAATGATAAATTTACATAATGTTTCACTTAACAAATCTTATTTGAATTCCCTTATTTTTCATCAAAAACACCTTACCGTCTGTGTAAACAATGGAAAATTTTCTCTAGCACTTAATATATGTATTTACAAATTATAATAAGTAATCTCTAAAAAAAATAACTATTTTAAAATAACAAAAGAATACATATTAATTAATTTTTACATACAATACTATTGACAATATATTAAAAATAAAAAAAAATTATCAACAGTATTTTATTGAAATTAAAAAAAATTGGGTGGAGAAAATTTTTTTAATATACAAAAACGTTATACATATTTAATTTTAAAAAGTATTTTAAAGTATATTTAAAATTCAATTTGAAAACTAAAATTTCTAAAAAAAAAAACAAACATTAGTTTTTTAAATGTGCACTGCACTCAAAAACAAAAATTTGTAATAAAAAAATCGATTCAAATATTTTATTGTTGTATAAAAACTTTGCGCTCTTTTGTTGTGAAATTTTAATTGTTTCAAAATCACAAAAACCTTCGCACTGAGAAATTTATATATATTTCCAAATTTAAAAAATTTTTCAAAACAGAATTAGAAAATATTAAAAATCAGGGGTCTAATCACCGCATAAGATATCGGGTATACTATCGTATCAAATAATATATAATATATTATCGCATACGATATACATCGAATCGTAATTTTAAAGAAAATGTAATAGATTTATAACAAATAGTAATCTCGACAGATGATAATAATGGTTAAAGCAGAAAATTATATCAATTTTTGACAATAAAAATTCATTTTAAAATAAAAAACTTAAAAACTTGATTCCTCGATATCAAATGTTAAATCCCAAATTACGATACCTTTTATTCGAGTGTCATGATGCCAAAATGAAAAATTACAAGAGATTTTACTCGCTATCGAAAGAGGTGAATAGACCCCTGGATTATTTAAGGAAAGGTCAAACAGTCGAAATGCATAACGGAGTAGGCAAATGAATTCATGAGGTGAAATAAATTCCAATAATACTTTGTTTTTAAAGCTTTTTTATATTGTTAAATTGGTTTTTTACTATTGCATTTTTTTTTCAATTCATTCACAACTTGCTGTATGTGTGCTTAGTCGGAATTTACAATGCTGTAAATATGTTTTTGGTAACTTCTATGTGTGTAAATATTTGCTACAACATTTTTAATATCTTTATAAATTTTATTAAATATCGTGGGAAAGAGAGAAATGAAGCTATTTCGGTAAAACAAATATTCTCATGTTCGTATTGTGATTTTTTAAAGGCTATAGGCAAGTTAAAAAAAAAAACATAAAATTCAGAAAAATGCATGAAATCTTTATTGAGTCGATAGTACGGTCCATATAATTTAAAGTTTGAAGATTATTTCATGCAAATGTTGACCTTGACTGCGCCTCAAATGGTCCATCCGCTTAGTCCAATTTTGGCATAGTCTTTCCAACATTTCGGCCGGTATCTCACGAATAAATGCTTCAGTGTTATCTTCCAATGCGTTAATTGAAGCGGGCTTGTATGTATAGACATGAGCTTTAACGTAGCCCCACAAAAAATAAGTTTAAAGGCGTTAAATCGCATGAGCGGTCCCAAACGTGAAATAAAATGTTCACCGAACTCGCCTCTCAATAAGTCTATTGTTGCGCGTGCTGTGTGGCATGTGGCACCGTCTAATTGAAACCACATGTCATGCAAGTCAAGATCTTGCATTTTGAGCAAAAAAATAAGCGCTCACAGTTACGTTACGATTCGCATCATCTTTGAAGAAGTACGGTCCAATGATGCCACCAGCCCCTGGAAGAAGCGCGCGATGAACTTTCTTAACAGAGCACTCATTTTTATAATAAAATTCAATAATTTGCAAGCGTTGTTCGTTTTTAAGACGATTCATGGTTAAATTATACACCAAATTGAAGATGTTTGACAGTGAAACAAAACACGAAAAATGCGTCAGCTGTTTAAACCAGTGTTGCCAAAAAGATAATAGCTAAAAATTCACCCTTCACATATGTATTAAAATCGTAAGTTTCTACAATAGTTGTATAGAAATGTTGTTCGTAATTTCTATGTATAACAGTTGATACTTTTTCTTACGTTTATTTATGAGAAAAATAAAATTCTGTACGATTTTTTTTTCTTTTTGTAAAATTTTAATTTAATTTTCCTCTGTACAATTTTATTGTTTTTACTCGCTTGAAGTTTAACAATCGAACCTTACAGCAGTGTGTTTTCGTAACTACCCAAGGTATATTTGATACAACTTACAATTTACAATAGCTTGTGATTTTTGAGCGACTGTTTTTTTTTTTTGTAATTTTTATGTCACTTTATATAATTTTTACATATTTTAAAACTAGTGAATGATTTTTTTTTAATCTAGTGAATGAATTTCTATTTCAACAAGAAGACCAATAAAAATAAAAAAATTTCTTTGACATTAAAATTTGTTAAACTTCATAAACATTGCATTTGCCTACTTCATCGCCTTTCGTTCTGTGTTCACAACTGTTTTTTCCACCACAGGTTTATATGTAAAACCGCCGGTGCAATTAATCACACAATTTGCCAAATTATTGTACTGCTTAAATAAAAAAAAAAACTTAAATAGGAAAACTTTATTTAAAAAAAAAAAAATAACTGCAACAAATATTCAAATCTGTGTTCATATTCACTATAATTGTTTTGTTTTAAAAATTTTCAGCTAGTCTTTAGTTTATACAAACAAGTTACATTTTTCTTCTTTTTCAATTAAAAACATCATATTGTATATTCTCTTCATATTGTCGTTCTGTTTTAACACTTTTGCACGCATTTAATGTAAACAACAAAACAAATACCACTTGCATACATATCTGTGTTTAACATTTATTAAAACAAAATTAACAACTAAAAATATAAGTTTAGTTTTTTATAGGTTGATCTAATCGGTAAATTAAATGATTTCATCGTTAGCTTTCGAAGAGTTACAAGTTTAACATATTTTTTCAAGTATTAATGAGAACCAAACATAATGTGTTGAAATAACAACCTCTAAACAGATCCATGCTTCGATATCAAATTTATTTTTCTTACATTTCATGTAGTATTAATTTTGATAGAATCCTTTAGCATCTAAGCGCTCTTTGGATGTGAGTCCTTTCTTAATTAAATGTCAATTTAAACTAAATTTAAGTCGATCATGATGAAAGTTAGCCACATGTGACATGAATGTTTGTTCTCCTGTGATATAAGGGCAATGATAAGTTTCTTTTAAGCAAATTATTTAAAAAAAAAAATTTTTCTCAAATATTATTTTCTTGATATTAATTATCAGATCAATACTCTTGCTCGTTAAACTTCTACGATATTAATTAATTAATTCAGTTTTAGTTATTTCTAATAAACTAATGATAGTTTTTATGTAGTCACCGAAAAATATCTTTAAAAATTATAAAATTTCATTTTTTGCTCTCCTTATTTTTTTTTAATAATCTTTATTTATTATTCTGTTGTTTGCTTCTGTGCGCAGTTTCTGCCTTATATATTATTTTGTAAAAATTACGAACGTCTATCGCGTTGTTTAATATTGGCTTCTACATCTGAGATAATTTTATTTAAAACGCCTGAAGGTATACTAGGATTTAATTTTAACGCAATGTATTCTAGTCGTGATTGAACACAAACATCATAACTTTTATATTTATAATATATGTATATAATTTGAATTTGAAGAAGCCTGCAGTACCCTGCACTCAACTTAACCATACCTCATGGAAACGGATATCTTTATGGATATAGTACATAAAAAATAAATGTTTAAAGTATATTCGCCTAAAAAAAAAACAAAAAAAAAAACTATTTTAGCTGTGGTGTGTAAAGGAAGCTATCCCTCTTCTATTATGCCCAAAAACTATACAGCTTTTCATCTCCATATACCTGACACATACTGGATTAGATTTTAATATTTCGAACAGTATGACCTGTACAGCGTTCACAAAATAGTAGCATACACACCAACAGACATCATCGTGAAAATAGTTAAAATAAATTCAGGAAACCTTAAAACGTAAAAATCCGTATGGTAAAAAAATTATGGCAATTCTCCTTAGATACGTCGGAGTAACTAAATTCAAAGTAAATGGCAATTTAAATAAAATTTATAAAAAAAAACATATATTTTTTTTAATCGTTTCAGACAATTCAATTTGTTACTGCGGTTTCCAATAAAAGGCAGATCAAAATCAACACCAGTTCAATTATTGATTTATTTGACTTACAACAAGCAAACTTCAGAATAGTTTTAGAGTTTTCGAAAGCATTGAAATTATACAATTTTGAATGAAATTCGAATGTTAATATTTAAGAACTATACAGAACCAGATTAAATGAAAAAAATTCTTTCCATTGAGCCCCCATAAATCATTATAACGAAATACAAAGAGCACACTTATTTACAAATCGCTTTTACACCTCATGACTTTTTTTGTTTTAAATTGCTTTTGTTACTAAAACACAGTGCACTCTTCTAATTTCTCATTTTAACGTCGAAAATATCTTGCTCATTTCAAGATAAATAATAAAACGAAGCGTTGAGTTCTGTAAATGAATGTTTTACAAATGAATTTATATTTAAATTGGAAAAAACACAAAAACGAAACAAAAAAAAAACAAAAAAGTAGTAGAATTTGTTCCTGTTCTGTCGATTGTCATGTTCCTTTAGCTGTGTTAGTTTTTATACCTTAAACAGTGCTTGCATTTGATGCCCAAGGAGATGATGAAGAGAGCTCTCTACCACATTTGGATGGATTCACTTCAAAATTGCCTCCCGGCTATTTGACACATGGTTTGCCAACAGTGAAGGATGTAGCACCGGCCATAACGCCCATGGAACAAAAGAAAGAGCATGAAATAAAGAAAGAGAGTAGGTTGCCTTTTCGTAAATTAAAGTAGGACACCTTTTACATTAATATGTTAAAATAGAATTCGTAGTTAAGGAGCTGTCGGAGGAGCAAAAGCAAACGATTATCTTATCCGAGGACTTTAAACGGTTTGTATTACGAGCTGGACGCATCATGGAACGTGCTATATCAGAGAATGTAGACATCTATTTGGATTATATTGGCGGCGGTGATAACGAAGAGGCAAATGATGAAAAATCGCATGCACGTCTTTCTTTGAATCGGGTGTTTTATGATGATCGCTGGTCCAAAAATCGCTGTATTACATGTATGGATTGGTCTACACATTTTCCTGAATTAGTTGTAGCGTCCTACCATAATAATGAGGTGAATTACAGATAAAACACAAGAAAAATTCATAGTTTTAAAATAATATTTTCATCTGCAGGAAAGCCCTAATGAACCGGATGGCGTTGTCATGGTTTGGAATACTAAATTCAAAAAAACCACTCCCGAAGAGGTATTTCATTGTCAGAGTGCTGTAATGTCTACTTGCTTTGCCAAGTTTAATCCAAATCTTATTTTGGGTGGCACTTATTCCGGCCAAGTGGTACTATGGGATAATCGCGTACAAAAACGTACACCCATCCAACGTACTCCCCTGTCAGCTGCAGCTCATACACATCCCGTTTATTGTCTACAAATGGTTGGAACACAAAATGCTCATAATGTCATCTCGATCTCTTCCGATGGCAAATTATGCTCGTGGAGTTTGGATATGTTGTCACAACCGCAAGATACTTTAGAATTGCATCAGAGTCAAAAGAAAGCCATAGCCATTACCTGTATGGCATTTCCTGCAAATGAAATTAATAGTTTAGTTATGGGCAGTGAAGATGGTTATGTTTACTCGGGTAAGTTTTAAAGCAATAAAAAAAATAATTTATATATACTATTTACGATAATGGTTTTTGTTGTTTATCGTAGCATCCCGTCATGGTCTACGTTCTGGTGTTAATGAAACATTTGAAAAACATGTTGGACCCGTAACTGGCATTTCCACCCACTACAATCAATCGTCCCCAGATTTTGGCCATTTGTTCCTTACATCTTCCATAGATTGGACAATTAAGTTGTGGTCATTAAAGGATACTAAACCTTTGTACTCTTTTGAAGATAACTCTGATTATGTCATGGATGTAGCCTGGTCTCCAACTCATCCCTCGCTCTTTGCTGCTGTCGACGGTAGCGGTCGTCTTGATTTATGGAATCTAAACCAAGATACCGAAGTACCCACAGTATCAGTAATAGTTGATGGTGCTCCAGCTTTAAACCGTGTATCGTGGATGCCAAATGGCCAACACATCACAGTTGGTGACGATGGTGGCCGTTTGCACGTCTACGATGTGGCAGAGCACTTTGCACAACCCTCCAGGGATGAATGGTCTAGATTTAATGCTACTCTAAATGAGCTCAAAATGAATCAAAGTGATGAAGTTTAATGAGAGAGAATTTAAACTAACGAAAAAAAAAGAACAAGGCATGAATAATATTTATACAGCTTCTGAAAAAGACTCTATAAAATTGTTCTTTAGAACATTATTAGCATTATTAATATTTACCTTTTGATTTCTTTTCCTTTTAAAAATGTTTGTATTTTTTATATTTTCTGATGTTAAGTCTTTATTTAATCTAATTCTGTTTTTTTTTCTCTCCTTATTTTTTAGTTTGTTTCAAATCGTAATTTTTTCTTTTTTTATAAAACTAATTAATTTTTCACTTAAGTATTATAAGTTCATTCAAAATGAAAGTATTTTTCCAATTTAAAAATAACAAAAATTAATAAATTGTTAAACAATTTTGATTTGTATTAAATTTTTTGTACATTTATTTCAAGCAAAAATTATAAAAATAATCTTTCTTAACCAGTCCAATCTATATGGTATTTATATAACCTGTTTTTTTAAATATGCATCAAAGGGATATATATAATCGGATAAATAAAATCGGTAACAGAATAGTTGCTTTTTAAAATACAATTTTTTGGCATTACAATTAGATTCCTCCTAGTAAAAGTATAAAAAAATCAATATTGTTCCAAAAAAAATTAAAAATAAATAGACAAATTACGTTTTAAGCAGGTCAATATAAATATTTATTGAAACAAAATTATAATAAAGAAACACAGCTTATTGGATTGTTAAATGATGAAAAAAGATTGATTTCTCTTTTGAACTTTATTTTGAAACTAATGGTACTTTATTATTTAGTTCTGGTATTGCCGAACTACAATTAGAAAATATTTTTATGTTGGCAGCGTGTAAATTCCATACAATATCGCCGTAGTTTGTCTTGCATAATGAAAAGATTTCCACTTATGGGTGACACTTTTTACATGTTGACATGCCGAAAAAATTCAATAAAATGAGATATCGTAAAAATATAAATTATTTACTTGTGCAATTAAAATTATCCCCTGTTCTTGTGATCTGCAAAAAAGAACTCGGGTTTATTTACTAATAAATCTTACTAAAATCTCAACACTATTAGAAAAGTATTAATAAAATAAACAGATTCTGTACTCCTGATGTTGAATGAACCAATATATATATGTACATACTACGGCCTGTTGCTAATCTAATGATTTTTTGCAGAGTTCAGAAAAGTAGAGTTACTGTACAAAATTCTCGTACATTAATTGAAAACACAACTAAAACAAATCCGTACATTTTTTTCATAACAGTTGTGTGTGTCTCTAAATTTAGAAAATTTCCAAACACATGCACGAATGTGTTATATTAAAATATTTATTTGCGTACACGTACGTGAATGTAGGACTGCAGCTATTATTTGTGTACGCGTACTCTATTTTCAGTACATGTACGGCAAAAAAGGACATTGAAAAATTAAAATAACTTCGTGTACGGAAAAAAGTACATAAAAAAATTTAAATAAGTTCGTGTACAAAAAAACGTACATGGAAAAATAATTCGGGTACGAAAAAACGTACATGGAAAAATAAAAATAACTGCGTGTACGGACGGCAAAAAAGTACATGTACCATTGACAAAATATTATAACTTTTCTTATTGTTATTATTATTGTTTTTTTTTTTTTTTAATTAAAATTTAAGTCTACCATTGCAGTTTGTTTTTCATTATTGGCAAGTAGTAGAGCTCCTTAAAAATTCAAAGGAGGGTCATATGAATGGCTCATTAATAAAAATGTGCAATAAGTAAGGATTAATGGTAATAATTTGCTTATCTTTAACATTATTGCAAATGTACCTAGGGAAGGAATTTTTGATCATAAAATAATTATTTTCATTTGGTTTTTTTGTTTGTCCAATTGTTTTCCTGCTTTAAATTTGCATGTTTTGCTTGTTGTTGTGGTTTTTCAAAATAGTATACCTTTTATACAGAGTTCTAAAAATTAAATTTTAAAATTACAATGGCCCATATTCATAGTTAAAATAAAGTATACTCTAAGGGAACTAAAGTCGGTTTTACTTTAGAATCGACTCTAACTCATTCATAGACAATTTAAAATATACTTTTGGAGAGAAAGTCAACTCTAAATTTTAACACTACCTAAAGCTGTTTTTAACTCATTTTTACAAAATTATTTTATTTGGTTTAAGAACACAATACTCTTTATCTGATTTTTATACCAAAGTGAACAAAATAAAAACAAGGTTACTTTTTCAAATGTTTGTTTAGAAATTGTATGAAAACATTTATCAAATTACAGTTGGCACCCAGTGGAAGGCGTCTAAACTTAAAGTATACTTTATTCTTGACTATGAAAGCAAAAAAGATAATAAGAGCTTTTTATTTTAGAGTATACTTTAGCAAGAGTCGACTTTTTTCTATAACTATGAATTTGGACCAATATTTTTTAAGAACATAATTTTGACAAATTCTCGATAGGTAGAAGATCAAAACTTCCACAAAAAAATGAGATATTGGTCCTTAAAGTATTAAAATAAAGTGAACTCCACCGCGATTATTTATATGTGCCAATTTAGTGAAGCCTTTACGAATCTCATCTTCCGTTTTACTAATAGCAGTTTCTACTTGCAATTGTTGCTAAGAAATTATTGCCATTTGTGGGCTAAAAATATACTTTGGGAGTTTATATAGTAGTCTGACCATATGTAAAGATTTCTGGCATATATTTAAACCTTCAGGTCCATCACAGCCACAACAGCTCCACGTTATCGAAAACAATACTCCATAGCTTCCACTTTTATCCATATTTAATATATAGGCATATATACTCCAGTGTCATGCAAGCATCTTTAGAATTTAAAAATACAGCTATCCAATAAAGAAAACATAAGTAAAGAATTCAGAAAGTAGAAGATGATGATTTTCCTAAAAAAAATAGTATAGATAAAAGTTTTTAAAAAAGCTTAAGATTAGGTTTTTTATATACTTGAAAGAATTTAATAATTATCCAACGCGCTAAAAATGTACATATGTATTTACAAAAGAAAGCAATAAATGTAAATTATACCAATGGACTTTCTTTTGGTGTTAAAAATTTAAATAAAAAATGAAGATTTGAATAACAAAAACCGTACAACTAAAAATTTCGAAATATTAAAAATAAAATGTGTGAAATTATATTTTTGTTGGCGATATAAAATTTTGACGTTTCTGTAGAAAAAAGAGTTTATACCTTTTAAAATGAATTAATTAAAAAATATTTTCCGTTGCTTATTTCAATTCTTGTGACATCGTCGC
This sequence comes from Gymnosoma rotundatum, assembly GCA_916610165.2. NCBI lineage: Eukaryota > Metazoa > Arthropoda > Insecta > Diptera > Tachinidae > Gymnosoma > Gymnosoma rotundatum. The sequence continues at coordinate 73,575,503 of OU744340.1, forward strand.
AGTCTTTACTATACTTTAGGATTCTTACTTCAAAATTGAGTAAATGAGAGCGGTTTTAAACTTTTACTTGGTGTAAACTTTTAAACTTTTTCTTGGTGTAAGTTATTTAAACTTGTGCAACAGCCTTTAAGCACAAACAAAATACAAAATAAATTATTATTTCTTTTTGTTGATTTATTGAAATTAATTTTTTTTATTAAAACAGTCAAATGCTTTTGAGTTTTTATTTTGTGTTTAAAATTTGGATTTGTGTTCCCGTACTTTTATATAATTTTGTGTGCTTGCGCTCATTTTCACGAACTTTATCCAAAAAGTAAAGAAACAGACCAAGGTAGATTTATTTTACTAGGTAGTGTCGTCCGCCCAGCTGGTTTGTAGTTGGAAATGTCAAAGTTTTTGTATCTTCCTTTGTTTGTTTACGAATTTCAAAAAACACTAACAAAAAGCGTTTGCGAGACAAAGCAAGCATTGAGAGCAATTAACTTTTTTTCTCTTTGTGTTTTTGACGTTTCCAACGCACAAAACAACAATAAAAAGTAAAATAAATCTGCCTTAAAACAGACCTAATATTTTACTTTTCATACAAACCTATGTGTATACATTGTATGTATGTTCATCATTAATTTTCAAAAGTTACAATTTTATTTTTTTAAAAATTATTTTTTCTAACATTTTCACAAAACTATTAAAATTTTCTGTGTCTTAAATTGTTATGCTTTTGTCTAAAATTATACTAGCCCAATATTTTACGTACAACAGTACTTTGCTACCGTTTCACACACGCGTTTAAGTTCAAAACTTAATAAAAATTGTGATTGAATGAGGTATGCATTTTAGAAAAGAAGATTACATTTTAAAAACTCAGTTATAAATAATTTAAGTATAATTTCATTTAAAACAGAAGACTGAGGAGACAGCTAATTGAAAATGCACTAAGACAATTCATTTCTAAGTTCTGACTTATATGTTTTTGACTTGAATGTATTCCGTATTTATTATAAATGACATATTATTTTAACCAAATTCTTCATTTAAAGTTGAACAAATTTATAGTCAAGTATTTACATGTTTAGAAATAAAAAAATGGAACTTTATTTATTTTTCAAACAGTTCTTGAGAATGTAATCTGATGAGCTATATGAGCAGTAGCGAAACTTCCTAGGATTCTCGATATGGAATCACAAAGGGCATCGAAGCCAGAAAAAGATTTATCCCTTCCCGCGTTTGAGCTTCTAAATAAAAACCCGAAATGTAAGAAGTGTGACCAGACTTTGAATTTAACCCATAGACAGTTAAATTCAGGATCGTTCGTGCCTAGTGATTGCTGGCACTGGTACACGACTTCATTCCCAATGTACAACGCAAGACCCCGATGTAGACTAAAAAAGGGTAGAAGAGAGTACCTAGGTAAATGAAAATCCTGTGGATCAGCATCCTCAGATACCTGGGTCTCACATAAGGCGAAAATATCAGGCCGATGGAGACAACTGTGTGCATACACAGAGAAAAAATTCGCTCTCAACCCACGTATGTTACAAAAGTCTATTCTAAATCTTCCTGTCATTACATATAAATAAATACTAGGAAAAGGAAAGGAAAAAAATTCGCGGTACAATCTTTTTTATAAAGAGCCATAAAAGCCCTGATCTGGTCACATGCGACCCGTGGTGCCATCACTATTTATTTATTTATTATTAAGGCTTTATATTTGAAGGAAAGAAGCACAAAAATATCCATTTAATTTTTTTTTTCTTGAAAATGTTTTAATAAAAACGTTATTAAACGTGTAATTATAAAACAAAAAAAATATATATTTTACGGTTCTAATAAACATCTTAATTCATTTAAATACTTTATAAACATATTTTAAATAAATTGCCCATTATTTCATTTCAAAAAACAATAAAATCATACATTTTAATCTTTGACAATTTTTTGACGTTTCGATGCGTTATTTTCGAATTTCTAACAATTTTTTTAGAAATAATTCTTGCAGAAACAAAACAGATTTCATCTGTCTGCATGTAACGGCTCAAGAGTATGGCTACATACATTAGATTACATATACTATTGGGACACCAAACTTTATGTTCAACTGTTCAATATTTGGCAATATACTTCAAATTACAGTAGCTACAGGGGCACTCTTTAATTTACAAATTATATACTTGCTGTTGTAGTAGATTTAACAATCAAGTTCTTTGTTTTACTTTAAGCAAAGCAAAACTGCACTTCCTGGATTTTTTAAGGATTTATTGTTGACTAAATGTGCGATTAAAAAATAACACTGTACAACAAAATCAAATTTTTTCAAAAATTACAAGGTCCGGGCTATAAATTCTGATAGAGGAGACAAAAAAAAGAGATACGTGTATCGGCGTTTTGAAAGTTTACATCTGAATTTCATTTGAGAGTGGTTTAAAATTTCCCAGCTTCGGCACATTCTTATTGTTAAACGGCATAAGAAACCATGTGACCCTTACATTTTAGGTATGAAATGTGTTCAGCAAATTTATGTAAAATGTTACGGAGAACATTTTTGTAGAAATGTTAACCCTCTAACTGCTCAAGATATGGGTCTTTTTTGTCATTTTTTTTAAAAAAGAGCAAAAAACACCATTAAAACAGGGTTTTAGAGGGTTAAAATGTTCCACAAAAATGTTACCCGTTAAATTTTACTATAAGTCCCTGAATACACCAAAATGGAAAATTCAACCGTAAAGTCAGAAATTTGTTCAACCGTAAAGTTCGCATTTGTTAAGAATTTTGTTTTAAAGCAAATTTGGATAGCATTAATTACATTTTTTTTGTTTAGCTCTAGGCAATTCCACTTCATTATCATACAATGTCCAGCATATTTTAGCGATAAGCGAATGAATGCTTTTACCTTTATATTACGAAAATTGTTATTACTTACTGCCCTTTTATAAACCAGATTTTATTTCGTGTGAAAAGGGATAATAATTGTGGTTTTAAAAAATCTGTTTTAGAAAAAACCAATTCGAGAATGTCCATAGACCAAAAAAAAAAACAAAAACAGGTAAATATAAAAAAAATTCAATTGAACATTAAAAGGAAAATTTTTCATTTAGAATAATAAATTTGAAAAAGCAATTAAATTTTATGATAAATCAGGTCAATTGTGATGTACAAAATAATTTATTTAGTAATTGTGGTGTTAAAATTCCACAAATTTGGGAATGTCCCTAAATAAAACCAGGAACTAGAATATTTATCAGTGGTATTGCAATAGGTAAATAATTTCAGTTGAAACTGAAAATGTTTTCAAATGTGATGTGAAAAGGGTAATAATTGCGGTTGTAAAAAATCTGTTAAAATTGCATTTGGGAATGTTAAAAAAGGTTAAATAATACTTATGTATGTATGAATTACTGCAGTAATAAAAATAGATGTTTTCATATTATAAATAGAACTAGGTAGTTATTGAACACTAAAAATTAAAATGTTTTAGTTAAAACTTCTCTTCTACGCTAATTGAGCCCTTTTCTGTGTGTTTTCTTGCCCGTTTAAATATTCAAGTAATTTTGTTAACAGCATCAGTTGCATTCAAGTTTTAAAAGATTGACCATCTCATAGTAATATTAAATTAATTAAGAAAGAAACTCAGTTTACGTGTAAGATTTGTTTTGGCAAAAATGTCCAATTGCTTGAAAAAATTAGATTTGTTTTGCTATATCTGCGGTAAACATACTATACCGGAATATAAAGTTACGTTTTTCAATAGTAAAGTTGAAGACATCTATAAAAGGTATTTTGAGCTAGAAGTTTTCCGGATGAACTGTGGACGCCGAAGCATTGCTGTTGCATTTGTTATAATGGCTTAATTTTGTGGTCCAAAGCTAATTAATTTTTTTTCTAAAACTATAGGTTTATTTTTGAACTCTCGCTGAAGGTCAACGAAATTCAATGCAGTTTGGTATTCCTATGCGGTGTTTAGATCCAGGTTAACATAATGACGCTGCGTGCTACGTGTGCCAAAATATTTCCATATTAAAGTTAAATAGATATAGGCGAAAGAGTTTGTATACAAAACTGTACCATAAACCATGCTGCCATTTCCGCATTCTGACGAACTCCCGGTACCTGTACTACAACTTCGAAGTCCTAGTCATTATGTTGATGGAACCATCGCTGACACAGGAACCTTTTATTGCGCAGCTAGTGATTACTCAGGAATTGAAGTTATCCCAAGATTAATATTAATGTCTCAAGAGCATTTAAATGCATTGGCTCAGAGACTGAGTCTGTCTAAAAACAAATCAGAAATTTTAGCTGCAGACTTAAAAGGTCTTTATCTACTTAAACCTGGTGTCAATGTTACCAGCTTTCGTAAGCATCAAGACAGCTTTCTGCCATTCTTTTCAATAAACGATGATAACACGTTTGCTTATTGCAACGATATTAAAGGAATAATGAATGCAATGAATTTTGAGTATAACCACGAGGACTGTCGTATATTTATTGATTCATCTAAGAAGAGTCTAAAAGCTGTACTTATGTATTACGATAATACCAAAATCTAATTCCAATTGCCTACGGAATGAACATTAAAGAAAATTATGATTCTATAAAACTAATACTGGACTCCGTAAAATATGAAGACCATAAGTGGCAAATCGGCTGTGACTTAAAAGTCGCTAGTTTCCTTTCAGGTATGCAGGCCGGATACGTTAAGTACGGATGCTTTTTATGTACTTGGGATAGCAGATGGAAGGGTGACCAATATTTCAAAAAACAATGGGAGTTGAGAGCTGAGGGAACATTAGGAGAGCATAATACCGTACGTCAAGCATTGGTACCAACTGAAAAAATTCTCTTACCCCCATTGCATATCAAACTTGGTGTGGTAAAAAACTTTGTTAAATGTCTGGATATAAATGAATCAGCATTTAGTTTTCTGAAAACAATTTTTCCAAAATTAAGTGAAGCAAAGATTAAAGAAGGTATGTATATGTTCTTTAAGTCGTTGTTATTGTTAAAAGTCTTAAAATTGGTTTCATACCAACAGGTGTTTTTGTTGGTCCAGATATAAGAAAGCTAATGTTAAACGCTTACTTCGACGAAACGCTCTCACCAATTGAGCTGGATGCGTGGAAAAGCATTAAGGAAGTGATATACAATGTCTTAGGCAAAAATCGTTCTCCTACTGCTCGAATATACGTAGACACCATGCTAAGAGCTTTGAAAAACTAGGCGTTCATATGTCAACAAAAATTCTATCTTTAAATTCCCAATGGATTACTTTGAGAACCAGTTGTCAATAGAATCTGATGAGCATGGTGAAAAATTTCATCAGACATGCGCACCCATTGAAGAACGCTATAAAGGTAAAAGCATTCATTCGCTTATCGCTGAAATATGCTGGACATTGTATGATAATGAAGTGGAATTGCCTAGAGCTAAACAAAAAAAATTTAATTAATGCTATCCAAATTTGCTTTAAAACAAAATTCTTAACAAATGCGAAATTAACCAAGCTCTCTTTTGTTGGGTCTTATTTCTGACTTTACGGTTGAATTTTCCATTTTGGTGTATTCAGGGACTTATAGTAAAATTTAACGGGTAACATTTTTGTGGAACATTTTAACCCTCTAAAACCCTGTTTTAATGGTGTTTTTTGCTCTTTTTTAAAAGAAGGACAAAAAAGACCCATATCTTGAGCAGTTAGAGGGTTAACATTTCTACAAAAATGTTCTCCGTAACATTTTACATAAATTTGCTGAACACATTTTATACCTAAAATGTAAGGGTCACATGGTTTCTTATGCCGTTTAACAATAAGAATGTGCCAGAGCTGGGAAATTTTAAACCCCTCTCAAATGAAATTCAGATGTAAACTTTCAAAACGCCGATACACGTATCTTTTTTTTTTGCCTCCTCTATCAGAATTTATAGCCCGGACCTTGTAATTTTTTGGTGTGTTGTACAGTGTAATTAAGCATTCATCTACATTCAAATATTTTGTGACAAAAATACGCTGAAGCTCGAAGCAGATCTTTCAACCATGTCCGCCACTATCGCCACACACTGTTTTTACTTTCTTTCTTATATTTATTATACCGTTTCATTACTGCGGCCACACAAAACAGTTGATTTGCCTTTTTATTCAAGGTTCCGGAAAGATTAAAAGGCTTCTTCTGGAGTCTTAAATAACAACCCTTTACTCGACAGCAATAACTTTTGTTGACAATTAAGACTTCATAAAATTATTTTACATAAAAATGTCATCGGCTCTTAGGTTGAGCTTTTTTAAAAAAATTTTAGTATTTCCTTAAACATCTCTTCAAAACCTTTAAAATGATGTCCATACTGATAATTTAAAAATTTTGAAAATTTCAGAGACCCGTTACTCCGAAAATATGGGGTCGGAAATGGATATGGAAATTACACACGGAACGGCAAACTTAGTCCAGATTTACACTATGCAATTTTTTGAGGCATTTTTTTCTCAATTTTTTATTTAAGTTACAGCGTTATGCGTTATCTAAAAGTAAACATTAGCAACAGTAACATCCCCTCAAAACTCAAGCAATTCCATATTGCTTACTCCTTCTGCTTTACAAACAAACGAAAATTTCATGCTAGTTTCATGAAAAATTGCATAGTGTAAATGCCGTATTAGTTGTATCTTTTTTTTTCACTTTTTGTGGTGAAGGGTATAAAAACGCTTGAAAATTGGACAGAATGTCTATTACTACGAGCGTTATAACAAGTCTAAATATTCAAAGTTATAAATTAAAGGGTGTCCCAATAGTTCATTTAATTTTATGTTAATGGTCAAACTTTTGAACAGTTGTTGACAGACGATTTAAATTTACAAAGAACCAGTATTACGAACTCCGCTATAACATTTGGATTTAAAAATTTAAGGGTGTCCCTATAGTTAATTATGTGGCAAGCGTAAATTTAGAAGGAACTTGTATTGCTAAGTGCGCTGTAAAAATAAGTACACAATTTGAATTTAGAAATTAAAGGGTACTCCCATAATTCATGCCATTTGTTTTAAAAAGCTGTTTTGAAGTTGTTTTTTTTTTTTTGCAAGAATTTGTTTATTTCTTTATTTAAATAATTAAGTTTAAACTATTATAAACACTAGTTAACAATACAATGTCTCTAAATCGAGCGCTCTAGTATTATAAAGTAACATACATAATAATTGCTTTTAACAAAAAAAAATAACAATGTTTATATATTAACACAAATTTAGTATAAATTTTTTATATAATATATCATAATGAAAAGTTACAAAAACTTTATTTTTATATCAGCAAAAAAAAAAAACAAAAACATAAACATAAAAATCAAGAGACAATGGGGTAAAAAAAAAGAAATCGAAAAACTTTATTTTGGTAGCCACCAAAACATTTCGTCATTAGATTTTTGTGCTAATTTTAGGTAATTTTCTGATATACTGGTACTGTATCTCATATCTAATTGATTTAAATTACAATTAATTGTTTTATTATTTGCCCGTCTATAATTGTGATATAAGATGGGAACACCATTATCATTTTGGACAAAGCCTTTACTATCCAGGTATACAAAAGCTTCTGGTGGAACAAATACATTTTCTAAGGAGCTAGTTATATATTCGTCGTTTGTGTAATAAGGAGCCATTATAAAATTATTATCTGTACATGTACAACACCGAAAGGCGTGCTTCCTTATCAGGTAGATTATAAAATTATCTATACGAACTATATTTGCATTCTTGTACAGCATTTTGTTAGAAATGTACTTAGTGAAGTTACTATTTGCAGATCTGTAAAGTGAAATGCATGTTCTTATGCATTTCCTCTCAAATATTCTAACTTGTTCCATATATGAAGGGGAAATATTGAACCAAATGGGACATGCGTACGTAAGAATAGGTCTAATTAGCGATTGGTACATTATGATTTTAACTTTATTCTTAATATATTTCGAGTGGAATAGAGTTCTATATGAAAAGTAAGCTTTTCTTGCTTTGGACAAAGTTTCTTTAATATGAAAATTGAAATATAAAAATTTATCAAGGTATACACCCAAATATTTAACTACTTCTTTTACTGGTATGTTGCAATTATGTAAATTAGACTTAATTTGAAAGCTTTTCCAATTTTTCCTTATATCATGATTGCATTTATTCACAGGTGGTCTACACAGTATAGTTTCACATTTTTGTGCGTTTATTTCCATATTCCAATCGATTGCATATTGTTCCACCTTGTTGTAGGATATCTGTAAGAATTATTTTATTCTCGAAAACTTTACAACTCAGCAAAGTTTTTTCAAATCGTTAGAGGTTATTTAAATTACAAATTTATTAATAATTTGTCAGTACTTTGATTTGTCGCTCAATTTAATTTTAAAGTATTCGCGAACTCGAATTATTTGTCTTACAAAATCCCAACTTTACCTAATGGTTACTTGTAATAAAGGATATTATTAAGGTGGTCTAATATGGGTTTTTAACACTCAATTTTTTTTTATATAACATAAAGTGGCACACCTACTATCTATCTCCCTAAAAAACGAATTTTATCTTTTCGCGCTCTATCAGTGATACGTAAGCAAATAATGATACCAAAAATTAAATTGCTTGATACTGGAACTGTCTTTTAAACTTCGTTATATTCTTGTTACTGATTATGACCGGGCATAAATTTCTTTTTCAAATTACATTTATACTGCTGCTTACTTTTTTAGACTGGAGAGCAAATAAGTTTATGATTAATGAAACAGAAAAATAAATACAGCGAAACCTCTCATAGCCGGATACTCACAGTCGCGGTATTTTTGGCCATATGGATATGCTTTCCCCGCAGTAATACATTTCAATTTGTAGTTTTAAATAAAAAATATTTCAAAACGGAAAATTTTATTATTCGGAATCTTTTCAAATTTAATTAATTTACTTTATTCGTGCTTGATTCCTTCAAATATAAATATTTCATGATATTCTCATGAAATATGTATTATTTTAAACTAAACTACAAAATGAAATGTATTACTGCGGGGAAAGCATATCCACATAGCAATTTCACTACTGCTCAAATAGCTCATCAGTGGATTTTACCCAAATTTTGTATAGAAAAACAGAAAGTCTTATATCAAAAGCCAAATTGATTAAATGAGAACTCCATTGAATAAATAAGACAGAAGATAATAACAAATCAAAAATGTTCTACACAAAAACACAGCAAACATATAGTAACTATTTTTATTTTTTCTTTAAATTTTCTACATAAGGGATCCCATTGGGAACCATTCGTATGTATTTGAAAGATTCAATGAAAAAACAAAAATTGAAAAACAATTTTTATTAATAAGCAATGTGCTCATGCAAATATATCAAAAGGAAAATTTTATTATTCGGAATCTTTTAAAATTTAATTAATTTACTTTATTCGTGCTTGATTCCTTCAAATATAAATATTTCATGATATTCTTATGAAATATTTATTATTTTAAACTAAACTAAAAAATGAAATTTACTACTAAGGGGAAAGCATATCCATATGACCATTTCACTACTGCTCAAATAGCTCATCAGTGGATTTACCCAAATTTTATTTGAGCAATAGTGAAATGGCCATATGGATATGCTTTCGCCGCAGTGATAAATTTCATTTTTTAGTTTAGTTTTAAATAATAAATATTTCATAAGAATATCATGAAATATTTATATTTGAAGGAATCAAGCACGAATAAAGTAAATTAAATTTTAAAAGATTCCGAATAATAAATTTTTATATTAAATTACATTCACTTACTATTTATTTATGGAAATTTCAAAATGTAACTTCAAATCAGAAAATGTAACTTTGTTGAAGGAAAAGCGTAAATTTTTCTTGTCTTTCCCTGGTTGCACTGGTTGGTACTGGTATTTTTAAAGAAACGCTTCATAGCATAAGTGTAAATTACGGGAGTCAGTTTTGCGACTTAAGTGACATATTTTGTTATCGAAAATATGTAAGTAATAGGCCTGTTTCTGTTTCCTAAGAGAATAAAGTTCTTCTTACACGAAACAAACTTTTTCTTCGTGCAAGTTATTTAAACTTGTGCAACAGTCTTTAAATACAAACAAAATAAAAAAATAAAAATATCTCTTTTTGCTGATTTATTGAAATTAATTTTTCTTGTTGAAACAGTCAAAATGCTTTGAGTTTTTATTTGGTGTTTAAAATTTAAATTTTTTGTTCCCGTACTTTTATATAATTTTGTCTCTTTATGAGAGAAAATAATGTTTGCTCTCATTTTCACTAACTTTACCCTAAAAGTAAAGAAACAGACTTAATATTTTATATTTAATTTATCATTTATATTATTTATTTTGTGAATCCTTATTATTAATATTTACACGGAAATAATTTAAATTACAACTTGATTTGTAACCCGTTCATAATCAATTTTTTGTTTTTCTAAACGGTTCTTTCGACCCTCTTCCCATTCCCTCGGATGAGCCTTCTTAAGATGCTCATGATACTTAGTATGCATTTTAAATGAACGCGGACACAGTTGACATTGATATAGTGCCTCACCTGTATGAGTGGCAATATGTTCATGTAAATTTTTTGGCCGTTTAAATGCTTTATCACAATGTGGACATTTATGTTTTCTTTCTATTTCGTGTACATATTTTCTATGATTCTTCAGTCCTCTCTCCGTAGCTGAAACTTTGCCACAAATGCTACAAACGTAAACAGTTGAACCATCGTTGTGATATGCTGCCTTATGACTTTTTAGGCTTGAATTTGTTCCTAGTACAGTACCACATTCATCGCAAGGATACTTAGGTTTCTCAATGCCAGCATGTTCTTTTAGATGATTTTTGAGTGCGCCGATACTGTTTAACGTTTTACCACACTGATCACAAATTCTATTGTCCATATGAACCAATTTAATGTGTTTTTTAAGTTGAAATTCCAGTACATAGGCCTTTCCGCATTCATTACATTTATAATCTTTATTGCCTGTAACATGGGTTAACATATGACTTTCTAGATTTGGCTTTTGTTTGAAAGTCTTTGAGCACACATTGCACTCAAATTGTTGGGATTCCTCATGTATAAATTTTTTATGGAGTTTAAGATTATATTTACTACGACTTAGTTTACCACATATATCACATTTATGCATCTCTGGATTAATATGCAAACGTATGTGTTCAACCAAACTACAGCGACGATCAAATTTTCGATCACAGCATTTCACATAAGCTTTAGCGTTGTGTTTTTCCTTAAAATGAACCTTTAACATGTCGAAAATAGAAAACGTTTCACTGCAAATATCACATTCAAGATGTGATTTCCATTCTGCTATGAACTTATCATATTCTCTACCTTTCTCTAAAACAGGATGAAAACCGCCATCCTTTGACTGGTTTTTGAAAATGTTCTTTCTACTATGTAAATTTATATCTTCGCTATCCCCAGAAGCAAACTTTTTACACTTTTTAGAGAAGTTTTTTAACTTTCGCACAGTACAAGTTTTAGGTATTTCTGTTTTGTCTTTTTTGTCTGTATTTCTTCGCTTATTGTATGTTTCATTAACAGTTTCTTTACTGGATTTTTCCTTTCTTAATTCACATAATGATTTTTCTTCCCTCTCGTCGCAATCAGTTAGTAAAAAAAAGTTCTCTCCAAAGTAATTTCTAGTTTTAATATCATTTTTTATAAGGTCTTTATGTGGTTTTACCACTTCTTCTTTACCATTACAATCATCGTCAAAAACAGCAGTAACATGATCTTCCTCCACCATATTATGCAGTTGTGATTTCTTAATTTTGATTTGCTCCAATGATGCCCTTGTTTTTAATACCGTTTGTTGAAAGTCGTGAAAGTCCTGTATATGTACCCAACACCTTTTGCAAAGTACACTGCTTTCCTTCGAACATACGCTATAATTATGTTCTGTGAGTAACTAAAAGGTATAGTTTTCAATTAAGCTTATCCATAAAAAGAGGCATTTAAGTCATTTTTCTTACCATGGGATCAAAATACTTGACCGTAATTTCATAAAATTCATTACATTCGCCGGAATCATTTTGTAAACATTTATATTCGTTTACGTCGGGAGTGCAACACAAACAACAAGACAAATTTACTGACATTTTTCTTAAAACATGAATCCATATGAATTATTAAAAGGCCAATGATTTTATAAGACTTTTTATTTGTTTGTTTAAATTTTAAGTCACTCCACTAACAAAACAAAACCACTAGTGTAAACAGTAATAGTTTTACAACAACAAATGCTAATGTCGCTTTAAAACAGAAAACAAAGTTAAGCTTTAGTATACGACGCCGTCTGTTAGGAATCTATTCATAGGCGGCCATTGCCAGAAACAGATAGGGATAGAACGATACCACTAGGGTATCGATATTTTTACTCGATACAGTATCGATCGAAAAATATCGATACGTACTCAATATTGAACAAAAAGTATCGATACCTACTCGTATCGGTCGACTATTTCATAAAATTAAGGAAAATAAAAATACATATCGCTGGTCTAATGCAGCGTGACCGTTGTTGCTACTAAATTATTCTCTAATTATTGACCGTTTTGGTAACTTTTTAAAAAGATCTAAATCTGCCACTTTTTGATATATTTTACCCTTTTTTGCACCTTTTTTTGTTACATGGCTCTTTTTGTTTTTTTTTTTTTTCAATTTAGATGGTTGTATTTTGAGTCTGTTGCAAGAAGAACATTGGAGCAATTGTGAATTTTGCAACCAATATAGCATTCAAGAAGGTTTCTCTTCTATAAATAAAAGTTGTTTAAAATTTTTGTTGTGTATTCTTAAAAGCATGAACAAAATTCAAGACAAATTTTTAAAAGTGCTTCTTTTTAGATCATATATATCTTGTTTCCTCCACCAAACACGTTTTATTAGAACTATTTATAAATTTTTTATAGAAAATTCTCAAAGTAAAAAACATATATTTCCTATATATTTTGTACTTTGAGGATATTGTTAACATACATACATATCAGTTATTAAGCTGAAAGTGTAATATGTACTGAAGAGTTTTCTAAAATTTGTAAAATTGATATTAAAAGCAAAACATTAATATCTTATCAAAAACAAGTACGAGTGCTATATTCGGCTATGACGAATCTTCTATACCATGTACATAAATTTAGTTTAGTGAAGTAACTCCAATCAAAACAGGAAATATTGAGGTGGCAGAGAATAAAAAAATTGGTACTGAATATCTATAATTTTACATAAAATTGCATCAGCTCTTAATGGGTTAAGCATTTTAAAAACATTTTAAAATTCCCTTAAAAAGCTCTTTAAAACCATATTGATATTTCAAAAAGATGGCAGATGGCCATTGCCACTACCTGGTACATTATTACGCCATCGTACAGCCCACTCTTTTTGTCTTGTTTATATAAGTATATATTAATTTTAGAGTTAATAATCAGAGGGTAAAGGCGCCTCAAGAAAAGGCAATAAGACAAAAAATCAAAATTGTTAAAATTAAATGAGATATGACTTTGACAACAACAAAAAGGAATGAATTTAAAATTTAAAGAGGAAAAACATTCACAAAATTGGTTTTTAAATATAGACAGTATTGATTTTTGCACAAAATTTTAAACTGAACTGAACAAGACTGTTTTAAATATAACTGATACGTTAATTTTACAAGAAAGTTGTTTTTTATACTAAAAAAAATTGTTAATAGAAATGCTTGATGGACTTCCAGAAAACATGTATATTTTCGAAGTTTATTGTAAATTTTCAATTTCAAAATTCCGTAACTATGCATCTCAAATTTAATATTTCTGCACTTATAAAACACAAGTTAGACTCAATATTTCGATAATAAAGTACCAAAAACTCTATACAAGATAACTAATTTATGTACATTTTATAAAGACTGTAAAGGCGTCAAGTTCAATATTAACTTCAAGTCCATATGCAACGAGTATTTTTGATCGATACGTGTACTTTTTTACCGATACCTACTTGGTACTCGGTGGTAAAGTATCGATGCTAAAAGTACTTGGTATCGAGAGGAAAGTATCGAATATATACTCGTATCGTTTCATCCCTAGAAACAGAGCTTTTTTAGCAAAGAAATAAATTTATGGAATACGTATTTTATACCCTTCACCACAAAAAGTGAAAAAGGGTATATCTAAGTTTGTCATTCCGTATGTAATTTCTACAATATCCATTTCCGACCTCATAAAGTATATATATTTGGAGTTCTTATGCGAGTTCGATTGAGCAATGTTCGTCTGGCTGTCCATGCCTTTGCAATCTTGGTTTCAATAACAATTTGAATGCGCTAATAGATCAGACATAGTGTCGAAAGAGGTGCTATCGGAAATCAGCAACTTCAACACCACGCCTACCTCTAATCTTTTATGTCATTTGGAACAATAAAGTAACTCTAATCAAAAAAATAAATGTATGGAGCGATAGAGAATTATAAAATAAGAAAAAAACATCAAGTGAAAAAATTGGTGCTCGCCCATATTTTCCGCGGTACGGGGCTCTAAATTTTAAAATTTTGTAAATATCAATATGGGTATTATTTTAAAGCTTACCAAGAGACCTTTAAGAAAATACTAAAAATTTTTAAAAAGCTTAAACCATTAAGAGTCGATGTCATTTTCATGTAAAATAATATATATGCAGTAACAATTTTTTTATTTTTTAGTTACTTCACTAAACTATATTTGCATAGATGGTGAAGGGTATATAAGATTCGGCATAGCCGAATATAGCACTCTTATTTGTTTTTTTTTACTTTTTGATCAATTTTGTGGTTTTAAACATAATTTTTTACAAGAAATAAAGCCATAAATATAAAAATACTTTGGTTACTATTTATTACAATTTAAAATGCAATCAGCTAGGTATTTACAGATTTAAAAACACTAATTTTACTTTCGTAAATTATGTTGAATTCTCTTTTAAAATCTTACTTTCGAGTTTAGACCAAGCATCGCTAAACAAGCCCGCGTGGGCTCCTGTACACTATACAGCAACGAAAGAAATTCTCAATAAAGAACACTAGCACACTTACTTTCAATAATAGAGCCATTATTTAAAGAAATAGGAACACTGTAAAGTTTTTTGAATTTTTTTAAATTCTCTTTTAAAATTTCGTTCGTTTCTGCAACTTCGGTCTTGATTGCTCAGATTTCGCTTTTGCTTAAAACTACCAATGGCAAAGCAAACGAATTGCAAGTACATACACAAAACAGTGCCAGCCTTTCTATTTGTCTTTCTTCTCTCACCAACAAATTGAAACTGAAGAATTGCGAAACAAAAGTTTCAAAGTGTGGGCAGGGATCTCTCCAAATTCAGGCCATGTGTTTTTACTTGCCCCGCTTGATGTCATCACATCAAGTTTTTTTGCACTAAGTCTGAATTTTATAAATATATAAATGCGTGTGACGTTTTTATGGAAAAATATTGTGCACAACTTGACTGCATCATCTAAGTGTTTTTCACCCGCCTTATCATCTCTTCTCATAATGCGTTATTTATAAGGTGTTTAATTCAAAATAAGTTTAAATAACAACTTGATTTTTGACCCGTTCATAATCAATTTTTTGCTTTTCTAAGCGATTTTTTCTACCTTCTTCCCATTCAATCGGATGGGATTTTTTTCGATGTTCATGGTATTTAGAGTTAATTTTAAATGTACGTGGACACTGTGGACACTGATAAAGGGCTTCACCTGTATGAGTAGCAATGTGTTCTTGTAAATTTTGAGCGCGTTTAAATGCTTTATCGCAATGAGGACATTTATATTTTCTTTCTATTTCGTGTACATACTTTTTATGATTCTTTAGCGCTCTTTCAGTAGATGAAACTTTACCACACAAACTACAAACGTAAACAGTAGAACCGTCGTTATGATATGATGCTTTATGACGTTTTAACGTTATACGCGATCCTAGCTCGGCACCGCATTCATCACATGGATATTTTGGTTTCTCAATACCCGCATGTTCCTTAAGATGATTTTTAAGTGCTCCTATACCGTGTAACGTTTTGCCACATTGATCACAAATTCTATTATCGATATGAACCAATTTGATGTGTTTTTTAAGTTGAAATTCCAAAACGTAAGCCTTGTCGCATTCGTTACATTTAAAATCTTTATTTCCCGTAACATGAGTTAACAAATGACATTTTAGATTTTGCTTTTGTTTAAAAATCTTGGGACATTCATTACATTTAAACTTTTGAGATTCTTCGTGTAACGTTTTCTTATGGTGCTGTAAACTATATTTGCTGCCACTAACTTTACCACATATATCACATTTGTGCATCTCCGGATTTATATGTAAACGTATGTGCTCAACTAAGCTGCAACGCCGTTCAAATTTACGGTCACAACATTTTACATAAGTTTTAGTGTTGTGCTTATTCTTGAAATGATCTTTTAACAAGTCGAAAATAGGAAAGGTTTCACTACAAATATCACATTCAAGCTGAGATTTCCATTCTGCTATAAACTTATCATATTCTCTACCTTTATCTAAGGTTGGATGAGAGTCTGCATTCTTAGATGAAGCTTTGAAATTTTTCTTTGTTCTCGATCGATTGTTATCATTCTCATCAGGACCTAACTTTTTTCTCCCTTTAATAGATTTTGATACTTTACGAGAATGAGTCTTTTCTCTTTTCTTGGAGGTATTTGCTTTTTGATTGGCCATATCATTATTAGTTTTTGTGAGGCTTTCTGTCAAAAGGTTTTGATCATCCTCACCACCTTCGTTCAAAATATCAAAATCCTTTTCAAAATTATAATCAGCATCTAAATCATTTTTCCTTAATAATTTATTTAGTTGTAATGGCTGTTCGTTATCGGTGTCATTGTGATCATAAACTACTGTTGTAACTTGTTCTTTTTCCAATTTAATGTGCAATGGTAATTTCTGAATGTTGATGTGCTCCAATGAAGTTCTTGTTTTTAATACCGTCTGTTGAAAGTCATGAAAGTTTTGTATGTGCACCCAACAATTCTGACAAAGTACTCTACTGTCTTTGGAACACACAGTATTTATATCATCTATGAGCAACTAAAAGACAAATATTTTGTTTATAGGCAATGTTACCGTTTCCCTCATGACCAATCTTACCATTGGATCAAAATATTTAACAGTAATTTCATAAACATCATTACATTCGTCGGATTCATTTTGCAAATATTTATATTCGCTTATGCCAGACGTACAACATAAACAACAGCATAATTTTACAGACATTTTCCGCTTTTTTCATTTAAGATTTTCGAAAGATTTAAGTTATAAACAAAAAACAAAATATAACAAGATAAGAACGGATACTACTTTGTGGTTGGTGTGCAAATACATTTGCTACTTATTATTTTTCTTCATAAACAATTTGTTAGACAAAGTTGCCAATTATGTTAAAAGAAGCCTTTTATCTTGTTGCCACATCTGTTTACAAATCACACAGCAAATTAATATATTTCGTAACAAGCCAGACATCAACATGGTTTACAAAGAATAGCTTTTTTATGTACAGACAGGGCAACCACTCAAGAAGCATCAGTTCTGTGTATATAATATGCGTTATTAACATATCCGAAAGAAAGCAAATTAAAATTGGCGAATCACGAAAAATAAATATTGTGTAGAGAGAAGATTTAATGATAATAAATAATTAAATATTAGTTTTTTTTTGGCTTTTATAATTAATTTTCTTTTCTAGCTTTCTACGCACTAGGTCGGTTTTAAAAATAATGGCCCTTATTGTGTTTGGCGTAGGCGTATTTCGACTACGACAATTTTGTAAAAGATTAGTGACAATTGTTGCGAGCTATCTTTAATCTATAACAAAACTTAAAAAAACGCCGAGTTTTTGCTACGAAAACGCCAAACACAATAAGGGTGAATGTTTATCAATTTTTTTTTTCAATATTTTGCCACACCGTTGGGTGGCATCTTCAGGAAAAAAATTAAATATTTAAAAAAATTCGCAGGATAACGACATCCGTAATAAGGCTGAATGAATCCACTTATATACCATATAAACAGTAGCGTGATAGCTATGTAGATATGCTTTCACCACATTAGTCAAAATTACTATTTTTTGAAAACTAACGTTTTGCAAGAATATAGTAAAATGTTTAGTGAGATTGTCGTAAATAAAGAAAAAAAATACGATCCGATATTTTCACTGTACAGGTTTCAAAGGATTATTGCTATAAAACTACTTTTTACAAAACAATGCCTTTAAAAATACGAGAGTGGAAATTTTCTGTGGAATTTAGTACGTGTGTGGATATGTATAATTCAAAAATACTTACATAAATATGTGCTAGCACGTTTTACCTCAACAAAAAAATTTATCATTAAAACTTTTGTCTTTTTCAAGATTTTTTCATATTTTAATGACCCTCAGTTGCTGTTTTTACTTTTAAAGCAAAGAGCGTCGTTCCTAGGAGGTATTTCGCAATTAATATCATCACATATATAAAAAAATGTCTGAAAAACACGAATACTTTAAAATATAAGACGACCGTTTATCGGACAGCTCTCAAGGTAAATGTGTATAAATTTAAGTTTGCATCAAAATATTTTATTCAACATCTATTCTGTGCACGTATGCATATATTCGAGGTAACTTTTAAATAAATTCTTACCATTTTTTACACAACATTCTTGCTTGTTATCAAATCAAGAGCTTTAGATATTTTTCTCGTTCTTCCTTCTGCCCATTCCTTAGGATGTGCCTTTTTTCTATGATGATGCATGTTAGCATTAGCCCTGAATGTCTGTGGACAATGTGGACACTTATATAAATCTTCTCCTGTATGGGTAGCCATGTGTTCTCGTAAAACATGTGCCACTTTAAAGGCCTTATTACAAATAGTACATTTTAAGTTACGTTCTAATTGATGAGAGTATTTTTTATGACTTTGTAAAGCTATTTCAGTAGAAACAGTTTTTCCACATTCATTGCAAACATAAGTCGTGGAGGTGTCATGTATTCTTTTATGACGTTTTAAACTATAATGTGAAGTCAATTTTGCTTCACATTGGTCACAAGGCCATTTTTGTTTTTGGACACCAGCATGTTCCAGCATGTGTTGTTTAAGAGCAGCCTTTCCACGTATCGTTTTGCCACATTGGTCACACACCCGATCAATATTATGAACCGAGCGCACATGTATTTTAAGGCGTTGTTCTGTAGAAAATCCTTTCTCACATTGGTCACATTTATAGGTTTTATCAGTATTATGTGTTTCTATATGAGCTTTTAGTGCTCCCTTTTTTATGAAACGTTTTTGACACACAAAACATTCAAAAGAACGTTTCTGACCTTCTATTGTATGTTGGTCACGCTTATGGTAACCTAAATTACGGCTATTTAAAAACGTTTTCTCACAAATATCACATTTAAAGGTTTTTGAATCCATATGATATTGAATATGTTCGACTATATGAAAACGTTGCACTAATTTTTGTTGACAGCACAGAACATAACATTTCACTTTGGAGTGGTCTGAACTAAAATGTCTACGTAAAAGAGTTAAGTTTGGGTAATATTGTTTGCATAGGTCACATTCTAACTCTGGTTTCCATTCAGCAATAAATGCATCGATGTCTTTCCTTCTTTTCTTAGCTGTCTTTTTCAAATTGCTGGAGAAAACAATAGGAACTGAAGCATACTCAGAGCCACGACAGTTTAAAGATAGATTAGAAGAATCATTAATGTGTTGCGTGTTCTGTTTTATTTTATTCTTCTCACCTGAGTTAATTGTACCGCTTTTCTCTAATGTATTTGGCGATTGATTTATTTTTTGGGCTTTCTCTTGAATTGTTTGCTTCTGTTCCGCTTTTAATATTCGTTTGCTCCTTCCAATGTTTGCAATTGATAGATTATCGTTCGGGCTTATGACGCTTGATAAATTAATTTCATTTTTGATTTCTGTTACATTTAACTGAGGTAAACGGATTGCACTTGCAAATTCTGGACCATCATATTCATTATTTATATCAGCCTCTTTCTCAGCCGGAAAATTGTCTTCCAATTTTATATCTACTTCCATAGTATCTTGCAGGAGCGTCTTATGAGCCATAAGAACAGATTGTTTGAAATTATGAAAGTCAGAAATGTGCTGCCAACATTTTATGCATATGCTCATTAACGCATGTGGATATTCTTTAGATTTAAGTAACTGAAAAATTATTTTTGGTTTGAGCTTTTATCAAACTGAACTTCAGTTTTACTTACGATAGGGTCAAAGTATTTTACAGTTATTTCGTAAATTTCATTTTCTTGCTCACATTTATTGTACAGACTTTTGAACTTAGTGTGAGGACTAAGACACAAACCACATAAAAATACTGTGGACATTATTAAACACTTTTCTAACTTATTTTCAAATAAATATTAATTTTCATTATTTTATTCATTCAGTTTAGAATGTTAACACACGCCAATTAGTGTTCAAAAGCGTAAAGAATAAACAGTGTGTAACGATTATTATTAAGAAAGATGTTTCATTCAATTAATAGAGCGGAATAAAATAAAAAATTGTAGTTATGGATCCCCAACTAAATACGTATGTATATTGTGATATCTAAATATATTTTGGATAGATGGGAAATGTGGATACATCATCATTTAAAATAAATTATCATAACCAAGTGCTAAACCATTGGGAACCGGTTAAATTTGTATTGAAAAAAATTGCTTTTTTTTTAAATAATTTCGTTTGCTCCTTCCAATGTTTGCAATTGGTAGATTATCGTTCGGGCATATGACGCTTGGAAAATTAATTTAATTTTTGATTTCTGTTACATTTGACTGAGGTAAACGGATTGCACTTGCAAATTCTTGACCATCATATTCATTATTCATATCAGCCTCTTTCTCAGCCGGAAAATTGTCTTCCAATTTTATATCTACTTCCATAGTATCTTGCAGGAGCGTCTTATGAGCCATAAGAACAGATTGTTTGAAATTATGAAAGTCAGAAATGTGCAGCCAACATTTTATGCATATGCTCATTAACGCATGTGTATATTCTTTAGATTTAAGTAACTGAAAAATTATTTTTTGTTTGAGCTTTTATCAAACTGAACTTCAGTTTTACTTACAATAGGGTCAAAGTATTTTACAGTTATTTCGTAAATTTCATTTTCTTGCTCACATTTATTTGTATTGAAAAAATTGCGTTTTTTTAATAATTAATTAAATTCAGAGAAGGAGTTTTAAAGTAAATCTAAGCACGATTTTTAATTTTAATTTCTGAGGAAACTTGAAAATGATGTATGAAACCACAAATCGTGGGATGAAAAGGCAAACTTTACTAAGTAACACATATTTTACACCATAGATTACACTATATCTGTGTTCTACACGACGGCATTTTAGAGTCTTTGTTTGTTTGTAAGAGTTGTAGGGACGCAAGGGGGTTAGAATTGAATTTTGAGGGGTTTTTTACACTTACTTTGTGTACTTTGTGTATTATTTGAAATAACATACACAAACACAGTAATAAATATCAAGTTAAAAGCGAAATGTACTAATTCCCATGCAATTAAAAATTTCATACTATTGGGACGCGATGAAACTCGCTAAAACCTCTAAACAGAATAAAAAACATGGCATGAAATTGTCGTAAGTGTAAATTCGGACTAACTATTTTTTGAGGAATTCTATGTGCTTCTTGCTAGCTGCCTGCCTAATCAACCTGTTAATAGTAATAGTCTTTAAGTTTTAATTCGTTTTATCAGACATGCTTAATTCTAAATTATAAGTCTTCGAAATGTCTATTTTTTAACATTAAACAAAATTCTCAAATTCTCAAAATTACTGTCGGGAAAGCACAATGGATTAATGTAAGGAAGGCACAGTAATCCATTGTGCTGTTTAATGATAGGAAATTGTTTGTTAGAAATAGACATTTTGAATGAACCAAACACGATTAAATGAATCTAAGAAAATGAATTGATTCCATAGTTTGTTTGAACAAAAGAATATCAAAATAATATCCTGATGCATTAAGTTTTTACTCTTTGTGATTCCCATTTTTTCTTTAGATATGGTAACTTGGGTTGTAACTCTAAACTAAATATGGTAAGCTCCAATTTTTTGTTTACAAATTTTTTTTAGAAAGTAAAAATTAAATTTGTAATTTTTATGTCCGTAGAATTATCCTGCAGCTTGTGTTGCTCACCGAGCAGCAACTATAAAAAATTACAAAATGAAGTCTATGAAATTACGGTCAAATATTTTGATCCCATGGTAAGTGTATTATATTCCTTATCTTGAATATAGTGTTATGCATTATACCTGATTCTCTTATAGCTTATAACTCTTAATGAAAGCAGTACCTTTCAGCAGAAAAACAAAGTTCTATGTCAAAACTGTTGGGTTCCCATTAAAGAGTTTCACGAATTTCAACAGAACGTTATAAAAGCACGGACGCTACTAGAAAAAACGGAAATCAAACAGCTGACAAGTATTAAAACGGAAAATGAAATCGATCTGAAAGATGTGCATGTAAATATTGACACTGATTTGGAACATAGTGATAATAATGATGGAGACTATGGATTTGAAGTTAACATTAAAAACGAAGTGGAATTCTTGGATAAGGATTTAACGACCTCCAACGATGAAGATGATGAAAAGCCGTTAATAACCTTGAAAAATAAAGAGCCAACAAAAAAAGAACTCCCAATTTCACTCAACACAAATGCTGACAATAATAGTCAGAATACAAATATTAAAGTACGAAGAGGGAGAAAGCGAAAAACTATAGTTTCGAAAGAAGCAACATTAGTTTTCGACGAAAGTGGTTTTCAAAGAAAAAAAGAAATACTTAATGAGGACGATAAACTTAAAAAGGGCAATTCTAAATTTAATTTAAAAAAAGCTCGAGAATCTGATGATTTTATTCGTGAATGGAAACCGATTTTAGAATGTGATTTATGCGAAGAAACAACATATAGTTTTGATAAATTACGGTCTCATTTTAAAGATAAACATAAGTCGAGATTCTATATAAAGTGTTGTGAACGTAAATTTTACCGCCGTTACGTTTTAGTTAATCATATTCAGTTACACCTTAATCCAGATACTCATAAATGTGATATATGTGGAAAAGTAAGTGCAAACAAAAACAACCTTAAACTTCATAAAAAATTAATGCATGAAAAAACTGAGCAACTCGAATGCGAAGTTTGCCATAAACTATTTAATCTCAAAACTTCTTTAGATCGTCACTTACTTACTCACGTTACAGGAGAAAAAGAATTCGTCTGTCAAGACTGTGGCAAAGCGTATGTGCTCGAAGTGCAACTTAAATCTCATATCAAAACGGTACATAACGTTGATCGCATTTGCGATCAGTGTGGAAAAACTGTTCATGGAATTCAAGCTTTAAAAAAACACTTAATGGAACATGCTGGTATAAAGAAACCTAAATTTCCATGCAACGAATGCGGAGTTGAACTTAATTCTCGCAATGGTCTAAAACGTCATAAAGCTGCATACCATCATGACGGTTCGACAATCTATGTCTGTGGCATTTGTGGTAAAGTGGCAGCCAGTGAAAGTGCTTTATTAAATCATAAAAAATATGTTCACGAAGAAGAACGCAAACACAAGTGCACGGTTTGCGATAAAGCATTTAAAAGACCGAAAAACTTATTAGAACACATTGCAACCCACACAGGTCAAGATCTGTATCAGTGCCCACATTGTCCGCAGACATTTAAAGTGAGTGCAAATATGCATCATCATCGTAAAAAAGTTCATCCTGTGGAATGGGAGGAGGGCAGAAAAAATCGTTTACAAGTACCTAAGGTTGATATAAATCATGTAAAAAATCAAGTTGTACTTTAAAAAATAAAAAACTAATAATTTAATTAATTTATAATTTGCAATCGAACAATTTTTATGCTGTTTTTATTTCAAGTAAAAATATTTTCGAAAAAAAACACGAAATTTATTTCTTGTTTTTACTTCTGTCACCCAAATATTTGTTTTCTATTTTTTTAAGTGGAGTTACTTCACATTCATAAGTATTATATCCTTAGTCCCTTAAAATTTTGTTTTACGCTGAAAACGCCCTCTGTAGCTGGCACACTGTGTAATACTGTCGCTAACTGGTATAAATAAATCTTGTTACTAGCTTCATTCAAAAGTTATCTAGTTCGCTGATAGCTCTTTGCAATATATCATCGTTATCACGATCAGCGCAATAGTTGTAAGGAATCATGCATGAAATTGAAAACAATTAAAAATTTAAATAATTTTATTGTTTGTTGTATAGGTCAGTAACTAAGTTTGCATAACTCAAAACAAAAGAATGTTCAGATTCAATACACTTAAAAAGGTTTAATAGCCCAATAAACTTTAAATTATTCTAAGCAACAAAGAACTATAGCGACTTGGAAAATCTAACATGGACACACACAAATATATTTTAAATAAATACAATTGTTATTAGTAAAACATTCTGACTTTTTCTTCGTCCCTGTTACATCACAAAAATAAAGTAGTAAACAAAAATAAACTTGTAACCCAAATAATAGTTATTCTGAAAATGCAATATTGTAAATTTGGATATTTGAACTCTTTGAATAAACTAATATTGACAAAGAATTTGTAAACAATGAGTAATTTTCAAAAAGGGGAACGTAAATAAACTCAAATTAACAATTTGTAATAATAAATATTTTCACTCAAATATTTCTGACTGCCTAGTACAATATTAAAAGATTATGTGTAAAGTAAATTAAAAATAGAAATTAAGATATTGAGTGATATAAAGAAAATCAATCAGTAAGAAGAAAACGAACTTCTCAAAATTTGTTTTTAAGCCAAAGAAATTTCAAATAAATTTATCAATTGTCTTTGATCAACTTAATAATTGAGACCGTGTTTTAATCATTACATGGCTTGTTACGGCCACAGTGAGACCTTAAAACAGACTGAACTACCCCTAAGGAGCTCCCTAACACTAGTTGGTATTATTAACCCAATTATTCTATTGTAGTAAAATATGGCCGACTTCCAAAATGTATTAATACAAAGTTTGTATACAGTTTTGCTGTGGTATTTAGATCTTGTACATATACAAAGTTGCTAAACAGGGCATCAATTTAGAAACTGATGCGCTAGTTGCTCGGTTGCAACGTTTCTTGTCTGCGACATTTTGGAATGGTAATATTATAAACATTTAGTACGACGGCATTATGAAACACAATACATTGTTCGAATACAAAGCAACTGACGTTTTGGAAGTCAGCAATTATCTTTTTTATTCAGCCCAATAATGAATATTCTCACGGAAAAAATGTTTCTCGAGAAAATATTCCTCCAATTATGAATTCCGTGAGAACTAACTAATAAAAAAGTGGCATGATCGTAATTTGAAGGGAGTTATTTTGTTTATTTACATATAATTTTTCGTTTATAATTCGTAATACCTCCTTTTTTCCCCGAATTTTTTTCACTTTCCGTAGTCAATCATAAGGAGAAAAAAATTGTAATGGGAAAAAGGAAAAAGTGAAAAAACTCTCACGGAGTCTTTGTTTATAATTGGTCTGGTTAATAAAGTTGTTAAACAGTTTTTGTTTCCTGTTTTTATACATCCGGAATTCTAATCAGTTTAAAAAACAAACTATTATTGCCCTCTTGCGGACTGTAGAAAAACTTTGTAATTAAAATAATTTGTTGCTGCTGTAAGGCGCTAAATAATAAAGGTACTACTGTATAAACCTAAATATTAACATAAACGTACAAAATAAACAATCCAGTAATAAGATTAATAAACAAATATATAAATACCTAGATAAGCAAAATAATAAAATCGACGTTTTGTGTTAATGGAAACTTTGCTTTTTTAATTTCATCAAACTCAATTCTATAAAATTTTTCAATAAGCTTTAAATTTTCTTCAATGCAATTTTTTTATTGCTGTATAACATTTTATGGACGCAGTTCCCCTAATTTTATTTAATTTTCCTGTGAGCTACTGCACACATTTTTTTCTTAAACTTTTTTTTTGTTCTTGAAAATTTTACTTTCCTATGGTGCTGAAAGAAAAGACACAAAACGGACATTCCTTTTTACAAATTCTAATTTTTTGTTTATTCATTTTAGATACATTCATAATTACAAAGTTACATAACTATGGTATGTAAATAGATGCGAAGAATGCGGATGAAGGACATAGCGGTCTAGAAAGTATAGCATTACATTCTCCTAGCGTCTAATTTTTTATTTGTGTTCTTTGGAAAACATCCGCATACATTTATAAAATAAAGGTTCTTTCTAAAAAGATAATAATAATAATTTTAACTCATTTAAAAATGAGTAACTTTAAAAAAGGGAACGAAAAAAAATCAAACTAATAATTTGCAATAGTAAATATTTTTTCATTAAAATATTTCCTATTGCCTGATACAATATTGAAAGATTGTGTATAAAGTAGTTTAAGAATATAAATTATGATATTGAGTTATATAAGCAAAAAGAACCAAAAACAAAACGAACTTAACAAAATAAGTATTCAAGGCGAAGAAATTTTAAATGAATTTATCAATTGACTTTGATCAATATAAAAATTGAGATCATGTTTTTATGATTACAGTATTTTGGCCGGATAATAATAAAATGCGTAAATGTTTTATGTTGAAATTTTACCATTTAAATATAAAATTGCTTTCCAGTACCACTAAGATATCAAAAATATGCTTCTGTGTAGCTTGCGGTATAAACAGTAGTTAAATAATAAAATTTATAAATAGGGTGCGTATAAACGTAGTATATGTTGATTGATTGAAAATAGTTCTCGTTTAATAAATTTTGTTTAAAAGTTATATAACTGAATAAAATTCTGGTAAAAAAAACACCTGACGAACTATGTAATCTTCTGTTAAATTCCTTTAAAAATAAAAATAAATGCAATAAATAATTTAAATTTTTGGGAGAATTTATTTATTTTTTTTTGGTTTTTCTTCGATTTCGATTCTTCGATTCAAAAAAAGAAGAAGGTTATACAATTCGGCTGAATGTTGCTTTTTTTATATTTGTGCCTCCAGAACTCAGTCATTTCTGATCTGATTTTAAAATCTTTTAGTAATATGATAGATTATGCTTACAGATTGGTCCCATTTTAAAAACAGCTTATAATCTTAGAAATTAAAGGGTGTCCCCATACAACATACATATTTTTTACGTGTATTATGAATTGTTAAGGGCACTTCTGTAAAATTTAAAATGACTGCGTATTACTATAGCTCCCAAAAACAAAAAGTTAAAGAGTGTTCCAATAGTTAATGTAATTTTGTGCATGTGACCAAACTTTTGAACCGTTATAGATAGAACGCTGAAATTTACAAGGGACATGTTTTGCTAAGTCCGCTAAAACAAGAAGCTTAAAACTTGAATTTAGAAATTAAAGGGTTTTCCCAAAATTAATGTAATTTGTTCTATATGGTCGTATTTTTTGAACCGTTGTATACAAACACCTTAACTTTGGACAAAATGTCCACTACTTTATTTGGTATAATAAGAAGTATAAAAATCTTACATTCTAAATTAAATAGTTGATATAATCTGATGTATATTGGCAAACTGTTGAACCGTTACAGACAGACGGTTGAAATTTACACAGAACCTGATTGCTAAATCTTTTGCAACAGCAAGTATATAAATTGAATTTGGAAATTAAAGAGTGACCCTATAGTTGCTGCAATTTGATGTTTATTGCCAAACTATTGAACAGTTGAAAAAATATAAAGTAAAGTTATAAGTGTGTCCCAATAATTAATGTAACCTGATTTATGTGGCCATACACTTGAGCTGTTAAAGGCAGACAGATGAAATCTGTTTTGAAGTCGGTTTTTTTCGCAAGAGTTATTTAAGTTTACGAATATTTTTGACGACTTTTCTTTATAAAATGAATTTTATAGAATAAGCTCGAATAAAAAGCAAATTTTAACCGGAACACTGCACCCTGAACTGTTTGTTGTTAATTTCTTGATTTTGTTTTGAATCGTGTACGTAAATAAAAGTTTTTGTCATCATTCCTTAGTGAATAACATAAACCCAACAGAAAGTAAATTATACATTAATGAAAACTTTTTATTTAACAAATGTGAATTTAAGAAAATATATCTGTATTGCTAGCAAATATAATGTCTTCAAATCATTTATGTCGTTTGTGCATCTGTTCCTATACCGAAAGCAAGAGTTTATTCGATGAATTTGGCCAGGGGAATGAAGTGTACGAAATTACAGTGAAATATTTCGATCCCATGGTATGTAAAAATTTGTTAATGTTAAAAGTTTTCGTTTGTACTGTTGCTAAACGGAATGTTTTTCAGTTTCTCAATTCGAACCAATATCCACAACTGTCTATGGTTATATGTATGGAGTGCTGGCATCATATCGAAGATTTTCATACTTTTCAACAATCTGTACTCAATGCTCAAACAAAATTAGATCAAGAATTTAAACAGGTCGTAACCAATATTAAGCTGGAAGATGATTTGCTATCTGGAGCCCAATCTGGTGTTAATACGCAAACTCTAAGCGAAACCGAGATGTATCATGATGTCTTTGATACTGTGAGTGCGGCTGTTGATGAGAAAAATGAAATGTTCCTACCCGATATAGATGGTGATGACATTAAGGATGATAATCCCTTTTCAACAGATGATGAAAAACCTCTTATTAATAGCCTTTCCAAAAGCACAAGAAAAAAAAGAGGAAGAAAACCGAAAAGTGAGGACGATACCACCCCTATTAAACGCACAAGAAAATCAACAAATAGAAACATCAAAGAAAGCACACCTCAGGCAAAAAGAAGTTTAAAACGCAGAACAAAACCAAAGGAATTAGATGTTAAGAGCCCTCCTGTTAAAACAGAAACTGAAGCAGATAATTCGACTAAAGACCTCGATATAAACCTTAAATCGGAAAACAATAATCAAGATTCGAATCAATCATCAAATGATGATGATGATGATTATGACATTGATCATGACGACAATGACAGTGATAATAATCATCATCAAGCCGATCCAGATGCTTTCGTTTCATCCAATGACAAACAAAAGACGAGTAAACAGAAAACACAAGAAATAGATGCATTTATTGCTGAGTGGAAGCAAGTTCTGGAGTGTGACCTCTGCAATCAAGTTTTTACAAATTTAACGCTTTTAAGAAAACATTTTAGCACAGACCATCCCAAACAGAAGTGTTACGTGTCCTGTTGTCAACGCAAATTAAAACATCGATTCGATATAGTCGAGCATATAAGATTTCACATAGACCCCAATACGTTTAAATGTAAAATTTGTGACAAAGTGTCAACTAATAGTCGCAATCTTAATAAGCATATGCATGAGAAACATACGGCTGAAGGGCAAGAGCGCCCTTTCGAATGTTCTATATGTCAGAAGCGCTTCGCTAAAAAATGCACACTTAAGACCCATATGGAAACACATGACACAGGCAAAGATTTTAAGTGTAGCGAATGTGGAAAAGGCTTTTCTACAGAACAACGCCGCAAGATACATGAACGTATGGTACACAATGTTGATCGTGTGTGTGACCAATGTGGCAAAACAATACATGGCGTTTATGCCCTTAAACAACATATACTCGAACATGCTGGCGTTAAAAAACGCAAATGGCCGTGTGATCAATGTAATGCTGAATTGAATTCCCGTTCTAGTTTAAAACGCCACAAAACAGTAGCTCATCACGATGGCTCTACGGTTTATGTCTGTAGCGAATGTGGTAAAATTGCCCCAACTGAAACGGCTTTGCGTAGTCACAAAAAATATGTCCATCAAGCGGAACGTAAATTTAAATGCACTATTTGTGACAAGGGATTTAAGGTTGCAATAGTATTGCGTGAACATATGGCCACCCATACGGGAGAAGATTTATACCAATGTCCTCATTGTCCAAAGACATTTAAGGTCAATGCTAACATGCATCATCATCGAAAAAAGGCTCACCCCAAAGAATGGGCTGAGGGTAGAATGAATAAACCAATTATAACAAAAGTGGACGTTAACCTGGTATCAAATGAAGTTGTTATCTAAATGTGTTAGAGAACGACAATTTATTTTAGTTTATTTAATAAAGATAGCAAAAATAATTTAAAAATTTAATCCCAATAACTATTTAATTTGGCGTTAAAAAATAAGCCAAAAGTGAGAAAAGAAACGAAAAACCAAAATATTTATTTTTTATTTTTTTCTAAAAAAAAAATTTACAGAAAAAAATGAAAATTCGGCAATAGGAAGATTAATTATGTTTGTATGTATGTATTTAAATAAATATGTACTTTGTCAAATTACAAATACAAAATTAAGATTTCATACGGGCGTTTCTCTCAGAAGGTCTCTTTCTGTCTCGTACGACAGACTTAGTTTTTTGCAATTGTTTATAAAACTTTAAATTGGTTACAATTGGATTTAGCACCATTAATAGAGCTAATCAGGGGTCATAGCTTAGACTAATAATAAAAAAAAATTATTTTAAAATGATCTCTTTCGCACTTTAAATGCGTAGAACTGTCTCGTATGACATAAAGGCCGTGTCAGATAAAACTTTGTTGCTTTGCGTGACGTTTATAACTTCAACAAAAAAGCGTAAAGCAAAAAGTGTATGACACAACAAAAACTTTGACAACATTGGCGTTTTTTATTTATCTTTAAAAAGTGGTTGGCGCGTAAGTTTTGCTATTAATTTTTGTGTTTTGATAAATATTAAAAATGCTTTTGGAGGATTTATTGGAAATAGTTATAATTTTGCTCCTAATGGACAAAGCATTGGAGTTATTAGGCAAAATTTCCACACATAGATTTTGGGTGCGAAGGCTTTACCAAGATCGCGATTACAACGGGCTTTTCGCTACTAGTTTTGATGAAATGCATCAAGCGGCTCCAGAGCAATTTCAAAAGAGTGTCCGGATGAGCCCTGCTGTTTTCGATATGCTGTTAGAACTTTTGAAGAGACGTCTCACAAAAATGTCCAACATATGATTTAATAAAATATTTAATAAGATATATATAAATATGTACTATCTGTAGTTATCTGGCACACGGGGATAGTAAACAAACACTTGCTAGTGCTTTCAAAATGGGACGATCAACAGTAACCACCATAATAAATGAGGTGTGTGAAGCAGTTTGGGAGGAATTGGGGATAATTTACTTGTCTCCGCCAAACAAGCATGTATGGAAACGTATTGCTGAGGACTTTAACACCATGTGGAATTTTCCGAATTGTGTTGGCGCTGTGGACGGAAAACATATTACAATATCATGTCCGCCCAATTCTGGATCCTTATACTATAATTATAAAGGAAATTACTCCATTGTGCTTTTAGCAAGTTGCGATGCCAATTATACCTTCACAACAGTGGATATCGGGGCATATGGTTCCCAAAGCGACGGTGGTGTATTATGGCATTCTGGCTTTGGACAGAGATTGTTGAATGGTAACTTAGGTTTGCCTGAAGATTCTTATCTACCTGGAA
This sequence comes from Gymnosoma rotundatum, assembly GCA_916610165.2. Classification (NCBI taxonomy): domain Eukaryota; kingdom Metazoa; phylum Arthropoda; class Insecta; order Diptera; family Tachinidae; genus Gymnosoma; species Gymnosoma rotundatum. The sequence continues at coordinate 73,607,045 of OU744340.1, forward strand.
CGTGCACTAAATTTCCCTATTTCATGGTCAGTGACGCTGAATTTCCACTTAAAAACTGCATTATGCGTCCATATCCAGGTTTGTACACTTACTTAAGCTTCTGCTTAACTTCACTTCTAAAATTTTTTTCTATTTTGCATTTAGGAATGCGTCTATCACCTGGAGGCTTATTCTGAATTGCGATGCGAAAATAAATAAATGCGAACAATTGCTATTCTGTATTGCGATATTCGCAAAGTTCTATTTTAATCGCATTTCAAATGCGAAAAGGTGGTAAATCGGTATTCTAAATTGCGAAAACACATGTCAAATTCGCAAAATTTATTCGACAACAAAGTAGCATTCGCAAAGTACAAACATGTAAGTAAAACACAATATTTTATTTATGTATTCATCATATATTTATTATTTAATTCAGGGATGTAAGCAATAATACCAACAAACCGCGTCAACTTTAAATAAAAATAGTATTTATGAATAAGCACAGCCATTTCGCAAGAGGCCATTTAAAAACACCAAATGCACGTTAGTCTGCAAATACTTTGTCGCAAACGTTAACTGAAGAACTAAATATTAATGGACCACCTATTAGAAAGGTTCAAAAATATTTGACTTAAATTTTAATAGGTTTGGACCTATTAAATAAATTTTAGAAACAATTTTCACAGCGAAGCACAAAAAATTTATTTATTTTTAATTTGACTTTTGTTGATACTGATGTTTATTTGAGCAGCGTTGCCAACGATTTGATATAAATTGCGAATGCAATTGCGAAAGTCTAACAGAATACCAATTTTCTTTCGCATCGCATTTCATTTGCGAATCGCATTGATTTTCGCATCGCAATTCAGAATAAGCCCCCTGACCGAGAAACTTTTAATAGGCGACTATCACGAGCTCGTAGAGTTATTGAGAACGCTTTTGGAATTTTATGCGCTCGTTGGAGAGTTTTGTTGTCTCCTTTGTTTATGCACCCAGAAAATGCGGAAAAATTAGTAAAAGCTGCTATAGTTCTGCACAATTTTGTTAAATTCCACGATGGCAGTTATTGTCCACCTGATTATGTTGATCGCTTTGAAGGCGATAAAGTTGTGAACGGGCTGTGGCGGAGTGAAGTTTCGAGACCGTTGCAAAATCATGGTAGAATGACTTGCAATAATGCATCAAAAAATGCATTCGCTATAAGAGACACACTAAAGGACTATATTATGTCCCACCCAATTTAATTAAAACTAAAACAATTTTTTTCGTTAATACATTTATTGAAAAATATAAAAAATAAAAATTCATCAATTCATAACTAAAAAACAACGAGTTTTGTACTTTGAGTGTTTTACAGTATACATATAAATAAAAAATCAGTTCCTTGCAATTAATTAAATTAAAAGCAATTTTTGTACTAAAAAAATATTAAAAAAAAAATTCATTACAATTAATCAATATAAAAAACTTGTTCGGAACAAATGGCCTAAGTGACCAGAAAAGCTAAGAAAGTCATACATAAAAAAATTAATTGGTATTATGGACATAGGTCAAAAGCTCAATCTTAAGCCGACCTTGGACTTCCTGTGGCTTTTTTGGCAAGCATTCATCCAACATTTGTAAGAACGCACTATTTGGAGATGTTGGTTTCCCTACTTTTGCAGCAATAACGCTTTCTATTGTACCACACAATCTCTCAAATCGCTCACGTGACTCATTATCCAGGCGCTGTCGTTTTGGGGTCTTATTGATGCTACTGCTACTCAGCCTAAAATCTTCAGTAGCATCTTCATTGCCACTATTGTTTGACTCTTGGCTGCAGGGCTGGTCATCACTCCACTGCAAATTTGATGTGGTGCTATAAATAATATGTGAAGGTCAAAAATGAATTCATAACCTGCAGATTATTAAATTTTACTTACTTTCTAGGAGAGATGTGTTTGGTCAAAAACCTCATGGACTCCATATAGCACCAATCCGATTTTTCCTGAGCAGCAGCTCCCGACTTTAATTTGCTACCTGCAAACTCACGGACAAATCTGTCTCGCAGCGATTTCCAACGACTTTGACAGTGCTCCTCTGTTTTAAATATAAATAAATAGCAAACAGCACAAGACATATTTCAAGATACTATACCTGAAACTCCTGTTGAAACTCCACTTCTTGCCAAGCCCGGTCTTTCAAATTCTAATTACGAAAAAGCGAAGAGCTTTTGTCGTAAATGCATGAGTGCATTTGGATTAGGTTAGGTTGTACAGGCCGTCGGCCCAAAAAGAAAGACCGACTCACTTGGGTCCCAAAGGTCCCATTGTGTTGCCTGGAAACAGGAGGTGCAGAGATCAGATTGAGGTCCCTACGGCACCATCAAAAGATCCACATCCAAACCACCCCGAAGACCGGATAAACAAGTTTATCCTAGAAACATCGCAGACGGATAAGTCTGCAAGACCATGCAGTCTCGGACTGCCAAAAATAGCCGCTCTATTCCTAGAAAGAGCCGGGCAGTGGCAGAGCAGGTGCTCCACCGTTTCCTCCTCCTCCTCATCTTGACAACTTCTACAGTAGTCATGATGAGGAAGATTCAGTCTCCTAGCGTGAGCACCAATTACGCAGTGCCCTGTCAGCACGGCCACCAGTGTGCCCAGCTGCCCCCGAGGAAACCTCAGTAGATTTGCGGATCTTCCACTATCGTACTGAGGCCACAGTGTCCTCGAGACCCTGCAGGTAACCTCTTCAGACCACCTAGACTGTGCAGCCCTGAAGAGTTCCTGTCGTAATATAGCTTTACAGCATCTTAAAGGGACCCCCACCAGTGGATCTATTTCTCGGTCTTCCAACCGGGCTCCAAGTCTGGCGAGTTCGTCCGCGACCATATTTCCGGGTACGCTCGAGTGAGCTGGCACCCAAAACAGTTCCAGGTTGGAATGTCTCGCCATCTCGTTGAGAGATGTCCGGCATTCACGAACCAATCTGGATGTCGTATAGACACCCGATAGGGAGTTAATCGTGGCCTTGCTGTCAGTACAAATCCGGATATCCTCTCCGTATATCCTGTGGTACCTCATCCAGCAAGCCGCCCTTCTAATGGCTGAGATCTCAGCTTGTACCACGCTGCATTGATCATTAAGCCTGAACTTCATCCTGATGCTAAATCTAGGGATGAAGACGCCCCCTCCGACCCCCGTGTCCGATTTTGACCCGTCAGTATAGACATCAAGCACATCTCCATGAGGCATACTCGACGTGCCTGACGTTGATGCCGCGAAATCAATGTCAGACATGGGGGTGGGAGTGCAGTAATCGATGTTGTCAGGAATAACCAAGAAATGGCCCAAGATGGCCGCATGTCCAAAGTCCCCTGACCTCCATGCCACCGCTGCATCCAGTCTGACCGCCGAGTTCATGGCCAATTGTTTGGCAATAAGATCAACCGGCAGCCAGTGCAGCATTGTAAAAAGGGCCCTCGACGGGGTGGTGCGTATTGCACCAGTGACCATCAAGGCCGAGGTGCGCAGTACCCTGTTCAATATACTGCAGTTAGCCAGTTTGCCCAATGCGGGCCACCATACAAGCGCCCCATACATTAGTATAGGTTTTATTACCGTGTCAAAGAGCCAGTACGACGTCCTCGGGTTAATACCCCAGTGTTTGCCTACGGCCCTCCTACACACATACAAAGCCACTGAGGCCCTGTCCGCCCTAAAGCGGACATTTGGGGTCCACGACAGTTTGGAGTCCAGGATGATACCTAGATACTTCGCTCTGTCAGACAACCCAAGCTCCACTCCATTAAGCAGTGGTAGTGGAAAGGCCGGAATCTTGTTTCTTCTCGTGAAAATCACAAGCTCCGTTTTCCTAGCGTTCGCGCTAAGCCCACTCTCAGTACACCACCTACTGACGCAGCCTAGCGCCGTTTGTAGACGTTGCGATAGCGTATCGAGATATTTTCCCGATACAGCAACCGCAACGTCATCCGCATATGCCACAGTCCTGAACCCCTTGCAGTCCATTTCTGTCAGTAATGCGTTCATGGCGAGGTTCCAGAGAAGGGGAGATAATACCCCCCCTTGTGGTGTACCTCGCTTAGCTACCCTGTGTATGGTAGCTAGCCCCATGCTGGAAGTAATAACCCTATTTGTTAATAGATTCCATACAAAGCCTATAATCGACCGACTTACGTTCAGTCCCTCCAGGGCCACCGTGATGGCCTCTGGTTTCATATTGTTAAATGCCCCTTCTATATCTAGAAAGGCAACCAATGTATATTCCTTATGCTCTAGGGATTTCTCTATGCATCCCACAAGCGTGTGTAGTGCCGTCTCAACAGATCTGCCCTTGACATACGCGTGTTGAGAGGCGGAGAGTCGGTCCGTATTAATCGTCCTTCTCAAGTGAAGGTCAATCCGTTCCAGAGTTTTCAAAAGGAAGGAGGATAGAGGTCTAAAGTCCTTCGGTTCAGTGTGCGAAGTCTTCCCTCCCTTGGGAATGTGGACAACAGAGCAAAAAGTCCACGGTTCAGGGATATACGACCATGTAACACATGCTGTGTATATCGGAATTAACCATGGTATAACAATATCCGCATTATGCTGCAAATCAGCCGGTATAATGCCATCAGGACTGGCTGATTTAAACGGGTCAAATCTACAAAAGGCCCACATAAGGCCCTCCCTATTTATAGGAAAGGGAACTGATGCCCGGCAGTCAAAAGGGGCTGAGTCTTCTCCCCTAAAGGGAGCACAGCCCGGAAAGTGAGTCTCCATGAGAACCTCAAGGGTCTCTTGTGCACTCAGAGTCCAATTGCCACATGGTTTCTTAATGAAACTAGGGACAATGGGCGTTGCCGATAGAATCTTACGAAGTCTGCTCGTCTCGGAGGAACCTTCCACTCCACTGCAGAAGGATCTCCAAGACCTTTGCTTCGCATTTCTTACCATATTCTTGAACCTATTCACTGAGGACTTGTAAGCAGACCAGTTTCCTGATCTCTTAGCCTCATTGAAGAGCCTACGGGAGGCTTTCCGTGCCTCCACAATATCCGAGTTCCACCAGGGTGGTTTGCTCTTACCACGGCAGATATTTAATCTGCAAGATTCCGAAGTCGCGCGCTCAAACGCATTGGTTAATGCATTCACCGCGGTTTCAATATCCCGCCGATTTTCTATTCTCGGTGGACTCGAAAGAAAATCGGAAAGGAGAGACCGTTGCCGCTCCCAATCCGTTTTCCTTCTGTTTCGTCGGGGAATAACCCCATATACCCGAATCACTACATCGAATTCAATATACCTATGATCAGAGAACGAGCAGTCACTAGAGACCCTCCATGCCCTAATCAAATCTGAATGCTTAGTACTAACTAGCGTAACGTCAAGAACCTCCCTTCTATTCACTACAACAAAAGTGGGCTCTGACCCAACGTTTACAACGTCTAAATTATTACAAAGAATGGAATCCGAGCTGCCCCACACGACATGGCGTGCATTGGCATCTGCCCCGACAATAACTGGCAGGTTCCGTGTGGCTGCCATCTTAACTACTTTGCGAAGCATTGGCGGTGGTGCCTCGCATTCGTGCGCCATATAGCTAGAGACTACTATAACAGTTCCGCCATTTGTCTCCCAGGCAGCTGCTACCGTATCTTCATCACTGTAATCAGAGAGAATGAAGATATTCAAATTGCTCTTAGCCACTATGCATGATCTGATCTTACCTGGACCATTCATATATAGCAGCTTGAAGCCTCTAACACCAAGCCCGCAAACCTTGCCCCGATGGAGCCAGGGTTCTTGGGCTAATACAACCTCCTCCCCTCTCTCTGAGATGCGGAGAAGTAGTGCAGCGGAAGCTGCTTTAGAGTGGTGAAGGTTTACTTGAGTCACCTTCACCATCCCTGTTTGGGGATACGATTGTGACGTTGGCGTCGTCTTGGTCCGAGTCCAAGAGGGCGTCCTCGTCAACTGCCTCGTCCATTCCCTCGAAGAATTCACCCGCAAACTCAGAGTTTGATAGGGTGCCTTCCTCGGAGATCAGACTGGCAGTCTCATCATTTGCCACATTTTCCGGTGTAGGTTCATCACCCTCCGGGGTCAGGTTACCCTTGTCGTCGCCTCGATAGACACGAAGCAGGATCGTTTCGAAACCGTAATAGATCCTTCCTCGTCTCTTCCGAAGCGGCGCCAACGATTCCTGACTGAGCAGGACAACAATCCGTCTGGATGCACCTTCAAGTTCAGAAACCTTCGCTACCTTCCAGTCACTGGTTGATAGTTCAGGATTTCCTCCCCGAATGAGCTCCATTATATACTTGGGTTCAGCAGGTTCGTCCGGTATACGTGCCGTGGCTCTAGGCCTGCGGGGTATCTCTTCAAGAGGTACCACGTCAAGCTTCGCTCCTTCCCATAGGCCTTCCAAAAGAGCGACGGCCTGCTTTAACAGCATAGCCGAACGCTCGTTTGAACATGCCATGAGTTTGACACGTCCACGAAACCAACCTGCATCATCACATTGAGGAAAGGGTCCTGGGTTGTCTTTGATGACCCTCCAGAACACTCCCATCAACTTCTTGCGGACCACCTCCCAGTTAGCGTGGGAGATGTAACTATCTGCGTCATTTCTGTCAATGACGGCGCGTATCAGGTTGCCCTTTGCAACCTCGCTAAGGCTCCTGTCCATTGACTTATGCTTTGGACGCTTTGTAGCGGGCTGCTGACTCTGCGCTTGAGCCTCCTCCTCAGATCTTTGCCGTTTAGGCACATCCGTAGATGTAGAAGGGGGCTTTTGCAGGCCAGCCAGATAAAATCTCGCCCATTTCAACGAGGTGGATTCCTCTTTTGTGAGGGACTCAGATGGCTTTTTGCCCAGCTGATCCACACGTTTCTCGGCAGCACGCCGTTTTAAAAAGGCCCTTCTGGCAGGTGGGGCGTGCCGTGGGGGAGTAGTTTTGCCTTTTGCGGCTGGAGGCACAGCTTGGGAACCCGAAATCTTGTTCGCAGTCACCTTACTGGCGGGGGGAGGTGAAACAATGGAAACTGAAATCTGGTTCGCAGTTCCACTGCTCACAACCGGCACTGGGTTAGCTGTGGAACGTTGCTGTGTTCCTACAGCGCCCGAAGCAGGGATTTTAGCCTTGGCGGCACGGACCTTGGCTGCTTTGGAAGTGCTTGGAGTGAAATCCAGAGGCACTTCGCTGCCTTTTTGTGCAGTCTGTACGCATTTGGATGACCCTGGTTTCCCAGAGTCTCCTCCTGCATTTCCAGTGACACCAGTAGTTTGCAGACTAGTCAGGCCTGGCGTTCCAACCTGACTAGCCCGGATCTCAGTAGCATTCGATTCACCGCGGCCTGAAATCGCCACCGCGGGAATAGGGTCTCCGGAGATTATTAAGCCCCCGACCGGATACTTGGGGCATTTGTTATTCTTTTTCATTTTCATGGGGGTGGAGTGTTGTTGCATTTTATACATACTGCCATGTATTTTAGACGCTGCCTAATGTGGACTAGGCAGACCACTAAGCCGCACCAATATGGTGAACAGACGCTCGTGGATTTCGGACAGTGGATCTAGCTGACGCAGAGAAACGGACGTACCCTGACAGAATGCCCAGTCTCATTGAAAGGGGAAACATTCGCACTGAAGAGGGGGGGGGGGGGGGGGGCATTTGGATTGCATTTATCAGTTTTTCTTCCATATTAACTAAAATCATAAAAGTTTTATTTTTAAGTACTTGTTGCAAAAATTACACATTTCGTTTACATTACACTTACCTCTTTATCACAATAACTTTAGGCACAATAGAAATTTATTTTTAAAAACAATTTTATTTTAAACTAACACAATTTTAATTTATATAAAAGAAAATTTTGCCCGCAAATTTTCAAAAATACTATAAGAATAATCTACAGCTGTTTGTCAAAGCGCGCAAAAAGATAAAAGATGCCCAACTTTTCGCTTTGCGTTGCGTTAAAAGTACTTTATGTAACAAGTTGCATATAAATAAGTACATTTTATCTTAAATGTCAAAGCGAATTTGTAACTCAAAGCGAAGCAAAAGTTTTATCTGACACGGCCTTAAGGAATTGCCCATATACATCATTCTTCAATGATGAAGTCACCATCAGTTACAAAAGATACCAATTTGCTGCACCTTCTAGAATTTTTTCTCTTACCTTTTCAAGTATTTAAGAACATGCTTCTTCTAGCATTTGAGTGTTGGATAATATCCATACCATGTACTTAAATATTATGTACCTACTGTACCAAATGTATAAAAACGAGTGATTTACAAAATAGTTAATAGTGTCAAAAACCTGAATGCGTGTTAAAGCTTTCAAATATTATAATAATGCTATTATGTACGTTACTTACTTGTTTCGGACCAATAATAATGAATCCTCCATGAGTGCAGTTCGACAGCTAATTATTTATTATATATGAACTTTTTTTGATCTTAGATGTCAAGCTACATATAGAAAATATGCATTTTAAATGTCAAAAACATCTGAACTTTTAAGATGATTTTTTCGTAATAGACTCGCCTTTCTTTTCTCATTTTTGAAAAATAAAACTGACTTTTAAAAATTAAAATTATTATTCAAGATTTTTTTTCGTAAAATGAATTTATTGTTCTTTAAAGCTTAGGCAAAAATATTCGTTTCAGCGATAAAAAATTTATGTACAGTAGCTCCAAGCGAAACTCGTACACTTTAGACTAATTTTTAAACTATCTTATAACATTAAGTAAGAAGCTCTTAACAAATAAAACTATATTTTATAAGTTCATTTTATAACAAATTTAACAAAACATAAAAACTTTAAATTATTATTCAATAAAAAAATTTTTTTTATAAAAACATAAAATAATCGTAATTTCTGTGACAAAGCCAAACTCGTACACCACAGTTTAATCAAACATTATTTTGTTGGTTCTAAATATTAATATTTGGTGTGCATGCCTTTATTTTTTATTACCATTTTTAATCTATTTGGCATACTGCGCACAAGGTTTTCGCAAAAACTTGGTTCAATTTTGCCCCATTCGTCCTGGAGAGCTCTTTTCAAGCCATCCTTAGAACTTATTGTATGACTACGAATTTTACGATCGAGATAGCTCCACAAATTTTCGATTGGGTTTATGTCTGGACTCTGGGCTGGTGTATCCATAACATGTGGACAATTATAAAGTAGCCATGATCGCACATTGTAAGCCTTCTGCTTAGGGTCGTTGTCTTGGTAAAAATAAAAGTTTTCACCAAGACAAAGTTTCTGCTTACAAACTGGCAAACTTTCTTTTAAAATGTTCAGATACATATGCTGATCCATGATACTATCGATAAAGCGTAAAATACCGGGCCCAGATGCATAAAATTATCCCCAAACCATTACTGACCCACCACTGTACTTAACTGTTGATTTCATGTTTTAGGCAAGCAACTTCTCATTGGATTTTCGCCATACATAAGGTCTTCCATCTGAACCAAACAAGTTGAATTTACTTTCATCTGTGAATAATACCTGCTTCCAAAATGAAAAGTTCTTTGTTTCATGTTCCTTGGCGAGTCGTAAACTTATCTTTTGATTTCTCTTATTAATCAGAGGTTTAACTCTTGTCCTTCTACCAATGAATGGTCTGTGGGCAACATTTTTTTCCTAAGTCTTGTTCGACAATTTCTACGAGTTTCGGAGCACTTAAAAATGGGTTGTTTTTTATTTGACGTAAAATATATTGCTCGTCTCTAGCAGAAAAAATTTTGTTATTTGCACTTTTTTTCTTGTTCGCAATCCTCACTTCCATTTTATACCTTTTTATAATATATTGCACTGTTGATCGGCTTCTATCAACTACCTCAGATATTTCTCGCATCGATTTATTATTATTATGATGTTGAATTATTAATTTTCTTACTTCAACAGAAGATTGTCCTCTCTGTCCACCTATTTTGTTCTCTTTTGTAAATCTTTTAAACAAAAACTCAAATAAATGACAATAAAAAAGTTGATAATGGGGAAAGTCCCTATTTTTTTAATTATTTTTACGAAATATCCCGAAGTTAGATGCAAATTAAAAGAATGTTGCCAAATTAAATAAGACTGTACGAGTTTGGCTTTGGCGTCGAAAGTTGCCACTTTTTAAAATATTTATCTGTATTTTAATTAATAAAGATATATTCAAAATTTCGTTTCTGATATTTAATTAAGTATATAGTTTTGTACTAAAATTAAGTAAATTTATTTTATTAGCCTATTTAGTTTTAGACATATAACATAAAGAAATTTGTTTTCATAAGTGTACGAGTTTCGCTTGGAGCTACTGTATATTATACGTAAAAAAAATTATATTAAATATAAATTTTAATAAAAATATAATAACGAGATGGAGTTTTTGCGAAATTATATTTTTAGGGCGTAATTTTACTTGCCAAGAATTATCCACTAATTTGTAAAATATTTATACAATATACTCGAAAACCATACTATTCAAACTGTCTAATTTTCTAAATAAGATAGTGTTCAATTTCAACAAAAGTATTTAATAAAAAGTTAGATTTTATTGAAGATCAATCAAATTACATCCGACAAAGAGTATGTTTTTTTACCCTGTTTTAAGTAACACACCATGCTTTAGGTTATTCTATTATTAATCTGACTGTCCTGATGCTTATATTTTCTTCAATAATCATTTCTTTGACTTTAATCGGGCAAATTCGAAAAAAATATATAACTACAGTTAAACCTCGATTAACCGGGCTTCTGTTTATTAGTTACATTTATTAACCAGCATGCAGTTATTTTTATTCTCTATTGTCCGTGCTTTACCTCTATTAACCGTGCTTTAGATTTATACCTGTATTAACCGTGGTTCACATTTACTATCCGTGTAGCATTCATACTTTTCTTATTATGTAAATCTAAATCCTGCCTTCCCTTTTTAAATTCATGTGCCCACACATAAGAACACATTTTCGCTTTTATTCATTTAGCAAGTGAAATTTGATTTGCTAACACCTGTTGTGGAATGATGGCACCTTCAAACAGTTAATTACCAAAAAGAGCAAGAAATGTTTTTTCAATAAAAGACAAAATTACTTCGATTAATGACTACGACAAAAACATATCGCATTTGATCAACAAGAGGGTATTAACTCAAAATTTTAAAATTTTCAGTAGAGTCAAAAAACTGTTTGTGGCCACATTTTAACAGAATTTTAAAATTCAAATATACCGTAGGAAGCAAATTCCATTTAAAAATATATTTACATCGTTTTTCCTAGAAATCTGTGCAAATATTGCAAAAAAAAAAAATCAATTTTTTGAGTTAATACCATTTTTCTGAAATTTTTCGATCATAAATGAAACAAATTTTATCAACAAGACAGTATCAACTCAAAATAAAACCAAATTGAAAAGAGACTCAACTCAAAATAATACCTTTTTTATGAAAATTTTCGAATCAGTTCCATGTTAACTTTTGTATTAACTCGAAATAATACCTTTTTGTTGAAATAAAGGTTATCACTACATTATCATGAATATGGTCTCAAAAGGGGTTTTCGAGATGAAAGAGTAAACGGAATACGTTGAAATTTTTACAGTAGATAGATATTGATGTTGTTAGCTGGTTTCTTGAAAAAAGTGATATTTCAAAAATTTTGAGTTAATACCCTATTGTTGATCAAGTGCGATATGTATCTGATGTGTTAAGTTACTGTTTCTGTATATTTTAATACAACCTCTACTAACCGTGTATTTCGATTATCCGTGCTGGTACCGGTCCCTGGAGAGCCAGATAATCCAGGTCTAACAGTAGTTATTGCTTCGTCGACATGGGGTACCACATCTATGTATACTTTGCCATTCAAGAGTTTCGAATTTGAAAGCAATTGTTTTTTGAAAAATATACATACATATGTATTTATTAAAAAAAAAATATATATATATACAACTTGGACTAGTCTTATGTAAGTAAAATAAACAAAAATGTGCTTGTAGTTAAATGTTAAAATAACTTTTTTGGTAAAGTTAGTCCCTTTTGTTATTAGTTAATTTATAATACAACTTGATTTGTTACTTGAGTTATGTCTACTTTACGCAATTGTAAACGATTTTTTCTGCCTTCTTCAAATTCAATCGGGTGAGCTTTCTTACGATGATGATGCATATTTGAACTAACTTTAAATGTTTGTGGACAATGAGGACATTGATACAGATCCTCTCCTGTATGTGTTGCAATATGTTCACGTAAAAATTTAGGTCGTTTAAATGCCTTATCGCAATATGTACACTTGTGTTTGCGTTCTACTTGGTGAACATTTTTCTTGTGTGTTAACAAGCCATATTCACTGGCAGCCACTTTGCCGCAAATGCTACAAACATATATAGTTTTACCATCATTATGATATGCTGCCTTATGGCGTCTTAAGTTTCCACGTGATCTTAATTGAGCACCACATTCATCGCAGGGGTACTTTGGTTTTTCAATGCCTGCATGTTCCATAAGGTGCTTTTTCAGTGCTCCGATACCATGAAGCGTTTTACCACACTGATCACACACGCGATTATCGCTATGAACCGTTTTAATGTGTGACTTAAGCTGACATTCTAAAACGTATCCTTTCCCACATTCCTTACAAACGAAATCCTTGCTGCCCGTAACGTGAGTAAGCAAATGTCGCTCTAAATTGGGTTTTTGATTAAAATATCTATGGCATACTTCACATTGAAATGGTTCAGTTTCTTCGTGCACAACTTTCTTATGTAATTTAAGATTGTATTTGCTTGAACTCGGCTTGCCACATATATCGCATTTGTGAGTTTCTGGATTAATATGCAGACGAATATGATCTACCAAAACACAACGCCGATAAAATTTTCGTTCACAACATTTAATATAACATCTCGTGCTATGAATTTTCTTGAAATGTCCCTTTAACAAATCGAATGCTGGAAAAGTTTCGTTACAAATATCACACTCTAGCAAGGGCTTCCATTGTGCTATAAATTCATCGGATTCTCTTCCCTTTTCTAAGCCGTTTTTAGGTTTTTCGCCATCTGCATCTGTATGTTTTAGTTTCTTTTTCTTTCTAGGGGACTTTTCAAACTCTTCGTCGCTTACACCACAATCGGTTTTTTCTGTATTCTCCTTGGAAGAGTCTTTAGGCTTACGACCTCTTCGAGATTTAGGTTTCTTTTCTTCGGCAACAGATTTTTTCTTATCTTCAATGGGGTTATCATTACCCTCAATGATTTTTATAGACCTTTTCGATTTTCTTAATTCAATTAAAGGTTTTGTATCGTCCTCATCGTCGTCATCATCGTTGTCTATGTTGGGACCATAGCCTAATATGTCCTGATCATCTTCCGAATCGTTTTTTATTAACAAATCTTCAAAATGTGTTAGTTCCTCATCACTGTTATTTACATTATTAATTAACCCTGGAATTTTTTCCTCCTCTTCTTCCTCTTTAATTTGCACCGGCAACTGCTTTAAATCCGTTTCTTCTAACAATGAACGTGTCTTTATTACAGTTTGTTGGAATTCGTAAAAATTGTTTATGTGTGTCCAGCAGTCTCGGCAAAGTATCTTATTAATTTTAGAGCACTTTGAATTAACTAATTCTGTTAGTAACTAAAATGACAGTAAATTTTTTTTGTTAACCACTGGCTAACTCCTTAAATCTTGTATCTTACCATTGGGTCAAAATATTTGACTGTAATTTCATACGTTTCATTACATTCTCCCTCATCATTCTGTAATGATTTATATTCACTGCATGGGATACAACATAAAGAGCAAGACATTTTTATAGACATTTTTTAATTTGAAATTTGTTTGTTTTGTTTAACAAATTATTAAAGGAAATTAATTTTTTTGTTTGTAAGCAAAATAATATACGATGTTGCCAGAGCATGCTGAATTTTATATGAATTTTGTTGGGAATTTTCAACTTTTAACAATTTCTTTTTTCTAATTTTCCAACTTTCAACACCTTTGTGAACTTTTATAGCGTTTTCTTTTCTGACAAAAATGTTGCATATGTTTAACACTTTTTACACCTTGTTGCTCTTTTCTAAAAAATGTTCGATAGTGTAAATTAAAAGTATGTTCTTTTGAAAATATGTTGCACGAAAAAGTGTAAGATATGTTACATATTTTACCCTCAATTTTATGTAAGGGTAAGTATGCTACACTTTTTTTAGTAGTTCTTACTCTTGATAAGTAATGTTTGCTTTTGTTGCTAAACCCAGTGCTGTGTTACTTTATGTTTGAAACGCTAATTAAACATTAGTGACATGTGAAGGTAGTTAGAAAAATTCAATGTCAGTTTTTGTTCTATTGTGGCTATAAAATGTGTAGCAGTTTTTCGGGGTTTAGGCAACATGCAAAACATTTTATGTGATTGTTGAGTAACATTTATTTTCAGAAAAGAAAACGCCATTAGTTTGTTACAAATTTTAAGTTTACTTCTTAAAAAAAATATTAACATGAAGCCTTGAGAAAGTAAACATCACATTTACGAAACGTTAATGAAAAATGTGATAAAACTTGTTTTTATTTTTATAAAACACTTTAGGAATTATTAGCTTAGGCTTAAATATAGTTTACGGACGCAGCTCAAAAATGAAAAAGAATGTCCGTGGGGTGTAAAATGTAATTTTGAGAAAAAAAATGTAAAGTGAAAATTTAGTGATTGAAGTTTAGTTTCGGAGTTACGTACTTCGAAGTTTTTATAAAATGTCACATCGAATATTTTATGGTGGAATGAGACAATATGGGTGTTATTTGAAAGGTAATATTACTTTAGGGCGGTTTACATTATACTACAAGTAATACGACATGTCAAATTTTTGTGTAGAAGAGTACAAGTAGTATCGTCTAAACATAATATGTAATGAAACTCTCCGACATTGAGAGAAAATACGGATGGAAATTTGATAGTCGTACGGCTACGATTTTTAATCTCTAGTTTTTTATACGGATAGATTTTCATTTTATTTACTCTTAGATTTTACGTACGTAAAGTCTTACCGTCTAAACTGCACTTTACAAGATTTGTTTTTCTATCCCTGGTACATTGAAACTTTTGAGTTAAATAAAAAGTAAGGCAATACTAAACTTTTTGTTTACAAATAAAACAAAACAAACAAATAATAATTTCCTTGTGTTTCTTTTATTTATTAATTTATTTTATTGTAATTCTGCACAAAAATGTCTATAAAACATTGTTGCAGTTTGTGTTGCAATACGTGTGTTGGATATAAATCATTGCAAAATGAATTGGGCGAAAGTAATGAAATATATGAAATCACTGTAAAATATTTTGATCCCATGGTAAAGAAATTAATAAATTCTATTTGCTATTTGTTTTAAAGTTTGCAATTTTATTTTCTGTAAGTTACTCACAGCAGCTGGAAGCACAAACTCCCAACATATGCAGGTTCTTTGTCAAGACTGTTGGATTCACATAAATGAGTTTCATGAATTTCAACAAACCGTGTTAAAAACTCGAATGTTGTGGGAAGATAAATCTCTTATAAAAACTTTGCCTATTGAAGTAAAGCAAGAATGTGATCAAGCAATTTCTTCTTTAAACGTGCTAGATACTGAAAGTTTGGACAAAAGTGAAGATGACGATGATCAATTTGATGATGATTGTTTAGAAAATCTAGACATAAAAACAGAGTCACTTACGGGTGGCAAAGGTACTATAGAAACAATTATAAAAGAAGCCGATGAAAAGGATAAAAAGAACAATTTGGCAGAAGGAGAAAATAATAGCAACAGTAAAAAAAAATTATCAATTAAAATGAAGCGTGGTAGGAAGCCAAAAAATATCAGTAATAAATCTGTAAAACCTTATGAGAATTGTATAGAAGTAATTGCGAACAGTAAAAGAAAAAAATCCAAATTAATGGAACACACAAAGGAAAAAGGCAGTTCCGCTTTTAATTTGGAAAAAGCTAGGGAGTCCGACGCATTTATAGCCGAGTGGAAACCTGAATTAGTTTGTGATTTATGCAGTGAAACGGCTACGAATTTTGACAAACTTCGTAGTCATTTTAAGGAGAAACATAAAGCAAGATTTTATATTAAATGCTGTGAGCGTAAATTCTTTCGTCGGTGTGTCCTTGTCAATCATATTCAATTACACCTTAATCCCGAAACTCATAAGTGTGACATATGCGGAAAATCCAGTTCAACTAAGCACAATCTAAAACTGCATAAAAAAGTTATGCACGAAGACACAAAACAACTGAAATGCGATATTTGTGAGAAACTTTTTAAACAGAAAGTTACATTAGAGAGACATTTACTCACTCACGCCACAGGCAGTAAAGATTTTATTTGCTCGGAATGTGGCAAGGGCTATGTTGCTGAACAACTACTTAAATTGCACATCAAACATGTACATAATGTTGATCGTGTTTGTGATCAGTGTGGTAAAACAATACATGGATTCCAAGCTCTTAAAAAACATCTCATGGAGCATGCCGGCATTGAACGACCTAAGTTTCCTTGCGATGTGTGTGGCCTTGAACTTAAGTCACCTAACGGCCTTAAACGTCACAAGGCTGCCTATCACAATGACGGTTCAACTATATATGTTTGCGGAGTTTGCGGTAAAGTAGCGGCAAGTGAAAATGCTTTGTGGAATCACAAAAAACTAGTACATGTCGAAGAACGTAAACATAAGTGTACATACTGCGATAAAGCATTTAAACGTCCGAAATCTTTGCGCGAACATATTGCAACCCACACGGGTCAAGATCTGTACCAGTGTCCACATTGTCCACAAACATTTAAAGTTAGTGCCAATATGCACCATCATCGCAAGAAAGTACATCCCGTAGAATGGGAAGAAGGTCGTAAGAATCGCCTTCAACATCCAAAAATTAATATTAATCAAGTTAAAAAACAAGTTGTAATATAATAAATATTAAATTAAGGGTACATTAAGCATTAAAATAATTTTAAAAATAAAATAATGTGTAAATAAAAAAATGCAAATAATTTACAATGAACTTTGAGATGTTGGTAGTTCCCATACAAATCGTTAGATTTTACGAATAAAAATATTTGACATAAAATCGTTAAGTGTAAATAATAATTCTTGTACACATAATTCGGCGCAATATCAGATGTACTTTTTTCCGACTTTTCGTTGACAGTTTTTTCCAATATCGTAAATAAAATATTTTGACTGAAAATTTAAACAAAAATCAACAAAAAAAGGCGTTGTAGATACGATTCTAAACCGTATTTTTCTCTAATGTTTTCTTAGGAATAATCTTGTTAAAATGGTATAAATAAAAACAAAAATTATAACTATCAAAAATTATTGGCATTAATCGATACGAAATTGCTAGCCATATATACCGCTGGGCTCATGTAGAAAGGCCCTAACTCGAATTTTAACAAAATTTATTTTTTTTTAATTCCAATACATTTTACACAGATACACCTCCTAGCAAAATTTGAATGCAAAAGTATTAAAACTACCGGTTTTATAAGCATTCGCATTCTTAATATAGTTAGGGTCTTTCTACATGACACCAGCGATGCATACATATCTGAAACAGTCAAAGATATTATTTGATTATAACAAATGTTGTGAATAAAAAACTAAAAATAAATTATATGGACGCAAGAAAATTCTTATACCAAACCACTTAGTTACAAATATTTTCCTATCTATCTACTATCATTATTTGATATGTATATTTTATTTTGGTATTCATTTCCAATTATTATTATGCAATTTTTTGACCAATTTTTTTATATTTTTAAGTACATAATACGAAGAAAATAAGGTTTTCTGAGTTCGGTGCAGCCAAAAGCAAGATTCGTTATTGTAATTTCTACAGGTTATGGCAAATCTGTGATATCAAATCTGGCAACTCCAATACAAAATAATTGTTTACAAATAAAATTAAACTTATTTCTAAATTTTTTCTACCAAAAATTGAAGGATATAATGCCTGTTAAACAATGTTGCAATTTGTGTTGCTCCGCTTGCAGCGAATACAAATTTCTTCAAAACGAAATAGGCGAAAGCAATGAAATTTATGAAATCACAGTGAGATACTTTGATCCGATGGTATGTAGATAATAATGTACATAATTTGTATGGAATTATATTAAATAAATTAATATTTAAAAACTTTTGTTAAACAGCTGTTAACAGTGGAAGAGAAATGTAAAGATGAGCAAGAAATTAATGTCCTCTGTCATGAATGTTGGTTGCACATTAGTGACTTTCATGAATTCCAACAGACTGTTATAATGACCAGGAACTCATTGGAAAAGTGTAACACAATCAAACAATTAGAAATAGAAGTAAAACAAGAAAGTGGCCAGGACAATAAGCCGGTTATTGTTAAAAGTGATGACGAACATAGTATTGATTGTGTGTACGAAGATGATTATGAAAAATATAGTGAAGACTTAACCCAGCATAAAGTTGCACTAAATCAGGATGATGAAGAAGATGATGAAAGACCCTTGATAACGCTAAGAAAACTAGCTAAATGTAAAATTAAAATTAATGATAGTTTTATGAATGAAAAGATTAACTCAGGAAACGACAGTATTGGGCTGGAAGAAAAACCAAAATCGCGCAAAGGGAGGAAACCAAAAAGTTATATACTGGACAAAATTTCAACAGAGAAGCTAACAAATAATAGAAAAAAGTTTAAAATGTCAGAGGATAGCAAAAAAGACAATTCAAATTTTATAGAAAAGGGAATGGAATCGGATAATTTTATAGCAGAATGGAAACCAGAATTAGAATGTGATATGTGCGGAGAAACTAGTACGACTTTTCAACAATTACGACAGCACTTTAAAGAGAAACATAAAACCCGGGCATATATTAAATGTTGTGAGCGTAAATTTTATCGTCGTTATGTATTAGTAGATCACATACGTTTACATCTAAATCCAGAGATGCACAAATGTGATATATGTGGGAAACCAAGTTCGAGTCAATATAATCTTAAACTTCACAAAAAGATCATGCATGAAAATACGGAACAGTTCGAATGCGATGTGTGCCATAAAATGTTCAATCAAAAACCCACTTTAGAACGTCATATGCTGACACATGTTACGGGTAGTAAAGATTTTGTTTGCCAAGAATGTGGCAAAGCCTATGTTCTTGAAGTTCAACTTAAGTCTCACATCAAAACTGTACATAATGTTGATAGGGTTTGCGATCAATGTGGCAAAACAATACACGGTGTAGCAGCTCTAAAGAAACATTTAATGGAACATGCTGGTATTAAGAGGCCAAAATTTCCCTGTAATGAATGTGGTGCCGAGCTTAATTCACGTAATTCCTTAAGACGTCATATGGCTGCATTCCATCATGATGGCACAACAATTTATGTGTGCGGAATATGTGGTAAAATTGCCTCTAGTGAGAATGCTTTGTTAACACATAAAAAGCATGTTCACGAAGAAGTACGTAAACATAAATGTACCTATTGTGATAAGGCATTTAAAAGACCTAAGGTATTACGCGAACATATTGCCACGCATACTGGCCAAGATCTTTATCAGTGCCCACATTGTCCACAAACATTTAAAGTCAGTGCTAATATGCATCATCATCGCAAAAAAGTTCATCCCGTAGAATGGGAAGAAGGTAGAAAAAATCGTTTGCAATTGCCAAAAGTTAATATAAACCAAGTCAAAAATCAAGTTGTATTATAATTTATAGACGAAAAAACTTTTAATACAAACAGAAGCCTTTCCATGTTAATAACTTTCTTTTTATTTTGTAGGAGTAGAAGAACGAAGGAGTAGTTAGGGTGTACGTTAAGTTTTCCATCTCTTACAATTATTATTACAATACTGGAAGTTAGTTTAACTAAAAGAATAGTTAAATCCCGGAAAATTAAATTCCATAAATTTTTGGAAATGTCACAACTAACCGAAATTACTTTTTACAGGTATGTCACAGAGCTCAATTCTGATCGAAAGTGGTTTCAATTCCGTAAACTGTTTTTTTAGAAAACGAAAAACGAAAAAGTGGTATTAAGATTCTTTGAAATTTTGTTACTAACGGTTTTCAAATTTACTTTTATTATGTGTACTTATTAAGATTAGCTTTGTTGTTTACATAGGTGTGCGCAATATTGCAACATTTAAATAAAAAGGTGGAGCTTAAGCATTTTTTAAATAAGCAAAATCGATCGGAATCTGTAGAGGGTAAAACAAAATCGATCGGAATTGTAAATACGGAATTAAAACCATTCCGATCGGAATTTGTGACATGCCGGATAAAATTTAAAATAAGCTAAAAATTAGAATTTCGAGCTTTTAGCAAAAAGAAAACCAAAATTTTTTTTTGAAAAGTAAAAAACTTAAATTGATGATATTTCAAAAATATGAATTAAAAAAAATCCATGTTTTAAATAAAATCAGTTTATCGAGAAATAACTAAAAGCTCATAAAAGCTAATAAGTGAATGCTTTAAAGACCTAAACCCTAAAACATTAGGAAATTTCAGAAAGAATGATATTCTACATTTTATATAAGTATATAAATAAGTTGTCTTATGTTCGTGATTTTATAATTCGAGAACGACTTAACCGATTTTCAAACGAGTACATGTGTTGGAAAGGTTTACTTTCACTGATGGTTTAAAAAGAAAAAAACATCGAAAAATTTCTACGAATATGCGTTATACGCGCACTTTTATGATGGTGTCTTTCCCTATATATATATATTTTTTTTATGAAAATAATATTTTGTCGGTATAAGGCTCTGCTTTACTCGCGTCATTTGACTTATTTAATTTCTGTGTGTTTATTGATTGTCCTTTAAGTTTACAGTGCGAGCATTAACATTTTTTAATTATTTATTTGTAATCTTTCAGTTAAAATTAAAATTTTTTGCATAAAATAAAAAAAAATTATTTAACAATGCCGCGACGAAGACGTTCATAAAAAACTTGCTTGGAAGAGTGGTCGTGGTACAAAGGGGTACCGAAGCGCCCCGGGAACAACTAGTTTTTTTTTATAAAATAATTGAATAATCAGGTACGTCATATAAATCGATGTTCGAAATTTATTATAAATCCAAATGGAACATACGACAACAGGGTTATACTCAGTTGTGTGATAGCAATCGATCTTCCTGAAAAAAAACGTTCATAACGGCGGTAATGAATTTTGAAATAAAAATCTATTTCCGTAATAAAAAAAAAACATAATTTTTAATAAAAAGGTATAAACGATAGTTTTTTAAATTTTTAGAATATCTTTAACATAATCTTGAAACGTATATACGATTTGGCACAAGCAAATATCACTCGATATATTACCTGTGTGTGTGTGTTTTTTTAGGAGGTAAAATCTCAGTTAATGGCTAGGTAGTACTTACTTAAGAGTCTTAACCAAACCAATATATACATACAGACATATAACATTAAAAATTTACAGTATTTTTCATGTCATGCCTTCGAAATAGACAACTTTTACTTATCAGTCTGATTTATTTCAAGTCATTTGGTTGAAAATCATTATTTCGTTAAAATTTATCACAGCACTGAACCAATTTTAAAAACGAATTGTTTCCTGTTTCCTCTTCAGTTAGATTAAGTACATATTATATGCAACTGTGTAAACTAAGTTGTTTAAGTAGTAGATGGTCATACAACGAGTTAAAAAAGAGAAAATAAACAAACAATTTTTTCAAAGTATGCAAATGTGTGTATTTGTGTGAATGGAATGTCTGTCAATTGTTGTGTTTATTAAAGCAAACTCTGCTAACAACTCAAACTAGAATTTTGATACATCGCATTGTTTTTGCAAAAATTTTAATCAATTAAATTAATATTTATGTATTAAAATAAAACTTTGTTGTATTTATTTTTTTCATTATAATTGTAAAGTGAAAAAGAGTGTAATATAAATAAAAACTATTTAATATAAAAAACATTACTGTAAAACAATGACGCTCAAATACAGCCATGCCATAGTGGCCAGGTGCGTAATAAATTAAAAGTTAAAAAATTTTAAATATTTTAAATAAAAATGATGGTAAATTTTACTAACATCTGTGTAAAAATAACAGTTATAACACTTTGTAACAAAAATGTGTATTTTAAATTCACTTAAAATCGATTTTATGTGAAAAGAATTTTTTGGCACACTGTTTTTTTTTTGTCTGTAGAGCATTTCATTCAAAAATAAAATCTGTAATTCACAATTCCTGTAGTTGTTAAGTAGGCCAATAGGGCGTTGTTGTTTTTGTTTATAAGATTACGATATTTTGTTGTTTTAACTTGCAATAGTGTCAACCAAGTCGTGGTGTTTCTAATTTCTTTAATGCTTTGCAGTTATCCTTTACTTATGTGTATGTGTATTATTGTCACCATAAGTTGTTTAAATTTAAGTCAAATTTTTGTCTATTGCTGTAATATATTGTTGTTGTTAAATTTGAACTTAAACATTTCTAATGTATAGTTTGGGTGTGGTGTTTGCATGTGTTTTTTTAATTAAATATATTTTATACAACAGTAGTTTGTTACATATCTTACTCAGCTGCTAGTTAACAAGAGTGTTTCGTGTGAAAAAGTATAATAAATAGTAACACCTTGACTGTGGAAGTAGATAAGTGATTACTAATGACGGAGTACTGTCACTGTGTACAATTGCAATTAAACTTCAATACTTAATAAGAGAACTTAAAAAAAGTTAAATATAAAGTTTATGTGCTTTTTTTATGAAGAAAGTCGAGCTAATAAATGATAACGGATTTTACATACCTATATTATTCAAAAAAATTTAGTTAGATTCCATTATATTGTAGAAAGGACAAAAGTCTACCCTTATATGCTTAAATATTCAAAATAAAAGCGTCGTTAGATTTTGCTTTAGCATATTAAATTATTTATTTATTTCTAAAGCCTTAAAGTAAGTTTTATTTTAGTTTTTATCCATACTAGCCCCCTTCTGGTTAAAACTTCTACAATTGTATCCTATATGCGATTCAAAATTTATTTCAATTGACTTGTCCGTTAAGGTGTCATTGAGCAACAAACATCTAAGTATACAACCTTTTTTTATTTTTATTTAACCTGCATTAACCAACCGAACCCAAGAGGCGATTTCATGTTTTACTATTTTTTATTTCTTTAGATTTATAATACTAGTATTATATTTTTAAATTAGAGAACAGTATTCGTACCAACTTTATTTATGTTTATTGCAAATCAAATCGACCTCAAATTTTCTTATGGTTTTTTTTCTTTTCCCCCTTTATCATGTTTTTATACTACCACAAAAAGTGGTGAAGGGTATAAAAACGTTTGTAATTTCTACAATATCCATTTCCGACCCCATAAAGTATATATATTCTGAGTTCTTATGTATAGCGAAGTCGATTGACCGATGTCCGTCTGTCCTTCTGCCCGTCCGTGTTAGTGTTAAAATCAAGTTTGCCAAGGCACGACATCAGCTAAAGAAAATTTAAATAATTTAAATATGCCAATAGATTCGATATAGCATCGAAAGAGGTGCTATTTGAAATCAGCAAGATCCTTCGAGGCAGCGGGCTAAACACCACGCCTACCTCTAATTTTTCCGTATCATTTGGAACAATGAAGTATGTCTAATAAAAAAAATATATGGGCTGATAAATAAAAAAAAATTAGCGCTCGCCCATATTTTCCGAATTACGGACCTCTGAACTTTAAATTTTTTTTTTAAATATCAATATTGGTATCATTTAAAAGCTTTAAAAGAGATCTTTAGGGAAATACCAATATTTTTAAAAAAAATGCTTAACTCATTAAGAGTATATGTAGTACTTAATTTTTTTTTTCTTATCTTTTAATTCTCTGTCAACCCAAAAAAATCCGGAAATAACACTATTTTAGCAAAAAGAGTGCAACCGTAATGAAAATTCCAAACAATAAAAAAACATTTAGAAAAACATAATTTTTGTCATAATATTAAAACAACCATAAATACTAACCAAACAGAGAAAAGACAAGATTTTCAATTAAAAACTATTTTGTTAACACTAAACAAAATATCTAAGGTTAACTGATTTTAATGATTTGAAGGATTTCTATTCATTTTATAACAATTTTCGGTTTAAAAATCTCTGGTTTATGTAATTTAAGAAATTTTATAAAAAAAACTATTTTTTTAATATATGCAGTTTTTCATTGAATTTTTAACTTCAAAAATTTCTTTTGACATAATGGCAAAAAAGCACAAAGTTTAGATTGGAGTAGATTTAAGAAGGTAATGATTTTGTATTAATAAACCCATAATTTTATTTGAGCTGTTTAATTAAAAAAGCAATTTATTTTTTTTCACTGTTAATTAGATCACGTTAAAAAGTAGTTTCCATTATTTATTGTCACTCTGTGGTAATGCATATGTTTGCGGTTTATTCGAATTGTGTTTAAGAGAATTATTTAGCACACACACACACAAGCACTTTGTAATTTAATGTTGCAATTATTACTCCTACAGCAATAAATACTTATTTTCAATTTAATGTGCTTCAATAATATATTCTTTATTAATCTATTCAGATATTAATTTTCTTTTGAATAATGTAAATAATAAGTGTTTTGTGATGGATACCATGTATCTCTTTTATTTTCAATTTTGCCCCAGGCACACAAGTTTACACTAGCAGAGGCGGAGAAAGGGTATATTTAAGTTTGTCATTTCGTGAGCTAGAAAAAAATTTAAATACGTCAATCGATTAGACATAGTTTCGAAATGAAAATCAGCAAGATCGGTTGATGTCGTTCGAGGCAGCATGCAAAACACCACGCCTGCCTCTAATTTTTTCATATCATTTGAAACAAATCTGGTTTAGTGAAGTGGCTCCAATCAAAAAAAGGAATATATAGGGCGATAAAAAATAAGAAAGGAACATCAAGTTAAAAAAGGGTTCTCGCTCATATTTTCCGAGTTATGGGCCTATGTGCTCTTCTCTTCTCTTAAAAAACATGGTTCACAAATCGAACCATGTTTTTTAAGACATCAATATGGGTATCACTTAAAAGCTTTTAAAGAGATCTTTAAAGAAAGACTAAATTTTTTAAAAATTAACTCATTAAGAGCCGATGATATTTTTATGTGAAATTATATATAGTATCTATATATATATATCTGTCACCCCATTTTTTTTTTTTTTTAATTGGAGTCACTTCAGTAATAGATTTATATATAAATTTTATATATAGAACTCTTACTTGTTAAATTTAAAATTTGATAATGCGGCAATAAAACTAGCCAGAGAAACAGAACAGCAAATACACGAATTACAGAATAAATAAAATGCTACAGAAGACGTACTGGCATTAGCAATCAAAAGAACCTTTACAATAATAGAAAAAATGTAATAAAATTTTCAAAAATAATTCTTAAAAAACCGACTTCAAAACAGATTTCATCTGCCGGTCTATAACGGTTCAAGAGTAATGCCACATAAATCAAATTACATTAACTATTGGGACACCCTTATATCTCATCTACAAACTTTATATTTTATTATTAACCGACTTCAAAAAAAGAAGGAGGTTATCAATTCGGCTGAATGTTGCTTTTTTATGTTTGTGCCTGTTGACTGAGTTCATTTCTGATCCGATTTTGAAAATTTTTGGTAATATGATAGATTATGCTTACAGATTGGTCCCGTTTTAAAAACAATTAAAATCTTAAAAATTAAAGGGTGTCCCTATACAACATACATATTTTTTACGTGTATTATGAAGTGTAAAGGGCACTTCTGTAAAATTTAAAATAACTGCGTATTACTATAGCTCCCAATACAAAAATTAATCTAAAAGTTAAAGGCTGTCCCCATAATTGATGTAAATTTACTTCTATGGGCCTATCTTTTGAACCGTTATAGACAAACGCTTGCAAATTGGGCAGCATGTCGATTGCTATGGCCATAATAGTAACAACTATTACTATTAAAAATTATAAATTAAAGGGTGCCCAAATAGTCAATTTCAATTTATGTTTATGGCCATACCTTTTAGCAGTTGTAGACAGACGCTTGAAATTTACAACGAACCTGTATTGCTAAGTCCGCTATACCAACAAGTATAAAATTTGGGATTGGAAGTTAAAGGGTGTTCCAATAGTTGATGTAATTTTAAGAATGTAAACCGTTATAGACAGAATGCTGAAACTTATTTACTCATATTTTTTTTTCAACTGTTTAACAGTTTGGAAATATACATAAAATTAAGGCCACCCTTTAATTTCCAAGTTCAAATTTTGTACTTGCTGTTTTAGTGGACTTAGCAATCAGGTACTTTGTAAATTTCAACCATCTGTCTAAAACGGTTCAACAGTTTGGTCATATACATCAGATTACATCAACTATTGTAAAACCCTTTATTACAATTTTAAATATTTATACTTCTTATTATACCAAACAAAGTAATAGACATTCTGTCTAATTTTCATGTATTTGTATATAACGATTCAAGAGATACGGCCATATAATATTAATTTTCGGTACACCCTTTAATTTCTAAATTCAAATTATAAACTTGTTGTTATGTATAGCGGACTTAGCAATACACGTCCTTTGTAAAGTTTAGCTGTCTGCTGTAACGGTTAAAAAGTTCGGTCAAATACATCAACTATTGAGATACTCTTTTATTTCCAAATCCAAATTTTATTTTTGTTATTATAACGAAGTTATCAATACAGGTTCCTTTTAAATTTCAGCTGTCTGTCTAAACCGGTTTAAAAGTTTGGCCACATATATCAAATAACATTAACTATTGGGGCACCCTTTAACTTAAAATTTTAAATGTTTATACTTGTTATTATAAAGTTCATAGTAATCAACATTCTGTCCAATTTTTAAGCGGCCAGTTTAAATCAACTACGGGGACACCCTTTAGCTTTTAGATTTATGTATCACTTTTCGTTGCTAGGAGCAGTCATTTTAAATTTTAAAGATGTGCCCTTTACAGTTCATAATACACGTAAAAACTATGTATGTTGTATGGGGATACCCTTTAATTTTTCAGATTATTAACTGTTTTTAAAACAGCACCAATTTGTAAGCATAATCTATCAAATTACAAAAAAAGAAAAATCAAAATCCGCAGGCACAAACATTAAAAAAGCAACATTCAGACGAATTGATAACCTGTTTCTTTGTTGAAGTCGGTTAAAAATTAAAAAAATAGCGAAATTCTAAGCGTAACAGATTTCAAGAGGAAAAAGTAAAATAAATCAAAACTGGTTTTTCTTTTTATTCCACCAGCCAAGTAAACGATTTATGATTGTAACTTCAATCACCACTAATTCCTTTAACCTCCCATTTGCAACCTTCTTTTCAACTTTCAAAACATAAATGAAAAAGATCATCTACGAGGGCTTCTCTATATATTTCTGGCCTAATAGTGAAAATGCGAATATTTATAATCAAAAATGGTATTATTGTTTTTCAAAGTATTCTCCAGCATAATTTATACACTTTTGCATGCGCCCAAATCAGTTGTCGAAGCACTTTTTCCACTCCGATTAAGACACCTTTAAAAAATAGTTTTTTAACACTTCAACAGCTTCTTCTGGCGACGAAAATCGTTGACCACGCATTTTTTCTTGATGTGCGGAACAAGAAGAAGTCATTAGGTGCCAAGTACGGCGGATGACCCATTAATTCGACGTTTTGGCCGGTCAAAAACGCTCTGGTTTGAGCCGATGTGTGAGAGCTCGCATTGTCATGGTGAACAATGATTCGTCTTCTCTTGTTGGTTTTTCGAATTTCTCCGATGACTTCAGGCAAACAAATTGTAGTGTACCACTCAGAAGTGACCGTTCTACGTTGCTCAAGCGGAACAGTCGCCACATGACCAGTTTTGCCGAAGAAACAGGCGACCATTTGCTTCGAAGTGCTTCTTCCACGAACAACTTTCGTTGGATTTTGCTCGTCTTTCAAGACCCACACGGTCGATTGTTGTTTCGTTTCGGGCTCATACGCATAGATCCATGATTCGTCACCTGTGACGATCTTATAAACGTCTTTTGAAGCACCGCAATCGTATTTTTGCAACATTTCTGTGCACCAATCGACTCGAGCCTTTTTTTGTGCGACTTTCAAATTGTGCGGGATCCAACGAGAACAAACCTTTTTTACGGCCAGGTGTTCATGCAGTATCGAATGTATGCTGGTGGAAGTAATGTCCAAGGATGTCTCTATCTCTCGGTATGTCGCATGTCGATCTTGTATTATGAGTTCACGCACGGCATCAATGTTCTCTGGCACAACAGCCGTTTTTGGACGACCTTCACGGAATTCGTCTTTGAGCGAGCTTCGGCCACGATTAAATTCATTATATCAATTTTTCACAGTGCTATAGGATGGTGCTTCGTCGCCATACAAAGATTTAAGTTCATCAATGCACTCTTGTCGTGATAATCCACGTCGAAAGTTGTGAAAAATGATGGCACGAAAATGTTCACGAGTTAATTCCATTTTTTTCTATATTAATTTTTTCAAGTCACTGTTAACAACACAAATAATGGTCGTACGTCAAAACGTTTTGAGTACGATTATGCTTAAAAATGACAAACTTTCCAATGGAAATGTCAGATTGCACTTGGCAGCACTCAGTGTTGCCAGGCCAGAAATATATATAGCAGCCCTCGTATTTTAAAATACGTTTTATTTTTAAATATTATTAGTATTTATTATTATTATTTTTTATTTCTTTTTTCAGAATATCTGATTCTTTAAAATCCAACAAAGACTTTAACCTTGAATTGGCAAAAGAACAGCACAAGCAATATTGTAGTTTGCTACGCGAAATTGGTCTAGATGTTATCGAATTACCACCCGATGATGATTTGCCGGAAAGTGTGTTTGTGGAAACAGCGGCTGTTATCTGTAATGGAGTGGCTCTAATAGGAAAATCTGATAACCCCATGAGACAAAAAGAAGTGAATGAGAAATTAAACAAAAATACTTAAAGAAAAGTTTTAATTAAGATTTTATTTTTTTCATTTTAGGCTAATAGCATGGCGATAATATTGAAGAAAGAATTGGATATACCCGTAGAAGTAATCGATAATCCAAACGCACAATTAGATGGTGGTGACGTACTGTTTACAGGTATGCATACAAAAAAGGAGAATATTGTAAAAAAAGTGTGTATGAATTGAAGACTGTATTTCAATGTCTTTAAAACTAAAGGTAGAGAATTCTTTGTTGGAATTTCCGAACACACAAATGAGGAAGGTGCTCGAGCAGTTGCTATAACATTTCCCGAGTATCCAGTAACGCCCATAAAGGTTAAATTTAAATTTTTTCAAAATTTCTTTATAAACGTTAAAGCTGTTCTAACCTCTCATCATTAGGTGGGTGGTCCTAAATGCCTTAAATATTATGTCACCATGGCTGGTCCGGATGTGCTGTGTGTAAGCAATAGTAAAATATGTATTGAAATTGTTAAACGTATGGAACGTGAAGCTAGTTTTAAATACCACAAAATCACCTTGCCCGAAGAACATGCAGCCAATATGTTGTATATTAATGGCACACTAGTGCATCGAACACCTTTAGAAATACCTGAATCGTACAAAGTATTATAATTTTAATTATTTCATAAAATTCACATCCATTTAACAGCTATTTTATTAATTTTAGATTATCAAAGATAAAATTGACATTCCAACGCGCAACATAAATATCAGTGAATTTAGTAAATTTTCATTGGGTTTAACATCATCTTGTCTACTTCTAAGACGCTGGAAGTCTATACGCAGCATTTAAATTATTGAAATTTGTACGTACATACGTATATAGCAATATTATTATGGTTAACAAACTTTTGCTATCTTCCGTAGTTTTAAAATAATATAGTTAAATTATATAGAAATTTATTATTATTGCAATATTATTTATATAATATATATGACGATATCTGATGATAATACAAATTAAATACGTTTTTGTTAAACTCTCTTACATAGTTAATTAATTAATAAATGAAATTCATACATATTTACAATGTAAATGTTGTTTGTTCGAAGAACTAGAAATAAAATGAAACAAATGTACACAAAACTTTAATATGCATATGTTTTTTTTTACTATCTGCTACATTTAAATATTTGTGGCTCCTTAAAATATGTATTTATATTCTAGATGCTTATAAGCCACAATGATCACCAAACGAGGCGGGGCACATAGGGGTAGTTTGCCATTCTAGCCGGACTTAGGCCAAGAAAATTTTTTTTTGAGAAATGTAAAAATTTAAGTACGTAGCTGGACAGATATCCAAATTCTGCATCGTATAATGAATTTTCAAGGCTTTTGCTTAAGATTTGTCGTTTTGGGACACTGTTAAAGTCAGGAAAGTTGTATAAATCGCATACGTTTTTATGCCCTTCACCACAAAAAGTGGAAAAGGAGTATATCTATGTTTGTCATTCCGTGTGTAATTTCTACAATATCCATTTCCGACCCCATTAAGTATATATATTCTGACTTCTTATGCACAGCGAAGTCGATTGAGCGATGTCCGTCTGTCCGTTCGTGTTAGTGTTGAAATCGAGTTTGCCTCGGCATACAAAAAAAAAAAAAATAAATAAATAGGTCAATCGATCAGATATAGTGTCGAAAGAGGTGCTATTGGAAATCAGCATAACCGATCCATGTCCTTCGAGACAGCAGGCAAAGCAACACGCTTACCTCTAATTTTTTCATTTCATTTGGAACAATAAAGTAATTCCAATAAAAAAATAAATATAAGTGGCGATGGAGAATTAAAAAATAAGATAAGAACATTAAGTGAAAAAATTGGCGCTCGCCGATATTTTTCGAGTTACGGGGCTCTGAAATTTAAAAATTTGTTAAAATATCAATATGGGTATCATTTAAAAAGCTTTTGAAGAGAGAGGAAATACAATTTTTTTTTTAAATGCTTAACCCACTAAGAGCCAATGTCATTTTTATGTAAAATTATACATATGCAGTACCAAATTTTTCTTTTCTTTTTTAATTCTCTGTCACCCAAATATTTGCTTTTTTGATTGGAGTTACTTCATTTAAATAGTTTTACATGGATGGTCAAGGGTACATAAGATTCGGCATAGCCGAATATAGCACTCTTACTTGTTTTCCTTACTTTTGAATTCTCTACCTCTTATTAGAGTTACTTCACTAAACCAGATTTGTTCCAAATGATATGGAAATATTAGAGGCAGGCGTGGTATTTTGACGGCTGCAAATGTTTTGAAACTAAGTCTTATCGATTAAATTTTCTCCAACTCATCTAGTGCCTTGGCTGCCTTGGCAAAGTTGATTTCAACCCGAACACGGATGGACAGACGGACATCGCTTAATCAACTTCGCTATGCATATGAACCTAGAATATATATACTTTATGGGATCATTCTTAAATTAACATCTGCCAGGACTTGGTGAATCATGATTAGTAAAGTTGGTATTAACAAGTTTGAGAGAAAAAGAAATTGCGAAAGCAATTCATCAAACAGAAAAGACCCATCAAACTAGATAATAATCTGATTTGTTCTGTAATTCCACATTTGCTCTGAGTATTTTTACAATTACGCTGTTCTGTATTTTACATTCGCATGATTTTCCATATATGTATGTAGAAATAAGTATATTCATTTATATGTGGCTGAGAGATTTTTAAATTTTTTTACAATAGATTTGACGATTTTTTAATATGTTGGTTTTTTCTCCAATTTATCTGGTAGCTTTGCACTGACTTGTACGTTTTTTAATTATATATTTTTTCTCTTATTTCCTCAAGAGATCTTTTTTATTTATGAGCAAAGTTTGATTAACATTTTCTTATCAACGGAATGAATTAGAGATGGTAAATGAAATTTGAAAATTGTACCAAATGGTTTCTTAACTTAAGAGCTGTTGACTCGTTTTTGATTTTTTTATTCTTACTAAATAAAAAAACATAGTTTCTTACAAATTTTATTTTAACATTGTTAACAAAATCGGCTTAAAGTTTCTAAGCAGATTTTTTATTTACTTATTTATTCATAACATTTTACAATCGAGTCTTTAAATTAGCCACATTTCATAACATTATTAATGGATTGTTTATAATGCTTATAAGACATGTATATATTTTTTTCTTGCAGAAGGAGAAAAAATGAGAAGAGATCTTCATACTGAAATGCAACATCATCTATAATGTTGTGAGCAAATAAGTATAAATGATTAAAAATAAAAAATTGCATATCGTGGTTATACCGACGGTTGGTACAAAGCAAAAGCAAGACGAGTTACAGGGAGAACGACAAGCAAATGCTTTGTTTTATGTGTCGACTTTGTCTAACTAAATTAGACAACCTAAGGTAGGTAGATGCGAAAAATTCAGATGAAGGATATAGCGATACAGAAAATGTTGCATTACATTCTGCTAGTGTCTACTTTTTCTTGTTTTCTTTGAAAAACGTTCGCATACACTTGTAAATAATTTCTTTCTAAAAATTGAATTAAAAAAGACCTAAGCCGAAAATAAGTCAATTTTAATTCATAAATTAATTATGTAATAACTGCGAGCGTCAACTTTTTCACGTAATATTTTTTTCTTATTTTTTTATTGTCTATCCCCCCATGATTGAAGTTACTTCATTGTTCCAAATAATCTAAAAAAAATTTAGAGGTGGCGTGGTGTTTTGCCGGCTGCTTCGAAGGACATAGACCGATCATGCTGATTTCTAACAGCACCTCTTTCGACACTATGACTGATCGATTGACATATTTTTTATTTTTTTTGTAAATTCAAGCTTGGCTCGGCTAACACGGACGGACAGACGGACATCCCTCAATCGACTACGCTATGCATAAAAAGTCAGAACATATATTGTAGAAATTACACACGGAATGGCAAACTTAGATATACCCTTTTTCCACTTTTTGTGGGGAAGGGTATAAAAGGTATATGGGGCGATAGAGAATTAAATAATAAGAAAAAAAAAACATTAATTAAAAAAATTGGCGCTCACCCATATTTTCCGAGTTACGTCGTTCTGAATTTTTCTAATTTTTTAAAATATTAATATGGGTATCATTTTAAATCGTTTTTATGTAAAATTTTGTATATGTAATATTTAATATTTTTTATTTTTTAATTCTCTGTCACCCCAATATTAGCTTTTTTATTGAAGTTACTTCACTAAATTAGATTTTCATATATGGTGAAGGGTATATAAGATTCCGCATAGCTGGCTTTTGTTTAATAAGAGTTTGAGAAGGACAAACATTTCTTTCCATAATTTAGTAGTTACATCTTTTTGGGCAAATATTGGAGTAATTTGACCATACCTTAAGTCGGCTTCCAAATATTCAACCAGTACAACTGTATCAACCTAAAGCCATTTTACATTACGGCATTTTGCATGAAACTAGTTTGATGTATAATTTGAGCATTAATTAAATTTTAATTATAAAAACCTTCAATTACAAATTTTTTAATCTGATTGAATGCAGAATATGCAAAAAAATTAATTAATTTTAAATACATATTTGCACATGTGAATATATTAGAATATTTGAAATAGGAAAAATTTACAAATAAAAAAAATTGTGGAGTACTATGACTTTAAAGGTACTTTTACTTTAGGTACTTTTACTTTAGGTACTTTTTTTTATCCACTTCAACGCATCACTAAAACATAATCAAAAACAACAAAAATAAAATGCGAGCAAAAAGTGTAAATAATAAAAAGAATGAAACCAGTACGGATTCAGCAATTGTCTTGAAAGTCGCAGATTGTGTTGAACGTTTGAAATTGAGTTTTGGTTAACAAAATAGAAACAATAAAATAAAACACGTGTATCCTACCTAATTGATC
Organism: Gymnosoma rotundatum; assembly: GCA_916610165.2. Classification (NCBI taxonomy): domain Eukaryota; kingdom Metazoa; phylum Arthropoda; class Insecta; order Diptera; family Tachinidae; genus Gymnosoma; species Gymnosoma rotundatum. The sequence goes on from OU744340.1 coordinate 73,640,879, forward strand.
AAACCAAATAACGTACAATGGCATCCACCAGTAAGTTTTTTATTTTAGAAATATTAATAAACAACAACAATATAAGCAAAACTTTTCCATAATTTCTTCAAGTTGAAGGCTATAAATTGGGCAAGGTAATGATTGAAGGCAAAACTAAACAGGTTTACGATTTACCTGAACATCCTGGATTATGTTTGTTGTTAAATAAAGATCGTATAACAGCTGGTGATGGAGCGAAAGCTCATGATTTACAAGGCAAAGCTGAAATTTCAAATACTACAAATGGTTTAGTTTTTCAAATTCTAAATGAAGCCGGTAAGTAGAATAACAAAAACAAATGCATATAAAGCAATTATTTTGTTAATTATGTGTTTGTTAATTATGTATTTTTGCAGGCATTAATACTGCCTACGTTAAACAGGCTGGACCCAAGGCTTTTATTGCTAAAAAATGTGAAATGGTGCCTATTGAGTGGGTTACCAGACGTTTAGCAACTGGTTCATTTCTAAAGCGTAACCCAGGTGTACCAGAAGGTTATCGGTAAGAACCTAAATACATACTTATGTTTTTTATGTTTATGTAAATACAACTAGATACCAACATACTTATCTTATAAATTAATTGTAGGTTCAAAATTTCATTCATGTGGTCTAGTTCTGAAAAAAAAAAAACTAACAAGTCGAATGCTTGAAAACCACAAAAAAGACTTGTTAGAATTTTGTATTAAAAAACTTTAAGATAACCAAAAATATAATTAGAAATATAAACATAGTGTTAAAGATTTTTCGCCTTTTTCTTTTGGAAAAAGGGAACAAATCTAGTTTAGTGAAGCTAATGAAATTAAAAAAAATAATTATAAAAGTACCAAAAATTCGAAGGACGAATAACATTTAATTTTTTATTCGAATAAGCATCTTTTCTTTTTTCGAATGGGTATTTTTTTCTTTTTCCTAAAAAAAATATCGATTAAAATAAAGCAAACGGCCGCCTGTTTGAAGATTTTTACAGAATATTGTTTAATAAATTAATAAAAATAGCATTTCTTTTATATTCGAATCAGTAACTGTATTATTTTTCGGATAAAAAATTAGAAATCACTAAAAGACGATAAATTTGAATCAATTCGTTTTGATTGGGAACGAATTGCAATTAATTTTTACCAAATTAATTTGAATTGAGTCAAATTTCTTTCCATTCCATTTGTATAAAAACAATTAATTAAAAATGAGCAAATTCAGTTAATAAATGAATCACGAATTAATTAAAAAATGAATGTTTCATTTACAGCTCTAGTAAAATCCCTAGATTGATTGAAAAATAGTTTAATTTATCCTTTACAAAATATTCGATCATATAAGACGAATAATCGAATAAACGATATGTTTTTTTAGTTTTTAAAAATATGTAAGATTTCTATAAAAAATATTTCAAATTAATGAATTATTTATAATTTTTTATTAATTTATTTTTATCTATTTGTCCGAATGAGCAATAGTTTTGTTTTTTTGAGCAAAATTTATTCGATGACTAAAGGAATAATATTATCATGCATGTCCTGAATTCCACACGAAATCTTTACTTTTTATTTTTCAAGGCAATGTTTTTGTAAGAAATTATTTTATAGCTAGAATGCTTTGGAAAATATAAAGCATATAAAGTGAAAATTTCGTTCTTAAATTCGATTAACTGACATTTTTTCACACGAGTAATATTCCAACATTAAAAAGCTATTATGAAGTTGAAAACAATATATAAAATAGGACTTTAACCGACTTTTTCGAATACTTATTTAATAATGTATTTGCGATTAACAATGAAAAACAATCAAATAGTTTTATAAATATAAATGTCTGAAAATATTTGCTTTTAGATTAAAATCAATATCAAAATATTCCACAGCATTAAATTTTGACATCCACATTATTTATTAACATTTATTTAAATATTTATTAATATTTGTTTTTCTGCACAAATAAATAAAAAGATGATAATCCCGGCCAAACATTATCAGTTTTCATGACCTTTTGCAGTATTTACCCCCAATTGTATATTTTAATAATAAAATAATACAAATAATTATGACGATAACATGATGAAGGTGCTGACGAAATAACTTAGTAGAAAACAATTCAAGAAACAAAAATGCATCAAATGTAAAAAAAGAAATATTAAATTATTTTTACGATAAGTAACCTCTTAAATAACTCAAACACGGTACTAAAATCAAAAATATCAGTTCGCGTTTTCCAGATCGTCCTGTTCAAACGACTTTGTCAGCGTATCACTTCTAATTTTCATAAAATTTAAATTCAGAAAAATGTGTTTTTAATGATTTATTGTTCTCTAAACATTGCTAAAAATTTTCTACCTACAAAAATGAAATGTGCTGACAACTGTTTTTACTATCATTATACCTGTCAAATTGGGTGCTTTCACATTTCTATCTCTATTTTCTATACGAAATAACATATTTATACGAAAAAAAAATATTCAATATTTTAACCAATGTTTTAAAAGACCTCCTCACAAAATTTTACTCAAATTCATCCAGCAGTTTTAACGTGCTGCCAAAACAGACAGACAGACGGACAAACAGGCAACAATCCCAAAAATGTTATTTTTGGAATCAAAAATATGATAATGAAGAAGAAGTGCTACAATATTAAGAATTATACCAACGTAATCGTTATTCCCCAAGTTTTATTTTTGCTTAATAAATAATCACCCCTATCGTGAACAAAATGTGAAATTTTTGTTCCCATGAAATTTTTATTCTCCATGAAGGGAAATTTGCTATCGTGAATTTTATGGGAACGTTTATAACCGCTATCAATTCGTACTGAATACAATTTAGAAAGAAGAAAATACTAACAGGGAAAATATATTCGAAATTTTTTAAAGTTTTAAAAAATTTAGAAATGTTAATGATTTGTGCCATTATGTTCTTGCAAAAGGAGGAGATACAACAAAGAAAAATTTTTTCAAGAACGTGACGAGCAAGACGCTTAAAAGCCCTTGAAGTTACCCTAGACATTGCTACTGATCTATTTCAGTAAAATAAATTTTTTTATATCTCCATTTTTCATTTAAAACTATTTTTAATAAAAAATGAATTTACAAGCAATAGATCTCTTTTTTGCATCTTGACGAGCATAATGTCAGTCTGCACTGAAGTAACTAATATCGGATTAAAAAAAAAAAAGTGTTATTGATGTAAATTTTCTAACTAAAACATACATATAAAAACTGGCATAATGTACGAGTATGCAGTTCCCCAGCAAAATTTAAGTGAACAAATCTAATAGAAAAGTGAAAAATTTTCAAGTGAAAAAATTAATCACGATAAGGGCAATTTTTGTTTACGTGAAAAATTGTTCACGTAAATTATTCACGATTGCAATTTGGGGGAAAGGCAAAAATTTTGAGGGAAAATATATTCATGGGGTTAATGTTTATTTTTCAAGTTCTGTTTTTTACTTGAAAGAAGCAATTATTTATAAAGTTTTATTTTTTGTTTGAAAACTAACAATAGAAGTTATTTTTTATTATTTTTATTCCATATTTCCCAAACAAAAAAATAAAACTCGAAAAAAACTGCTTTTTTAAACCAGAAGTGCAACTTGAAAAATAACAATTATTTTCCGAAAACAAAATAATAATTTTAAAATAATCATTAAAAACAAATTTTTTGAATAAAATTTATAACCATTACGATCATTAAAAATAAAATCATTAATATTAAGTGGTACTTAAGTATTTGTCATTATCGTTATTTCAAACAATGCCAATGAATTTTCAATGGTAATGAATAAGTTTTCTTATCTATGTAATTTAATTTCTTGGCATCATGGACTTATATAACATGGAGTAAATAATTAATTATTTTTTTTTTTAATTTTTATTTTTAGTTTCTCGCCCCCAAAACAAGAGACTTTCTTTAAGGATGATGCCAATCACGACCCCCAATGGTTGGATGAACAAATTATTTCTGCTAAATTTAAATTTAATGGTCTATTGATTGGTAATGAATTGAAAATTTACAGAAAGAAATTAAAAAGTTAAATTAAAATTAAAATTTTTGCAGGTCAAGATGAAGTTGATATAATGAAGAGAATGACTCTGGTTGTGTTTGAAGTTTTGGAAAAAGCTTGGGCAACTAAAAATTGTGCTTTAATTGATATGAAAGTGGAATTTGGTGTTGACGAAAACGGTGGGTGTTATTTTACTTTAAATGAATGTGCTGTTTTTGCATCAATTCGTCTAGAAAATAACTTTAAATAAAACTGATTGCTTTTTATACAACATTTGCATATTTTTTCCTTACAGGCAACATCGTTTTGGCTGATATCATTGACTCGGATTCGTGGCGTCTTTGGCCAGCTGGCGATAAACGTTTGATGGTCGATAAACAAGTCTATCGTAATTTGACTACAGTTACCGATTCTGACTTAGATACGGTTAAACGCAATTTCACTTGGGTTAGTGACCAATTAAAAGACATCATTCCGAAAAATGATCATTTGGTTGTGATTTTAATGGGCAGTTCTTCCGATAAATTGCACTGTGAAAAAATTGCAAATCATTGCAAAAGCTTAGGCTTGAACATAGAGTTACGTGTCACTTCGGCTCACAAAGCTCCCGAAGAATCTTTACGCATTATGCGTGAATACGAAAGTGTCCTTAACAATCTTGTTTTTATATGCGTCGCTGGGCGTTCAAATGGCTTAGGGCCTGTGCTGTCCGGTAACACTACATACCCTGTTATTAACTGTCCACCACTTAGTGCTGAAAATATGCAAGTTGATGTTTGGTCCAGTCTCAATGTTCCTTCAGGTCTAGGCTGTCCCACTGTTTTATATCCCGAAGCTGCTGCTCTGCATGCTGCCCAGGTTTTTGGTATCACAAATTATATGATTTGGTCAAAATTGCGTGTTAAGCAATTAAATAATTTTGTGGGCTTAAAGAAGGCCGACAAAGAATTACGTAGCGTACGTAAAGTTTAGTTAATAATTGATGACTTTGTTACAAGTTACATTTCTTATGAAGAATATAATTTTTGTTAAGACATGCCATTTCTAATAAAATACAATTTTTTTACAATGTTAATATCATGGTTTTGGTACTTTGTTTCGAAAGTATTTATTGAATTTCGGCCAAGCCTATTAATAAAACATTTTAATGATATCTAAAAATTTCAATACGAAGTATAAATTTTTTTCCTCTTTTCCTGTTTACTTATTCATTACTTTTCTTTCTTCTACCGTTATATTTAAAAAAGTTAAAATTTTTCATTATTTAGTAATTGTTATTATAAGTTAGGGGCCGATTTTCAAAATGCGAACAAACCTCCTTTTGCATACTTAACAAAGCAAATACAAAATATAAAAACTTGTTTTTGTTTTCAATGTTACTAGGTATGCGAAAGAAATGTTCGTTCGCATTTAGAGAAACCGAAAGTTATTCTTTGATTCTCTATCGCTCCATATATTTGTTTTTTGGTTGGGATTACACCACTAAACTTGATTTGTTCCAAATAGGGCCCGCTGCCTCGAAGGACATGGACCGATCAATAGCAAAATTTTCAGAATTATGTCATATCGACTGTCGTATTTAAATTTTTCCTAGCTCATCTAGTGCTTTGGCAAAGTTGATTTCAACACCAACAGGGATAGACAAACGGACTTCGCTATACATAAGAACTCAAAATATATATACTTTATCTGGGCGAACATGGATATTGTAGAATGAAAAACTTAGACATACCCTTTTTTCACCTATGGGGAAGGGTATAAAAATTAAAACACAAGGGGTGTGTCTATACTAGTGGATATTATAGTATATAATTTTTCAACAGTATTTGGCAAACATTAAAATTTACAGAGATTATGTTCAAATACAACCACTGTAATAAGAAATGTAAATAATACATTTATTTTGATAAACAGGCTTCATGTATTAATTCCTATGTCTCTAGAAAATTGAAAATTAAGAGCTGTTACCATGGAAATTAAAATTTCACATACGCCTTTATCTTTTAAACGATTATATAAACATTTGGAACTTATCACTAGGTGGGGCTCTTTATTAAAACCACGCCTTAAATTTCAAGCAACCAATACCAACAACAAAAAGTTCCCACGACAATTGGATTTTCGTTCCGAAACGACTTGAGATTCGGTCATAGATTTGTCAACCAAGCAACAGCTGTAAAAAACGGGAGTTTTTTACTCAGGATAAAACTCTATCGAGTAATTGATGGCGGAATGGGACAATATGGGTATCATTGGAAAGGTAATTTAAGAGCCTATGAATGTATAATGTGGTATATAATAAGTATTTTATGGCGGAATGAGGCAATACATATGTGTGTCATAAGAAAAAAGTGAAAACAAGGTTGGTGATACACCAGAGAAAATCTTTGCGTGCGGGCGAACCCCGCTTACGCTGAAAATCTTTATAAAAAAATGAGAAAATCTTGGCCGAAAAAATCGTTTTCTTTTTACTTGTTTCCCATATTTTACTACCTATTTCGCCACCGAATACTCGATATACTTATGACATACTATATATAAAAAAGTCCGTCACTCTGAAACTAAGGGTTGGCGCCAAATTGTTCACGTAACATTTTTGCCTAAAATTGCATTATGAACCCCGCAGGCAACTTTTTTTGTTTTGGAGCGGTGCCCGTAAACTAGATTTGTTCTACATTTGTAAACGTATCACATAAATGTTCCTATCATTTAAAAGCTTTTAAGGATACTTTCAGGACGTGTAAAAATTATTCGAAAATATATGAACTAAACATTATTAATAATCCTCTACAATATACATAAATACATAAAATTAATCCTACCCTGGATAATACGCCCTATTGTGCATTTATACAACACTATTATTACTACGAGCTCGTACCCGATGGTTTGGAAGTATGCCAAAGTCATCCCAGTCCCAAAAACAGACAGCGAATATCGCCCAATTTCAATATTACCATACTTATCTAAAGTTTTTGAACATATTCTGCATAAACAAATATTTGAGTACGTTGATATAAAAAATTTACTAACTGAGCGCCAATCAGGCTTTAGACCACAGCATAGCTGTGTGACAGCCCTAACTGATGTTGTTGAGGAGATTAGAGGTAATTTAGATTTAGGAAATATATCCTTTTTAGTATTACTTGATCACTCAAAAGCTTTTGATACTGTGGACCACTCAATTCTGTGTCTAAAACTATCAAAAATGTTCAATTTTTCTACTTCAGCTGTAGAATTGATTTCATCATATCTAAAGGAAAGGCTGCAATATGTATTAAATAATGGACTTGTTTCATATCCTATAAGGACAGTGAGAGGTGTTCCGCAAGGCTCCATACTTGGACCTTTATTGTTCTCACTGTATGCAAATGATATACCACAACAACTCAAACATTCCTGTGTACAAATGTATGCTGATGATATACAAATTTATCTCACAAGTTCTAGGGGATCCATTAGCAATAAGGTCAATGATCTAAATTCTGATCTAAATAGAATTTTTCTTTGGGCATCAGCAAATGGCCTGCGGCTTAACCCTAAAAAGTCCAAATGCTTAATAATTTGTAAAAAAGCGGTAAAAATCGAATCTGATATTGAAATACTCCTTGGAGGTACTAAAATTGATATAGTTAGCTCAGTCAGAAACCTTGGTGTTATTTTTAATAGTACTTTAACTTGGTCTGATCATATTAATCAGGCATGTGGCAGAGTATATAGTAGGCTAAGAGGCTTATGGGCTACTCAGTATTTTACACCGTTAAAAATAAGATTACTACTTGCAAAGACCTATATTCTACCAAGTCTACTATATTCATCGGAGGTTTTTTATGGCTGTAATTCGAAAGACATGTTAAAACTCAAAACAACATTTAATAACATTTCACGTTACGTTTATGGTTTAAAAAAATTTGATCACATATCTCAGTATTCCACTCGAATATTAAATATCACACTAAATAACTATTTAAAAGTTAAAAACCTCGTCATGCTACATAAAATTATATTTACCAAAAAGCCTAAATACCTATATCACCGCTTGGCGTTCACTAGATCGTCGAGAGGAAACGGCATTATTCAATTTCGGCATAATGACACGGCATCCGAGAGACTGTTTTATATATTAACAATCCGTCTCTGGAACCAACTCTCCCCTATTTTGCAGAACACAAGCAACGCAATTAAATTTAAAATTTTACTTTTGCAAACGTTTCGAGATTAACTGTAACTCTATTCAAACTGTCAAGTTAAAATCCTTACTCACACAAACGAATATATTATATGTAAATTTATAAATATTTTTTAATACTATATGCAATTTTATATTATTTTTTTTATTTTACTTAATAATTTTTTTTCCTACATTTTTTGTCTTTTTATTTAAAACCCTTATGTAACTTGCCTGATTCTAATACTCTAATTTATAAGATTTAATGTCTTGTTGTATTAGAAACTCACATTTAATAAATAAATAAATATAGTTCACACCGGTTTCGCTTTCTACAGATTTCCGGGTAGCGAGCCTTCATGCGCAGTGTAGGTATGACCACATAAAAAATGTCGTTACTATTTAAGAATTTACTTTTATAGTTTATTGATACACATGTATGCACATGGAAACATTAAAAAACGGGCTGACTAATTTTATCCAAAAGCTAAAAGATATGTCAACCAACACTACATATGTAAATTTGCCTTCAAACAGGTAGTGCACAATGGCAGTTCTCTACGAAAAGTCCAGTTTTGCATAAGTCGGAATACATGAGCACATGGAGTAAGTCGAATAAATGTAATTTTACTTTTCGAAACATCCAAAAAGTCCAAAGGAATGCTTCGTTTCATAAGGACATAAATACTTACCATTTCAAGAATAATTTTTTACTTATTTATATACACACATCCATGCTTACAATGTTTATTAAAAAAGATTTATTAACTTAATTATATATCTTAATCGATATTAAATCAAAAATTGATTTCCAAATATCACACAAATGTTCAGAATCAAATTCGTTTTTCAAAAAAACAATCAAACTAGGTAATGTTGCCAGAGTAAAAATAAAATAAACGTTATAATACCCCGACAAGTAAACTGCTGATACAGTACAACTCGGTTATAATCAATTGGTTAATGTGTGTTGAAATTAAGTGACAATTATGTTATTTTGTAGTCTAACCAAATCGTATCTCTAGTCTCGACCATCGATATTACTAACTTATCTTATAATATAATATAGTTGTTAAGATATTTCTTTTAACAGCAATGTTAAAACTATTAATCTGTCATTAAAAAACACTCCCATGCAATACATGTATGTTGCATTTGTCCTATGGCAATACATATGTTTTTTTAAATATATATATATGTAGCTCCCAATATCAAGAAGTAATAGAAAAATACATCTAAAAATTTAAGGTATTCCCATAATTGTTGTAACTGGAACTATATTTCCCTGTCTTTTTAACCGTTATATGAGCTGGTTTTTTTATGTGGTGTAAGATCACTTAAAAAAAAACTAAGTTAACTGTAAGAAAAGATAAGGCTTTGTCTAAACAAAATTCAAAATATCAAACAGAAAAAAAAGGAGAAATTGTAAACTGGTTTAAAATATGTTGGATCAGGTTTTTAAAGAAATCAACCTCACAAAATAAATTTAAAATGGAAAAATGCTATTCACCATAAATACTTCAATATGCTAACTGTAAAAGAAAACTAAATTCAAAATATCTTTTATATCTAAATATCTTTTATATTTAATACTTTTCACTGTCGAATCACTAAAACAAACCACTTTAGCAATTTTTCGACGGTAATAGCCATTTTTATAGTAGCAAATAAGTAATTAAAAATGTGTCTCTGAATCAACTAGCTCTAAAAATTACACTAAAATCTTATCTCAATAACTAAAAACATAAGTACAACAATAGTTATTGGAAAATTACCGTTACACAATAAGTGATGTCAATTAAATTTTTCTTCAAGAAATTATTTTAAATTCTAGTTCGTTTACTATTCGTGATGATGTACAGAAATTCATTTAGTAATTCTTAATTTAGGATGAATACTTTAAGATTTCAATTAATTTGAAAGTGAAGGGAAGGTGTTCAGGTATTTAAAATTCACATCAGAGCATGCACATTTGAGTTCAATTTAAATTTGGGGCAAATATGTTTATCTTAATTTTTTAGTTGAACTGTTCTACCAGAACAATCATTACTGGCAGAAATACGGGTCATTGCTTAGGACAAAGCTTGTACAACATTGGACAGTGGGACAGAATCAAAACTATTTGGAAATAACTCAGCTGTTTGTAAAAACCTAGACCGATTGAACTAAAATTTGACATGATCACACAGAGAAGTATCTAAGCTTAAGTTTTGAAGCTAGTTACAATTCACTTTCCAGGGATGTCATTTCTTTAATTTATGTCTTAAAATTATTAAAAAATTTACTGATAATTGTACGTAATATTTTGATAAAACTGGATCAGGATATCAAAAATTTAATTTAATTAAGGCACAATTTTCGAGGTAGGGACTAGGCCTTTAAGACCATGGATAATTTTTAAAAATCAGATAAAAATTTAAGAAATGCCAAAGATTTGAAAAATTTTTAGGTGCGATGTAGCCGGCTTTGAGGCCACATAGCGCCATGCCTGGAAATTAGATAGGACCCAGCTTCAAAACTTAAGCTCGGATTCAAATTTTGAATCAATCGACATAGCCCTGAGTTATTTCCTAAAATATTTGATTCTACTCGACTGTGCATTGTGCGTATACATACATATGATGTGTTAAACAAAAAAATTCAAAATCTTTAAGACCAGAAAGTAAAAAAAAAAGACAAAACATATGTATATTGAAATTAAAACAATAATAATAGTAATCTAATACATGTTATAAATCTCTTTGTAAGCTTATTTGTTTTTGCTTGCAGCAAACAAGGGTAAATATTTTTTCGCATGGTGAAATAGCGTATTAATATTTTCAAATAGCGGACCAGGAGGGTAGAAAAATGGGAAGGGGGCATTTTATGCATCTATATCAATTTTAACGATTTGTTCGATTTCTCACGTGTTCGTGTTCGCAAACAAGGCTGTAATATGTTATACAGTGACGAGAAAAGCCCTCGGATTAGACCAAGGCAACGCTGGGTACAATAAGCTAGTAATAATGATAATTTAGCCTTATTTTTTAAACACATTTTATAACAAAAATCTAAGCACAAAACGCCCAAATTGTACCAAATGTGTTAGTGGAAAATTGTTTACGCATTAGTTTCGGCCTCGATTTCTTGCTGGAAATAGAGCGGGCCTACACCTTTCAAAGCCCATAATAATGCCTCCATGCTACTTATTAGAATGACTTATTAATATAACGAAATAAGATACTATTCATTTTGAACGAAGTTATTACTGATTTTCAAGCTTTATCAAGAAAAGGATAACAATAATAATGACAAATAGATGCTTTAGTCCTAATACTAAAAGCTCTTCTTGTTCATGTAGGAATAATACATTCAATTCTTACCCATTTATTGCTTCAGCCGGTTGTGTGATTTTTGATGATGATTTTTTTTGTTTTGCTTCGTAGGGAAAAAAGTTCAGATTTTCCATTTAAAGAAAAAAATTTAGAAATGAATAAAATTCAAAATATTTAGCATTTTCTTTACAATCTAATTTTTTACCAATCTGGTATCATCAAAAAATATATGTGTAGTAATCAGGGGTGCCAGATGATTTTGATAAGAAATCGGCATATTTGGGAAAAAACCGGCCTTATCGGCAATTTCATTTTAAAAAATCGTCAAATTAAAATAACCTATTATAAATACAAATAAAAACATTTTTATAACAAAAAATAACACATCAGAACAAGCAATTAAGTATTAAATAACACAAAATAAAACAAGTAACCGTTTAAAAAAATTGCTTCCGTTAATCGTATATGGTGGTAATAATCCAAATTTTCCATTTTATTTTTTGCCATTAGAGTCACCTTAAACAGATTTACAAAACATCATATAAGGTTCATTTTCTTAGAACCTCCATTATTAGATTTGGAGCCAAGAGACTGATTCACCAGCGATATTTTTACCCTTCTTGTTATACATTCGTTGTACGAAAATATATGTCTTTCGCTGTACTGTCTAATCAATTCATAATAATGGTCAGAGTTGCATAAGCAATTATACTTTTTTCACTTTTTTTTTTCGAAAGGAATGACTAGATACCAAAAATTTGTAATCTAACATTTCAATATTATTTGACGATTTTTAATAACTTACAGAATCAATTTTTCATTATTCTTAGCTAATAGCGTTTAAATGATCCCTTTTTGCTAATATCATACAAATCACATTAAACTATTTTAGTTTAAGCAATGTGCTGTGAAGTAATTGATCACCTCTTTTTTTTTATTCGACCTATTTCAGTTTTAGTATTAAGGAAACAATTTTCTAGGGAACAACGAACTTATTAACCATATTTTTTAATTTGTTTAATTTAACAAGTATTTTAGTGATGACCAAAGTAACATTTTATACTAAAACTAAGAAAGTTTGGAGCAAATCGGCATTTTGATAATTTTTATGCAAAAAATCCGCAAAATGCCGATAAATCGACAAAAGCGGTAAAAAATTTATTTTTAGATAAACCAAGGGATTTTTAAAAATATTCGAATGCGGTATCGAACTCGAACCCCTTGTTTTGTAGTACGCACCTCTACCAACGCAGCCATTGAGGCTGCTCAGCTTTTGTTGGCTAACTTGTAGTTTTGTTATTCTATAAACACACTATTAGTTGAACTGGCTTATTCACCACGCTCATATGGAAACAACTACAGGGGTTGCCAGATTTTATTATTCGTAACAATATTATCTGAAATCATGATCAGATGCCAAATGTTGTTTTCAAATCATAATGCGCCAAATCGATTAAAACCACTTTTATTTTGTTTGTAGACGTTTAGTTTTAAAAATAAATTTCTCTGATAATTGGTAATACATCTTAAAAATGAAAAAATTGTTCAAAATAGCCATAAAAACGTCATATAATACTTTCTTATCATTTGCAACTAAATCTTCAATGGAGTTAGTCGCTGTGGTAATTAAAGCTATCAATTATTACATACTAATTTGAAGATAAGTATGTTTCTGTATTAAAAAAAATATTTTTTATTTTAATAAATTTTTAGTTTAAATTCATAAAGCAAAATATGTATGTATGTACATGTTTCTTAAACACGTTTTTAAAAAGTTCAGGTTCAAAGTTTTACTTTATGGCTGATACATAATCATGGCTCTTAAAATGTCTTGAAAATAAATGTTAAAAATTAAAAACAAAAAATTTGTACATACATATGTATGTATGTAAATATTTGTTTTCCTTTTTTTAAATTGCTTTCAACATTTACATAAACAAAAAATAAACAAACAAACTGTTACAAAGTAACCAAACAAACTACACAACAACGAATAAAGAACAACAATCAGCCACAACATTCTTTGCGGACGAGTGCTCAGTCCCAACTGCTTATAATAACTACAATTACAAAGCAATACAATGTATTGGTTTTTGGGCATAAAAATATGCCCCTGATGTTCTTTTATGGATTTAAGATCCAACATTTTGTTGTATTTCCTAATAAGTGGTCACAATACTTAAGAAAATGTTTTACTTACAAATATACTTTTGCATCTAATTGATCACTTATCTTTACTTCTACTATCAGCAATATCCATTAAAGTAATCAGCAAGGGTTCTAACTCTACAGATAAATGATAGCCAGACCAAAGACTAAAAGTCGCTTGATTAATGAAAAAAATTGTTGAAAATTTTAAAAGACTTTATTTTTAATAATATTTTATATTGTTCTCTTTGATGTCACTTCAATAACTCAGCTATACATAGTTTTGTTTCCGTAGTATGTACAAGTTACTCTACTCAATGTATTGCTTAATAAATGCTTGCAGTTTAAAGGTGATTAAAAACGCCTAAATGTTTCTAATATAGAAAAATCTGGCAGCCTCTTCTAGTTTTTTTAATATTTGTATTTTGAAGCGTGTGGATAAGATCGAATCAGAAGGTTGCATGACATAACGTCTAAGAACATTATGTCCGCCAACGTGGTGGCATCACATAACGTCCAAGGACACGTTGAGTCATAACGTCCATGGATATTGTAGATATATTTTATGGTATTCTGTGTAAATTGGCTCGAGAAAAATCTTTGGTAAGCGAAGCCGGTGTTGGTTATACCATAGAGGAAAAAATCCTTGCACCTGCCCGAGTGTCGTCTATGCAGGAGATCTTTGGCAAGCGAAACCCTTGTTGTTTTAAGTGTTAAAAACGACACAGCGCCTATATCTATGCAAAAAATCTTTTGTTAGTGAATCCTTTGTTTTTTTAAGTGCGGACATTATGAAACTTTGATAAGTACTAAAAAACGACATTATGACGTTTTTCAAAGCGACATAATGTTACTTTTGAGTGAGACATAAAATAAATAGACATAATGTCCTTGGACACTAAGCCATGCCAACAATCAGAGGAATGCTGCAACAACAACTAGATAAAACTAACTGAGTTATTTGTTAGCCAAAATCAAATTTGGTGATTTTCAGCCTGAAATAATGTTCATACAGAAAGTCGGTTGAATAATTTCATATTGTTACGTTTTTCCCTTTTTTTACAAACTACGGATTCTTTTAATCCCAAAATTATGCAAAGCTGAGTAGTAGAGTAAAATCCACGAACCCAATGAATATAAACGCAAAAATATAATTTATGTATTAAATAAAAACATTTAACATATTTCCGAGTTCTAAGTTATCAGACTTACAGAAGATGCCGATTTTGCCAAAAAATCATCTTTTTAAATGAAACTCATTTTGAATTTGAGGTACAGAAAACCCGCACGCATACTTTGAAAAGCCGGTGCACCCAAAACGAGTCACTGTTTGAATCGGATTTTGGTCCAGAGGCATAGTTGGGCCATTTTTCTTCGAAAATGAGCAAGGAGCGGGCATTACAGTTAATGGCGATCGTCATCGGGCCATCTTGAACGAATTTTTGTTCACAAAAATTGAAGAGGAGGATATTGGCAACATTTAGTTTCAACAGGACGGCGCTACGTGCCACACAGCCGAAGCTACACTTGATGTTTTGCGCCCTGTTTTTGAAGATCGTATTATCAGCCGCAGAGCTGATGTCGTTTGGCCACCTCGGAGCTGCTATTTGATACCGTTGGACTATTAATTATTGGGTGCTGTCAAAGATAAGTGTTACGCCGACAAGCCAGAGAAAATTGACGCTTTAAAGGACAATATTCGTGAAGCCATTTGTGAAATACAGCTGCACACAATCGATAATGTGCTTAAAAATTAGACTACATGAAAAGCAGTAGAAGGAAGGATTTTACTTTTAAATAAAAAAAAAGAAATTTAAGAAAATATTCAATAGTTTTTTTATAGCATTTCCAAAAAAAAAGTTAAGAAGGTTTTTAAGGTTGCGTCGTTAAAGTCCAATCATTTCTTAACTTTTTACAGAACTCAATGTAAAAGGCAACACAATTATCAATGAATTCTTTTAATTCAGTATCATTATATTTTGTATCGGAAATTGAAAGGTTTACAAATATACATACATAGGTAAACGTGATAATTTTTTACACATTTATTCATTAGCGGTAATGATAAAATTTTTTTACAATAAAATTGTTTCAAATAGTTAAATATGTTTAATAAATTTTATTAACAAGAAGTTGCAAATTAGGTGTCAAGCAACTAAATGAATTTTAGGAAAAAGATCTACAAATCTTATTTTGATTAAAAAGTCTTTAAAATTAGGATAAAATCTTGGCATCACTGTATGGATTAACCGTGCAGTCACACGGTCAAGTTTCTGTTTAATTTTCTTTCAAAATTCACAAAAATTGAAAGCTGTGACGTAGGCTGCACGCAATTTCAAAGCAAGTTTTTAAGTAAGATGTTGTAAAGAAAACAAAAAAAAAAATTTATTTGAAGGAAAAAACTTCAATCAGCTGTTCCCTTGAATGAAATTTGAAAGACTCAATTGAACGAAAATTTGAAAGCAAATTCTCAGCAAGTTTTTAAAGTGAGAGTGTATTAGTAAAAAAATGAGAGAAATTTTAAAAATTGAATGAAAACTTGATCGTCTGACACCCTAGTAAAAGACGGCCGTCCATCTTTTGAACAAAGTGAAAATTTTGCAATGATTGTCTTTTTCCGCCCAAAGTAATAAATGTGCGATGAATGTTTTATTAAAAGTATCGTTCACACTCTTCTGAAGTTAGCCAGACTTGTGCATTATTCTTCTTGCAAGTACAGCAGTTTTCCGGTATAACCAATTAGTACTTTGTCAGGCCTGTTCGTTAAACTGAAAAGTTTGTTATATTCCACACTTATTTCTAGTAATATTATAAATAAATCAATAATATAGTTCTACAGTATTATTTTCAGTTAATTTTGAAATATGTTTTGGAATCTGTGTAATATAAAAAAAAATATGTTAGTATAATTCATTACACTGCACTATAGGAAATTTTACCCATTTTTTTTTTTTTGCCAAAATTAAAATCAAAATTTTGGCTAATTTTTTTTTCTGCTTTTATATAAAGAAACAATAACAAAGTAAACATCTCTGTTTAAATTTTTCGAAAGAATTGACTGACTGTTACTTTTCAAAATAATAATTTATAATTTGCAAAAACTAAGTAATGGAAAATAATGTCGAACACGAGTACTGCGGATATCTGCAAAATTGAAAAAAAATTTCAAAAAAACGCATTTTTCCAGGTGACTACTACGTGTAAAATTCAGAGTTATTCAGTACATGGCGAGAGCAACACAACGAATATGACTATAGCCGGTATATCTGCCCATGTCTTTTCATATTTTAGTGACAGTGATTGTTCCGAAAACTTTAAACAATATATAAAGGAGCGGTCAAGAAAATTTTGTTCAAACATAAATATGTAATGACATAAAAGTTGTAGGAGTTTCAAAGTTTTTTAAAAACAGCATGCTGTTTGGCTTAAAGGTAATAATTGAAAGTAAGAGTACACTCGAAAAAAATTTTGTAAAAAAAAATTTAACTTTTTTTAGCATCCGTCCTTCCCTTTTAATAGTCTTCCAAAAGTCATGTAAAAAGAAATCATTCAAATTGGTCCTGCCGTTTGGCTGTAATAATTTTTGGGCAAAAAAGGGGTAAAATTTCCTATAGTGCACTGGTAGCATAAAATCTAAAATATATTTAAGGAAAAAAAGTAAAAGTGCTCTAGATTAGTGCAGAAAATCCAATCGAAAAGTATATTGATATTAAAAAAATTTTAATATTTCAAAGGCCCGTAACTCGGAAGATATGGGCGAGCACCAATTTTTTCAGTTGATGTTTTTTTTTTCTTTTTTTAATTGTCTATCGCCCCATATGTTTATTAATTTTTTTTTTATTGGAGTTACTTCATTGTTCCATATAATATGGAATAGTTACAGGTAGGCGTGGTGTTTTGCCGCTTGCTAATTTCCAATAGCTTATTTTTCGACACTATATCTGATCGATTGGCATCAAGTTTGAGATCAAAACTAACGCGGACAAACAGACGGATATCGCTCAATCGACTTCGCTATACATAAGAAGTCAGAATATATATACTTTAGGTCTGTTCCAGGTGCATAACAAAATATTCCGGACTTTTGAGAGTAAAAAGGAAATTACTCTCTGAATGTGACAAAGTTGTCGAAAATTGCTGGAACACGAACAACCACAATTGAACATCCTAAAATACTTATGGTGCTGACTTACTTCAATAAATTTTATTTTAGTGATTTTAGACGCTTAAAATGAAAAATATTTAAAAAACAAAGCATTTGCATCATTGCAAACAGCTGTAAAAAGTGATTGAATATAAAAAGTATAAACCAGTTATTATGTAAAAATTTATTTATAATTTTTTGCTAAAAGGGAAAGCGAAGTAACTATTGTATGTTCTCCTTTCTTTACTTTCTTCATATATTTTACATAAATTAAAATGCAATTTTTTATTTATTTATTTAGAAATTATTTGATTTTTAAAGTAAACAAAAACAGCTGCTAATTTAATTCTTGTCCGAACTTAACCAAAGAAAACGTTCGTACAACTGTGTACTGGAAATGAAAAATGTTACTCTTTCATTTTCTCTCAAAATTTTACAAAAATTGTTATCTGGAACGTTTTTGGACCAATTTGTACTAGTTCGGACTGTTTTGTTATGCATCTGGAACAGACCTTTTATAGGGTCGAAAATGAATATTGTAGAAATTACAAACAGTATGACAAACTTAGTTATACCCTTTTTCCACTTTTTGTGTTGAAGGGTATAATAAGTTCAAATTATAATATATGACACTCTGTTCGCACTTAACAAACACTGGCAATTCAATAACACTTCAGGGTAAACAGTTTCCTAAGACGTTTAGATTGCATATTCAATACAATAAAGAATATGAGTGTTATTTGCAGTGCAGACAGACCACTTCAAAAGAAATAAAATATAATATTGATGAATAATTAAAATATTATTTTCGTTTTATTAAAATATCGCAGATATTGTTAAATCAATTATTCTTTTATAAATAATTTAGTGGAAAGTTTTAAAAACAAAATATATAATTCTTCAGTTTTGATAATCAAAGTGAAGGGCTTGAGGAATGGTTTGTCTTACCTAAATTTTTATTGTTAAAAAGATGTCGAAAACTAAATTGAAAGGTACTTAAATAATAACTTCTCGTCAAAATACAACTTCACTTGCACCAGTCATATATAAACATTTCCTTTCGCTTGCAAACATATAAAACTCATAAGTATGTTTGTTAAACATTATAACATTATAAACCAAGTGTACAAGTGAAGTGGAAAGTACTGAATGCATGATTATTTTCAAATGTCTATCACAAACCTACTTTTCTCCAAGTCATTGTACTCTGCAAACTTGAATATTATTAATTTTTATTTGTTAATAGTATATAATGTTTAAAACGTTATTTGTTTTTAATTAAAAAAAGAAGAATAGTTTATGGACTTTGAATCAAGATTTCATCATTATTTGCAAAATGCTTTTATGGTTGATTTACTTACACTGCTGGCAGACATTTTCATAATTAATAAAAAAGAAATATAAATATTTTATTTAATTATGGTTAAGAAGAAAAAAAAAACATCATGTTTGCATGAATTGTTTAGGAAGGCTGTTGAAACATTAACCCCTTTAGAAAGAGAAACCCAAACAGTATGGAAGAAAAAATATGCTTCTCTCATTAAAAACCATTCCTTTAAGTAAGAAGCTCTTAAGAATATCCCGTAATTATTCTTGGACGGTGATGGACTGTACTACAGAAGAAGCACTGAGACCCTTTTTATTTTGAGCTCATGTTTTAACCCTTTGATGCGTGGCGTACATTATAATGTACGTCGATTTTATCAACCCGTCACTGGTTGAAATTTTAGCATACATGCAATTAATTTGCAGTTACAAGTTCGTTGTGATGTTGTTTTTTAAATTTTATAGAGGCTGTAAAATTTAAAGACATCTTGAGATCAGTTTTATATATGTTAGAAAATTTAAAACCAATAAAAAAATAAAATAAAGTGGAAAAATTTTTAGATTGAAGCAGATTTTTCATTAAAATGTACATCCTTAAAACCCACTTTAGAGTAAAAATAATTTTTACACATTTTCCTTGAAGCCTTTTTAAGCTACAAAAATCATATATAGAATTTTTCAACGGCCGAAATTAATATCCGTGTCAAAGGGATAAAAGCGATGTTTGGTTTTTGTTTTAGCCTTTGTTCAACATGTTTCCAACGTAAATATTGGACCTACAAATGATTGTATAGAAAAGGTGTTGAGGCAGACCAAAACTATTTTGATCCGCGCTATAATAGTAGTTATTTTAGACTTTAATAATTTTCGATCACCTCGTCCTCATAATAGGTTTTGAATTAGACTGAGGCCTGCCACAATCAGTTCGCAGTCCCGTCGACATAATTAAAGTCGGTGCGTGACCTCTACCAGGCACTTACTATATATCATGGTTTTTATCTTATGTTGATTTGCCCCGTTAGCAGTGCTTCATGTAGCAAAAGGTACGACGGTTATGCCAGCTTAGCCATTTTACTTTTTTGCCTTAAGCTTCTTGAGTTCTAATACTATAACCCGAAATAATTCTAAAAGCAGATCCTCAAGCATTCACAATAGTAAGCGGTTTGCTTCTTAACCTCTTTCCCTATACTGTCTTATCTGAAGGTCTCTGAATTTTCTTTGCAAATTCAGTTAATATAAACCTTATCATCGGACTAGTTCGGAGTGCTGCCTCTGACTTATTAAGTCAGTAGCACTGCTAAGAAGCTTTTTACGGCCACCAAGTCGAGGAGATAAAAATCCTTTTTAATATAGTACATAAGGTACCTGTCATCGATAATTCTACAGGGGAATATTTGGTGAGAGATGTCCCCAATCGTCCTTATTTACCTACAGCGTTATCGGTTTTTGACTGTTGACGGGTAGTTATCGATTCACTTTGCACTAACACTCTCCATAATAATTACGTATGAAATTTGTCTACCTATAGTTTGCAGTCTAAGGCCAGCAAATGCTAGACAATCACATGCATTACCTCGATACACGTTCTTTTCCCTTAGTTCGGATTGGTTCTCGGTTAGAAAGTTACGCTTGTCTGCCGTATACTACAATAAACCAATGCAATAAGTACCTCAGCCTAGTAAAGAGGAACTTACTTCACAAACGCTAAATTCGAAAAAAAAACTTCCAGTTAACTGTTTTTTGAGAGGTCCTTCGCTGGTAAACAACTGTCGTGTAAGCACAGCTTGCATACCTTAGGCAGATTTTCAAACTTGGCCAAGCATTTATTCTCATGTTTCGTTTCATGATAGCTTTGCTTCTAGACTTAATCCTAGGTGTGTAACTTGGCATTTGTGATTAGTTCTTCTTCACTTCACCCCTGGTTTAGTACTGTAAGAGCCTGCATAATCGCAAACTAAAAGAGTGTCCATAAATATTCAAGCAATCATTAGTATTACGACGTTCGGGTACCCTATAATGTATACTCTATAGATGCCGTCCACTTTTAATAGAATGCTGTCATCGGTAATGTTCCATAATGGAGGTTATATAAAGCGAGTCGGAGACTGACTCGGCAATCTCCCTCACTATTATTCCCACAACTCTTACATTGCCCAGAAATAAAACCTCAAAAGGCCGCGTTAACTCCTTATCGGGTGTCTATACGACGTCCAGATTGGTTCGTGAATGGCGGACATCTCTTCACGAGATGGCGAGACTTTCCAACCTGAAACTATTTTGGGTGCCAGCACACTCGGGCATACCCGGAAACATAGTCGCGGACGAACTCGCCAGATTTTGAACCTGGTTGGGAGATAGATCCACTGGTGAGAGTCCCATCAAGCTGCTATAGAGCTTTATTTCAGCACGAACTCTTTAGGGCTGCGCAGCCTAGATGGTCTGAAGAGGTTACCTGCAGGGTCTCGAGGACATTGTGGCCTCAGTACGATAGTGGCAGATCCGCAAATATACTGAGGTTTCCTCGGAGGCAGCTGGGCACACTGGTGGCGGTGCTGACGGGGCACTGTGTCATTGGTACCCATGCTAAGAGACTGAATCTTCCGCATCATGACTACTGTAGGAGTTGTCAAGATGAGGAAGAGAAGGAAACGATGGAGCATCTGCTCTGCCACTGCCCAGCTCTTTCTGGGAATAGAGCGGCCATTTTAGGCAGTTCGAGACTGCATGGTCTTGCAGACTTATCTGTCTGCGATGTTGCTAGGATGAAGTTGTTTATCCGGTCCTCGGGGTGGTTTGGATTTGAATCTTTGATGGTGCCGTAGGGACCTGAATCTGTTTCGAGGTGATACAACGGGACCTTTGGGTCCCAAGTGAGTCTGTCTTATTACGACGACGGCCTGTGCAACCTAACCTAAACCTCGAAATAAAGTTCCAAAAGCTCAAACAGGCAACGTCTGGGATATGGCAAAAAAATACTATTGTGTAGATATATAATAAGGTTTATCTTGAATTATACAGCGCCTGTATAGATTAAATAACGCACTGTAGTAAATTGCAACCACACTGTAGTAAGTGCAACTCTCAACATCCCCTCTTTTGACTCATTTCGTAATTCTAAAAGTTTTATATATAATGATGCGTGTCCTTTGCCGAAGAATGTTGAAATCTCATCAGTGGTTTAGAAGTCGGAATATTGCTCTCCAAAATGTGTTGCAAAATACTTTGAAAGTAATAATGTTTTATCCATTTCTTACTAATAGCCAAACCTAAATTAGTGCGTAACACGCAGAACACTCTGATACATAGCTTTTGAGCTGGAGAGCGTCAACTTTGTGTCTTGAATAGTATTGTTAAATCATTTTATATTATAAAACCCTCTGTATAAGAATAAAGAGGAGATAAAACCGCTAGATTGCCTGAAAATAACTAAATTGTCATTACTTTTCAACAATGACAGAATAAAACAAATGAACAAGCAGCCTACTTCACTTCCTAACGCACTGTCAAAATCGGATTTTCTAATTGCCGCGCTATTATGGTGTGCTTCATACATTTTGTATGTACTTGAAAATTTTTGACAAATAGATTGCTTCTTGCATGCTATTTTAGACTTGACTGTAAGAGTGAAGTAGTTTAGGTGCTCGCTATACTCAAAACCTCACAAATAGCTACTTTTCCCCAATAAACTACGAGCTTATCTCACAACGTTAACTTTTCATTAAAAATTTATTTTTAAGGCTTTTTTATATTTACTTTTTGTGTTGAGATTTAATGGGAATAATTTTAATGTCGTTTTTACCATCAATTAAAATTTAATGAAAAACATGGATGATAGCAGCCATAAAATACACTGTTCTTTTTTTTTTGATCACTGTGATCATTTCCCGCCTTAAAGTTCTGAAGTTTAACATCCTTCAAATAAAGAAAAATTCTTCTTCTGTTTGTAAATATCGTAATTAAAAAACCGTTATTCCTTATCTGACTGGTTACGTTATGTACACTAATGTTAACTATTTTCATGTTAATGGATTGCAACCAGAGTGGGGATTACTGTAACAATACCATACATTGTCTTACATGAAACAATTCAAGGTTTTTTTCTTTTTTTGTTTGCTGCAAAACGAAATAAACTTGCTTTAAGTCGCATGCTTTTATAGTTTCTTGTTTCTGTTTTTTAAAGCGACTGCTACAAGCTTTACATGGAATTGCAGCAATAACAAAAATAAGTAATCATAAAATGAAAAACAAACAAACATGAAGGAAAGTAAACAAACAAATAATGAATGATTAGTCTTATAGAATAGTGTTGCCAGTACTCAACATAATAAGAAAACTTTATAGGAAAATATACCAGATGACGCAAAAGTTATTTTATAATGTGAACTAGGTGCAGTTTTGATAGAGGATTATTGGAATGAGTAACAGCCAAACCTAAATTAGCGCGTAAGACGCAAAGCAATCTGATGCATAGCTTTTGCGTTGGAGCGTCAACTTTGTGTCTTTTACAGTAATGTTAACTAATTTTATTTTATAAAACCCGCTGTATAAGCATTAGAAAGAGATAAAACCTCTAGATTGCATTGAAAATAACTAAATTTTCATTCCTTATCAACCATAACATAACAAAACAAAACAAACCAGCAAGCAGCCAACTTCACTTTCTAACGCACTGTCAAAATTGGATTTGCCAATCATTTTGCTTCATACATTTTGTATGTACATGAGAATTTTTGACAGATAGATTGAGCGTTACGCGCTAATTAAGGTTTGGCTATAAAATTTATTATGTTAAGTTAGAAAAATTATATCGGTCAAAGGAACATCTCTCGCATTTTCAATGGTTGCTCGCAAAACACCTGTCTCAAAGTTGGCAAATTCTTTTCAGATATTAGCTTGCATCATTCGCTAGCTTTGTGATTTGTAGTTGTGGAAAATTGCCTGACGTACTCACTGCTTGCTGTAGTTCCAAACAATGCTTTTTTCACTGCAATCGCTAAACTAAACAGGCAATGTAAATGGGCTTCGTCGCTCATTATGATTTAAGATGTGATATCATCTAGAGCAGGGGAGTATGTTAACCGCGTTTGGTGTACAGCAGGCAGCAATTATGGAAAAGTTTTCACTTTATACAGAAATATCTTTAAATCGGTTACTGAAATTGCTTGCAATAAACGTTTGCTGATGCCTAATTAAGTGCATCTCAGTCTCGTGGATGTTTAGGGATTTTCTATGACGCTCTCGGCCATAGGAGTGATGATGAACAAGCAATGTGCCTAGCTTGTAAGAGGTGCTCAGCTGAACTCTAAGTTCTTTGTGCACAAAAAACGCGAGAACGCAAAAAGCGACGGCGAAATTCAAGCTGAGTTTAAAATAAAGACAAAGGAGGAATATGTTAAGTTACGCAAATAAGATGGACAAGCCTATACATATCTGTAACAAGCTATGCTTGTTACATGTTGTTCTGTCCAGTAAAGATGTTGATTTTTTTGTGTGTGAATGAAATGAAGCTTTAATATGTTATTGTTTCCACCACTTATAAGTGTGGTTATCAGTCGCTAGCCTCGAGTAACTGCGGGGTAAATAAAAGGCAGCAGTTAAAACCCACCGAAGTCTCGATTAGAAAAGGAAAACATTTATTGTGTAGCCGCAGTAGATGAGTTGATGAAGGCACCTACATATGTAAATATATATTAGAGAAGCAGATGAGAATGTTAAGACGCCTGTGTAGTAAAACAAGGAAATCGCGGAGCAAACCTCAACGGATTCTTACTTAGAGAGGAAAGTAAGGTGTGTGGCATGATGTCTCTTAGTTGGTTAAGTTGAAATCATGCCAGAGCCATTACGTATTGTATTCTGGATGGCTGTTCTTTTCAAATTCACGTGTTTGCTAAAAAAAAACTTTGAATAAAAATTGGTTTTGACTAAGGGACAACACAACAATGGGTGTAATTAGTTTGAGCGATGTCTTTCTACTTCTTTTCCCGCTCAATCATGAAAACTTACCTGCTACAAAATGTTCATTACATTTATTATCATTTACAAAGTGTAGCGTGTACAATTAAAACAAAAAAAGCAATAACAACATACAAGATGTTAGTAATGGTTCTGCTGCCACAATGATGATAATGATGATGAGACTTAAGATGATGTTGATGATAATATAAGTAATGGCAACCAACCATGCCAGTCATACCAAAAAAAAGCATAAGCAGAGAAAAATATACAAACAGCCACAAAAATAAATAAGTTGAACAGACAGACGGCTATATATTTTTTTTAAATAAACACATTTATTGCATGCAGTTGTCGTCGTTTCCTTTTTTCTTTGCAAACATGCCACATGGTAACGGTTTCTCTGTAGAAAAGAAAACTACAAACGATTCATCATGCATAAAATGCATCTCACTAAAATATGTGCGCGAAATAAATAAAATTTCGTTTGTACTTTTCAGAATTTTTTGATAACAATAAGCGGCAGTCATACACTTCGAATGTTGGACATTTCAAATAAAAAGCGAATTCCAAGACATTGTATACTCGTAATAATTTTTTCCAAAAAAAACCGGCAAACAGCAAACTTTACATTAATTATGGGAACACTCTTTAATTTCTAAATTCAAATTGTTGTTATAGGGGAGTTAGCACTACAGGTTCTTTGTAAATTTCAGCCGTCTATCTAAAACACCAGTTTTGACACATGCATTAAATTTCATCAACTACCCTTTACTTTCCAAATCCAAATTTTTTACTTCTTGTTGTAGCGGACTTAGTGATACTGGTTCTTTGTAAAGTTTAACCGCATTTCTAAAACTGTTAACCAGTTTGGCAACATACATTAGATTACGTAAACTATTGGGACACCCTTAAATTTATAATTATATAAATTTATGACATAATTATTTATACTTATTATTCTAAATAAAAAAGTGGCAAATTTAATAGTGTTTGTATATAACGGTTCAAAAGATAGTGCCATATAGGTCAAAATACATCAATTATAGGAACACCCTTTAATTTCTAAATTCAAATTGTGTACTGTTTCTATGGCAGTCTTAGCGATACAGATTCTTTGTAAATTTTAGCTGTCTGTCTATAACGGTTGAAAAGTTTGGCTACTTACATTAAATTATATCAACTATTGGGACACCCTTTAATTACCAAATTAAAATTTTGTACTTGCTGTTATAGCGGACTAGCAATACATGTTCTTTTTTAAAATTGCAACATTCTCTCTAAAACTGTTCAACAGTTTGGTCATATACATCAAATTTCCTCAAATTACATAAACTATTGGGTCACTCTTTAATTTATAATTTTAAATATTTATACTTGTTATTATAACGATCATATTAATAGACATTCTGTACAATTTTCAACTATAACGGTTCACAAGATAGGCCTTTATAGGTAAATTTATGTCTCCTATGGAGGCACCCTTTTATTTTTAGATTTATTTTTGTATTATTTTTGTTATTGGGAGCTATAGTGATATACAGTTTTTTTTAATTTTAGAGTGGGACGCTTTTCGGTTCATAATATACGCAAAAATATGTACATATGTTGTATGGGGACACCCTTTCATTTTTACAATTATTAACTCTTTTTAAAACAGGACCAACCTGTAAGCATAATACATTTTCAAATTAAGGAAAAATTTCAAAATCGTTATGGAAATTACTGAGTTTTGCGGGCACAAATATATAAAGTCGGTTAAAAATATAAAATTTTCAAGGAAAATGTATCAAGTAAAATTTGAGTTCGAAAAGCTCAACTTAAGAATTTGAACATTTTGCTTACCCATCCCTGCTACACAAACAATTTATATATGTATAAACTTAATTGTAATGTTTTTTTTTTTTGTATTTTATATGTCCGTTCGTCTGCCTATCTACTTATATGTCAAATATGCATATAGATAGGCCTGCTGTGTGCTCTGCTTTGGTCTTTACATTTGTTTTCATATAAACTTTCCAACAGCATCGTTTGTTTTTGCATTTATTTGCAATTCTTAGTTGCGAGTTTTGTTTGTTTTAACTAGAAATGCATATTCATCTACAGGTGGGGTAATCGCTAAGTCACTGAAATTAATGAATTTTCAAATGCAATCCAAATTTCTTTTTTAAAGTAACAATTCAAATTATTCAAAAACATCTAACATTCTAATACGAGTATTGTTTCTTTAATACTGGAAAATCAAAAATATCGGTAACTTTTAATGCACATACTGGAAGAGACTTCAGCTACTTTACTGCAGCCGAGTTTAGTAATCCAATAGTATTAATGGCGTTGATGTCATTAGGAACTGTCCTTTTTTATATCTCGTACTTATGGAGTAGTATGTTTTACATCATTCGCCCTCCTGATATCTTTGGTGTAAATTTCAATCGTTGCAAATGTTCGTTGCGCTACAATCTGCAGTGTAAGAGATTATTATTTTCTTGCCAATGCTAAAAAAAACTTTTGAATTTGGCTAATTTAAAACATGACATTAGTTAGGGCGTAAATTAATATACAATAAGTCTGTCCGTCCGCCCTCCTGTTCAACTTGCAATCGATCAGAAATAGTTTCAAAAATTTTGCCGCTGAGAGATCGGTGCATGTCCTTTGTGAGCAGCAGAACAATGAAGTAACTCTAATAAAAAAAAAAATATAGGGCGATAGAGAATTAAAAAACAAGAGAAAAGCATTGAGTAAAAAAACTGGCGCTCGCCCATATTTTCGGAGTTATCGGCCTCTGAAAGAACGATTGTGCACCATATTTTTAGGATATCACTATGGGTATCATATAAAAACTTTTGAAGAGAGCTTTAGGGGAAATACTAAATTTTTTTTAATGTATAATTTAAGACAGTACCTAATTGTTTTTTGTTATTTTTTAATTCTATATCACCCCAATAATTGTTTTTTTTATTGAAGTTACTTCAGAAAGCTAGATTTACAAATATGGTGAACGGTATATGAGGTTCGGCCTAGCGGAATATAGCACTCTTACTTGTTTTAATAGAATTCATCTGTTAGATTTGAATGTAATAAAATTTATAAACAAAATATTCTTTAAAACAAACAAAGAAAAATGTAAATAAATATGTAATGATAACCTAGAGTCTATACCTGATAAATTTTTGTCTTGATAAAAGTCAAATCATTGTTAAGACAAAAATTTATCAGGTTTAGATTCCTCTTATTTGTGCTACAGCAACGTTCGACAACGTTAAGACAATTTTGTCAAGCCTCCAAGTTGTCTGAACTTTGTCTTGATAGTAAACGTCAATTAATTGTCATTTCATTTTGTTTGCATTTTTTTTATTCAACAAATATATAGCGCCAAAAAGTAATTTTTGTATTTTTGGCAAATACTATTAGTGCTTATTGTTCCGGTTGTTAGCTTTACATACAACACTGAGTGCTGCCAAGTGCAATCTGACATTTCCATTGGAGAAAGTTTGTCATTTTTAAGCATAATCGTACTCAAAACGTTTTAACGTACGACCATTATTTGTGTTGTTTACAGTGACTTGAAAAATTTAATATAGAAAAAAAATGGAATTAACTCGTGAACATTTTCGTGCCATCATTTTTCACAACTTTCGACGTGGATTATCACGACAAGAGTGCATTGGTGAACTTAAATCTTTGTATGGCGATGAAGCACCATCCTATAGCACTGTGAAAAATTGATATAATGAATTTAATCGTGGCCGAAGCTCGCTCAAAGACGAATTCCGTGAAGGTCGTCCAAAAACGGCTGTTGTGCCAGAGAACATTGATGCCGTGCGTGAACTCATAATGCAAGATCGACATGCGACATGCCGAGAGATAGAGACATCCTTGGACATTTCTTTCACCAGCATACATTCGATACTGCATGAAAACTTGGCCGTAAAAAAGGTTTATTTTCGTTGGATCCCGCACAATTTGAAAGTCGCTCAAAAAAAGGCTCGTGTCGATTGGTGCAAAGAAATGTTGCGATTGAGGTGCTTCAAAAGACGTTTATAAGATCGTCACAGGTGACGAATCATGGATCTATGCGTATGAGCCCCAAAGGAAACAACAATCGACCGTGTGGGTCTTTAAAAACGAGCAAAATACAACGAAAGTTGTTCGTGGAAGAAGCACTTTGAAGCAAATGGTCGCCTGTTTCTTCGGCAAAACTTCTGAGTGGTACACTACAATTTGTTTGCCTGAAGTCATCGGAGAAATTCGAAAAACCCACAAGAGAAGACGAATCATTGTTCACCATGACAATGCGAGCTCTCACACATCGGCTCAAACCAGAGCGTTTTTGACCGGCCAAAACGTCGAATTAATGGGTCATTCGCCGTACAGCCCTGACTTGGCACCTAATGACTTCTTCTTGTTTCCACACATCAAGAAAAAAATGCGTGGCCAACGATTTTCGTCGCCAGAAGAAGCTGTTGAAGTGTTCAAAAACCATGTTTTAGAGGTGTCTCAATCGGAGTGGAAAAAGTGCTTCGAGCGCATGCAAAAGTGTATAAATCATGCTGGATAATACTTTGAAAAACAATTAAACCATTTTTGTTATAAATATTCGCATTTTCACTATTAGGCCAGAAATATATAGAGCAGCCCTCGTACATACGTGTGGATTTGTTACACATATTATAAAGGAGAAAATCTTTGGTAGAAGTTCGACAGTGCATAATAACCTACCTTTACGACGATAAACAAATTATGATTTGTCATGATAATAAATAAAATACGTTTTCCCCTATACACTGATATAAACAAAAAATTGGCAGCTGCTCTGCCGACGACAAATTTATATCAGGTATAGACGTTGGGTAATGCTGTCGGAGAATCGTTGTTATTTTGTTCACTAACTCTTTGTAATAACAAACTGTTCCGTTACCTTCGTCTGTTCTGTTCCCACACTAATCCGTATTTTTTTTTATACATTTTTGTCACTTTTACCGCGGACCACCTATTTCAATGTACTGAAAAGCATGTTTGGATAAACAGATGAATGTATTTATGTAAATAATAAAACGTCCGTATAAAGCAAGTTACTTTCCTTTAGTCGTGCCTGGTTTTTGCTCCACATCAATACTGCCATGCATCTATTTGTGTATGTTTCATCTTTTTGAATGCATTTTTCCTCTATATGGGCATTGTCGCGTCTTTCATAATCATCAGCATGCCTTTTAAACAATGTCTCTCACTGGAACTGAATTAATGTTAATGTGCACTGGTGGTTAAGAAAACAAACAAATAAAAAATACACATAAATAGGTTTATGTGCGGATGGATGTGTGTGTGTAAAGAAATAAAAACATTCCAACATACCGCAATGCCGTAAACAAAGAGTTGAACCTGGTTCATATAAAAGCAAGACAGCCGTATATAAATAGTATTTAAAAACCTAGGTAAATACGTACGTATGTATGTATGTAGGTATGTTAACAATTACATACATATTTGTTTACACGTCTATATAGGTATGTATATATGTATGTGGTTGTGTATATAATAAATGGTAATGCACGTTTTCGTATTTGGTAAACCAAGTCCACTTAAACGATTTTTCTTTAATGTCGTAATCTGATTCGTTACAAAAAATTTTATTATATAGGTATAGGATTTTTTATTAAAACACTATGTCGACTGCATGATTTTATTTACACAGATACATACTATGTACATATCTACATTAATATTTACATTAAAATGAAGGCACATATACAGTACTGGTCATAACTCAAGCACTTTGCATTAATTACTTTCATTTTTAAGAATATTTACTTTATTACGTTGTATTATTATTTATTTATGTTTCTATATTTTAAATCCGAACTAAAACTTTTTGAGTTAATTGAATTTAAAATTATTAAAACTTAGAGGAAATAACAAGTTGATTTTTAAGACATCTTCTTTTTATTGATTTACTTTTAAAGAGTGTATTCTTGGTGAAATAATCCAGATGGTCTCGATAGCGAATTGATTAATTTCGCCGTAAACGCTTAATGCCAAACACTATATATAAAAAATATGTATAATTTTTTTTTATATAGTGTTTGACATTTAGCATTTACGGCGAAATTAATGAATTCGCCATCGAAACCACCTAGTATGATTTCGCCATCAGTATATACTAACATAAATCAATTACCAGGTGATAGCCGTTACGAATTCGTTGCGCCGTGACGCACAGTGTTAAACGCTACATATAAAAATTTTAGACAATGATTTTTTACTTGATTGATTTTTGAGTGGTAATCGATAAATTTGCTTTAATTGTTCGTTCGTAACAAAAAATATAATTTTGTTAAAATTAAATATTAAATTAAATTATTTAATTTTTAAAAAATATCATGTTATTTTTTATCCGGAATAAAAATCTTAAATCACCGATATTGATTATTGAGGGTGAAAGCACGTCTTGATGGCCATTTTGCTATCGCTTACTTACCTCTTCAAACACTATTTCTAAAAAGGTTTTTGTCCAAACAATAAAGTAAAGACAAAAATCAATGATTTTACTCTTCTTTATCAACTGTATACGGCTGATTTTTTTCGGCTCTTTTTAATAGTTTAAAGATGATGCAAAATGAAATGTCACAAAACACTACGATAATTTATTTTTCTTCTATGAACGGCCACTTTTCAAATTATTAAATTAAATTAAACCACGGGAATATTGAAGAGCTAAGTTAACGGCATAGAAACGTTTTTTCATCCTCCATAATCAATATCGGCGAGTTAATAATGTAATCTGGATTTGAAACAAATAAATAAACAAATCTTAAAAATTATATAAATTTGTTTTATTTTTAACTGCTACGTACTTAAAAAGGTAATTGTTCTGAAATTGCATCAATAAAACAATTTGTTATGCTCTTTTTAGTGCCTCATACCAAAAGGGTGAAAACGTAACTAAAATGTATTCGCTTTGATGTCTGTCAGTTGCTTCTATATATATGAAACAGTAATAGTAATAATTATCTACAATAAATAAAACTTTTTAAAAAAATTAAAGAGTGTCCACATAATAATGTTTTCTTACACTAATGGCTTTATCCTGTAAACGGTTTCAGCAGATAGAATTTGTAGTATTATACCCGCCTTAAGGGTGACAAATAAAACTGTTCACAAAATAACGTGAATTTCACAGAAATGGGCTCACCTTTCAAACTGTTATAGGTAATCACTTGCATAGCAATACATCAATTCATAACAAGTATACTCACGGTGACAATGAATAAAACACTGCGACGATGTGTACAAAAAGAACATGTACATATTATGTTCTTTTTGTACAAATCGTCTTCGGCTGTCAAAAATAAAAAAGATTATAACTTTTGACACTTGAAGATGGAAAAATCACAATAGCCAACAGGGCTGTCAAGGCCACCTGTTATTAATTCGCCTTGTCAGTACATTATATGTTCGCTTACAAAACAGGGAAATAATTAAATTATAAGTTAAAGGGTGTTCCCGCCAGGACTTGATATTTACACAAATTAGGTAGTTTTTGACGTGCGAAAACGAAATATATAATAGTTGGAAATAAAAGGATGTTGCTCAGCTTCTGCTCGACTGCTTGACTGATTTATTTCATTGGCATAAGTAGTTTAGGTACTGAATAGACCTTATGACTCGTTAACACTAAACGAAGCAGGTATTGTAAACTTCAAAGTACCGAGAAACACCAATTAATAAATTTTTTAATTATTTTTAACATAAATAATCGAGTTTTCAAAAAGACAATTTCAATACTTTGACATGATTAAACAATGCCCACAAGAAGCATTAATTATGCTCAGCCTCGCTTGGCAGATCTAAAGAATATTTAATTCGTCTCAAAACTTCCAATCAGTGTTGCGTTAGAAATAGATAGTTGAGCTTACTTTGTAGCAAGCAAATTTTTTGTAGCTTAAAATAACGCTCGAAAACCGTCAACTAAAAATTTTCCTAGCTGAAAAAACTGTTAGCGGTTTTTTTTTTAATTTCCCGCTTCTAATAGCAAAAACCACCACTTTTAGCGGGAAACCGCCGTTTTGGCAAATTCGCAGCGTTGGTTTTTCATTACTTATGGCGAAAGCTTAAAAGGTGTTGCCAGTAGCTTGGATATATTTTCAACAAGGGGATACAGTTGATTTATGCCTTTCGTTTTGCGCTTTTTATCAATTTTCTCTTATTCATAAAATAATCCAACACAAAGTTAATACTTTTTCAGCAATAACCATAAAAATTAAAATACACCAAATATTTTAATATTTGAAAATTATAAAATATTAAGAAAATGTATTAGATGCCGCCTTAATTATGATCATTACTGCATTTTCGTCTACACATACACAAAATTAACTTGTATTTATTTTAAATCAGGTTGAAAACTAAAATTTGGATCAGTATTTAACGAAATTTCACTGATTTTGAATGACATTTATTGCATTTGAATTTTAACATCGTTTATCGAAGTTGGCACTCAAATTGTTAAAAATATTGGTCAAATCTAAACATTGAAATGAATTCACATAGGATTTTCTAATATGGCTAGGTAGATGTCAATGCGATCATTTTATACACAAAAACAAATCAAAAGTTTTATACAATTTTTTAATTGCTTTTAATGTATGTTTTTATTTTACTCGTTTTATTTGTTTTCATACCCTGAGCTTGAGCAGTACTTAAGCTATGCAGTGTGAAAGAACTAGGAAATTGGATTGTTGGAAGGAAGATAGGGAGGGGGTGTAGTGTTTGTGGACATTCGATTTGAATCTTTGCACATTGAAAGTGACATGAAAAACCTCTGCGGCGACTTCATTCCACGAAATTTCTCTGTACTGCGCAGTGCGAAGTACTGGTCAATTGAACGCAAGGCGATATGTTTTTTAAAAAACACGTGTTGTGCGCACGAAAACACGATTTTTAGGAACAACAGAGCGCACCCCGTTGTAGTAACGACAAAATAGTGAAACACCTTCCAAATTGCGTCGGTCATCAAGTAAGTCAA
This sequence comes from Gymnosoma rotundatum, assembly GCA_916610165.2. NCBI lineage: Eukaryota > Metazoa > Arthropoda > Insecta > Diptera > Tachinidae > Gymnosoma > Gymnosoma rotundatum. The sequence continues at coordinate 73,674,975 of OU744340.1, forward strand.
TAGAGCTGGATATTCTACTGTCACCTATTAGCTTAAATGCGTTGAAGCATTTCTTGCACCGTCTCAGAAATTAAGACCTAAAAAATATACATACTTATTCCAGCGACCATCGCATTGAATTTTCATGCCAAGAATTTTAACAGCTTCTGATTCATTATTATAAATATCACCCATAATTATTGATGAGATAGCCATTGTGCGAAAGCACGTAGCTCTGTGCTTTTCGAGCGTTAAATTGAACCTTGTTCGCACGACCCATTCGGAGAATGCTGAAAGATCATGATTAAAGTTATCATTCAGGGCTCGAAATAAATGTGAATGCTATATTCTAATAATAGGAAGGATGACATAGAAGGTCGCTACGGATAGGGTAGAGAAAAGGACGGAACCTTTCGGTAGCCCTTAATTAATCTTGAACTCAACTTAAAACTCGTTTGATGAGATCCCATCTATAACAACTTCTTCCTAAGAAAACTCAATAAATCGAGAGAAGCTAACCCCGACATTAAAAGCAATAAGTTTTGATCGATCTAGAGCCACCACCTTGCTTTCACTAAAATCGTGAATGTATTGATACCATTTCCTTACTCATGTCGTTAAGTAAGCTGTTGGACTATAGATACTTTACAAGATGAAGCATACTTTTTAAAACTTTGTGCAGAGGAAATTGCGATTGGGCGGTAATTTGTAGATTGCTTATCTCTTTCTTTTTAAAGATCATGAAAAGCTTTGTTAATAGACGCACTAATGTCGAAGATCACTGCTTCAACACCAGTGCTGGAATTCCATTCGAACCGGGGGAGACATTTACATTGAGATCCGCTAAAACTTTTAAGCTACACGTGATCGAAAGAATAAATTTGCATTTTTTTTTAAATTTTCTTATAAAATTGTATTCGTGTCCATACATTAAAATTTTTTTCCTGCATCTTCGGTCTTGATTGCTTGGACGAATGACAACACAATTCGTCTTTCATCTCTCACCGACAAACCCAAGAATTGCGCTACAAAAGTTGCAAAGTGTAGACGACAACTTATTGATACTCTTTCTAGTGCGACTAGTAGTTGATTGTTTTTCGAAATTGGGAGTTACTTGCAAAAATTTCACCCAGAGAGTTTCAAGGGTCGTTGAAAATTTCACAATCCTTTAAAAGATCCAAAATTGAGGAACTAACATTAACCTTCCCTCTTTTAACAAGTGTGAATTTTAAGCTTATCAATAAATAACAAACTTTTTCTTAACTTTTTATGTTGTTGTGGCGAGCTTTTTTTAATTTAGTTAAATTTCAAATTATAGTTTGAATTTTTTTTGTAAAATTAAGTAAAATTTCGTTTTTCAGGAATATTTAAAATTTCTCCGTCAATGAGATTTTTGAGGTTTTCTATTTTTCGTAAAATTTTGAAGTTTCATTGCTGAAATTATAATTATTAATTAAGTTTCGACTTTGTTCTTTATGACATTTGAATTTTATGTGAAATGTTAGTATTTCGGGAAGATTTCCCGTTAGTTAATAATCTAAAATGCTAACAAAGTTTTTCTCTGTCTGTATCCTTTGAAAGATTGTAACTCAGTTTGCAAAATTTGCTTAAAAATAATTTAACAATACGAACTTAAGTCTCACAAAATTTATCAATTTAGAGTAATCAATAATTCTATCTTAAAAAAAAAAAAATATTAAAAGTTAAAAGCATCTAGAGCAAAGAGTTTTTTTTAATCATTTCCTCATTGGAAAACCTTGTACGTAATCTGAAATGTTTATATATCAGCTTGTATGTATGTATGTGTGTATGTGCAAATGAATTTGTATTTATAAATATTTAAATGTCTAAAAGTTGCTTATCCAGTTCGGTCATGTGATACTGGAATAATGCAAATATCCAAAATAATGTCAAATTCTTTTCTTTTTTTATCTTGTGTGTGTGTTTGCAAATTGTTATTCTGGCGTAGTAGTTTCTTAGAAACAAAATTAAAAATATTCGATTCGTTGTCAGACTTGGCCGTTACAGAAGTTAAATAAAAAAGATGTACGTTTGGCCATGGACACGTGTGTTTAAAAGATTAATGTGTTTTAAAAGAAACTTAAAAATTATCGCTTCACAAGATTAGGAAAGTAAGAACTTTTTTAATTTAATTTTTTTCAAGTTCTTTAGTTTGTGATAGAACGTGTTGTTTCTGTCAAGTGAGTTTATAGAGGGACAGCCTTTTATTTAAGCAGTTGCTTTCAGTATCGAGAATAACGCTCTAAAATTATATTTTACCAAGTGTTTTTTTTTATTTATTTACTCTTGGTCATTATAATAGGCAGGTGGACGGTCAGATTTAGGGAAGGAGAATATTGAGGATGTGTGATTTTTTTTTCTTACTAGAGAAATTGCATATCAATTCGTAGCAGCAGTAAAAGCTCAAGCGATAAAAACTAAATTTTACAGGAAAAGGTTTTTATTATTTATTTGTTGTTCAAGTTAAGTCAGAGCAACAAAATGCATTCAATTGCTCTGTCATATCAGTAGAATAACAGCAATTTTTGCCAGTTAAGCTTTTTTTGCTTGCATTTTGATAAACTACTGGAAACAAAATCGTGTCGGTTAAGATAAATGATTTTCATATCGAGATGTTTTGGCGGACCATGTAACAAAATTAACGAAAATCGGAACTTGAAAAAAAACGAGTTGGAATATAGATTATATATACACCTTTTTTCGACAATAACACTGCTCAGCAGCAAAATCTTTCTTTAAATAAAACTATGTGGACTATAAGATTTTAAATGTGCTAAACTCAAATCTGTTTTCGGTTTTTCTCCATCACGTAGAGTTTTTTTTTTTTTTTTATGGGCTTGGCGAAATTTTCCCTTAAAATTACTCAGGTACGCAGAAATATATCCGCCTAACTCGGGAACGACTCATTCGATTTTCGTAAACAAAACACTAAAATATGCATAACAAAGTTATTGAAATCAAAGTTTGGCGATAAGTTGATTTCGAGAAATGGACCTGTCAATATGCCTCCAAGGTCGTGCGATTTGACACCTCTCGATTATTTCCTGTGGGGCCACGGGAAGTCACTTGCTTTTAGCTGATCAATCAGCAACAATTGACGCTTTGAAGGCCAACATTGTTCGTGTTATTCGTGACATACGGCCAGCAGTACTTGAAAAAGTGTTTCAAAATTGGACATTCAGAATAGGCTTCGTCATGAGCAGCCGCTGTGGACATATGCCCGAAATCAATTTTTAATATTCATGCCATGTGCTGATCTATAGTATAAAAAAATTCTTCGTACAATTTAATTTGTTGTGTTATTTTTTACAATTTTAGTATTACATACATATTTATAAATGAAATATTTTTCCTATCCCACCTAGAGTCGGACTTGAATATTAAACGATTTAAATTTTATTATTATTATAAATTTAAAACAGTACTGTATTTTTCTGCTATCTGCTCTTCTCCTTCAAATATTGCTTCTTTAAATACAAGATTTAAAGTGTCTTTTTATCGCAGTTTACTGATACCCCAAAAAATGTTATGTTGCCACATTTTTTGTTCTTACACACATTAAGGCGAACCTTTAGATATCGGGTCCATTTGGGTAGTGTTCTTTGTCCTGTAAATTCACTCTGTCCGACACATATTCCTTTTTTAATATAATTTTCTGCAATTGGTAACCCATAAGAAGAAGTGTCTGAGTCGCTATTGGGAACGAGGGAATTCCTATAAGACTTCTAAAAAAAAATATTTTGTTGTTTAAGAAATGAACAGTATTTATTCACCTTTGCCATATAATTTAAGCTCAAGCGACAAGCCGGAGTCAAAAAAAAGCAAAAAAATTCCAAAGCCCAATTTTTGTAATCAATTCATAACGGTACACAGTATGACCCTGAAATTTTTATAGATGATGCAAATGATGCCAATAAAGTCATTTATTTAAAGGCACGCTATCTCAAAAATATGACGCTAGAGCTTTTCATTTCATTTCATTTCATTTCATTTATTTATTCATATGCAATATCTGTAGCCTAATCGGCCAATATAAATATATTACAAGTTTTAAAAAAAACTATGAGAATAATATAATATAAAATATAAATTTTCTTTACGAATTCGACTCGGCCTTAATATAGGTTTCACAATGAAAGTTTTTTTTATTGATTTCATATCGACAGTACCAAAGAATAGTTCCGGTGAGCAGAGCAGAAACAGGTCTGTCTAATATATACCTTTAGATACATAAGTCTCATTTTGCCATTTAGTGCATCGCCGTGGTCTTATCTATTTCATTAATAGTGGTTTTGAATACTGATTCTCTCTAGTAGCGCCAGAAATTAAAAACCGCCCAGTACTCAATCAATCTTTGGCCCTACTTAAGTGACACCATATAAAAGTGGTTTGAGTTTCGGGACATGAGGGTATTCTTGGAAACGAGACGACCGATTAGTGAGCAAGGAACGAGTCGAATCTGAATATTGTAAATGCACAGAAAGACTTGAAGCCCTTCCTGGCCGAACTAAAAAATGAGCTTAGGTAAAGGACGCCAATGGAAATGGCCCGCACCTTTAGCGAATAGGAATTTCCCGTGGTGAGTGTTGCAGATGCTGTCGGGATGAGGAGTAGCAGGAGTAAGGAGGAGCAGTTTAACACCTTCTCAGTGACTGCCAAGCTCTGCAGAAACGCAGGCTCAAATATTTTTAATTACCTGGACTGTCTCAGAGATGTGAAACTATCCAGCTTCAGAAAATTTTTTTTATCATTTGGTTCGCGAGGATATTCCTACCTTGTAATTGAGCAAAAAATAGTGCGCTATTTTTAGGAAACTGCGTAAAGAATCCCAACCGCATTACTCCTAACGAAAAGAGAAAATTCTTGAGAATTGTGACAAACTCTTTGATATCAGTATTTAAAATCAGGGTCAAGTTAACCAGGCAAGTACCTCATGCTAGAAACACAACTGGGACAAACGAAGAATTACGTGCAACACGACGAATACGTCGTCTAAAATTCGTTGCGTAAATTCATCGTATGAAGTACAATAACGACAAAAAAAAACACCGCTGTGATAATTCTTATAATTGTTTACTTTTTGTAAGCTGCTAAGGTCACTAGCAAAAAAATATTAATACTTAAAAAGTTAAACATTAGCAAGAACACAACTAAATACTATTTTTATATTTAATTTATAATCTGTAAACTTACTATAAATGCTGCAAAATAAAAATATACATAAATTTTTTGAGTAAAATAACTACGAGTATATTTACTAAAACACTTCGAATCTAAAGTCAAACATGGTCACATGCAAAAGAGAAAATTATATTGCAAAGTTCGCCGCGTATGACGAATTTCGTCACACCTCATGATTGTGTTCATTTTTATTTACTCAAATGTGTTTTATTTTTGACGACGAATTTTCGCGACCAAAAATTCGTCGTTCATCCCAGTTATGTTTCTAGCATTAGCGGTAAAAAGATTAATTGCAAGCTTGAAAAAAAGGAATAAGCAAAGAAAATTGATTTGCTAGAGAGCATATGACAGGGGACCCTCCAGTTCAAGAGGTAATATCAGTGGTTGGAGCAGTCTTAGTTTTTAGTGACGAAAATAATTATTGCTACGATACCGAGAAGAGGACACGTTTTTCAAATCGCCATGGTACCAGAGAGGGTAGAGTTATGGTCTAAAATATTGGGTTTCTTACTTGGCCACCATATTCTCTCGACCATACCATAGTTAAATTATTAAATTATTTGAAATCATTTTATGATTCACTTAAAAATTTTATATTTCTAAGGAGGCCAAAGCTAAATTTAATGCCTGGCTGAGACTTAAATCTTCACATTTTAATTGGTATTTGAAGCCTTAATATATTTTTCAACTGGTTTTGTTTATAACATTTTATTAAACTCAAGTTGTAAAAACAAATTATACTTTCAACCAAAACAACAAAAAGAACTGCAACAAACTTTCAATTCATTAAGTGGTCAATTTATTTGATTAGTAACAAACGTAACAAAAACAACGTAATCTTTAAAAACTATTATAAATTTCTAAATCTTTAAAGACGTGTAATCAAGTTTTTCAAAACCCACTTTGTTGCACATGTGGCAACAACATTTGCAATCACTCACATTTATAACACACGAAAACACTGCATGCATCCTACGCTTAATAAAAAAAAACAACAGACTACAAACTGTGTGCAACTTCAAGCGCATGAAAGCTATCAACCAAACAAACAACCAACATAGTATCCGCTAACAACAACAAAACCAACAACTAGCAACATATTAAATATAGCATGCAACAATAACTGGAGGAGGAAAGAAATAAAATAAGTCTCTAAACTAAACTACACGACTCTGCATATCGGCCCAAACAAATCACAAATGTTTTTCTTTTTTAAACATCGGCATAGTTGCATTATTTACACATTTACTTACATACATACATTGCACACATTTGTATGTACGAGCATACACACAATCAAGACAGGATTAAAGTCTTTTTTTTTTGTGTTTTGTTTGTATTTCAGTGACAGGTTTAAAGTGTTTTTGTTTGTTTCTTGTATTTTGTTTTTTTTTCTGAAACCCAGTTTAATTGTGTTAAAATTAAAAGTCGACAACTAGTTGACGACGATGAAAAACTAGTTTCGCCCATGATGGGTTGTAATTGGAATTAGAAGAAATTGGTATAAAGTCTTGACTCTTTGACAGTCTTTTTTTATTTTTATTATTTTTTTCTTTTGTTTTTCCTCAATTAAATACATTGAATACCAAGAAAAAGAAAATCGTTTTTGTTTTTTTTTCACAGAAAACGTAGGAAGTCGAAAGTAAATAATCGTAATGACAGACCTTTAAAATAATTTAATTGGAATAACTTCACGATAAGTACTTTCGAAAAAGCTCTGGCTCTTTTTTGCAGTACCGGACGGTACACCTGTTCATATGGAGCTCTGTGTTAGTGGTCATACTGTTGTCTGCATCAATGAGAATTTTATTTTTTATAAAATACAAGAGCGCCTTGAGAATCGCACAGAGATGGACAAAGAAGCTTCCCCAGGGGTGAAAAGGTTGGTCTCATAACACACTCCGGTTTTTGGAATTCAATAAAGAAAATAGGCGGACAAAAATTGTTTGTAAAAGGTGAATGGCAATCGAAGAAGAAACCGGAATGGAAAAAAATCGGAAACTACTTTATAAAAGTTGGGATACGTAGTTTTTCTGTCTACATTCTTCAACCATATAATACCCTGATCAGACATACGTTTAATAACGCAATTAAGGAATTTACGCTATTAAGGCCTTAATTGAGCTCAATTTGCCATATAAGAAGTCAATTAATAAATTGAGCAATTAGTACTTAATTGCATCACTAATTGAATTAGATGCGAAATGCAACCCTGGGATATATGTTCAGTGATAAGAAAAATTCATAAAATTTATAAGCCGCAAATAAAAATTATAAACAAATAAACAAAAAGAAAATGGCGGGTCATACGAAAATTGCTTCTGACACTTCCAACTTCAAAGCAACAGCAAAAAGTCATGTTGTTTTTGTAATAAAAAGAGAATTCAGCTGGACGGACGACTCTACCTAGTAAAATAAATATGCCTTGTCCTAATTGAACAAGCTGAATTGAGCATGTGTGAATACCAAATTAAATTGGGCAATTAAAACTAAATATGTCTGAACAGGGTATAAGCCAATTGTGAATATTTGTTGTATTTTTCGTTACGATACTGAAGAAGATTAATCTCCGCCTTTAGCTCTGAAAAGTCGAATATGAATTGCTTTGAAACAATTCTATAGCCATCGTCACTAGCTTTAAATTGAATTAGTTTTCCTACTCCATAAATAACGTCGGTCGAATAATTTGTTTTTTTTTAAGAAAGCTAGGGGCGCCAATGATTTGCAATGATTTTATGGCAGCTGCCATACCTGCTATACCCATGTGCACGCCAGTGATAAGGACAGGTAAAATAAATGAAAATCAAATTAAATGAGGGGTGTCTTGATAGTAAGGTGATTTTGACATGTGCTTTTTATATTTTGAGTAGTAAAATTAAAGCATATTGTGAGTACTTGATTAGCAATACCTAGAGTGGATGGGGTAACTTAGACAAATCTTAGCAATTGCTAGAGACTCTAATTTCAAGCTGAATTACTTGATACCGGAGAGCCATATAGACTACTTTATGTTAGCAATACTGGAGATAATATTAAAATTTTTGTGGATAGCAAGGCAATATCAAAAAAGAGCTGTCAAGACTGGCTAGGTTTTCTATCATTACTTTAGTTAATAATTGGGCGGACCAGTTACTCAGAACGGGATCTGCCTTGAATATCTTCAACGCGGTGTCAGTCGTAAATCCGCTAGAGACTTCAGACACTATTTATATACTTTCTTCAAAAGACTGAAAAAGGGCACATGTAGGGTTGCCAGATTGACGTGGCCCTCTTTGAATGAAAAACCAAAATCCGAAGAATATAACGAGGTTGCTGGCAGTAATGATAGGGGATTGGTCACGTAGGAAGAAGTAGGAAGTAGGCTCGTAGTTTCTTTCAATGTTCAATGTCACAGCTATAAGAATATGAAAAGGATGAGTTTGCCTTTTACCTTCTCTGAGAACGTATCGCTTTATCTGTCGCAAGACATAATGATTGACTTAAATGTGATTTTTAAATTTGGACTCGGCGATCTTCTGAGATATTTTACAACTACATATTGGATCTAATATCGCCTTCACCGGAACGTACCGTAGCTAACGATTGGTGTGGTTTTGTTAAAACGGCGTCCCTGTCAGAGAAAAGAAATTGCATTGGTTTTATTGCTTTGAATACATTCACACAAAAATAATGTTGTTGACATTACTACACACTAGGCTAATGAAGCGAATGAAAACACATTCACACAGAGATCGTATGATGAAATATGATGTGTGTATTGCATGTGTTACCTAAATGACAACAAACATTCACAAAGATTCATGAATACCGCGCTGTATTCATGAATCATTTGTGAATACCTGTGAATGAAGGGTACTAAAAACTAAATTAAAACACATAAAAGATAATTTTAGTATTGTACGTAGTATGAGTGTTGACAACTGTTAAATGTATTTCAGAAATTAAGTGCGATTATACAAAATAGGTTTAAAAACAAGGTTTAATAAAAAATTAGATACGTAAATAGCGTATTACATTAGGCTTGCTTGTATTTAAAAACTGAATTCAGAAATAATATATTATTTACAGACTTAGGTCCCAATCTATTTCGTTTTTCGGTAATGATATTGCCTGCCGCAGAGAAAACACGCTCGGAGGCAGCACTACTAGCAGGTACAGCCAAAATTTTCTTTGCTAGTTTTGACAATCGGGGGTAATCGTTCGTGTGATGGTTCCACCAGTCCAAAACATCGAAACTGATGTCAGGCTTCACATAGCAGGAAGAATATCGGTTAAGTTCGTCCATAATGCTTTCTTCTGTAGTAGGATTTCTCGTGTTTACAAAATCAGAAAAAAACAATTTGAAGTCACTTGGTGTTCCGTTTTCGTTAGAGATATGCATGTGTGTTTCTGTAGTTGAGATTTCTGGACTATTTAAAATTTGTGATGTGCAAAATTCCTTTACTTGGCCTAAAACTTCCTCCTCTAAAGCGCGATTGGTTGGTGGGAAAAAAAAACAGGCGGCATATTGGTAAATGCTTATATTAGGTATCCATTTTTCGTCTATTTCCTTTAAAATGTTAACCTTCAATTTTGCTATAGGCGCAGAGTCGGAAGGTTTAGCTTCACAAATGTTTTTGAGGTTGTTGATTGATAAATATACATAATTAATTGTTACATAATTTTCTCCCTCAAGCTTTTTGTTTATTTTGTCAAAGTTTTCGAAGAGTTCAACTAAAGCTATTAGTACAGGAAAGTTAATTTCAGCAATTCTGTGCACTTCTGCGTTGTTTGTTAGTATTTCTTGGATTGCAACCCAGTTGTTTACAATTGACTTAAATAAATGCAGGTGAGAATTCCAGCGAGTAATGCAATAATTTTTTAAAGAGGTTGCAAGCAAATGCTGTAAATTACTTTTTTTGAAATACTTAACAAGTTTTTTGCAAGATTCCAACATTGGCTTTAATTCTTCAGCATCATTGAAAGCGGAGTTAAGCACATTATTAAAAAGATGATTTGCACAATTAATTCGTGTATTTTTTCCGTATTTTGCTCCGATATTTATTAGGGCCTGACCGACTTTTTTAAAACCACTTCCACTAACAGCAGAAAATGGGCGACAATCTTCGACAACCCACTGAGCACACGCATCAACAAAGTCATCTTTATCACAGCTTTTAACTTTTCTTAATTCAGTTTCGATGTGTTCTTCTAAATAGCATTTGTGTCTCACCAAATTGGATGTTTGTTTGCCGTTAAACTTAAACAAACGATCACAATTTTTACAATAAACAAATCCATTAATTATTTCATTATGATCATTTTGTATCTGGGACAAAACTGACCAAACTTTACTCTTAGTATTTTTGTTGTTTACTAATTTAAAAACACCGGAATTTATTTTTCCTACAATTTCTTCATACTGCATTTTTATTTCTGCTTTCACGCTCTACACAATTGCAATATTAAAAAGTTACTAAAAAGTCGTTTAAAAAACCAACATTAAAAACTGTCTGAAATTTAAAGGATGAAAAGTATAAGAAGAAGAAGTACACTCATGAAAGTACCGTTTAAAGGCCTGCAAGAATACATTTCAAAACATAATCAAGACATCGGATATTTTTTAAATGCTTTACTGATGTAAGAACGCGACAAACAAATACTGTCAAATACTATAAAAATGCAACACAAATACTGTCTAATGTAATATAATTAGTAATTGTGGTTGTAAAAATTCCAACATATTTGGGAAAGTCCCTAGGTAATAAACAGGTAAAAAAACATTCATAAGTAATATTGCAATAAAATAATCAATAAAAGCGAAAATGTTTTATACAAAGTGGCAAAAAAGTATTTTTAAATGAGTTGTGAAAAGGGTAATAATTGATGTTGTAAAAAATCCGTTGAAATACGTGTATTTGGAAATGTTAAAATATATATTACTGCAATAAAATAATATTATTTTTCTTGGTTTAGATATGAATAAACAGTAAAATAAAAATAGTTATTGAACACTAAAAATTAAAATATTTTAAGTAACAAACCTTAAAATATCTATTTAAAAACTATCAAATTTAGTGAAATTTCACGGACGCATTCAAAAAGAATTTTTTTTGATTTAGAAAAATTTGTTTTATAAATCGCAATATACACACATTAGATAATTACTTTTAGACTAGCTATTAGTTCATTTAATTTAACTCAACTATTGGTTAATTAGATTGTGTGCGAATTTTTTTAATTATTTAATTATTATAAAAATCGGCACATGTTTAAAATTTTACCTTTTTATTTCGTTCTTCAGAAAAACTGCAATATAAAAACTAAAAGAAATAATGATACTTTTGGTGTTTAAAAAAACGCTTAACCTACCACAAAATCAGTTAAATTGGCAACACTGTCTATATTTCTGTGTGTGTACAATATACATACATATATATGTGTGTACATACGCACAATTTATGGTTTTTGTTTGTGCAAGCATAAATTTTTTTCATTTCTTATTTTCTTTATATATGCATGAATACTATGAATACCATGGCGAATACTATGAAATATGATGGTTAGCAATGAATAGGTACCAAAGTCTCGAGCAGTTTTCAAAAATTTCAAATGGCATGAATGAAATGGTTGATTAACTTGTGTTGGCATAACAAAAGTATTGCGAAAAAAAACAGTCAAAGCAAATGGAGAGTTGAACACAAGCACGTGCATTGATCATTTTAGGCAGTTAAATGAATGGCAAAAGCAATGAACATATGAATGAGCAATAAAAGTGAATATGCAGTATTCTTGTCTCTGGTCCCTGTCACCCCACTTGAATGTTTTGCGCAAGGCAAACTACCGCGGTCACAAAAGAAATAACCTGATAAGAAAGATGGTCCACAGTTTGAACAGTTTGAAATCATTATACTCTAGAGCAAGGGAAGGTAATAGCACAAGACTCAATGAAAATAGTTGCAAATTACAAATAGGGTACCAGAAATTCTTGAGAAAAGAAGTTTTCTTCTAGATGATAATTTGTCGATACTGCTTAACCATACACATGTTTCATTTGTTTGCAGGGTATTTTTATGAAATTTATTATGATGAATTACCTAATTTGATTAATAAAACCAGTATAATGAATGAGTGTGTATAGTGAACATTAGAAAAAGAGGTAATTTTCTATATTGGTTTCTAATTTTTTATGATTTTTATCATTATAATTTGTGTGTTGGACTTCAAACGTGTATTTGTTTTGCTTTTAAAACCCTGATATTAAAAATGAGAAAAATAAAGAAAACAAACAGCACGAAATAAGGCCATTGTTTTATTATTTTATGAGGGAGTTCAATAAAAAAAATATTTATAAAAGCCACCTGGAGTTTTTCACATTGCTATTGCGCTCAGTATGACGTAAAACTTTTGGATTTTTACTATAAATAAATTATTATTTATGTTTAAATATCGGCATAACGAATGTTAGTTTGAAGTTTTATTACAGTTTTTTAAGTTTACTTTTTATGAATTTTGTTGTGTTAAGTTTTTTTTTTTTTTTTGGAGTTCATTAGATGATCAATTTAGATAAATGAAAAATTTAGCCCTGGTATAGGAGCCATATAATGTTGTGATAAAGAGTAATAAGAAAACGAGGAATGTAACTAGTAAAATGATCGAAGATATTATAATATAAAATATTCCAGCGGAACTAAGGAGAAATTTTCAGATGATGCTTTAAAAATTACAATCCAACCAACAGTGGTTATGGGGATGATTTTGAATATTATTATATTTTGTAAATGGCAAAGATGAAAAATATTAGACTAAAGCACACAGGTTCATTTAAGCCTCAAATCATGCCCTATCGGCTTTAGAAAAAGGTTACTTTACTGACTATAGGATTCCCTACAACATTATGAAGAATAAGTGCAAGACTCTCTTTTCATCTCTTAATGATGGGCAACAAGGAAGAGTAGCTAAAACTGGAAAAATCTTACAGCTTAAAAGGGAATTGTAGTATATTTTAAAATATACTGGGGACAAATTCGATATCGATCGAAATTTCAATAGAATTTAAAGGTAAATTTCGATCGAGGCCTTTTCTAAACAGTATAGTAATAAACTGTGGTGAATGCCTGGCCATAAGAATTAGTGTTGCCATGGAACGACAGCAAAAAGTTATGCTTTTCTTTAAAAAAAAGTCACATTCTTTTATTGAAAGTTGAAATTTTCTTTAAATAATATTAAGTTAATGTAATTTATATAAATTTATAGTAAAAAGCTTTATTCCATATTTCAGGGAAAATAGAGGACAAATTCATTTACTAAACAAAAACAATACTAAAATACGAGGGATGCTATATATATTTCTGGCCTGGCAACACATTTCCATTGGAAAGTTTGTCATTTTTAAGCACAATCGTACTCAAAACGTTTTGACGTACGACCATTATTTGTGTTGTTTAAAGTGACTTGAAAAATTTAATATAGAAAAAAAATGGAATTAACTCGTGAACATTTTCGTGCCATCATTTTTCACAACTTTCGACGTGGATTATCACGACAAGAGTGCATTGATGAACTTAAATCTTTGTATGGCGATGAAGCACCATCCTATAGCACTGTGAAAAATTGGTATAATGAATTTAATCGTGGCCGAAGCTTGCTCAAAGACGAATTCCGTGAAGGTCGTCCAAAAACGGCTGTTGTGCCAGAGAACATTGATGCCGTGCGTGAACTCATAATGCAACATCGACATGCGACATACCGAGAGATAGAGACATCCTTGGACATTTCTTCCACCAGCATACATTCGATACTGCATGAACACCTAGCCGTAAAAAAGGTTTGTTCTCGTTGGATCCCGCACAATTTGAAAGTCGCTCAAAAAAAGGCTCGTGTCGATTGGTGCAAAGAAATGTTGCAAAAATTCGATTGCGGTGCTCCAAAAGACGTTTATAAGATCGTCACAGGTGACGAACCATGGATCTATGCGTATGAGCCCGAAACGAAACAACAATCGACCGTGTGGGTCTTCAAAGACGAGCAAAATCCAACGAAAGTTGTTCGTGGAAGAACCACTTCGAAGCAAATGGTCGCCTGTTTCTTCGGCAAAACTGGTCATGTGGCAACTGTTCCGCTTGAGCAACGTAGGACAGTCACTTCTGAGTGGTACATTACAATTTGTTTGCCTGAAGTCATCGGAGAAATTCGAAAAACCAACAAGAGAAAACGAATCATTGTTCACCATGACAATGCGAGCTTTCACACATCGGCTCAAACCAGAGCGTTTTTGACCGGCCAAAACGTCGAATTAATGGGTCATCTGCCGTACAGCCCTGACTTGGCACCTAATGACTTCTTCTTGTTTCCGCACATCAAGAAAAAAATGCGTGGTCAACGATTTTCGCCGCCAGAAGAAGCTGCTGAAGTGATCAAAAACCATTGTTTTAGAGGTGTCTCAATCGGAGTGGAAAAAGTGATTCGACAACTGGTTTGAGCGCATGCAAAAGTGTATAAATCATGCTGGAGAATGCTTTAAAAAACAATAAGACTATTTTTGATTATAAATATTCGCATTTTCACTATTAGGCCAGAAATATATAGAGCAGCCCTCGTATTAGGTCTAAGGAAGTCAGCAGCTGTCGAAAAAAACTTGTGGCTTTTTCTTAACAGTATAGTAATAAGCTATGATGAATGCCTGGCCATAAAAATTAGTGTTGACAGGAAAAAGTTACGCTTTTCTTCCAAAGAAGTCACATTCTTTCAATAAAAGTTGAAATTTTCTTTAAATAATATTAAGTTAATGTAATTTATATAAATTTAAAATAAAAAGCTTTATTCCATATTTCAGGGAAAATAGGGGACAAATTCATTTACTAAACAAAAACAATACTAAAATATAAAAAAAGGATAGAAAAAGGTATGACAAAGAAATTCCGATAATTCTCATGAGTATTTAAATCAAAACTGAATACCAACATTTCGTAATTGAAAAGTGCATGCTCTCATTCAATAAAGTTAGTTAAAGTAGGATTTTTTTTATAAATCCGTTCAACCTGTTTCTTTGAAAGATTGAGCTTCGATAGAATTTACTATTAATATTTGCTTAAAAATTCAACAAAAAATTACTAACAATTTTCCCATAATAAAATTCGGCACTTCTTAAAGGCGTCTAAAAGACAACTTTCCTCTAAATCGAGGTATTGGTAAGGTACCACTAGCTAGTTGTCAAATTTTTCAAACGGAATAACTATAGTTGCTTACAATTTCGCAAGTTTAAACAGAGTACTGTTCCGCATGAAATAAGTGGAGGTCATATTATTTCCCAGTTGGGAAAAATTGTTGCCAGAAACATTATGCTGTTTCTAAACATGAAGCAAGAAACATTTCGTGATCTCTTACTAATTGAAAAATTCTTCAGCAACGTTATTATATCTAAGTTTGTCATTCCGTGTGTAATTTCTTCAATACCCATTTCCGATTGAGCGATGTCCGTCTATACGTCTGTCCGTCCGTGTTAGTGTTGAAATCAAGCCAATATATCAGATACAGTATCCTTCGAGACAGCAAGCAAAACACCACGCCTACCTCTAATATTTTCATGTCATTTGGAATAATAAAGTAACTCCAATCAAAAAAAATAATAAATATATATGACGATAGAGAATTACGAGTTACGGGGCTCTGAAATTTTAAAATTTTTTGGAATATCAATATGGGTGTCATTTTAAAAATTTTGAAGATATCTTAAAGGAAAAACTAAAATTTTTAAAAATGCTAAACCCATTAAGAGCCGATGTCATTTTTATGTAATTTTCTTTTTATTTTCTGATTCTCTGTCATCCAAATATTTGCTTTTTTGGTTAAAGTTACTTCATATTTATATAGATGGTGAAGGGTACATTAGATTGGAATATAGCACTCTTACTTATTTTTTGTTTATTTCGAACAAATTTTTCATGTGGGATTTTGATAGCATTTGCAAATGTGTAACCTTTGTAATTAAAATCGAACTGATGTGTTAAGATAAACAGTGTTCAGGGAGGTTCTTACGTCAAACACTGAAAAAAGTACTTTTTCAGTAATACTTTATCTTACTTTATTTTGTGTCCGTACCAAAAGTTATGAAAATTTGACCAAATAAAACAAATTTATGCATGTTACATGGTGGAGCCTTTAAAAGTTACAAAAAATAAAAATAAATGTAACCAAACGGCAACACTGATAAGAATATTTTAGGTAATATATAAATCACAAAACGAATGGGGGATTTCGTTATTTCCCTCCTTTCAGCGAATATGGCAAGAAGAGCGAGTGGATTAAGCAATGTAATAGATCCGACAGCTATCTACAAAGAATTTATGAGACAGATAGAAGTTCAAGTGAAGCAGGAAAACTTTTGGACCTGACAAAAGGTATCATTACCGCTCATAACACCCATGGTAAACATATAGTAAGAATGCAGAGAGGCTGTGAAAGACCGCTACCATTTTTAATGTAAATTCCCTATCCTAATTTGTAGATGATTAAATATTTTGATATTTTATTTAATAACCGACTTCAAAAAAAGAAGGAG
Source organism: Gymnosoma rotundatum (assembly GCA_916610165.2). Classification (NCBI taxonomy): domain Eukaryota; kingdom Metazoa; phylum Arthropoda; class Insecta; order Diptera; family Tachinidae; genus Gymnosoma; species Gymnosoma rotundatum. The sequence continues at coordinate 73,691,695 of OU744340.1, forward strand.
ATTATACCTACAATTCGGCTTTTTTTTTGTCATTTCTGAACCGATTTTGATAATTTTTGCTAATATGATAGATTATGCTCACAGATTGGTCCCGTTTAAAAAACAGTTCATAATCTTAAAAATTAAAGGTTGTCCTCATACAACATACATATTTTGTACGTGTATTATGAACTGTAAAATGCCGTTCCGTAAAATTTAAAATGACTGCGTATTACTATGGCTTCCAATAACAAAAAGCTATTTAAAAATAAATCTAAAAATTAAAAATTAAGTAAATTTACTTATATGGGACAATTGGACAAAATGTCGATTGCTATGCTTATAGTGACAAGTATTAATATTAAAAATTATAAATTAAAGGGTGCGCGAATAGTTCATTTAATTTGATATATATACTTTTGAACAGTTGTAGACAGACGCTTGAAATTTACAACGAACCTGTATTGCTAAATCTGCTATATCAACAAGTTTAAAATTTGGATTTGGAAGTTAAACGGTGTCCCAATAGTTATCGTAATCTAGTATGTGGCAAAACTTTAGAACCATGATAGACAGAACGCTGAAATCTAAAAGGGACCTGTATTTCTAAGTCGGCTACAGCAACGAGTTTAGAAATTAAAGGGTGTCCCATCTTTGATGTAGATTTACTTATATTCGCCTATCATTTGAACCGTTATAGACAAACGCTTGCAAATCGGATAGAATGGCGATTGTTATGGCCATTATAGTAACAAGTTTTAATATTAAAATTAAGGGGTGCGCCAATAGTTCATTTAATTTGATGTATATGGCCATACTTTTAAACAGCTGTAAACAGATGATTGAAATCTACAAAGAACCTGTATTACTAACTCCGCTATAACAACAAGTATAAAATTTTGATTTCGAAATAAACGGGTGTCCCAATAGTTGATGTAATTTTGAGTATGTTGCCGAACTTTTAAACCGTTATAGACAGAACGCTGAAACTTAAAAGGGACCTGTATTGCTAAGCCCGCTATATCAACGCGTTTATAAATTGAATTTAGAACTTAAAGGGTGACAAACGCTTGCAAATTGGACAGAATGGCGATTGTTATGGCCATTATAGTAACAAGTTTTAACATCAAAAATTATAAATTAAAGGGTGCGCCAATAGCTAATTTAATTTGATGTATATGGCCATATTTTAAACAGTTGTAGACAGATGATTAAAATTTACAAATAACCTGTATTACTAACTCCGCTATAACAAGTATAAAATTTGGATTTGGAAATAAACGGGTGTCCCAATAGTTGATGTAATTTGGAGTATGTTCCTGAACGTTTGAGCCGTTATAAACAGAACGCTGAAACTTAAAAGGGACCTGCATTTCTAAGGAAGAAAAGTGAAAAAATTTTAATAAGCCTAACTGGTCACTTAAATTATTATTTGAAAAACTTTCATTAAACAATCCATAAAAAAGCCTATCCTTCTTCAACACAATCTTGGCAAATGTGGATCGCCAAAATAACCCTCGCACTTTTTTTAAATAGAAGTAGCACTTCAGCCTGCAAATATAACTAATATTTAGTTATATTTGTAACCGTGCTACATTCTTTAGGAACAGGATGGATTAGAGATAAGACAGGTGGTGAAAGGAGAAATTAATTAATTCTGAATATGTTTTTATACTATTAAACAGAAAAAACATTTTAATTTTTTGATTGCCGCAGGGTTTGAACCCTGGCCAATTAGATTCGTAGTCAATATTCTTACCACCATGACTACAACAGCCTCGTGATATATTGGGTTTTTTGTCTGCAATGCTTGAAAAATGGCCTCCCAAAATAACTTTTCTACAGAGGGAATTAATAGCGGTCTTCCATGGAACCTTAACGCTTTAGTATAAAGTATCATTAAAAAGCTGTCCTGACAAGACCCGAAAGGGTATCTTACTTCACTAAGAGGTGGTAAGTCAGATAACTCCCTTAATTCACATACTGGTTGTTGAGGAAATTGCTTAGGGATAGGAATTTATTAAATTAGAATTTATTTTAATTTCGTTGCGTATTCTCCTTGACGCTATTTTTCTTTCTAAACTAGCAATGAAATTTGTACACGTAGTATATATGTCATGGGATCTTCCATCTTCGTGAATGTGATTAACGTCACGGAAGTTTGATATCCTGGTGATACTAAGAGTTCATTGATGCCATAAGGAACCAATAAGCCGAAGTGGGCTTGATGTTTTTCTAGCTGCCATCCATATCGTACCAAACACCTTTAGCAATAAGAGTAAGACGTAATAATAATAATATTTACTCGATACTTATTAAGCAAAATTTGTAAACCAAAGCGTTATCTTTTATGACTGTTTTAAACACTTAATCCTTTTAGCAAATGGTGGCATTTAAGATCTCTTGAAATTTTAACAATTTCAATTGATATCGAATAATTTAATTTCTTTTTCTTATATAATGTGACACACCAGCATTTAATTTAAAGAAATAATTATTTAAGTTAAAATCGAACATTGTTCTGTTTATTAATCAAGTATTTTGTATTAAAGCGCATTTTAATTCTTAACACAGGTCAAGTCTGTAATTAACAATGCAAAAAAAAACTCTCACTTGTCGTTGTAAAATTTTATTTAAATAACAAAAGAAACTATTTTCTATTTTTGAATCCGTATGACAGCTGTAAAGTAACGTAAATATATTAAAAGTTCATTTCCATTTAATTTTTTTCCACAATAACATTTCAGCATGATTCATCAAGTAAAGCAACGGCACACATTTTTTGGGGTATTATACACTTAACTACAGGTAGAAAAGGCTATATCTTAGTTTGTCACTCGATTTCCGAGCCCATAACGTAAATATATTGTTATGCATAGCGAAGTCGATTAAGGTATGTCCGTTCGTCCGTGTTCGGGCTAAAATCAATTTTGCCCAATCACGCCAATCGATTAGACATAGTTTCGAAAATTTTCCTATATAAAATTAGCTAGATCGGTCCATGTCCTTCGAGGCAGCGGGCAAAATTCTACACCCCCTCTAATTTTTTCATATCTTTTTTCAACTTTCTTTCCTGGTGGTTGTATTTATGATAAGAAGGCAAGAAAAATTGATTAGTCTCACACCTAATACAGCATCCTTTTCATTTACTAAACTGGGAAAAAGGCTTTTTTTTAACTTTTTGGTATGAAATAATTTCTTATATCGATTTTTATTTAAACTATTTAATGGGAAATCTGCATTATGGTACATGCGGTTATACATGTATGTTTAAGGGTATATAAGGTTTGGCAAAGCCGAATAAATCACACTGGTTTGTCCAAAATATAGTAATGTAATGTCACTTTATTTATAAAGCTCTGTACAATTTTGATAACAACGCTGTAAAACAAACGCTCATTAAAACAAAAGTTATCCAAACAATTTCTGTAAATACTACTTGTCTCCTAGTTATCAGTCAATATATGGCGGACATATCATTTCTTAACATTTCTTTTACCTGCACAGCCCAGTGTGAGTGCGGATATTAAAAGCAGAATAAATATTAGAGGACTTAACTCTGTGTAATGATTTGAATTCATTTCTGTCAACACCAAACTGAAAATATTCAACTCATGTCTATAGTCCACGTTTTTGAACGGATACAAGTCGCTACAAGAAGAATATTAAGGCACTATAATGTTTTAAAAGCTGCTGCTGGAGCCGATCTAATCCACCAATGAACTTTAACTAAAATAAAAATCCCTAAAAGAAAGTAGAAATAGATTGGGCATACAAATCGAAAGTCGGCTGCGGCCATAGAATAGAACATAGAGTCACTCAGTGTCATTAGTGTAACTAAAGAATTTATTTAGGGGGTCTGGCTGTAGCCCTTAAACGAAAAGGAAAACTGTTTCATGCATAAAAAAATCCCACAAGAAATAAAGAGTACTGACGCGTAGTCTAAATATTTTCTGGGTGTATTAGCCTTTCACAAACAGACCTCTCTATGCCTACACACTAGATAGAAAAGAAATCTCAAAACATAAACCTTAGATTTAACTCAATAGAAAGTATTTCTCGAGACCATATCAAGTAATTTGCTTGATAACCTTCACTTCAAATTTTGTAATGTTATGTTATAGAGTTCGGCAAGAGGCGGTAAATGGGTTAATTTTAAACAAATAACAGAAATATTATAAAGTTTATATGTAAGAAAAAGATAGAATGAAGTCTTTAATAAATATTTAATGCAAACAAATAAAAGTAAGGAAAAAGTTACACCCAAATGCAAGTCCATGTTATATTCTTTAATTATATTTTTTTTTCAGATTTAATAAACAAAAGAGCAAGAGAATGAATAACTATTTTAAGCGTCCATTAACAACTACTAAAAATTTTCATACAAGTGTTTGTGTAAGTGTGTATGTGTGACAAAGGTAAGTGTACTCATTGTACTTAATACCGGTTTATCAATTAGCTTTTAAATACATGCATACGTCAGTCGCTCTGTATTTCTATCTGTCTGTCTGTCTGTCAGTCATCAGTCAGCCCCTCGTTCATTCATCTATTTGAAAAACAAACTGAAAAATCAACAATGTCTGGAATATAATTAAGTTTATGCACAGACCCACATACACACATATATATTTCTACCTGAATTTATTAGGGTAGGGAAAGCATTTTTTTCATGAATAATTTCAAAATTAAGCATATCAGGGTTGGGAGAGTTTTTAAAAGGAATACATGTTTTCCATAATTCTTGCAAAAACTTTTTCACTTTTATGTGGTTTAAATTTCTTAATATACATATAATAAATAAAAGAAACATTTAAAAATTCATCCCAAAAATAAGCGAGAAAATCCATTTTTTCTTTTTTAATTTGAAAATAAACTTTCACATATAAGGGACTGCGTCGATGATGACTAGACAAACTATATAAAACTGAGCTTAAGTTGTCTTTAAATTTTACAAACTCTTTAGAATTTAAAAAAACAACATCCCAACGAACCTGTAACTGCAAATTATTTGCATGTATACTAAAATTTCAACCTGTGACGTGTTGAGAAACTCGATGTACATTATAATGTACGCCACGCATCAAAGGCATAAAGTAATATTGCTCAAATAGTACTTGATTCCTTATTTGAGGCAAGATGGCCGTTTTTTTAACATATCAATTTGATTTTAATAACAAACGTTGCACACTTGCAAATGCTATATAATTCGCACATAAAAAATAAGTTCGAAATAAAGCAAGTAAGAGTGTTATATTCGGCTATGCCAAATTTTATATACCCTTCACCAATAATGTTAATTGGAGCGACAGAGAATTAAAAAATAAGACAAAAAAATACGTACTACATATACATTATTTAACATGAAAATGACATCGGCTTTTAAAAGGGTAATATTTTTTAAAAACATTTTTTTAAATTGTAGTATTTCTTTAAAGATCTCATCAAAAGCTTTTAAATGGTACCCATTCTGTCATTTTAAAAATTTTTTAAATTTCAGATGACCGAAACTCGGAAAACATGGGCGATCGCCAATTTTTTCACTTAATGTTTTTTTTCTTATTTCTTAATTCTCTATTGCACCATATATTTTCTTTTTTGATTGGAGTTGCTTCATTTTTCCAAAAAAATTTGAAAAAAAGAGATAGGCGTGGAGTTTTGTCCGCTGCGTCTAGGGACATGGTCCGATCTTGCTGATTTTCAATAGCACCTCTTTCGATACTATGATCGATTGGCGTATTTCCACTAACACCGACAGACAGACGGACATCGCTCAATCGACTTCGCTATGCATACGAAGTCAGAATATATATACTTTATGGGGTACCCTTTTTCGCTTTTTTTTTTTTTTTTTTTTTTTGTGAAGGGTATAAAAATACTATTTTAATGTAGTGGAAATTAATCGACCTCTTAAGCAATAAAATTACTATCATAGTGAATTTTCCATCCCTGTTGGATACTTATAGTACAATTGTAATTTTCTTCTCGTGCTTTCGTATTTGTATGTAATTTAGTATGTACGTACATATGTACACAACAACTTGGGTGCGATGGCAATTTACAACATATTGACACCTGTTGGTCATTATAGAAAATATTTCTGACGTAAACAATGGTAGGCAAAAACACGTACTAGCAAACAAGTCATTCGTCAACAGTCATTAAAACTTGCTGGATAAATGTGTACATATGTATATATATATATGTATATATATGTATATATAAGCGGTAGCAGTTGAGGAAAACCATAATTAAAGGAAATAAAAGCAAATTAAAAGAAATATATTTTAGTTATGATGAGTTTTTCAAACTCTAATTTGATTTCCCTAAAAAAATAATTCAATAAATAATGAACTTTGCTTTAGTCCCTAAATTTCCACGTGTCGACAAATGTTTTTTTATTATGAATTATGTTTTTTTTTTTTTAACTAGAAGTTTCGTAGTTTGAGAAGAAAACAAAATAAAATTAAAAGTCAACAATTTGCTACTTAAAGAGTAAAAAGTGATGGAATGAGACAACGAAAATTTTCAATATTAACCCTTATCGGACGCGACTATTCACACGTTTGATTCTCACCAGGTTGTAGTTATTTTTAACAAATATGAAAAAAAAAACAATAGTATGTTATTATACATTTATATTCATTTCATTTCAGTTTTGTTACAAATTATTTATTTTTTGTACAACTACTACATGTCTGAGTTTCTGATAATTATTTATATACTTGTAAGGTATATAATCAATCCAATCATCATCTGAGTTATCAACTTCTGATTCTGTATCATTTTCTTCTTCACTTGAGTATTGTATAGGAACTATAACTCTTCTTTTCTTAGAAAATAACGAAGCGTTATTGCTAAACTCATCACTAGAGCTAAAATCACTTTCAGAAATTTCTTTGATATTTATAATATTTTCTTTATTCATTTTATGGGCAAAAAATAAATTCAGACATTAAAAAAAAGAATTGAAAGTTTATTGCACAAGTTAAATGCTCTGCTGATAACGACAAACTGAAAAGATTCTTATACTCAAACGGTAACGGTAAATACGTATTTTCAAATGGTAACGGTAAATTGAAGAAATGAATGCATTTTAAAAACAAATCTCATCAATAGACAGTATGTTTCGACATAATTCGCCTTGTCACTTCACACGTGTCATACGACCGTTGCAGAAAAGTACTGTTGTCACGTCAGAGGTGACTTACGACCGATAAGGGTTAAAAGTCATAGAATGAATACCAATACAATTAAAAACTCAGTTTAAATCTAGCAGTATGCAGGTGGTTATTTCTGCTAAAAAGAGGGCTGCAAATCTGCGTAAAATATAATATCCGGGTATCCTTGACCAGGGCAATGCTAATTCGGGGCTTATGCTGGCAGGATGGGACTGCATTATAGGGATTACTTCAAGAGCTGTTATAGGATGGGGAAGAGAAGGAGACGATAGCTTATCTTCTCTACTTCTCCCTTGCGTAGGCTGAATAGGTCCCACCTACGGTTCTTGGCGGGCCGGTATCTTGCTAGAATGTCTGGAGCTGTGGGTAAATGACACACTAGCTACAATTATCGAAATACCTTTAAAGCTTATAAAGGATTGAGTATATCAAATACCCTTAACAGGTAAAAAACAGTTACATTCAAATGCAGGGGTAAATGCGGGAACAATACGCCAACTGCTTTCGAATGTAACTTTAGAAACAGCTGCGATTGTTATAATTTTTGATAGAAAGCAAAAGATGGCAGATGTCAGAAAAATGGCGGGAAGAAAAAAGAGTACGAGAACAAAGAGAGGAGGAAGAAAAAAAAAGAAACAAGTAAGAGTGCTATATTCGGCTATGCCGAATCTTCTATACCCTTCACCACCTCTTTAAATCTAGTTTAGTGAAGTAACTCCAATCAAAAAAGCAAATATTGGGGTGACAGAGAATTAAAAAATAAGAAAAAAATCAAGTACCACATATACATAATTTTACAAAAAAATGTCATCGGCTCTTTATGGGTTAAGCATTTTTAAAAATTATTAGTATTTCCTTAAAGATCTCTTTAAAAGCTTTTAAATGATACCCATATTGATAGTTTAAAAAATTTGAGATCCCTCCCTTCTCCATCGCCCTGTATATTTGTTTTTTTATTATTGGAGTTACTTTATTGCTTCAAATGATGTGAAAAAATTAGAGGACGACGTGGTGTTTTGCCAGTTACGTCTAAGGACATGGACTAATCTGGCTAAATTCCAATAGCACCTCTTACGACAGTATGTCGATTGGCGCATTAAATTTTCTCTAGTTGATCTAGCGCCTCGCCAAACTTGATTTCAAAACTAACACAGACGGATAAACGAATATTCGTCAATCGACTTCGCTATTAATAAAAAGTCAGAATATATATACCTAATGGGGTCGGAAATGGATATTGTACAAATTACAAACTTAGTTATACCGTTTTTCTTTTTTTTTTTTTTTTTTGGTAAAGAGTATAAGAAGAAATAAGGAAAATTAGAAAATAAAATATTAAAACAATAATAAATATCTAGTTTTATTTATTTTTTATATTTATTTCGATTTGATATCAACACATGGAAGCCTTCAAGACTAATTTGCATGTACTAAAGTATTATTAAATACGTATTAAAACTGAAATATTTCTTAATAAATATAATTTATAAATTAAATCAAAAGTTTAGCTACCAGCCTTATAAAAAATCTTATATTGCATATACTAAAGAAGAAATAAAAAAAATACAAGTTGTTTCCCTGGGAGAAGATTAGCAGTAGCCTAGCGATCTGACCTTAGACGTCACAGGCGGGACGCTACTATAATAAGAAAAATTAATATCCGGGGAGATTTTTTGCGGTTAAATTGGAGCTTCTTTACTCATTTTAATTAATTAAATTTTTTCTTCGGGATGTTTTGACCAATTCCGTCGATAATGGTGTGTAATTTTAACAGGTTAATGCAATGCAGACAATACACTATCAAAATAAAGAGATAAAAGGTAAGTTAACATTCAAATAACCCGTAGAAATAAATTAGGGGCAATATACGTTATTTAGGCCACGAATTTGCCATGAAAGAGAGTGGGTTGGCCAAACATCAGAACAGCCGCTAAAGGCGACAGAAGTGAAAGGCTTCAATGACCAGTTTTGTTTTTTGGTACAGCAGCTTGTGCATGATGTTATGAGAAACTTTACTTCTTCTCTACCGGCTCAGTCAAGCGTTACTATTCTTTTTTAAAAATAAAAGCGCTGTCACCATGTCATCTACCGGTATAAAATATTAAGTGGTGGAATTGTATAAAAAAGAAATTAATACGTGTGGAAATAAGAAAAATAATTTTTTGTTTTTTTTTGTGCTGTCCCAAAAAATTTATATACATAAGTATACAACAAATTAAGTAAGAATAAAATTCAAAACTTAACGTTAGTGGTTTCAAATATTTGCAACGCTAAAAGAAGACACAAAAATTGCTTAAATATTTATGACTTTTTTTGCATAATTTGCGATAACTTTTGTTACTTTCGAAATATTGTAACATTTTTCCATATCATTTAAACAATGAGGTAGGTAGGCGCTTTCCCACATTTTCCGACTTATGCGGCACTTACACTATGCAATTTTTCATGAAACTGGCATGAAATATTTGTTTGTTTGTGAAGCAGGAGGAGTAAGCAATATGGTATAGCTTGAGTTTAAAGGGGATGTTACTATTGCTAATGTTTACTTTAAAATGTAGAAAATTAAGAAAAAAAAATGCTTAAAAAATGCATAATGAAAAAGTGGACTTATAAGGCTCTGAACTTCTTACAGCCATACCTAAATAAAAGCGGAATGCGGAACGTTTTCTTCCGCATAGCTTTAACGCTTAAATGCCATACCTAAACAAAAGCGCCAACGCTATGTCAAAATGATAAAAAACAGGGTTATTAAAAAATATAGGCTTAAGTCTAGTTAACGGACGCAGCTCTAAAATGAAATGAATGAAATAAATAGTTGTCTACGGGGGTAAAATGGTAATCTAAGCAAAAAATTACCTTTCCATTGCCATAAAGTACCCGATAAATGCCATATTATACATACATACATATGCAGGTCCGTAATTCCGAAACTAAAGGTCAGCCTAAAAATATTCACTCAAAATTTTTGCTTTAAATTTTACACCCCGGACTCAATTTTTTTAATTTCCGAACTAAATTTTTTGCAAAAATATAACTTCTCTAATTATTTTAAAATGAATAACAATTCTGATGTTTGTCTTGTGTAAATTAAAAATTTTATAAAAAAATTAAAATTTGTTTTGTTTTTGTTTATTTTTAATTATTATTATTATTATTAAACGCCTTGTCAAAATCGGATTTTCCAATTGTAAAGCGTTGCCGCCGCATTATTTCGGTATTTTCCATACAACATGTACTGGCATGAGAACTTTTGACAGCAAAAAAACGCTTTCCGCCCTTGTTTAGGTATGTCTGTTAGAAAAGTACGATTATTCCCTATATTTTTTAAGATATAAATATGGGTGTCGTTAAATAAAAGCTTTTAAAGTGATCTTTACGGAAATATTAAATTTATTTTAAATGTTTAACCCATTAAGAGCCGATCGACATTTACATTTTTATCTAAAATTATATACAGTGGTTATTTTTTTTTTTTAACTTTGCCTAAAACTAGATTTACTTTAATGGTGAAGGGTATATAAGATTCGATATAGCCGATTTAAACGCTTTTACTTGTTCTTTATGTTCTAGGCTTTGTTAGGAAAGTAAGATCTGGCAACCCCTGTTGTTGTTAACAGAATGAGAGTGGTGAATAATATTACTTCCACTGAGCAACCTGGATGGTTGCATTGGTGAGGTGCGTGCTGTTAAACAGGAGATCATGACATGCGTACGAGTGAAAATAAAAATTGTTATAATGCGATTTAAAATTAATAAACAGCAGTACAAACCTCCCGAGAGGCAAAAGGCAATTATTGTGTGAAGCCATGGCAGATAATTTAGTGGAGACGTCTAATTTAATACTAGAGTAACATATAATTGTCAAGAAGCCCTTTACAATAAAAAGTAGTAAAAACGATGGCGGTTAGCGCAGGGAAGTGTAACAGCATAACAACAATGTATGGCAGACGTGTGTTGTAGCTATTGGATTAAAAGGAGTAGCGGAGATGTATGTGGATGGTTAAGGTTACTAAACAAGGCAACGAGTAGTTCATGTCTAGCCGGAGTAACACAGTAGTGTAGCGTGGATGGCTGCGTATGTAATAATAACGCATGTTTAGTAAATACGAGACCATGAGATTCACAAGACCAGTATGATCAAGAAGTATAGCCAGAGAAAGCCATAGATTAAGAATACAGAATTTATAATGAGCCACAGTAGTATTTGCAATCCAAAGAATACGTACGTTTGTGTAAAAAGGGAAAAACGTAACAATATGTTTAAGAGACCTAACACGACCAGCACCTCTGCTAATACTGCTAGCTTATTTTGCTTTTACTTTACTTCTATTTCCTAAAATTAAATGCTTATGTTATGGAATAATCAGATTTATTTCAAAGATTTTTTGTTAACTGAATGTTAAATAGTTGAATAAAAAACTTCTATTTTCACCATAAATTATTAATATTTTTTTTAATTTAACAAATTTCTTTTTCTAGGCATTCAAATAGAAAATTAACGGATACCAAACGAAATATGTATATTTCTAATTACAGGGAACATGTTAATAAATAACTATTAAAATCTTACAACGTTGCCACATTTCAAATTTCCAAAAAAATTATTTGTAGAATTAATTAAGTCGATGAATGAATAGATTGATGATGCCTGCGACTGTTAAAAAAGCGGAATATACACAAATATTTGTATATTATTAACATTAAATAAAGAAGGAAAGAAAGAAGTAAAATCAACACAAACATAATAACATTGTGTATTCGTTCGTATACAAAACGTGAATGACTTAAAAATTATGCATCAAAGTTGATTTTTACATATTTAACTTCAGGCTATAATTAATATTCTAATCAAATAATATTTAGCATATGTACCTATTTCTGCACAAGTATTAACTACAAAATACATACATATACAGTTACTCTCATAAGTATTCGAACATTGATTTTTAACATAATGCTAATCAAGTGAGGTAAAAAACAATTTTTTAAAGCTTTAAAAATGAAACAAAAACTGCCTAAATTGTTGCTCCGAAATAGTGAATTATTAAAACTTCCATGTTGGCGTAGGCATCGCACAACAGTTTGCTGGAGTTATAAATTAAAAGCAGTATTTATTAGTTTTTCAATTATGTATGCAAAATGAAGCGTTATTTAAGTAAAGCTGAAATAGAAAAAATTTGAGAGGAAGACTACTTCCAACGACGACAAAGGTGATCATAACCAGGGAACGAAGCCGATGTCAAATTGCTATCGGCGGCGGCTAAGCAAACAATTTACGGCGGCGGCTCAAAGTCGACTGAAGTCGACATATTTTCGGCGGCGGCGGCTAAGTAAATATTAATTCAGCGGCGGCTCAAAGACGACTAAGCCGGTGACGGTTATCAATAAAATTCAAAATTTAGAAAAAAATATAAATTAAAAAATAATAATTTTATTTTGAATTTTACGGCTTTTTAAAATAAATAAATAAATATTTTCATGAAAAATATTTATAATCAACCAAAAATTTTTAATGTATTAGTGCGATGAAAGCATATACATATGGCCATTTCGCTGCTGCCTATATATGTAGTTAATCAATGGATTCAATATAGGCAGTAGCGAAAAGACCTTATGGACATGGTTTAACTGCACTAATACATTTAAAATTTTTTGTTGATTATAAATATTTTTTTTGTTAATTATAAAATATTTTATGAGAATATCATGAAATATTTATTTATTTTCTTTTCTAAAAATCAAGCACAGTACGTTAAACCTTTCATTAAAAAATCATGTTAAATAAAACAAAATTTTAAAAATATTAACAACTGTTGAATTTAATCTGGTAGAACTTTGCTTTATTTTAATAACAAAGTAATAAATAGCAACAATTTTTCTTAAAAGCTGTGTAGCCAGAACGCCAAATTCGATTTATATGAAATTTAGTGTTTTCAAAACGTACTGCTAATTAAATACTTGAAAAAGCATACAGAAGGTAAACCCATCTGTGTTAACGAACAACAAAACTTAAAACAGCTAAAAGTTTAACATTACCCATGAATTTTTAGACAAAAAAGTAAAAAAGGAAGTAGTTTCAAACAATTTTAATGAGGAATTGTTCTTTATTTAGGGGCTTAGCTGACACAGTCGGCTAACATTTTTAGCCGATGTTAGCCGACTACTTCGGCGGCGGCTCAATAATTGAATTATATGTCGGCGGCGGCTATTAGTCGACTATGAGCCGATCGGCTTCGTTCCCTGATCATAACATTTTTAAATGCGATGATAGAGCTTAGCGATAATGATACAGAAAATAAATTAAAAGACGACGAAACTGAGAGAAACAGAGATATGCAGGCATGTTCTGAAATCCACATGAAATTTTCACTTCAAATTTTTCAAAGCATTTTTGCTGTAAAATTATTTTGTACAAAAACAATGCCTTGAAAAATTTGAAGTGAAAATTTCGTGTGAAATTCAGAACATGCCTGATAGTAAGGAAAACTAGATATTTTTACAGCAAAAACATCTTATACTAGGGCAAGGGCTCATATAATTATTACACTTTAAGGGCCCATTAGTCAGAATTTGTATGTTGCTTTATATACATATTTTCACCCTTCACCACAAAAAGTGGAAAAAGGGTATATCTAAGTTTGTCATTCCGTGTGTAATTTCTACAAATCCATTTCGGACTTCATAAAGTATATTGTTACGTTTTTCCCTTTTAGAGAGGTAAACGTACGGATTCTTCTGATTGCAAATACCATGCAAATACAAACGCAGCCATCCACGCTACACTACTGTGTTACTACGGCGAGACATGAACTACTCGATGCCTTGTTTAGTAACCTTAACCATCCACATACATCTCCGCTACTCTTTTTATCTAAGCCAGTCATCGCGTTTTAATCCAATAGCCACTACACACGTCTGCCATACACTGTTGTTATGCTGTTACACTTCCCTGCGCCAACCGCTACCGTTCTTACTATTGTTATAAAGGGCTTCTTGACAATTATCTGTTACTCTCATATTAAATTGGACGTCTCCACTAAATTGTCTGCCGTGGCTTCACACAATAATTGTCTTTTGCCTCTCGGGAGGTTTGTACTGCTGTTTATTAATTTTAATTGAATTATAACAATTATTATTTTTTCGTTGCACGCATGTCCGAATGCGTTATCGAACTCAGAACCCCCTGTTTTTCAGTACGCACCTCTACCAACGCAGCCATTGAGGCTGCTCAGCTTTTGTTAGCTAACTTGTGGTTTTTTTTATTCTATAAACACACCATTAGTTGAATTAGCTTATTCACCACGCTCATACGGAAACAACTACAGGGGCTGCCAGATTTTATTATTCGTAACAATATTAATATGGGTATCATTTTAAAGCTTTTGAGGAGATCTTTAAGGCTATACTAAAAATTTTTAAAAATGCTTAACCCATTAAGAGCCGATGACATTTTTATGTTAAATTATACATATGCAGTACCAATTTTTTTTATTTTTTAATTCTATCACCCCTATATTTGCTTTTTTGATTGGAGTTACTTCACTAAGCTTGATTTACATAGATGGTGAAGGTTATATAAGATTCGGCATAGCCGAATATAGCACTCTTACTTGTTTAAATGTCTATAATCAAATATATTTTTTTTTTTTTTGATTGGAGTTATTTCATTAAATAAGATTTGTTCCAAATGATATGGAAAAATTAGAGGCAGGTGTGGTGTTTTGCCCGCTGCCACAAATGACATGTACTGATCTTGCTGATTTTTTAATAGCAAAATTTTTGAAAATATGTCTGATCGACTGGCGTATTTACATTTTCGCTAGCTTATCTAGTGCCTTGGTAACTAGATGACCCGGAAGGTCATCGCTCAATCGACTTCGCTATGCATAAGAACTCAGAATACATACACTTTATAAAGTTAAAAGTGGATATTGTAGAAATTACACACAAGCTTGGTATTATAAAGTTTTTCCTTCTGTAGTGAGGGGTATAAAAAGCTAATGTTTAATTCCAAATTTAGCAAAATGTGTTTTTAAATATTTCTTCCATATACAATAGTAAAATGTGCTGAGAACTGTTTTATTATTATCTCTACGAATTGATTTATTTTTATATTTTAACAAAGATTCTAAGGAACCTCCTTACAAAATTTTATTCAAATCCATCCAGAAGTTTTTGCGTGATTCGAACACAGACAAAAATTTCAAAAATAGGTGTTTTGTATTCCATATCGATTACTATCTAAGCCAACAACGAAATGTTTAAAAAATATTTCATGTACAGAAATGATTATGTTACAGTTTTATTATATGTATAGACCAAGAAAAAATTGCCAGCAACAGATACATATGTACACACATAAATTATTTTAATTAATAAAATTTTAATTTGTGGCCGACACATTTTGACATGACGAAAATAATTGCAGTTAAACAGTATTTTGTTCATGTGCATACAAACATACTTTTTATATTTGTAATCATACAAATTTAAATCGGTCTAGATCATTTTGAGTTCCATATCAAATACTTGTTTTACTGTTACCCCAGAATTGAATGACAACAACGATGTCATACAACAAGCGAAACTGATACGATTTAATAATCTCGTTTTTTTATTTATTTTTTATTGCTTTAAAAAAAGTAAAATGTAATGTATATGTATACTAGCTTTACCCAGTACGCTTCGCTACCTCCATAATATAATAAATTTTAC
Source organism: Gymnosoma rotundatum (assembly GCA_916610165.2). Taxonomy (NCBI): domain Eukaryota; kingdom Metazoa; phylum Arthropoda; class Insecta; order Diptera; family Tachinidae; genus Gymnosoma; species Gymnosoma rotundatum. Next base: position 73,707,567 of record OU744340.1, read on the forward strand.
TTTGTGAAGGAAGGGAACACAACCACACCTCCGAATCTGCTAGTTTGTTGCTTGATAATGTAAATAAATATTACAGGTATTTGTACCGGATTTCAAGGCTCTATGTGTTATAGTGATTTATATTTACACTTTATGGGAGGTACCACGCCCACTGTTGCGATCTAAGCAGATTTTTGTCGGACTTTGCACAATAACAAGAACGTACACGTTCAGAATTCACTTTAAATGTGAGGTATCACGCCCACTTGCTACAGTTTCTAACACAATAATAAATATTTACTTTGAATGGAAAGTGCCACGCTGCAAACAAACAAATATACAAATAAACATATCTTTTCTTTTATATATACAAGACAAATAGCATGTATATATGTTCAAATATATTAATGCATATATGTGTGTATTTGTGCATGTGTGCTATTGCATTACAAGTAAACAGCAGATTGATATACGACACATGATTTTATAAAACACTGTTGAGCAATACAATAAACCAACAGCATTTATTAACAGATCTAAGGCAGAATTAATCATAACTTTCCGTTTCGTGATGAATCAGCTGATCAGTTTCTGCTAAATGGAAAATATGTATTTGTGATTTGTTATTAATTTGACGTTCTGTTCTGTTCCATTCGAAATTTAAATTTTTGTTTAATTGAAATAAAAAAGATAAAAAATGGGTTCCAACAAAAAGTGCATCATCAATATCTGAATTAAACTAAGAATCTAATGCGCTATCAATATGTTCTACATTTTTGTAATTTTTCACTTATAACCGTTAATATTTCGTAAAAAATTTAATTTTTTTTTTTCTTTCTTTATTATAAACAGCTGATATGTGAGAGAAAACGTCGGCAGAGCATTTCTCCATCTTATTCTTAATATCGTACAAGGGGAATGTGTATTTCTCTTAATCTTATAAGAATTCATAAATCACTGATAGCCGCGTAGAAAACACCTGCTTGCAACTAATTGAAAATAACAAAAATAAAAAACTAATCCAACCAATTTCGTTAAAAAACTAATTACTTTCTTTTTATTAAAAGTGTCGATTTTATAATCTTTTGAAATAATGCATAAAATATATTTCTCTATGCGATCAGGGTTGATTTTTTCAAGATGATGAAGAGAAAAAACAACAAAATATTAAAACCATATGTTTTTCGCATCTTTTTCGTAAATTAGTGTGGTATCTACGACGCCATTTTGAAACGATTTTTAAATTAGAACAGAATTTTGTCAGATTTGTATGTGATTTAATCGTACGATTGTGTATGATAGTGAATCCTGGCCTTAATGAGACCTTTAGAGTTTTTTTCTAAAAAAAGTCGTCAAATATTTGAAAAAACCGTCAGAAGAATAAATGAAAAATCAACATAAAAAAGTATATTCACATGTATGTATCTACAATTCTCTTTCCAGAGCTTTCTGAAGCTGTCGGATATCGCAGAAAACTGAAATTTGGCATAGTTAATGCATTTGCTTCTTTGGTGCAGGACGAAGCCAGATTTTTTTATTTTCGGTCTGTGTGAAGAAGACCATAATATTTAAAAACAGAATTTTTGCCTGGCATGGATAGGCTTTTTGACTAGTATATTATAAATCTCTTTGAGGGTTTTTTGTTTATTTGCTTGTATGCAGTGATGGGACAAGGATAAATACCCAAATGGTAAATTCGATACTTAAATATAAATACCCAGGTATTTACCTAGGAACCTGGGTATTTACCCAAAATGTGGGTATAAATCAGAATAAAGAAAATTTAAATAAATTAAAAGATTTTAATTTTTTATTATGAATTAGATTTTTTATAAAAAATGAAATAATTTTTAAATTTTTTGTTGCCAGAATATATGTTCAAAATAAATTCGAAAATGTTCACATTTCTCTTACTCTACGTAATAGCGAGTATTTGTTATTCAAATAAGTATTTACCCGAAATTATATAAATACCCGTGTATGAAAGTGGGTATAAATAGGTAAATACCCAGCGTTGGGTAAATACCTAGTTCTAAACCCATCTCTACTTGTACAGGGTGTTTTTTATAGACGTATAGAACTTCGAATTGAAATAAAACACAAGAAAATCGTTTTAATGTCCATCAATTTGGCTTTATTGGAAGGATAATTTTATGCCATTAATGTTTAAATATGATTTCGGGCATGTGGCCGCCGCGGCTGGCTCGAATAAAGTCAATTCTACAGGTCCAATTTTCAACCACTTTTTTGAGCATGTGGGGCCGTATGTTGGCAATAACGCCACGAATGTTGGCTTCCAAGTCCCCTAACGTTTCTGGTTTGTTGGCGTAGACGAGCGACTTCACATATCCCCAAAGAAAATAATCCAATGGTGTCAAATCGCACGATCTTGGTGGCCAATTGACAGGTCCATTCCGCGAAATTATGCGCTCATCGAATGTTTCCTTCAATAAATCGATTGTAACGTGCGCTGTGTGGCATGTAGCGCCGTCTTGTTGGAACCACAACTCATGCACATTCATGCCATCCAATTGGGGAACAAAATAGTCGGTTATCATGGCTCTATACCGGTCTCCATTAACGGTAACTGACTCTCCAGCATTATTTCGGAAGAAGTATGGCCCAATGACTCCACCAGCCCATAGAGCACACCAAACAGTCAGTTTTTGTGCATGTAATGGCGTTTCAAGGGTCTCATGTGGATTCCCTTCACTCCAAATGCGGCAATTTTGCTTGTTGACGTAGCCATTCAACCAAAAATGAGCCTCATCACTGAACAAAATTTTGCTATGAAAATCAGCATCGAGATCAATCTCATTTTCGGCCCATACACCAAAATCACGACGCATTGCATGGTCTCGCGGCTTTAATTCTTGCACAAGCTGGATCTTGTAAGGTCGCAAGCCAAGATCTTTGCGCAAAATCTTCCATAAAGTTGATGGACAAAGCTCTAATTGCTGTGCACGGTGGCGAATCGATTCATTCGGATCCTCTTCAACACTTTGCTCTACAGCGGCAATTGTTTCTTCGGTGCGCACTGTTCGACGTCTCTGCGGATGCGTATTATCACATAGAGTAAACGTAGTGCGAAAACGATCCATGGTTAACCGAATTAATTGCTCTGATGGCCGATTATGTCGACCATAAAATGGACGGAGCTTGCGGTAAACTTCGCGAACTGAACCATTATTTTCGAAATAAATTTGCACGATTTGCAAGCGTTGTTCTTTTGTCAACCTATTCATGATGAAATGGCAAACCAAACTAAATATTAATCACTTGACAGCTGACAAAATGGCCGCCAGTTAAAAAAGTGATGCCAACTTAAAGTTCTATACGTCTATAAAAAACACCCTTTATGTTTATTTGTTTGTTTGTGCGTCAATCATGGGTAAACGAATGAAGTCTAACCACAATTTTAAAACACTACGGCGTGAAATTAGAATTCAGCATCAAAAACGCTGAATTGGTAATACTGGCATGAAATTATAAAAGTCTATAGTGCGAACCAGTGTTCGAAAAAAAACTCTAAAGTACGCAACGTTTACATACTGTACTGATCGTCATATACAAAGAACGCAAACACATTCACTACAACAAGAACAAAACACTTCGTTTCTCTTTAAGTGTTTACGAACATCTACACAAACTCTAACAAAACGTACTGAACAAAGTTCACAAACACTATTTCTTAGTGTTTGTGTATAAAGGACGCTAAAATGATCAGTACAAAACGAAAAAATTGCGTTTTAGTGAACTTTTTTGCGTACACTAACATTTTTTTAGTGTACGCGAGGTTTTTTATTTATTGTTGTTTGTAATAATAGAAATATTTCGCCTATTATGTATAATAACAAATGTCGTTTAGTGAAATGCATATAAATGTCCTATATATTCTAAAAATAAATTTTTTTTATTTGTAGTATTTTTAAATAAAGATTAAAAAAGAGACATTTAGGAAATCAATTTCAATTTTTTATGATGAGTATTAAGGGTTAATTAAGAATTAAAGGGACTAATTCGTTCTTTTTTGCGCAAGCAGCAAAAAAGACCGAAAAGAAAGACCCTGTATTTTCCAACATTTTCTTTCAAGTATTGAAATTTTACATTTATTCTCAGGTAGTTTTTTTTAAAAACATGCAAAAGTCTAGCTGAGTCATTTGGAACACTTTAAGTAGGTATGATAAAATTTTTCAAAAATACTACAAATAGAAAAATAATAATTTTTAGAATATATAGAACATTTATTTGCATTTCACTAAACGACATTTATTATTATTATTCATAATAGGCGAAATATTTCTATTATTACAAACAACAACAAATTAAAAATCTCGCGTACACTAAAAAAATGTTAGTGTACGCAAAAAAGTTCACTAAAACCCAATTTTTTCGTTTTGTACTGATCATTTTAGCGTACTTTGTACACAAACACTAAAAAATAGTGTTTGTGAACTTTGTTCAGTACGTTTTGTTAGAGTTTGCGTTCTTCTTTTTGTAGACGTAGTGTACGTAATGGGTACACATACAAGTTCACAAACACTAAAATTGAATTTTAAAGTATTTTATCAGTCCCGTACGCTATGGTTTGTGTACAGTTTTTTTTCGAACACTGGTGCGAACTGTTAAAGTAAAATGTTTTAAACATAATTTGTTGAAAATTTTTCATCATAAAAATTAAAAATGGTTGTTTGGTATCTAAATCAAGATCTACTTATTAATAAAAGATGGACACATTTGTAAATAGATTAGTTTTATACCTTTATTACACGACCTTTCTTGGAGTTATTTAAAAGCAATATTTAACCCTTATCGGACGCGATTTTTCACACGTTTGATTCTCACCAGGTTGTAGTTATTTTTAACAAATATGAAAAAAAAACAATAGTATGTTATTATACATTTATATTCATTTCTTTTCAGTTTTGTTACAAATTATTTATTTTTTGTACAACTACTACATTTTATTTTTATTTTTATATTTTTTTTTTATTTTTATTTTTTTTATTTTTATCATTTTCTTCTTCACTTGAGTATTGTATAGGAACTATAACTCTTCTTTTCTTAGAAAATAACGAAGCGTTATTGCTAAACTCATCACTAGAGCTAAAATCACTTTCAGAAATTTCTTTGATATTTATAATATTTTCTTTATTCATTTTATGGGCAAAAAATAAATTCAGACATTAAAAAAAAGAATTGAAAGTTTATTGCACAAGTTAAATGCTCTGCTGATAACGACAAACTGAAAAGATTCTTATGCTCAAACGGTAACGGTAAATACGTATTTTCAAATGGTAACGGTGAAATGAATGCATTTTAAAAACAAATCTCATCAATAGACAGCATGTTTCGACATAATTCGCCTTGTCACTTCACACGTGCCATACGACCGTTGCAGAAAAGTACTGTTGTCACGTCAGAGGTGACTTACGACCGATAAGGGTTAAGGATATGCTTTTCAATATTTTCAGAAGAAAAGTAACTGTGATGCCTTTAGAAGGAAAAAGACGGCAAAAAAATATATACTTTGATATAATTATCTATATGCTAAGAATATTTCTTCCAAATAAAATATTCCATTATTGTCTTACAAAATAAAACATTCACAACTTTGTAACCGAAGACTTTATGATCCGCGGTCAACAAATACAACGACCTGCGTTTATAAAATACCTGATAATTGAAGTAAAATCCTGTCGTTTAATAACACTGATGTTTCGGGCTTAAAAGTACCCAATTATTACGTATTTTCACCCCCTGAGTTCAAAAATCACCTCGAAAATGACCAACTAGCTTTTGTCAAGATACAGTAACATGTTACATTTTACATGCTCAATTTTCACTTTATTGAGAAATTTAGTTATTGGATGTTGGTACACCTGTTAACTGACAAAACCAAACGTTGTACACATATTTTGAGGTTATACACGTGATTTCAGTTCTTTAGATGGTGCTTGATGTAGTTTCTATCGTTTTCTTATTCGAATTTAATATTCTGGAGTGATATTTAAGTGTGTTAAACCAAAATGCCACGAAGTTGTTCGAATTCAGTGAATAACTTTTTTTATATTTGTCACAGAATCGCACTCTTACTCTTGCCATTAAGACTGCTCATCAGCATTATTTTGGAGTTACGGTAGATGACCAAGAGCTCACGAGCTCCACATATATATTTCTGGCCTTATAGTGAAAATGCGAATATTTATAATCAAAAATGGTTTTATTGTTTTTCAAAGTATTCTTCAGCATGATTTATACACTTTTGCATGCGCTCAAACCAGTTGTCGAAGCACTTTTTCCACTCCGATTGAGACACCTCTAAAACGTGGTTTTTGAACACTTCAACAGCTTCTTCTGGCGACGAAAATCGTTGACCACGCATTTTTTTCTTGATGTGCGGAAACAAGAAGAAGTCATTAGGTGCCAAGTCAGGGCTGTACGGTGGATGAACCATTAATTTGACGTTTTGGCCGGTCAAAAACGCTCTGGTTTAAGCCGATGTGTGAGAGCTTGCATTGTCATGGTAAACAATGATTTCTCTTCTCTTGTTGATTTTTTGAATTTCTCCGACGACTTCAGGCAAACAAATTGTAGTGTACCACTTAGAAGTGACCGTCCGACGTTGCTCAAGCGGAACAGTCGCCACATGACCAGTTTTGCCGAAGAAACAGGCGACCATTTGCTTCGAAGTGCTTCTTCCACGAACAACTTTCGTTGGATTTTGCTCGTCTTTGAAGACCCACACGGTCGACTGTTGTTTCGTTTCGGGCTCATACGCATAGGTCCATGATTCGTCACCTGTGACGATCATATAAACGTCTTTTGAAGCACCGCAATCGTATTTTTGCAACATTTCTTTGTACCAATCGACACGAGCTTCGGCCACGATTAAATTCATTATACCAATTTTTCACAGTGCTATAGGATGGTGCTTCATCGCCATACAAAGATTTAAGTTCATCAATGCACTCTTGTCGTGATAATCCACGTCGAAAGTTGTGAAAAATGATGGCACGAAAATGTTCACGAGTTAATTCCATTTTTTCTATATTAATTTTTTCAAGTCACTGTTAACAACACAAATAATGGTCGTACGTCAAAACGTTTTGAGTACAATTATGCTTAAAAATGAAAAACTTTCCAATGGAAATGTCAGATTGCACTTGGCAGCACTCAGTGTTGCCAGGCCAGAAATATATATAGCAGCCTACGTAAAAAATTGTTTCAAGTGTGTTGTGACTTTATAACTCTCAAACGGTCAACGGATTTTCATGGCAACATATGATTTTACCCGTATAAAAAATAACAAAAAATACAGGGTGTCCGCCGGGAAGGAATACTACTTTGTTTTGCCACCATTTTGGTAAAATTGTGGATGAAAAATACAAATTATGATTATGATGAAGATTGAAAAGTTTTTAACGCCACAACTGCATGCTTTGGGCTTTATTAACATGTGGTATTAACAAGACGGTGCCACATCGCCAGCCAGGATTACAACATAATTGCTGCGGACATCCTATACGTAAGCGCCTATGAGTGGTATGTTTTAAGTTATAATGAAATATAGGAAAGTCCTGGCAACTTCCATATTTATGTGCGTAATCGAGTAAAAACCTGGCTAGGAAGAGCAGTCATGGTACGATTATTTACATTGGGGTAGGGAAGCGCACCGGGAATAGCTAGTAACTGCATTTAAAATTAAAAAAAGGCTGGATAATATTTTTGAACGTGCAAATTCAATCAAATTCTGTGCTGCGTACCTTTAGCAACAGAATTGATAGATTCTACTGACAGGCGATTTTACTACTGAAGTTACTCTTTCGTTTACAAAATAAAGTAAAGAAGGCTATAATATATTTTACAGTGCCTAGAAAGACCCTAAAATTCGACTCAGGCGTTTTCTTTGTAAGCTTGCTTGTTTATTTGTTTGTTGTTGGTCTAGGGGATAGGAGGGAAGAAAAGGTAAAATCGGTCATTTTAATGCGTATGTATTGATATAAGTAAAGTCGTAGCTAATCAATTTTGAGGAAATTCGAACATTTTGAAATCATTTCAATGACAAAGTGTCCATTGACATCACAAAGGATACGTTTTTCAAAGCGACATAAGGGGAATGAACATTCTGTCACTTTTGACTGCAACTAATGTCCATGGACAAAATGCCTTTGGACACTTACATGCCACCAATATAAAGCATTGATATTAAAGAAACACATGGTGATGAAGATAGAGGTTCTTATTTTAAGACAAAATTTGTTTTCGTCAAAAGTTAGCGGTCTGCTGCATTATATAGCATTTTTTTTGCATCCTGACACACTTTCACATTACTTTTTTTGGTTCCTTTTTCCTTATTTAATGTAAACACACAGACCTACATAAATAGTTGACCATGTACACGTGTACATATATATGTACATACATACGTATGTAGATGCATATATGCATTCAAAACCAAACGTGCGTACATATCTAAGTATCTATTTGTATGTAAATGAATGTATATATTTCTACATTTTTTTTTTGTTATTTGTTGTTTATTGTTTCATTGTATTGCAAACATTCTTAGATTGTTGTTTAACATTTTAAAAAACATATACGAGGGAAAGACAATAGTTTCCGAATAATTTATTTAACGATTAATAAGTGGCTTTAGCATCTAAATAAAGATTTGGTAAATGCATTGAAAAGATCTTTGTTGCAGAAATTGATCTTCGTTTTTTTAATATTTGAATAAAGAAGACGCTGACAGTGATATTTCTTAAAACTGCCAAGCGTGCACTCAGGTTTCAGGGTACCCAGGTTTTCCTGCTTTATTGCCCGATCATAAACAATATTTTCCATTAGGTGGTTTTTTAAGCCGGATAGAACTTTAAATTGTAAAATATAACACAAAAAATTAATTGTAGTGAAGAATTTTTTTATACGAAAGACCCGAGAACATGGTATTAATATTTAAAAATAATTTCGGGCATATGGCCACCGCGGATGCTCATGACGAAGCGCATTCTGAAATTTTGGGTCACTTTTTGAAGTACTGCTGACCGTATGTCACAAATAACACGAACAATGTTGGCCACCAAAGCGTTAATTATTGCTGGTTTATCAGCATAAACCAGTGAATTTACGTGGCCCCATAGGCCTCTTTTGGTTGCCCACCCGGTTTCTAATACTAAATTGCCGGTAGCATGTCACTAATGTTAATAGTATCAATCAGATACCTACATATTTATATGTATATACATTCCCAATAAAAACATTTAAAAAATGCTTTATCATACATTTTAAATACATATATACACATTTAGATACATACCATGAAATGCATGTAAATTTACACATAATTATGAAATGACTTATTTGTCCTGATAGCACTAAAATATACATACATACATATCTACTTATGTAAATAGATACATACATACATATACATATATTTATTTGCATTTAATGTTAACCAACAAACAACAAATTTCTTTTTTAAAGTATGTTTAATTTTTATACCAAACAATTTGCACTTGACCTTGATTAAAAAACACAAAAAAGGGGAGATAATAATAATAGCACAGCAACAACAATAATAGCTTTTATAAAAAACAAAAGTTAAAAGAATAAACCGATGAATGATACAACACAAATCAACTTTACACATACTTAAAGAAAGTTATTGTTAACAACAAAAGCAATAAGAAAAACATAAATAAATCTACGTACTCACCCAAAACATTTAAATTACAACAACAAAAATAAAATGAGAAAAGTATAAAAAAGTGCTGCCAGTCTGATGACTTTTTTGTAGATTTAAAAGGTATAAATTGGTATAAACTTTGACATTTATAGAAAACCAAACACGACAGGTATAAATATATTTACATAAATATAAATTTAATGTCTTTGGTCAAACGCCTGATATTTCTATGTGAAAGGCTTTTAAATTTTTTTTTTGATATAAAATGAAACAATAGAACTTTTATCATTAAGTTTATATTTAAAACTGCAATTTAAAAACTCAATACTTGGATACAAAAAGCTGCTATGAGAACGGCAGTCTGAAAAGGATTGCGTTAATAATGTTTGTATCAACATAAAGATCAATACCTGCAAATCACAGTTAGTTGTAGCATATTTAATTTATCTCTTTTAGACCTGACGCAAAACTACCTGGAATTTGTCATAATTTTTGGAACATGTAGAGACACACAGCGTATAAAAATATAATCAATGAATAGATTTTACTATTTTTATAACCTTCAAGGATTTTCAGGACACGCACGGCTGACGCGCACAATTGATGCACTCAATATTTTTAACTAAAACACATTTATATTGCATGAAAAGTTTTCAATTAGTTTGAAATTTTAAAATTTATAATTTTTTAGTTTTTTTTAGTTATTTGTAAACGATTAATACTTTTTTCATTAAAGACACAACTTACTTTTGCGGCTCATTATGCTAAAACTGAAATGTGACTGAAGAGTTTCGCAATAATTAAAGTAACGGTAAATTAAACAGAAGAGAAATGTGAGAAGCAAATATAGAAAACAATCAGCACAATCGATGCATGCCAGTCTATTTCACATTAAGCAAACAGAAGTAAAAATATTGAGACCGAAACCCACCCGCACTACCGATGCATCACGGTCTGAAAGGGTTATGACTATAAAATAAAAATTTTTTAAATTTAAATATAAATTGTTGCATACAACTTAAATCACACACGGTAAAAACATATAAAAAACAAACTTTGAGTTTGGAAGACCAGAAAATTCGATAAACTTTATTTATAGATATGTAACTACAATATATAGAAAATTGAACATTAGTAACCTGCTAAAAACGTCTAGAAGTTTTCTAACGAAAGACTATATTTTTCAGCTGAAATACAGTGAGTTGTTATCTATTAACTTGTTACAGTCAGATACATTCTGCTTATGTCTTAACTATATTTCTCTGTTTTCTTTAAAAATGTACCGCACAAATTAAAAAATGATTTTCCCTTTAAAAATATAAATGCGAAATCATGTTTTTTCTTTAGCAAATAAATACTGTAGTTCGTTTACTCTTCTTTCGCATTTTTTTTTTAATATATTGTAAATTTGGCTGTGTAGGCCATTCACATCATAAAATTCTACGACTCGGGCAAGACTCAAACAAGTCGATAACTTTACCCAAGCAGTCGTTAAGACCACAATATGCTGTAGCTCACGATCTCTTCTTTTACCAAGCAGATCCTTTTTACCAATTCAGCGGCAGCTTTCAGACAATGTGGATATATTGTTACTTTCATCACTAATTAATGCACCACGATTTGATTTGATTTCTACACAGCCATCTTTACTTCATAAATTATTTAGTTTTGTTTACCACACCCATAGGTAAAACCATTGTCATAATGTATAATTAAACGGTTGCAAAATCTTATTTTCCTCAAAATATTACAAAAAAATTTTTAAAATGCGATTTTTTGTTAAAAGTTTCTGGCAACGCTGCAGGTCGATATTAAAATTAACAAAAAAAAAAAAAACACCCTGCAAACATTTCTATTGAAACAGTCAATTAATATAATTGACTTTTAATTAACAACATTGAATTTTGTCACAATGACAGCATACTTACAGCTATCGGATGTTGTTTTTAGCCCGATATAACTGTACTACAACATTAATTTATAACAATTTTTTTTTTCTAATTTTTTTCAGTAAAATCTGGAAAATCATTATGAATAGACTCACACTTGCTCAACGCTATCAAATCATCCAAGTTTACTTTAAAAATCAGTCATAAATTCGAGCAACTTATAGACGACTTCGTGATTTTTATAGTGCACATATATGTGGTACACATACTCTCTATAAGTACACATACTCTCTATAGGATGAAATAACACCAACACGTCAAAGGAATGTCCATACTGAAGAGAATCTCGCTGCGGTCGTAGGGTCTTTCCATTCACTACGTGAAAAAATTTACGCAAAGATCTTGACCTACACTCGTATAAGATCCAGCTAGTGCAGCGATTAAAGCCACGAGTTAGTAACTGACCCATTGTTTTGTCGATAAATTGTGTCCAGAAATGAGGCGAATTTTTGGCTAAACGGTTTTGTTAATAAGAAAAATTGCTACATACGGAGTAAGACCCATCCACAACATACCCTACAGACTTTATAAAAATGCACCGTTTGGTGTGGTTTACACTCTGGTGTCATCATCGGATCTTATTTCTTCTTTCTTTGATTAATGATTTTTGTTTAAAAATATGGAAGACATTGATCCGGACGAAATGTGGTTTCAACAAGAGGGCGCGACGTGCCATACGGCGACCGCAACTATCGAGTTATTGTAATCAAAATTTGGCGATAAGTTGAAATGGACCTATCAATTGGCGTCCAAGGTCGTGCAATTTGATAACTTTCCATTATTGTCTGTGGGGCCACATGAAGTCACTGGTTTATGCTGATAAACCAGCAAAAATTTGGAGGCCAAGATTATTTGTGTTATTTGTTCGTGTTATTTCTGTGCAGTAATTGAAAAAGTAACCCAAAATTAGACGTCCAGAATAAGCTTCGTCATGAGCAGCCACAAAGGCCATAAGGCGAATATTTCGCACCGTTAGTTGTCATTTTTGTAAGATAAAATGAAAATAATTAATAGAAATTTTAGTAACTTCAATACATTTTATTAAAAGTATAAAAATATTAGAAATCATAACATATCATATATATTTAAATACATACATATGTTTAAATTCTTTTATAATACTTCTTTGAATACAATATTAGAGGTAATGACATGATCATCGTTAACTTTTTGCCCGTACGAATCCTTAATACAAACAAAATTATTTTTAAACGTACGTACTCGAGAAAAAGCCACGTAATATATGATGATGATAGCGGTATTGCCAGAATGGATTTTAATACATACTATATTATGTAGAACTGCATTACTATTAAGCGACCCTGTATTACCACACTTGAAATAAATATAATCACTGTATTATCATGCAGTTCCCTGCATTACCACACTTAAACAAACACATATAATCACTGCATTATCGTGCAGTTCTATATAAAATATAATTTTTATCAATGAAAATATTAATTTTTCAACTTCTAATTATTTTTCGTCATTAGTGTTAGAAATAAGCTTTAAAATGAGATATCATTCATTAAGTTTGATGCGGTGGTATGGAAGATATTTGCAACCGCCAAAAAATGTGCTTTAGAAATAATATATATGATATTAATGCCATATTCTAATCTTTCGTATAAAAAAAATCTTCATTACAATTTAATTTTTTGTGTTATTTTTTACAATTTAAAATTCTATCGGGCTTAAAAAACACCCTTTACATATAAGATTAAAATTTTTGATCACACGCAATTACTAATTTAACCAATTACCGACACCACTCGAACTGAAAAACATAAGTTTTTGTAAATCTGTAAATTTACATAATTCAAACATAGAAGAGTCGAAGTTGTGACCTCTAAAAGATCAAAATTGGGTACAAAGGCTGTTTGTTTTTATTAATTTTCGAAGTATTAACTAATTAACAAATGGTAGCTGTGTTGCTTCGTTACTAAAGATTACTAAAGAAGTAATGGCGAAGGGAGTTGTATCAAATGCTTTTTAAAATAGTGGCAGCGTAAAATCATCCACATAAAACCCACCAAATCAAAGGTTTTGACTTTTTCTAAAGTCAGACTTGTTGTAAGGAGTGCGTCCAAACATTTCAGTAGCTTGTCTGTTTTGTGTAAATAAAACTTTTTAGGAAAATAAATAAATAAAAATCATTGAAGATTAATAAAAATATGCACAAAGCCAGCAACATAACAAGTTTTAATGGGCAAGCGAGAATAAAAACACTGAAGTGAAGACTTTAAAATTTATAAAGATAAATGGACGTTGTGACCACACAATAAAAGTGAATAACAAATATCAATGTCCCACGTTTTTACAGATTCGTGCATCAATGATTATATTCAAACTATAAAAAAATGGAAGAACACTTAATAAATATTTTAAGGAACGACAGCAAAAGTCATTAAAAATAAAACGAACGAACACTCTAATCGGTCAATTTAACTTTTAATTATTCAATATAGAATTCGGAAGATTTTGTTGACTAGTCGTTGCGAACTCTTTGCAAAAGCGGATCATTTGGTTTGGTGGGTAACAAACATTCATATGAATGGTTGTGTATTTAAAATAATGTATGTATGTATGATGTCATACATAATGAAACTGAAAATAGTGAAAATCTTGTAAAAGTTAAATTGAAAATTCGAAACGGTCGCCAAGCGCCTTGATGTGTGACGAATTCCCATTACTCTTTTATTTTATGAATGAATTTTGTTTTGCAATTTACTTCAAGCTAAAATAAGTGGTTGATTATAAAATGTATTTTTCATTTACTATAATAACAACAGTAGCAAAATCATTATTTGTAACAAATAACATTTCACGCGATTTTCTATGCTGCAGTACCAAGTAATATTTTGTTTAATAATATTTAGTTTTTTTTAAGCAATAAGCGATATTTACTAATTTATATGACAAAGTGGCTGGCACCAAGGTCATAATATTCATTTCGTTCTTCTGTTAATGATTACTTTGGGCATAATTAAATTTTTAAAAAGCAATATTTGGTTCCAGAACTCCTTTGCAAAAGCTGTCTTCCGACTCCTTTATCACCCCTTGCCGATTTTTCAATGCAAAGTTTTGCAATAAGCGTTTATAAAGCATTATAGTAAGTAACTACACTTTAAAAACAATTTAGCGTGCATGACCTGAAAAATCGGTGTGAGTGATAATTATTACTCATTTACGTCTGAAATAAAAGTTCTTTTGGCGATTTTTCCTTTTGCAACTGTATTTTCCAACATTTATATGGGAGGGGTAGTAAAATAATATCTAAATTAACGCGAATCAAAACTAGGTGGTCGCGATGGCGAATTCATTCAACCGGCGAAATACGTATAGATACCTGCTATTCCAAACCAACAAATAAATTGCATTTTTATTTGAAAATGTTATGGGATATTAGCATAATATAATAAATAATCGGCCTTATTACGGTTGTCGAAAACGACATTCGAGAATAGTCGTAGTCGCTGTCGATAGTTAGTTTTTTTGGTACTATGTAAAATTTTCGACAATAAAATATTTTGTAATAGATCAAAACATAAAATTTTATTAAAAAATTTTTGCAGTAGCATTTTAGGAGATAAATTACCACTTAAAAATAACAATAAAAAACAAAACGACTAGCTCTTAATTCAATTTGAAAAACTTTTGTATTTCATTTGCAATTTTATTAAAATTCAAATTTAGAAAGATGTGTTTTTAAATAAAAAAATTTTCCACATACAAAAATAAAATGTGCAGACAACAGATTTAGTACTTTAGCTCTTACACTTGTATCTCTTTTTTCTATACAAAATATCTTATTTTTATGAAAAAAATGTATTCTTTATTGGACTCAAGGTTCTGAGGGACCTACTTACAAAATTTTGCGCAAATCCATACGGCAGTTTTTACATGATGTGAACACAGACACAAAAAATTATTAAAATTAAGAAAAAACTTAAAGTTAGTGTAGAATAAAACGTACTCTGCCTATCAGTTCTTCTAAAAAAATTTTGTATTTCCTTAAAGACCTCTTCATAAGGTTTTAAAGGATGCCCATATTGATATTAAAAAAATTTTTAAATTTTAGAGAAAATATGGGCGAGCGCCAATTTTTTATTTGATGTTTTTTTTCCTATTTTTTAATTTGCTATCTCATTATATATTTATTTTTTTGATTGGAATTACTTTATTATTCAAAATGACATGAAAAAATTAGATGTAGGCGTGGTGTTTTGCCTGCTGCCTCGAAGGACGTGGACCCATCATGCTGATTTCTAATAGTAGCTCTTTCGACTCTATATCTGATCGATTGACATATTTTTTTTTTTTTTTGCAAAGTTGATTTCAACATCAACACGGACGGACAGACGGACATCGCTCAATTGACTTCGCTATGCATAAGAAGTCTGAATATACATATATACTTTATGGGATCAAAAATGGATATTGTAGAAATTACACCCAGAATGACAAACTTGCCCTTTTTCCACTTTTTGTGATGGTACAAAAACAGCATGCAAAAAATAAATTAAAATAAGCATAATGTTAAAAATCAAAAGTAAACTTATCTTTTGTTAGCGTTCGTTTTAAAAATTTACGAAAAAAAATTGTTTGTCGTGTACATAAATTTCAACGACAATATTTGAACAAATTATCATTCGAATGCGACAAACGTAGTACTGATTTTTGTAATAGATTTTTTTTTCGAGTAACATTTTTAACAATAACGACGTGCGTAGTACCATTTAAAAAAAACGTAGGATTTTCGACACGAGAACGACAACCGTAATAAGGCTGAATATTTAAAGTTTTTTTTACAAAATCGTACGATTCTTTTATAAAAAAAGGCTAATAGATTTTTGTGGTACTTAAAAAAATGGATGTTTTTTATGGATTAGTAAATCGGATAGGATCAGATCTGTCAAAAAATCTGACACGCATATGAAGCTTTAATACTTTTTAAGTGA
This sequence comes from Gymnosoma rotundatum, assembly GCA_916610165.2. Lineage (NCBI taxonomy): Eukaryota > Metazoa > Arthropoda > Insecta > Diptera > Tachinidae > Gymnosoma > Gymnosoma rotundatum. The sequence continues at coordinate 73,724,150 of OU744340.1, forward strand.
GAGTTTGTTAGTTTATACTTTAGAAAACAGCTAGTGATTTACTTTACTTACGACCGTGTTCGTGACAAAACTTTCCGAGTGACAAGTACTCTCATACAAAGTAATTTTAAATATTCCTAAATCTACAGATTTTCAATAACGGCAGTATCCAAATTTGAAACAGGATTCTCTTAAATTTACGTAAGCACTCGAGTGCATGTTTTAAGCTATGGACGGGAAGACGGGTACTCCCCATATACACAAACTATTAATTATTCTACTATTATTATTCTCGAGAACTACAATAGTGACACTCTCTGATTTTGATACATGCTACTCTCAGCTTGCTTTTTTAGGTAAAAAATTGGTGAAATTTCGATACGAATAGTAGTGTTATATGAAGATCTTCAAAATCACCTGTAAACGGAAGACACTGCTAACTTAATAAAAATATAATCACTACCCAGGCACATTAATATATTAGGTAGTGGCAGTAGATCAGCTGACTTTCTTGTGTATTTTTTCAGATGTCAAATTCTGTTTACAGTTATTACTTTTTCCCTATAAAATTTTGTTCTTACAGTGCACTGTGTGTGTGTTGTGGAAATATATTTAAAATATTCATAAAACAAAAAAGTTTCACACACTTTTTGAAACTGTATTTTATTTAAAAATTGTAGGCCTCGGCCCCTCATGATTTTTTGCTCATTGGTACAAAATGCGTTTATACACATTTTTGGTTCTAGCATATAAAATAAGCAAAAGAATCACGAGGACGCGAGGTTTAGGAACCTCCTCTAGGTTAAATAAATAATCGATATACATGTAAGTAGCATCAAGGGAAAGCTTATGATATCTTAATTAATAACATTGTAATTATTTTTTCGTGCTACATTTTCAAAAACTGAGAAAATTATGTTAAGGTGGTTTTTTGAAAAATTAAATATGGACTTAAAATTGCCACAAAATCATAACACATCGAACTATTCCTACAAAATTTTGACGTTATATAGCTAAAGGAGTATGTAGCCGAAATTCGGAGACTTAAAAATCCGCTTACCTTTTTTAATCGGTGCTTTGCACTCTGAGGAATTTCACAATAACTTTAAAATTTTGTTTCAAAATTGGCAATGTTGGAAAGGGCTGAAGGGGGAACCGTTATAATTGTTGACCTAATTTTTCTTTTATTTGCATTTGCTATAAGTTGTCTTTGAAATGGTTTAAAAAAATTTGCTAGTAGTAAGCAAAAAAAGAATACCTCCTTTTAGGGGAAAAACCTTAAAAAACGGTATTTTTTAAATTTTCTCAATTCAAAGGCTTGTAAGTTTTTTAAGGAGAGCTCTATAAGAACAAAATTTTAAACTTGTTTACTCTAAAGTAAGAATAATAAGTTCGGCCAAAATTAACAAAACAAAAAAATTATAAGACAATTTTCTACCTGCACATTTAAGCACATTTTTATATATATTTTTAAGGTCTGATGTAATTTATAAAATCTTAATATTTGGGTGTAAAAAAAAAACTTTTTATGACATTTTCAAAAAAAAAAAAATTTTTTTTCTGCTAGCGTCTAATTTTCCTTGTTTTCTTTGGAAAACGTCCACATACATTTGTAAATAATTTTTCTTTCTAAAAATGTTTACAAATTAAATTAAAAAGAACCAAAAAGCCGAAAATAAGTAAATTTTCATTTAAAAAAATTATATGTCCGAGGTACACAAATTTGGTGCCCTACCCAGAAGCCCCCCTTCACCCTAGGGGTCTGAACGCCCGTAGATTCACAGAGAAACAGCTTTGCACTGCCTCTGTAAAATTTCATTGAGATATATTGAGTATCAACACCGAATGAGTATGATACCGAATTTTGTAAAAAAAAAGTTGATTTACCGTGAATTTTAGAATCGTCATATCATTACTCATGGTTTAAGAACCAGAAAGGCATTAGAGTACACACGAAGCGATTTTCAGTGAATGTTTGATCAGAAGACTTCGAATAAACGCGGCCCTACTCCAATAGTCTGGCAGTATTGTTGTTTGTTGTTCGCTTTCCTACTGATCTCTAATTTCATGGAGTTTAAGTAATTTTTTAAACACATGTTTATAACAAGAGGCTAATTTATAGCAAAAGACGGCATTTTCAAAAGACAACTTTTAAACTTTTGCTATCCCAGGACGTTATAATTTGTATTTTTCTTCCTTCTTAAACAACAAGATTTCTGTTTGTTCTTTTCGTTTTGATAATATTCGTTCCACCATGTTTTAATTAAGAGAATATTTTTTTACAAACAACTTACTCATCCACTTTAATTAAAAGTTTGTCTTTATTTCCCGGAAAAAATAAAAAAAGAGGAAACAAATACAATATTAACACAACAACAAAAGTGCCAATGTCATGAACAGCGTTGCCACACAAGAAATTTACTTCCTACCAATAATTTTCAAAAATCCTACCAAAATCGTTAACAGCCAACCAAAAATTTTAAAATGCAATTCTTCAATAAAATCAAAATTTTTTTTTGTCTTATATAGTAATATAATAAAAAATTCCAGTTTTTATAAAAAACATAAAAATATACATAAAATAACAACATAAAAGCAATATTTCATTTAAAATAACGGATGTATGTATGTGTATACAAAATTATACAGATAAAAAACAAAAGGAATCTAAAATACAAAAAATATTACATATAATTCATTGGTTTCAAAATAGTTTTAGAGCATACTATGCAGAATTAACACCCAAATTCGCTCAACCATTCGGTTCTAAATTTTCTTTTGACTGTTTCTTTACAATGTTCACTAAAAGTATTATGTTATTTAAAAATGTTTAAAACAAAAAGTTTAAGAGTGTTTCTACCTGGTTGATGGAATGTCGTTTCTGAAATTATATTATTATATTATTTTCATTTAATTTTGGAGTTTTTGATAAAAATCTGAAAAAAATACATGCAATAATAGTAAATATTTATGTAATTAATAGATACATATTTAGAATTAATAAAGTTTAATTACTTTTCCATTTTGTCTATTAATTTTTTTATACATACACTTGAAAATAAACCTTCACTTAAAAATATTGTTAATTTCAATTTCATAAAATAGTTCGCGATTCTTAAACCAGAGATAATCTTTAATCATCTCTATGCAAAAAAGCAGAGATGTTTTTTTAGTACACCCAAAACAGTTTTTGAAAATAGTGGTAACACTATCAAAGTTATTGTTTATTTTATTAAAAGTTACATTTTTTTATTTTATGTTCTGAATTTTTAAGATGAAAAATTTACTATGTTAAAAAATTGCTACAGGAGGAAAACCTACCAAAAATTTAAAAAAATTCAACAAACCAACCAAACTACCAAACTGTTTTTTAAAAACGAAAAACTACCAAGTTTGGTCCGATTGGACCAAAGCGGCAACGCTGGTCATGAATAACAAATAAGAGTGTTATATTTTTTCGTGCCGAATGTTATAGACTCTTTACCATATATGTATTATGTATCCACATCTGCCATACCGCAGATAGTTTAAACATAAATTAGCATTAGAAATTCTTTTAAACCATAAGTTTTTCTCTTAAAAAAAAAAAAAGCTTTTTTTCCGAAAATTTTAAGTTCTGCTTCGGGTTTATGTCCCAGCAGAGTAAAAGAAAAAGTTGCTGGGGCATCTGAAAAGCTTACGATTTTTTCTTGCCTTTTTCATTATGTCTTATCGATTGGCGTATTTTAATCTAGCGCATCTAGTGCCTTGGGTCGGAAATGGATACTGTAGAAATTTCAAACGAATTAACAAACTAAGACACTAAGACCCTTCCCAATAGGCGAAAAGGGTATAAAAATTATTTTGATTCCAAGGAACATAAAATTTAGGTACACCGTCGTTCCATTCTGCATCGTTTCGCATTGCGTCGCTTAAGAAATTTTGTAATTTCGAAATGAGCCAGAAAAGAGAGAGAAAAGAGAAAACAAATCAGTTTAGAATTAAAACTGGAAGTCTTAAAACGTTTTAAATCTGGTGAAAAAGCTACTGACATTGGCAGAAATCTTGATTTACCTCCCACCTCAATAAGAACAATCTGTAACCGAGATGCTGATAAAATAAATGGGTTTGCTAAATCTGCGACGCCATTGCAGACTAAACAAATAACAAAACAGGGGAGTCTTTTATTGATCAAAATGGAGTCCCTTCTAAGCGAGATTCTTATTCAGAATAAAGCCTTGAGCTTATTTAATGATAAGATAACTGTCCTTTATCAAGCCGTGATTGCTTAGAAAAATTTGAAGCAAACCAAGGTTGGTTCAACCGCTTCAGAACTCGAGCAAATTTGCATAATGTTGCGTTGAAAGTAAAGGCAGCTAGTGCAGGTATTTCAGCTGCTGATCAATTTAAGCTTGAGTTAAAAGCCATTATTGCTGAGGGTGAATATTTTGCTAAGCAAGTTCTTAATGTGGATGAAACAGGTCTATTTTGGAAACGCCTACCGGAGAGAATCTACATTTCCAAATCTGAAAATCTTGCTCTGGATATAAAGTTCAAAGATCGTCTTACCCTTCTTCTAGGAGGAAATTCAGAAGGGGATTTCAAATTTCAGCTATTTCTGGTCTATCATTCTGAAAATTCAAGAGCTTAAAATGTAAACAAGCGCAATCTTCTTATTTATTGGCGTGCGAAAAAGCAGGCCTGGATGACTGCATCTCTATTTAAGGACTGAGTAGAAAATTGCGCAGTTCCTGACTTGAAAGCCTATTCTTCTGAAAATATTGATTTTAAAGTGTTGTTGTTATTATACAATGCTCCAGGACATCCTATTTATTCAGATGAATTTTCCGAAAATATTAAAGATTTTTTTATGCCTCCAAATACAACCAATGGACCAAAATGTAATTATCTTACTTTAATTGCAGAAACTGATGGAGAAGACAAGCCCTCCATTAAAGACTTTTGGAAAAATTACAACATATTGCCGGCAATCAAAAATATTAACTTGTCATGGATGGAAGTAAAAAAAACATGTATGAATGGAGCTTGGCATGAATTATGACCAGAATGCATAAGTAAAAATATAGAAGATATACATGATGTACCAACTGTCTGTAAAAAACTTGCAGAAATAGCTGCAACCGCAAACTTTCCAGGTATGGAAGAAAGCGATATTGACGAGTTGTTGATATCCCACGAGGAAGAACTAAGTAATGAAAATTTGATTGGTTTGAATGTTTATAATTTTGAAAATCAATACTTGTTACTGTAACGGTCATAGCTATCGGCATTCTGTCCAATTTGCTATTGGGAACTGTAGTGATACACAGTTTTTTTTAATTCTAAAGCTGTGGCCTTTACGGGTCATAACACACGTAAAAAAATGTATGTTGTATGGGGAGACCCTTTAATTTTTGAAATTATGAACTGATTTTGAAACGGGACAAATCAATATAAAAAAAACAGCATGCAGTCGAATTGATAACCTCCTCATAATACACGTAAAAAAATGTATGTTGTATGGGGACACCCTTTAATTTTTAAAATTATGAACTGATTTTAAAACGGGTCCAATCAATACCTTTCAAATAAAGAAAAAAAATCAAAACCGATTCAGAAATGACTGAGTTAGGGAGGCACCAATATAAAAAAGCAGCATTCAGTCGAATTGATAACCTTCTTCTTTTTTTTAAGTCGGTTAAAGGCGCATAATTTAAATGAAAGCGTGATTTCAACTGATGCTTGAATGTGTTTAAAAACTGAGCAGAAGTCCTCAGTATATATGTTAAAATTAATGTAGGTTAAAGAACACAGACATAAGTCGGAAGAGATGGAGGGACGCCGCAACAGTTAGGTTGCTTGGATATAAGCAGGGTACGTTTATTTGGATAACTGGGGTAGTATCAGGTCATGGGAACTTAAGGTATCATCAGGCAAAGATAAGGATCGTATACCATGCAAGTTGTCCGATAGCGTGACAGACACTTTAAGCTTGTCTACTTACAAAAAAGCGCTTTAAATCACACAACATTATTTTAGTTCATTGTGCACAATTCTTATGTTCTTAAAATCATAAACTAAGAAGAAGAATACTTGAATATACATATGTATATCTACGTATCCATGTACATACGTATGTGTTTGTGTGACAGTTTTCTTTTTAAGAACTTAATAAAGAATAAAATATTGTATTGTTTTTAATCATAAATAATATTTTAAAGCAAAAAGATATTTCCCAGAAAAAAAAACGGAAATGTTTTTAATAAGAAAATTAAAAAAAAAAAGAATGGAAGTGGAATAAAGTTGTAGAAAACGCCTACATTCTTCTTATTAAATTAAATTTTTATAATACACGTGTAGAAAACATCAAAAAATATTCATATTGTTTAATATTTATGAACAAATTAATAGAAATATTTACATATATAAATTCCTTTCAGCCACACATTTTGCAAATATTTTGGTTTGCAAATATTCAACACAAAACTATCAGCCATTAATAAAAAAATGTACAGAGTGATTTTTTAAGAATTCGGATTTTAAACTACTTCTTTTTTTCGGGAAGTGCAAATATTTTAAGGCACCGCACTAGAAGTCTAAAAAAGTAATCCAATAATGTCACTACAGTGTATAACCAAAGACTATAAATATACTAAGATGTTTCACTGCCGTACATTCTACATCCAGTGCATATTTTGTCGATGGACGTACTGCTACTGCCACTTTAAGAGTAAATCACAAAGAGAGATTATTATTCTCAGCAAACTTGTTACTCTCATCTCACATTAATTCATTTGTATATACGTGCATACGAATGTGTATATATTTACATTATAAAATATTCAAGGTAAACCAATGTTACCGATTGTGTATTTGTATGGTAACAACATGTGTTTTGTTGTTGTATAAGAGAAATAACATCGATTTACACCGAATATTAAATTCATTTATTATCAATATGCAAATTTATTATTCGGAACCTTTTCGATTTTAATTTACTTTACTTTTTTAGTTACTGAATGTTTGCTGTGTTTTTGTATATTGTCTTTTTGTTGCTGTCTTTTTCTTTTATTGATTCAATAGAGTTCTTATTTAATCAATTTGGCTTTTGATATAAGACTTTCAAGTTTTCTATACAAAATTTGGGTAAAATCCACTAATGAGCTAAAATAGCAGAAGTGAAATGGCCATATGAATACACTTTCTACGCAGTAATATTTTCAATTTCTACTTTTAAATAAAAAATGTTTCATGAGAATATCATGAAATATTTATATTTGAAGCAATCAAGCACGAAAAAAGTAAATTAAATTCATTTATTATCTAAATTTAATTACTACATACATATAAACTAAATACCACAATTATTAACATTAATGAATTTGTTTCAATAACATTTATTAACATTAATTTTTTTAATTTTTATCACTATTCTAAGAAGAATACTAGTTTAGCGTCTCAGTTGTAGTGAAAATAATGCTTGAATCTTATATATAAAAATGGTGTAAAAAATGTATAGTAATTCATAAAATGAGAACAGCTGTGCCGATTTCTGTAGCATTTTTTCAGTTGTTCGTATTTTAAAGTAGAAGGTTTGTACGGAAAAAATTTTTTGAAAATCCCTCCAGAAAAGTTGGAAAATTGAAAAAATCAAAAAATTGGTGATTTTAATAATTTGCTCGGGATAATTAGCACAATATTTTTTAAAGATAATAAATTTAATTTAAAATTCCCGTAATTTAATTTTAATTATTAACTTGCAAGTGCCCATATAAAAGGTATAAATAAATTATCGTGGTGTGTTGTGATATTTTATTTGTTGTCTTAATTTTACTTATACTAATGTTGCTAAGAAAGCATTGCTCATGGGAAACACATGAGTGCAAAGTAACAATTACTTGGAAAGTCTCAATTTTAAAGCGCCAGTAATTTATTTTGTTTGGCAATTTAAATATATAAATTTAGCTATCAAATTCATATTGAGGTTTATATATATTGAACCTATATGCAGGCTAAATATACTTAACAAAATATTTAATAATAAATATACATAAATAAGTGCCTTATTTTATTACCATTGTTTGAAATTTCTTAAAACACATATTAAGTATCCACAAGAATAAATGCTAAAAAAAAATTACTACATAATTTAGGGTATGATTAGTTCGGTGCGATTACGCATATTTTTAAAAATACACAAATAAAAATGTATAGTTACCATACAATAACAAGAGCAGTCATATAGTTTCGTTTTTAAGCTTATTTTACAAACAATTTTTAAATAAGTAGGAAAAATAGAATTCAAAAATAAAATTTTATGAAGCACATTCCTCTTTATATGTAGATATGAAAGTATGTATGTACGTTTCTATATGTTAAATGTGTGTTTTTGTCTCTCAATACTTTACTTTAACAAAACATTTCTTATGAACATCCACACACATTTTTAAACGCATGTGTGTATGAATCTGTCTTGTTTACAAAACTAATATTGTGCTCTCTTGAGTTTTGGTTGCGCTCACAGAAATTTCTTCCCTCTTATCTCTTACCCCCGCTACCGGGAAACTGCTCATAATTTTTGATTTTTTAAATGTTCAGAGTGCAACATCTTTATAAATTTATTGTCTTTGGTATAACCGTTTGTTTCAGGATTCAATCTCTTGAACTGTACGCATTGATGCGTAATTTTCTCGTATGGCTTTTAAATTTTTTTTAACCATAATGGTGAACTCTATGGTGTTCCGTACAATAATTAAGGTATTATTATACACGCTATAAGAATGAGGGCAAAAAATAAAATTAGAAATTAAACAGGGTCACCCCAAAAAAAACATGTTATTTCAAATGTTTTATTTACGCACTTTAAAGTTTTACTTATAATTGCCGCTGTTTCATTCAAAATAAAAACCATGCTGTCTGGCATGCACCATGCCCACTCACGCTCCCTGCCTCTTTAAAGCTATCGCTTCCAGGGTGTAAAGCGGCACCAGTTGCTTTGACTTGCAGGGGCCAGAAATCGGGAGATAAGGACCTTCTAGTTCTGATCAATGGCTACCACGAGACCAGGAGACCACCAGGGACTATCGTCTATGGACTAGTTATTGGTGAGACTCTTCGATGAGTAACGTGGTGAAAAGCCATATCGCAGGAAGGGCGCTTGTATCCTATGTAAAGTTTTATTGCAACGAAATACCATCAATACTTAAATAGTATCAATAAGGTGTAGGAGAAAATTTTTACTTTGGGCTTAGCTTTGCTTGCCGAGTGCACATTATATTCACATAGGTTAGGACTATCATGACTTAGCACTGACATAAATCTTAATCACAGTTGCATTGTCGTAAGCTTGATTAATTAAATCCAGTCCAAGTACATTCGCACTACTGTAATCAACGCAAGCATTAACGAAGGACGGGAAGCTCAAGAATAATATTAGTTCTGCCTCAAAGAATACTTTTGCACAAATAGAGGATTAATCCAAAAATATATATATCGTGTTTTTTTAAGCCTGACAGAACTTTAAATTAAAAAATTAAATTTTCATGAAGAATTTTTTTGATACGAAAGATATTGTAAATATTTAAAAATGATTTCGAGTATATGTTTACCGCGGCATCTCATGACGAAGTGCATTTTGGACGTCCAATTGGGTCACTTCTGCAAGTACTGCTGACCGTGTGTCACCAATAACACGAACAATGTTGGCCTCCAAAGCGTCAATGGTTGCTGGTTTATCAGAATAAACCAGTGACTTCATGTGGCCCCCACAGGAAATAATCGAGAGGTGTGGAAATCAACATAACGCCAAATTTAGATTTCAATAACTCGATAGATGCGGTCGCCTTATGGAACGTAGCGCCATCTTGTTAAACCCACATTTCATCCGGATCAATGTCATCCATATTTACAAACAAAAAATCATTAATCATGGTGCGGTAACGATCTCCATTCACCGTAACGTGAAATCCGGCCTCATTTTTGAAGAAATAACGTCACCAGCGTATAAGCCACAGCAAACGGTGCATTTTTCTGGTTGCAATGGGGTCTGTAGGGTATGTTGTGGACTGATCTCACTCCATAAGCAGCAATTTTGCTTATTAACAAACCCGTTAAGCCATAAATGAGCCTCATCGCTGAGCACTATCCGCTCTAGAGCTCAATCGGAGAAAGAACGACGCATATAATGGTCTCGTGGCTTTAATTCTACACTGCTGGATCTTATGCGGATGTAGATAAAGATCTTTGCGCAAAATTGTCCTAATTCCTGTGACCGACAACGAATCGATAAATTTGGATCTTCTTCCTCACTTTCGTTTACAGCAGCGATGTTCACTTTAGCACATACTAATTCCTTTGACGTGTTGGTGTATTGTGTTTTCTACAGAGTAGAGGATGGCTTGCTCAGACGGACGACTATGTGCTCCATAAAAATCACGAAGTCGCCTATAAGTTGCTCGAATCGATGACTGATTTTTAAAGTAAACTTGGATCATTCGATGTTGTTCTTCAAGCGTGAGTCTATTCATAATGATTTGCCAGAGTTTACTGAAAATAATAAGAAAACATTTTTATCAAAATTTAATTTCTAGTGTTAATTTTTGTAATTAAAAAAAAAACGTTACATAATTTATTATTTTTAGCACCGTGTTTTCATAGTGTAATTCGTCATAGGGCAGCCAGCCATGGTACGCTTCTTGATGATGTTCGACATTACTCTATTATTTTTGTATCACGAGCTCATATTCCTTCTGTTTATTTAATCCTTTAAAGGCTGGTAAGAAAGTTTTTTTTTTTTTTTTGCTGTTAAAAATATAAGTGTATACACATACATATGTATGTACATAACAATTGCGTCTTGCATGCCTTCTGTTAGGTGTCTTGCTGTTAGGGTTCCAAAGATAGAGGTTGTGTCAGACGGATGCACATTATAGCATAAAAAATATTACAAATAAAAGCGAAGCATTTATAAATTTAAGATTTTTCCTTCTTTTCTCAATTTTAAAATTTCACTGGCCTATAACACTGTAAACAGCATGATATAAAAATAGAAGGTAGTTCCACTCTCTCTTTTCGTCGCCATATTAACGTTCTGACGTTTGCGGGAATTATGAAAATTTGTGCTACCATATAAATTTGTAAGATCCCGGTTTCCTGTTTGTTTTTTTTTTTTACTTATATGAAATTTTAAAAGAAATACATAATATAAAAATCATAAACAAATTTTATTAAATAAATAAAACAAAATAAATAAAAATTTAGCGAAGAATTCTGCAAGAATTCTGTAAGATTTTTTCAAACTTCGAACAATTTGATTTGCCAAATGCATCTTTAGTGTGGTCGTTGCATTTTGGCAAAATGACATTGTTTTGGACAAGAAAAATGTACTATTGAAAAAACTGTTTTTTCAGACTACAAAAGGTAGAATATGGAATAAAATTTTTAATTTCAGTTTTGGCTTAAACAAGTACAGGTTTCGGTCTTATTTGTAACTTTTTTTCAAAGTAACGTCTTAATTAATTAGGTAATGAAACAAAAGTGATAGATTTTCAAGATAACTAATCGAGTTTTCACATATAAACGAAACATTAAGCCTCGAAATATATAACATAATTAGCGAAATACTGGTTGGTGAAAAACAAAAAAAAAAGGAGACACATTACTTTATTTTGTTTTTCGGAAAAATTTACATTTTATCACTAGCTAAAGGAACAAGGAGAAAACGAGCATATAAATCTTTTAAATAAATAGGATAGGATGGACTTGAAAACTTTTCGGGATATATTATTTAAAAATGCGGTAAAAGGAATTGGATTCTCAAACCTTTGAGGAAAGCGATCAAAATTATATATACGTGAACGTTTTATCTGAGGGTGGCCTTTATATCTATATTTAACTTTTCTTAATTTACTGGTCCCCATATGCAAACATTTAATGTTAGATACTAATATTACAAAAATATTTTTTTCTTTTAGGAAGACAATTTTTTTGTATTCGCTTTTCGAACATAAAAATTAAAATTGTGTAAAAAGATAAAAAACTGCTTGTTAATAATAATAAAACTTATTCTGTTGTCGTTTTTTATTAATTTAAAAAAACTTGTACTTAGCTAATGCTAAGGACTTAAAAACTTATATAAACAATATTGATATCATTATAAAACGCTCTGAAACACAGTTTGCTTATGAACTTGTCAGACATGTCTCAGAACTCAATTCCGATCGGAAGTGATTTCAATTCCGCAAATTAGTTCTATAGAAAACGAAAAACGAAAGATTTTTTCGGAGTGAAACCACTTTTAAATTTCAAAGTGGACATTACTTTCTTTGAAATTCTGTTATTTGCGAATTTCAAATTTACTTTTATAATGTGTCCTTATTAAGATTAGTCTTGTTGATTACTTTAGTGTGCGCGTATTGCTAATCAAAATCGAATGGAATCTGAAGAAGATAAAACAAAATCGATCGGAATTGTTAATACTGAATTAAAACCATTCCGATCGGAATTTGTGACATGCCTGTATATTTAATTATTAATTACGTGAAAATAAATATCAATCTTTAAAACTTTTATTAATTTAATTGCTTAATTCGGTAAAAATCTTACTCTGCAATTGTATTTTTAACTAAATATGATAATAAGCAAATTTGTATAAACTGTCTTTTAGAGTCAAAGGATTTGTTTCTGTGTAATTTATATTTATAGTAAATAGATTTGAGTTTTCTTTATATTTATTATACTAATTACACATATTTTGTTAAATAGTTCCAAAATATTTTTTTTCTTTTTTATATCTGTGGCAACACAAATTGTGTTGTTTACAAAAAATATATTTCAAATAATTCCCGCAAACGTCACAAATTTTTGAAGTGGAACTACCTTCTATTTTTATATCATGGTAAACAGTCCATATTAAATTTACTTATTTATAATCTATATATATATATAAATGAATGTCTGTCTGTCTGTTTATTTGTGCTTTATAGGAGGCCAAACCCTTGGACCGATCTTCCTGAAATTTTCACAGCATGTTACTGTGGCTCTGGAAGGAATAATAGGCTATATGAAGTTTTAATTGGACAAAGGGGCGTGGCACCGCCCATATAATCCAAAAATTTAAAACGCCATATTTTGGCCATTTTTTGACCTACGTCGACGATATTTGGTACATATGGTATTGGCATAATAAGGAATACGTACCAGGAGAAAAGTGGGTGGGACCCCGCCCCTTTTTAGAAAAATTAAAAATCGTAATATAGTCTTAACTACTGGACCAATCGCCATTAAATTTTCGCAATAGGATATTCTTGACTATATAAAGTTGGGAGTGGACAAAGGGGCGTGCCCTCGCACATATAACCCAAGGGGGGTAGCGAAGCACACCGGGTTCAGCTAGTTCATAATAAATTTGTTTAAAAAAATAATACGCAGTATTGCCAGAAGCAAAAATAGGTATTGAAAATAATACATTTAGAACGATGTTGAAGAGAAAGAAGAGAAAAATTGAATTAACGAAAACACGAACTCTTAGCAAAAAATAAAAATAGAAAAGAAGCATAAAAAAAGAATAACAAACAGCAACTAGGAATAACAATACGCAGCAATAACAGAATTAACTGATTTATTTTTTTCAAGAGAGGGGCATTCAGATGGGGTAATTTAGACTTTAAATATTAGAAACATTTGAATTTTACAGATAGAACTGCCTTAATGACTTACAAACAGTTGAAACAAAATTTACAATTTTTGTAGATACTTATTAATGTTTCTCCATTAAAATATTCGTCTTTGCTGAAATATGTAGATATCTCGAAGCAAAATAACATGAAATCAAGGATATATTTTCTAAAGACCATACATCATTCATATTTTTAAATTGCGAAAACCAGTCTGGTTGCTAGTGGATTGAACGATAAGCTAAAAGTTTAGCGAGCTACGTTATGAAAGACAAGTAGAACTTAGGCCTTAGAGAAGCTTTTTGGAGAGCTCTGCCATGGGGTTAATCGCTATTTAGATGCCTCACCAGAACTTGTTAAACCTATTGATCAATACATTTAATTCATTCAGTCCTGTTGTTAAAATTATGAAGAAGATGGCAAGAAATGCGCAAACCAAGGCATATCAGGTGAAAAATCATTTAATGTTTATAATAAATTATAATAACAAAACAATTTTAAGTATACTACAAAATAGATGTATAGGCAATGATATATTTTCCAGTCTAAGGCCTTTTCTTATGAAGCCAAAAGAAAGAAATTGTGTAAAGCTGTATATGGAAGAAATAGTGCCCAATAACTGCGAAGAGGAATTTCGAAGACATTTCCGGATATCGAGGCAACTGTTTGAAACCCTATGCGATCGGTTTTCAATTCAATTTTGCGTAACTCTTTTGCTTTGTTATTTCAGTTATTTACACACCGATCAGCTGTTTTCTTGCGAGATTTTACAGGATGCTGTCTGCGTACTTTTTGATATATTTTCAGCTGACAGAGTAATATTGGTCTTACTCTCCCAAAAAAATGTACTGAGTATTAGCTACCGGAAAAGTACCCAGACAGACCTATTCTTTTACATGTTTGTAGATCTTCTTATTTAATAAATAAATGACCTTTTAAATTTCTACCACTACACATGAAAAAAATTCACATGAATTCCACACATGAGTGTACATAAAATAAACAAAAAAAAAGTCTTCAAACTTTATAATAAACTTGGTCGAATTTTGACCACAAGGCAAACTTTAGTATGAATAATTTTCCATTTTTTAATACCGTTCTTTTGTTAAATCTGAGCCATTCTAATGATTAAATAACATACAAACATATCTTTGTATTATTATTATTCATTATTAGGATAAATACTGATGTAAGTATGTATGTACAATCAACTCGAATTAAATTAAGAATAAACGATTTCAACAACGATGCATGAAAAAAAACAAAAAGAACAATTAGTGTTGCCAGATATAACGTTTTCCGAACGCTTGACGATTTTTGTAAAATACCAACTATTTTAAAAGTAATAACAGAGAAGTTTCCAAGTGATAATTTTTGAAATTGTAGTCTTTTATTCATGAAACATTAAAATAATAAACTGGAAAACTTAAAGAGATAACTAAACTGAGTATCTTTGCTCGAGCTAAGAAATTAAAAATGTAAATTTTCACGAAAATGCTGTTTAAATGCAAAATATCAAAGGCAATTTAAAAAAAATTTGATGCATTAGGAATCATTAGTAACTGGCGTCTAAAAATTGTATAAGAAATCTTGTTTTATTCTAATACTAACAGTAGTATCCTCCAATTTTTTCTTAAGTTGCTATCAACTGAAACTGCCAAAATCGCTTTCGCATTGCTTAAGTATATTATAATTGAGACAGTTTTTTCCCGAATGAAGTACCCAACATGGCGAATTCATTTTTTTTCGCTGTAAATGCTAAATGTCAAACGCCATTTAAAAAAATTATACATATCTTTTATAGATGTGAGCTGACATTTAGCGTTTACGGCGAAATTAATGATTTCTCCATAGCGACCACCTTGTATGACTTATTTTAAAACATATTTCACACATTTCTAATTATAATATTTGAAGGTTTCAAATTTTTTTATAGCACAAAATTTTAAGTTATAGCACGAACATTTGTTAACTAAGAGCTTATTTACAGTAAGAAATTATTTATGAAACTGCTAGTTTTATGAAACTAAAGTTTTTGTTTGGTTGTGTAGCAAGATGGTAAGCAATATGGCATGGCTTGAATTTAAAGGAGATGTTCATGGCGAAAATATACTAGGTGGTCGCAATGGCGAATTCATAATTTTCGTCGCAAACGTGAAATGTCAAACACCATATTAAAAAAATATATATACACATTTTTTATGTATGGAGTTTGACATTTAGCGTTTACGGCAAAGGTGATAAATTCGCCATCGAGACCACCTGTATTATTTCGCCATGGGGATGTTACTTTTACTTATGTTTTGCATAAAATAACTGATATCGCTGCAGCTTAAAAAGAGGATTAAAAAATTGCATAAAAAATGTCATGGTATAATTCAAGACCAACAAATAATCTTCAGTATGGCGTTGGAAAACTTCGACAAAATTGAAAACACTAACTCACTATCCGCTCTGAAAATTTTCGAGATTGTGTGCCAAAACTATTCCACACTAACATTTTCTTCATTTTTTAAATATTTACTAAAGTCTATATGGTAGAGTTACCCAAATTTGTCATATAAATTTTGAACTTCACTGTCTTTATTACATTTGGAAAAAGTTTAATTAGACCTGCTAGTGAAAAAACATTTTATGGGTCACTATAAGGAAGCTGTTTTAAGGTTGTGTTGTTTAAGTCAAATCGTTTTGTTATTTGTTTCCAAAGTTTAAAAGTTTTTAAAAATATATCTGTGTAAACGTCATAATTTTTGACATTTCTATCTATTAGCGGCAGTGATAAAATTATTTGTTTTCGAGTATTAATTTGCAATTAAGTTGTTTTACATAGATAACACATGTTTAATTAATTTTAACAAGAAGTTGTAATATTAGATGTCAGGCAACTAAATTAAATAAAATAATAATTTTGGGAAAAGATCTTCAAAACTTGTTTTGATTAAAAAAATCTTTAAAATTAAAATAAAATCTTCTTTCTGGCATCACTGAGTGGACATCACTGTAAAAAACGGAATAACGCCAACAACATCTAATATTTTTACTTTTTTTCAAAAAAGACAACAAAAAATTGTTCATAATGTAGAAAAAGTAAAACCAGTTTGCTGTCTTGCTTTACGCTGTGACGACTATTCATTCTTCGGCAGACCGTTCCACAATCACAGCAACTTAATGCCAATAAATCTAACTGTGTTAAAATGTAGTATAAGAATGAAGACGAAAATTCAAACAACGGCAAAAATGTACATAAATATATACGATTGTACATAAAACAAATGGGTATACATACATACAAATATACGTATTATGTATATACATATGCCGGAACCAGTATCCAGATGAAGCATGTTGGCGTTCGTATGTATGTATGTATATCAACTGAGAAATAAATAAACAAAAAATACATCAATAACAAATATGGTCGTTTATATCAGGTTTGCAAATAAGGGCGGCCAAGTCCACAAAAATAATAAAATGGTGTGGAGTTTTAATAAACACGTGGCTTGAAAATGATGTTATCACACCGAAAGCGCTCGCCAAACGTTCGAAGTACACAGCCAGAGACGACGGTTATTACCGGAAATTACAATAACAAATGGCGTGGACTTGGCGCTGCTATTGATAAAACATCTTATAACTTACATTTAATGCCGTTGGTGCTAGAGTTATTCGTAGATGGAAAATCAATTCCAAAGCGTTAATTGTTGCTAGTTTATCAGCATAAACCAGTGACCTCAAGTAGCCCTACAGGAAACAATCGAGAGGTGCCAAATCGTACGACATTAAAGGCCTATTGACAGGTCCATTTTTCGAAATCAAATTATCGCAAAGTTTTGATTTTTATAAATCGATGGTTGCTGTCGGCTTATGGCACGTAGCGCCATCTTGTTGAACAAAAAATCATTACTCATGGTGCGTTAAGAATATCCATTGAACGTAAGGTTAGATGCGTCTTAATTTTGGAAGAAATAACGTCCGATAATGTCACCAGCGTGAAAACCAAATCAAACGTTGCATTTTCCTGGAAGCAATGGAGTTTGTAGGGTATGTTGTGGATTGGTCTCACTCCATGTGCGGCAATTTTGCTTATTAACAAACCCGTTAAGACAAAAATGAGTTGCTACTAACTGGTGTCGTGGCTTTAATTCCTCCACTGGCTGGATCTTACACGAGTGTAGAACAAAATCTTTGCGCAAAATATTCTATGTTGGGGAAGGACAGGGCTCTAATTCCTACGACCGACGAAGAATCGATAAATTTGGATCTTCTTCCACACTTTCGTTTACAGTCGGGATATTCTCTTCAATACATTCCTTTGACGTGTTTGTGTTATTGCATGCTATAGAGAGTACATAAGTGGTATGAAATCTATCCACAGTTCGGCAGATGGGTTGCTCAGATGGACGATTATGTTCACCATAAAAGTCACGAAGTCGTCTATAAGTTGCTCGAACTAATGACTGATTTTTAAAGTAAACTTGGATGGTTTAATAGCGTTGTTAAAGCGTGAGTCTATTCATAATGATTTGCGAGAGTTTACTGAAATAATAAGAAACATTTTCATCAAAATATAATCTTTAGTATTATTTTTTATAATTTCAAGTTTTATCATGATTTAAAAAACAATAAAAACACAACAAATATGGTTTAAGGCACGAGGCTTGTAAAAAGAGTAGATCTTAGAAAGTTGGCATCACTATTAGCGGCCACGTTAAATATATGATAAGTAGCTTTTTTGGCTCATCTAGAATTAATGTTTTAACGATCCCCTTAAATAAAACAGGGGCTAATTCCGGGACTCGTGATCGAAATAAATTCGTATCGAAATTATTTTCGATCGTGCGAGTTTTTCTGATGATGGCACTCGTTACCTTGCGAATCGATTTTTTAATAAAGTGTTGTAAAAGATTAAAAAAAACCTTAACCAACACTACAAATATGTAAACAAAAAACATATGCTTACAAAGAAAATTATATAATTTATCAAAAGATTTGCGAATTTGTTTTATAATTTTGAAAGTTTTTCCTTTTATAATCGCGGTCATGGACGTAAATTTATTTTTTTATTCTTCGTCATCAGAGTCTGAGAGTGAGTGTGACATAAATGTAAAGTTTGTTTCCAAACTAAATGTTATTCTCTCAATCTATATAAGTTCCTATTTATAGAAAATAAAACAAATAAATTAAAATAATAATTTAAAACTAATTCATTTCTAATTATTGTCAATTTTATTTACGAAAAAAAAACAGAAAGGTAAACTTCAATACGAAAAAAACAAAAAACAATTCTTAATAAATTAATAATTAAAAGAAGTCTGTTAGCAGTAGCTTTTCCTTGGCATGTATTTGGTTAAATTGCTGTGCTCAGACATAAACTCAGCAAGAATTTGTTTTTGTCTGAAATTTATTTTGGTTATATTCGACCTAATAATTAATATTAATTATTTAATTTGCATAAAATTTATTAAAGATTTAACTTACATTTTCTTGTTGTTTGCGTGTGCCGAAATAAATAAAATGTGGTTAATTTTGAAAAACTGTTGTGGCACTTGTAAAGCGTTCAAATAAGAATAATTATTTTTTACTTTTTAACAAAAACAATAAACCTTTAAGTTACTAGTTAGAGTTTGTGTAAAAACTCCTTTACAAAAGTGCAAAAAAAGGGAGTAATACAAAAAAGTACGAAAATCTATACGAATAATTAATTAATATAGCAATTAAAATCTTAAATGAATACTTGTTATCCAACGAACTATTTAAAAATAAAATTTCGACACCAAATTTGGTATCGAAAAAAAATCGCACGGTTACATTCGATCGTACACTCGCTATCGAGTGCCATCATAAGAAATTTCGATTCAACTTACTCGATAGCGATTGCGAGAATCCCAAAATTTAAAAAAAAATCCAACTTCGAGTAAATTTCGCACGGTATCGACTGCGAGAATTAGCCCCCAGAATTCCTTATACTTTTTTAATTAATTACAGTTGAACACTTTCCGGCCCTTATTGATCAATCATTTTTATATGTACATACATATATGTTATAATGCATTTTTATATACACAGAAGGTATATATGTACATTTATATGTGCACACTTGCATTTATTATTGATATATCGCTCTCTTGCATGAAGACCCTGAAAACTCGAAAAAATGAGAATTTTAAGTTATTAACACAGAATTATTCGTTATGTCAGTCTTCATCTTGATTTAAAAAAAATAAAATGCTCTTTCCTTTTGTATATATCATGATTGCCTTTTTTTTTGTTCAGTGTGGGAGGAGTAAATTTAAAATTGTGTTCTGTAAAAATGTTGTTTTTTTTTTGTTATGACGGTCTTTTAGTAAATGGGCGATTTGTACTGACATCAAAGATGAGACGGTAGTGATATGTTCTGGTACTATTTTTAGAAATAACTAAACTAAATACCACTTTGAAATTTAAAAGCGTTTTCATTTTGAAGAAATATATGTGACATGCCTGAATAATTCTGCTTTCTTCAGTTAAACGCTTCAGTTAAAACGCGCCTATTACGACACCCACCTTAGAATCGTTTAATTGCTGGATCATCCCAAAATGAATCATTTTTCTTTAAGTACTCGAAAACATAACTGATCTTAAACTTAAGGTTTTTACCTTCTTACTTTGCTTTGACCACGATGTCGTTAAACAATACATCTTCACTCCAGTTCTTAAGCACTAAAAAAAGGCTTCTATTAAAGAGAAGACCATTTCATTCGCCTTAAATTTGCTATAGCGATGTAAAAGCAGTATTCTTAAATGTCATTGCATCTCATCAACGAACAACTATCTCCTAACTATGTATCCCTTCAGCTTAATCATATTGTACAATCAAAGACAATGTGTATGGGGTGCCTAAAATCACGTGTATATTGATTATGGTACAAAAAAAAAAAAAAGATAAATTTAGTTGCAAAACTTGTCCTAGTCAATTTGCACAACAGCACAAATCATACACTCATTCACTTATTTTTTAACAGTCAGTCAGTTCGTTGATTGCACGTTATGTTTTGCCATTTGTTCGTCTATTCCAACAATTTGACTGTCTGTGCTAGTTAGGAAAACATAAAAATAAGAACGCAAAAAGTGGGGGCAAATTGAGGTTATTTAAACAATACTAACAATAACAACAACAAAAAGTATAAAAGAATGTTAACGTACGAACAAGCAGAGCTCAAATGGCGCATTATACTTAAAGAAATACTGCGCCACAGCTGCAGCTAAACAGCAAGACTACACAGCTGTGAATCTATTTGTATGTTTTTGTGAAGAAATGTATGTATGTATGAATTTATATGTATTTTGTAAGTATAGATGGCTGAGTATACAAATGGTTGCATGTATAGTCCTCGTTACAAATCTCCCTTTCGTTTCGTTGTGCAGAAACTTTTGGTGTTTAGTTCGTTCCTCATTCATTCTTTCTTTTTATTTACCATGACTTGCAAGCTCATGTATGTATGTATGAGAAGCACTCGTAGAGAACTTGAATATTTTTATTTTCTAGTAATCTTTATTTTTATTTCAGCCAACAATTAATGGCTAAAACACACTGAGAGAAATGGAAAGAAATAAATTTTGGATACGAAAGATGACCAACTTATCAAGAAATAATTTTTAAAAGCAAAAAAATTTGGTCTCTTTTTAAGAGTCTATTAAAAACTTCGAAACTTTAATTTACTACACATTTGTACCCACATATGTATGGATAATTAGCTATTTACTGATACCTTATTTTCATTGAGGCTATTTTTAGCCTTTGCTCTTTCTTGACTGTAGTAATATCTGACTATCAAGTATATACATTTTTCTTTATCTTAAATGTTTTCATTTGCCTTCGGTATCCACAGTTAATGTGCACCTTTCTCGTAGTTTTAGTTTAAATTTAGTCAGCGCTAAAAAACCGGACACAATGTGCAGTACCGACTGAGCCTCTTCCAGGCACAGTTTGCAAGCATCGTTTTTTTTTTTGATATTAAATTAATTGGATTAATTCCGCCAGTATATATTAAACTGTTGTTATAACTTTCGGTAAAAACCGTCGTCTCTCGCTGTGCACTACGTTCGTTTGACGAGCGCTTTCGATGTGATAACATAATTTTCAAGCCACGTGTTTGTTAATACTGAAGAGATAGTGTTAAAAATAGATAGTGTTAAGAATTGTCCTTTTCAATGCTATTATGCAGGTAGATTGCCTGATATCTGTCCTGTGTATTGGGGTAAATACTTTAATATTTGCGTCTTTTATTATTGGATAGGTAAGTGTGACCATCTGTGGGCGTTTTTCGTTCGTAAGAGTATTCCAGTAATTTCAGTGGTGTAAAAATCGTGTCAGAGGTTGTGTTTACCTGATCGTTAATAATATCTCTGTTAAACGTTCGCGTTTTGTAAATTTCCATGTTTTCAAGAATGTCTAGTCTTCGTCCTTTTTTACTTTCAATTTTCAATTTCTATCTTTTTCAGATCAAGAAGAAGTTGAAACAGTTTGTCCTATCACTATCGCTGTTATTTAGCCTTAGGTACCTCTATTATATCCTTTTACGTTCTGTAAGGCTCTCTTTTAATACCAGTAATGACATAAAGATGTCTACCCACGCAGAACGTCATATGCACAGAAAGTTAAGTGAAATTAATTTTCTGAGCATATTCGATACCTTATTAAGCCAGCTTCCTAACAGAGACAAAGTTAAGTAGGAGCATATTACCGATTGCCGACGCTGGTCCTTATTAATCAATATTCTCATAGCACACCCAGTTATGGCGAATCCTTCAACTGTGCCTGACAAGCGACGATCGCTAGTTGTGATAAAAAATGTTGCATTACACATACATAAGTATTTCTTTTTGAGTAAGCTTTTTTTTCAGTGTACTTGTTTACAAAGCCAAATGTATACGCATGCATAAAAGTACTCATATATATGAATGTAGAAACATATCCATACACACAAATATACATATGCATGATGTATGGATTTTATGTTACTTTTAAAGAATTGTTGTTTCAAATGGCTTTTAGCGTAATACTAAACTAAATGGAGAATAATAAAAACGTACACACGTACATTCATATAAATACTATTCAACTAAATACACACACATGTATGCATGTGCAAACAAAGAAAAAAATAAAACAATACAAACTTATACATGTATATGTACATATTTTTATAAGTACTTTTACCTAGCGATGCAAAAAAAGATTAAAGGCCTGCTAGAAGGCCTTCTACATCTAATCAAGCAGGCAAATGAGCCCTAGATCCAACTTTCTACACACGTTTTTAAAACGAAGCAAACCTTTTGCTTTTGAGAAGAGTTTTTTTTTATGAAAACTTTTTTAAAGATTTTGTAATGAAGGTATGTAAAAAAGCTTTAATATAAAGGCATGCAAAGGGGCTAAAAACATTGCTACATCGTATATCGAGGGCATTTGATGCATTCCAAAATAAGTCTCTAAATCATAAGCCCGTAAAAGAAAAATTGGGCAGATTGTTTCTTCAAATGGCGCAGAGTGCAATACTATTAATTTTGCTTTCGTTTATACCACTATTGTTGAGAACAATGGGTTAAAACTCTTTGTAAAGAGCATTATCTCCGTCATGTAGATTGACCCACAACACATGGAAAAATATTCCTCCAAACGTGGTCGCCACATCATTAACGTATCTGATTACCTACACTCGTAAAAACTAAGGGATAGAAGCATAAGATTTAGAATCTTGTTCCGAGAAAGTTATAAAGGTAAGACAAACTTAATGACCACCATAGTTAGGAATTCGTAAAGAATAAAATCTGAAAATTAATCAACAAGGCTTATTGGAAAGATACGCCCATGTTCTGGCTTATAGTTGGCGATAACGCTTTGTAATAGCAAACTAGTGTTTAGTAGATAGCTATCTGTGGAAATTTGGCAGCAAGTATAAGACGAACTGATACAACTTATTGAGGAGAAAATCTTCGAGAACATGCTGCAATAAGTTTAGCATTTTGTAAACGCTAAATGTCAAACACCATATAAAAAAATTATACATATTTTTTATATATGGAGTTTGACAATTATGGTTTCCGCGACTACTTGTGTTGATTCTCTTAGGGTGTGAGACTATTCATTATAAAATGGCAAAGTTAACTAACAACACTGTCAGCTGTAAACTCAGTTGTCCAACAAAACAGTATTAACAACTTCAAAATGAGAACGTTAAAGAAACGTTATTTTTTAATTACGATAAGTTTTACCAAGCTGGAAGTGTTATTTTTGTTCGTTTGTAGAAAAATTAGAATGTGTATCCGATTGTTTAGCGTAGAGAGACAAGATCAATTATGTTGCCCGCTTTGGAGGAAACAAAACTATTTGATCAGTAAAAATATTGTTGTGGAAATGTGATTTGACACTGCCAAATGAACAGTCTTTTACATTTCTGTGGCAATAAAAAGGCTTATAATGTTTTTTGTCGTGTGTGGGTAAAAATCAGTACTATTTAAAACCCGGCTTGAAATTTATGTAATCATATTGCAGAATGAGGTGCAGAGCAGCGTGGTGCTTGTAAAGCGCTTGTTCAGTAAAGAAGAACCAGAGTCATATAGTAAGAAATAAAAGAAATTGACAATAAAAAAGGCCGCAGAAGAGTAAACTAAAAGCAGATATGCTTGTATTGGGCAAAGGTAAAAACGTAACATTAATTACAATAAGTAGCAGTGCCCGCGACTTCGTCTGCGTGTTATTTCTTATTTCTTTCTTCATTCAATTTAGAAATGTGTTTTTTAAATATTTATTTCAAAGTTCTTTAAAAAGCCCGGTTCTCTGTTCAGTTTTTCATGCGGAATGCTGTCAAACTATCTACATAATAACTTTTTATGAAAAAGTCATGAAAAAATGTTGCAGAAGTTGTACTCTGTTTTTACTGTGGATAAACATATGAAATGTTTCTGGCAACATTTTATCAAAGCTGTGAAATAAAGCAAGTAGGCATTATTTCATGCGGAGTTTTTTAAACAACAGCTGATGATATGTCTTTTGCTTACATTTTTAAAACAATGTCGTACACGTAAAAACAATAAAACGTTAAATTCTTCCAAATCGCGACATAGACACCACATTTTAAATGTCGAATTTTCCACATGAAATAATTAATGTTGCTCAACAATTTTTACAAATCTAAACAGATTACCAGGCTTAAAGCGTTAAAAATTGTCCATTTACAAAAATATAATGGGCAGACAATTGCTTTAGTACCATTATACCGGTAAAATTGGGTGCTTTAACACTTTAATCTCTATTTTATCTACGAAATGACTTATTTTTACGAAAGAAAAAAATATGCGGCTTAATTCCAATTTACGGGCACCGCTACAAAAGAAAAAAAAGTTGACTACGGGGTGTAAAATGCAATTCTAAGCAAAAAATGTTAAGTAAAAAATTTGTCGCCAACCCTTAGTTCCAGAGTTACGGGCCTCCGAAGTTTTTATATTTAATGTGACATACATATATCGAGTATTTGACGGCAGAATGGGACAATATAGATATCATTGGAAAGGTAATTAAGGCAGCTATCTAATTAAACAGGAAAAAAAGTTAAGAAATATATATAAAAGATCGGGTAAAGACCAAAATAGGATTTTTTTCATATAAACGTAACTTTACTTAACTTCAAAAAAATTATACGAAGTGTGTAAAATGTAATTTTAAACAAAAAATATTAAGTGATAATTTTCAGGAAAACCCTTTGTTTCTGAGTTACGGACCTCCAAAGTTTTTACGTATAATGTGACATATACCTATCGACTACGCAGGAAATTTTTAGAAAGCGAAGCCGGTTTTGGACATACCATAGAATAAAAAAATGTTGCTCCCTGCCGAAGGCCGGCTACGCAGGAAATGTTTACAAGGATAAGCCGGTATTGGTCATACAATAGAGGAGAAAATTTTTACCATCAAGAAGTTTTTAAGTGATGCGAACACAGACAGACAAAAATTTCTAAAATAGGTGTTTTGTATTTTATATTGATTACTATTTATACCAGAATCAAAATTTCTACAAAATACTTTATGTACACAAATGACCCCGTTACAGTTTTATTATATTGTTATTTGTTATAATTTTTAAAAACTGTCAATGTTACCTCATTTCAATAAAAAAATTTACCTTTTAAGATGTTATAAAATCCCAACGAAACGTCGGATATAAATTAAAATAAAACTATATTTTGTTTACATTAAAATTTTAATGACTTTAAAAGCCTTTATAAATGAAACCTTAAAAAAAACGAAAATATCTAAGAAGGCCTGAAGTGGGAAGGCCTTCTCAATTTAACGTTTACACATCTGCATGAACACACATTTGCACAAACTTGTGAAAACATATGTATGTATTTTTGTACACATTTTTTATAGACGAAAAAATGTTTGTATAGTATAAACTTTTAAAAGGGAGATAAAATTTTAACATCGTTTAAGCAATTTTAGCTCTTTTTCTTATTTTAGCAATTTTACTGAAAATTTAAAAAAAGTAAACCATAGAAGTACAAACAGAAAAACAAATGGGATATTGAAGGCATCATATAAGCATATGATGAACCTTTTGGCATAAAAAATGTTAAGAACAGTTTTGAGTGGATATATACTCTATACAAATCTATTTAAAAATATCTAAGCATGTTTGAATTCAATTAAAAACGGTCTCAAGGCAAGTGCTATACTAAAATTTAAATGAATATTAGAGTGTAAGAAATTCTTTTTTCGTATATTTTTTTTATCAATGATAGGGTCTTGGGTTCCTAGGGTCTATTTAAGCCCTGTCGTTGTAGTATCAGCTAACGTTTATATTTGTTTCAGTAGATTGTTAATAGCCATTGATGTTAATCTACACAACAGTTATTTTCACAGCAGCTTTGGCTGACTCTTCGTCCATTTAAAGTTCGATTCCTTTATGAAATAAACCTAGGAGTTGTTTCGAAACTGTTGCTTAGTAAGGCAAGACATTGACCCATAACAGGCCAACCAAACGTTCATTAAATCAACGCAACTCAATTTGCATTATTGTTTTAAATTATTAAAAAATCAAGAAAAGTAAGAAAGAAATTCCAACTTGCTTAAGGTCGGAGGATCAATTTTTACTGAGTGATTTTTACTAAGCCTAAACTATCCGCTTTAATAGAAAATTGGTCGCCAACTCTTAAAGTGTGTTCATACATGCGCCTTTATTGAGATTATCGCAATAAATGTTATTATTGAGCTCAATATTCCATACAAAACTTTAATTAAGTTATTGTGCAATAAGTACGGTATATTGAGTAAAACTAAATTAACTTAAAATACAACACTGTTCAGAAGTGTGTTTAGTAAGCAAAATTATCTACAATTATCTACAATAACATATGTCAGCAAAATAAAAGTAAAAGTTATGTTTATTAATATTAAATTATTAATAATAAAAGAAACACTTTAAGAGGATTAAAAAATAATTAATTTCTTTTTTCAATTAAACTTTTTGCAGTAAACTTTGAAAAAACAAATTTTCCCAATAAAATAACAATTACGTTTTCTAGCTGTCAAATGCTTATTGAGCTAACCAAGGCAGATTTATTTTACTAGGTAGTAGCGGTAATACAACAAATACAACGTTTACAAAAACAACATGCCTTTTTATTGTTGTTTTGTGCGTTGGAAACGTCAAAAACACAAAGAGAAATAAAAGTTAATTGCTGGCAATACACATGCTTGCTTTGTCTCGCAAACGCTTGTTGTTAGTGTTTTTTGAAATTCGTAAACAAACAAAAGAAAATACAAAAACTTGACATTTCCAACTACAAACCAGCTGAGCGGACGACACTACCTAGTAAAATAAATCTGCCTTGGAGCTAACTGAATTTTGTATGTCTGAACACATAATAGATTTTGTAAATAAACAGAATATTGACATTATTAACTTCCCTCTATTTTACTAAATAGGGAGAGCGGCCCTAAAAGGTAAAGAAATGCTTTCTTATAAAATGTAAACATGTTTTTTCCAAGATTTAAATTTTCCAAGTTCAGACTTGCGTAATCGTACACGAAAATAACGTGACGCATGCTATAAAAAATAAAAAAAAAAAAGTTTACTTTTTATTTAAATTCAAAATTATTTTGCAAGAATCGAGTCAATTTTTATTACACATTAGTTTAACAATTATTTTCTAGAAAACGGCAAGTAATTCCTTCCTAAATTAAAACTCTTTTTTCGTTGTAAGACGTCCCGGTGGAAACTTCCGGCATTTTATTGACAGAAGTTTGATTCTGGCATCCAAACGAAATGTGTTAGATGCAAATTGTGCTTTAATGAGGAGAAGGAAATATGCCCGACGATGTTAATGTCTCATCAGAAGTCTCAATTTTTAATGGCGATATTGCAGATGATGTAATATTCGGTTGGCTAGGCACATGTATGCCGTAGTACTGGGCGTTATCGGTTTCGTTTGGCACACAGGCATTTGAAGAAAACAACACTTGAGAACTTTCCGGTCGACTGACAATTGTTTCGTTAATTTTAACCGAGTTGCGGTGCAGTGTTCCCAATCTGGCCTCAAAAAGTATATCATCAATAGCTTTCTTGGCAAATAATTTCTGTTCCTCTGATGCGAGTCTATACTCTCTAGCCCATACATTTGCTAAAGTTTGTGAATAATCATCACTTTGCTTTAGACGCTTGGCCGCTAATTCATCAGAATCAGATGCTTTCTGCTTTTCCTTTTTTCTCGTTAAAGGTATCTAGATAAAAGTAAAAAAAATTACAATTTAATCCATTAAATTTGAAAAAAGTTAAAATATTATTTTGTAATAATTTATCAATTTTTTTTAATCATCAGATTTGTATAAAATTTAAATAAAAAAAATAATGTTTGTAAATCTTTAATTTTTTGTCCAATATCTTTTTAAGCTTAAAATAATTAACTTGATATTTTTTATAAACTTAAAGCGCCCATGTATAGGTTATCTGGAATTTTTGAAAATCAATTTTAAAAAGAATACAGAATAAACGTACATACATATGTCTTTATTATAATAAGCTGTCAGAAAAATCTAGACGTCTAAACTCGCCTATAAAATAAATAATTCTTGCCGTAATTAGAAGAATTAAACGAATAAATAAAACTTTGAAATATTCTTAAACCCAGATAAACTCCCAAAAAACAGTTTTTTTTCATTCATACAAAGCTACAAATATAAAAAACTTACCTTTTCATTTTCATTATTTTCGTTATCGGAATCCTGTCCAACGGTCTCACTGATAGAAGGATCTCCTTCTATAAAATCTTCCTGATCTCGTAAGAAACTTAAATACTTATAATACCACAAGGATGGTACATATACTTCGTCCGATTTCAAACTCAAAATCACTTTTTTTAATTCTCTTCTATAGACACTGCGAAAAGAATTAATTTTTTTGGTTACAAAATCTCGATCAGCAAACGGATCAATTTCTTGGCATTTTTCAACTAAAACATTGTACGCCAGTGCTTTTTTAGCACGATCTTTATAGTCTTCGCATTTTATTTTCCATAATTCGGGTTTCGATTTGTATAATTCAAAAAATTCTGACCAAAATTTCTTTTCTCTGGATGTTGCCATTTTGAATTTAATAAAAAAAAATTAATAATGTGTAACGTTGTCCTTGCCCTTTAGAAATTTTCATCGAACTGATGAAATGTTGATCAAGTTCTACAATAAACTATACGATATGTCGTTCAGTTTTACGTCCAACATGTCGATGCAACAAAAATGTTCGTTTATAAATTTCAAAAACAGCAAAAAATACGTTTGAAAGAATTTGAAAACGTCATCCATCAAAATAATTCTGATTTTCGTCGTATTTTAAAGATTGTTTTTAAAACTTGATAACAGGTAGACAGTCGGTGATAATTTTGAACAACATTTCATTAACAAAATCTTTTTGTTCTTGAGTAGACACTGTAAAAATAGTTTTGGGACTGCAACGTCAATAAAAGAGAAAAAAGAGAACAAGAAAAACACAAAAAGAACTTCAAATTTTTTACGTGTCGGCTAAGGGGGATTTTGTTTTTATTAATAAATAAAAATTTAATTGGGTTTAGAAAAATTATTAAGAAAAAAAAACCAACAAAGAATAAAAATATGTACACACACACGTGCATATATGTATGTATGTATATACATTTAAGTATGTATATACATATGTGGATATGTATGTGATTATGACAGCCAAAGAGATTAACAAACCAATTTAGTTATTGTTGTTTTTATGTTTTAAAAATAATTTTAATATTTTTAAAATTAAAGAATTTAATGTTGATTTTAATACGGTTGACTTAAGCAAAGGCACTGTCGCATCTAATTTTAAATAGGTATTTTTTTATTTTAATTTTAAATACAAATTATATTAAATTAATTCTGAAGATTATAAATTAGGCAGATAATAAAGCGCTATATGGGGACAAATTTACATACATAGATATGCATGTGTTTTAAACTTTATCGCGTACATGATTAAGGCAAATACTACAGATACGTATTTATATATTTCAATGATTAATAAGTAAATTATTAATGATTTTCCTTTAAAATAAAATTACCTTGGCCCTTTAACATACATTTATTAACATTTACCATTTTTTATCAATACCTATTGCGTTCTTATTGATATTCCTGATAAAGTAATTATCAAGTCAAACCGAATGATTCCATTTTGATAGCAACACTCCAATCTTACAGATAATAGTCATCCACCCACCCTGTCACATTAAGATATCTTACGAGTTTCCCTAAGTTGATACAAGATAGCTAAGAAAGGTCGTGTAGTAGGTTTGAAGAAATAGGTGCCACGAAGTATGAAGTGCTGGGCTTTCAATCATAAGGTGGAAAACTCTTTCCTCCTTATTATATACCCGACAGCTGCTGCAGTATCACTGTAGCCAACAACCTTTCTCCTATTCGTATTTATTTTTAACTGATCGAAACCCTCATCAATGTAACACGTCCATATTTTTCTAGCGAACGTTCAAATGTCCCATTTAAGCCATCTAAACTCAGCTCCCTGAAGATAGTGGTCTAAAATATTGTATCTACAAAAGGGCGATAGGTGCCCAGAAACTTACGCGGTAGTGAAAACAACTTTAATATTTACGAGTCATTTCAGTTTTTTCTGTCACTCGTTTTTTCACTTTAGATTTTTTACCATTTTATGTATGAAAGAAAGATTGATTGGTTGATTATACATCAAAAATAAATCTAAATCTTGATATGCCTTGCCTGCAGTAAGAGTCATAATGTTAACGCGTGACAATTAACATTACTTCCTAAATTAGCGCGTAAGACGCAAAGCTATGTAATTCATAGCTTTTGCGCTGGAATGTCATCCCTAAATAAAAGCGTCAACTTTGTGTCTTTAACAGTAATGTTAACTCATTTTATTTTACAAAACCCGCTGTATAAGAATAAAGAAGAGATAAAACTACTAGATTGCCTTAAAAATAACTAAATTGTCATTACTTTTCAACTATAACAAAACAAACCAACAAGCAGCCAACTTCACTTCCAAATCACTGTCAAAATTGAAATTTCCAATTGCTAAGCGTTGACGCCGTGCTTTTAGGGATGCTTCATACATTTTATATGAATATGAGAAATTTTGACAGTTATCTTGCGCTTTACTGCCATCCCTAAATTAGCGCGTAAGACGCAAAGCTATGTAATTCATAGCTTCTGCGCTGGAATGCCATCCCTAAATAAAAGCGTCAACTTTGTGCCTTTAACAGTAAAGTTAACTCATTTTATTTTACAAAACCCGCTGTATAAGAATAAAGAAGAGATAAAACCGCTAGATTGCCTTAAAAATAACTAAACTGTCATTACTTTTCAACCATAACAAAACAAAACAAACCAACAAGCAGCCAACTTCACTTCCTAACGCACTGTCAAAATTGAATTTTCCATTTGCTAAGCGTTGACGCCGTGCTTTTAAGGATGCTTCATACATTTTGTATGAACATGAGAAATTTTGACAGTTATCTTGCGCTTTACGCGCTAATTTAGGGATGTCAGTAAAGCGGAACGTTTTCTTCCACATAACTTATACACGATAAAATGTCATACCTTAACAAAAGCGCCAACGCTACTGCGTCAAAACGATTAAAACAGGATTATTAAAAATATATGTAAATATAACTTCCCTGATAATTTTAACAAGAATAGCTTTGTTTGTGTTGTATAATTTTTATTTTACAGGGTCCGCCATCTAACGTTTTTTTTTTTTCAACAAGTGCTTACTTCGTGAAGAGATTTCGGAAGAAGAGAGGCACCGCCAGCTTCGTATGTTCGTTATCTTGTAAACAAAAGTGAAAGAAACTGGCATCCTCATCGATAAACCAAAGCGTGAAAAGCCAAAAACAGTGCATACACCCGCGAATATTGCTGCTGTGGCAGAAAGTGTGCGTGAAGCGCCATCAACATCAATTCACCGTCGTTCTCAACAATTAAACATTTCGGAGACATCATTGAGACGAATTTTGAATAAATACCTTGGTATGACGCCATAAAAAGTCCAATTGGTTAAGGAGTTGAAGTCAACTGACCATCCAATGCGTTTTATTATAGCATTTTGCGGACCCTTTATAAAAAAAATAAAATATTTGAACTATTATTTATATATGTATTTAATTATTATTAAAAAATGAATTTTCAAATTGTAAAGCGTTGCCGTTGGGTTGCCGCCACGTATGACAGCACAAAAAGGCTTGTGTTTAGATTGAGTTTTTTTAAAGCATAGACGGCACTGTAACGCTAATTTAGGTTTGGCTGTAAATTGTTTTTTGTATTTCCTTTAGTTTTTGGCTTTTACACAATGAAAACTTTCCATTCTAAACAAGCATTGATGAAAGTAATTTATTTTTATTTAGGATGTTCTCTTTTACACACATACATATAACGTCAATTGCCATGGCTGTCACCTTGTAAACAAAAGCAAAAACAAAAGGGATAAATTCTGTATGATTGAGTGTGTAAAGTTTTTTATTTACACATTTTTACCAACTTTAATTTATTTGCGTATGTAATACAATATTATTGCTAATATATACATTTTTTTCTTCCATTAAGTTAAGCTTTACATGAAAATGTGTGTTTATTTAATATCGGCAGAAGAAAACAGTAAAATGATTGCCTTTCCTTCTTCTTCTTTTTCGATTAATGTATTCTTGTTATTGATTTGTTTTTTAGTGTTGTATTTCATATCGTTTTTCGACCTCTCACGTTTGGTGATTACATTATGTATTTGCTTGAGTGTCTTTGTTGTTGTGTTTTTTTTTTCTACATTATATAGCACAACAATGTTTTGTTAATTAACAAAAACGTGTTTCTTGTTTTCTTAAAGTTTTTTATTTTTTATTTTTTTTTTGTTTGTTGTAGGTTAATTTAATGGCGATTTTTGCACATGTATTAATTAGGCTGTCAGATTTAATGTCAATAAAAGATCAACAAAATAAACAAAGTATACTTTTATGTCTAAAATTTAATCGATATGTTAATTTTTTACTTTAAAAAATGTATGTATGTACATACGTATGGAGATACATATGTACATACATACATACATATAGATGTAGGCATAACCAAATGTTTTTTATTTGAATGATTAAATTGTTTTATGTGGGCATTTTGCTGTTTTCAACTTGAATTCCTCATTGAATACTTTCAAATATTTTTCTTTTAGTGCTAAACATGTTTGTTTGGGAATATAAAATAAATTTTAGTTTAAGCTTTGTTTGTTACATTATCTTTTAAATAATAAAAAAATGGTGTTTGTTTAATATAATTGTGTTTCAGTTATTATTCCTTAGTAAGGCTTAGGTTCGTTATTACAAGTAATATTATTTAAAATTTTTTAGTAGAGCCAAACATTTTTAGGACGCTTCAGTATCCATAATAGTAAATTTCTTCTTAACGGCCATATTGCATACTTAGCCGGCGCCCTCTGTTTATTTTGTGAATTTATTTATAAAATTGTTATTATTCTAATCTATATCCATGAAAAATTTTGTGTAAGCAGTCACCGAAACTACCAGAATTAAGCTTATTCCTTCAACAATTAATTTAGGGCGATTTATACGTAGATTTTAAGACGTCTTTATTTAAAACCTTTTTAAAATTTGTAATAAAATTGATGTAAATCTAAACAATAATACTTAATTTATTTTGGAATATTGTTTATTCATTGCAATAAAACTATAATTTTTTAAACAAAATTTTAAAGAAATTTATAACATTTCGAAAATTATTTTATTTAATTAAAGCAACATTTTTGTGTCAATTTCGAGATTAAAATGAAAAAAGAGCTAAAATCCCTTGCTTCTCTACACAGTTCGTCTAAAGTAAAAAATACGCGTTCTTAAATAATGAAAAGAGATATTTGTACCTGTTCCTTATTTTTTAGAAATCAATTGAATTGAAATTTTCAAAGCATTGTTGTTTTACCTACATAGACCAGTGGCTTGGCGTATAATAAAAGAGTTTTCAAATCTCCCATTCGTTTCAGATATATGAAGAATAATATTCCTTTGAAATTTCGCAACTGAATAGGAATTTTAACCATATAATAATTCTATTATAACTTGAAATTTTTAGCAACATTCTATTGGGTGATTACGCGAGAAATTGGTCAAAGACACAAAATGTCATCTTAAAAGATACTGAAAACTATAAAAACCGAAAAGAAAAATAATATCTTCTTAATTGCACCCATTTTAAGTTCTGAATGTGTGATATTAAGAACCTTGAGAAAACCACCGCTAAATAATGTAAAAAAAGAAAGAAAATAAATTACAATTTACTTGAGAGCAAATGAAATAGAACGTTTAATTAGGTAGTCATGTTGCAGACGAACCTTAATTATCGTGCTAAGCGCAAACTGTTTGTCGAAAAACCTCAAGTATGTACATACATACAAAATGTATAAAGCAAACCAAAAATAGCGCGGCGACAGCTCTTAGCAATCATTTTTTTATTTCTATACAGTAGTTTTTATAAAACAAAATTCAAAGTCAACGACGCTCTTATTTAGGTATGACATTGCAGGATAAAAACTATGCTTTAGATAGCGTTGCGCTTAACGCGCTGATTTAGGTATGAATGTAGCATAATTCAGGCTGAAATATCAGCCATAAAGAGGGCGTTGAGCTAGATGTGGTACCATAGGATATACGAAGAGGATATCAGAATCAAATCTGTACCGACAGTAAGGCCGAGAAACACTCATTATCGGGTGTCTTTACGACAACCAGATTGGTTCGTGAATGGTGGATATCTCTAGATAAGATAACGAGACATTCCAACTTGGAACTATTTCGGGTACCAGCACACTTAGCCATACCCGGGAGCATAGTTGCATACGAATTCGCTAGGTCTGGAACCCGTCTCAGAGACGGGCAGATAGATCTACTAACAGGAGTCCCGTTAAATTGCTGTAAAGCTATATTTTAGCAGGTTTTTTTAATTCCGCGAAGACCAGATGGCCTAACAAGGTTACCTGCTCAATGATGATGATGGTAGGGGAACTTCAAATCTGCTAAATATTCCTCCTGAGGACAACTGGGCATACTGGTGGCTGTGCCTACAGGGCACTGAGTAATTGATACCCAATCATGGAGATAAAATCTTTCCTACTATGACTTCTGTAGAAGGTATTAGGATGAGAAAGAGGAATAGGAAGAAACGGTGAAGCATCTGTTTTGCCATTGTTGCTTTATCTAGTGACAACATCTCTTTTAGGGCTTCTATCGGGCCTTGATAATGCTAGGATAAATTCATTTATATAGCCGTCGGGGTGGTTTGGAGCTGAATCTACTTGTAATGTAGAGACCAAAAAATCTTTAAAAAATCCCTTTTCAGGCCTCACAAAGAGACCATGTTTCCAGCCTGTTCAACCTAACCCGACCTAGGTATGTTTGTTAAGGCATGGCGTTCTGCGATTTTAAGTGATGAAAGTATTCTAATTTAGCTGGTTTAAATACAAGAAAGAAGTGCTATTTTTATATTGCCATACTGTAACACATTATGGCTTAATCGTTTTATAATTTTAAAGTGCAAAAATGAATGGAGAAACCAACAAGTCTGTGACTATCAGATTTCTTTACATCATTGATTTTGTTAAAACAAATCCATGGAATCCTCTTAAAGGCCAGGGTTTACTATCATACACAATCGCAAGATTTAATCACACAAAAATCTGGCAGAATTCTATCCTACTTTAAAAATCGTTTCAAAATGGCGTCGTAGGTGCCACACTATTATACAAAGAGATGCAAAATCATATGGTTTTAATATTTTGTAGTTTTTCTCCTCATCATCTTAAAAAAATCAACGCTGATCGCGTAGAGAAATATATTTTATAAATTAAGACTTTATGAGAAAAGACTATAAAATCGTACAGGTCTGTCAAAAAGTCTGTCACACACATACACTTTTAATTCTTACTATCATACTTTTTCAGCAGACGTGCAATTTTTGGCAGATCGTACGACTGAGTATGATAGTGAATCCTGGCCACTATTCTTAATTCCATTCCTAAAAAGATATTCAACATAAATAGGTACCTATGTTTAGTTATATTGACCTATATAGGTATAATATTCATATGTATGTACATACGAGCATACATACCCATAATTTCTTTTTAGAGCTAACAACTTTTTACACTTTGATTCTTTTAAATTAGAATCCTCGTAAAAATATGATTGACAATATGTACGTAGGAACTTGTAAATATTTCAATTAAAACATTTTAGTAGTTCACTTCATAGTTCACATTTAAGGTTTCATTTAAATGTAATGATAAAAACAACCATTTGAAATAAATATTATACCTACATATACAAACATATGTATGTAGGTATGTATGTTTTATGTTAATATATG
Organism: Gymnosoma rotundatum; assembly: GCA_916610165.2. Taxonomy (NCBI): domain Eukaryota; kingdom Metazoa; phylum Arthropoda; class Insecta; order Diptera; family Tachinidae; genus Gymnosoma; species Gymnosoma rotundatum. The sequence continues at coordinate 73,760,714 of OU744340.1, forward strand.
TATGTATATATGAATGCCTATTTACAAGCAAAAAACCTCAAGAGATTACGTTACAGAATTAATACAAAACTCTGAAGGTTAACATGTGAGAATTCTAGTTGGAAACTTTTGGTTACCATAGGTCGAAACATACATATACCTACAACCTTTTATCAAAAAGAACAATGCTGAGCTCGCAAACAGATACTATTAAAAGCCAACACTAAGAAGAAGAAAACGATTCAATTGCTGCAGCAGCGAGCAGAGCAGCAGCCGACAATAAAAAAAATATATAAAAAATAAAACAGTCTAAAAAATAAATTGCAAAATTTTAATGAATACAATTGAGATTGCACACACATGCATACATATGTATTTACATTCATATTCTCTGGATGTAGTGTGTGAAATAGACAACTGGTGAGTTAGTCAATAAGCGAGCAAGCGAATATGTCGGTGAATAGGTGATCTAACGAGTTATTTTGTTTGTAGTTTTGACTGCGGCTGAAATTTCAACACACAAAAAAAAAACACTCACGGGTAAAGAGCAACAACACAACTAAGAAATGAAAACAACTCACACATTTTAAACATTTAGACACGAAACGAATCAAAAAACAAGTACAAAAAAAATAACTTAAATGTTAACATAACCAACAAATAACAACAACTACAACGATTCAACTGACAACGTACTCTCTACTCTTCTCAATTATATTAATAAAATAATGAAAATCCCAGAAAAAAAATCAACAACAAAACCCCAGACAAATGCAAAGTAAAATCGACATTCAACATGCATTCATACCTACATATAAAACTCACACACAAACAGTTTACTAGATAGCAGTAAAATCAGAAAGAAGCAAAAACAAAAACAAGACGATATAACGACTTTACAAAAGACTAACGTCGTTAACAACCAAAGCAGACAGACAAATATACACACACCGTAATAACCAATTGTTAGTGTGTCGTTGAGTCTTACTGTTTGTCTGTATGTATGTCTTTCAGTTTGTTGTTTGTGTCAGTTTTTGTTTGGCTTTCAGTTGCACAGTCATTAATTTTCCATAGAAACGCCTGCATAGCATTAAAACACAGTGTTGTCAATCTAGCATTTTTGCAAATAAAACTTTTACTCGTTCAAATGTTGTATAAACATATTTTTTATTTATATACATAAGTATTATTAAAGGCCAGGATTCACTATCATACTCAGTCGTACGATCTGTCAAAAATTTCATGTGTGCTCAAAAAGTATGATAGTGTGGATTAAAATTGTATTTGTGTGACAGAGTTTTTGACAGATCTGTACGATTTTATAATCTTTTGAAATAATTCAAAAAATATTTTTCTCTATGCGATCAGGGTTAATTATTTTAAGATGATGAGGAGAAAAAACAACAAAATATTAAAACCATATGTTTTTGCATCTTTTTTGTATAATAGTGTGGCACATACGACGCCATTTTGGAACGATTTTTAAAGTAAGACAGAATTCTATCAGATTTTTGTGTGATTAAATCGTACGATTGTGTATGATAGTGAATCCTGGCCTTAAGTAGGAGCAAGAAACCTATAATAAAGTTGGTATTTTAATAGCATTATTTCTGTGTTTGTTATATATTGCGTTATACAGAAGCCTACCCAAAGCGTTTTCCGTTTATAGTCTTAACTTCAACAAACAAGTGGCCAACAGTTAACCCACAACAAACAAACAAAATCCTGCCTTTAAGTAACGGTAAGTTGTAATAATGGCTCTAAGACCCCTTTCACACACAGCAAGTTTGACTCGGCAAGTCTTGAGTTTTTGGTAGAAAGAGAAGAGAATAGAAAGAGGTACAAACCTGACCGTACCATCAAGTTTAAGAAAATTTTATACTTGAAGTTGGCTGCAGAATAGAAGTTGCAGAAGTTGAAAGCAAAGAAAACGAAACTTGATAAAACAAACTTGACGGTGTGTGTGAACTCAAATGCAGGTTCAAAATAAAATTAATCAAAAACTGATCAAGTAAACCTGACGTGGGTAAAAGAAGACTAAGCGAGCTTACACTTTATTCAGTAGGTAGTGAAATTAGTCAATTTTTTTTATATGTATGTGCATTTGTTGTTGCCAAATTTAGCTTTTTCATATTTAAATAATAATAAAATATGTAGAGAATTTTACCATTTCATATACATATGTACATATGTATCTACCTATGGATGGCTTTTGATTACAGTTTTTATAATTTTATTATTTCAGGCCTAACAAGTATACCTACATGTAGATACATACATATTTAAATTTTGATAATCAACAAACACAGGCCTCCGCCGATTCTTTCATAGGTACCTATTCTTTAAATTTTTTTTATATTAATTTTTTTTCTTCCAAATGAATTCTAGAAATTTAAAATCGTTGTTTAAAACTTTTAAATTTAATTATTTTTAAATTACAATAAAAAAATTTGTTTGTTAAACAACTCTTGTTGCATTTTAAAAATATTATAGGTATTAATTCTTAATACAGAATTTCTAATTGTACATACAGATTTAAAAATGTTTAATTATATAGTTGCACGATTACAATTATATGTACATACAATGCATACATTGTAAGAGAACATTAATTCAGTCGCATATTCCTGGTTTATTTAATGTGAAAAATTCAAACTTTTATTTAATAAAAAAATCGCCAAAATACAATTTCCACTTTTAGAACAACAGACCAAAGGCGTCAAGAAGAGTAAAAGCAAAAGAAAAATAAACGAAAATTTATTTTAGGAAACAACAAAGAAGATAGATTGTCTTGGAGTTTGACGTCGTACTTCTTTGTTGTTGTGGTTGCTTTTTTTTTGTTATACCAACCTTTCACTGGCACAACCCCATATTCATACAAATGTTTTTGCTTTCCTCGTTTTTGTCTTCTCTCCATTAAAACCGCTTTCCAACAATTTTTTCTTCTTTTTTAATGACAAAAAAATCCACAGCTGAAATAAAAAACCTCAAGAAGAAGAATCAATAGCAAAATAGCAGTCAGATAACAAAAATACTAAAAGAATTTTTTCATACACAGAAAAAAAAAACAACAACAAATAAACCATAAGATTTTTTTCCAATGTAGGCATGACTTGGTAATAAGAAGAAAAAATAAACAAAATAGGTAAATAAGTAAATAAATAAATAAAACAAAATAAAGAGTCTGTGGTATTACAAAACCGAACCGGTAAATAGTTGAAGGACGTGGGGTGCGACATAAAATACAATGTTAATGGAACCAGGGGGAGGGCGAACGAGCAAACGAAAAAAATGCTATTGCCGTGTGGGGCGATATACAGAAATCTAAACAAAACAAAACACTAGAATGGTGTAATAATAATGATTTGTTTTGTTGTAATATGTAGGCATACTTGTGTGTGTGTTGGTGTCAATGTGTCAGTTTCACGTTTTCACTGTCTGACTGGCTTGCTTGCTAGTTTTTGTTGTTTTGTGTTGGTGTCAGCAAGTTTTAACTCGTTTTTGTTTTCTTGTTTCGTTTTTTTTATTCTTCTTTTATACCAGTGAGATTGTGTATTTGTTATTCTTGTTTTATTATATTTTGTTTTCTTTATTTCTATGTGGCTAAGGTTATGTGCTGTATATTTATATATAAAAATACACGTACGTATGTGTGTATATATTTGTTGTTGAGTGCCTGGCCTCTGTTCTGTTCTTAAATCGAACAGTGAAGCGCAAAAATATCAGCAAATAAATTAAAGTAGGCTGTCTAATTTTTTTTTTTTTCAAAATTAGCTAAGCAATTGTAATTATATTTCTCGCTTTAGTTACTTTACTAGCTCTTTTGGAGCATTTAGGAAAATTATTGCAAAAAAATCTATAATTTCTCTCTGAAACTCCTAATGTTTATTCTCTATCGTTCTATTGACCTTTTTAGGTGTACCTATGTAGGTATATGTAATTAAAATTTAAAACGAAACGGAAAAGTAAAAAAATTGTGATTGACCCCCTGGCGTGGGTAGAGGTCATTGTTCGTTCAATCAAGGAAATACTCTAGAATGCACGATAATAATTCCACCAATAAATGAAGTCTTTTAACTTAAAAATTCGTAACCTTTTTAGTTGATATGCCACGCAAAAATACTTCTTCATGCAAGTGATGCCAGATTTTGTTAATGAGCTATATTGACCGCAATTGCGAGCAGAGGAAAAAACCCTAATATAAAATGTTTACCGCAATAACATTTGCGCTATATGGAAGTCAAGGAATATGTTGTGTTGAAGATATGTTTAATATTAATCAATAAGAGCAATGATAAGAGAAAACCTAAGCAATCATTCATCAATCATGATATACCTAGGTAGATTCTTTTCTTTTCCATCTTCCTACTAAATTTACTCGAATCAATTCCATATCACAAATGTACGCTAATCTCGAGGCATCCCTATTAGACTACAGCGTAAAGAAGTAAAATAAATACAATCTTGGGGACCTTGTGCTCGACTATCACATAAAAAATAACAAGATGATTAGGGTATCATTTTAAAAAAGTCTGAATCTCGACAATTTTGTTTACCACTGTAAGTATATGTACATATGTATGTATCTACATTTATACACAATGTTGTTGTTAGGTTTGCATTTCATCCGTAGATTTTTATTTTGTTTTTTTTTTCTTTTTATTTATTTGATATAAATTGCAGATGAGGTGTATAAAAATAATTATTATAACAACAACAACAGCGAATGTAAAGAAAGCTAAAAAAATAAAAAGAAGCAACAACAAGTACTACAGAATTATTAGCAACACAACAGCTGAGTAAGAGAATGAAGAAAAATACACTGGTTACAGTAACAACAATAACGAACAATAACAGCAGTAGAATACGAAAATAAAAATAAGCAGAGTTAATATTGTTGTGCTGTGCCGCTTGTTAGTGAGCGCGTGAGCGCGCCAGTCATTGAGTGAGACATAACAACACACATTATGAACTTTGACAACACTGCACATTTATCATTCATGCTATGTTGCCATATTTCAGTTTATAACATTTTTTTTTTCTATTTTTTTGTTTGTATGTATTTACACAAGAGTGTATGGGTTTTTTTTTGCAAAAAGAAAAATAATAAAAGCAAACATTTAATGTGTTTTTTCTTCTTGTTGTTGCCGGTGCCAAATCAATATGAATTTAAGCTGCTTTAAATTTGTTAATTTTTTCATTCTGCTGCAAAAATTCTAGAATACAAATTTGATTTTTGTTCGTTTGAAATTGTTGATTTTAAGATAACATTTTTTCAAATACATAGATAGGAACACGCACTAACTAGGTAGATAGCATAGAAATATATATTTATACCTATATACATAAGTACGAATGAATGTATATATGTACATATGTCGGTATGTACATGAATAGAAGTTTACAAAAACGCAGAAAAGGGAAAAAAGATAGCTTTAAATATGTAAATCGTCTGCTTTTCAGCTATCAGGTTCTTACTCTTCAGTGCCTACTAGATACAAATGTAGGAACTTAGTACCAAAACTTCGCTGAAGTCGATGAAAGAAGCCCTCTATCATCAACAACTTTAAATGTGATTTCTCCTGAAGAAATTAATGCCTTACCTTCTTAACCAACTGCAATAAAGATGGAGGTTATCAATTCGAGTGAATGTTGCTTTCTTATGTTTGAGCCTCTATAACTCAGACATGTCTGGATCAATTTTAATTTTTTTTAAAGGTGATCTTTACAGATTGTTCCCGTTTTAAAAGGGTGCTTCAAAATTATAAATTAAAGTGAGCCCCAAAAGTTCATTTAATTTGATATACATACATACATATGTATACACATACTTACCTACATATATGGGCATAATTTTGAACAGTTCTAGACAGACGCTTACTGCCGTATTCATAGAAAATAAAATAATTTTGAAAAATGTTTTATGACAAATTTTTCATACAAATTTGTCCTAAATATATTTCAAATCTATTTTGATTTTCTATGAATACGGCAGTTAAAATTTACAACGAACCTGTATTGCTACCTCCGCTGTAACTACAAGTAGGTGTAAAATTTGGATTTGTAAATATTAGGGTGTCCCAACAGTTGATTTAATTTGATGTAGGTACCCACGTGGCCAAATTTTTAAACCGTTATAAACAGACAGCTGAAAGTTACTTACTTATGGGACTTGTATTGCTAAGTCCGCTATAGCAACAAGTTTATATCTAATTTGAATTTAGAAATTAAAGGCTGTTCCCAAAATTAATGTAATTTCATAGAACTTTGTTTGTCCACTACTTTGTTTGGTTATAAATAGACGACAAGTAGGTATAAAATTGGAATTTGGAAATTCAAGATTGATCCTCTAGTTGATGAAATCTGATTTTGATGTCAGTTTTTTAAGAATTATATTATTAACAAAACACCATCTAATAAAGTGATGTCATTCATAATCCCTTACGAGTGAATTTGTGTCATATCGTTTATTGTACCCTTCACCACAAAAAGTATAAAAAAATTATCATTCCGCGTATAATTTCTACAATATCCTTTTCCGACCCCATAAAGTATATATTCTAACTTCTTATGCATAGCGAAGACGATTGAGCTATGTGCGTCTGTCCGTACGTGTACCGAGGCAAACTCGATTGTACGAAAAATATAAATTTGTCAATCGATCAGATATAGTGTCGGAAGAGGTGCTATTGGAAACCAGCATGATCGGTCCATGTCCTTCGAGTCAGCAGGCAAAATACCACGCCTACCTCTAATTTTTCATGTCATTTAGAACAATAAGATAACTCAATCAAAAAAATATATATGGCGATAGAAAATTAAAAAATAAGAAAAATACCTACATCAAGTGAAAAAATTGGCGCTCGCCCATATTTTCCGAGTTACGGGACTCTGAAATTTTCAATTTTTTTTTTAATATCAATATGGGTATAATTTTAAAGCTTTTGAAAAAATATTCAGGGAAGTACTAAATTTTTAAAAAATACTTAACCCATTAAGAGCCGATGTCATTTTTATGTCAAATCATATACATATCATAAATAATGTATGTAGGTATATGCCAAGGCGAATTAACAACAGGTGGCCTTAACAGCCCAGGTGACTATTGTGATTTTTCCTTCTTCGAGTGTCAAAAGTTATATTCTACTTTGCTTTTGACAGCCGAAAACTATTTGTACAAAAACAAAATGTACATGTTTCTATCGCAGTGTTGTATTCATTTTCGCCGTGAGTATACCAGTTATCAATTTGCCTTGGGTATATGCCGTATCAAAATTTTTTTATTTTTTAATTCTCTGTCACCCGAATATTTGCTTTTTTGATTGGAGTTACTTCACTAAACTAGAGTGAAAACTTAGATGTACTTTTAAAGACGGAAAGAAAAAAGAGATGCAAGGAACTTCGGTTAATGGAAAAAAATATACAGAAAGAAGTGCCAGAAAAATGAAAAACAAACATTTAAGAACAAAAATATTATATAAGTAAGTAAGTATGTATATAATCTTTTATTCGCGGTAGGTAATTTATAGACGACTACTGTCATCCTTAATATTTAAATTTTTAAGATATTGTGGTTCGGCATGTCATATAGCTTATTATTGTATGTATATATATATATATATATATAATTCTATGTACATATACTTAAGTATACATGTACATACATATGTATGTATGTACATATTTACATAAATATTTAAAACTTTATCATTTTCTTATTTCGTAGCGTAGTAACTAAATCTGCGAACGAATATTGTTGTTCATTAATTCGTTAGCGATGAAGGAATTCATAGTTATTAGTATTAGCATAAATATGTTAATACATACCCAGATAATAAAAGTAAAGATATGTATGTATTTTTCATTCAAAGATTCCTTTTATAACTTTTTTACGTTTTGAAATGCATACATTTGTATGTATGCCGACTGTTCTAACGAGATAATCGTCATTTACCTGTAACAATTTTTTTTATGTTTTAATTGCCCAATACATTTTAATAAAAATTACATATGTACATACCTAAAATTACATATGTACCTATACGTAAGCCCTCGTCCACACATTGCAACTTTTGTTGCGCAATTCTTGAGTTTTAGAGGAAAGGACACAAATGCAACTTTATAAGAGAATTTATGAAAATTACAGGAACAAAAATTTGCATGTCTTAAAGTGGACTTAAAATTATATTCGCATGAAGTAAATATGTATGTTTTGCTAGATAATATCAATTTATATTTAAATAGGAATACGCGCATTAATAAATAGAAAAATAATTACGGTCATAATTATTTATGTATATAAGTACATACATACATACATATGTTTATTCGATTTAACAATCAGAGGAGCCAGCGCCCTTGAAGTTTTCAATTCAACAAACGTTGACAACAAAAAACTGTCCCATTAATTTTGTCTATGTTATAGCGAAAAAGTAAAAATCCATAAAAAAAATTTAAACAGGTAAATACGTACATACATACTATGTATAGACATACGTATCATTGTATACATACTTATGTGTATGCTAAGAAATTTTTTATTTAAAATGCAAAAAAGAAAACTATAAAATTTTTATGTTGAACTTATGAAATAATTATGCTTAAGAAATACATACATACATGCATATGTGTGTATGTAGTATTTACATATAAGTATATGTATGTAGGTACATACATAAATTTCAACTGAACTTGTAGCTTAGGTCGGTTAAAAAATACTCAAATATCTGAATCAAATTCTGTGAATGGTGGGTAATTTTGTCACACGCTTAGATTTCTGACAAATGAATTTAAATCAAACATTTGAGTATTTGTCACGCACCCAGCCAGCAAAATTGTCTAACATCCGTAAGAAGTCTCACAGAAACATCTACAAGAAGTTTAAAATCGTAGGTATATGTACGAATTCTGGTAGAGTTCTGACCCAAAAATAAATAAAGTGGTTGGTTGACACGAAGTCCGACATACAAATCGAGGAGAATTTCCCTCGATTTTACTAAATGCGAACCAACATTTTTGTTTTCAATACAAGTATGAGAAAGAAGTGTTCGTTAGCATTTAGTGAAATCGGCAGAAGGTCTTTTCCGACGTGAATCTGATAGAATGGCCGGTATAAATCACATCGGAGAATTCATAGGTACATATGAAAATTTTGCCGATTTGTTCATACCTACGAAGTCAATCAAATAAAATATCCTGCCTACCTAGGTACCTACTTTTGTACAAATGTATGTATTTAAAACCCCACGAAATATGTAAGTATGTATTTACCTATAGAAAAGTAAAGTAAAAATTTGACACTTAAAAGTCTGTAAGAAATTTTTCACATTGTAAGACTTATTCTGGCTGGTAGCTTATTTATATGTACTTATATTTAAAAATTACATACTTAAATACATATGTACATACATACATCACATCTATAAAAACTATAGTAATTGTCCATCATCCATAATATATCATAGGTACATACAAATGTATTACATATGTATGTACGTAGTAAGGGTAACTAATTTTTAGGGCTATCATAAAAAGTATAAAAATATTTTAAAATTTCCAAATAATTTTCACTTGTCCAACCAATAACGAAATGTGGCAGCAAAGCCATGTACAATTTCTTAAGCACTCACACATACAACATACATATTCACACTAATAAAGCAAATAAACGAAAGCAAAATAAGAGGAAAACATTAAAAACACCAAGCAAAAAAATAAAAGAAAGAAAGAAGAAGACAAAATGAAACATATTTTGCAAAGAAAAAATAGTAAAAAAAACAACGGTTGATAAATGAATGGCAACACTGGCAAACATGGTTGGGCACACACAAACAAACATGTATTACGCCATTAAAACAAAAGAGGTGAATAAAGAAAACGTGTTGATGGTATGAGACGAACTTGGAAAAATAGCGGACGACAAAAAAGAAATCATACAATCACAAACAGGCCACACGACAAAGTGCAAAAGCATTAAGTATACAACAATAGCTTTGTAACAACACAGAATTGATTAAACGAAAATTAAAATAAAATTTATAACAAAAATAAACAAACGTAAATGTGACAAATGTATAAAAACATTTGTTTCTTGAATAAAAATCCAATAAATAATCTTTCAACATGTTTGTTACCCAACATGTTGTAATATTTTTTATAAACTCATACTAGGTTCGATGTGAGAGGTTGCCCGGTTTGATGTGAAGTGGTGTGGTTGCCAGGCTGTGTGCTATTGTTTGTGTGTTTTTTCTTCTTTCGTCGTTGACGTCGTCGACGTTTGTGATACAAAAAAAATTTGTTTAAAGCAAGTTTCTTCGTCGTCGGCCGTGCGTTTTATATTGAATTAAATCGGGTTCAGTAGAAATTGCAAAAAATTTCGTAAAAATTGTGCGAATTTATTGCAAAAAGGTAAAAATTAATAAAATTAAAGTGCATTTGAATTCAAAGAAAATTATTATAAAAATCTCAAATCAATAAACAGCCCTTAAATTGAAGGTTGTTACATATAAATAATTGTGTATGGTTTGGAAAAATCCATATCGCGTATATCTTCTTCATTTTCTTCTATTCTTTTACAACTCGCCATTAAAGAAAGAAGAATAAGTGAAAAAATTAATAAAATTTAGTACATAAAGATTTAAAAACTAAGTTGTGGAATAAAAATCATTTAAAATAAAAGGAAATTTAAAAAACGACCTTTAAATGCATATAATCGAAAAAGAAATTTAAAAAATTATCATCCCTGTGACGTGTTGTTAATAATTGTCTTAAAAATCATTTAAATGTTGATTTTTTAGGAGTTTATAAGCTGGAAAAGTGTTATATATAAAATATAAAAAATTCTGTGTTCAGGTAGTGATTAGAAAATGATAAATTTGCTCAAAGACACACCCTGTTTTGAATCGTTTACATATTTTTCATATACCACTTTTATATAATACAAAGTTAAAATAATTTCCTTTAAAGTTTTTTAATTTATTTCCTGCGTTAAATTTTGCCAATATTAATAGATTTTGTCAAAAATTATTACTTTTTTACCTCTTGTGCTGAAATTTGTTAAGCCTGTTCTGTAGATTTGACGTACATACATATGTATGTACAAATGTGCCTGTGTGTAATTGTTCCTGTGTACGTCAATGCCTTTAGTGCCTTTTTGCAGAGTTGCCAAAATTTATTGATTTACAGCCTTTTTTGTATTATCGATTTAATTGGATATTAATCGTTTTTGCTATTGGAAATTAAACTTTCTTTTGTGGATTACATACACATAAATAATAATATAAATATATATTAACATTAGGGTAAGTGATTTTTAAAGTAATAAATTATAAATGTGTATTAATTAACGCCAAATATTAAATATATATATATATATATATAATAATTTATATTTCTAAATTAAGTATTTCTTATAAGAACATGGAAGTGAATACCTAGTATGAAAAATATAATTCTTATTTGTAGTCAATGTTATGTACTTTTGTTTTATTAAATTATGTAAACATAGATTTCAAATAAAATAATAACTACTTGGATTGACTAAACTCAGTAATACTGGAACTCTTGCCAATGAGTATGAAATGTTGTAAAAGTTTTTTATTTGCAAAGTATTCATAGCAGGCCATTGAAATTTAATTGGCATTATTCGAATTAATTACAATGCCAAAAGATTTAAATCTCATTAAATGCTAAAATAATTATTCCAATTAAATTTTTTTACTAAAGGTTATGAATTTGAATTGAATAAAAAATAGTTGTTTTGCTGAGATAGAAATTAATGATCACCGAAACTTTAGAAAGACTATCCATCTTAATTAATCTAGCTAAACTTCTACCTTTAACTAATACAATGTTAAACTTCATACCTAAAATCTGAATTCACATAAAACCCAGTGAGCAGTTGTTTTTAATTATTTATTTAAAGGTTCAGTCTTTGCACAATAATCCTCACTGACTAAGATAACGTGGAACAAAAATACCTTGGTATACTTTCATTTTCTCTGAGAATGCTAAAACAGAATTACCTATTTTACCGAAATTTTGGCAATCATAAGTCAATGATTTTGTTTTTAACTAATTATCAATGAAACCTTTTCACTAAAGCGCATTATTGAAACTAATGGCAATGCTAAAAAATCATTAGCATTATTTATCATTCAATGCCAATGAATTTTAGTGTAATTAATTAATGGTATCGCGTAATTATCAACTAATTAGACAAACTTTAAATATATACTTGCTTTTAAAGGTTTATGTATAAATTACATCTGATATGGGCAGTGATTTTTGTTGCTTTGTCTTGTCGAGAAATTACAAATAAATAAATGTGCCCTTGATGATATTTAAAAAAATTTATAGCAATGGATCAATGCTGCCAGATTCAAAATTTTCACACAGACTACGATTTTAAAGGACTTCACTGATTGAAAAAACCGAACGGATAAAAATGTATACAAAAATATGAACGGACCGTGAGGCAACAGACGAGACCTAGTGTATTTCAATTTTATGTAAATTTATTTAGCTACTTTAAACACACTTTAAATAGGTACGTACAGTGAATTTGTTTAGTATTTTTAAAAATTTTAACCATAAAAAAAGAAATTAAATTACAAATTTCGATAAATGAGAAGGGGAAAAATTAAAAGCTCATTAGAGACTCCTTTAATTTTTTTACTACCTATATCCCAGTTACCCCCTGTTTACATTAGACAATGCTGTCATGACAATAGCAATACATGCACAGTTTTGCACTAATACATCTACACATTTCAATTGTCTGAATTACTGTCTTGAATATTTTGAAGACAGTAAACAAGACAGTGATTTGACGCATGCCGACAAATTTTTTATAATTGCTTTAACCAAATGAAATTTTAAATAAATTATTATTTTAATTACTAAAATGTTCTTTGCATACAACAATAGAAATAGAAAAATAGCAGGAGGAAACTCTAAAGCTATTTTAAATTTTCCGAGAACGTGCTCATAATGAATTGTCATAATTATTGTCTGGACGCCTATACTACAGAAGAAATTGTCAGCATTTTTGACAACTAATGTGTATTACTTTATTGTCATGACAGCATTGTCTAATGTAAACGTAGCGTTAGCATTTGGAAGACTGTTTTTAGATTTACTTTAGAGACATATTTAACGCAGCCTAACGATGAAAAAATGATTCAAATTTATTTATTTTTATTTTTTAACTTTCATAAAAATATGTCAATTTGTAAAGAAAATAGAGATACAAATGTAAAATAAATTTTTTTAAATTAATTTTTTTTCAAATTTAGAAAAATTAATTTTAAGAAAATAAGAAATAACACCCTGTTGAATATAATAAAAAATAAAGCAAAATGTTATTTGCCATGTTTGGCTTTGAGAAAAGACAATTAGAAATGTCCGTATAATATGTATGATAGAAAAAATTACTCAAAAAAAATTTTGTATTTGATTAAAAGTACAATTGAAAACAGTTTCGAAAATGAATCAGAAACGCCAGTCATAAGATACTCGTTCATAAGAGTCGTGGCGGGGGTACCATTTTCTTCCGATGAACAACCAGCAGAAGAGTCAAAAAAGACTCGAATATGATCAAGAATTAAAAAAAAATGCTAACTGGGCAAGATAAATAAATTAAGAGCATTTCTATTAAATGCGGTCTTTGCAAACGAATATTGAAAATACTTATAGGTACCCTATCTGCCGTAACAGGTTTTCGCTTTTACACAATACTTTTCTCGGGCAAAACACTTTTAAAAGTATTAATTTGTAAATTATACGTTTTATTATAGTAAGGTGTACCTATCATTTCGTTTAATTTTAATGGTATGTTAGTCAACCCGGGGATTAAAAGGTTAATTTAAAATTGATACGTATTTCAATAAAAATGATGCCAGCAGGAAAAGCAAAAGTTCGTTAGTGAGGAAAAGTGTTTTAAATTACAATTAGATCGCTAAAACAGATTTAGCAAAATTCTTTTTGAATATGTAAAGTTTTGCAGAAATAGGATAAGAAATAAAAATAGATGAATTTTTCTGTGACATAGAATTTCCGTTAGAATATTCATGATTGTGCTATTAAAAAACAGGTAAGAGTGCTATATTCGGCTAAGTCGAACCTTATTTAACCTTCACCAAATACGTAAATCTAGTTTAATGAAATTACACCAAAAAAAAACAAATATTGGTGTGATAGAGAATTAAAAGAAGGAAAAAAAAATTTCTCGAGAAAAGATTCCTCCAATTATCTTTGATTTCCATGGGAACAAAAAAAAAAAAAAAAAAAAAAAAAAAAAAAAAAAAGTAAAAACCGTATTTTAAGGGAAGCTTTACATTTAATTTCTCTGTTATAATTTCTAATACCTACTTTTTTTCTCAGATTAAAAGAGGAAAAATTTTATAATAGAAGAAAAGTAAAATTAAAATAAGTCGCACGGAATTTGCTTTTATAATTGGGCTGTATAGTTATAATTTTACATAAAAATCTTATCGGCTCATATTGCGTTAAGTACTTTTAAAATTTTTTAGTGTTTCCTTAAAGATCTCTACAGACTACGTATTCTGTAAGTAGCTAAGGCTAAATTGCCATCTCTAAAATAATTTAGTTTTAACAAAGCAGATTTTTGCTACAAATACGACATTGGAACATCTAACCCTTTACTAAGCACCGTCTTATATATTGAGTTAGATTACAGACCCCGATTAATTAAAAAAAATTTACCTGGATTAGTTTAACATTTAAGCAATTTAGTTTAAGTTTTATCTAAGATAATTACAGAATACGGCCCAAGATCTTCTAAAATGATACCCATATTGATATCTTGAAACTACCGTGCATATTTGTACAGAGGAAAATATGGACGAGCGTTAATTTATTCACTTGATAGTTGTTTTCCTTATTATTTAAATATATATTCATATATTCACTAAAGTACATACGTACGATTTAATCACACAAAAATATTTTAGAATTCTTTTCAAAATGGCGTCGTAGGCGCAACACTATCAAACAAAAAAGATCCTTTAAAAGCAAAACTTTTGAAACTATGTATAATCGATTGGCGTATTTAAAATTTTCTCTAGCTAATTTAGAAGTCGGACGGTCTTAATTTATCCGATTAAAAAGGTGTTAGATAGGTAATTTTCTTAGGACATTGGTAATTTTCTCTGGTAAATAGTATTATCAATTTTGATTCGGATACCAAGATATCTAAAAAAAAAATAGGTATTTTGAGCGTTAAGGAACAGACGAACAATACTGCTAGTATTTTGTTTCAAAATATAGTTATATGAATTAAATTATTATATGAATTAAAAGCAATTAGAAGGTTTTCTCTTTTTTCTAAACGTAAAGCAAATTTTTCCCAGAGTTTTTTTGCGTCTTAGTAATTAGTAATTTTAACAATCACCCCTATCATGAATATATTTTCACTCGAAATTTTTTCCCTTTTCCCTAAATAATTTTTTCCCTCGAAATTTTTTCACTTTTCCCATAGAATTGTTCACTTTTATTGTGCTGGGGAACTGCATACATTATGCCAGTTTTTATATGTTTTCATTAGAATATTTACATCAATAACACATTTTTTTAATTCGATATCAGTTACTGCAGTGCAGGCTATTTGGTTATAAATTTATGGAGATTTTTTATTAAAAATATTTTTAAATGAAAAAATGAAGAGAGAAAAAAACATATAAAAATTTATTTTATTGAAATGGGTCAGTACCAATGTCTAGGGTAGGTTAGCAGGGTAACTTCAAGGTCTTTTAAGCGTTTTGCACGTCATGTTCTTGAAATAAAATTTTTCTTTGTTGTGGTATCTCCTTCTCTTGCAACAACACAATAGCACCAATAATTAACATTTCTAAATTTCTTATAACTTTAAAAAATTTGGAATATGTTTTTCCCAATTTATATTATCTACTTTCTAATTTGTATTCAGTACGAATTGATAGCGGGAACAAATGTTCCCATGAAATTCACAATAGCAATTTTCCCTTCATGGGGAATGAAAATTTCATGGGAACAAAAATTTCACATTTTGTTCACGATAGCGGTGAATACGAGTGTATGGTCCATATGGTTCGGTTAAAAAAAAAATAAGAAAAATTATATATGAATTTTGAATTTAACTAGTTGTTACCCGCTACCCCCATGAGAAAATCATACCACGACAACTCTTCCAAGCAAGTTTTTTATGAACGTCTTTGTAGCGTCATTTTTGAATAATTTTTTTTTTTTTTTGGTGCAAAAGATTTTATTTTTACTGAAAGATCACAAACTAATAATTAAAAAATATCAGTGCTCGCACTGTCAGCCCTAATGACAATCAATAAACACACAGAAGTTAAATTAATTAAATTTCGCGAACAAGAAGAGCCTTTTACCGACAAAATGTAATTCTCATAAGAAAAAAATACATTTTATGTAGGGAAAACAACCATCATTAAAGCGCATATTCGTAGAATGTTTTTTTTATAAACCATCAGTGAAAGTAGACCTTTCCAACGCATGTTATCGTTCGAAAATTGGTTGAGTAGTTCTCGAGTTCTAAAATCACGAACATTGGACAACTTATTTAAATATATATAAATTTAATTAAAACACGTTCCATTCAAAGAATATGTCTTTCAGAAGAATACGAAACTTTAGATCATATAGTGAGTTTTTGGTTAGAAATTAAAAGGCTCCAATAATCCCATAAATTATATTCTGACTTCTTATGCATAGCGAAGTCTACTGAGCGATGTCCGTTTGTCCGTCTGTTCGTCCGTCTTTATGTTGAAATCAAGTTCATGTTCAGTTTTCATGTCATTTGAAACAATAAAGTAATTAAAATCAAAAAAATAAATATATGGGGCGATAGAGAATTAAAAAATAAGAAAAAAAAAACAATATGTGAAAAAATTGTCGCTCGCCCATATTTTCCGAGTTACGGGGCTCTGAACTTTAAAATTTTTTTTAAAGCATCATTATGGGCAACATTTTAAATCTTTTGAAGAGATCATTAGGGTAATACTTAACTTTTTAAGACTATTTCATTTTTATATTAAATTATATATATAAGAACTACAATTATTTAATCAGCTGCCATATTATATAAAGAATGAAAGTAATATCGATATATTCAAGAGAAATTGTGTATTTTATTATAAAGAACACTACTCATCAGAGCTTTGAAAAAGAAACTATTTAAATAAACTAAATAAAATTTAGATATGCAGTACCAATTTTTTTTTATTTTTTAATTCTCTGTCACTCCAATATTTGCTTTTTTGATTGGGGCTACGAACGATAAAAAAAAACTATTAAATGTATTGAGTAGTAGCGAGTACCCAAACAAGATCCATTGAATAGTATCGAGTAATTAAAAGTAATCAATTTTGCCAGCACTAATACCAACAGTTTCTAAATTTCTTGCTTGTAAACCATATTCCAATGACTTAACGAGTTATAAATCAACCCCTGCCCAGGAAAAAAAACTTTATATTTTTTCATTAAAAAGCATTACATTTGCTGTTGCTAATTTGTATAATTTTGGTTTGCTTTTGAAAAATGTGTTATTCCAGATAAACTGGTTTTATCAATAAAATTAAAAAAAAAAAAGCAAAAATTTTTGTTTTCTTACTTTTTATTTTTATTTAATCCATTCTTACTTTATTTCTTCGAAACATGCAATAACCCAATGAGAAACATTAATACATCAAATTAAATGACTACAAAGGTTTCTCTTCGTGAGTTGTTGCTATGTTGAACTTAAAATAGATTAAAAAAGGTTTAGGAATATAGAGAAGAAAAAAACTGAAATGTTGTGTTTCATAAGAACAAATTAAGGTTAAATGCAATTATAAATTTTACCTTTTTCAATTTTTAAGAGATTTATTTGTGTTTAGGTTGTTTAACATTTATTAATTAAAACTAAGTGTTTCGAAAGTAACTTTGTGGGAATTTGAAAATTGTTGTTATCTTGTTTTTATCTTTTTTATTAATTCTGGCAACTGAATCATTTAATATTTCATTATAAATTTAAAAACAAAAGTATTTTATATAATATTAATATATCAGTTTTATATTTCTTAGGATAGGATGAGTAAGTAATACGGTTTGCTAGCTAAAAGTGTTGTCAAATTAGGGGACTGAATGTAAATCAGTCGATAATAAACTTTATAAGGAATCTATTGACTAATAGGGTCATTACTTCCAGTATGGGGCTAGCTACCATATACAGGGTAGCTAAGCGGGGTACACCACAGGGGGGGTATTATCTCCCCTTCTCTGGAACCTCGCCATGAACGCATTGCTGACAGAAATGGACTGCAAGGGGTTCAGGACTGTGGCATATGCGGATGACGTCGCGGTCGCAGTATCAGGAAAGTATCCTGACACGCTAACGCAATGTCTGCAATCGGCGCTTGGTTGCGTCAGTAGGTGGTGTACCGAGAGCGGGCTTAGCGCGAACGCTCGGAAAACGGAGCTTGTGCTCTTCACGAGAAGAAACAAGATTCCAAATATTCCGCTACCACTCCTAAATGGAGTGGAGCTTGGGTTATCCGACAGGGCAAAGTATCTGGGTGTCATCCTGGACTCAAAACTGTCGTGGACCCCCAATGTCCGGTTTCGGGCGGATAGGGCCTCAGTGGCTTTGTATGTGTGTAGAAAGGCCATGGGTAGACACTGGGGCATAAATCCCAACACGTCATACTGGCTCTTTAACACGGTCATAAAACCCATACTCATGTATGGGGTTCTTGTATGGTGGCCCGCACTGGGCAAACTTGTGAACTGCAGTATGCTGAATAGAATATTGCGAACTTCGGCCTTGATGGTCACCGGGGCAATGCGCACCACTCCATCGAAGGCCCTTTTTACGATGCTGCACTGGCTACCGGTCGATCTCATGGCCAAGCGGCTGGCTATGAACTCGGCGGTTAGACTAAATGCAGCGGCGACGTGGAAGTCAGGGGACTTTGGACATGCGACCATTTTAGGCTGCTCCTCGGCCATCCCTGACAACATCGATTATTGCACTCCCACCCCCATGTCTGATATTGGTTTCGGGGTATCAACGTCGGGCACATCGAATATGCGTGGGGATGTGCTTGATGTTTATACTGACGGGTCAAAGTTGGACACGGGGGTCGGGGGGGCGTCTTCATTCCAAGATTTCGAATCAGAATGAAGTTTAGGCTACGGGATCAGTGTAGCGTGGTACAGGCTGAGATTTCAGCCATCAGAAGGGCGTCTTGCTGGATGAGGTACCACAGGATATACGGAGAGGATATCCGGATCTGTACTGACAGCAAGGCCGCGATTAACTCCTTATCGGGTGTCTATACAACATCCAGATTGGTACGTGAATGCCGGACATCTCTTAACGAGATGGCGAGACATTCCAACCTGGAACTGTTTTGGGTACCGGCTCACTCGGGCGTACCCGGGAATATAATTGCGGACGAACTCGCCAGATCGGGAACCCGGTTGGGAGACCGGGAGACAGATCCACTGGTAGGAGTCCCATTAAGCTGCTGTAGAGCTTTACTACAGCAGGAACTCCTCAGAGCCGCACAGTCTAGATGGTCTGAGGAGGTTACCTGCAGGGTCTCGAGGACATTGTGGCCTCAGTACGATAATAGGAGAACCGCAAATCTACTGAGGTTTCCTCGGGGGCAGCTGGGCATACTGGTGGCGGTGCTGACGGGGCACTGTGTCATTGGTACCCATGCTAGGAGATTGAATCTTCCGCATCATGACTACTGTAGAAGTTCTCAAGTTGAGGAAGAGGAAGAAACGGTAGAGCATCTGCTCTGCCACTGCCCAGCTCTTTCTGAAAATAGAGCGGCCATCCTCGGCAGTCCGAGACTGCATGGCCTTGCGGACTTATCTGTCTGCGACGTTGCTAGGATAAACTTGTTTATCCGGTCCTCGGGGTGGTTTGGATTGGGATCTTTGACGGTGCCGTAATGGCCTGAATCTGATCCCCTGCAAATCCTGTTTCCAGGCAACACAACGGGACCTTTGGGACCCAAGTGGGTCGGTCTTATGCCCACGGCCTGTGCCACCTAACCTAACCTAACCTAACCTAACCTAGGGGATTTATTCCCAAATCAGGGAATTAAATTTCGGTTTGGGGACTGAGGAATTCATTAAGAATAAATTTTGTGTTTTGCAGACTAAGAGAAGTTTTTCGGTGATTTTTTTTTAAATTATATTTTTCGTTACTGAAATTTTACTATTATTAAATAAGTTTTCCTTTCATTTTACGTACTAGTTTCCTAGTATGGTAACATAAAACATTGTTAAATGGTAAAGGCCAGGATTTATTATCATACACAATAGTACGATTTAATCACACAAAAATCTGCCAAAATTTTCGGCGGTGGCGGCTTTTATCAAAAGAAAACGGCGGCTGAATTTTCGGCTTAAGTTTTTTTTAATGAAATTTTTTAAATTTTGCTAAAATTATAATATTTGAGTAAAAACCGAAAATTAAGTAAAAATCTAAAGAAAAATTTTTTAAGAGTAGTTTTAGAAATATTTGGAAATTTTAATAAAAATTGAAAATTTCTTTTCAATCGATATTTAACTAAAATTAGAGTATTTTAATAATAGAGAATTTAAAGAAAAAACAATAAAAAAAAGTTAAAATTTAAATTTTATTAAAAGAAAAAAATTAAGCAAAAAATTAATTTTTAGTAAAATTCATAAAATCGTTAATTTTACCTAAAATCGAAAATTCAGTAAAATTCCATGTTATACTAAAATACAAAATTTAAAAAAAACGAGATTATAGTAAAATTCATAAAGTACGAAAATATGTATAAAAATCGTGAAAACATTTTTTACTTTTTATTTATAAAAAATGTTTTGAAAAAATGAACAAAAAAGCCAAAAAATTAATAAATTTTCATCCACTTATAAATTAATACTAAAATTTTCATTGCTGATAAAGCCCAGGATTCACTATAATACTCTGTCGTACAAACAGTCAAAAATCGCATGTGTGCTCAAAATGTATGATAGTGTAGATTAAAAGAAAGTGAATCCTGGCCTTAAGTCTCTCCGTAAACTTAAAAAATGGCTTTGCCTTTTTTCAGCAATGAACTCACTGAAAACCAAAATAAGATATAAAATGTAATACTCAAATCTTAATCTTAATACACAATTAAATAGAACATTTTGCTTGGAATACAAAACACATATTTTCGGATTTTGTCTGTCTGTCCATCTGTCGGCCTGTGTTCGCATCAAATAAAAACTGCTAGATGGATTTGAATAATTTTGTAAAGAGGTTTCTTAGAACCTTGGTTCAAATATAGAATACTTTTTCTCGCAAAAATATGTCATTACATAGCAAAAATAGAGCACATTTTTATATTTTGTAGATGGGAATTTTTTTAAAACGGTTTACAGAACTCTGCAATTAATATTTAAAAAACAAATTTTTCTATATTTGAACTTTAAGAAAATTATCAATGACACGCTGTTGAAGTCGTGGGCACTGCTAGTATAAATTCACCATCTATGTAAATCTAGTTTAGTGAAGAAAATAATTTGGTACTGCATATATATTATTTTACATAAAAATGCCATCGGCTCTTAATGGGTTAAGCATTTTTAAAAATTTTAGTATTTCCTTAAAGATCTCTTCAAAAGCTTTAAAATGATATCCATATTGATATTTTCAAAAATTTGAAAAATTCCAGAGCCCCGTAACTCGGAAAATATGGGCGAGCGGTAATTTTTTCAGTTGATGTTTTTTTATTTTTTATTTTTTAAGTCTCTAACGCCCCACATATTTTTTTTTGATTGGAGTTAGTTTATTGTTCTAAATGACATGAAAAAATTAGAGGTAGGCGTAGTGTTTTGCCTACTGCCTCGAAGGACATGAACCTATCGTGCTGATTTCCAATAGCACCTCTTTCGACACTATATCTGATCGATTGACATATTGTTTTTTATTGTGAAATCAAGTTTGCCTTGACCTCGGACGGACAGACGGACATCGCTTAATCGAGTTCGCTATGCATAAGGAATCAGAATGTATATACTTTTTAGGGTCGTGTTGAAATTATTTATTTTATTTATTAATTATTACGGTTTACTTAAACCTATATATATATATATATATATATATATATATATATATATATATATATATACATTAATTATTTTTACAATATTCAAAAAGAAGTTTCTTAAATACATTAATATTTTCACAGTCTTCTATGTTGTTTGGCAATTTACACACGGGATGAAAAACTTATAAAATTTATTTGATCAAGTTATGTTTATATGAAAAAAATTTTTTGTCCTTATTGATTTTTTTTATTTTTTATTCTTTTCCTTTTCAATTTATTAATTGGTATTGTAATTACCTTTTGTTGTTATTACTTGTATGTAATTATACTTTGCATTTGATATATAAATTATATATGTACGTAGTAGTTATTTCTTTAAATGTTTTTATATGAAAAACTTTATACTTTAATTCTTTCTGAAATTTGTTCTAATAAACAATTACTATTGTTCTTTTGTAATTGTACTTATTTATTCCTTGCTCTAACAATCTATAATAACAAGAGGTTATGGGCCCAGAAGACAAAACCGGAATAACACAATTCAGTGGACGAGATTTTGAAAATTGGAAGTTTCGTGTAGAACGACACTTAGCGTCAGCCGATTGCCTGGAAGCTGTTAAAACGTCAGCTCCAGGAACCGAAGCTGGAGATGGTGCTGGAAATAATATAGTGGATTGGAGGAGAAAAGATTTAAAGGCACAAAATATAATAACTTCATGTATACACGATAATTACTTAGAATGTATTCGTGAAGAAACAACGGCTAAGGGCATGTGGGACTCTTTAGTAACAACATTTGCTAAAAAATCATGTATGAATCAAACTATAATCCGTAAGGAATTAGCAGGTCTACGTTTAAAAGAAGATGGAAGTCTAAACGATCATTTAATAAAGTTTGATTCGCTTATTCGAGATCTTAAAACTGCTGGTGCAAAGCTTGAGAATGTTGATGTTATTTCGCAGCTGTTTTTATCTCTGCCTGAAACATATGATGCTATAGTTACAGCTTTAGAGAATCTGCCAGAGGATCAAATGAATTTGGGTGTTATAAAATCAAGACTTTTGTCTGAAGAATCCAAAAAGAAATCTCGCAAGTATGAAGAAGCTGAGAGTCCAGTTGCTTTTTATTTCAATAATAAAAAAAGATTTAATGGAAAGTGTCACAAATGTGGAAAGTTTGGACATATGATGAAAGATTGCCGTGTAAAAGAGGCAAAAACTGCAGAGGGTGTAAGTTTTATGGTAAAAAATTATAGTAAATCAATAAATATTGATTTAACTGATGAAGAAGAAATTGTTTTCGCTTTAGATTCAGGAGCTACTGATCATTTTGTCAATGATATTAATGTTTTTAATTCAATAAAGAATCTTAATGTTTCCCGATATATAGTTGTTGCAAAAGCTGACTCAGGAATTGAAGTTTCACAAATTGGCGATATACAAGGCAGGAGTAATAAAGGTTATCCAATTAAATTAATAAACGTTTTATATAGTTCAGATTTTCGTGAAAATCTACTATCTGTTAAGAAAATGGTTGATTCCGGTTTAAAAGTAACGTTTCAAAAATCCAAGGCAGTTATTCAAAAAAATGGTAAAATAATAGCAACTGCGTTAAATGAAGGTAATCTTTTTGAATTAAAACTAAAGGTGAAGAAATCAAAAATTTATATGTCTAAATCTGAAGAATACACTTTATGGCACAAACGATTAGGTCATATTGGACATGAAGGTATGAAAGAATTAAAGCAGTTAGATATGATTCCTGAATTTCCAAAGGTAGAAACAGATTCCTTTTGTGATGTTTGCATCTTAGGCAAACAATGTCGTGAATCTTTTTCGGGAACACGTGTTCAAGCAACAAGGACTTTAGAAAGAATCCACTCTGATGTTTGTGGACCAATAAGTCCAATTTCATGGAATGGTTGTAGATATTTCGTTTCATTCATTGATGATTACACGCATTT
This sequence comes from Gymnosoma rotundatum, assembly GCA_916610165.2. Taxonomy (NCBI): domain Eukaryota; kingdom Metazoa; phylum Arthropoda; class Insecta; order Diptera; family Tachinidae; genus Gymnosoma; species Gymnosoma rotundatum. The sequence goes on from OU744340.1 coordinate 73,784,739, forward strand.
CGCGGTTGTAAGGCCAATTAAAAAGAAAGCAGATGTCTTCGAAAAATTTAAAGAGTTTGAGGCAATAGCTACTACTGAAATTGGTAATAAGATATCAAAATTAACTTTAGACCAGGGAACTGAATATAAACCAAAAGAAATGTTAACTTTTTGCAAAAATAAAGGAATTCAAATTCAAGAAACTATGGCGTACACTCCTCAGCAGAACGGTGTTTCCGAAAGGTTCAACCGTACTCTTACTGAGAAAGTTCGAGCAATGTTGATAGAAAGTAATGTTCCAAACTTTTTGTGGTCTGAAGCAGTATATACTGCTGCATATATTTTAAATAGAAGTCCTACAAAAGCTATATCAATGCCCAAAACTCCCGCAGAATTATGGTACAAAGTTAAACCGGATTTATTAAAACTTAAAATTTTTGGATGTGAAGCTTTTGCTTGGATACCGAACCAAAAGAGAGCTAAATTAGACGCTAAGAGCAAAACATGTGTTTTACTTGGATACTGCCCTAACGGATATAGGCTTTGGGATAAGCAAAATGAAAATATTATTCTTTCCCGGGATGTAAAATTCAATGAAAATTCTTACCCACTTAAAAATGAAAAAGTTAACTTCAAAAATAATTTACAGTTCAACGATCAAAAGGGGAAGAATTGTGTGATCATTGAACCAACTAATAATACCGCAGAACAGAGTAATGATTGTGTGATCATTGAACCAACTAATAACACCACAGAAGAGAGTAATGATACAGGTCATTTTCAAACTGAAGCTGTGTGCGATACTAACTATAACCAATTTAACCAAGAGGTTCTAGATAATCCTAACGAATATGATGTTATAACTTCAACCAATGATTTTAACATATGTGAGGTACCCAATGAAAATATAGTGTTTTCCTCTCCGCCACAATTAAGAAGAAGTGAACGGTTTTCTAAAAAACCAACGAGGTTGGCTGATTACTATCTATCAACATTTCAATGTTCATTATCACAAATTCCAAATAAATTTTCTGATATTGAATTGTTTGATGAAAAAGAACAGTGGTTGAAAGCTATTGAAAATGAGTTGAGCTCAATAGAAAAAAACAATGTTTGGAATTTAGTACTAAAACCAAATGGGGTAAAACCTTTAAAAACAAAGTGGGTGTTTAAAATTAAATACGATGAGAATGGAAACGCAACACGTTTCAAAGCTAGGTTGGTAGTAAAAGGTTTTTTACAACAACCCGGCATAGATTATTATGAAACTTACTCACCAGTTGCTAAATTGACTACAATACGAGTAGTTTTGGCATTCGGAGTTAATAAGGGCTATTGTTTTCAGCAAATAGACATAAAAACAGCTTTCTTGTATGGCGACCTTAAAGAAAATATATACATTGATATTCCTGATGGCATGAATTCTCCAGATGGTTACTGTTTAAAATTGAATAAAAGTTTATATGGTCTTAAGCAAAGCCCTCGTTGTTGGAATGAAAAACTAAATAATTATTTGTTAGAACTGGGCTTTAAAAGATCACTACATGATTATTGTTTATATATAATGAAATCTGCTAAAAGTTTGATTATTGTACTTATTTACGTAGATGATCTTTTAATAACAGCAAATACTAAATGTGAAATCGATAAAATAAAAGAACAACTAAAGTTTAAATTTGAAATGTCGGACTGTGGGGAATTGAAACATTATCTTGGAATTAGAGTTCAAAAACTTCACGGCTCAATTGGAATCACAATGGATCAAGAAACAAGTATAAACAAAATATTAGTAAATTATAAAATGCAGGATTGTAATATATGTGTCACACCAATTGAAAAAGGAGTTCATTTTACTGTTTCAAATCAACAAAATACTTCAATTAATCCCTTCAAAGAACTACTTGGAAGTATAATGTATCTTATGGTTTGCGCTCGACCTGACTTAGCTTTTGCTGTTGGATATCTAGGTCGTTTTCAACAAAACCCAAGTGAAGAACACTGGACTGCTCTTAAAAGAATATTGCGATATTTAAAGGGGACAAAATCGTTAAAGTTAAATTATGATGCTGATCCTAGTGCTGAAGTTCTGGTTGGTTACGCAGACGCGGATTGGGCTTCTAATACAATTGATAGAAAATCTACTAGCGGATTTATATTTTATGTTTATAGTTGTCCAGTCTCATGGTGCAGCAAGAAGCAAACAACAGTTGCCCTATCGTCAAGCGAAGCTGAATATGTGGCTTTAGCAAGCGCAGTGTCTGAAGGATTGTGGATATCTGGTTTGCTGGAAGACATCATGGTTACTAAAAGAGAAGACTATTTTACGATCTATGAAGACAATGCTGGATGTATAGCAATGTCCAAAAATTCGGAGAGCAAACGTGCAAAACACATTGACATAAAGCATCATTTTGTTCGTGATCACGTCAATAGTGGGAAAGTGATTATAAAACAAATATCAACTAAAAAACAGATAGCAGACATACTAACTAAGCCTTTAGACAACGTAAATTTCTTAGCAATTCGAAACATGCTAAAGTTATCGAATTGAAAGGGAGTGTTGTTATTACTTGTATGTAATTATACTTTGCATTTGATATATAAATTATATATGTACGTAGTAGTTATTTCTTTAAATGTTTTTATATGAAAAACTTTATACTTTAATTCTTTCTGAAATTTGTTCTAATAAACAATTACTATTGTTCTTTTGTAATTGTACTTATTTATTCCTTGCTCTAACAATCTATAATAACAAGACCTTTCCAATGATACCCATATTGTCCATACCTATATTGATATATGCTATATTATGCATATGAACTTTGGAGGTCCGTAACTCCGAAACTAAGTAAGGGTCAGCCATAAATTTTTCACCTAAAATTTTTTGCTTAAAATTCGATTTTATACCTCGTAGACGACTCTTTTTTTTAATTTTTGAGCTGCGTCCATAAACTCGACTTAATCCAAAAACTTTATTAATATTCTTTCTTCATTTTGTGCTGAAAGTAACGGTTTCCTTCTTCTGGCTGCGCGGGAAAAATATTTGTGTTTTGTTTGAATTTTTTTTAACTGTTTTATGTGACACTGTTTCTTTACATTTATTTTTGAGATCCTCCTTCACTATGTTTCAAGTGCTGGCTTGGGAATTTACTTCATAAGTTCTTCAGAACATCGCGTAAGCGTGTTCCACTTGACTTCCTAAATTTTACTCTTTCTTTTTTTTCGGCAAACTTTATAATGTTATAAATATTTTTCAATTGTAATTGAAACATTTCAGGCAATTTCTTAAAACGTTTACCACTTCAATTTAATGGTTTTGAAGTTTAATCGTTTCCAGGCATATTGCAGATCGTATTTTTACCACCATACTTCTAAATATATTCCTTGGATCCGTTATTGAACAGAATGTGGGTTACTATGACAATAATAATAGGTTAGGTTAGGTCAGGCAGGCAGCCGTGTTACCCACAGCCCACTTGGGTCCATTGAATAATCCCTTTGTGTTACTTGCTGTTAGAAGGGAGAGAGAAGAAGAAACAGAGAGAAAAGATTAAGGCAGGAAATTGGAAAAAGAAATGGAGATGAAGAGATGAAAAAGACAGAGAGGGAAAGGCAGAAAGAACCGCGGGTATGAGAATACGGAGAAGGTCCGAGAAAAATGCAGAGAAGAAACCGCTAAGTGAGGCTAGTCGATCAAAGTGTGCGCTAGTCCCCCTGAATGAGTCACGATGTCCGGTTGTGGGCCGGTGTTTTTATTAACATCTTAATTTCCACATGAAAATTATTTCCTCCACTTATTTAGAGATAAGAGATTTAACCAGAAACCTTAAAAAGAAGTGTTTTTTTTTATTTTTTCTTCTTTGCAAATGAGTTTACCCACTACCTTGCAAAAAACATCATTAGCAAATGTTTAAAATGACATCAACAACAAAAAAAAAACCTCAATGCGATAATGGTAAACAAACATAATTGTCATTTCAATAGTAAAGAAGTAAATATGTAAAAAGCAGTTAGAAACACATGCATACATACACACTTATGAACAAAAAATTTATTTTTAATGGCAAATTAAACAGCTGGGTATTTATTTTTTCAATAATTTTGTTGTTGTTGACGTTTGTCTACAAACGCTGGTTATTGAATGATGAACTGTCAAACTGGTATTTTTTTTAGCGCGTTTTCTTCAGTAGGTTTTTTTTCTTACAACTGTCATTCACAGCCAAATGATACATTGTATTAAGCGATTTACCGATTTCAAAATAATTTTTTTATTTAGTTTGTGTTGTTCAAAAATAAAATTTATGTATTTATCTAAATTAGAAGTTTAACCAGTTATGAAAAATAAATTGTTTATTATTATTATTATTTTTTTTATAAAATATATGTAGGTATTTAGACATACATATAATTACAGCCGCTGTCTACGGGCCACATAACAATACCTACTAATGTATTTAGGTAATTTCTTAGAAATTATGCTAAAACTTAAATACCTCCATATTTGATTTTGAATCAAGCAGTGGGGCATTTTGTAAAAAAAATTGATTTAATTCTATAGTTTCTAAACGGATAGTCCGATTGTATTAAAACTTCAGAAGGCACGGCCCGGTTGTATGAAATATTTAAACTGTTGACAAGTTCTTTTTTTCCACTGATTTGGAAAATTTTTAGTACCGGCCACAGATCACGCTTTTTGCTTCTAGTAAAGATAAAACCCTTCCGATATTATTTTTTATTCTTTTTTCTTAAATAACAATCAGTTCTCAAGTATTCAGGGAAAATGTGTTAAAAAAATCTTTTTGCAAACTTTGGAGGAGTAAGCAATATGGTATTGCTTGAGTTTTGAGCGGACGTTACTGTTGCTAATGTTTATTTTTAGATAACGCATAACGCTGTACTTAAATAGAAAATTGAGAAAAATATGGCTAATAAATTGCATAGTTTTAATCTAGACTATGTGGAAAGGGAAATAGTTTTGTAGGGCTCAGACGTACAAGATTTCGATATTTTAAAGCAAAAAATTAAATACATTTATATTTTTATGTTCTACACAATGGAATTCTTATTTAATCAATATGACTTTTAATATAAGACTCTCTGGTTTTGTTTACAAAATTTCGGGTATAATCCACTGATAAGCTATATATGAACAGTAGCGAAATAGCCATATGGATATGCTTTACCCGCAGTAATACATTTTATTTTGTAGTTTAAAATAATAAATATTTCATGATAATACGAGGCTGCTATATATATTTCTGGCCTGGCAACACTGAGTGCTACCAAGTGCAATCTGACATTTCCATTGGAAATTTTGTCATTTTTAAGCATAATCGTACTCAAAACGTTTTGACGTACGACCATTATTTATGTTGTTTACAGTGACTTGGAAAAATTTTTATAGAAAAAATGGAATTAACTCGTGAACATTTTCGTGCCATCATTTTTCACAACTTTCGACGTGGATTATCACGACAAGAGTGCATTGATGAACTTAAATTTTTGTATGGCTATGAAGCACCATCCTATAGCACTGTGAAACATTGGTATAATGAATTTAATCGTGGCCGAAGCTCGCTCAAAGACGAATTCCGTGAAGGTCGTCCAATAACGTCTGTTGAGTCAGAGAACATTGATGCCGTGCGTGAACTCATAATGCAAGATCGACATGCGACATACCGAGAGATAGAGACATCCTTGGATATTTCTTCCACCAGCATACATGCGATACTGCATGAACACCTGGCCGTAAAAAAGGTTTGTTCTCGTTGGATCCCGCACAATTTGAAAATCGCTCAAAAAAAAGATCGTGTCGATTGGTGCAAAGAAATGTTGCAAAAATACGATTGCGGTGCTACAAAAGACGTTTATAAGATCGCCACAGGTGACGAATCATGGATCTATGCGTATGAGCCCGAAACGAAACAACAATCGACCGTGTGGGTCTTCAAAGACGAGCAAAATCCAACGAAAGTTGTTCGTGGAAGAAGCACTTCGAAGCAAATGGTCGCCTGTTTCTTCGGCAAAACAGGTCATGTGGCGACTGTTCCGCTTGAGCAACGTAGGACGGTCACTTCTGAGTGGTACACTACAATTTGTTTGCCTGAAGTCATCGGACAAATTCGAAAAACCAACAAGAGAAGACGAATCATTGTTCACCATGACAATGCGAGCTCTCACACATCGGCTCAAACCAGAGCGTTTTTGACCGGCCAAAACGTCGAATTAATGGGTTAACCGCCGTACAGCCCTGACTTGGCACCTAATGACTTCTTCTTGTTTCCGCACATCAAGAAAAAAATGCGTGGTCAACGATTTTCATCGCCAAAAGAAGCTGTTGAAGTGTTCAAAAACCATGTTTTAGAGGTGTCTCAATTGGAGTGGAAAAAGTACTTCGACAACTGGTTTGAGCGCATGCAAAAGTGTATAAATCATGCTGGAGAATAATTTGAAAAACAATAAAACCAATTTTGATTATAAATATTCGCATTTTCACTATTAGGCCAGAAATATATAGAGCAGCCCTTGTATTAGGATATATTTATATTTGAAGGAATCAACACAATTAAAGTAAATTAATATTAAAAAGATTTCGCCAGCGATTTTCAGTGTTCGCTTTTTAATTAATTTTAATTTTTATATAATAGAATTTTTCTCTTCAAAGCTTCTGTGATTTTTGGTGTTCTTGCTCTTTTTCCTTCTTTATACACAAATCTTATAGCATTTTCCACCATTTTTTTTTGAGATTTTTAATGATTTCCCTACATTCTGTAGTACAATGATTAGATCTACCCTTTCAGGACTTTCATAAGAACAAATTATGAAAATTACTTTACACTTATCATAAAAACAACATACACTTACGTTTGTATTGTTTTAATTTAAAAGACAACCTAATTTTAAAATAATTAAATATTAGTTTTTTAATGTCGCTATTTTGAAGAACACTAATTTTAATAAAAATAACGGTTTTATAAAGATTAAAAACAAACAACTAGTACAGTCCGGCCTTCAATATCCGTTATCCGGTTAACCGGTAACCCCGATTAACCGTGATGGTCAAAGATCAGTCAATTTTTTGTTGCTTGCAATGTTTTCAAATTGTTTCCTTCGATTAACCGTAATTACCTTTATTATCCGTGATGACAGAATTTTTTTTCTAACTTCAAATTCACACGTGCGCATACATGCAATATGCATAATGAACACGTTCATATGATGTGACAGAAGCATTAATTTTTTTAATGTAAATGTATGCGTACACCAATGTTCACTTGTTAAATAATACAAATATTAAAAAAACCGTATACACCTACTCAAAATTGTTATTCGATTATCCGTAATGCTTTTGGTCCCAACCATCACGGATAATCGAGGCCTGACTGTATACAGTTACAATTTTACATGTCATAATTTTTCGAAGAGAAATAAGGAAAGATATATTGGTTCTATTTTATAGAACACCACTGTATGTATCAATGTTGCCGTACTGTATCTCTGTTCTATTTTGAAATTTTAATTTTGTTGTTTTTTTACAGAAATTTTAATGGCATTTTGTTAAATACCTAAAATAAAATAAAAATTTCATTAAGGTGACGTATATACATACGTATATAAATAAAGATTTTAATTTTTAATAAAATTAGAAATAATCAATAGGTATGTACATAGGTACATATGGACGTACTTTTGTCCTAGTTTCGTTTAGTACAATTTCATATAGGTACGTACTTAGGTGTACTACGTACATACATATTTCTTTAGGCATTATTCGGTTGATTATCACCACGTTTCATTTAAAATCATTTACTTATTCAATTACATACATACATATTTTATTAACGATTAGTTTTGTTGATTGGTTTGTAGATAGTTTTTTATTTAATTAATTTGATCAATTAAATGTCTTATTTTTAAAGATATACACACGAACTTTTAAATGCATGTATGTATGAATGTAGCATGTGTGTTCTAGTGAATAAAGTGTCCATTATTTTTATAATTCTGAGACAAAATGCTTGTTTTTGTTATTGTTCAAAATGTTTGTGCTCTATTGAATGAAATTTTCCTTCAGGCCCATTTTATCAAACATGCTCGTAATAGCCGGTTTATTTATTATTATTATTTTTTTGATGTGTGAACGCATACACTTGCTGTTATTTTTTTTTTAGAATTTTGTTGTTTTTTATTTTATTTTCTTTTATTAATATTTAATTTGAATTTTTGCCAGAAGTTTTGCTGATGCGTTATTGTTGTTGTTATTATTATTGCTGTTGATTTAATACATTTTTACTTATACATAGTTGCCTGGCTATAAAGTCTGTTTTTTGCAACGTTGCCAATTTTCATGTTTTGCTTCTGATATTCTCTAAATTACAGTGGTTGCGATAACTGCAAAATGTTACTCTATTTTAAATGGCAAATCATTAAAAAATAATTTTTTATCCTTGTTTTAGAGTATTTTTAATATTTTTAATGTAGATACCTACCGTACCGTATTAAAAGAGAAGTATATTTAGAAGGAAACGAACACATAAAAATGATTTTTAACATACATACATACGTACATCATTAATTTCACGATATTTATTATTAAATATTGCCTATACATTTTATATTTACTACTAGCAGTGCTTACAATTTTGTCAGCGTGTTAAGAAAAATTTTACACAGAAATAAATTGTAATGACAACTGTTTTAGAAGCATTTTACCTTTAAAATTGGTATGTAGGTATTTTTATAACAAAAAAGTTATTCTATATTTTAAGGTTTAAAAAGCAGTTTCACGATTTTTTTTTTTTTAAACCATCTTGCACTTTTACGAAATGCGAGCATAGACAGTCAGACACTGAAAAGTTCCAAATACCATATCGATTAGTATCTATACCAACAACTAAATTTTCAAAAATTATATTATATACAGAAATGATCCTGTTACAGTTTTATTATATGCACTTATGTATAGATTTACAATTTACTTGAAATAGGTACTTTTTTTTAAATAATATATGAAGATACCCTACTTTTTGGATTCTAAATTTGAGGTGTAGTTGTGTTTTTCTGACCATGCAGCCACGCGATCAGGTTTTAATTTTAAGTTTTTCATACACTGCTTGTTATAACTCATCGCTGTAAGGCTGCACGCAACTTGCAATCAATTTTTTTTTGTCAAGATGCCAAAAACTTATGACGGCAAAATATTTGTAAGAACAAAAATTAAGAATAGTTAAAAAAAACTGCAATCAGCTGTTTTCCTTAACGTAAATTGAAACACTCAACTTGAAACAAATTTTGAAATCAAGTTCGTTTCAATTTTTAAATTTTTTTAGTAGGAGTGTATTGGTAAAAAAGTGTGAATGTATTAAAACTTAAAAGGCAAAACTTGATCGTTTAACCCTCACGTGAAAATATTTTTTGCTTTGTTAAATAATTCGGTGCATCTGTCTTATGTTTAGATATTTTAAAGATTCAAAAACAAAATTTAGTGTATCAATTGCTTTTTAATTGGTTCTTATTGCTACATTTTGATGTTTTTGAAGTCGATCTACCTGTTGTGCAGATCCAAGAACAAAACCTCGCATTATTCTTTAATACTACAATTTTAATCTAGAAAACAGGGGACAAATTACGGCATTCGATATCGATTGAAACTTACATTTAATTTCTATTGAAATTCCGATCGTTATCGAATGCCGTACTTTGCCCCCAGGGTTTTTAAATTTATCAAAATATTGAAATATTCATAAATGTAGTTTTAATAGAAATCATTTAATTTTCACAAAAAACTTTGTGCTATTTAAAATTATCCTGATTAAATTAATTATCGATATTGTTTATTACCGCTTACTTAACTCTTCAGGAAAATTCTGACAAACATTTTAAATAAACTAAAATTTTTTGTCCAAACATTAAAGCATAGAAATGCATAGAAATCATTATTGTTCGTGCATTGTATGTTGATTTAATTGGGCGAATTTTGACATTAAACCTTGTAGAAGAATCGGTTCGATAGACGCATGTATGTACGTACAATGTATATCTTCTCCTGTCTCTCTTACCTCTTCATTATTACACGATGTTCTGCAAAAGATATTAACGGCTGAAAAAAACTGCTATTGTTTGCTTGGACCAACAAATTCATAAATTTGTGGTCTTAATAAAGCCACATTTTTTCAGGATTTTTTGCCTCTTGATTTTTATTTAATTTATTTTTTGTTTATCTTATACCAAATAACCTTGTTCTAAGTACAGAGCAATTTAAATATTAAATGTTTAACCTATGGCACCACTGTTAATTTGCAAATCTGTGCTTGCATTTAAATCCACATGTTTTATGTGTGTATGTATGAATGTGTTGTAACTTTTTGTGAATCGTGTTTAAAAAGTCTAAACACGTCAATATGATAAATTCAAGCATTAAAATTGTATGTTACTTTTGTTGAATCCACATGTTTGTCAGACAGACCGTTGTTTTGTTTGTCAGACCATCCTTTTTTTGTGTATTTGTTTTATAACGTCAGCCAGTCGGACTAAACGCCAGGTAAGTATCTATCCAGGCCTTTATTGATATTTTTATTGTGAACGAATACTACGACGGCGTCTAAAACTCTGCTACCTATCTTAAATTTTTATTTTTAATTTTTTTTTTACTGTTGTTGCTATTATTGTTATTTGTTTGTAGGTCTTTATCGTTTAGTCGTCATCATTGTTGTCCGTCATCGTAATATGTATACAATCATGTATTATTTGTACATGTGCGCCCCGGCAACTTGTTTTTTATGCTTCTTCTGCTTTTAGCATTCACGTACAATTTTTTTCTTGAAAATTAATGCTTCTGATTGGACTTTTAAAAAAATACACAAACATACATATGTACATACCTACTTACGTACTATACTTTTTTTTTTATAACAAGTTGTTACTACATTATTTTGTTTGTAATGATAATTATCATAATGATGTTGTCGTTATAGTTGTTGTTGTTGTATTCGAGTTAAAGCCTATTTATATTTATTCATACACGCATACAATCATAAACATATACATACATTTATGCATGTAACTTATTATAATAACAGTGCCTTCAACATAGTTGAAATCTGGCAACAAAGCACATGCTGTTCTCTAACATACACTCTTCCTACCAAATATTTATTCATGTATACACACATATCGCTGGTCTCATGTGGAAAGGCCCTAACTCATAGTTTTTAAGAAATTGAGTTTGAGTCGTGATTCCAATACATTTGACACAGATACACCTCGTCATAAAATTTAAATGAAATATCAAAAAAAAAAATGTTTTTAATAGCATTTGCACTTTTAAGAGTACATTGTGATAAATACAGTTTGTATTATGTTTTTACCTTTTTCTGTAAAGTTACAAATATACGAGATTGGGTCTTTCTACATGTTGCCGACGATATACACAAACAGAGTACATACATACATATATACCTACCTATTCGTATTTGTTTTTATACACTTTCGCAGTGAATTGTTGTTTTGTTGTGTTTTGAACTCGTTACGCGTTTTTGCCTTTTAAGCTTTCTTATTTTAATTGTTGTTGTTGATAGGAAAAATTATATTCTACAGCAGCAACAACATCATCATTATTAACATCGTCATGTTGTTTTAAATGACTACGATGTGTGTGTGGGGACGTTTGTTGAAATTTGGCAATCTGGCATTTCTTTCTTGTTGGAATTTGCTTAAATTTCATTTAATAAAAATACTACCTACAGAGTACATACTTACATATAAAAAATATAAACAAATAAATTCTTTTTGTGCAAAATTTTTTTGTGCTTTTGTAGGTACGTAGGTGGGTATTTGTTATTTGTTGTGTTTTGTATTATTTTATTTTTTATAGGTACCTATTGCAAATTTTTATTCGCACCTTTTTTTATTCCTGATACCATTATTAATTTAGTAAAAAAGAGGTAGTGCCTATGTAGCTTGTAGATACAGTGAGCATAAAATGTTGGTTCGGTAAAAACTTCAATTTAAAATTAAAGTCACTTTTACGGGATTTAACAAGAACGTCATAACTGAAAAAAATTCATTTCGAGATAATCGCTGTTTAAGTTTTTGACTCGTTCTCACTATCGATAAAAATATCAGACTGCTAAGTTGCCACTACAATTAGTAAAATGAATCATAATTAAAAAAAAAAAAAAAAAAAAAAGAAAACTTTCATCAAGTATATATTAAAGGGGAGGTCTTGGACAAACTATGTGGGATGTTTGAATTATGACATTATTGCTGTAAAAATATATCTGATGGTACTGTGTCGTAAACTAAAATATGTCGTTATTTGTGAAAAGAAAAACAGAGTTTAACTTAATATTATTCATCAACACGGCCATAATTGAAAATAGTACATTATATGAGAAATGACGATACCCACATTTTAAAAATATATTTTTTTCATATACCTACCTATAATAATCCGGCACTTCCTGAAGGAAATTAAAAGCCAGCTTTTTTATAAATCGAGGTATTATTACGTTTGTTAAATTTTTCAAGCGGAATAACTGAAGTTGCTAACAATTTTCGCAAGTTTGAACAGAAAACTTAGTTTACCGCACGAGATGCAGCTCATGTTATTTAACAGTTGGAAAGAAATGTTGCCAGAAATATTTTGATGTCTCGAAACATGAAGCAAGAAACATTTCGTGATTTCTTACGAATTGAACAGAAAAAACTTCAGTAACGTTATTTTTGGTTTATTTCAAACTAATTTTTTATATGGGATTTTATTTCCATTTGCAGTTAATATCATTCTTTCAGTGATATTACTTTATTTTGTGTCTATACTAAAAGTAAGGAAAATTAGCCGCAATATAACAAAAATTACACATGTTACGTGGAGCCTTCAAAAGTTACAAAAAAATGTAAAAAATGCAACCAAACGGCCAAAATTTAGCAGAAAATGTCAAGTAATCGAAGCCAGTTTTTGTTACACTACAGGGTAGATAATCCTTGTTGAAAAAATTACGTTTTACATCATTACAAGAGAAGTTGTTTAGAACTTTGCTGCTAAACTTAATTTATTTGATCAAGTTATGTTTGTATGAAAAAAAAGCTTTTTTTTTGGTTGTTAACTGATTTTATTTTTCACTTTTTCTTTTTAGTTAAATAATTATTAAAATTCGCTTTCTAATGATGGCCGTATAGCCCCATTAAGCCATAAAATACTGGATATGTGCCCTACTATACGTACAAGCTTTGGAAGTCCACATTTTTTGCTTACAATTCTATTTTACACCCCCTGGACAACTTTTTGTTCATTTTTGAGCTGCTTTCGTAAACTAGATTTATTCCAAAAAATATTTTTCATTAAAATTGGGGTTTATGCGATGAAAATTAATTAATTAAAGTGTATCTCAGGAACCAATGCATGAAAATAGCTCAAGCGCACTTCCTTGATTTAATATTTCTTTTATTGCAATTCATTTTCTTTTTAAAAATACTTATATTTTGCGAGTAAAAGAGCTTTTTGTATTTCAACAGCCATTAATAGAAGCAATCATATATCATATATATTATTTCTAAAGCACTTTTTTTGTCGGTTGCAAATATCTCCTATACTATCGCATCAAATTTAATGAATGATATCTCATTTTAAAGCTTATTTCTAACACTACTACATACATACATACAGTACTGTTCGAAACCTAAGCAACTTTACCCCAGTAAATACTCATGATCGTATATGTTCTATTTAAATAGATTAATGAAAAATGTCCCTTTTATTTATTATTATACATATAGTCTACATACTAATAATAACAACAGAAAATACATTTTATGTCTTTGGAAGAATTTATAAAACAAAAACAAAATTAACTTAAAAATTCGCTGTTCGAAACCTAAGCAACTTTTACATTGTTGCATTTGTTGCGAAATATTAACTAAAACAACAACAAACATTTTAGTACCGTTATGATTGCTATTGAAAGAAATAATTTTGGTTGATTTTATGCATTTAAGTAGTACCAATTCTTTAAAAGTGCAACCATGAAGCGAACACGTTATGAATCAGCTTTTAAGCTAAAAATTATTGAACTTTTTAGTAGCGGCAAATCCCAAATTGCTATAGCAAACCAATTGAATATTAATAAATCAATAGTTTCCCGACTTATAAAAAAGTATAAAGCTCCTGGGAAAGTAGAGGAAGCCAATAGCGGTGGGCGACCTCGAAAAACTTCTGAGCGAACAGACCAGAAAATTTTCCGTCTAGTTAAAAAAATCCATTTATTTCGTCGAAAGACATAGTAAATGAGCTTAAACTTCAGATTAGTTATTCCACAGTAAGAAAACGTTTATTGGAACAAAAGTTAAGGAGCTTCATGCCATCTAAGAAGCACATGCTGACTAAGAAGCATTTAAAGAAGAGGTTTGTTTGATTGATTGCAAAGTAGTCTCTGATTTTCTCAGCTTTTTGGTTGTTTTAGGTTGGACTTTGATAGAGAAAATATGGGTTGGACTATATCCAAATGGAGAACTGTTTTGTTTAGTGATGAATCTAAATTAAACTTACTAAATTCAGATGGAGTTTGCCACGTGAGAAGACCAAAAGGAAAGCGGCTTCATCCTCGATACTCAAAACCCACAATAAAGCATGGGGGTGGAAATATGATTTTTTGGTCTTGTTTTTCGGCCAGTGATGTTGGTCCCTTTGTAGAAATTCAAACAAAAATGGACCGTTTTGTTTACAGACACATTTTAGCAACTCACATCCTTAACTACGCTGAGCGGGAAATGTCACTTCGATGGGTGTTTCAACATGACAATGACCCAAAGCACTCATCGGGTTAGTCAAGGATTGGTTATCAGCTAATGGGGTTCAAGTTTTGGATTGGCCACCTAAATCGCCAGACTTGAATCCTATAGAGAACCCCTTTGGAATTTTAAAACGGAGAGTTGAAACTCGACGCTTTAAAAATAATATAAGTATAATAAAATCAGAGTGAGAAGCTATACCAATATTTATTGTATCGAATCTTATTGAATCTATGCCCAAAAGATGCACTGAGGTCGTAAGAAACAAAGGGTATCATACCAAATATTAAAAGTTGCTTAGGTTTTGAAAAGCGAATTTTTAAGTTAATTTTGTTTTTATTTTATTAGAACTTCTAAAGAAATGAAATTTAATTTTTGTTGTTATTTTTAGGTTATAGACACATTGTGTAGTAGTAAATAAAAAAAATATTTTCTATAAATTTATTTAAAGAAAAGATATGAGTCTATTATTACTTAGTGGGAATAAGTTGCTTAGGTTTCGAACAGTACTGTATGTAGTCGTAGAGGTATGGCGAAAACATGTACCAAGAGGTGTCTGTGGCGAATTAATTACCGTTGCATCCAAACACAATTCGTCTACTAATCGTGTTTAAATCGTGAAAAAGTCATGGTGTAAATGCTATTGTAGATTATATCCTTGCTTTAAAATCATAATTATTTATTTCAATGTTATTTTTAGTTTCCAATAAAACGAACACATCAACAACATTAAGTCGTAAAAAGAATTGAAAACAATAAAGAAAAGATCAACATTTTAATAAAGTAATAAACCGTTTGTCAATAAATAGAAGATAATAAAATGAAAAATAATGTCGCCATATTTAATTTCTTTTGACTGTTTTTCCTCTCTATAGTCAAATGTTTGTACGCACACATGTGTGCAACTCGGCAATTGTCCTCAATATTACAGTCGTAACATGCACACAAACTTTTATACGCATTTTTGTATATTGATATCGTAACAAATACTTATTTTTGCAATACGTTTTTTATATAATTCTTGTTAGACAATGATATAAACGTATGTAATACATACATACATATGTACATGGATACATATGTGTATACATACATTCATACATATAAATTTTTATTGATTTTTATTTTATATTAAAAAAAAGAACACAATTTCATTTTTGTTATTTAAGCGAGAAGCTCTCTTGACATCAGAAAATCAAAAGTTTTATTTAATGCAAAAATTAAGAATGTCATGTTTTTTTTCTTTTCTTAAAAAGTTTGTGACTCATCTCACTAAGGAAATAAAAAAAAAAAGAAATTGGAAATTCCCCATGAATATGTGACATTTTTTAATTATTTTTTATTCTGGTTGGTGTTAAAAAACGTTTTTAGATTTTTTGTGGTTATCAAGACGATTTTATAAGAGGTGGCAGTGCCGGTATAACAACACATCAGTAAAATTTTTTAAATTAAAGACACGGGAATATCCGCAAAAACATCCAATTTTCATAAAAAACTTTGTGCTATTTTTTAAATTATCCCGATTAAATTAATTAACGATATTGATTATTGAGGGTCAAAGCACGTCTCGATGGCTATTTCGTTACCGCTTACTTAACTCTTCAGGAAACATCTGACAAACATTTTAAATAAAGAAAAAATTTTTGTCTAAGCAATAAAGCAAATACAAAAATCAAAGTTTAAGCATAAACAACAATAACCAACAGTAATTCTATTTTTCTTTCTCCGCTGTATACGGCTGACTATTTTTCGGCTCTTTAATACCTTTGAAAGAGGATGAAAAATAAAATAACAAAAAAGAGTGCTATATTCGACTATGTCGAATCTTATATACCCTATACCCTTCACCATCTATGTAAATTTAGTTTAGTGAAGTAACTCCAATCAAAAAAGCAAATATTATACTGAAGAGAATTAAAGAATAAAACAAAATTGGTACTGAATATATATTATTTTACATAAAAATGCCATCGGCTCTTAATGGGTTAAGTATTTTAAAAAAATTTTACTTTTTTCTTAAAGAAAATATGGGTGAGCGGCAATTTTTCCACTTGATGTTTTTTTTTCTTATTTTAAGAATCTGAAGTTGATTGCAGTTATTTTATTGTTTCAAATGACATAAAAAAATTAGAGATAGGCGTGGTGATTTGGCTGCTGCTTCGAAGAACATGGACCGATCATGCTGATTTCCAATAGCACCTCTTTCGACATTATTGCCTCGATTATCGATTGCAACTGAACTTCAGTGGAGTTGACTACAAGCAACGCAACTGGTGGCCAAAATGTTATTATGTACGGAAACCTTATTCAGTTGCCTAAAGTTATTGTCTTTTGCACATCTCTAATTACAAAAATCAAACGAACAAACAATTTGAAGTTCCTTTTTTAGTATTTGGAGTTTTTTTTTCCTTACTTTCATATTAAGGGTCTGTTCTTTTAAAAAGGCATATTTCTTTTGTTTCAATTCCTTGATTTCTTTTAAGACCTCATATTTCTTGATTTTAAAATTTTTTATTTCTTTTAAAATTTCATTTTTTTTCCATAGTTGTTTCTCAATTTTATTCATATTTTTAATCATTTCACTTTGGGTATCAGTTTGTGCCTGGAGAAGATTGAATCTTTGTTCTTCAATTTTTCATTTTTTCTTTTGTGGCTTTTGCTGTTTTTTCTTTTGAGGCTCATCAATCCCTTGCTGCTGTTCGTTATACCCGTCGGGATGAAATTCCAGTTCTGGGGTATTTTCTTTTTGGCTTACACCAAAGATATTGCCATTATGATTAACAACGAGATCAATTTGTAAGAGATGTGCAACGGACTGCTCCTATGGCAATAAGGTTAGTTCTTCTGACGGACCAGCACCAGTCATATGATAGATGGCTATCTTTTTCTTTAGTTTAGCTTTATAGTGAATCTATACTCTCTGCCATTCTTCGGAAGTACGCACTGGCAGACCATAGCTATTTAATTTGTCGGACACTTCAGTCCATACTAATTCGGCACTGGCTTTTGTTTCTCCAAAGGCACGTATTCCTCGGCCAATATTTTGATTTAATTCCATTTGTCGAACCAGTTCCTCAAATTGTTTTTTGGTTGTACATTTAACCATTTATTATATTTATTTGCGACAAAACTATTTTAATTTTGAAAAATATTTTACAACATCCTTTGATCATAAACCACCACAAAAAAATGGTTGCCGGTATTGCAACTGAAATTATCAGCTGATAGTTGCAAGTTGCCATCTGTAATGCAGTATTGGCAACTGGCAACTCCACTGAAGTTCAGTTGCAATCGATAATAATGCCATATATCTGATCGATTGACATATTTTTGTTTTTTTTTTGTGAAATCAAACTTGATTCCAACACTACAACGGACGCACAGACAGACTGATGGACATCGCTCATTCGACTTCGCTATGATTAAGAAGTCAGAATATACTTTATGGGGTCGGAAATGGATATTCTAGAAATGACACACGGAATGACAAACTTAGTTATACCCATATTCCACTTTATGTGGTGAAGGGTATAAAATAAAAATATTTTTTAGCAACTGAAATAATATTAAACACAAAAAACTCTTTTAAATTTCTTTTACTTAAAAAAAATTGAGATATAAATTTTTTTTAACCAAATACAAAAAAAAATCTTTAATCTCTCTGTTCCCCACTCTGTTTCTTGTTTACTCCATTTTTTTTGTGTTTAAAAAAATTAGGTAACATATGCTAATTTATTTTTAAAACCAAACAAAAAAAACGAAAATTATTCTACAAAACACATTACAAAACTCATAATTAAACAATAATTATTTATACAATAAAAAACAGAGAAATAAAAAAATAAATATTTAATATCGTGTATGTTTTTTTTAGCACTTTAATAGAACCGTGACTGGTATTTAATTTTTTATAAATTAAACCTTTTGTTTATTTTATTTATTTTTATAAAACATGAAAAAATTGTGTTTAATTTTTTGCAGCAGCTGGTTTTTACACTTAAATGATTTCGACTGCTGTTTGTTGTGAGACCCCTGAGTATTAAAAAAAAAAATTAATTAATTATTGCATGTGATTGTACAGATGTCCGTTAAATAGGTCATAGGTTCGCATACTCACGACAAATAGATTATTGCCGCGGAACGACGCGAGAAAGTCTCGTCCAAAGATTGTCAATTTAGAAACAAGTGTATCAACCAAAAGTTTTTTGCCTTAAAGATAAACTCTCGATAACAGCGGAGTTTTTACAAAAACAGTAACTTACGTTCGATCAAGCTTTTGTTTGCAACACTGCAAATGTCGCATGTTCGGAACGATGATGCACTCACAATTCCGATTTTATAACTCGCCAATTAGGATTTTATCGGACGAATAAACATGACCTTGTTTTGTTGAATAAAGCAACTATATGTTAAGGTATCGGAAAAAATCATGTCTTTTTATACTTTTTACGAAAAAGTTTATTCATTTAGAGTTGCCATATTTTCTGCGTTATAAAAGGAAATAAAATCGATTAATACAAGCGATTTTTGCATAAACAGTCTGCAGGGAGATATTTTTCTTAACCCCAAAATAAAGCGGTTAAAAGAGCTTTGCAAGTTCTGTCCACCCTTTTGAAAATATTGTTGTTGCTTGAATCTTGTTTGTGAGAAGGGAAAAGCGAATGGCGATTAATGTACCGGGTGTGCCAAACACAAGTATATTTTCTTAACAATTCTTATGATTTTTTTTTAAAATTACATTTTCATTTCTTTGCTGGCCTCTCATTTATCCTGTTAGTCCAATTTTGCAAGTTTGAGTTGTTGAGGTTCCAAGTTGTATCTTTGGAATCCTTCGAACGACATTAGCCTAAAGCTTGTGTATCGTTTTTGTATTATTTATATAGTATCGGTATTTCCCAGCATTTTCAAAGAAAAAGTCTAAAGGCATCAAATTGCAGCCCGTTGGCAGACAATTAACATCGCCAAGACGTCTGATAACACAGATTACTAAATAACGTGATGTCTAAGCTCATAATTCGTCTATAGCGCTTGCTGTTGACTTAAACTGCGTTTGCGGCAGCATTTTCGTAAAAGGAAATTGGACCAGTGATGCCACCACTTTAAAATCCACGCTATACTGACCATCTACGTACATGTACTGCCTTGCCGACAATGACGTGCTGGCTCTAAGGTACCCAGATGCGGCAATTTTGTTAGTTGATCTAGCCGAGGAAGAAAAAATGTGCCTTGTTAGTAGACATAAATTATAGGGAAAACTCAATGTTCGATAAAAGCTTCTGTCTGAAAAGTGCAAAATTCTCATCTTGCTGATGCTTGAACTCTTGACTGTGGCAAGTTGACGCTTGCAAACACACCAACCACCATGGGGACCATGAATGTTGTCCTAGTTCCTGAACTTTATGACGAAACTTGTTGAACGGTTTGGGCAACACAAGACTCAATTTGGAAATAAGTTTGCAATATTTGCAATAAGTACATATATGATACTGAATGGTAGTCAATATTTTTGCCATACAAAATCTGACATATGTATGATAAAAAAAGAAAATTGTATTTCTATCACGTAGTAGCCGCCATATTAGTCGTTGGTTGATCAACCGTTAACAACCTTTAACAAATTACTTTGTAGCGATTATTAGCCATTTTTATCAATGTTTTTATCATTAAAACTTTTAAAATTTTTATTAATCTTAAGCTTTTATTTGTTTTTCTTGTTATCATTTTTAATAATATGTGTTTTTCTTCTTCTTCTTTATTTTCAGCTTTTATTCTTTTTCATCCAACTTATAGGTTTGTGAAGTATATCGTGCTCATTTTTTCTAATCCTACTTTGAAAATAAGATAATTGTTACGACAATTTATTGAGAGCTTACAAATATTAAAAATAAGTCGGAGTCCAATTTAAATTATAATGCTTGTGCGAAATATTTCGTTATTATTTTATATTTTTTAAAAATTTATTTTTCCTTTTAAATTGCTTTTTATTAATTTAAATATCTCTAGAAAAATCAAATCTTGTGCATTTTAAGAAATTTATATTTTTTCAGTTGTGTAGTCTATATATTTTTTAAAACGAGTTTTTTTTAATACACATATTAGCAACACTGCTTTGTAAAAAAAATGTTACCATTGTTGTGCAAGTAGAAAGTTTATAACAGTGTTGCTTCGAATAGAACAAAAATAATTGGAAATATCTGTGCTGAATATTTGAAACTTCAATTTGTAGTCATTGCATATACGACATTCAAAAATTAAAATTTTAAAACAAAATGTAAACAATGTACTGATCGCAAAAAGAGCCGGTATAAAAAATAAAAAAAAAAATAAATAAAAAATAAATAAATAAAATACATCTTTGAATTCAAAAGCCTTTAATTAAAAAATTGAATTAATTAAAATATTTGTTTTCAAAAATTTGTAATGTAAATTTCTTTATTTTTCAGGATGTGAAAATGTTTTTTATAATTTCTCCAAAATTTTTGTAAAAGAATTTTAAAATAATTATATATTACAAAAAGAAAAAAATGTTAAAAATCATAATATTGGAGAAAACTTGTGTTCTTTTTAAATATAAATCTTAAATAAAATAAAAAAAATCTTATATTATAAAAGAATAAATAAAAATTAATTTAATTAATAATTATAATAAAAAATATTCATAATAATATTAAATAAATCTATAAGAAGAGGTTTAACTACAAATATTTCTTAAAAAGTAAATAGTTTTTAAGGCTAAAAGCTACAAAAGTAAAAAATAAATAAATAAATAAAAATAAATAAGTGTAAACCTAAAATAATAAAAATAAAATACTAAATAAAATAAATACACCTAAAGCGTTTCTGAATAAATCATCATATTAACAAATAAATTAAAACAACTTAAAAATATTAATTATTTATGAAATAATATTCAATATTACACATCGTATTTAATTGAAAAAAGTGTAAAAATTTAACATAATTTTAATCATAAATTTTCAAAAATAAAAAATTAATTATTTCACAATATTAAAAGCTGAAAGCAGAGCATTTTTCAATAAAAAATAAATAAATAAAAAAAAATCAATACATGTTGCTTATAGTGCTGGCAGCTGTTTAAATAAAAATAATTGCAAGCAAATGTATTATCTTTAATTAAAATAAATAAATTTATTAAAAAAAACTCCCAAGATCAACCTAACTGGAGGATAAAAGGCAAAAACAACGTGGCTGCTTGTAAAACAAATACCCCCTCTCTTTAGTATCTCTTCATTAAAAAAAAAATCCTAAAATCTCGGGCTATAAAATCTCTTCTACCTACCTTCCTTGGCCCTGCATGTCGGAAATAATACACTTAATCAGTTGTGTTTAAATACGAGCTTAAGTAAGAGTTTTATATGTATAAAATATATAATGTTATGGCTAGAGATCGTTGATCTGCTGTTAAAGTAAGACTTAATTAATTTTGCTATTTCGGCATGAAATGGAAGCAGCCATCCGTTCATCAGTACAGGTCGGTGGTCCACAACCGCCACCTAATGGTGGTCAAAATCAACAACAACAACAGCAGCATCAACAGCAACAGCATCATCAACAACAACTTCATCACCATCATCAGTTACAACAACAGCAACAACAACAACAGCAGCAGCAGCAGCAGCAAAAACAATCACAAAATTCTGATAATGGACCAACGTCCAATCAACCACCCCAACATCATTCACAGCATTCACAACAACAGTCTAATCAACAGCAACAGCAGCAACAACAACAAGCAGCGAATATGTCTGCTTATCAACAGCAAAGGTTACCAGCTGGTGCATCGCCCATTCATAGGTAAGTGTTATCGTAAACATTTTTTTATAAAACGACTACATTTTTTTTTTGAGAGTCCCTTACTATTAATATCGCTACTGGCAACACTGTGAAATAATATGAGTGCCTTGTCGACGATCAAACAATCGTTTGTTAAGTCGTGATTTTTGTCAACCAAGGCGTATCGTTACAAGTGAATGGTTGCTATTTTTAATTCCTTAATTAATAAAATTACTTTTTTAAAAGCCATAAAAACGATAATTCACCTATAAATCGTGGCATTGGCGCTATTAGCAAATTGTAAATTTTTTCAATCAATTTATGTTAAGATGGTTAACAATTTTCGCAGCATCACTCAATAAATTGGAAAATTTGTTAGTTGTGCCGAAACCACGATTTTAAACGAATTGCAAACATTGTTTGCTGGTGGTTACAATTCCACTCAAAATAATAGAATTTATATTATTTTTTAGATGTAAAATGTGTTGCTAGAAACAGTTGAAAACAAAACATGTGCTAGCAACCTTTAAGGAAATGAGTAGAGCAAAATGTTGAGCAACATTTGTTTTATAATTTTTGTAAAATTTTACATTTAAAATGTGGTGTCCATCCCATCTCGCGATTTAGAAGAATTTTACGTTTTATTACTTTCACGTGCACTACACTGTTTTAAAATTGTAAGCAAAAGGTATATCATCAGCTGTAGTTTAAAAAATTCCGCATGAAATATTGCCTACTTGCTATATTTTACAGCTTTGATATAATGTTGCCAGAAACATTTCATATGTTTTTCCACAGTAAAAACAGAGTACAACTTCTGCAACATTTGTTCATGACTTTTTCATACAAATATTTTATGTACATATCGCACACAACTCAAAATTTTAACTTTTCAGAAATATAAAAAAGAAAACTATTTTTGACCTGAACAAAAATGGTTAAAAACAAAAACTTTGGACTATATAGTAGAAAATGCATACCGATTATGATATTAAAAAGTTCTTTTTATTTGTTTAAAAAATTAATAGATAATTTAATTTAATTTTGAGTTCAGTCACTTTTGAACTAGTTTGACAGCATTCCGCATAAAAAACTGAACAGAGTACCAGGCTTATTTCACGATTTGAAAGAACTTTAAGCGGCCTATAATCGATCAAAATGCCGTGTGCTGGACGCTTTGATGTACACATGGTGGATGACCCATCTAGAATTTATTCATTAATTTTTTTTTTTATGCACATTGTGTAGTTTGACAGCAACCCGCAAGAAAAACTAAACAGATAGAAAATACCAGGCTTTAGACACAGTAATATTAAATTAAATAAATCGCTAAAGGGGAAAAAAAAATCTTTACATCAGACATCATCACTGGTTTTAAAAAATGACGCAATTTCATCACTTTTAAACATTAAAAAGCAACAAAAATAACGCTATTTGTTCCAATAAATAGACTTTCGCATTCTATTTTTATTTAAAAAAATAAAATGTTTTGCCAAAAACAGAGAAAAATACTACAATTTATACTTTGTAGATGATTTATTTACTTAAATGTTTTTTTTTTTACACAAACCTACAAAAACAGCAACAACAAAAATTAAGACTACAACAAATGCTGTTTTTAGCCGACATACTACAAACAAAAAAAAAAAAAAAAAAATAATTACAGTGCAACAAAATAAAAAAACTAAATAAAGCAGAAATACATGTTGTAGAATAAAAAAAAAAAAGTTTGTCAGAGTGCCATAAATTTCGCTTAAATTAAAAAACGCATAAAGTTGGCACAATCTTTCATTTCCTTTCGTTAGATGTAATAAACCAGTAAAAAAGAAAGAAATGTAAAGACAGTGGCAACATACATTCATGCATAAATGAATTTTGGCAACATGGCAAATGATGAAATGCTTGTGCATCCCTCTGTTTTTCTAAATTTCAAAGGTACATACTTGTATGCGCACATCCATATACATAAGTATATTTACATATATAAATACTAATAATACATGTATGTAGGTAAGCTAAATAGGTACAAACTTTTGTATTAAAAAAATTTGATTTCCAAAAAATTCCACGTGTGCATCATAAATTCCGTCATAACCAAAAATATTTATGTACCTATTATATACCTATATACATATGTAAGTATGTATGTTTTCTTTGTTTGCTCTGGCATTGGTTTGGGTTGCTCTCTAACACTCCTTTTAATATTAACGGCGCACTTAGCAGCCGTCGTCGTCATGCTTGTGTCATATAGAAATAATGCCATGACAAACTCTATTCAACTAAACTAAAGTGAACTTTTGGCATTGTCTTTTTGTGTTTTTGTGTTGTGTTTTGCGACAAATAAGTAGAATGTTTGAACTCTTTTAGCAAAATTTATTTAAGAAAGCATTGTGCTTAAATTACTTTAAACATTTTCAATTGGATCGAAAAAAAAATAGTATTTGAAGTTTAAAAGAGTTTAATTGAAATGAATATTAAATGTTGCAATAGTAAAGGATGACTCATAATTCACGGTATGACTGACAATTCACTATCGTACAATTCATTTACATACCTACAAGAAAACTTATACATACATAAATTCTATCATATTTTGAAAAATCGCAAAATAAACTGTGTTTAGGTTGACACACTGCCACCAAATCAGATTGACATATCAGAAACCTGCTATACGTTTTGAACACAATCATGTCATTTTTAACAGACCTAACGACTTTTGTGATAAAGTTTTATACGATAGAACTACAAGAAAAAAATTTTTTAATACATTCATCTATTAATGCATTAGGATGCAATCGCTCTCCAATGCCTCGCCAACAACCGAAACACAGCCTAATGCATCTGGCTTGGTAGCAATGCCTGGTCAGTAGTTAGACCATTGAAGCCCTCACCTTTCAGTTTTAGGCCCCTGCAAGCGCAGGAGATTGCGATCTCTACGACAAACATGCCCCCGGGGGAAATAATTGGTCAAGCTTTTTACAGGTTGATCACGATCTTTCATGTTTTCAATTCTCCGAAGAAGCATTCAAGGGTCTATAGTTTTAATATGGTGGAATATTTATACCACCTATATTCTTCCTGTAATACCATTCTCGTCTGTCAGTCGCCTTTAAAAAGTTGTATTTTGTTGCTTTTCAACTGCTCAGAGAAGAAGGATAAAAGCTTATTGGTCGCAGTATTAATTCAGTGCAGAATTGGCATAATTTGCGGTGTATTTTCTTGTACAAAAATCCATATGTATGTATGCATGAATTAAAAAAAAAACCAAGATTACGCAGGTCCGTTAGTTTGTTGTATAGTGTTGTCTATTTTTTGTGACGTAGACATAGAATATTTTTTGTAAACAAAGTACATTTTTATAAGAAAAGTACCGCAAATTAATATAGAAAAAAATTAAAATTTTATTAAAAATAAATAAGAAATGTGCAGTTAAGAAATGTTGATAATAAGAAAAATTCAAAGGCATGTAAAATAAACTTTTTCAAGACGATTTGCTCGTTAAACAAAATTTTGTAAAATATTTAATTAAACAGTTTTATCATATATAAAAAAAAAAAAATTAAATTTAATAAAATAAAAAACTAAATTCAATTTATGGCCAAAACATTCCAGTATGAGGAATCCTGAAGCGCCGGAGCGAAATTTTTATTTTCTACGCATCATTAAAATTATTATTATTAAAATGTCATACATACTTTCTTCAATGCAGCGCCAGTTTTAATAGGTGGCCCTATTGCGTTAAGTGCTTTTGGAACTTCTTACCGGAATGCCTTAACTTCTTCCTTGGGACGCTTATGATATGCAATATTATAATATCATCCTTCGTTGCCATTAAACTAAAGCTTTAAAGTTAGAAAAAAAATTTATTGCAAAAAAAATAAAAAAAATTGATAAACTTTCCGCTAGTAAATAAACATCTTGAAAAAACGTAGCTACGATCGTAACACAGAATGCATACAATCGAAAAACAAATCGAATTAATGGGGAACGGAACGGGGAATACCACAGTTGCCAAACTGAGAAATTTCCGATCCGAATCGAAACGCTGAATAAGGGTTAATGAAATAACTTCCGAAATGTAGGTTCTAATGTTGCCAGTGCTCAAAACAGCAAGTACTGATCAAAAAAGAAACTGGATGCTGTTATGTTTTTCGCTAGTCCCGAAACTTATTGAGAAAAATATTATTACGATGCTAAACTTTTACAATAAAATTTTTGAATTTTTATACCAAACATTTATTCAAACAAAGCTCACATATGAATGGCTGCATGTAATTTATTATTAAAAATGTTTTAAAAAAGTAATACAAAGACTTATGGATGGTTGAATCTAATATCTCTTGACTTTTTTTATTATTATAACTTGATCTTATCTACCATAATATTATTTATAAAATAAAAGTCTGATTGCAGTAAAATATAAACCAGCGCAAGATTACATTTTATTAGTTTTGATAGATTAGATAATAAGAAATAATATTGTTTTGAAAAGTAAAAAATACCATTTACTGAATTTAATTATTATTGAAAAAAAAAAATTAATATACACTGAGAAAAAACTTGATAGTACTATCGTTACAAGAAAAACATTTTTCTTAATACCTTTAACCACGATAAACAATTTATGGTTGACTCAACAGTTATATGGTTACCAGACATAAAAAATGCAATGTGTTTAACTCTTGACGATATAATCGTAATCAAGATCTGTGTTATTATTTAAAAATGTAGATTTGATACCCGTAAACAACTGAAATAGAATGCTTAATGCTGCCAGATCTTTCTCTATCGAAAGGGTTTTAGATGTTTTTGTCGTCTATACATTGAAAGCACAGTTGTTAGCGGTATGACAGTATTATTTCAAATTGCTTTCAGAGAATCTGAGTGCTTAATAGTAAGGTTATGTTATTCAACCGTGTTGCTTACAAAATTGTAAATTGTCATAAAAGAAGGTAGTTCTGGGCGTATTTTATATGAAATGAAAGAAAATAATCGTACGTCCCTGACCTGAGTTATCTATATCATTAATTTAAAATTATATTATGAAAAGTAATCAATTAATCAATACAATATTATTATTGGGTATATAAAAAAAATCAAATAATAATTAATCATTATTTATTTAATTTACTTGCAAAATTTATAGTTTTTATTAAATTACTGTAAAAGTAAATCTCAATACAACTCAATAAAAATACTACTACCACTACTACTTGCATGCTAAAATATACATAATTCATGGATTTTCTTCATGTACATATGTATATACTTAATTATTGAAAAACTTTTAAATTTTTTTTAACAATTAGCGGTTTGGACACAACATTTTTAATGTCAGCTTACAAATTAAGGTACCGTTTAACGCCAGGATTCACTATCACACATAATCGTACGATTTAATAACACAAATATTTGAAAGAATTCTGTGTTACTTTAAAAATTGTTTGAAAATGGCGCAGCAGGTGCCACACTAATATACAAAAAAAAACATGGTTTTAATATTTTGTTGTTTTTCCCTTTATCATTAAAAAAAATCAACCCTGATCGCATGGAGAAAAATATTTTATGAATTATTTCAAACGATTGTAAAATCGTACAGATCAGTCAAAAAGTCTGTCACACACATACACTTTTAATCCACACTATCATACTTTTTGAGCACACATGCAATTTTCAACAGATTCTACAACTCATAATGATAGTCTTCATTAAACATCTGGCATCACTAAAGTTAGAACACTCAAAAATGGGATATTTATTAAAGTCAAGTTTTTTCAAAAACCGAAGCAAAACTTAATAAATAATTTAAAACTAATATAAACTTATTTATCTTCTCGTAATATCGTGAAGTTATGTTATTAACCCAAATACTTATAACTGTTAAATACTAAGTCTGAAAAAGTTACATTAAATGTATTAATACTTACCCTTTATTTGTGAATAAATATCATTAAGTGGCAGTGCCCACGAATTCGTTTGTGTGTCATTCCGAATTTTTTTAAATTCAAATTTAAAAAAATGTGTTCTTAAATATTTATTCTAGAGTTCTTAAGATAGTGTTAATTTATTTTCAAAAATAAAAAGTGCTGACAACTGTTGTAGTACCATTATACCATTAAAATTGGGTACTTTCACTTTTGTTTCTCTATTTTTTGTACGAAATGGCCTATTATTATGAAAAAAAGGATTCTATATTGGAACCAAGGTTCTAGGGAACCTCCTCACATAATTTTGTTAAAATCCATTCAGTAATTTTTACGTGATGCGAACATAGACGGACAGACAGAAAGACAAAAATTCCAAAAATAGAGGTTTCGAATTAAATATCGTTTACTATCTACATCAACATCAAAATTTTAAAAAAATATTCCATGTACAGAAATGACTCTGTTACAGTTTTATTATATTAATTATTAATGAATTAATTGAATTAAATAATTGGTAAGTTACTAAACTCATCATTAATAAAGGTCATCCTAAAAATAAATAATAAAAGAATTTATCCCCTAAAATATATTATTTTCAATTTACCCATTTTTTAAGAACTTCAATTGAAATATATATATTTATATACTTTCATTTAATTTAATTTATTTATATTAAAGCGTTTGTTGATAAGATTAAAAAGATTTAATATGGTGGATCCTTTACTTTAACGAAAACGCTGCTTAACATTTAATTCGTAAGATCATCAGTTTTGATTGCATACATTTGTTGTTTTTGTAAATTATAATTATATAACAACATTATTAAAAAAAAAAATATGTATAAAAAAACTATAAATTATAACTTAGAATAAAAGACAGCGAAAATATACAAATAAAACAGGTCTATTAATTACCACTTTATCAATTTAAATCACCCCTTATGACACCTCTAAATGAACCCTTATCAATGTCACAGATAACAGTTTGAGTTTTCATCTCATTTTTAAAAACTCAGTAAGAATTCATTAAAAACCTAAAACGATCAAACAAGATTTCAATTAATTTTTGATTTAAAATACAAACACATTTAGATTATAGGAAGTATCAATTAAAAAGGTTTTTATTTAAAAAAATAAATAATTTAATTAATCCATAAAAGACCAATTTTTACGTATTTTATTGTGTTTTATTGCACAATCTTTTTTTAATATCATTCAATTACTTCGAATTGAGTAACAATAAATCCAATTCCACGAAATTTGACATAATTTCATGTACTATAAAGACGTGCAAAAGACCATGTAAAAAAATTGTGCGAAATAAGTTAAAATATTGTAGTTGAAGTGGCACTCTGTTCGTTTTGTTTCTGGCATGTTTTTCAGAAACAAAATCTGTCTGGAAACACGGCAGCATTTATTTCGCGCGAAAATTTTTGATATGCGAAACAATGTTGCTAAATAATAAAGTAACATATAAAGTTGCCAGATCTGAAAATCTATTGTTGAGTGGCAAGGGAAGTAATGAAAATTACGCGATTTGTGTTACTGATAAAATATAAAAAATAAACAAACTAAAAATTCTTTTTTCTATAAAGTTTACAAGGAAATAAAGGAAAATGCATGCCTTGATATTCGTTGAGTTGTCGCTTCTGTAGTCTTTTTTCCTTTAAATTTTGAAGACGAAAAATTGCAATTAGCGCTGCGAGTGTGAAATAAAATTGAAGATAAATATTTTAAAAAGCTTTGGACCATTTCTTCAGTCGATAAATTTTGTTGGATAATCTTTTTGAAAGTCTACTTGCCCAATTCAGGAATTTTTGTTACGCCAAAGTTGAGGCAAAATTTAAGTTTCCCCTAATGCGTGTCTCTGGTTGGAAGTGTCCGGTTTTATTTTAAATTAAAAAAAACTCTTAATTTAAATTACGATGCATAGGAGTTAAAACAAGAGATATTTTATTAAATAGAGCGTGTCAAATCAACTTTTTTTCGGTTCATTTGTAAATACTTACATTTCAGATTAAATATTAATGTAAAATACGTAAAACAAAATAAAAAACATCAATAAAATTATTTTATGATTTTGGAAATTTCTATTTATCAGTTTTAAGTGCAAACATTATGGTTTTTTGGTTTTTCACGATTTCGAGAAATTTTTTATGAAAACGTGGCTCTTACCATTTAATAATTTGCCTGTATTGTTTACAATAGAATAAGATTTATCTATTTACAAATTTATAATTCGAATATCATGATAATGCGGCAGCACGATTGCACGATTTCAGTTTCACTGTAATAAACAACTTTATACCTATTGACTCTACAATATTGAAAATGTAAATGAAGGGTAAAATATTTGTCGTTTGCTTAAACTTTTTGCTATTTATTTTAATTAATTGAATTTATGTTTTTTTATAGCTGGGATAATATGGCAACTCTAAAAAAAACCTTATGTTTAACCCTACAATATGATCTGTCAGGTCTTCGGACACTAAATGTAAAGCTTTACTTTTTCTTGTAATAATCGAAATGTGTTTATCTTTAAAAATAAAATCCTACCTTTAGAAAGTGGAAAGTTGTTAAAACGGCACTAAATATGTTTAACTGCCAACTTATATTTATACTTAAAAAAAAAAACAAACACATAACGGCCGTGTCACATAAAACTGTTGCTTTGCGTTGCGTTGCAAATTAGCTTTGACATCTAAGATAAAATGCACGAACTTATATGAAATATGTCACATAAAGCACTTTTAACGCAAAGCAAAGCGCAAAGTTGGGCAACACTCATCTTTTTGCGCGCTTTGACAATTAGCTTCTATACATTTGTATATTATTTTTGGCAAAATCGAACGTAAAAGAGGTAAGTATTTTTTTTTTATTAAATATTCTTTTATTATTTTTTTTTAGAAAATTATGGAAGAAAAACTTGTAGAGGCAATGAAAACTACTTTCCACTTTTTACGTAAACAAACAATAATTAAGCGCTATTAAAGTTTTTATTGCGACATACCTCTTGGGTTTTATGCTTTTTTTTTCAAAGTTTGAAACGTCACGCAAAGCGACAAAGTTTTATCTGACACGGCCTTTATAAAAGAAAACGCAGTAAATCAACTTATCTGGCAACTCGCAAGCATTTGTCAAAAAAAAAAAAAAAAACACAAAAGTTGACCTATCAGACACGACACACACTTAACCTTTAAAAACAACATTTTGTTAAAAAAAAAAAAACAAAATTATAAAAACTTAAAAAACATAACATAAATGAGTGGTAAAAAAAATTAAAAAAAGTGACAATGACTTTTTAGTTTTGAAATAAAATATTCAAATATACATATTACTGGTTTTCAAAGCCAGAATTTTTGTTTCAGTTCTCATTAAGCTAAAGAAATGCAAATAAATTATATTTTAATATTTAAAATACAAGTTAGATGTCAACAAGTTTTTCTACATATTTACATAAATTCATATAAAAAGTTTTAAAGCACAATGGGTTAAATTTTTAAGAAAATTCGTCATATAGTTTTTTTCCGGTAGCAGCCGAATGATTGAGATAAATTTTAATGCTTTTATATACTTCTGCTTAAAATGCAAGACATCTTAAAAAGTAAATATAAAGAATGTTAAATTACTGTAACGTGAATACACCGACACAGACAGTAGTAGAGTTTAAAAAATTTTATTATTACCTTCAAGATCCCTTTAAAAGCTTTAAAATTATACCCATATTGGAATTTAAAAAAATATGAACATTTCAGAGTTCTATAATATGACGTCCGAGATGGACATTGTAGACAAACAGAATGACAAATTTAGATATACCTTTTTTCCACTTTTTGCTATGAAGGATATAAACAACATGAAAATTCTGTTAAAAATCCCTATGGACATAGTTACGTTGGTTTTAGCTGCCGCTGAATTCATATAAATGGCTGACATTCGCACGTATATATGTAGGCATGAATATAAAAAATATAACTAAAACAAGGCTGCCAGATCGTTCTACATTAGAAAAAACTAGACGTTTTTACTCGCCTATAAATATAAAGCGAAGTCCCGACCGGAGTGGCATTATTAATTCAAATGTATTGCAGAGCACCGTTACGAACCGTAACAATATTATGATACATTTGGATTTTAAATTTTATTATTGCAATCAAAGTACAATTAAAAATCAGCCAAATAAAAACAAAATACATTTTGAATTGATGATATTGTCTAAGATAGCCATTAACAACTTTTTTTTCTGATTCTGATTTTAAGTTACCAAAAGGTGTCGAAGTATGTTATTTCTATTGGTTCAATTGGTATTATTAAGAAAAATATATTTTAAATAACATAAAAATAAAAAAGTCGACCAAACTTGGTGCAAATAACATATAATTTAATTATTTAATTGAAACATGTTATGGTTATACAAACCATATGTTTTCTTTGCGTGGTATATAATTCTAAAAATGTTTTTATTATTTTGTTCGTAAATAAAATAATCTAATCATTATTAAACTATAAAACAAATATTTTTTAATGTTTATTTCGTTTTCAAATTCTTTCCTGCACGTTGTTTCATACTGATAAAAACGATGAGCAATACGTGAATGTTATTTAAATAAACTAAAAAATAAAATAATTTGCATAAATATTCATTAAGTTTGTTCGTGTGTCTTTTGTGGTCTGTCAGTAATGAGACAATGAACCATTTTTAAATTCTACTTATTTAATGAATTAATTATACACATTTCCAGTTTTGCTTAAATGTTTATAATATAAAAAGAAATACATTATAATTATGCAAATTTTTAATGATAATAGAAACCACAGTTATACGAATTTCCAGTTTTAAATAAAAAAAATTTTGTGTTATTAATAATTTTGTCAAAAATAAATGTATGCATACAATCACTTATTAAGGATTTTTTTCACATTTTAATTATTTTCGTCTGTTGATGATGTTTCATTAAATTTTAGTTTGTTTTTTTTTAAGTTTCACCCTCATCGAACAAATTATTTTTTTTAACGTATTAATTTCTATTAAAATTTATTTTCTTTGAACTATAATTAAATATGAATTTTTTTGTCTATTTTGTAGTGTGATGGTTTCATTTCGTTATGGCAATATTGGCAAAAGTTCAAAAAACTTAAAACAGAAAAACAATAAATTTACAAAAGTTTTGTTACAAAAAATTAAATGTTGTTGCCAAAATAATAATGAAAAAAAAGATACAATATAAAAACAAAACATCCAAAAACTTGGAGTTTTAACAGCCAAAAAACTAGAACTGCACAAAAATTTTTTTTAATGAATTGTTTTGTTTATAAAATTTATAATATATATATATATATACATATATATATATATATATATATATATATATATATATATACATATATATATATATATATATATATATATATATATATATATATATATATATATATATATATATTTTTTTTTTTTTTATTAATTTCACATACTTGTTAAGTGCTAAGTTTTTTTATTTAATGTGTTGGAAAAACAGACAGGTAAGAACTTATTTTTTATTATTTTGTTTATTGCTTTTATTCTGCAAACAAGCGAAAAGTTTTTACATATTAAAAATAATATTTTTTTAACAAACTTTATATACCAGATATCTCGCCTCATGTTGCCCAAGAAAATTTTTTAACTTAAGCCTAGTATTCTGTTCGTTTTTGCGAAAAATGTTGAGCAACATAGATTATTTCATGTGGAAAATTTGACTTTTTAAATATGGTGTCTTTCTCGCGATTTGGAAGAATTTAACGCTTTCTTATTTTCACGTGTACTTCATTGTTTTAAAAAAGACATATGATCAGCTGTTAAAAAATTCCGCATGCAATGATGCCTACTTGCTTTATTTTAAAGCTTTGATAAAATGTTGCAAACAATTTTTATATGTTTTTCCACAGTAGAAACAGAGAATTTTTTATACAGTTTTTTTATGTACATATGTAGTTTAACCGCATTCCGCATGAGAAATAAACAGAGTACCAGGATTTTAGGGAAAATTGATAAGCAACTTGTTTCGTTTGTAAAATCTAACGATGTTCTAGTGGTGCAGATTTAAGTCTGGCACTCTGTTCAGTTTTTCATGCGGAATTCTGTGAAACAAAAACATAGTAGTACACGTCAAAATAATAAAACGTTAAATTTTCCACATTAAATTTGTCTATGTTGCTCAACAATTTTAAAAAATTCGAACAGAGTACAGAGTACCAGGCTTTAGAGAAAACTGTTTTATATGCAACATTATTTAATGTAGCAAAATAATTACAGCTAGTATTAACGAAAAAAAAAAATGTTGCCAAAAAGATTTTGTATTTTTACCGATATATTGTCAGTAAAATTTCATGACAATTTTATTTGTTATTTATATTTTGGCTTCTTACGGCATGATTAACCATGATTTAATGTTCAATGTAACACGACTTGGGTTTCCAGACATCCTTTTCTCTATAAAAAATAATTTCAAGATAAATTATAAGGTAACTGGCAAAATAATTGAGCACGTCTAAATTTTTAAGCAAAGCAAATGTTAAACGGCTTGTTATCCACATCAATTTCGAACCGACTTCAAAAAAGGCGATGGTCATCTCTGTGTTTATGTAAATATATTGCCTTTTTACGTTTTGAAAAACAGTTTTAAGGCCTTATTCACAATAAATTTTTAATTGGTTTATAAAACCAATTTTGTATGGAAATTTTGTTTTTATAAACCTTTTATAAAAGTAAAAATTTATTGTGAATAAGGCGTTTAAAATTTAAAAAAATATATTTTACAATTTTTATTTCATATTCGGTAAACCTTTTCCATTTGTCTGTGAGATATTTTTTTATTTAGGCATGAATAAGTCGATATTTTGCGCCAGAAAAAGACATTGCCTTATTTTCAAAGTAGTGTGTTCCAAATTGGAACTTCCAATAATGGCTACAGATAAAATCTGTATAATCAGTGATACAATCACATGACGTTCACACCCAAATGCTTGAATATTAAATCTGAAAATAAGCAGCTATACAGTTGAACATTAAAACCGCACCAAGGGTCAACTAGTTGTCAGAGTTGCAATAACTTTATACTGCACAAGTGGTGGCAAATTTAATTTTTGTTAAAAATTTGCAAAACTAGCACAAACTGGTTGTTTATGAAGAGAGCAGTCAAATTTCACACGATATCCAAATACGACAACGGTTTCAAGTTAAATAAATATATTAATGTTTCAATTTGATAATATTAATGTTAAATGTTAACAAAAAAAAGCTAAAGCTGTATTCGATAAATAAAAAGAGAACGTGATTTATTTAATTTAGTTATGTTGTTATTAAATAAATAATAAATCGTAATTTCATATCGCACTGTCATTATGATGCTCAATTGACAACAATGTACTTTAATACGGTACACAATACTAATTTTCTCATGAAATACAACACGTACTTTTTAAACCGACGAAAAAGGAAATGTGTATAATTAAAATATCGTATTAATTTATAATGACAGATAAAGTCCATTAACTCGGTAACAATGAATGTATACAAAATACATACATACACGCAAAATACGCCACAACTGCAGGCAATAGCCATATAAAAATATAATTACTATTTCCGTAATGTTTATGAAATATATTTTTTGTTTGGTTTTGCGTAATTTTTTTTTTAATTTTAGTTTTACATTTACTCGTATATGCAAAGAAAATAAATGATTATTCATAACACTGATACAAACGGTTATTGACAGTACTTCTATAAACACAGATAATATTGTATTTTTATTAAAAAAAAAAAAAAAAACAAAGAAAAAGGAAAAATTAAATAGCCAATCATACGTAGTACGATTATTTGCAACTGTGTTGTGTTTGTCCTACTATCAAACGCTGCTATGTAAAACTGTATAAACCGTAATCTCAAGCACACATATGAACATATGCAAAAAACAAACATACATGCATACGCGAGTGTGATTACCACTCTCTGTTAATATGTATGTATGCTGATGAGAGATTCATTAAAATTATTATTTAAAAACATTTTTTTTTCTTTATACCTACAAATAAAATTGTTAACAGACAAATGCATTTTTTTTAATTTTAGTATTTTAAATTGCTTTTCAACGGTCAAGGTTGCAAATAAAAAAAAAATCTATAAATTCAACACAACAACATGTTAAATTATTTTAAGCACCACAACAACAGCAAAAAAAAAGACAATATATTTAAACGATACCATTGACGTTTTTGTTCGCCTAAATGGCTGTCTGACTGACTGCCTAACTTGACTGGATGGATGCATTGTATTTATTTATTTGTTGATTGTATTACAATAAATACCTGAAATAACTCTCCCTCTCTTCGCCCGTACTTTTAAGTAGTTAAGTGGGTTATAAATATAATTTGTAGCCAGATAACACAAAAAACAAAAAATTTAAAATAAAAAATATTTTAGCAAATAAACAAATAAATAAATAATTACATGTGTGTGTGTGTGTGTGTAATATGTATTTAAAAAAAAATCTACAATTAAGATAAGCAATTTTTTATTTTGGGAAAAATTGAAATTAATTTAAGAAAAAGAAAAACGTATACAAAAAGTATTAGATATAATTAATACTGTCTTATCTACGTATGATTAATTACACGGTATATGTGGATCTGAGTATAAATAGGTGCCAGGATTACTCTCAAGGTGCTTTAATCAGTCACAGAAAGTCAATTTGGAAAACATCATAGTGGGGGCAAAGAGTTCTTTGCTAAATGAAATTATTTTTGCTTTAATACGTTAACTGCCGTGTCACCCGTATTCGGGTGACAGCAAGAGTTCTCATCAGGCCACGTCGGGTGACTCCTTCCAAAGGATTTCCGAACATATTTAGATAAATATATGACAGGAGATAATCAGGCATGTTCTGACACTCGCAAGTTTTTGAAGTCGCATGTGATTTCAAAAACGCCAACTTTTGTTTTGCATGTTCTGAAACTCACGCGTTTTGCTTGCGATTTGCTCTTTTTCATACTTATGTTCGAAAAGAAAAACATATGTTTTGACGGTGCAAAACATAAATAAACAAAAGAAAATTACAACATAATGCCTGCAGCTGCCTAGCTTAGTTTCATTTCATTAAAAAAACATACAATTAAAAAAAGAACGAATTAAAAAACGGACGCTTAGAGATTGTAACAATTCAATGGATACTTCAATCCAATGTATATTCAATTATTTAAAAAATAATCCAAGCCAAGAAATATTTTGGCGACAAATGAATTTTCTATTAGTGATATTACATTTAGCATCTTTGATGTAAAAGCTTACTTACGTCGTAAGTAATCATTACTTAATAAGTATTTTTGTTTATTTTGTTAGTTATAACATGCACGTTCGGAACTCATATCGTCCAAAAAGTAACTTAAATAAATTTTATAATATCCCTTAACACTTTAATCGCACATTTAATAAGCACCGAATATTTTATAAGAATTGAAAATTAAAATAACCACATATTTTTTTGACTACCGACTATACGTTCAACCGCACTAGTACAAGTATATTTTCGATTATCAATTAAAACAGCTGTTTGTATGAAATCACCAGTACTCAAGAAAACAATCAAAACAAACAATTGATAGAACAAATAACAGATTTGAAATTAATTATTTGCGACTTTAATTGTGTAAAAATTAAAATAATTTCTATTAAAAATAAAAGAGAACATATTAATTTTCATTTGTGTATAATTTTATTGTTGCTTTAAAGTTTATTTTAAGTAAAATTTGCAACTTCACTTCAGTATGTGCTTGCGATTTGAAGTCGCCAAATTTCTTGCGATTGTGAACTACAGAACACCTTTGATGCGATTTCAACTCGCATCGCCAGTTTTAAGCGATTTGCGATTGTCAGAACATGCCTGAATAATACTGTAGAATTTTTTTAAAATCGTTTATTAACAAAATTATTTCACTGCAAAGTTGCGGTTGAGATATTAGTTGGGCAGAGATATTAGTTGTACTACTCAGTACACGGCAAAGATTACAACTGCTCGTGCAGAGTAATAACGTGATAAATGAGGATCGTAATAGATATCGGGGTGAGAGTACCGAAAGAAATGTAAACAGACATGCGGTAGCAGAGCACGCATCTTACAGTGGCACGGGTGGCCTGACGGAGATTTTGTTGTAAACACGCGTGGCAGTCAACGTGTTAAACCAATATTTATAGGTATCTGTCAAACAGCTATATTTCTTGATCATTTTTTTTTTTCAAAATAGAAAGAAAGCTGTCAAAATGATCTTATTGGCATCAGATTAAGGTTGGGCATTGCCAATCACGTCTTTGAAGTGTCCAAACAGTTACGTTTACTCTCATCGAGTGTGAGCAATCGCGGTAATTGCTTATAAAGTTTTTTTTTTAAGTCCAACTATATTTATGTTGAATGCAATGTGCCCGCTCAAACGATATTCATTGAAGGTGTCAGAACTTGATATCAGTCGTCTATTAACAAAAAAAAAAAAGGGAAGTCTAAAAAGTAATAGGAGTTGGGACTGTTCGTAAATGCATCACTGGCACTGCATGTGATGGGCAGTACGTTCGTAAATGCAAAAAGTGGCAGCACTGCAAATGTCATCTGTTCTGTTCATAAATGCACCACTAAAGTATATTATGCGCAAATAAAAGCAAAAAACTAATCATAAAAATGGCTGATGCAATGAACCGTGTGAGTATAAATTTTGATAAGTTTTGTTTTTATTTATTTCCTTTTTGTTTTAATATTTTTATTATTTTTACACAAATTTTTATAGTTTTTTGTATCATGTAGTTTATACATCCAGTTTAATATTATATTTTCCATTTTCATAGTATTTCTTCGTTTTTAAATGCAAACTAAAATGAGCAAATCCAAGCATTCGCAACAGCTGATTTGCAGTGGCAGTGAAGAATAATCATATTATGCACCGCAGTGATGCATTTACGAACAGGCCCGTTGTTAATCTGCAATCGTACGCAACACTTACTTTAATGCATGTTTTTAAAATTTTAATGAAGAAATGTGTTTTTATGCGTTTTTAAATATAAAGAAAACGACAATTCTCTTTCTCAGTTTGCATTTTAATATCCTAATGTTCGTAATTCCACTATTTTTTTTTTTTTTTTTTTCTTTTTTTTTTTTTTTTTTTTTTTTTTTTGATGTAAGAAATAAATGTCAACACTGACACCAACAGTTTTTGAAACCCTATGAAGTAAATTGCTTGTCATTTCAATTGTAAAAAAATACCTATTTTTAGTCAGAGGTGCAATTAAGACTCAAAAAAAAAAAAAAAATAAAATGCAATACGATTCAGCATTGAGGTTTTAAAAAAAATAGAAAAAGAATCCTCTGGCATTCGATAGTCACAAACAAACAAAAACAAAAAATCGTTACAGCAACAGAATGCCAAGAAAAAAAATAAATCTACAATAAACTATTGTCATTTTGCTAAGTTGCACTTCTTAAGTACATTTCACTGCATTTGTAATTGCTACAACAAACACTACAATAATACTTTAAGACTTTGTAATAATTACATGTTATCGTATTGCTACAATGGACAGGTCATTGCAATTACAACTAAAATAACAAACACATGTTAATACGATTAGTATGTATATTCACGCAATCCCTACAATATTAAGGGTGTTCAGACTCGGTGTTACTAATGTTTCGGGGTTGTAAAGATAAAGCAAATACTCGTATATAATGTATCCATAAAGTACATGTATTATTAATCATTATACCTAAAGAAGTCGTTCTAGTCTGTCCGTCATTGGGGTGAAATCAGTTTTGCCATGTCCGCAGATGAGCTACAGACTAGAGAACATTTTTGACTGCAATTGTCTCAGATAAAGTATCGAAAGAGATGCTATTGAAATTTAGCAACGTCGGTCCAACCATTTAAATTTTATCAAAACATAAAATTTGCACCAACATTTCACCAAAAATATTGCGGCATTTTTAGGAGTCAGAGTCATGCTCCCATAATGTCTTAATCACCCTTATTCTAGTTGTCGGCGTCGTCGTTTTAGTATAAATATCACTTCGTATCAATGTCGGCGTCAATTTAATTAAAATTGCATTCTATAACATTCTTGTGACGACGTCGACGGTTTATCGATTTTTATGAAAAGAAAGTGCACATCCCTAAGTTTTTTGTTAAATTTTATTTGTGTTTGATACTTTTATGGTAAAATGTTTTCTATAAGTGAATGAAATTTTTATTTAATTGATGATAAAAGCTTGAAAAAACAAAAACTTGTGTTGGAAAGAAAACTTCTTAGGCGTATCGCAAGTATGTACATATGTTTTTCCTGCTCCTGGCTGTGCTTTTAACGGCAAATTCGACTTCAGCAAGTTCTATTTCATTAGAATTGTTTTCCATGCCAACAATTGGAACTCCTTGATCTGCTCCTTTAGGATTCGAATGCTTCTGGAAGCTAAGAAGGTATGCCACAGCTTCTTCTAGCGGACTAAGTGACAATTAAAATATTCCGCCGCCAGTGGCTATATATTCCGCTGTTTAAGCAACCATATTTTTTTCATTTGTAATTTTTAATTTCGCCATAACTTAAAAGTGTTTTTTACAACCTTTTTTATAAATACCTATTCAATCCTTTATTTTGTTACCTTTTGCCATTCATCTGCTAATCTTCTAGGCGCACCAAGAGAATTTAGAATTTTTCTAATTTTTTCCCATTTTTCTTTAAAACTGCATGAAGCAGTGCCTCTGTGAAAATTTTTCAATATTTCAAATTGGTTTGCATTTGTAACCTTCACTTTTTTACATTTTCAATGTTATATTTGGTTAAAATCACTTCCAGATGATATGCAAAAAGGCGTCGACAAAAAACAGAGTCACGTCAATACAATATCATCGTCACATTTGTTATAGAATACAAAAAAATCTTTAAGCAGTAATCGATATGTGTCAATAACGACAAGTAGAATAACAAAACGAATGCGTCTACACATATTAACATTGATATAGGACGACGCCGACAACTAAAATAACGGTGAATATATACATATTTCTTATATTCTCCTTTTTATTGAAAGAGTCATTTTAAGTATTTTAATCCTATTATTCAGTTTTTAGGGTTCCGATCCAAAAGTTAAAAAATAACTCTATTGTTTTCGCCAAAAGTTCTGTTCGTTTCTCATAGTCCTCTCGATAACAAATACTAACATGAATTTAGTAATAAAGGGGTGTCCCCGTACAGACGTTTTTTTTTAAGGTTATTGATTTATCCCTGAAACCGTTATTGGATCTTTTACAAAGATATTTTTCGTTCTTATCTTTGCACTCGCTAAGTGTTTTATTAATTTGGTTATCGAATTGTCCAAAGCCTTAAAACGTAACATTTTTGTCCGTCTGTCACAGCCCTCTATCTCTGAAACCGTAATAGGTAGAGACATGAAATTTTGACAAAAGATGCACATATAACTATAGCCGCTATAACTACAAATACTTAAAATCAAAGGGTGTTTCGAAAGTGACATGATATTTATAAAAAATATTGTTATTCTTTGAACTGTAAAAGCTATTTCCACAACAGCGATAAGTGCAAAAAATAAAACTTTAACTTAAAGGGTGACGTTATTTTCACTTACGCAGCCATCTTTTTGAACAGCAATTTAAGTTTAAGTAAATTGTATGTCCGCTATAAAAAATATAATTAAAAAAAAAACTAAAACATATAGGGTATGCTTATAGTTATTTGATTTTATCGTATATGGCTTAAGCCTTTAGTGTGAATACCAAATTTTAAAACTAAAGGGTGTTTTTACAAACACCCCGACTTTGTCGAATTAGGCCTAATCTTTTTAAGCGTTATAGGCAGACTCCTAAAATTTAAGAAAAGCATATAACACTATGTCCGCTATAACGACAATTATAAGAAGTATACGGTGTCCCCATGAAGACGTGATATTTTTTTTGAAGCGCAATTTTTAACAGCAAATGCTTGAAACATGAGAGATTGCATTTTTTAACATTAAATAAATTATTAATGATAAACAAAAAATATATATTTCAAAATTTTTGCATAATCATTGTTGCCTTCATACACACAAACTATTGACTCAGTGATACATACACATATGTACGTTAGATATAGTCGTTTGTAATTTCTAAGTAAACATTATAAATAAAATCACCTTCAACTGTCGTTTGCACTACAACGACCTAAAAAAAAAAAAGAAAAGAAACTATAAATCGAAAAAAAAAGAAAGTAATAAGAAAAATTTTTGCAAAAAGTATTAATGCAACAACAAAATCCAAACGTCAGCGTCTACTTTAAACAAAAGCACATTTTACAGTCATAGAAATCATTTGCAAATAAATAATGAAAAAACTATGGGGATTTTATTTTATTATATTTCTTTATCGTGACAGTTTTTACTAAAAATAACATGAACTCACGTTATTTGTTCTGTTTGGCAGCCATACTCTTTCATAATCAATTAAAAAAAAATAAGAGCGCCGACAATAACAACTATAATATAAAATAAACAGCCAAAGATTATTTTATAAAAAATTGCAAAGAAAGCAAAAAACTTAAATAGAATAAGTCGGCCTAAAAAAATAATAAAAAAAGTATGAGGTCTTTTAAAACATCGATAAAAGTAGCAGTGTTGCCAGAGAAAGACAGGAAAAAGTTACGTTTTTTCTTAAAAAAAGTTACATTTTTTCATTAAAAGTTACATTCTTAAATTTACCTTAAATACATAATAATTTAATGTAATTTATATAAAATATAGTGAAACGTTTCATTCCATATTTCAGGGAAAATAAGAAGGCCACAAATTCATTTACTACTGAAAAAATCTCAAACGTATGAAAAAAATTTCATACCGATGATACTCATTAAGATTTAAATTGTGACTCAGTACTAAAATTTTCGGCATGGAAAAGTGCACGCTCTCGCCATTTAATAAAAGTAGGATTTTTTAAAAAAATCCGTTTTAACTTTTTATTTGAAAGATTGAGCGTCGATAGAATTCACTACACCAATTACTTAAAAAATACCATTATTAAAGACAAATTTGAGCCTTATTTGCCTAAAACGTCAACAAAAAAATTACTGACAATTTTTCTGAAATATAGTCCGGCACTTTCTGAAGGAAATTAAAAGACGAATTTCTTCTTGTCAATTTTTTTAAGCGGAAAAACTGAAGTTGCTAAAAACTTTCCCAAGTTTGAACAGAATGCTTAGTTTTCTGCACGCAATGCAGCTCATATTATTTCCCAGTTAAGCCTGGTACTCTGTTCAGCTTTTCATGCGGAATGCTGTCAAATCGCATACATAAAAAATTTGTATGAAAAAGTCATGAAAAAATGTTGCAGAAGTAGTACTCTGTTTTTACTGTGGAAAAACATATGAAATGTTTCTGGCAACATTTTATCCAAGCTGTGAAATAAAGCAAGTAGGCATTATTTCATGCGGAATTTTTCATACAACAGATGATCGATGTCTTTTACATACATTTTTAAAACAATGATACCACACTTTAAATGTTAAATATTCCACATGAAATAATCAATGTTGCTCAACAATTTTCACAAATTTGAACAGAGTACCAGGCTTTAGAAATAATTGTTGCCAGAAACATTTTGCTGTTTCTAAACATGAAACAAGAAACATTTCGTGGTTTCTCACGAACAGCGTTACCACACAAGAAATTTACTTTCTACCAATAATTTTCAAAAATCCTACCAAAATCGTTCACAGCCTACCAAAAATTTAAAAATGCATTTCTTGCACATAAACTCTGTTATACTCACTTGGTTTTTCCCCCCGTAGCTGTTGAGATGGTAGTTTGTCTTTTGGTGATTTTTGAGATGGGTGTTATGATTTAAAACAGTTTTAGAGCATACTAAGCAGAATGAGCACCCATCTCTTTCCTGGAGCCAATCAAATTCGCTCAACCATT
The DNA here is from genome assembly GCA_916610165.2 of Gymnosoma rotundatum. NCBI lineage: Eukaryota > Metazoa > Arthropoda > Insecta > Diptera > Tachinidae > Gymnosoma > Gymnosoma rotundatum. The sequence continues at coordinate 73,829,202 of OU744340.1, forward strand.
CGGTTCTAATTTTTATTTAATGTTTCTTTACATGCAATATTAGTAAATATTTATGCAATAAATAGGCACATATTTACAATTAAAAAAGTTTACTTTCTTTTCCACTTGAAAATAAAACTTCACTCAAAAATTATGTTAATTCCAATTTCATAATATTGTTCGCGTTTCTTAAACCAGAGATGGTTATAGCTTTAATCATCTCTATGCAAAAAAGCAGATAAGTTTTTTATTACACCTAAAACAGTTTTTGAAAACAGTGATAACACTTTTCAAAGTTATTGTTTATTTAATTCAAAGTTACATTTCTTTTTATTTTATGTTCTGAAATTTTAGGGTGATAAATTTACTATTGCTAAAAAATTGCTAGAGGAGGAAAACCTACCAAAAATTAAAAAAAAATGCAACAAACCAACCAAACTACCAAACTGTTTTTTAAAAACGAAAAACTACCAAGTTTGGTCCGATTGGACCAAAGCGGCAACGCTGCTCACGAATTGAACAGAGTAAAACATTGTTATTTTTTGTTTATCAATATGAAAATTTATTTTTCGGAATCTTTTTGATTTTAATTTACTTTAACCGTGCTTGATTCCTTAAAAAAATTTAAAGAAAAAATAAAAATAGTTGCAGAATGTTTTTTTTTATAAAACATTTTTGAGTTGTTATTGCCTTCTTGTCTTATTGGTTCAATGGAGTTCTCATTTAATCGATTTGGCTTTTGATATGAGACTTTTTTTTATACAAAATGCACTGATGAGGTATATGAGTAGTAGTGAAATGGCCATATGGATATGCTTTCATGAGAATATCATATCATATTTAACGATATGATATTCTCAATTATAATATTTTTTGTTTATTTTAAACTATTTTTTTTTTAAATGGGAATTTGATTGCATTTGCAGCTAAACTTTGCATTCATATCAAATTTATATGTTACGAGACATTCTTACCTCAAATAATGAAACATGTACTCTTTCAGTGATATTACTTTCTTTTGTGTCTGTACTAAAAGTTAAAAAATGTAACCAAACGGCAACACTGCTATACAAACAAATACACAAACATTCATACATCGGTATTTGAACATTTCAGAGGGGAATTTCATAGTGTAAATAAAAGGCTTTAGAAAAGAATTGCAATGAAACGTTATATCTTGTTTTACTGCTATCGAAGGCCGCTTAAAAACAGCAAGTCCTTTTAAATAATACATATTTCTTTGGGTATTTATCTTTAACCATATAGGGTCTTCTCTTAGCTCAATGTATTTCTTCTTTAAAAAATTCTTTATTTCTTTTTAATGAAGGATTATCTGTATCTTAGGCTTCTAAAAATAGGCAATAGTTCTGGAGTAAATATCTTCGTTTAATGCAAATCTGCCGAATACTTTCTTTTGAAAAGACAAAAAAAAAAAAAAACTTAAAATAATCTGAGGAGGGAAATATTCTCCTTTTTACGCTGCACTCAAAACTTCCCTTTTGTGGTAAATATTGCCCACTAGATGTCAGTTACATAAGATCTAGAGATGCTAATCGGAATAGATTTTTAAAAATCGCAGAATTCGGGATTTTAAAAATATTAAGAAATTAACAGATCGAAATCCCGTAAAACGGCGATTTTCTCCAAGATCCCAAAAACTTGAAAAATCCCGCAAATTATTTTAATATGGATTGTATCAAACTCAAAAAATCATGGAACTTCGGGATAACCCGTTTGCCGTCCTCAACAAGAGACCAATTCAATTTAATAGTTTCAAAATAATCGATGCTTATAACACCACTGGACAAAAAAAGGGGTGGATTATAACGAAATGGCTTGTTAACACACTCACCTTCAACCGTAGGGTATGATCAGTCGCAAGAAACTGCTGCTTTGTGGTGTAATAAATCTATGTACATACATGTTTACATACAGCTGTCGTAAAAAAATAGCACATAAGTAATTGGAAAAAGAGACATATTAATACCACATCGAAAATATCTCTTTTGCATTATTTGACTTTTATTGAAATAAATTACGAAATGCGATCAACAGTCGCGGTAAAAATAATGGCATTATTAAGTTAATTTACTTAATTTTGTATTATGTTTCAGGGCTTTTGTTGGCAATAACAAAGTAGCAGCCCACTTTGTCATGGAGCCAACCAAGTTTTCACATATTTTTTAGTATTCTTTTTCATGAATTCTTAACCATTAACCCCAAGTTGCTTACTATTCTGTAAGTGTTGATTTACAGACGGTTTTCTTTATGTCACTTTAGAAGATCTGTATCGTGTTTAGATCAAGTATAAACCACTGACGAGCATTATTTCTACCTGTTTTAGATCGTTGTTTTATTGAAAGACTATAAATAAAAATATTTATTTTTTTATATAAAGTAGCGCCACGCTAACGTAAAATGATTTGATTCCTCTCCGTAATATGAGAAGCATGCCCACAACATTATGCTGGCACTTCCATGCTTTATGGTTTTGGACGTACCTCTTGGATCTCACTCTGCATTTACAGATCGTCTAACATATAAATGAGTATCTTCAGAAGTACAAAACGATTTTGATCTCATTCTTCTACAAAATATTGTCTACTTACCAAAAAGAAAAAAAATCATATAACTAATAACAGTGCTATAATTTTGACGGGCACTGTACATAAATATAATTCAATCCTACTAATGCGTATTAAGGAAATTAAATTAGAAACAAACATTTGAAAAATGTATTTTTACTTTATTATTCAATTTAATTTCTTATTTATTGCCTGCTCAGCTCAATTGCCATATTTTTTGGTAAAAAAAAAAAAAAATTTTGTTCAAATGCACTCTTTTCTTCTTAACGAAAGAACTTCAAATTCCTATTATAAATGTGTCCCCAACGGCTTTTCACATCTGAATTCACATTTTATTATATTTTATATTATTTTTAATACTGCAATACAAAATGTAGTTTAAATTTGTCTAAACCATTTAAATCTCATTCAAAACACACAATCCAGCAATTTTTTTTATTATAATAAATGATGACGTGGAGAATAAAATGGGAGAAAAAAAACGAATAGCATTAAAATGGAAAAATTAATAGATTTTTGCAGTGCTTTTGATAATGTCGTTTGCGGAAATGAAATTTTCTTTAGCGTACTCAATTTAAAATTAGAAGAAAAAACGAAAACTTTTCAAAATCGTTAAATTATAATGGCAAATGAATTTATAAATAAAGAAGAACATGTTTTGTGCATAGAGTGAACAATTTTATTTCTTGTAATTTTAAATCAATTGTCGGAAAGGGTGAATTGGTTAGGCTGCTGAGGGACATTCGAAAAAAAAAATATCTAGAATAAAATATTGGTAGAAATTCAACCAAGTTTGGGAATGCTGATCATATTTAATCCGGACTGTTAAAAGCGACAGGTTACAGGTTTAAATAAGCAAACGGACAAAAGTCTTTTTAAATGAGTTTAAATTGGTTTTGGTTTAAGTTCATCTTTTTTTTTTTAAATTAAAATAAAGTGACAAAAAAAAAATAAATAAAAAAAAAAATACTCTATTTAAAATTGTTTAAAATTAATGTATATATAAATTGAAATTGAGTTGATAAGAGATATAATTTTTGATAGATTTGTTACTTGGCTACATGCTTTAAATTAAATCTTTAGAGTCGTGCATTTAAGATGTTAAGTTAAATTAATTTTTTTTCCTGTCTAGAATTTATACAATTACATTTAAGGAAATCATTTTTGTACTTACTCGTAATATCATGTAATCATTTTGGCCCACGTAGGCTTTTTTATTATAAATAAATGAAATACAAAAAAAAAAATAATAATAAAACACAAGAGTGCTATATTCGGCTATGCCGAATTTAATATACCCTTCACATCGATGTAAATCTAGTTTAGTAAAGTATCTTCAATCAAAAAAGCAAATATTGGGCTGAAAAAGAATTAAAAAATAAAAAAAATTTTGGTAATGCATATAAATATTTTTACATAAAATTGACATCGGCTCTTAATGGGTGAAGCATTTAAAAAAATGTTTAGTATTTCCTTAAAGATCTCTCCAAAAGCTTTAAAATGATAGCAATATTGATATTTTAAAAAATTTGAAAATTTCAGAGCCCCATAACTCGGAAAATATGGGTGAGCGCCAATATTTTCTCTTCATTTTTTTTTTTCTTATTTTTTTAATTCTCTGTCGCCTAATATATTTATTTTTTTGATTGAAGCTGCTTTATTGTTCCAAATGACATGAAAAAATTAAAGGTAGGCGGGGTGTTTTGCCTGCTGCCTCGAAGGACATGGAGCGATCATGCTGTTTTCCAATAGCACCTCTTCCGACACTATTTCTGAGCGATTGAGATATTAGGGTGAGTTCTAAAACGTCGAAACACATTGCAGTGATACGGTTTTGCTACTGTTTTAATACAAAGTAACCAACTATGTTGTTTACTTTGTAACAAATAACTTTGCAATTGTTTTTTACATTTAGAAACGCTTATTTGCAATCAGTTTTTTTTTCAATATGGCGATGTCAACAAAAAAAATGTTGGACGAAACACCTCAAAGCAATTATAAAATTGTACAAAAATACATAAAAAGTCCGAGTCAATGGTTTTAATTGCGCGGAGCACCTTTTCCCATTAAACAAATTTTTTCTTTTTCTTAGAGGCAAAATCGCTTTCATTTTGCAAACGTGTTGTTAAGAAATCTGCTTCCACGCAAAAGTCCACTTTTTGTCCCTGAAGATATAAATAAATTCTGTTTAAATAATAATAAAATTTAAAAGAAAATTTTCTTGCTTTTCTTCCGCCATGATTGATGTGCTTTTAATTTATTTTGCACTAAATATCAAGAAAGCAGTAACAAAATTAGTGATGCACAGTTTGCTTTTGTTTGCGTATCAATAACTTTTATTATACATTTAGGGATGCGTAACATTGTCAATGTTTTAATGGTTGCGTTTAGGAATGCATGACTTTGTTAAGTTGCATTGCAAACGACGTTTTGGAACTCACCCTTAATTTTTGTTTTGTGAAACCAAGTTTGTCTCGGCAAGAACAATGCTTATGGGCAACGTTCCTTTGCACTTGAAAAGTATCGTTGACAATAACACACGATTTGAGCTTCCAACTGTTATCTGTGTATCAGTGAAGTTTAGCAATATGGCTCCGCGAAGATCACATCTGCAACAAAAAAGTAAAAAAGGCTAGTAGAAACAATAGACCGAACACCTCAATATAATATAATTAGCTTAAGATTGCAACACTACGCCAATAGCTAAAAACGTTTCTTTTGGCTGACCTTGTTTTTCTTGAATGTGAAGTTTTATTTCTATTTAACTTTGTTTAACGGTGCTACAAATTGTCCAAGAAAATTTCAGGATAAAGTGTATCGAGCGTTAAGATAACCAACTTCTAAATGAAACCTTAATGTCTTGCCTCCGTATTAAATTGTTACTAAATGTTTTTTGTGTAAATCAAGGTTAAAAGTTTTTATTGTTTATTTTATATTTTTTTTATTTGTTTAACCATAAAATTGTAAAATAATCGCCTTAAGTTAAAACCATATCCCCAATGTCGCCACCAGTTCAAGCGTCTATAATTTTATAGCTCGATTTACATTTTTACATTTATATATATATTTTTGCATGTAAGTTACATATATATTATTTTTTAACTTAATATGCACATTTGCATATTTTTTTCAAGCCACACAAGCACACGCACCCGCATACAGTTGATTAAATAGATGGAATATGCTGATAAGCTAAAAAAAGACAATACTTTCGCTTTTAGTAAAAATTTTTTACTGTGTCATATACATATGACGTTGGTTGCATTTGTAAATGAGCGATATGTTTTCTTTCAAAACTTTTTTGTGGTTTGATGTAAACGCGAAATTTTAGAAAACACAGAATGAAAAAATCGAGGGTAGCGAAGTACACCCGGTATGGCATTTTATCACTAAAAGAGAGCACCTCTAAACAACAAACTGTCAAGAAGACTAAAACTTTCATAAAATTCAATACAAAAACTGCATTAAAAAATAAATAAGAGTGCTATATTCGGCTATTCCGATTCTTATATACCCTTCACCATCTATGTAAATCTAGTTTAGTGAAGTATCTTCATTAAAAAAAGCAAAGATTGGCGTGACAGAGAATTGAAAAAAATTTGGTACTGCATGAATGTAGTTTTACATAAAAATGTCATCAGCTTTTAATGGGTTAAGCATTTTAAAAAAATTTTATTATTTCCTTAAAGATCTCTTCAAAAGCTTTAAAATGATACCCATAGTGATATTTTAAAAAATTTTAAAATTTCAGAGCCCCGTAACTCGGAAAATATGGGCGAGCGCCAATTTTTTCACTTGATGCTTTTTTTCTTATTTTTTAATTCTCTATCGCCCCATATATTTATTTTGTTATTTTAATTACTTTATTGTTCTAAATGACATGAACAAATTAGAGGTAGGCGTGGTGTTTTGCCTAATGCCTCGAAGGACATGAACCGATCATGCTGATCTCCAATAGCACCTCTTTCGACACTATATCAGATCGATTGACATATTTATCTTTTTGGTGAAATAAAGTTTGCCGAGGCAACACTAACACGGGCGGACAGATGGACATCGCTTAATCGACTTCACTATGCATAAGAAATAAGAATATACATATTCACTTTATGGGGTCGGAAATGGATATTGTAGAAATTACACACGAAATGACAAACTTAGTTATACCCTTTTTCTACTTTTTGTGGTGAAGGGTATAATAACTAATAAAATTCAAATTCTTAATTGGTGTTATGTGTGGTCTATTAAAACTCACACCTCAAGAAATGATATACGAACTGAACTTTCATTTTAAACAGTTTATGGATTTGTCACGATTTTTTATTTATTTATTAGTTTTTTTAATTAAGGTTTTGTCACGACTTTTTGAAACTTCAAGTGTGAGCGTTTTTACAGCTTTTTAATAGTTCCTAGAATCTTAATAATACCAGCATTATTTCACTTCAATTTTAATAGGTGTCAGTAGTAGTGCTCTATGATTTAACATAATGTTCTCTTTATTATTTGATTCACTTAAATAAAATATTGCTAAAGACATTTTTTTAAATTCCAAAGATGTGAAATGCTGGTTTGACGGTTTCCCTTGTTTGACATCAATCTTGCATTGTCACTTTTCTTCTAAGCTGCTAACTTTTTATTTTTTCGTTTCTTTTGTATTCTGTAAAATGAAATAATTTTTAAATTTGCTGAAGTCAGCAAAAAACAAAAAAAAAAAAAAAAAAAAAAAATTTAAAAAAAATAAAAAAAGAAAGAAAAAAATTTGCAATATGAACAGTTTTTTGTTATAACTCTTTTTTATTTATTATTTTAAAAATTTATAAACATTTTTTTTTCTGCTGAGTTGTTAATTAATGATAAACGACTGCAGTTTGTTTGGTATACGATACCAATAATTTTTTATGGTAGATTTAGTGCTGAGTTCAGGGTCAATAATTAAACTTAAATTTGCTAAAAAATTATTTGTTTTTTTTTTTTTTTTTTTTTTTGCAAAAAAAACTTAAATTATTTTTGTATGATACTTTTGAAATATTAAAATTTTTATGTACAACTTTTGAATACGTCTGCTTGTTTGTTTTATTTTTAAGAATATAATACAAAAAAATTGCAATTAAATAAAATCATCATGATAAGAAATTTTAAATATTTTAAGTAAGTTTTTAAAATCAAAACATTTCTTGAGTAACTTTGGCAGCAAAATGCAACTTTGTATAATACCGATTAAGTGGTTTTTTAGCAATTCACAATTAAACAAAACAAAAAAAAAATGATTAATAATTATTAATTAATTAATGGAAATATATATGTTTAATATTTTAATAATCTCGTTCACATTTGCGCTGCCTAGATTGTCGTATTTTCACACATAGTAACAATTGCTGTATTATTTCGCCTATTGATGTCCGGATGTTCTGTGATTTATTGGCACAGACTGGTGACTTAACATATCCCCAAAAATAAAAAATAATCTGAATGGTGTTAGATCGTAAGATCTCAGTTGAATATCAACTGTACGATTCCTTAGAAATAATCGTTCATAAAATTTCCTTGTTTAATATTCAAGACAAAGGAACTCCACAATCAATCATTAAGCTTTAAAAGTGCATTAAACAGTGAATTGATTAATTAAAGACACGGGAATATATTTTTAATATTTAATTTTTATAAAAAACTTCGTGCTATTTTTCTATTTAATTATCCCGATTAAATTAATTACCAATATCGATGGCCATTTCGTTACCGCTTACCTAACTCTTCAGGAAACTTCTGACAAAAATTTTAAATAAACTAAAGATTTTTGTCAAAACAATAAAGCAAAGAAAAAAAAAACAAAGTTTAAGCAAAAACAACAATAACCAACAATAATTCTATTTTTCTTTCTCCACTGTATACGGCTGACTTTTTTTCGGCTCATTTATACAGTTGAAAGAGTATGAAATTTTACTTCAGACGCCATAATTCGGCTTAATTATCGAACTAAACTTTATAGGAAAAATTATTTTGATAAAAGTTTCAAAAGCGCTTCTATGGCGAGTCAAATTAAAACAACCAAAATTTTACCGTTAGCTGTCAAATCGGTTGCCGATAAAACTCTGTTATCATTTCAACGATGAGAACGTATAATAAAATTTAGAATTACAATAAAAGTAACAAAAACGGAATTTTGATTGACATTCTGAAATCTACACGGAATTTTCACTTTCGTGCTATTCAAGGCATTATTTTTGCAAATAATAATTTTATAGCAACAATGCTTTGAAAAATTTAAAGTGAAAATTTCACACGAAATTCAGAAAATGCCTAAATGAAAATGTTACTACTAATTAATGATACTGATTTTTATACCCTTTACCTCAGGTGGAAAAGGGTATATCTTACTTTGTCCTTCAATTTTTAATTTTTACAATATTCATTTTCGACCCCATAAAACATATTAATTTTTAGTTCTTAACTAGATGAGCTAGAGAGAATTTAAATACGTCAATCGATCAGATATAGTTTCGAAACTTTGTTATTAAAAATCAACCAGATCGGTTCTTATCCTTCGAGACAGCGTACAAAACACAACGCCTGCCTTTAAGTTTTCCATACATATGAGTAATTAATTAATGCATTACTTAATTGACGATTTCATTAGCATTGAATGATAAATAATGCCAATGATTTTTTTAGCATTATCATTATTTTTACTAATGGTAATGTTTTTTAATGAAAAGGTTTCAAAGAATGTATTCCTTGTTTTTGTGTACTTAATAAAGGTCTTAAAGTATGGCATTAAAATGGCATTTAGATAAAAAAAATGTAGTGAAATATATAACATGAGAACAGATTCTTGTTTTCGTGTAAGTTTTACACCTATCTCTCTTAAAAATAATAAATTATCAAAATTCCCAAATATATATCTTTCTACAAAAATATTAAAATTTATTTATTTTATGCATAGTCTTTTTATGCGATCTAAAATTTGTGTTTCGTAAAACAATTAGTTTTGGTTCAATTGTAATTAGTAATTAAACAGTTTCATTGAAATTTCATTAGCATTATTAGTAAGATCAGTTATAATTAAAATAAAATCATTAGCATTAAATGGTAGTTCTTTTTTTTTTTTAATTGCCGTTATTTCAAACAATTTTCAATGGTAATGAAAAAATTCCAAGTATGAATTTTTCCATATCATTTGGAACAAATCTAGTTTAGGGAAGTGACACCAATCAAAAAGCAAATATGTGAAACGATAGAGAATTAGAAAATAAGAAATAAACATCAAGTTAAAAAATTAGCGCTCGCCTATATTTTCGGAGTTATGGCCCCCTGAACTTTTCATAAAAAAGTACAATTGTGCACCATATTTTTTTATGAAATCAATATGGGTATCTTTTAAAAGCTTTTGCAGAGATCTTTAAGAAAATACTAAAATTTTTAAATAATGCTTTACCCACTAAGAGCAGATAACATTTTTATATAAAATTTATGTAACAATAAATTTTGTTTAATTTTTTATTTTTCACTGTCGCGCTAATATTTGTGTTTTGGTGAAGGGTATATTAGATTCGGCATATTCCCTTACTTGTTATAATGCTTTGAAACTATTAAAACATTAGTTGATGATTATAATATTGTTGTTACAAAAATATTTTAACTAAAAAAATAATTGTTTTGTAAGTTCTTTATCGACATTTATAATTCTTCACTACGTCTTACTGACGTGCACAAATATCTAAAATTCTGTGTGGTTAATTCTTTTGAACTTTTTCTAATTTAATTAAAATAAACTGTGTTCGTATTAACTATCATCCGAAAAAAGTGCCACGTTCCTGTAACTAAAGTGAGAAATTTCTCACATTAAAATAAGAACATCTCGGGAATATTTTAATATAAAAACAAACTTATATATACAATTTTCTAACTGTAGTGAATGTTATAATGAAAAAGTTTGCCCCGTGTAAAACAAGTTGAAAAACTCTCACTTAAGTTACAGAAACGAGACACAGAATTATATTGTCAAATATATAGATCATGCAGAATCTCGTGAATTTTTATAAAATATTAAAATTTCTTGCTTATCAAACGTTTTTTGCTTCATTTATGATATTGGAACTAAGCACCACCAATTTCAGTGGTAAAAAAATATTTTATTTAAGTTGTTCGGTTCGCATAATCTGGACCTGAAAGTATTTTCGTCGGCTCGTGAAAAACAAAGACAAAAAAAAAAAGACCAAGTCAGCTCTGTCACCCAACAAGACATCGCGACAGTTTTTTTAAGGAGATGAGTTTTCGCCACGATGACGCACCTGCAGATTTCGCTAGAACTGTAATGTTTTGATCGATGTCGAATACAATAAACCTGTTGTTTTTTTATAGGACCTTTAGAAAATGTTACCGTTTAAAGATGTAAAAATATTTTTAAAAGTCAAGGGATCAATAAATTTTATTTAAAAACTCATTTACTTTTCAAATGATTTAGTAATTACATGTCCGTACCTTGTATTATATACATATGTATGTAATTGGAATTAGGTTAATGCCGTTTCTAATACCATCCTATAAATTATGACACCTTGAGTTCATTTCAACTTTTAAATGAAATGCTTTCTTATTTGTATTTTACAGTTTTTTTTTGTTCTCGTTTTATTATTGCACACTTTAAACAATTTACAAATTACGTGATTTCTAACACATTTTTGTTTTGCTTTTCGAAATTCCAACGTGTGATGTTAACGGTAAAAAGTTCAATTTATTTTTTTTTTTTTTTTTGTTTCATTGTTATATTAGAATTACAGCAAAAACAAAACAATGCATTACTACTACTACTCTGATGTAATATGAAACGCCATGAATAATGAAAAAAAATTTCTAATTTTTTTTTTCTATTATTATTATTACCAAGTGTGTTATAACGCCCACTTATGGCAAAATTGTTTTCTTTTATCATTAAACCCTCATTCCCTCCACTGTACCAGTTTAAATGTAAATCAGTGTTACCAGGGAAAGACAGAAAAAAGTTACGCTTTTTCTTTAAAAAAGTTAGAATTTTTCATTTAAAGCTACATTTTAAAATTTTCCTTAAATAAATTGAAATTTAATGTTATTTATATAAAATATAGTAAAAAGATTTATTTCGTATTTCAGGAAGAATAACAAGGGAACTAATTTATTTACTAAAAAAAAAAAATAGAAAAACGTATGAAAAAATTTTAGGCCGATGATACTCATAGCATTTAAATCAGGACTGGAAAAGTGCATGCTCTCGTCATTCAATAAAATTAGTTAACGTAGGATTTTTTAATAAATCCGTTTGACCTTTTTTTGTTTTTGAAAGATTATGCTTTGATAGAATTTTCTACCTTAATTATTAAAAAAAATGTTATTTAAAACAGATTTCAGTCTTATTTGCTTAAAGCTTCAACATTATATTACTGACAATTTTTCCGTAATATAATCCGGCACTTATTCAAGGAAATTAAAAGACAACTTAAGTTGCTAATAATGCTCGCAAGTATGATCAGAATACTTATTTTTCCGAACGAAATGCGGATTATTTCACAGTTGAGGAAAAATGTTGCCACAAACATTTTCTGTTTCTAAACATGAAGCAAGAAACATTTCGTGATTTCTCACGACTTGAACAGAGTAAAACTTCAGCAACGTTATCTTTTGTTTATTTCAAACTAATTTTTTATGTGGCATTTTGATTGCATTTTCAATTAGCCGTTGTTATTAAAATCGAATTGATATGTTAAGAAAGGTTGATATGTTAAAAGATGTTCTTTCCTCAAATAATCAAATAATGGAACAAGTACTTTTTCGTTAATATTACATTATTTCGTGTCTGTACCAAAAGTTACGAAAATTTGGCCAAATAATAAAAAAAAATTCTACATGTTTCGTGGAGTCATCAAAAGTTACAAAAAATGTAACCAAACGGCAACACTAATGTAAATGTTTTCATGTGGGAGATCAAAATGTGAATGCACATGTGTGTGTGTGTGTGTGTGTATTTTTTTTTTGTTCAATGTGCAGTTTTATTTCAGCTCATTTTTTATTTATTTTGTTTTGCTTCGTTTTCTAAGAAAAAAAAAAAAAAAAAAAAAACAACACTTCAAGTTAATGAATATTTGTTATTGTGTGTGAATGTGTGTGTGATTTTTTTTAAAGAATAATGAGTCATTGTACTCATTTTGTTTTGACTGTGGCGGCAGTCATTCAGTCAGTTGGTCTGTTTTATTTTTTTTTTCATTTTCTGTTTAAAGGAACTTCAAACAAAATGCATTAAATCTATGTTTTGTTTTTGTTGTTTCATTCATTGTTCATGCCTGGTTGTGCAAAGCGCAAAAGGGGGTCAAAAAATATAATTTTAAATAAAAAAAAAAACGTTCAGAAAAAATCCACCGAAGGGTGAGCAGATTACAGACAACAAATATAAATGCATACTTATATATAAAATTACAAACATACATACATACATGCATACATACATTCATATGTAGATACGTAAGTATCTGAAAACTTTAGTTCAAGATCCATACGGAAATGAAAATGACGATTTTGTTTTATTTTTCTTTTCTTCTCTTTTCTAGTTGTAATAAAAGTTTAACTGTATATTTTTATTTTGCAATTTTTCTTCTTCAATATTTCGGTTTCATTGAATGGTTGTTGTTGGTTTGTTCGTTGTGGTGCCTTTTCATTTTTATTTATTTTCCATTTATACGTTATGTATTATAATTATAATTTTTTTCTGTTTATTTAGATTCCAATATCTCAATATTTACACAAGTAATGTAAATATTTATTTAATAAATTTATTTGTTTAGTAAGTGTAAATTCCAAAAACACGAATGGAGTAATATGTGCTTACGTTTTAAATGAACAGCAGATTTTTAACCTTAAAATTATAATGAAATGCAATTTCCAAAGAAATATTGTTAATTGAAATTTATTTATTTTATTTTTTTATATTAAAATAAATTTAAATAAAAAATTAACCTTAGCAACAGATTTTTATTCGGTCATGTCGAATTAGTACAATTTCAATATATAAAATATATTTAATAACAACTTACATGATAATAAAATAGGCCTATAGCATGAAGCCTCTAAATGCTAGTGCTTAATAATTCAATTTATTATAATTTCTATTGTAATTAATTTAATAAATAATAATATTTTTCATTTAAGTTGGTCAAAAACTCGCATGTTTAAAAAAAAAATGGTATCGCCGATTTTTATTCCCGTGGGTTTTTCTCAAATTTCTTCTCTTAATTTTTTCAAAAAGTTTTTTTTAATTCTAACATTTTGTATCTCATCGTAATACGATTCATTTTGCAAGAAAATAACAATTTATTAAAAAAAATCACAAAAATACGCGTAAAAAATAAAATTCCATCAATTCACAATAGAGTTTTCGAATTGCAACAGTTGTTTATTTTATTCCCTAACAATTGGCGATGCCAATTTATTGTTCATGGGAATAACAAAATTATTCCCTAAAACTTATTCCCTTGAGATTCGTGATAAGGGTGAATATATTTTTTTTTTTATTTAAATAAAGTAGCTCTTTGAAATATGACCACTTTGCTATTAAACATAACTAACAACACAAAAACTATCCAGTTTCATTTGGGCAATTTTTCCTATTGAAAATTATATTTTTTTTGTATTCCCTAAGTTTTTGGAATTTTTCAGAATTGTTACCAGTGTTACTTGGGCCCATTATCTAATTTGGCATATTTAAAAGTGATTCATAACAAGAATTTAAAATATTTTTTTTTTATTTTACTTTTTATTTATTTTTGTACCCTTCACCACAGGTATATCTAAGTTTTTTAATTCGTTTGTAATTTCTACAATATCCATTTCCGACTCCATAAAGTATATATATTCTTAGTTCTTTTGCATATCGAAGTCGATTGAGCCATGTCCATCTGTTTGTACGTGTTCGTGTTGCAATCAACTTTGCCGAGGCACTATAATTGGCTAGAGAAAATTTAAGTGCAGCAATCGATGAGAAATAGTTTCGAAAATTTTGCTATTAAAAAATCAGCAAGATCGGTTCATGTCCTTCGAGAAAGCGGATAAAACACCACGCCTGCCTCTAATTTTTCCATATCATTTGGAACAAAAAAGTAACTACCCGAGTTACGGGGCTTTGCAATTTTTATTTTTTGAATAACAATATGGGTACCATTTAACAGCTTTTATAGGGAGAGAGAGATCTATCAGAAAATACATTTTTTTTATATGCTTAACCCATTAAGAGCCGATGACTTTTTTATATAATTTTATGTAGAGCACTTATTTTTTTTTTTTTTTATTTTTTTATTTTAATTCTTTATTACCCCAATTTTTTTGGAGTTACTTCACTAAACTTGATTTACATATATGGTGCAGGAAATTTTAGATTCTGCGAAAATTAACTTTAACAGAACTTTTAAAAAAGTATGTTTAAAAATATTTTCACTATTTGATATTAAATATATTTCTGAAACTTTAAATCGGGTTATTTGCAGCACACCATGTCGTCAAATTAGTTAGAGTTATTTTTCCAGTCATAAATATTACAGATTAAATAGTAAAACAATTTGAAATGGATTTCTAAAGTATTTTTATGGCCTTCATTCAATATTTCAAAGATGACTTGACTTTTTATTAATTTTTCACGAGATTATTGACCCGTATAAAATTGCTTAAAATAAGAGAATTTTAAAATAACTCAACTCAGTTTTAAAAAGTGAATAATTTTAATATATAAATTAAATGTAAATTTCAAATTTGTGTAAAAATAAAATTAAAAAAAAAACCTATTTCGTTTCATTATGGCTGATTTTCTAAGGAATTTAATTACAGCTGTAAATTCAATTGAATTTGAAATTATTTTAATTACACGATTGTTATTTTTTTTCTTTTTTTTTTATATTGATGATGTAAAATTCCAACAAACAAAACCGGCTCCTACATTGAAATGGAATTCGTTAAAAAAAAAAAAATTACAATAGAATAATAAAAAATTGATTGTTGATAATAGATACAATTTAGAAATATGAGAAAAAATCAACGAGCATGACAAAGGTTACATGTACAATGGAATTCAATTTTCAAATAAAATTAAAACCAACAATAATTTTTTTTTATTAATAGAATCAAGTTCCAAGTTTTATATGTAGTTTCCAAGTAAAATTGCCTGGTGCGGTTAAAAAAACACATGTGATGTTTCCTTTGGCCTCCTTTATTCCTGATTTTTTACCACAAAAGTCAATTTTACTTTAAGAAAACTGTGTAAACCAGGTATAATTTTTTTCCTAATAAAAACAGAAAAATTGCTATTTGTTTTTGTTTTGTTGATACCCAGTAATATAACGGTAGCTTTTGTTTTTGGTTTTATAGCAGAGATGGAAAATTCAGAGCATATACAAATGATTATAAAACTGGGTACCATCGAAAACGGTTTATCTAAAATAAAGTAATTAGGTTAAACTAACTGAACAGTTGCATAATAATGGTTGGATGCTGCTGAATAAATTCGTCGGGGCTGAGAGAGGTAAACTTTAAAAATAATTATTTTTTTTTTGTCGTACAGCATATATCAGAAAATACTTAATTTGCTAGTGTTTAGCCGCTCAAATTCATTTTACACGTAACATTTATTACGGAGTTCAGTAACTATGCGATGTATCGCTCTACTGTGAACGGGATTTGACAAATGTGCCTAAAATGCAGTTCTGCAACGAAAATTTAAATAAACATGTTGTGTGTGTGGTAAATTATAATTAAAGAAAACTTACCCAATACCTGTTCAGCAACAGTTGTATCCAGGCTACTTTTTCCGTGAGTTCAAGTCCCGACGAAGCTTTAAGTACAAAGAAAACTAATTGATGTTGAGTAGCCGCGGCGAATAAAAGTAAAACAGCAATTCATATCTCCGGTGGTCTCGATTAGAAAATAAAAACTGTCGTTTGTATCGCCGCGTCGGTTAAAGAACCTGTTAATTAGAATATTCGACAAGACCTCGTTTGTAAATAAGAAATCGGGTGTCATCGAAGTGTAAAAAACGTAAAAGACTAATCTGGAAAAACGTAACAGTGATCATGATAAGTTTTTCATGTTTCTTGTAACTTTCTCGGTTATGAGTAAATAAACGAAAAATGCCTGCAATATACATTTAACTAAGTTTTCGCTTTGTCGACTTTTTCAAACTGAACTTATTACTTAACTTACGGGCTTATTGCTTGCCTGGGATTATTTCCTTGGGCAAGTGCAGCCTACGATGTAGCACAATCATGTGTTAAATGCCTTAGATGCGGTCAAATAAATGTTTTGATGTTTCATTTGACCAATAACGACTTCTTCGTCTGCACTTGTGATTGACAAAATCAAGCTGAATTGCTTTGCGCATGCCGAGATGTCCATGTGTGCAAATGGTAAACAGTTTTTTTTACGTTTTCCGTTTGCTTCTAAATCAAAACAAAACTTAGGATTGACGTGTTTATTTGCACATCTGCGCTAAGCTCGCATACAATTTTGACGCATTTGTTTGATCGTCTCCAGAGAAAATTTATACTCTTACTTGTCTTTGTTAAATTTTTCCGTTATTATAAAATGTAAGCAAAGTAAGTTGCCATACTGTGCGGTGTACAATTGAAATTATTATTTTTTTACGGTCGATCCAAATAGAGCTTCAATTTATTATATTTTTTAATTTATTTGTAATTGGGAACGTTGTTTAATCATTTGTTTTTTTTTCATATACATTTCATTTAAGCCATTTTAATCTCAAAAATTTTTTCGGTTTTTTTCTTTACAGGTAAGAAGCATTTCAAATATACGTTGTCTACTTATCTCTACACGTACCTTCATGTGTAAGTATGTGTTAATGAATAAAAAAAGAATCAAATAATTAAGCTTCTTTGTAATTATAAACTGATTATGAAACTGGTTATTTTTTTAACTTGATTGCTTGGTGATAAAAAATAATTCTCAACATTATTTTTTTTTTAAATTAAAATTAACTTTAAAGTTGGAAAATTAAGGACTGCTTAACAGTTTTATAAAAGTGTTCTTTGCGACGGGACTATTGAAATGGTTAACGACTAGTAGAATAATTCACAGCCATTGAAGCAAACATTACAGGCGACATTAGCGACATCAAACGGTGCAAACTGGAAGCTTTGGAAAATTTTTGAAGCTCCCTTAGATCTTTGTCGGAAGATATACGACAATATACAATTGTAAAGAAAAAACAAATTCTACAATTAATTGTTTGAATAGATTGTTGGGTTTATATCCAGCTGTGTACAATAAGCCCATAATGGTTTTACTACATTTGACAGGCATGCTCAATCATGACGCAAAAATATGAATTCCGTTTTTTTAAGCACGATAAAACTTTAAATTGTAAAAAATAACGCAGGAAAATCAAATGGTAATGAAAAATTCTTTTATACGAAGGCTCAGATTATGGCATTAATATTTCAAAATAATTTCGGGCTTATGAGGAAGCGTATTCTGGTCGTCCAATTTTGGATCACTTATTCAATTAATGCTGGCCGTATGTCGCGTTAATTGTAGCTGGTTTATCAGCATAAGCTAGTGACTTTACGTGGCCCCACAGGAAATAATCGAGAGGTGTCAAATCTTAGCGCCATCTTGTTCAAACCACATTTTGTCCGGATCAATGTCATACATATTTTTAAACAAAAAATCATTAATCAAGGTGCGCTAACGATCTCCATTGAGCGTAACGTGAGATCCGGTCTCATTTTTTAAGAAATAAAGTGCATTTTTCTGCATGCAATGGAGTCTGTAGGGTATGTTGTGAATTGTTATCACACCATATGCGGCAATTTTGCTTATTAACAAACCCGTTAAGCCAAAAATGAATCGCATCTCTGATAATAATTTGGCGATAAAACAGTGGGTCGAAGTTGCTCAAATTGATGACTGATTTTCAAAGTAAACATTGATGATTTGTTAGCTTTGTTAAAGCGTGAGTCTATTCAACAATTTTTCATCAAAATTTAATTTTTAGTGTCATTTTTTATAATTTCAAGTTTCATCATTCTTAAAAAACATCCCATATTTCAATAGCCTGTATTTTTATTTATCATTTCTTTTTTAATTGAAAAAGTTTTCCAAACCCGCTAAATATTGCTTATAAAAAAAAGAAAATTTTTAGTGCTCTTCTTATGATTTTTAAAGTTTTATAATTATTAACTCTTCGCAGTAAAATAAATTTAAATTTTTATGCCGTCATCTTTACGAGCTAAAAAAATGTTGTTCTACTTTATTTCTATAGCAGCGCTCACCTCAATTACAATTTATAATTATAATGAAAAAAAAAACATAAAAAATAATTATGAAAAAATAAAAGTAAACCCAACAGCACAAATTATTCCTTCCACGCAATTTGCCACGCTCATCGTCTAAACTTTACAAGAGGAACTGAACTGTTGAGAGCAAAATAATAATCAAGAATATTAAAAATTGCAAATAAGGTGCGTGTTAAACGCACTGAAATTAAAATGTGAATATATATATTTTTATTTATATTAAAATATAAATTTATTTTTTTAATGAATTTTAATTCAAATGTGTATTTAGAACAAACAAAATAAAAGTAATAATAAAATCACGCAAATTGTGCAACACGAAAGAGAAACATTTTAATGTACAGTGGTGTTCTAAACTTATGAAACTGAAACGGCAAGGTTGCTCGATATTTGTAGGTAATTTTTCACAACAAACTTAATTCTAATTTTTTTACTTAATTAATTTCTTTATTGCTTAAAAATTAGTAAAAAAAATTAGTTTTATAAACGAGGGCAGCTATATATATTTCTGACCTGGCAACACTGAGTGGTGCCAAGTGCAATCTGACATTTCCATTGGAAAGTTTGTCATTTTTAAGCATAATCGTACTCAAAACGTTTTGACGTACGACCATTATTTGTGTTGTTTACAGTGACTTGAAAAAATTATTATAGAAAAAAAAATGGAATTAACTCGTGAACATTTTCGTGCCATCATTTTTCACAACTTTCGACGTGGATTATCACGACAAGAGTGCATTGATGAACTCAAATCTTTGTATGGCGATGAAGCACCATCCGATAGCACTGTGAAAAATTGGTATAATGAATTTAATCGTGGCCGAAGCTCGCTCAAAGACGAATTCCGTGAAGGTCGTCCAAAAACGGCTGTTGTGCCAGAGAACATTGATGCCGTGCGTGAACTCATAATGCAAGATCGACATGCGACATACCGAGAGATAGAGACATCCTTGGATATTTCTTCCACCAGCATACATTCGATACTGCATGAACACCTGGCCGTAAAAAAGGTTTGTTCTCGTTGGATCCCGCACAATTTGAAAATCGCTCAAAAAAAAGATCGTGTCGATTGGTGCAAAGAAATGTTGCAAAAATACGATTGCGGTGCTACAAAAGACGTTTATAAGATCGTCACAGGTGACGAATCATGGATCTATACGTATGAGCCCGAAACGAAACCACAATCGACCGTGTGGGTCTTCAAAGACGAGCAAAATCCAACGAAAGTTGTTCGTGAAAGAAGCAGTTCGAAGCAAATGGTCGCCCTGGTCATTTGGCGACTGTTCCTCTTGAGCAACGTAGGACGGTCACTTCTGAGTGGTACACTACAATTTGTTTGCCTGAAGTCATCGGAGAAATTCGAAAAACCAACAAGAGAAGACGAATCATTGTTCACCATGACAATGCGAGCTCTCACACATCGGCTCATACCAAAGCGTTTTTGACCGGCCAAAACGTCGAATTAATGGGTCATCCGCCGTACAGCCCTGACTTGGCACCTAATGACTTCTTCTTGTTTCCGCACATCAAGAAAAAAAAAAATCCGTGGTCAACGATTTTCGTCACCAGAAGAAGCTGTTGAAGTGTTAAAAAACCATGTTTTAGAGGTGTCTCAATCGGAGTGGAAAAAGTGCTTCGACAACTGGTTTGAGCGCATGCAAAAGTGTATAAATCATGCGGGAGAATACTTTGAAAAACAATAAATCCGTTTTTGATTATAAATATTAACATTTCACTATTAGGCCAGAAATATATTGAGCAGCCCTCGTAAACTAACGAATATAAAAAAATATATAAAAAGAATTGAATAAATTTGGAGGGTTCAAAATGTCTGCAACTTTTCTTTTACGAATCCATAACAAATTTACCATTATTAAACGTTGCCAAGAAGCTGTAATCCTTTTACTGTACTTGATATCTTACAAAGTCATAAATTCGAATTGAACTGAATATTAATTTGAAGAGTTACTTAAAGTCCATATATAATATATTAGGGTCAGATGTGATCAGAATTCTCATCAGTACCCGGCCATAGGCTCTACAACCTGACGGTGGTCTTACCACTGAGTGAAATACAAAGCGTCGACTAGCGCCCTCCACTTGAGGTAGGAAATAGAGTTGAAATTCTAAAAACTTTAACCAACAGTCACCACATGCAACCCGAAGGGACCTCACCAATAATGGAATACACAGATAGGCAAATCTCTGTATGAGTTCTTCGACAGAACCCAACTGCCTATACAAACTTGGTGCATGCACACCGGGGGACTGGTTCCCCCTATATCCCGACAGAAATTCGTCTAAACCTAGGTTAGATCAGCCAGACTCTTAGTACCCCTGGGGGGTATATTAGTATTTTGATGAATTGTGAAATCCGGGAAGTAAATTTTTTAATTCAGAACTGATTGGAACGAAAAATCTAATAGCTAAAGCTAAGGTGCAGATGAACGTAAGTTTTGAATTTTGTTATTATATCGCCTAGGGAGATACGACACCTATTTGGCAGCTCAGGCATTCGAAAAATTCAAACTGGTGCATTTATTTAATTTTTGATCCGTTTTTTTTTTTTTTCATTAGTTAAGGCTCTACAGAAATCTTTCTGTACATTACTTTATCTTTTATATTTAAAATAACATTTGACTTTTAATTTGAAGGTTTTAACAGACTACATAAATTAAAACATGTAAATCGTTTGGGAATTGCGGATTTAAAATTTAATCGGAGTTACCGATGTTGTAAATAACATAGTTGGCTGATTTACCACATTACTAAAAAAATCATATTTTAAAGCCTATAAGGCAAATTAGGATTCTCGATATTCGTATAAAATGTCCACTTTAATTTTATTTAATTTCTTATCGATACCAATTTTCCTAATAAATGTCATACGTTGAATTGGGCCATATGGTCTTGGTTATTCTAGCACAAAAACCATCGTGAAAATACGGTATTGTCAATTTGAATTCTTAATAGGATTTTCTTGTAGCAACCATGCGCACGTTAATTACTCAAAATCTGAAATATAAATGTCGCTTTGTTGGTTCAACAGCTAATGATAATATTTTTCTGATCGATAATAATTATCCCAAATAATAACAACACGACTAACTATGGCTGGCCATTCTTTTAAATGGATGTTAATGCAAACGCAGTTAAATATTACATTTTAATTTTAAAATAAAACACGCTTAAAATTATTTACTCAGTCCTGCCTTATTTTGTTAACACTGTTAAAAAAACACACCTTATCATATATGCGCACCCAACTTCTCTGTTTAATATTTCGATTTAATACTGTCATACCGCTCCCAATAGCGATTTCTATTTGTAGACGTGTAAAAACGTCTGTGTTCTTCGAATATGGAAAGATCTGGCAAAATTTTTTAGTTTTTTTCTTATTTAATTGTAGAATATTCTAAAACAAAAGATAAAAACAAATGTAACTACTTTGTTTATTGGAATGAGTGCGGGTATCATGGCGACTTAAAGCCGTTTGTTGTTGTTAATATTTAAAAAGACTAGCTTGGTTGCCTTAAACCTTTTTTTTTATCTAAATATGTCCTTAATTATATGTTGTTGTTCTTGTTTGTATAATAAAATAAATAACAACACGAGGAAACAATGTAGCACAAAAAAAAAACAAAAAAAACAATACAATTTCTAAAAACAGCATTTGGTGTTGTGGTGCTTACGACAAAACAAATAAATGTTCCCTTTCCAGAATCTCTCAACTGGTAGATGTTAAGCCCTTAAAATGACTAAATAACTAAGAAACTTAATGATGTCAGTGAGAGACAGCCATATAGTATTAACAGTTATTTATGTCATGCTAACTAACATCCACCCACTTTTAAAAATTTAATGGCGCCATTTGTTTTAGTTTCCAGTTAATGAACATTCACGAAATATTTATTTAAATATTTATTATTTACCAACAAATGCCGCTGAAAAATACAATCAACATATATCTTTAAGAAAAAAAAAAATTATAAATTAAATCGGAACACGTGTAGGATGTTTTGTTTTTTGGCAAATAGTTTTTTTTCTTTTCTTGTTTTTTTTTTTAGAAAAAATCCTTGTACGGTACGGTAACTAATGAAATATATTTTACAAATATAAATGTCGTCATTAATTGTGAAAATTTTATAATTGAGATACTTGCGTATCAAAGGCACATTCA
This sequence comes from Gymnosoma rotundatum, assembly GCA_916610165.2. Lineage (NCBI taxonomy): Eukaryota > Metazoa > Arthropoda > Insecta > Diptera > Tachinidae > Gymnosoma > Gymnosoma rotundatum. Next base: position 73,852,265 of record OU744340.1, read on the forward strand.
AAGAGCTAAATAATTTGTTAATTTCAACCACTAATAAATGTTGCAAGTGTGTATGTGGTAAAACGGAATAAAAATAAAAGATAAAGTTAAGGCTTTAGCAGCTGCTTTTGTAGAGAACTCTGTCTGTTTGTATGTTTAACATAAATATTGTCATGAGTTCATATCCTAACAGCAAATACCTTACTATAATGAAAAATAATTGCTGTTGTTAAGCTGTGCTGGACGAACTATTTAAAAAAGGGCGAAAAGACAGAAAATGGTCATTCAAATCACCCAAAGTTATGGTTGTGTAGCCGCGGTATACAAAGGCATCGATATATTGGGATAATAGATGGGATAGTGTGTGCAATAGTGTTAATTAAATGTAACAGATTTTTGGCAAGTCTATAAGATTTGTAAATTGTTTAAACGTTCTATAAAATATTAGGTTCTGTGCAATCAAGGTTGCATTTGAAGTTTCAACTTTTTGGCTAAACAGTGTGACAACCTAAACATGCATTTTCTTTGCTATCAAATTTTCTCATTATTAATTGAAATAGGCGGGCATGTGTCTCTGCGTAAGGCAAAGCTTATGTACGTGCATTTTTTTGTAATCTATATTCTCCATTTCTTTAACCACCTTTTAAAATTAAGTATTAAGGTCCTGCAAATGTCGGGACAATAAAAATTGTGAAAGTAGGAATATCAATCGGTATTGATTATTGAAAATTCCAGGATACAGAGTTTTAAAAATACCGATTCCAAATTTCCGAAATTTTTCGGGATAAGGAAATAAGAGATATTAAAAAAGAAAAGAAAATATATTCAATTTTAAATACAAAAAATTACACAAATGTAACGGGAAAACTTTTTCCCAAATAGTCGCGTTGTTAAAAAAATAAATTAAAAAGGAGTGATTGCCATATTAATTTTTCTATTTTCTATGTAAAAAATTTTAAATTCCAGGAAATCCGGGGATTTAGGATTACGCAATACCCACGCAAGTATAGAACTTGTTCACAATCCTCTTTTGGGGAACACCGGCTTAAACTGCCTTGGGCGAACTGATTATGCATTTTTTTGCACGCAACTGTACATTTATTTGTTGGAAGTAATTAATTTTAAATTGATTTTGATTTTTGTCTTTGCTTTATTTTTTGGACAAATATCTTTAGTTTATTTAAAATGTTTGTCAGAAGTTTCCTGAAGAGTTAAGTAACGATAACGAAATGGCCATCGAGACGTGCTTTGACCCTCGATAATCAATATCGGTAATTAATTAATCGCGATAATTAAATAAAAAATAGCACGAAGTTTTTATAAAAATTAAGTAATTTATTTTGTTTATTTAATTAATATTTTTCTTATTTACGTACAGATCAATTTATAGCAATCAATATATCATTGGTGAAATGGTGATAAAGATTTTTTTTGTTAAAATAAAAAGAAAAGATATATCATTGACATGAACCACATTTACTTAAAATTATAAACACACACAACTTAAATATCAATCAACCAAACTGGTTTTATTTATCAAAAGAAATTAAAAAATCAGAAAACTTATTAAATCTTAAAAAAGGTGCAAAGTTAACAACAACACTTGATTTGATATGAGCTAACAATTCTTTCTTATAGTGTTTTTGTTTTTGCTGTTCCTGTGCTGTTGCTGTTGTTTTTCTACACTTCCAGTTTAATTCACAATAAGTTGATAGTTTTATTTACTAATAACAAGTAAATCAAGTTTTTTATTTATAATTTTTTTTCCGTGTTTTCCTTTTTTAAACAGAAAAACAAAACTGTGGCCTTTTATTTTTGTATTTTTATTTTGTAAATGCCACCACAACAAACATTTCACCGGTAGTTGGTAACAAAATCCATAATCTTAAAAGAGAAAAACACAAGCCAATGACAGCAACAACATGAAAGCAACAAAACCAAACAGCTCTGTCAGGCCAGCCAGTCATGCCAACGAACATTAAAAATGACAACATTTTACCCTTCGTGTACGGTAAGATATCATGTTATGAAGGAGGCCACTATAATAATAATAATAATAATATGTATAAAAAAAAACAGAACGAACACGTAAAACAGAATGTCGTTTGTTGTCATCAACATCATAAATTTAAAAATGTTTTCTTTGCATGATACAATGCGTGTATAGGTACATACATACATATATTTCTATATACACATGCATACAAATATGTATGTATGTATTTACATGCAATTGTGTTTTTGCTTAATGGTTGCTGTGGTTTGTTTTCCTTCTCTCCTACTTTATGAATTTTGTATGTATGTATGTATGTAGTATGTGCCTGCCAGCCAGAATTGCACTTGTTGTGTGGTGTTGCATAAAGGAAAAAAATATATTTTTTGCAGCCTCTTAAGATAAATGAGTTGTGTTTTTTTGCGTATATTGCCATGTGGTTCTTCGGGTGTGTTACTGAGTACTTGACACTTAAAACCATTTTATACATTTAAAATCTCTTATAGATTTTTTAAAATTATTTTGTAAATGGTGTTGTTTTTATACGTTCATATTTTTAAGTCGGCAAAACTATTTTGTTCAATTCTTCGATTTTACAGCTGACCACAAGTTGTTTGGCGGTTAATTAATTTGCTGTTTCTGTATTACAGGCGATCAACTCGTCTGTAAAGTACTCAGTTTTTTGAGTTATTTCCATATTAGCAAATTTTTTAGAAGAGTAGATCGCCTGTATTACAGAAACAGCACAGAAGTTTGTCATTTTAGAACGAACGGATTTACTCTATTGCACTTTAGGAAATTTTACCCATTTTTTGGCTAAAAGTATAATTAAAATTTTTGCTAAGTATATTTTTTTTGCTTTTATATAAAGAAACAATAACAAAGTAAACATCTCTGTTTAAATTTTTCGAAAAAATTGACTGACTGTTACTTTATAACATGTTTTGCTTGCGATTTGTAAATTAGTTAGTAAAAAATTTCATAATAATAATTTATAATTTGCAAAAACTAAGTAATGGAAAATAATGTCGAAGGTGAGTACTTTAATGATATATAGTGAAATGTTGGTAAACTCATCTATTAAATCGATTAAATTAGAAAAATTAAAGGGACCTTAAGATGAACTTATGGAATCATGAATTGGAATTTTTATTTAGATTTTCACAAATATGCCATAAAACCATAATATATCTCTAGGACAATCAATTACCTTCCTGATTAAATAAATTTCAACTGCTGATATCTGCAAACTTTAAAAAAAACGCATTTTTCCAGGTCACTACTGCGTGTAAAATACAGAGTTATTCAGTACATGCCCAGGGCAACACAACGAATATGACAAAAGAGCCGCTATAGCTGCCCATGTCTTTTCATATTTTAGTTACAGTGATTGTTCCGAAAACTTTAAACAATATATAAAGGAGCGGTTAAGATCATTTTGTTCAAATATGAACATGACATGGCATAAAAGCTGTAGGAGTTTCAAAGTTTTTTAAAGGTAATACTTCGATAAGAAAACCTGAAACGCTAAATCGAAGCCTGGACGGCTGGTAAGCTAAATTTCTACTGCTATCTTTAAAAGTTAGAGTACTCTCGAAAAAAAAAATTTTAACAAAATTTTAGAACACCGAGAGTATATCAAAAATTTAAAAAATCATGGATACGGAAACCTATAACCCTGGAAACCCCTTTGGAACTAGTTTTTAGTTAATCTTTTAGTTAACTTTACTAACGTTTTTTAGTGAATACAAAACTTTAAGCATCCGTCCCTCCCTTTTAATAGTCTTCCGAAAGTCATGTAAAAAGAAATAATTCAAATTGGTCCTGCCGTTTGGCCAAAAAAAAGGCCAAAAATTTCCTAAAGTGTACAGCAGTTTTCACAAATTGTTAAAGTTTAAAATGAATGTAAATAGGTGGTGAACACAATCGTTGCATTTGTAAAGAAGGTAAGCGATTCATAAGACATTAATTAAAAAAACTCATTACGCTCAGAGAATGTTACAGCTTGTTGTGCTTTATGGGCCGATGGAATCATTCGTTGGTTTATATGCTTTAAAGAACTATGATAAATATAGAGATAGGTATTTATTTATTGTACCTCAATTGGCAGGTATGGCTCTTATTGATATTTGATTTCTAAAGGTCAATTGCCCCAAGGTATTATAAGAAGCGCGTGTTACTATTAAAACGTATTTAGAATCGTTTAATGCTTTAACATTTTGAGGAAATTAACTGATATTTTATATAAATATTTTTTTGTTTTACACCTTTTAAATATACGTTTTAAAGAATATAACAAATTTGCGCTTTGGCAACACTGATGTAAAATAAAATCTCCATTTCCTTTAATTTCACTATGTGCTAATTTTACATATGTACGCTCCACATACACACACACACACACAACCACTAGTTTTTTTTTAACATGACCCTTCTTAGATTTCTTATGAATTGCTTTCTTTGTTCATAATTAAAAGCACCGTTCATGAAAAAAACACATGTGCATCGAGTTTATAAGTAAAATGTCTGAAACAACAACAATTTGTTAAAAAGTTATTTTCCTCGAAAAGATAATATAACAAATAACTTTGCACGCAACTAACGCAAAAAGTAAATAAAAAAGAGCTTCTTTAAAAAAACACACACACACACACATGATCAAAATGTGCTAAAAACTTTTAAGTGAACAATTGACATTAAAGCCTGTTAAGACTAATCTTGACATTAATAAATCATTAAGAACAGTTTGCGATTACTTTAAACGAAATTTGGCAAATGCTTTTTTTAGCCATGTAATACTCGTTAATCATTTTGATGGATTTGATTTTTTCAGTTTTATTTAACCTTTTGCTGGAGATGATGTTGGTCTTAGAGGGGGGACTGCCTATGTATGTATTAATGCAAGCTTGAACTACAAGTAGAGCTGAGTCGTTCATGAACGAATCACACAAGTAAACAACGTGATCCGGTCACTTTGCTAGCGCTTTTCGTCCACACTTTTTTTTTGAGCTGTATTAAGGTAGTTTTGTTGCCAAGAGAATTTAAAGGAGCAAATTTTAGAGACTTGTTATGTCCTTCACCACAAAAAGTGGAAAAAGGGTATATCTAAGTTTGTCATTCCTATTGTAAGTCCTACAATATCTATTTCCGGCCCCAGAGAGTACATACATATATAGTGTCGAAGGAGGTGCTATTGATAATCAGCAAGATCGTTGCATGTCCTTCGAGGCAGCTGGCAAAACACCATGTCTGGCTTTTCTAATTTTTCAATATCATTTGAAACAATGAAGTAACTCCATTAAAAAAATATATATACGAGGTGATACAGAATTAAAAAAATAAGAAAAACATCACGTGAAAAAATTGGGGCACACCCATATTTTCCGAGTTATGGGCCTCTGAAATGTCAATTTTTTTAAAACATCAATATGGGCATCATTTGAAAGCTTTTGAAGTGATCTTTAAGGAAATACCAAAATTTTTAAAAAATGATTAACCCATTAAAAGCTGATGATATTTCTAAGTAAACTTATGTATAGTACTTAATTTTTTTCTTATTTTTTAATTCTCTGTCACTCTAAAATTTGCCTTTTTTATTGGAGTTACTTTACTAAACTAGATTTGCATAGTTAGTGAAGGGTATGTCAGATATGTAAGAATATAGCACTCTTATTTGTTTATATTACTTTTCTATTCTTTAGTGCTTAGTCTGTTTTGTAGCTCTGGCTAGATTTGATTCGTTTACGTTAAACCAGTGCATTACTCCAGCGAAACTCGGGCCTCTCTATTGTTGTGTTTATCAGACATACGCATTTAACAGCAGCAGTGATCCAGACAACACTATGTATCGACAGATAATCTCAAACTCCAGGTTTGTGCAGCTGGAACCTGGCACTTTTAATCATCAACAACAGTTTTTTGTTTATATTTCAAAATTTTTTTCTTTCTCTTTAATTTCTTTAAAATTTAAAAATTTATACAGAAATGCAACTTTTCCTGCTTCTTTATCGGCGTAAATATTCAACTTTCAAAAAGCATGAAAAGTTTTTCTAACAAAACTTTGTTGTTCGATAAATTGGTAAAAGTTATTGAAAAAGTCTTCTAAACTTTTTTTTATAAAACATCTGACATTCCTTGCAATTTTAATTCATAGTTTTTTCTTAGTACATCATTTGTTATACATACACACATACATATATATATATATATATATATATATATATATATATATATATATATAAAATTTCCTTCCAACTTGATTTTGCCAAACTTTCGTAATTTCACATTAAAGTTATAAATAATGTCTTTCTGGTGGTATTTTCTTTTTGTAACTTTTTAACTTTTTTTTGTATTTTGTAGATTTCTTTTAAATATTATTCTATTTAAAACTTTAAGAAGCTAATGGTATGTTGAGTTTTTTTTTTCATTTTATCATAAGTAAAAAGGACTAAAATAAACGAAGATAAATTCCCAGGGCTTAATGTATTGTGTATATATTAGAGAACAGAAAATAAACGAGAATAAACTATGTGTACATAATGGGCTTTTATATTTTTTTATACATATTTTTGTACGCATGGATGTGTCTGTGTGTATATACAAAATGTAAATGCTTTTATATAAAGAAATTTAAAACAACGTGGTCCTTTCATTATTTAAGCTTCTGGTGGAGAAGTATGCTAAGCATACGGTGGAGAATAATGAGGTTGCATATCGATCTGTTTTAATAACAGAAAAGCTAAATATTTAAAATAATGGTGCCACAACTTTTTTTAAGTCTAATATTAATTCGCTAGTTAGATCGGCAGCCCTTTTCATACAAATGTATTTTAAAAGCCCAATTACATTATGCCAGTGTTGCCGTTTGGTTACATTTTTTATATTTAGTGTAACTTTTACGAGGCTCTACGTAACGTTATTTTGTTATATTAAGCCAAACTTTTGGTACTGGCACGAAATAAAGTAATACCACAGAAAGAATATTTAATTATTTGAGGTAAGAATCTCTCTTAAAATAACAACCTTCAGTTCAATTTTAATAACAAAAGTTACTTGCGAATGCAATTAAAATCCCATTTAAAAAATTAATTTGTAATCAACAAAAAATAAAAAAATAACTCTGTTGAATTCGTGAGAAATCAGGAAATGTTTCTTGTTTCATGTTTAGATACAGCAAAATGTTTCTGGCAACAATTCTTTCCAACTATGAAAAAATACGAGCTGCATTTCGTGCGTTAAGCCTGGTACTCTGTTCAAATTTGTGAAAATTGTTGAGAAACATTGAATATTTCATGTGGAATATTTGACATTTAAAGTGTGGTATCATTGTTTTAAAAACGTAAGAAAAAGACATACGATCATCTGTTGTATGAAAAATTCCGCATGAAATAATGCCTACTTGCTTTATTTCACAGCTTGGATAAAATGTTGCCAGAAACATTTCATATGTTTTTCCACAGTAAAAACAGAGTACTACTTCTGCAACATTTTTTCATGACTTTTGCATACAAATTTTTTATGTATGCGATTTGACAGCATTCCGCATGAAAACCTGAACAAGTACCAGGCTTAAAGCTAAAAATTCTGTTCAAACTTGCGAAAATTGCTAGCAACTTCAGTTGTTCCGCTTGAAAAAATTTGAAAATCGTACCATTAGCTCGATTTAGAACAAATTTGTCTCTTAATTTCCTTTATGAAGTGCCGCATTATATCACAAAAAACTTGTCAGTAATTTTATGTTAAAGTTTTAAGCAAATAAGAATCAAATATGTCCTTAATAACGGTATTTTTAAAATAATTAGTGTAGTAAATTCTATCGAAACACAATCTATTGAAGAAAAAGGTATAACGGATTTATCAAAAAAATATTACTTTAACTAATTTTATTGAATGGCTAGAGTACGTAATTTTCTTCACTTTTTCCAAACGTTTTTCTTTCCCTGGCATGACAACATTATGGGGTTTCTGTCAGCTACATAATTCATGATCTTGTGGTCGCGAGGTGTAAGAGAACCTTACGGTGACGTTAAAGAGACAGAAAATTATTATTTACGACTCTTTTTTTCTCCCATTTTTATCTCATTAATAAATCCCTCTTTAGTTTTTTTTTTGCCATTTTATGTATGAAAAAAAGGAAATATTGTTTGATTAAACACCAAAAATTTTTCTCACTCTTGTTGCAACAAAAATGTAAGTCCAGGTTTACAACATGCCTATTTTTTCATTTCTCTGTTAAGGCTTCAGCGAGTTTCAGCGCGCTCCTATACGATGAAATGAATCATGCCACCGTGCTACTTTTCACTGCACCTCTTGCTAAAAAACAAAAATTTTATTAAACTAGTTTCATTGAAATTTAATCGTGTAAGTTTGCTCTAAAAATGTAAACACGTCACGACTTGCAGGAGATATTCCAAAACAGATACAATAATGAAGATGGTCTAAATGTATTAGAATAAAGACAAAGTTAGTTGCCTGTGTCTGCTTGTTCAGTAAACAGAAAAGCATGTGTTCAAATCCCAGAAAATTCTTTTGCAGTAAGGAAAAACGGGTAGTGGCTTAGCTGGAAAGTACAGAACTTAAATTTGAATCTCGAGGGATCTGGAGTTAACGAGTAGTGAAAACCTCGCCTGAGTAACAAAATATTGTTGTTTGAATGCACGCGTAAGTTTGTTAAAGCGCATGACTTTTAAACAAATATTAAATACAAATCTATCCAGGGTACGAAGCACACAACCAAAAAATAAACATTTACCAGTTGAATAATTTAGATATAATAAAAAACAATATTGTAAGTTAGTCTTAAGTTCGTATATTCAATTTCTATTTTAAAAGAAAGAAAATCTATAAAATTATGTATCATAAGAAACTAGAATCCTTTAGCGATAGCGAGATATTTTAAAAATCCAATTTGGTTTGCTTTAGCTTAGTTCAAACTGTTATAAAAATTGGATATTTAATAAGTTGTATTTGCGTGGGTTCATTTAAATTTATTATAATTATTTCTTTAAGAACTAAATGCGTCATCGATTTACTTTATTTGTGCGAAGAAAAAAGGTTATATAATGGCATCCTTCTTCCAAATTAAAGCATGCGCGTTTAATAGTTTCGTTTTGTTGTTGATGATGTTCGTGTTCGTGTTTTTTTACCGTTTTTCTCAGTTATCAAAAAAAAAAAAAAAACACCAAAACAACCAAGCAACGTCAACAGACCTTGTTATGCAGAACAAATTAAACAGAAAAAGCATATAAGAACAAACATACGTACATATAAACACATCCATTGAATGTTAAAACGCATTTATATACACTAAGGGAAAGGTGAATTAACCAACCCACAAGCCGGCTCAGTATAAAGGATATATACAGTGGGACTAAGAAATACACATACGCCCCAAAAAATACGTTTTGCACAGAGATTTAAATTTTGCTCGGTTGAAAGAATTCATTTGTATGTAATCAGAAAATTTTATTATTATTTTTTTATATCACAATTATTTCTGAGCAACTGTTTCAAAACGAAATGACTTTAACATCTTTGTTTCGCAGCTGATAAAAAAAAACTCTTATCTATACTGCAAAAATTTTTTAAAAACAAAAACAAAAAGAAAAATCCTGATAAGTATTTGTTAAAATTTTTATTTTCGTTGTTTTTACTACTTCGAACCTTCGTGAATTTTTATAAAAAAAAAAATAAAGAAATACCGAATTATTTGCAAAATAAAATATTTTAAGGTATTTTGGTTTTAGTTAGCTGTTGCTGACTCAATTTAAGCTTAGCAGCCGGCGTTGAAGATTTTTTAATGGCTTCGTAGTTTGGTTACTGTTTTCTTTTTGTTTCTTTTTGAAAAAGTACCGTTGACTAGAGTTGCCAATAAGTTTTAAAGAAAAAATCTACAAAATTAAACGAAAAAACGTCAAAATCTTCACCTTATTATTAGAATCTCAAAACGGTTTTGTTTTATGGCACAAATAAGCAAAACATTAACCAAACAGTTGGACACAATTCAACATGACGATATATTTTAGATTTTTGCAAAAACAAGCAAGCGGGGTTTTAACATTTACAAAAGCAATACCACATTATATGAAACTGTTAAATCTAATACAACGAGCTAACAAATTAGCTTTCTGATTTGTAATAATATACTTTAGTGCTAAAACAATTTCAACATGCGGTTTTTTTTTTTTTGTTAAGTGCCAAATCAGCAATTTTATATTTGGGTAAAAAATAAACGGCAAAAAGCAGATGCAATTCAAGCAAAAGTGGCGTTTTTTGTTTAAAGTTAAAATTGCAAGGTTTGCATTATTTTTTGTGCCATTGTAAATTCACTGCCACAATCCCTACGGTTAAGTAATTTGTATCTACAGTGTACATTCTACTAGGTTTGTGTTTATATTACGTACGAATGTTTATAAGGTGTGTTGTATGTAGAAAATAATTTATATAAATGAAGTATGTATGTACATCTAAAATAGTGTAAATAGCAAAATGTTGTTGTCTGTAACAGGAATGAAAAAAAATCTTTGTATATATCTCCATTATGTCTGCCTTTGCCATATACTTACAATAATAATAACAACAACAAAAACCGACAACAACAATAGCAACAATATTCATATATACGTATTTGGTGTTGCTGTTGCTGCTACTGTAGTTTAAAATGTCAGCAACAGCAATTTTCTGTTTTATATTGCTTTTATCGATTTTTCTACTTAAATGTATGTTTTTTCTTTCTTTCCGCTTTTTTTATTTATTTTTTTTTTGTTGTTTACATACATAAATTTTATAAATAGTTTTTAGTTGATTACAGTGGATGTAGCAGCAGCAAAAACTAATGGTTTTTTATAGCACATTTTGTTTAATGCGTTTTTTCTTTTTCTCATATTAATTTTATAAGTCTTGGCAGATGTGTAAAAACTAAAATAATTTAATAAAATTTAAGGAAATCTAGATTCTCAGACTTAAGGTTTTTTTCTCTGCCTATACAGCTGAATGGCAAAAAGGAGTTATTAAAGAATAACAATAAGGACAAATTCAAGGAAATTTATTTTCATTCTTAAGACAAATTAAATTCAAACTCTTATGTTATTATAATATTTACTGAGGGGGTTTTAAAACCTTAAAAAGATTATTTAATTACATATATGCATTTCCCATTGTTGTACACTTAAAGAGTGGAATGTATTTTAAATATGTATATAGAAATTTTCGCAGATTAAGAATACATTGTACCGAAATTCCGCTAATTTATGGATGTGTATTTTTTTTTTTTTTTTTTTTTTATTATTGTAAAAGCGAAATATTTTTCTATTACAATTCATTATATTTAAGAAAAACAGTCTTTAGATGTTTTTATAAAACGGTCTATACACGAATCAAAATGCTAGATGTCAAATTTGTTTACGTGTGCTGGACGCTTTGATGTACACATGCTATGTAAACCATCAAGCATACATATTTAATTTAATTTTTAATACTGTTAACATCGCGCTTGCAGTATTGTCAAAATGCCACTAGCTAAAAACATTACACCTACATACAACCAAACATAGCTAGTATGGCAGTTTGTTTACAAAGAGAACAAAAACGTTTAACAATAACTTTCTCTTAAAAGGTGTATGCAAACATTTATTTTTGTTTTCAAGTCTTGCAGTTTCCCAGGGGATATTGTGTTTGTAGCATTCTGATAAAACTGTATATTTTCTTTTAAATAACGGTCACTTACTTTCCAAAGTTCAGGCTATATCATATAAATATCTATGATTTACTCTTTTCTTATTCCGATATTTTTCTTTTTCCGATAACTTGGACAACCGCACAACTTAAAATATACTTTTAAATGAAAGATTTTTACTTGTTAAAAAAAACACAATACACACATCAACGTGTGACATCCAGCATGCCGAAAAGCAAGAAATTAAAATTCTTAGAAAATTCATCTAAGTTTTCAAAATTTATTAAAAGCGTAAAATTCCTTAAAAATCTTAAATCTCGGAATTTCATCAAAAACTAGAAAAACGTAAAATTGATTAAAAATTCGAAAATCCACCAAAAAATTTCAAAAATAAAGTGAAACTGAAAATTTCACTATGAAATGCATATAAAAATAAATTACACTAGGAAAACCTTAAGCAATTAAAAATTTAAGTAAAAAAAAAAAACAAAAAATTTTATAAAAAAGGAATTTATCAAAAATATAAAAACTGTGTTAATTTTGGGATGTTCTTGTTGTTTTGCATTATTATTTTTACTTTCTAAATGTAGCACTCTGACCTGTTTTAATTTCGTATGTATGTATACAATTATTTTAATCGGATATAATTTTGTGCGAATTAATTTAATGATTATTTAAAAATGTATGATTTTATAAAAAGAATTCATTTAATCGTCTTAATTTATTTATTGGCACAATGTTACGTTTTATAAAAAATCATTAATGAGTTTTCAATTTCATTAATATTCAATAAATAATTACTTGAATTAAACAAAAAAAAATTGTTTGCATTTTTTTTGTTGTTACTTAAAAATTTGTTTTAAAATGTTAAATGTTTTTTTTTCTCTCAAAATTGCGTTTTTTGTTGTTTTAATCGTAAGCTTATTTAATCTTTCATGTACGTATGTATGTATATGTATATTGTTGAATGTTTTGTATTTCTTAAACCCCCAAAGCCATTTCAATTACGTATGTATTTCTCAAGTTCATTAAGCAATCCTGCTAAGTCCAATTTCCCTGATAATTAAAGATAAACAACATTCAAAAAATATATATATTTACATACTTATATTCTATAGTAAAGTAGTTGTTATTAAGTATATACGCCATTTTTACTTAGTAGTCCTGCAGTAGTATGCAAATGTGCTAAGTCCACAAATGTTAAAGTTGTAATTTTCTGCTCATTTATCTATTTGAGTTTAAATTATTTAAACTGGGAATATGAATTCCTGGTGGCAAAATATAAAAATGGGAATTTCGGAAATTTTATTTTATTGTAAAAAAGTTAAAAAGCGTTGCCACATAATCAGAAAGGCAATATACTCCCATGAAATTTTTCATTGAAATGTATAATTATTGTAAAACAAATAAGTTTTAATTAAGTTAAGTTTAATATAATAAAGTTTACTTGAGGCTTTTATATTTGATGAAATAATATTTGATAATAAATTAACGGCTATGTCGAATCTTATGTTCTCTTTACTGTACTCGTATAAACGTTTTTAAAAAAATCGTCGACTAATACTTTTTACTAGGTTAGGCGTTTAATCAGGAGTAATGTTTTCACACTCTAAGCGAATTGCTGATTTAAGTGATTCTTTGGATGTAATGTGATGTTTCCGTATCCTTTTCGCCAGTAGGTGCTAAATATGTTCTATAGGATTAGTGTCGGGCGATTGCGAAGGGGTTTTCAAATGTTTGCAGTGGTATATAAGCCATTCCTGCACCAGATAACCAGAAGAATGTTTTGGGTCATTATCTTGTTGAAACAAGAATTTCCCATCTAAGCCAAACTTCGCAACACTTGGAAATAAATTTTCATTTAAAATATTTAAATAAAAGTGCTTGTCCATTTTATCATCAATAAAGGCAAGATTTCCCACTCCAGATGCCGCCATGCAACCCCAATCCATAATATTGCCGCCACCGTGCTTCACAGTCTTAATAAGATTATTTTTTTCTTGAAGCTCTTACTGTGCTTATCGCTAAAAGTTTTGTGGACCATCTCAACCAAAAATGTTAAACTTTGATTCATCGCTAAATATTACGCTGTTCCATAAGGTTTGAGACTGATTAATGTGGAGTTTTGCGAACTCAAATTTTTTTCTTGTCAATATCCGAAAGACACGGTTTACGACGGGGAACTCTTCCATGATAGCCAGCTCTGTGTAGCGTATTTCCTATTGTTTGCAGATTAAAGTTTTCATTGAAACTTTGTTTCATTTCGTAGCAAAATTTTACAACCGAAATCTTTGGATTTTGAGCCACTTCAGCAACAATGATCCGCTCCTGGCGTGGTGTAATTTTTTTTGGGCTTCCCCTTCTCTCACGCGCTGTATCAATATAAAAATATGTCATTTATAAAAATTTTTAATTGAATATTGCCACAAGACTTACTTAAAAATAAAAACAAATTTGCTAATTAGTACTCATCTGTAGTTATAAAATGTATTAATTAGTTTTAAGAGATTTTTTTATTTCTATATTTTTATTTAAATATTTATAATTATTAAGCTAAAAATTAGTATTTAAATAACTCAATCTAAATAAGTTTTCAGTACATATTTTTAAGTTTCAAAATGGCAACTTTTCCATGTAATACCCTTATCAGTGTTGCCACTACTAAAAATAATTTTACAGACAAAAAACCAAATGAGAAAAAAAACGAAATTAAAATGTATCGAACCAATAACACAGTTCATTTTCAGCTTTAAAATCTTGAACCAATTAAGACCCCCAAAATCTGTTTTTTGTTTTAAACTAATTGTTGAAGTTTTCGTGAACTATTCGAAATTTTCTTAGGGTTTTTTTCTACCCTTATAAACTTAGAGATTTTGGGAGTCTCAATTGGTTCATGATTTTAGTGCTGCACTGTCCTGTAATGTAATATGAAACGTAGATATGTAACTGTCAATGTGTGTTTTTTAAATCGGTACCTAAAAGACGCGTAAGGGAAAACGGCCAATTTTGTTGAAATTTTAAAATATATTTATAGGTCTTTATCTAGAAGTTGGAATAAGCTGTGCTTGATTTCAAAACTCAAAAATTTGAAATACAAAACACCTTTATTTGAAATTTTCATTTATTTGTCATGTAAAAACTGCTGGATGGATATGAATAAAATTTTGTGAGGAGATTCTTTTGAACCTGGGTTCAAATATATTTAACACTTTTGTTTCTTGTAAAAATAATTTCGTAGAGTAAATATAAATATAGAAATAAAGTAACCAGAACGGCAAAAGTGTCCCCTACGGCAAATTTTTAACTCAGTGTAAACAGCTGCTCTTTAGTCTCAAATTTTTAGGAAATAGTTAAGAGGATTTTTTTTGCTTAACTGAATTGCTAAACTTCTAAGCTTTATACATTAAAGGAATGCAGTATATTGACAAATCAATCTGTCAGTAATAATTTACCTTTCATTTCAATTAACATGCAAGACAGACTTTTACATTTAATTACTTTTAGTACATACATATGTGCCGCTAATTATGAAAGTGGTCTAAGTCAACATTAAAAAAAATGAATTTACCAGTTATTTTCATACCACATTATTTTAAACTAAATTTATTCAATGTATTTTTTACGAAATTGAAAATGTAAAATTATATTTTAATTTATTCGAAACAAGAAATATATGACTTAGACCACATTCGTAATTATGGGCACATATGTATATTGATTATTTTGCGGTGATCTATGATGCCTTTTATTTCCACGGTTAAGTCGTCTGAAAAATGAAGCGAACATGACGAGCAGTAGTGAAGTAGGAAATAAGAAAAATATATGTTTAAATCTGTACATAATCATCTTGTAGTCATACAGTTTGAAATTTTTCAGCTCTTTTTTTTTAGTTTTAAGGCAGGGTAAATACAGGTTAATTTGCATCACTGGAGTACAAATATCAATTTTGTATGGTATGAAACTGCGGTTTTTCTTTTACTAGATTATTAACGACTTTTAATTATTTATTTAAGGTTAAAGTTTTACCAAAACAAAAAAGAGGGGAACAAATCAATGTGGTGTAGCACAAATTTACCGGAAGTCTCACTAAATTTATATTTGTCAGATGTAAATGTCAAATGTCAAAAAAAAAGAAGATAATGAAACTATTTTCTATATGAACATTAATAATTCGGAATCTTTTTAATGTTAATTTACTTTAAGAAATGCTTGGATTCCTTCAAAAATATAAATACTTTATGATATTCTCCATACATGAGAGTAATTAATTAGATGGACTAATTAATTGACGATTTCATTGGAATTGAATGATAAATAATGCTAATTATTTTTTAGCATTATCATTATTTTTACTAATGGTAATGCTTTTTAATGAAAAAGTTTCATTGGTAATTAGTTAAAAAACAAAATCATTACCATTGATTAATGATTAAATGTACAAGAGTGTTAAGATTTATTTATTTTATGAATCGTTTTTTAAGTTTCTGCGAGCATAAATTTGTGTTTCATGGAAACAATAATTTTTTGGATCAATTGTAATTAGTAATGAAACGATTTCATTGAAATTTCATTACCATTATTAAAAACAAATATAATTAAAATAAAATCATTAGCATTAAATGATAAGCAATTTTTTTTCATTGTCATTATTTCAAACAATAATAATGAAATTTCAATGGTAATGAAAAAATCCCAAGTATGATATTCTCATGAAATATTATTTAAAACTACAAAATATAATGTATTACTGCGGCGGAAGCATCCATATGGCAATTTCGCTACTGTTCATATAGCTCATCAGCGGATCCTACACAAATTTTTTTTCAACTATTTTCTCTTTTTTCTATCACATTTGTTCTTGCAATATATTTAGTGTTACTCCTAAACTTGGCATACATACTTATTTGGCTTCTTATTTTATTGAAATCTAAAAAATCTGCACATAAATAAATTGCCTTACGCAATATTTTCAAATTTTCATTTAAAATTTTTTTTAAACTTTTTATATTTTTGTGTCAGCCTTAAGACTTTAATTCGCCCTGCTCCCATTTAAATGCTAAATTTCTTTTAACCAATTCTTCATTTCCCTGTTTTTCGTTAAACAAACTTACACAGCATTGCCATACTTTGACCAGATTACTTAATGCTCTTTTAAAGTTGTAGCGAATTTAATCGAGCGTTTTTTTTTATACATTTTTGATACAATCGGTTTAAATTTGTTTTTGGCATTTCACTTTAATTCAGTGTTGCCAGGGAAAGACGGGAAAAAGTTACGCTTTTTCCTTAAGAAAAGTTACATTTTTCCATTAAAAGTTACATTTTGAAATTTTCATTAAATGAACAGTATTTTTATATAAAATCTAGTAAAAAGTTGTACATCTTATTTCAGGGAACATAACAAGGCAACAAATTTATTCACTGAATAAAAACAAAACGAAAATAAAAAATAATAACAAAAACTTCATACGATTTCATAACGATTATATTCATGAGGATTTCAATAAGGACTCAATACTAATATTTCGGTATGGAAAAGTGCATGCTCTCACCATGTAATAAAATTAGTTAAAGTACAATTTTTGTAAATCCATTTTACGTTTTTGTTTGAAAGATTGAGCTTCGATAGACTTTACTTCAGTAATTACTTATAAAATACCATTATTAAAGAATAATGTGATCCTTATTTGCCTAAAACATCAACTTAAAATACTGACAATTTTTCTGTAATGTATTCCGGCACTTTCTGAATGAAATTAAAAGACAACTTTCTTCTCTTCAAATTTTTTTTAGCGGAATTCGCAGGTTTAATCAGAAAGCTTAGTTTTGCGCACGAAATGCAGCTTAATTATTTTTCAGTAGGAAAAAATTGTTGCCAGAAACATTTTGCTGTTTCTCAACATGAAGCAAGGAACATTTCGTGATTTCTCATTAATTATATACAGAGTAAAACTTTAGCAACTTTTTTGTTTTTTTTTTTTTTTGTTTATTTTAAACTAATTTTTTATATGGGATATTAATTGCATAAATATGTTAAGAGAGATTCTTAGTCAAATAATGAAACAAGTATTCTTTCAGTGATATGTTACTTTATTTCGTGTCTGTACCAAAAGTTGCGAAAATTTTGCCTAATATAACAAAATTATACATCTAACGTGGAGCCTGCAAAAGTTACAAAAATGTAAACAAAAGTAACCTAACGGCAACACTGCTCTAAATTGTTATTCGTTATTAACGTTTCTTATGTTGTAATAATTCTTAACAATTAAAGTTATAAGTGCTGTTAGTTAAACGCAAAACAAACCTTCAAAGTTTTTTCACCTGAAATTGTTTTAATTTCGTAAAAAGGCGCCTGCCTGCCTTCATTACTTGTTTTTGTATTCACGTGCCGAATTATTTTAGCAGCTGTTTCTGTAATGACAGTTCTGTTTTTGAGTGAGAAGCTGCTGCTTTGTTTAACCTTGATTCTAAATGAAATAATTTAGATCGTAGAAACACTTTTTATTTAAGATGCTGTTGAAATCACTAATTAGACAAATAAAAAGTTGTTTTTTTTTTCAAACGACTTTCGTGATGCATATGAATTAGTTTCTGTTTCTTTTACTGTTTTTCTATACTTTTATTAAAGTGATGCCAAACTGCTGCTGTGTTGTTTAATGAAATAAAAGCTGTGAAAAAAACAAGTGCTGAAAAATATTACGTTTAATTTAAAGAAAAAAATTAAAACATTCATACATATTTATGTTCATTATTGATAATATTATTTTTTATAGGTCTTGTCAATAATAAATATTTTTATTGTATAAAAGTATACGATGTAATAAGTATTCGTTGATTCGCGCAGTTAAAATAAATCAGATTCTAAACAAATTTATTATTTACATGTTAGAAAAAAAGATATGAAAGGAATTTTGATATTTCAACGAAATCTGTTAGTAATGACTATATTTTTACTAAAAATCTACGGCATTTTTTACTACAGCACATGCATTATGTTGCCTAAAAATGTTTTAAATTTCATATTTTTTGCCACATTGAAAAAATATGCAACGTTGCCATCACACGTGTTTTAAATTACTTACAAAAAGAAAGAAAGAACATCCAAAAAATGCTAGTGTTAGTAAAGAATAGTATGTATATACATTAGGCTTGCCAGATCCCAAAAGCCTGAAAACTGAAAAACGTAAAATTTGCGCCTGGATTTTAGAAAAAAAAAACTGAACCTGTTTAAAATGCACTTGTTGTTCCAAAAAGTGAAATTTTATTAAAAATTAAAAAAAAAACACGTTAACATAACAATTTATTTCAATCTTACGTTATATTAAGTACATATTTTTACTAAGGTACTTAGTATATGTCTTTTGCCACATATATTTTGAATTTTTATTTACAGAATTTACTAACTCTTTTGCTTTATTGGTATGCAAAAAAGTTTGAAAATTTTTGCAACTTTCATCAAAGTTTAATCTTATTACGAGTATAATTTCATTCTATGTCTCTCCTGAGAGTATAAATTATTTAAAATACAAAAGATCCTTTCGCAAAAAGCATCGCTTATTGGAATGGAAAGAACGAATGAGACCAATTTATACAGATTTTGTACTTTATTTTAATCACATTTTTTAAAAAAGACGGACCATGTCTTATCGATTGGAATATTTTTTGGAAAATTATTAAATTTCCCTCGCAGGCAGCAGAAGTAAAATGGTAATAATCGGAATTAGAAAAAGATAAAATCTAAACATTTGCAAATATAGTTATAATTTCATTCTATTTAGAACGCAATTTTTCTGTACAAAATATTAATTTCATTATAAAAGAATATAAAATATGAAAAAACTGGACTGATTGCATTTTTCCTGGAAACTGGACCAGACATAAAAAACTGGAAAATTCAGGCGAATCCAGGCCATCTGGCAAGCCTAATATACATACATACATACATATGTAAATACATTATTTATGCAAACATTCATACGTACGTTCATACATATGTATGTACACACGTCCCTTCTAGTAAATGTTACATGTTTAAATGTGTATGAGCTGTAAATAAAAAAAAATATACTAAATTATATTGAGTCAAGTAGCAAAATCTAGTAAAAATATGTAACATGCATTAAACTAAAAGCTTTTGGAAAATACAACATCAATAACAGAATAGAAAACAAGTAAGAGTGCTATATTCGGCTATGCCGAATCTTATATACCCTTCACCATCTGTGTAAATCTTTTTTAACCCTAGAATATCATACTTCGTCGAAACGACGACGCATGTTTTTGTTTTTTGTTTTCTCTTCTGAAGGAGTGCTGTGAAACTTAGTTTTTATGATTAAATTATATATAAAAACAACATTTATTTGTTTTATTTCAATAAAATACATAAGAAACTATTGAAAAAACTAAGCATTGGAAATTTTCTATATACAGATCATCCTTTGCATCCTTTTGAATACAGCGTAGTCGATTCGACGAAGTATGATGTTTTCGATATAAAAATAAGAATGGTATTCTAGGGTTAATGAAGTAACTCCAATCAAAAAAGCAAATATTGGGGTGACAGAGAATTAAAAACTAATAAAAAAATTTGGTACTGCATTTATATAATTTTACATAAAAATGACATCGGCTCGTAATGGGTTAAACACTTTTTAAAAATTTTAGTATTTCCTTAAAGATTTCTTCAAAAGCTTGAAAATGATACCCTTATTTATATTTTAAAAAAATTTGAAGCATACAGAGCCCCGTAACTCGGAAATATGGGCGAACGCCAATTTTTTCACTTGATGTTTTTTTCTTATGTTTTAATTCTCTATCGCTCCATACATTTATTTTTTATTTTAATTACTTTATTATTCCAAATGACATGAAAAAATTAGAGGTAGGCGTGGTTTTTTGCCTGCTGTATCAAAGGACATGAACCGATCATACTGGATACCAATAGCACCTCTGGCGACGCTACATCTGATCTATTAGCCTATTTATTTTTATTGGCAAACTTGATTTTAACACTAACACGGACGGACAGATGGACATCACTTAATCAATTTCGCTATACATGAGAAGTCAGAATATTTGAACTTTATGGGGTCGGAAATAGATATTGTAGAAATTACACACGGAATGACAAACTTATATATACCCATTTTCCACTTTTTGTGGTGAAGGGTATAAATACAACGCAATGCAACGTTGCCAAATCATATTCCTTAAGAAATAAAATACTTACGTATATATATAATAACTACGTTAAATGGAAACCACCTTCTGGTCTTTATTTATTTCTTCACGTTGCACTTTGTGTGTCATAAAGAAAGCCAGTAGCTGGAGAAGAAGCATACACAGAAGCAAAACACTTTCATCTTATTGGGGGTTTTCACACACGATTAATTTTTAATCCGCACAACTTTTGTTCTTTCGTATTCACACTAGACTAATTATGCTGGCATAAAATTGTGCACGTATACACAGCTTTGTGTGTGTTAGTATTTTCTTTGTTTATTTCATGTTTGCCTTTCGTTCGTTAAACACATGCATAAATTGCGGAACATACTTCGATAAAATAAGTTATGATGAATTGGCAGTTAATTTTAGGAGGAATTTCTTAACTTATGCCACATTTTCACAAGATTTCAATTAATATTTTATTCATATTTGACAAAAAGTTCGTTTTCAACGTTTTTCCCTGTAAAATACATATAAAAATCAACTTAATTAACTTTAAACTTAAGTGCTGTTTCTGTATTACAGGCGAACAACTCGTCTGAAAAAATTATATAAAAAGCACTGTTTTTTTATTTCTCTATTCTATTTTTATTTCTATATTAATCGCCAGAAACAGCATGTTAATTTCCCTTGATAAAATATAAGAAAATTGAATTCAATCATAACAAATCTCAATCATGTACATAATTACATCATTTTCTTCATATTTATCTTTACTCGTCGATGGACAACTAAACACTAAAAATCGCTCTGCAAAAAAAACACGCAGAACCTGTGTTTTCATAAGTGTGTATGTGTTAGTTTTGTTCTGCTTGTGCGGGGTTGAAGCTGGTTGAAAAAATTGTGCCAACCAAAAACCACTCTCCTCACCGAAAATGCCTATAAACTGCGATTTTATGCCAGCACAATTGTTCCAGTGTGAAAACCCCCATTGTCTCTACTTTTTTCTTCTTTTTTGTTGTAATATTTGCAATCAAAACTAACATCCTTATGCAGCACTACCAAAATAGGTATGTGTATGTACATATGTTTTTTAAGCAGAATACAACTTACGAAACGGTTAACTGTCATACTGCGATGACTTTCTCTTCATTTCTAGAGATGTTAAAGAATCATTAGGCACTGAATCGAAAAATTTTCTTTAAATAGATACACGTAAAGTAATACAAAATAATACTCTGTTCAGACATGTTTTCTTAATGGATTCAATTTAGTTTTAATTGCGCAATTTAATTTGGTATTCGCACATGTTCAATTAAGATTATTCGTTCGCCCAGTTGATTTCTCTTTATATTACAAAAACAAACATTTCTTTTTGTTGTTGCTTTGAAGTTGGAAGTGTCAAAAGCCATTTTCGTATGACTCGCCATTTTCTTTTTATTTATTTGTTTATATTTTTTACTTGCGGCTTGTCACTTTTATGAATTGACTTCTTATGTGGTAAATTAAGCTCAATTAAGACCATAATTGCGTAAATTCATTAATTGCGCAATTAAAGTGTATGTCTGAACAGGGTATAAATTGGCTCAGCTTCCACAACAGACAGAAAATATGTATGTATACATAGGCAAATTGTACCGTCAGCAAGTGCAGTATACGTAAATAAAGTTGCCACATTTTCTAATATTACTTAAAGTTGCATTTAAGCTATGAAACCAATAATATTTCGGAATAATAATGGTCAGTTTCATAATATCTTATTGTAATGTTAAGCCAATGAAAGAATCAGGAGTGGTGAATATACAAACATACATACATATATCCATATGTATATATGAAAGTATTCCTCTATATTTTTATTTTTGTATTTGATTATAAACAGTTAGAGGCGAATTAAGGTCTTTAAAGATTAAAGCTTTCAAATAATTTTGTTTGTGTACATACATATGTACTTACAAATACATACATATAAGTATGTAAGATAGAACACTGAATATTTTTATTATCACATTTATTTAATGATAACGTCATGTTTTTTAAATGACATTTGTCATCATCTTCTTTTTTTCTTTTACACACACACACAATGATTTTTTTCATATACATGTTTGAATGTTCTAGTTTCTTTTTAACGTTTATTTTATTTAAACATTTTTTTTTTATCAGCTGTCGGCATTTATAGGTTGATGGGGTTTATTGTCTTCGTCGTTTTTATTTATTTATTTATTTTTTTGCTGTTGATAATAATACTGCTATTGTTGTTATAAATTAAATTGGCTCACATGTTTTTCTTATTATTTAAGTTTATTTTAATTAATGAATTCTATTAAATACTAATATATTATTATTTTCTTTCTCTTTCCAGGTAAGACATTTACTTCGAGCTGATTGATTAAATAATATATTTTTTGCTTGGTATGGAATCATAAAATTTAAGTTAAAAAAAAATTAAAATGTTTTATATAATTATAAAAATAAACAACTCACATGCACGTATGTACGTACATACATATAGAAACGTATAGCGCAATCTTAATATTTATTAGAAAACATTGTTTATTTTAATGAAAGTAAACTAAAAGTGGAATTAGGTACAATAAATAAAATTTCTAGGTATGTATTGGAAACAAATAATTATAAATGACATAATTTGGGCTTTTTCGGGGTCTTAACCTAAAAAAATTAGACTTTAAATGTGTAGTTTTTTCCTGTCTGAGAAACTATGTAACCACTAGGGTTTCATATTTGAAAGTAGTTGCACTTTATTATACTTGAGTAGGTATTTAACCAAAATGTTGGTATAAAGCAGAATAAAGAAAACTGTAAATAAATTAAAAGAATTTATTTTTTTTATTATGAATTAGATTTTTTTATAACAAATGAAATAATTTTTAAATTCAATTATTGCTTCAGCATTGTTGTTACCATCGCTGCCACTTATTACATTGAATTGCCATAAGCACGCTGATTAGCGGTACTTATTAAAAATTGTTGTTATGTTTGATGCAGTCAAAAGTGCCTTATCTGAGTAAAACGCATCAAGAAATGTTTAAACAAAATACACAACAAAATATAATATATAATACAATATATAACAGCGAGTGTTTGTTATTCAAATAATACCCTGTTCAGACATACGCTTTAATTGCTCAATTAATAAATTGAACAATTAATACCTAATTGCATCACAAATTAAAAAAGATGCGAAATGCAACCCCTGTCAACAAGTATGTTTACTCTGGGAACTATGTTCAGTGAGAAGAAAAAATTCATAAAATTAACAAGCCCCAAGTAAAAAATATAAACAAAAAAATAAAAAGGAAATTGCGGGTCATACGAAAATGGCTTTTGACACTTCCTTCTTCAAAGCAACAGCAAAAAGCCAAGTAAAAAATATAAACAAAAAAATAAAAACGAAATTGCGGGTCATACGAAAATGGCTTTTGACACTTCCTTCTTCAAAGCAACAGCAAAAAGCCATGTTGTTTTTGTAATAAAAAGAGAAATCAGGGGGCTTATTCTGAATTGCGATGCGAAAATCAATGCGATGCGCAAATGAAATGCGATGCGATAGAAAATTGGTATTCTGTTAGACTTTCGCAATTGCATTCGCAATTTATTTCAAATCGTTGGCAACGCTGCTCAAATAAACATCAGTATCAACAAACGTCAAATTAAAAATAAATAAACTTTTTGTGCTTCGCTGTGAAAATTGTTTCTAAAATTTATTTAATAGGTCCAAACCTATTAAAATTTAAGCCAAATATTTTTGAAATTCTCTAATAGGTGGTCCATTAATATTTAGTTCTTCAGTTAACGTTTGCCACAAAGTATTTGCAGACTAACGTGCATTTGGTGTTTTTAAATGGCCTCTTGCCAAATGGCTGCGCTTATTCATAAATACTATTTTTATTTAAAGTTGACGCGGTTTGTTGGTTTTATTGTTTACTTCCCTGAATTAAATAATAAATATATGATGAATACATAAATAAAATATTGTTTTTTACTTACATGTTTGTACTTTGCGAATGCTACTTTGTTGTCGAATAAATTTTGCGAATTTGACATGTGTTTTCGCAATTTAGAATACCGATTTACCACCTTTTCGCATTTGAAATGCGATTAAAATAGAACTTTGCGAATATCGCAATACAGAATAGCAATTGTTCGCATTTATGTATTTTCGCATCGCATTGACTTTCGCATCGCAATTCAGAATAAGCCCCCAGCTAGGCGGACGAAACTACCTGTAAAATAAATATGCCTTGTACTATGCTTAATAAGCTTAATTGAGCATGTGTGAACACCAAATTAAATTGGGCAATTAAAATTAAATTATATCAATTAAAAAAGCATGTCTGAACAGGATATAAGTATTTACCCGAAGTTAGATAAATATCCGGGTATTAAAGTGGGTATAAATAGGTAAATACCAAGCGTTGGGTAAATACCCAGGTCTAAACCGATCTCTAGATGAGGGTGATGTTCGTTAAGGACTTTTTTGTAACCTATACCCTTTAATGTCTGCTGAGGCCGCCTGCTGATGCAATTTATTGCTATTTGCTTTAATGTTTTCAAATGCATTTAAAATAAAAAATAACTGCAGTTTTGATATTTAATTGCGCATGCAGTGCATGCTTATATTACCGGTTAACTGGCCTCTATATACACATAGGTACATACATACATAAATGCTCTTAGTATATTCCTACCTGTTATGAAAAACTTTTTAATAAACTAATGTCTCATTAACAAACACCTTAATGTTACAATGAAATTTGACAACATGGCTTTAAGATTCCCACAGCAATTA
Source organism: Gymnosoma rotundatum (assembly GCA_916610165.2). Taxonomy (NCBI): domain Eukaryota; kingdom Metazoa; phylum Arthropoda; class Insecta; order Diptera; family Tachinidae; genus Gymnosoma; species Gymnosoma rotundatum. The sequence goes on from OU744340.1 coordinate 73,877,885, forward strand.
AATTGTATACTTTTATAACAAAAAAAAAAAATGTAAACATAATACATACATACTTATGTATGTAGGTATGCAATGTAAATACCTGCATACAAACATATGTATATTTTACTCGTTTCTTGGATATTATTAAAGCTTTATTATTGTAGTTTTTGCAGTATGTTTTATTGTTATTTTAAAAAAATAATAATAATAATGGAAAAGCAAAAGAAAAAAACCCACTCCATCCAGCATGCAATGAAGAAAGATAAAGTAAATAAATTTCTGCATTGTTGCCAAACTTTCCTTACTCACAATAAACACACTATATACAGTGTCGAACTTAATATTGGCACAGGAAGCTTTTGTACTTTAAAATCAATTTTAATACTGTATTTAAGATATTTTTATTTTAAAAAGATATTATAAGATAAATTGATAAATTTCGAACAAAATAAAAAAAAAATATTTCAACAATTAATTAATATTATTTTATACCTAATAACAAAACAGCATAAAAAATACCTACTTTATTTGAGTGAACAAAATTATTGGAACACTTCATTAAAAGGTAAAAATATATTTTGGAAGAAACATTGCAAAATTTCGTATTTAGTTGCAAGACCTTTCCGTTATATAACTGCTTCTTGTCACTTAGGCGTAGAATCCACCAACTTGTTTGTGATATCTGACCCAATATGCATATTGCCATTCTTCAAATAAGGCCTGCTTCGACTCGTACTTTTTTGTCATAGCACGTTTTTTAACTCATCTGTTTAGCTCTTTCCACAGATAGGCTGACTTCCAACACGTCAGTTGTTTTGTATTCGAACAGTGTATCGTGTATGCTTTGTTTCGCAACTTTGTATATGCTCAAGGTCTAAATACCGCAGCAAAACTGTATACAAACTTTGTATTAATACATTTTGCAAGTCAGCCATACTCAATTAGGCCTTTTTCCATAATCTCTCCAATCTCAATATTGATTGTGTAAATGAAGAATAACATTGCGGTCGAATTCTTTCTTTTTTTGTTAGTGATTTTCAGCAAAATTAATTATTATTGTGAAAACTTTTTTCAAATTGATATTAACAGGTTAATAAAAAGAAGCTGGTAAAAAAGAAAGTGTGGCTAGATGGACAAATTTATTATTAATAAATATAACTACAAAATTGTTGGTATTTTGTAGGATTTTTATTAGTCTTCTGATTATTAGTCTAATATATATATATTTTTTTTTTATTAAAAATATGTATAACATGGCCTTTAAATCGACCTTAAAGTACAATGAGCTTCCTGTACCAATAATAAAGTTCGGCACTGTATAAACTTATCACATAAAAACAACAATAGACCAGACCATGGCACCAGCAGTCTAGTAAAAGTTTTACGTCCTACAATGTACTGCTACAATCAGCATCACACAAGTATAACAACGCCAACAACAACAATTGGAGAATCAAAACAATAATACAGAGAGAGAAGAGTATTTTGCAAAAAAAAAAAAACATGTGTTGTATCAACATACATATATGTATATCTACATGCATACATAAGTTTGTATACTTACATAAATATATATGTGTGTATGTATATACTTTATAATATTGAAGCACACAACACGCATTTGCAAATACTAGCACATACACACACGTTTGTACATTCATACATACACGAGTATTTCATAGTTGTTGTTATGATTTTGTATTCGTTCTTTAATCTTCGCTTCTCTAGTTGCTTGCTGGCGGCTGGTGGATTGTTTATTAAATTTGCCATTTCCAATTGTTTATTAAACTTGCCAGTTTCAATTTTTTTTTGTTATTGTTTTTATTCTGATAATGGGAGTAAATATATTTATATTTAAGCAGAAAAAAAGTTGCTTTCTTTCTATTAAATAATTACATACTCACATACATGTACTTACATACATACATACATATGTATGTATATGAAATATTCAAATGTAATTCCATATGTACATAAATATGTATAAATGTATAAATAATTTGTAAATAAATTTACAAATGTATGCCTTGAGTCTGTAAGTTAGTGATTACGAAGAAAGCGAGAATATGAAGAACGTCTGTAACAAGAAAATCTGTCAACATTAAGATGTGAATCACTTTTTTTTATATTTTAAATCTTAAGCTAATAAAAATGAGAACCAACATGTGACTCACTAATACACTAAGTTGGTCATAAAACTTCTAATACATATGTACATACGTACATGTGTTTGCATTAACGACCTTCAACGGCTTGTAGACGATAGCGTTCTAATAATTTTGGGTTAAGTAACTGTAAGCATCTTCAATTTTTAACATTTTAAAAGTTTTTTAATACCAATTTGTTGTAAATACCACGAATATTTAAAATTATAATAGTAATTGTCAAAACTTTGTAGACCCCTAGAAAACGGCCTTCACAATTACTAATCCGGCGTCCCCACTAAAGCTGTTTTCACACGAGATGTGCTGTTACATTGGTATTTTTTTTAGCAAAATTTTAATTAGAGAGTGTTCTATTTGAATCTGACGAGAACATCTGACTTCAATTAGATTTAATTACGTTTGAATGCAAAATTTATAAATCGTCTGTAAATTGACAATTTTGATAAACATATCAAATTTTACTGTAGGTATATGGTGGAATTTCAGAAAAAGGTCAACCGCGATTGAAAAATAGAAAGTGCTCAATTTTTTATTTATTTCATAATGAGTACAATTCACAATCAAAATACCTACTCATCCTGCATTATGGTAGTATGAGCCAGTTTAGATTAAGGGCATTGTAGCTGACTTTTTTATTGTTTTCTCTTTTGGTGAATCTCCGTAAGTCGTCATCACGCGTTTACATTATGACTCTTTTGTAGCAAGTGAGAGAATTTTATGATGTTTTATAAACAAATCTTTCAAGAGTTGCCATAAACTAAACGTATTAATTTTTCAACAATTTTTGAATATTATAGGAAAAAAAAACAGCCATTTGGTAACACCGCTTAAGCATATAACTGCAAAAAGCGAGAGAAAGAAACAGGAATGAAAGAAATATGAGAGAAAAACTAAAAAGAGTCATGAAAATTCATTTCGTGCTACTTTTGCTACCCCGCAAGCTTCTCTACACCTCTTGCCTAAAAACTTCTGCATCATGACTTTTGTAGCTGATACAATGCCCTTAATGTAAACTCCCTCTATGGCTGACTTCAAAAACGTCAGTTGCGATTTATTCGAACAATGTATTGAGTAAAAATCTTACGACCGATTATTTTTGCGTTCACACAATCGGTATGGATAGAACACACCAAAACTAAAATAGCGGTTTGCAGAAAAATGCATCCCTGACCTAATGATTCGTAATTGTCTTTTGAAAATTTCCAAGAAACAAAGAGAGAAACGACTATCAAATTTTTATCCGTATTTGCTATCAATTTGTGCAGATTTATTACGTATTTTGTTTAAACGATCCCAATGGTACTGTTTTGCACAAAAACTTGACATCGAAAGACTTCTGTGACTATGTAAACTGCCCTTAAATTTTTAATATGCATACCAGTGATGGAAAAGTTGTTACGATCGTACTTTTTTTGATACGATTTGATTTGAAAAAATGCCGTGTTACTCCTCTGTAACATTTAATACTCTCAGTGATACGTCTACAATTTAAAACCATTGATTTTCTTAAATTCATCTGCATTTCCCCATTTATCACTTAAAGTTTACGAAAATGACAACTCGATTCGAACGCTATCGAATGCCGCAATTCGGTTATTAGATGCGTCACAAAATTTTACTTTATACAAAACCTCTCTCGATCACGAATACGAGAATTTGGCCCCAGCTGTTACGTTTTTTGTGTTTCTTTTGATAGAATTGTACATCTTAATATAAACAAGTAAGAGTTCTATATTCGGCTATGCCAAATCTTATATACCCTTCACCATCTACATATGTAAATCTAGTTAAGTAACTCCAATCATAAAAGCAAATATTAGGGTGACAGATAATTAAAAAATGCTGCATTTCAGTGATGGGAAATAATATTTTCATTTGGTATAGATTTGGACTTTAACCGTGCACCGTCTTCCTTCGTCAAAATGACGACGCGCGATTTTATTTTAAAATTAAAACCTGTTTTTGTCTTTTTGTTTTGATCTAATTTTTCGTATAGCGATAGTTCTTTGCAATCTGTTTTTGTTTAATATTAATTTAAAAAGATCTAAATATAAATAAAAATTTTTGGTACCTACTTTTGCTTATGACATGAATTATATTCACTGAAAGTTCGTCGTAGTCAAAATGACGAAGGATGACGTTACTGTACAAAAAATAAGGATGACGTTCCAGGGTTAATGTGATAAAGGAAGTTTTTTTTGGAAATGGTCTCAAAATGGAAGAGAAAATTATTTTTGAAATAAGCCTAAATTCTTTCTATTGGCGTTATTTATCTAGGGGATATTTCAGTTTAAAGTGATATACCTTAAGAAGAACAAAGTAAATTTAAAAACTTTTTTGTTTATAGGTAAAATGAACTTTTAATATATTGATTTAGGGTTTTTGTTAATTTTTCTTTTTCATTAAGCATTTTTTGCTGTTCAATAAAAATTAAAAAAATAACGATTTGTTAAAAAAGTACTCTCAAAAAATTTTTTTGATACCGAAATGAAAAATCATTTCCCTTCACTGATGCATACCATTCCAAAATGTTGCAGACAAGTATAAGAAACTTTGCATCCGAGGAACTAGCGCATCAGTTTCTAAATTGATGCTGTGTTTCGCAACTTTGTATATGGACAAGATCAAAACACTGCAGCAAAACTGTATACAAACTTTGTATTAATACATTTTGGAAGTCAGCCTATTTGTAATAATGTAATGTAATGTACGAAAAATAAAAAAAAATTTAAATTTTTGGCATACTGGATGTTGCTCTTTGATGTGTGTACTGTTAATGTATTTCAGGCACGTACAAATTTTAAACGGAATTTTATGTTCGGCTGTCAAAAATTACGGAAGATAAAAATCATGAAATTTATAGCAATTTCACATTCACTGCCTACACTTTAGAACGTAAGAATTGCAGAGTAAAGTGACCGTAGTTTTAAAAATAATGTGCAATTTAATTAAAATTTTTCAGCAAAACAAAATCTGGTGGCATACTGAAGGGAGTTTAAGAGGAATACAAATATTTTATCCATATAATAAAACTGTACATGAAATATTTATTGAAAATTTTGAAGTGTGGTGTTGATACTAATCGATATGGAATATAAAACAACAATTTTTTGAATTTTTGTCTGTCTGTCCGTCTGTCTGTCTGTCGCATCACGTAAAAACTACTGAATGGATTTGAACAAAATTTTGTAAGGAGGTCCTTAATATCGTATACTTTTCTTTCGTAAAAATAATTCATTTCGTAGAGAAAACAGAGTTACAAGTGTGAAAAAAACTTAATACTGGAAATTAGCAAGACCATGTCCTTAGACGCAGCGGGCAAAACAATAAAGTAAATGCAATCAAAAAAAAAAACAAATATATGGGGCGATAGAGAATTAAAAAATAAGTAAAGAGAAAATGAAAAACTGGAGCTCGCCCATATTTTTCGAGTTACGGGCCTAAGAAAGTATTTTTTTTTTTGTTATATCTATTTGGGTATCATTTTAAAGCTTTTGATGAGATCTTTAAGGAAATACTAATAATTTTTAAAAATGCTTAACCCATTAAGAGCCGATGACATTTTTATGTGTAATAATATATGTTATATGTAGTACTTAAATTTTTTTATTTTTTAATTCTTTTGTAACTCCGATATTTGCTTTTTTGAGTGAAGTTTTTTCACTAAACTAGATTTACATAGATGGTGAAGGGTATATAAAATTCAGCTTGTCAATAACTCACAAAGAATATACGCAGCTTTTCGCCAAATTTAAAAGAAATCGACTTTATAAGCTCTTTCTGTTTTGCAATGAAATTATAATATTTAATTTTCAAAGACGAACAGCGCCTTAACTGTTTTGTAATCACATAAACTATCGAAATAAGAATTTGGCAACTTTTTTAATTTTTTTATACTACCGGCCCTCTAAGAACTATGTATAAGGTCTAGGTCCACCTTTTAAACTTAAACTCGACTAAACCTCTTGTAAGGCCATTTGTTCCCCCACTGTGCGTTTTGTTAAGACTGATTAATAATACATAATTAAATAATGAATGTTTATAAATTTAAAGACACCCAGTTGGCCACTTAAAACACTCTTTCGAACTTTTATTTACGTTTTCGTTTGCTTTTCAGATCTTGTTTAAGTTTAACAGGATTTTTTGCGCAACAACGAAATTCTTTTTTTTTATTTTATTTCTTTCTTTTAGATGTTTTAATTTTTCTATGTTTATTAAAAATTCTACAATAGTTTTTTTTTGTTCCTTCTTTTTTTTATATAAAGTTTTGTTGTTATTTTTTTTACTTTTTATTCTTTAACTTTATGCGTTAGTGTCGTGCCCAGGTTTCTTAATTTTGGGCGTATTTCATTGTATTGTTTCGTAGCGCTGCGTATCTTGTGAAATATTTTTTTCTCTTTTTATTGGCATAACGTGTTTCTTTTAGGAAATTTTGCTAGACTTTTTTTTTATAATGGAAAATGAAATTACAACATTAAATGATTAAATAAAATAACTTTTAATAAAACGATAATAAAATATTGTAATAAAAATCAAATTTCTTAATTAGGAGCACTTTAATTCCTTTCATGGAATTTACAATAGAATTAGTTTGATGAACGAACTCTGCGGGTTCAATTAAAAAAGGTGTGACTTTACATTAAGGTGCGACTTTAGATTAAAAACCTAGTTAGTTAATGGCTGATAATCATACAAAATTTCACATTGATATTCTAGAAATCTTTTCGAACGATTTTTGCCCCAAAATTTGAGGTTAAATATTATAAAAAAAAGAAATCATCCAATCCAAACACCAAATCATGAATTTTGTTAAATGTAAGTTCGTTGGCCAAAGTTCGTAAAAAGTAAAGTATATCTATACACATGTAATTATATACGTAAGTCTCTAAGTATGCTGTTTTATCCTCAGTTTTTAAACAACTTCTGACTGTGATTTCAGATCACAATATAGTAATAGGTATACATACCAACATACTTATGTATTATGTACATATAAATGTATGTACTTCTTAAAAGTAGCCCTTTTTGTAATGTACTCGCTTTTGATGTTTTAAAAACATTTCAACCAAATTTTGCGGACTTCTATTTGGACTAGCCGCTAAATTGTAAATTTTTCTTTTAAAAATTTAGTTATGTCTTTTTCTTAGCATATGTTTTTAATAAAAGAACCTATTAGTACCTACTATATTAGGAAAACTGGTCTTTAAGCTTAAGAAAATGGGAAAATATGATTTAAAAATGCACAAGAAACTTTTAAACCAAATCTATTTCTTCAAAGCCTATTGTTCACTTTAAAAACATCGAACTGCAACCATAATAAAAAAAGTAACCCTACGACTTAACCATTCAAACAACAACTAGAGTAAGTTGTATACCAACATGTTAAAAATCTATCAAACCGAATGCAACATGTCTGTTGAATATATTTCACCACACCAAGACAACTTGCAAGAGGCAACATCATACAGGTTGTCAAACAAACCGTTTCAAATATAGCAGCCATAATTGATTTACTAACACATAGAAAAGATTATACACGAAACTGAAAGAGAAAACCCTTGGAAGTTAATACAATGATTATACAATCCTCTCTATCTTATGCATTTATATTGGTGTAAATATTTGTGCCTAAGCGGCCATCATGGATTTTTTACGAAACGGTTTTATATATAATACTGTTGTCGCTTTTTCTCTTTCGTTTAGTTAAGTTAATACGAAATTCACCTAAACTTTGTGAGAAAAAAAAACCTGATTTTCTTTTGTAGTTGTATTATATCGTTATTACAAGAAAAGACAAGAATTAGTAGCAAAAAGCCGATAAACGTGGAGAGGAGTGTTTTTATTCGATATTGCTTAAATTAAAATTTAACTTTAAATTAAATACAATTATTAACCAATCTTAAGAATTATATACAGGCTAAAAAAAAGTGGAAAACTTAATTTTTTTATGGACTCAGACATAGAGGGAAGCAAAGAAATTTTAAAATTCTTAAACTCGTAAATTCCACTGAGCCGACTCATGTAAAAAAATTATTTTGAACAAACAAGGTTCTCTTGGTTGGTTTGTTTGCATTTTTGTTGTTATGACAATAGCTCTTCAACTGTAATATTTTACTCACCACTGAAGATTTAAATGCGAAGAAGCTTTTGTTTACATTTAATAAATTCAACTCTGCACGCCAGCTGTTTGGTATTTGTATAAAAAAAATATTTAATTTGAAAATTATTGTTTATATCGAAATATGTTAGCTGCTACAGAAAATGTACCCGCTTTGCAAACCTCTGACAGACGCTGTGAAAATCCCGATTGCAATGTTAATAAACTCATATCGATGGTTCCAAAACGCAAAACGACACAATTTGTTGCTGATCCAGTAGTTATAGATAAGCCAATGTTGGTTAATGGTTTTACAGCGGTCTTTCAAGTTGATGGCAGTTCTGCAAGACTTCTGGACATAAAAAATCCCAATGGTGACAGTCAGGCAAAAACTATCTATAGAATTGTTCCCAATTCCCATGTGCACGTAGTCAATTACGTGGTTGTGGACACAGATGAAGCATACCTTAAGAAAATAACCGAGAATGATCCGGCTACGATGAATAAATTGTTAACTTCACAAAAAGAAAGTGCCGATCAAATGTTAAAGAAAATAATGTCTGGTCAAGGATCATCGGCCACTGCTGCCATGACTACAGTAGTGTCTACAATAAATAACAATAGTAATTCCAATGTAATGCCCCAAGTGGCTGTATCCAATGCTGCAACCTCAGCAGAGGCAACAGCAATTGGTCAAAATGCTACGCAGAAAAATTCTATAAAACTTCCTGTTAGAATGCATCCAAATCTCAAAATAACTGCAGTAACAAGTGGCGATGGTGTGATTTCTCCTTCGATTGCGTCAAACGTATCATCAAATAAACCAGCAGCACCCTATATTACGCCGGTTCCTCTAACTAATTTACAAGCTCCAGCACCGGCTCTAGTTACTCAGCCCTTAGCTCCTTCAGTAATAAATCCTGTGCAAAATCCAACGAATGCTGCCATCGAAACTGTAGACAAGTATGTATTTATTTTAATATGTGTTTGGTATCATCATAATAAAAGTTTATTTTTTTATTTTTAAGGTCAACTTACGATAAAATGCAGGCAGAAATCAATGATCTAAGACGAACCGTTGCTATGCTGGCTGAAGCACAAGCTAAAAATCAACAACAACAGCAAACTGGAACATCTAAAGCAGCAAAACGTCCTAGAACAATGTTACAAAAATAAGCTTTCCATTTCATTTATACAATTATATACATAATTTTATTTATACATAGCAAGCAGGTGTTTTTAAAAATTGTAAAAGATAAATGATTTTTTGAGAATCATTTTTTTTTTATTTATTTTTTAAAAATACATATATAAAATTAAATAAAAGAAAAAGTAATCTTGCAAAGTTACTATATTTATTTATTTTTGTAAAATAAAGGTAAACACGGCTAAAATAATGTAACATAGAAATTAAACCTGAGTTAATAAAACTAAACTAATACAAAATTCAAATTATCTTAAATTACAATAATTATTTCGTCAGCTGATTAGTAAAATTTGTCAATACAATATAAAAAGTAGAAAATAGATGGCTTTTAATAATTTGAAACTCGTTAATTTAAATCTCATGATAATTTGAAATGTTTTCCAGATCCCTTGAGAAACACTCAATATATTGAAAAAATTCTATGTATTTTAGTCCCCTCAATAATTTGAAGTTATTTCAATGAAATTTTGATAGCCGAATATCTTTAATTTGAATTTTTTAGTTCTAAGCTCTATAATATGAATTACTTTAATTTTGCAAAAATTATACAATCACTTATTTTTGTTTCTTTGTGATGTGCTACATACAAATGACAAATTCGATTTTTTTTACACTTTATAATTTGAAGTCCTTTTGTCATTTTGATTATATTTTTAAAAGAAATTTAAACCGTTTTCTTTAGTTTCTATGCCACGCTCCCGTTAATTTGAATTTTTTGATATTTTAAAGTCTCGTTAATACCAAAACTCGATTATTTGATTTTATTCCTGGTCCCTTGAGTTTTACATTATCAAGAGTCGACTGTATTACTACTCCAATAAATATCTTTTATGTTTTTTAATTTAATTAAATAAATCGAGTTTAGCCCAGTAGCTCCAAATTAAATAAAAAGTCCGGGGTTCAGAAGAGTTAATTTTTGCAGAAAAAATTAAATGCTGCCGACCTTCATATTTTTAGATTTTCAAATGGGCCATTATGGGTATCATAGGAAAGCTTTCAAAATAAACTAATAGGATCCTCACAAAACATGTGTGAAAGAAAAAATGTTTGCCCATAAGAAACCGGTTAAACGTTGTTTAACTTTTATTATTATTTTTGCGAGTATTTTCACATTGTTAAACTAAATTTGCAACTTTTTGTAGTAAAAATATTATGTTATATGTACCGTGGGTATGTACATACGTATTCCGACGTATTTGCTAAAAATTGGTTTGAGGGCTAGTTTTTAATTTTTTTTAATGCTTGAGAGTTAACAATTTACTTGGGATATGTATGGCGCTTGATAGGAATTTTGACAAGTTCTTCTGTGATATTCTTATTGTCCTACTCCGCAACAAAGTGTTTGAGATATCACTAAATATTTATGTATAAACACTTTAGGGTCGTTTAACTTTGAATTCTCATGTAATATTTATTGTTCTTAGAAGAGACGACGGTTATGACCGAAAATTATAACAACAGTTTAATATATACTGACAGAATTAACCCAATTAGTTTAATACCAAATATTTATTGTTTAAAATACAAAATGAAATGTATTACTGTGGGGAAAGCATATCCATATGGCCATTTCACTACTGATGGGCCTCTTCCTAATTGCATCACTGCACTGCATATGATGCGCAGTACGTCCGTAAATGCAAAAAGTGGCAGCACTGCAAATGGCGTCTGTTCGTAAATGCATCACTGAAGTATATTATGCGCAAATAAAAGCAAAAAACTAATCATAAAAATGGCTGATGCAATGAACGTCTTTTTCTGTTTAATAATTTTTATAGAATTTAATTTGGTTTTTTATTCTTTAATCTTCTTTTTTTTTTTAGTATGTTACACAAATTTTTATTATTTTTATATCATATAGTAGACAAATTGAGTTTATCAATTTTCCTATTTTCACAGTATTTCTTCGTTCGTTAATGCAAACACTAAAATGAGCAAAACAAAGCATACGCAACAGCTGATTAGCAGTGGCAGTGCAGAATAATCATATTATGCAGAGCACTGATGCATTTACGAACAGGCCCGATCATATAGCTCGTCAGTGGATCTTATCCAAATTTTGTATAGAAAACCTAAAGCCAAATTGATTAAATGAGAACTTCATTGAACAACCAAAGCAAAAAGACAGTAAAAACTCTAAAACGTTTTACACAAAAGAACAATAAATCGGCATTTACACTATGCAATTTTTCATGAAACTAGCACGAAATTTTTGTTTGGTGTAAAAGCAAAATGGGTAAGCAATATAGCATAGCTTCAGTTTTGAGGGGATGTTTATGTTGGTTATGTTTTGTTTAAAATAACGAACATCGCTGCAACTTATAAAGAAAATTGAAAAAAAGTTGCATCAAAAAATGGCATAGTGTAAACGTGGACTAAGACAAATTGAAGGCTTATTTGCGTAAAACTTCAACATAAAAAATTACTGACAATTTTTAAGTAATATAATCCGGCACTTCCTGAAAAAAATTAAAAGACAACTTTCTTCTAAATCGAAGTATTGTAACGGTTGTCAAATATTTCAATCGGAGTAATTGAAGTTGCTAAAAAATGTTCGCAAGTTTATACAGAATCCTTAGTTTTCCGCTTGAAATGAAGCTTATTTTTTTCACAGTTGAAAAAAAATTGTTGCCAGAAACATTTTGCTATTTCTAAACATGAAGCAAGAAACATTTCTCACGAATTGAACAGAGTAAAACTTCAGCAATGTTATTTTTTGTTTATTTCAAATTGATTTTTTATGTGGGATTTTGATTGCATTTGCAAATAATTTTTTGTTGTTAAAATTGAATTGAATCAAATAATGAAATAAGTACTCTTTCAGTGATATTACTTTATTCCTGTCTGTACAACAAGTTAAGAAAATTTGGCTTGTAATAACAAAATTATACATGTTACGTGGAGCCTTCAAAAGTTACAAAAAAAAAAAAAAATGTACTAAACGGCAACATTGAGGTACACTAAAAACTAAATTTTCTAAATACAGGGTATGTGCATCGCTAAGTAGCAGATGCCGCTCTTTAGAATAAAACTGTCCGTTTGAAAGCGATATTTAATGGCTTACAAGGCGAATCAATTGACAGATGTTAGCGATGGCGATTTCATTGATTAAGACAATTGCGAAATAATACAGTTGTTATCGATGGCGAATTCATTAACTTTCGCCGTAAAAGCTACATGTCAAACACCATATAGTGGCTGTATGTGCCATCTATACCAGGTGGTATACATACATTAATTTTCGCTAGTAGCTTAACTGTCAATACACCGTATGCATTTTTATTTATATTTTTTTTATTTGAAGTTTGAAAGTTAGGTTACCGGCGAAAACGAATGAATTCGCCATCACTACCACCTGGTATTTGCTTTGCCTTGTTTAGACTGTTACCCTAAATGTCAATCTCTATACATAAAAAATAAACAGAATTTTTATTTGATTCTTCTTCTTAGGGAATGTAGTTTTCTTTAAGTTGCAATTGGCAGATATATATTTTATAGCTATTTTATTTAAGTAATATTTAGAAGTCCTTACATAGCTCGCAGTGACGTTATTTGATACAAACCGACGGGTAGCCGCCGGAGGATGTGGTATGACCGCCGCAAAGTTTTTTTATTACAGCTCCCTTTCCTCACAATTTACGCCTGAACAAATCTGAGAATAAATATTGTTCTGCTAAATTTAATAATACTTATGTGTATATACACACATACATATGTACGTATTTACATATGTATGTATATTTTATAAAATAAAAAAATAATTAAAATGTGCATATTTCTAAATATAAAATATTACTTAATCGCTTTGATTACAAAAAAATCTAATAATCGGCTATTATTCTTCTTCTTTTGATTTTACAGGCCTGTTGCTGATACTTCATCGTATTCGAAGGGCATTAGTGGCGGACTGGGGCCACCACATCCACAGAGTGTGCAACAGCAGCAACAAATGCATGCACAACAAATGCAACATCATCATCAACAGCAATTGCATCAGCACCAACAACATCATCAACAACAACAGCAGCAACATCAACAGCAGCAACATCAGCAGCAGCAACATCAACAACAGCAACATCAACAGCAGCAACATCAACAGCAACAACTTCAACAGCAACAACAGCAGCAGCATCATACCCAGCACCAACAACAGCAGCACCATCATCAACAACAGTCGTCACGTTCGGCAGCTAGTCCTCTATCTCCTCCACGACCCGGTCCTGGTTCACAAGCTGCTGCAAATGTTTATGCCAAATTTACCGACGTCAATGCTGTACGAGAAGCGCCACAGCGTTTCATACTACAAAGTGCATACGGTATACCTGGACCAGGGACTCAGTATCGCGAAAATCCATATACGAGAATTCAACCGGTACAGGATTATCACAGGGTGGCTGCTGCTTTGGCAGCTGCTGCTCCGCCTCCTGGCACTGCTGGTGTTGTGCAAGGTCCCCCTCCGCCCTCCAGTGTTAGCATTAGTGCTCCACATGGTTTGGATTCAATGCATTTTGCCCATCCACCTGCCACACATCAAACCGTATCGACTGGATCGACGCAGTTGCTTAGCAATGCGCCAAACCCATCTGCGGGAGCAAGTACGACAGGTGGGATGCCTGGCACAAGCTCCCCTCACAATGCCAACAATGCAGCACCGCAAATGCCTGGCAGTGGTAGCAATAATAGCGGTATAATTGGAGGAAAGCGTATACTTTTACCACCAACACATCGCCAGCAACCACAACAATATTCCAATGAGTATCTGACAAATGTTGTTTCAGCAGCAGCAGCAGCGGCGTCTTTAAATCGACATGGGCCTACTCAAGGACCACCCGATCCGGGTGGACAACAACCATATAAAAAGTTACGACTGAGTGATGCAAATAATGTTGTCACGAACTCTACAAACTCCACCAATCACCTGCCCACAACACATCAACTACAAAATGTCCAGCCACCTCCGCCTAGTCAGCAACAGCAGCAGCAGCAGCAGCAACAACAGCATCAACATCTTCAGCAGCAACATCATCAGCAGCAACAACAACAGCAGCGCCAGGCTTCACCCTCTGTGGGATTAACACAGGCGCAAGCAAATGTTTTAAGATCAGCTAATGCTGCTGCAATTCATGGTCACACGCCATTGCCTACTCACACGCATTTAACAGTCCTGCCGCCTTCTCATTTACCCCCGCAACCACAACAACATCCTCAACCAACAATGCAGCAACAACAACAACCTCAGCAACAACCAGTGACGATGCATCAACTAAAAGTTGAAACACAGCACCTACCGCCACCACCAAATGCCAATACACCGCCTATAAATCGTTCTACTCCCACTTCATTGGCGGGAATTAATACGGCACTAAATGTTATAACGAACTCTTCTGCTGGTGCCGCAGTTAAGGCTAATTCTTCTTCGTTGTCGTCTTCGACAGCCAACTTAGTTACCTCTTCCTCCGTTTCAACGACAACCGTTACGGCCACACCGGCAACAACGTCGTCGTCCACAGAAGCCTATCATCCCCAGGTGGAGGCTATATCACCCACGCTACCTGCAGACAATGCCGAAGAGCGAGGTCCCACTGCCAAAGAGGAGCTGTTAATGCAAATCCAAAAAGTGGACACGGATATTACTGGGGCTGACAATGCTTTAGCAGCATTGCGCAAAAAGGAGAAAAGCCTTTTGGATGTAGCCGCAGCAGCTAAACAACAAAAGGAACAGGCCGAAGCGGCCAGATTAAAGGCTGAAGCTGATGCGGAAGAAGATGCTGCGAATTCGTGGCGGTCTCAAACGCTGGCGCAAAAAATTTATTTGGCGAACCGTAAAACGGCCGCCTCCCAACATTCCATATTAGACAGCTGTGGTAAACGTTATTTGCTGCCGTTGTACAATCAACCTTTAGATGTAGAACATCTAACCACGCTCTTGCAACGTCACCAATCCATTATCAGAGGTCCTCTGGTGGAGCAAATACGTAAAATAAAACGAGACCGATGGGCACATTACAGCAAGGTGGCGGAGACGTACGCTCAAATGTCCGCAGAATGGCAAAAACGTGTTGATAAGTCTGAAGCTAGCGCCAAGCGCCGAGCACGTGAAGCCAAAAATCGTGAATTCTTTGAAAAAGTCTTTACAGAGCTGCGCAAACAACGCGAAGATAAAGAACGCTTTAATCGCGTGGGATCACGCATTAAGTCTGAAGCAGACTACGAGGAAATCATGGATGGCTTACAAGAGCAAGCAATGGAGGTAAGAAAAATGCGATCGTATGCCATAATACCACCATTAATGTATGACGCCTATCAACGCAAATATGTTTATCATAACGAGAATGGACTCGTCGAAGATATGGTGGCTGTTCATAAAGAAAGAGCCAAGCTGAATGTGTGGACAGCGGGCGAAAAAGAGATTTTCAAAGAAAAATTTCTGCAACATCCCAAGAACTTTGGGGCAATAGCAGCCAGTTTAGATCGAAAATCACCACAAGACTGTGTACGTTACTACTACCTCAGCAAGAAGACAGAGAATTATAAACAGTTGCTACGAAAGTCTCGTCAGAGAACAAGAGCTTCAAAAACACTACAAAAGTCACAGCAACAACAGACACAGTGCATCATTGATTCTCTGACAACAGGCGTAACGACCCGATTGCAAAGAGAACAACAGCAAAAGACGGGTGGACGATCGGCGGCAGCAGAAAGAGAACGCGAGCGAGCTGAACGAGAAAAAGCAGCCGAAAAGGCAGCATCAGAAACAACAAAAGCAGTATCAAATGCGAAATCCAATAAGGCAGAAACTGCAACAGCGGCTGACCCGATGTCAACTAGTGCCGACAACACTAGCACAGAAACGACTAAAATATCGTCAAACAGCAGTGCTGGTAAATCCACAGCCACATCTACGACTACTATTACATCTGCCTCTTTTACCACATCTACCGCCGCCACTACATCGTCTGCATCAACCACTACTGTTTCCAAAGGACAAGGCGATAAAAGTGAAACTACAACAAGCACAGACACTGCTTCAACAGGCACAGCTGCAAAAACGAAAGCCGGAGATGCTTCTAACAAGCTGGACGATTCGAAAGTGGATGATCCTAAAGAGATTGGCAAGAAAAAATCCAACGATTCTAGTAACTCAACTACAACGACAAGTGATAAAAATAGTAGTAGTAGTAGTAGCAGTAAAACTGATGCAACAACAACATGTATAAATAGTATAAGCAGCAATAGCAGCAGTAGTTGCAGTTTTACAAATGAGGAAGATCCTTTAGCTTTGCCCACAATCTCAATAACGACCACAACTACAACTGCTACAACTACTACTGCAACGTCTTTATTAACGTCATCCTCATCGTCTGCGGTAACAAATACGAATACGAATACAAATGCAACAGCCACAACAACTACTACACATCCGCCCTTAACAACGCCAAATGGCATAAAATCGTCTTACGCAGCAGCTATGGCACAAGTTGCTAATACAGCTGCAACAGTAAATGCCACAGCCTCTGTGGGAAATGACAGTGTCAAGTCACCAGCCAATAGTAGTAGTAATGACAAAACACTGGCCAACAGCAACAGCAACAATAATAATATCTCGTCCACTAATGCTACTAAGGACAATGTTGGTAGCATAGCCGCCGTAACCACTACCACCACTAATTCTAATACTAGTAGTAGCAATAATAATAGTAGTAGCTGTAGTAGTAGTACTAGTTCTAATAGTGCTGGCACTAGCGTCAGCAGTAGCGCGACAAAACAAACGGCCAGCAGTAATGTAACAACGCCGACTACCTCAACTACGGCTGGCAATTTCTTGGGCCAAAAACTGAAAGTGGCACAAGTTGAAAGCCTGATGGGGGCAAATAACAATAATAATACAGACTGTAACTCAGATGTTAGGTAAGTTTTCTAACAGAAAAAACCTAAAATATTCTTTAAATTGAAAAGCTTTTTAATATTAATAATTTTATTCCTATCTAGTGATCCCAAAAAGAAACGTATTGTTGATTTTGATAATTCGAATCCTAATTGCAACAACAACAACAACGACTCCACCACAAAGACAACCATTGATAACCAACAACAACAACAACAACAACCTCCTAATTCAAACAATCTTAATAAAAATCATTTATCGGCTACATCAACGACAACAGCAACAACAACATCAGTCAGTAATAGTCCTGCCAATATTCATAGCAACAATACTAACAGCAATGAAAATGATATTGTTGCTTCAGCTGCTGTTGCTGGTGCTGCTGTTGTTAGTGGTGTTAATCTTTTAACAACAAACACCACTTCAATGAGCACAAAACCAACTGCTATCTCGTCTGGCTACATTTCATCAGTTGTAACTGTAACATCATCCTCTTGTTCCTCTTCTTCCTCCATCAGTACTATTACTTCAGCCGTTACAACTGTAGCAGCTACAACAGCAACGACATCTCTTACAACCGAACAAAATACGATCGATGGTAAAGGTAAGTTTAAATTTATGTTCTCTTACTTTAAATGTAATGTAGAATATTCTTTATGGACTGATTTATGTTACAAGACACTTTAAGTTTGGAATATATTGAGCTTTCGTAAAAATATTTTTTTGTGGACAAAAAGATTAAAAATGTCTTATATCTGTTAAATCATTTTTTTGAATGCAAAATTAGCATTGATAGCTAAGCTTAGAAAATATATTTATAAGGCTATTGCTGGCAGCCATATGCGCAACAAATGCAATCATAAATGCTTTGAGGCAATGTATCATTCAGTCTCTTAAATTGTGTGGTTTTAAAAACTTCTTAGTATCCTCAGATAAACCACGTAGATATTGAATTTTTTGAAATTCAAACGATTTCTTTCTCGGCTTTAAGTTTATGTATTTTCTAATTGAGCCATTTATTTTGACAGTGGCATAAGTCACTTTGTTTTTTAAGTCGAGATATTTAAGGGTCGTCGTTTTAACCAGGGACCGTAACTGTTATAACTTTTATAGTAAAAGTCAGAAAACAAAAGTTATTTTTTGACTTTTATGTTTTCGAGCAGAAATAACAGTTATTTTTTGATTTTAATTTTTTTGAGCAAAAATAACAGCTTTTTTTAACTTTTATTTTTTTGAGCAAAAATAACAGTTATTTTCTGACTTTTATTTTTTGCCTGAAAAAATAAAAATCAGATTTTTAAAAAGCATCGCATTTTCTGACAATTTAGTCCAAGACTTTCAAAATGGTATACTTGGTTTCATTCTCCGACATTTCCTTAAGTTTGCTTTTTTAATCAAAAATTCAAAAATAACAGTTATTTTCGGTCCCTGGTTTTAACACATTTAAATATATGGATGCTAACTTTCGAGAAGATTTACTTGCATTTGTTATCTAATGGTACTGATATTTTTCTCAGCAAAAACAATTTCTTAAAAACATTAAAAAATCCCCACTTTTCATTACGGTAAAGTGACTTAAGCCAATTTCAAATAGTTTAGAAAAATTACTGACATAGGGCTTGTTTGAAAATGCATCACTGCACTGATTCGGATGTGTGATTAGTTTGCGATGCCGATGTAAAACAGCTGATGCTCATACTTACTTGATGCGCAAACAAAAATAAACTAGAAAATTAATTAAAAAGAACCAAAAGCCGAAAATTTCATTAATAAATAAACTATCGTTTGTTTTAAAATTTCAAATGCTTAAACATTACTAATGGAGAAGATAATAAAAAATTTATTTCTTGGTTTAGATGATAGCAAAAATGAAATAAAGGTGTGCAATCGACAAATGAAAAGAAAATTAAAAACTTTTAAAATGAGTGCACTAAAAGACGTACATATGTGTCAACAACAGACGAATCCCAAATATTCTGGATATGTCAATATAGTAAAGAACTATCAAATCCGTTTTTAAAAGTGTATTTACAAACGCAATTTAACAAAATAAAATTAATAAAGATCAAATGCATCAGTCATTTTTGTGATGCGTGTTTGACGTTTGTTTGCGCATCATGATATTTCATTGATGCATTTCAGAACACATGACATTTGCAGTGATGCCAACTGACGCATCAGATGCAGCGCAGTGATGCATTTCCGAACAAGCCCATAATATTATACTAAATTTGTCCGACTTATTTTACTGAAGTGATGTTTCGAAAGGGCAGTGATTTAGTAAAATTGTTGAATAAATTTTATATATAGTAATAATTCTTACTATGAACATATTTAATATAAAGGCATTTTTTAAGTATTTTTTATTTTAATATTAATAAAATACAAAAATATTTAGTTTATTTTGAAATATTACATGTTATGTAAGTGTAAGTAATTAATGTGAAGATACAGTTCAGGACAGTTCAGTTCAGTTTAATTTTCGCCATCAATAAGAGTGATTAAGTCCTCAGAAATTGTGTTTTGTTAAAAATTTTTAAAAGTAACTGTTCGTACACGATGAGTTTCTGTTCCTTCCGTTATGCTGTTTTCCTTTTCTGATGACTCCATAGAAGACGATTCTTTATCTGATAAAATCAGTCTCATATGTCTCTTTATGGGATTAACGCTTTTTCTCATTTTACAAAATATTTCTATAAAATAATAATAATGGGCATTAAAAGAAAACCACCCAATTCCATAACTAAAATAAGAATAAGAATGTCTGATAACATCATATAAAAGCAATTTTAATACAATAATGTAAATTATGTGTACTTTATTACACACTAATCTTTCACACTTATAAAAATAAGTCCAATGACCACAACATTTTTAAAAATACTGAAAATACTTCAAAACAATACTTCTGACACATTTATCACGTGTTTCCATTTCTTTTGCACTAAGCCCCGTTATTATTTTCCTAAGTACAGCGACTTATGCCACTTTCAAAATAAACATGTTTGTTATACCGTTAATTATTGATTGCAAATTTTTTAAAAGTTAAAGATACCGTTCAGTTGTATTTAGTGTTGCTATTAATTCGATTTTTTTGAAAATGTGACTTATGCCACTTTCAAAATCAACGGCTCAATGTCTTGTACGAGGGCTGCTATATATATTTCTGGCCTGGTAACACTGAGTGCTGCCAAGTGCAATCTGACATTTCCATTGGAAAGTTTGTCATTTTTAAGCATAATCGTACTCAAAACGTTTTGACGTACGACCATTATTTGTGTTGTTTACAGTGACTTGAAAAAATTAATATAGAAAAAAATGGAATTAACTCGTGAACATTTTCGTGCCATAAATTTTCACAACTTTCGACGTGGACTATCACGACAAGAGTGCATTGATGAACTTAAATCTTTGTATGGCGATGAAGCACCATCCTATAGCACTGTGAAAAATTGGTATAATGAATTTAATCGTGGCCGAAGCTCGCTCAAACACGAATTCCGCGAAGGTCGTCCAAAAACGGCTGTTGTGCCAGAGAACATTGATGCCGTGCGTGAACTCATAATGCAAGATCGACATGCGACATCCCGAGATAGAGACATCCTTGGACATTTCTTCCACCAGCATACATTCGATACTGCATGAACACCTGGCCGTAAAAAAGGTTTGTTCTCGTTGGATCCCGCACAATTTGAAAGTCGCTCAAAAAAAGGCTCGTGTCGATTGGTGCAAAGAAATGTTGCAAAAATATGATTGCGGTGCTTCAAAAGACGTTTATAAGATCCTCACAGGTGACGAATCATGGATCTATGCGTATGAGCCCGAAATGAAACAACAATCGACCGTGTGGGTCTTCAAACACAAGCAAAATCCAACGAAAGTTGTTCGTGGAAGAAGCACTTCGAAGAAAATGGTCGCCTGTTTCTTCGGCAAAACTGGTCATGTGGCGACTGTTCCGCTTGAGCAACGTAGGACGGTCACTTCTGAGTGGTACACTACAATTTGTTTTCCTGAAGTCATCGGAGAAATTCGAAAAACCAACAAGAGAAGACGAATCATTGTTCACCATGACAATGCGAGCTCTCACACATCGGCTCAAACCAGAGCGTTTTTGACCGGCCAAAACGTCGAATTAATAGGTCATCCGCCGTACAGCCCTGACTTGGCACCTAATGACTTCTTCTTCATCAAGAAAAAAATGCGTGGTCAACGATTTTCGTCGCCAGAAGAAGCTGTTGAAGTGTTCAAAAACCATGTTTTGAGGTGTCTCAATCGGAGTGGAAAAAGTGCTTCGACAACTGGTTTGAGCGCATGCTGGAGAATACTTTGAAAAACAATAAAACCATTTTTGATTATAAATATTCGAATTTTCACTATTAGGCCAGAAATATATAGAGCAGTCCTCGTATTGTCAAGAAAGAAACAATTATTTTTTAATGATAAATATGTCACAAAATACGCTTTTTTGTTGATCGTTTTTTTTTTAATATTTAGTACTAAATATGGTCTTTCTCTACTTTTTTTATTTGGCCTTCTAATAACGTTTATGTTGTATTTTTAGCTTTGTATGAATTTGCTGTAAAAACGAGATGTTACTTTTAACGGGGCTCTATTTCATTACTTTGAATTCTTCCGTTAAACATAAGTTTCTTAATAATTATAATTAATAGTAAAGAGATTAACAAAAGTTAGGTAATAGCAGAAGTTCGCTTTTCTACATAGTAGGTTAAATAGAAAATTTTTAATTCATGGATAGATACGTAAAACGCTGACGAAGACTGTAGCGAATCAGAAAGTACAATTCAGTCTATTCTTTTAACTATAAATCAAAATTTTATTGTTCCATTTACTATTAATCGCAATTATTAAAGAAACTGAAGAATTGTAATTCATTTGTAGAAACACCTTTAATAAAACACTTTAAAAATCAGATGTCGTTCAATCAAGAAAAAAGGTAAAAAAACATAATTTTTAGATATAGACTGCAACTTTTGGAAGTTATTTTTTGTAAATTCCTTTTCTTAAATTATTCAATATCGTTTCAAAGAGTTCTATTAATGGATTCGCACAGAATTTACATATCTTTTTAGAAATGGCTCCACAACCATATGAATCTAAAATTTAAGGTAACAATCAAGAAATTTACTCGAGCCCATTAAGCCATATATGATTAATACATTATTAAAACATTTAATGATCTTATTAATAAATCTAAATACACGACTTTGTCAGCGTATCATTCCTAAATTTCATAAAATTTTAATTTAGAAAAATGTGTTTTTAAATATTTATTGTAGAGTTCTGTAAACAGTGTTAAAAATTTTCCCATCTACAAAAATAAAAATAAAAATGTTTTTATCTCTATTTTCTCTAGGATATGAGATATTTTTATGAAAAAAAAAGTATTCTATATTTGAACCTACGGTTCACGGACCTCCTCACAGAGTTTTATTCAAATGCATCTAGTAGTTTTTGCGTGATGCGAACACAGACAGACAAACAGACAAAAATGCCTAAAATACACCAACAAAATTTTCAAAAAAATACTTTATGTATAGAAATGATCCTGTTACAGTTTTGTTGTATATTTAAATATATAGCGAACGTGTACACTTTTAGCTCTATATTATAGGTTTTTGAATCCCTAAATCCTATTTTTTTATTGAAAGTGGGGTATCCATTCGAAAGAGCTAAATGCTAAAACTTTGCAGAGAGTTGTACAAAATTATTTTTATTTTTCTTTTAAAGTGATGTACTGTACTAAAGTTTAAATTATAACATTATTCCACGTTTAGCTGATTAACGTTTCCAATGTAGCCACAACTTTGCTTTTTTTATGGAGGCTTTTCTTCGTACTGACACTCCAAAAGCCACAGTCTTGTTTCAAAACTAAATATATAAATTAATTTTTGTCAAATATAATTTTTAATTTATTATTGAATAATTTATATATTTATTTAGATTTTATATATAAATTATAAACAAAAAATAAACTTTAGTTGTAAAAAAAATCACTAATACATTTCATCGGAACGATCTAATCTCCCTTCACTACTGCCTTTGCCTCAAGCAAGCAACCAGCAGTGTTTGTTTTCTTTATGCAGAAACAGCTTCCCTCATAATGTTTGTTTATTAAGTAACGGAAATGTTATGTTTATTTATCTCATGATCATGTATCCAAATTTGAATATATTTATTTAAAAGTCCATATTTTTAATCCAAATTAACTGAGAAGTAGGTTTTTACTAAGTTAATGATTTAGTCCTTTAAGAATGTAATTAACAATTGCAAATGCTATTTTACATTAATTATTGTAAATAAAACTTCAAAACTTTGTTAAAAAAAAACACTGGCAAAACATTCTTCGGATTTAAAAAAACCATATTGGAAAACGGTTTTTTTTTCATTTTAAAATATATGCTTTGCCAAAGATAGATACTACTTTGTACGGTTGGTAATTTCTGGGTCTGGGTTGTGGTACATCATTAAAAATAAATCCGTTTCATGAATAGTGCTTTTATCTTTAATTGCCTCTCTCTCTCTCTCGTCTCCTCTTATGCTACACGAACTAATGTGCAATTTGAAGTTTTAATGAACCACCCACACTTTATACACTCAATTGTGTATACGTATTATATTATTTCGTTATGTGAATTTAAAATAGAAAAACGTTACTAATTTTTTTTAGTTATTTCCTTTTGATTTCTGGAAAGAACAACCAGATCATGTTTTCTAAATAAGCTTAACTCGCTATTTTTAAGAAACCAACCTGCTTTCGTTTAGTAGCATTCACTACAGGTGGATTCCGTTTGTAATTACTACAATATACATTTCCGACCCCATACAGTATATGTATATACTCTGAGTTCTTATGCATAGCGAAGTCGGTTGAGCGATGTCGGTCTGTCCATCTGTCTTAGTGTTGAAATCAAGTTTGCTTTTGCAAACTTAAATACGCCAGACATAGTGTCGAAAGAGGTGCTATTGGAAATCAGCAAGATCGTTCCATGTCCTTAAACGCAGCGGGAAAAACACCACGCCTACCTCAATTTGTTCATATTATTTGGAACAATGAAGTATCACCAATAAAAAAAAAAAAAAATAAAAAACAAATATATGGGACAATAGAGAATAAAAAAAAAATAAGAAAAAAATATGAAGTAGAAAAAATTGGTTCTCGCCCATATTTTCCGAGTTACGGTTTTCTGAAATTTTTCATTTTTTTTTAATATCAATACGGGTATCATTTAAAAGCTTTTGAAAAGCTTTTAAGGAAATACTAAAAATTTAAAAAAATGTTAATAACCCATTAAGAGCCGATGACATTTTTATGTAAAATTATATAAAATACATATTATTTTTTCTTATTTTTTAATTCTCTGTCACCCAATATTTGCTTTGTTGATTGGAGTTACTTAACTAAACTGGCGAAGGGTACATAAGATTCGGCATAGCCGAATATAGCACTCTTACTTGTTTTTTCTTAAAAATTAATCACTAAAAAACTAATTGGTTAATTTAAGTTGTTTGCAAATACAAAAACATATTAATTTTGTTCGCATTACTCTGTGGCTCCGGACATTCGAAATCACGTTCTCTATAGTTTGCCAAACAGGCGATTTAACCAGCATAGTCATCCCAACTACAATAATCTGTGGCTTCGGTGAATTTTGAACTCATTAGCTGCTGTATACTATTCGCAGACGACTTAATTACCTCATCTTTCAGGAAAAATTTTATTTTCTTTCTACTCAAATCCGTTAAAGCTTGAACTCACGATCTATCTTTATATTTATAAGTAAAGCAGACACCACGGATGCTCAACAATTATTAACTAACTTAAATAATACACACTCTTGTTAGGATTTACTCAGCATACTTAACTCTAAATATCTTGGACACAATTCGACTATTTAAAGAAACATTTAATTGCCAATTGTTGACCGATGGTCACCTTAAAACGCTACAACTGTTTGAAAGCTATTAGAGCTCGAACCACTAGACCGTTACTGGTTTTCCTTAAAGTGAATCAACGCAACAAACTTTTGATATCGAAGTTGGACGAATGACATTTTTAAAAAACCCCTAAAGGTTCAATGAAAACAAGGTCGCAGTCTAAAGTGTATTGTTAAATTTGAATCTTTTTTATTATTTATGATCAATAATATGACTCTTAATATCAGTGACATTTGTCATTTAATTTGATATAAAAATTTTAATGACTGCAAAAAAAGTTAATGTGTAAAGATTTAATTAGTCAAATTAAAAGGGGGAAAATGTTACATTTTAAATTTAATAATTAATAAAAAAAAATGTGTTAATGTAATCATTTCATTAAAATAAAATTCATATTAAATTACGTTCCAATTTCGTATTTAAAATTTTTTATATAACAACGATTTTTATATACCCTAAAAACAATTAAGTTCTGTCACTATGGGACAAATGTAGGAGCAAGAAATATTATTCCAAATAAACATACTTCAGCCCTTTTAAAACATTTATTAAAATAAAATTTTTATCCTTACAAATGACCTTAACTATGAACTCTTCTATATTTTATAACCACATTTTATGTGTGGCGCGTGTGTGTGTGTGTGTGGTGCAGGAAAATGTTTATTTTATATATTTTTATATTTATTAAAAAAAATATATATATCATAACAAAATCATGAATAAACGAAAAATTATTCCATGGAGAACCACAAAAAGAACCAGAATAAGTGTAAAAAAATAACATCAACTACAAACTAACGCTAGCAGGCAACAAAAACAACACAAAATTTAATTTAATTGAGTTTAATTAACTCACACGGGATATAAATGAGTGAATAAATGAATTTATATGCGGATTGTGTTGCACACAAAATAAAATAAGAAATAAAAATCAAAATCAACAAAATAAAAAAAAAATTAAACAAAATTACATGAAAAAAAGAAACAATGTATCAACGCATTGCACCAGTTTGGGTTTATAAAATCTCCCAGATTTTATTCGCTTAATTGTACTTGTTAAAACAAAATAAAAACGACAAAAAAAAGTACAAAAAACAAAAAAGAGTTGAAACATTAAATGTGTGCTGCTCTTTATAAAAAAAAATAAAGCATAGCTAAAAGGGGCTTTATTTATATGCTCAATGGCTAAAGCATACTTGTTGGCGTTGTTATTTTTGTCATGATTTCATTTCTTTTTTTTTTTGCAACATTTATTATTCATTGAGACTTTTAAAAGATGACAGAACACTGTTCGGGTCAGTCCAGGCCAATAAAACCCAACCAACCATCTTTGAAGGATAAAAAAAGATGAGATGATTTTTTTCATATAAATATATTAACCAAAAACAAAAAAAAGAGAGAAAATTAAATAATAAATACCTGCATTTATTACACAAACTTCCGCCAACGTTCCGAAATACATACATATAAAAAATTGCATTGCCGTTTTAATTTTTTAACTCGCCCATTTATTTATATATTTATTCCTGGCTGCTATCAATACCTTGATATAAATTTCCTTGTTTTATAAAGAAATATGTCGCTGTGTGTGTGTGTTAGGACGAAAAAAAAGTCACAGAAATCTGTTGCATAATTTAAGGCATTTTTAAAATTAATTTTAATGCTCTACTCTTATTGTACCCCGGCGGCTGCTGCTACTGTTTGTCGTTTCTTTTTGTTTTTTTTTTTTTTTTAATGAAATTTTCGTTTATTAAGATAATTGTCAGCGTTCTTTGTTGTTGTGCTTCTGCTTTGCAAATACAAGTCAATATTTATCTCGAGTGTTTACACATGATGGATTTTTTATTAATACTGTGTACGTTTTACTTATTTTTCTTTCTCTTCTTTTTGTCCACCAAGAAATCAATTTGGAAAATGTAAAGTATTTTAATAAAATTTTATTTGTTTTTTTATTAGACATAATTTTTGTTTATGTTATTGGAATCACAACTTAATTAGGTGTAAATCGAGAGCCTTTCTCTGAGCACAACGCTTTGTTTGTGAGAAATCTAATCCAAAAAGCTTTAAATCAAGTTCTTACGCTTTGACTTTGATAATGCAAAGTTCGAAATATAAACTTTAATATATTAGTGTTATTTAAATTATTAAGGAACAAACTTTTTAAATTTTTTAAAAATTGGACAGGGGTTTTGTAACAAAAATCACTTTTTGTCTAAAATTTATGATAGAAAAGTGATGTTCATTTCGTTTGTTTAATTTCAAGATATTTTATTTCTTTAAAAAAAACTAGTTCGATTTTCGTCCTTTTTTAACATAAAAAAAATAAAAGAAATACTTTCTATAGCAAATTTTTCAATACCAAGGCGAATTAATATAAGGTGGCAGACCTGCTACAACAATAAAAAGAAAAACAGGTACTTAAGTGTATGGTAAACATCAAAACACAAACAATTATTTTATGTTTTAGCAAGCTTTTTGATATTAATTGATTTAAAACTTATTACAATTCTATTTTAAAGAATATTATAAAAACGAATTTTTCTAATGTAAAATAATACACTTTTGACAGCTGTTCTGCACAGAAAATTAAGCAAAAAATAGTCAGCTGCCGCAATGATGCCACCTGGTAAAATTAATTCGCCTTGTTCAGTAGAAAACAGAAATTATGTTATTTTTTTTTAATTCTTTAAATGTTCTTGAAAACATTTTGATAAATAATTGAAAAAAAATTTAATAATTAAAATAGCGATTTTCGTCATTGATTGCTAATCTTTAATTAAAAGATCAATTTTTAACTCTAAACAAAGCAGTGAAAAAGTTCTTACTGTGAGTTGACGATTTTATAAGAAAATTTAAATTCTATTTTTTTTTATTATTTATAATCTTTATTGCATTGATTTTTAAATAATTTAAATAAATTCGTGCATTTCAGTTTTTATTAAAATTAATAGTTTTTTTTTCTTTGTGTTAACATTTAATGTTAAAAATCTCGATATGTTTTAGTTTTAAAAATTTAAATTGATAAGATTTAAATCACTACTTAATCACTAAATTGAGAATTTAAATTCTCCTCTGCATTGGCACTGCCAGCTGGTTTAGTGGCAACGCCGCCATTATTCATTTGTGCAGAATTAATTGTATTATTTTCATTGTTATTTTGTTGAGGTTCCTCCTCCTCCTGAGCATGACACATTTTACGATGTTTGTGCACAAAATAATAACTGGGAAATTTACAGCCACAAGTTTTGCAGGGATAATATTGAACATTCATATCCAGAGGTCTAACTTCACGCCTCAAAAAATCTGATGAAGTTGTTGAGTTGCTGTTTGCTGTAGCAACTGTTGAGGATGTTGTTAAATATGTAGAGTGTGTTGAATTTCGGGCATAAAATGGTCGTGTTAAATTTGCATTCGGATGCTTTGTTATTTTCAATTCACTACTTAGGGAAGGTTCCTCTTGGGTGATTGTCTTGCCCTCTGGAACACAAGTAGCTTGTAAGGTTAAAGGATTTAAATGGCGTTTGGCATGTTTTTGATAGCAATATTGAGACTTAAATGTATGTTTACAATAAACACATACAAATACTTCACTTTGAGTTTTACGACCACCACTAGAGATTTTGTCTGAAGCTCTTAAAGGCGCCGCTCCTAAACTGCCATTGGAGGTTTCACTGTTTTCTGATTCTTCAGTTTGATTTAACTGCTGTTGTTGACTTATGGTTTTGGCCATTTGCTGATGAAATGACAGAGAAACGCTTTGTAAAGAACGCTCTGGCAAAACAGTTTCCGTTAGACCTGCATGATTGTTAGTAGAACTGCAGGCATCAGGTTTGTGACCGTAAGCTGTATTCAAGATACGTTTAAAACGCACTGGACCATCACAACTAGCCACATCTATAATAACTTTGTTCGCTTCTGTACAATCCAATTGAGAGGCTGGAATGGGAGCTTTTGCTACCTGTAAACCCGATGAAACTTTTCTACGTCTTTCTGATTTGTGATGATGTGATGATTTCCTATGATGTGTCTTATCTTGATGTCTTGTCTTATTACTATCCTTTTCGCTAAACGATTTTTTATTTTCCATTAACTTTTTAAAAGTTAATTTTTGTATTTGGGTTTCTACCACCACCTCAGCCTCTGAATTTGAGTCTATAAACACTTCAACATCTTCTTCCTCATCACCAGCAGCCATTGGTATTTGATTTTCATTGTTTACCGATTGTTTATCAACTTCCTCTACTTCTATATCGTCTTCTTCTTCATTTTTATTAAGATCTTCCAAACTATTGTTAGATTTAGTTTCTGCAACTGTTGGTGTTGGCGTTATGCTGATATTAGCCGTTATGGGATTATGAGCCAAAGACTGATGGCTCAAGGCTAAAAAGCCAAAATTTGTTAATTGCGGTTTACTGGCAATGGGTCTTACTATTTTACCACCACTTGGTGGTGATATGGTTGTGTTAGGATTAATTGTATTTAATGACGGGGTGTTATGAGGTCCAAAGTATCCTTCTGTTTGTGCTCGTGCTAAATACGATCTGAAAAGAAGAAGAAGATTAATAATAGTCAGAAATTATTATGGAAGAAATTTAATAATTTGTTTTCAAGATGAAATTTTTATTCTTTTAAAGATACAAGTTTTTTGAGGCTAGAATTCCAATTAAAATAAATTCCGAGTACAATGCTGTGTGTGTGAAAAAAAAACAAAGGATATTTTCCCGTTCTTGTTTTTTTAGATTTAATTAGAATTACACAGATCAATTATGGACAATAGGACAGGTGATTTCGTCTGCGTTGTAAAGAGTACAAACGCCTTCCTTTTATATGCTCCAACACATTGAATTTTATTCCTAGCGCCTGAAAGTATGCTTTGATTTAGCTTTTTATGCATTTTAGTCTGCTTAAAGTTCAAGATGCTCAAAAAAATTGTCCTTTTTAATTAAAATCCATACAAAAAATTTATCTGTCATCCAAATTTGGTTAGAATTGTTTTGTTCGTTTAGGCGTGATTTAGCAACAAAAAATAAATTTCTTTCAAAATTTTAAGGTTTTTTTTAATTTTTTTATTTTGACACATTCTGGTTAATTTAACAAAATCTATCAACTCTATGGTATTTCACATGTGTTAAAAAACTATTCCTTAATTTAAACACAACACACCTACAAATTTCCAAAGCTCTTGGCATATGCAAGACATGAGTTGCTAACAAGACTCCAAATATATTTTCCACATTTAAATCCAAATATCCGGTGTACATGTAAGACAAAAGTGGTGCAAATTGTTCGGGTGTAACATTTGTTAAAAAAATAATTATATCAGAAACATTTGAACCACCAACTCCTCCGCCACTTGATACAGCTGGACCACCACCACGTTCATCTAAGCGTATAGCTGATCGTAAATAACCGCTATGCATGCCCAAAACTAAACCATGAGCCATAAAACGTACTGTTGTAGGAGCAGGACCCACTTCTAATGCAATATCGGGTGGTGTGGACATTATATTTGAATTTAAATTTGTTAAACTGTGGCCACTTAAAAGTGATAATCCAGCAGATATATTACACATTTTTGTAGATGCGGCGGAAAGATGATTGTTTGTTTCTGTTAAACGTGTTATAGAAGCACTACTAGCGGATGTTCGGGAATTAGTTAAACCGGTAGCATCTGTAAGCCAATTGGTAAACATTTTTTTTTTGTTTTCTTTTATATATATATTTTTTTTATATTATTAATATTATCACTTATTATAATATTTTTGTATTTTTTCGTTTAATATGTTATGATTTCACTTTTGTACATCTCTCATAAAACTGTTATCTCCTTGATAATTCGTTTAAAACTGTTGGCAGTCCATCATTTCTGTTGCCTATTTATACATTTTATTTTCCTTGTAAGAACTTCATTCACTTTATTTCAATTTAACCAGCTACTACATACGAGTACAGCAGAAACAATTTGGCTTTTTGGCGGTTGTAAATGTGCATAACTAATTGTAGCAACAACAAACCGGACTCTTGCTAATTTTTTGTCTCTCATAGATGAGTTTTACTCTTTCTCTACCATTTAGTTTAAAATTCTCTTAAACAAATAACGGGTCCAAAATGGAAAGGGACTTTTATTTACGGTAGAAACATGGAAAATTATAAACAGTTTATAAACAAAGTCTTCTTAATGTTACAAATTTTATTTAATTAAAAAAATTACATAAAACCTCAATTGTTGAAAAAGTATATTTTTCATTATTTTATACAACGGGAATTTCTTTTTAATTATATTAATTAATTTTATAAAAAATCTTTTTTTCGTGCTATTTTTCCGAGTAATTATATAAATCACCGATATTGATTATTGAGGGTCAAAGCATGTCTCGATGGACATTTCGTTGTCGCTTACTTAACTCTTCAGGAAACTTTTGACAAACACTTTAAATAAACTAAAGATTTTTGTCCAAACAATAAAGCAAAGACAAAAATCAAAGTTTAAGCAAAAACAACAATAACCAACAGTAATTCTATTTTTCTTTCTCCGCTTCTCCGTATATTTTTCAAATTAATAGATTATTTTAATTCCTATTATTTAATATCTGCAAAAATTGTGTAATTTTTATCAAAATTATATTTTTATTTGATTTGTTAAAAGAGTAAGTCAACTCAGTTGGCTTAATAATTGGAATGAAATGTTAAAACTGACCCGTAATAACTTATAATATTTTTAATTAATTCATAAAAAGTGTTTTAGATATAAAATATAATAAAACTGTTCATAGTACCTGATTAATTTAAAAACTTTCTTTCCATCTCTCGCTTTTATTTTGTTTCAATGCTACAGTGTTTCTATTGCTCTCTTGGTGATTTTCTCTATCGATTCTCTTAGTTTTTTGTATCAAAACACGTGCTTTTTGTTTTTAATATCACTCATACAACCTGTACAACTTTTATTTCTTCCTTATTCAACAGAATAACTGTAAATTAGCTCTCTCTCTCTCTCTTAAAAAAAGCTGTTGTGTTTTCCTTTAAAATTTTTCGGAAACACGCATTTATACATACATACAAACATAGATTGATAGACTTTTGTTTACATTTGAGTTTATGAGTGGTATGGTTAAAAGTATACACACATACATTTATATTTATTTGCTGCTTAATTTAGCTGTTGTTCCCTGTATTATCCTTTGAAATATTTTTTTTTTCAAAAATTCTTTTTTGTTGCCTGTCGTTTTTGACAAATAAAAAAAAATAAAAAAACCTCTAGAGTAAATCTTGTTGTGTCTTTGATTTGTTGATTGTTATTTTAACATAATAATTGGCCAGCTTATTAAGTGAAATATTTTGAAAATGAAATATAATATGCAAATTAAAGTAGAATTTTAAATATTTAATACATTTTGAAAATTTTTAAGCACAATTTCTACAGTTATTTTACAATTTTTTAAACGGCTGAACCGGCTGAATGGTTTTTGAAACAGGGCTATTTATATTTTCAAACAGTGAACCAGGAGAAAAGAAAAGGGTGAAAGGATGTTAAACAAAGTTAGATTTTTATGTAGAAGGTAATGAGTGGGGGAGATGACAAACGTGCAATTTTATGCATCGGAACCGAACTTAGAGCCAGTTTGCGGTCCGATTTTAAAGAAATTTGAAATGTAGATTTGACCTGATCTATGAGGTCTAATAGACAAAATTTAATCTGTATGAATATTGTTTGCATTTATTTTATCACTTGCAAAAAGTACAGTTTTTTTAATCCTCAAATATTAAGTATTTCCCCAATCTGGATACATTTGAAATTCTTTAAAGTCAAAACGCTTATTGAAGGTTATAAAAATTAAATAGAAACAGTCAGCTATAGGGGCCGCAAAGAAGGAGGGACAAGCTTACATATATCCGACGTAAAGCACAAAGCAAAAATATGCAATAGCAGTAGCTTTTCCAGATATAGTCGCGTACTTTATATAAATAAATTTTTTATTTATATAAATTTATATAAATTTATTTATAAATAAATTTCTTTTAAATAGTTGTGTAAACATAAAGACTTACAGTTGATAACTATCTAGTAGCTATCTACGAAGTATGCTGACGAAGGTTGTGGCGAGCCAGAAAGTGCATTTTATTCAATTGGTATCGAAATTCTACAGTTCTCTCTACAATTTATCACAATTAATGACAAACTTAAGGCAAAATTGAAAAAATAAAAGTTTATTTTTGTTTTACCTTTTAACTTATTTAATTGCTTCTTTTAAGCTCAGAAATTTTCACTTGTAACAGTTTTTTTTTTTAATATTCTGTTTTTAAAATAATAAAATGTATTATTATTTACTTATTTTGTAAGGCTTACCAAATGTATATGTATGTGTTTTTAGGTACATACCTACATATATGTATATACTATGCACAAACATTTCCTGTCACCTTTACTGGGATTTACTATTATGGTCGTTTTAACATCACTTGAATTTTTATAGTTTATTTACACTTGTTTGTCTTATAATTTCTCTTTTTTACTCTGATGTTTTATTCTTATTTGCCAATTATATTTCAATTGCGTTAAAAGCCGTAATTTGTTTTATCCCATCTTTGTATGTTTATTTACTTTTTTTTAAACCGCACATCTCCACTAACAAACATACATGTGCAAATGTATGGTTACAAATTGAATCCAATTGTACTCTTTTGTATTAAATAATTTTTTTTTATTATCACATGCAATACATGTGTTTGTGTGCGTATTTGGTCTCTAGCTAAAGGTTCTCTATGCAGGAAAGCAAAATCGAAGGAAAGCATTACTACAGACTGTTACGAAAGTATGTACAATAACATCAGTGTCGCCGTTAATTTACATTTTTTGTAACTTTTGAAGACTCCATGAAACATGTATAATTTTGTTATATTTGGCCAAATATTCGTAACTTTTGCTACAGACACGAAATAAAAAGTACTTGTTTCATTATTTGAGCTAAGAATCTCTCTGGCAGCTGTTTTTTTGTAACATATCAATTCGATTTTAATAACAAAGTTTACACACTTGCAAATGCTATCAATATCCCACATACAAAATTAGTTCGAAATTAGAAAAAAAAAGTAATAATAACGTACTGACGTTGTACTCTGTTCAATTAGTGAGAATTTACGAAATGCTGGCAACAATTTTTCTCAGCTGAGAAATAATATGAGCTGCACTTTTTTGTGCGGAAAAGTAAGTACTCTGTTCGAACTTCCGAAAATTGGTAGCAAGTTAGTTATTCCGCTTAAAAAATTTGACAACTTGCTAGTGGTACCATACTAATATCTCGATTAAGAAGAAATTTGTCGTTTAATTTCCCTAAAAAAGTTCCAGATTAAGTTTCAGTCAGTAATTTTGTTCAGTAAATAAATTTGTTGCTATATTATTTTTCCTGAAATATGGAATACAACTTTTTTTACTACATTTTATTTAAATAAATTACATTAACTTAATATTTAATTTAAAAAAAATTTCAAAATGTAACTTTTAATAAAGAAATTAACTTATTTACAGGAAAGCGAAACTTTTTCTTGTCTTTGCCTGGCAACACTAAATAATATATAAATTGTAAATTCATTTTCCTGTTTTTTTCCTGTTTTCTGAATCTGTCTATTAAATTTGTGTTCAGTCTGTTATGTATATGAAGTAATGAAACGATAACATACAATTAAAAATACTTTACACCAACGCAAACATAATCCTGTTATTTTGCAATTTGTTTTTCTCTTTTCGCAAATGGATTTTAATTTTTTCATTTTGTCATTTGCGTGGCTGTGTATGTGCTTTTTTAATACGAATTGTGCTTTTTATTTGCACGTAGTAAGAGAGTGGGAAAAAAAGGATCTACAATTGGGATTAACTTAACAATTTTTTCAAGGATTTTTATTTTAATGATAATGGATTTTGTGGCAATAAAAATTGAATGTAAAAAAAAAAAATAAACAAAAAATTACCTAGGGAATCTTAAAATCAAAGGTGATCAAGTTAAACAAAAAAAAAAAAAAAGAATCAAACTGTTTTTTTTTTTTTTGCTATTTGAAAGGAAAAAAGAAAAATTTAAGGTTAAATTAAAATACGATACTTTTTTAAAAAATAATTAATAAAAATTAAAGCTTTTCTATCGTTAATAAGATGAAATATGCCACCTTTATCTCTTACGTATGGGTGGGTTCTTTAAGGACTATCAAAGAGTTACTCGATCGCGTACAGGAGAGAGCATAAAAGCTTATTGGTGGATGCAGGGTATCCAGAACTATTGACTAAGAGGAGCATCGACTTAATTTAGGATTTGTTTCACTATTTTTTGTTTCTAAAACGGAATGTGTTCTAATGAAATCAGGGAACTTGTTTCTAAAAACCAGAATTTCAGAGCCTATTCCTTTGTGGTCCACAAAGTTGCGCTAAGCATTACAGGGAGAATTACTTTTTTTAGGCAAACAGTTCGTACGCGAAATAAACTGCCTGCAGAGGTCTTTCCTGTTAAATGTTAAAACACAACCCTCTCTATCATCCTTCTTAAAAACAAATTTCCTAGTTCTAGGGTCATCCCCTGAGTGCTAGTGAAAAGTTATAGAAACTTGGTAAATTGGTGATGCCAAACATACACTGGCCTTCAACATGATTATAAGAATTGGTCCCCAAGTTGTTGCTATCTGACACCACGGAATTTTTTCAATGAATAATTTAAAGTAAAAGTTTTTTATTAAAATAACCCTAAAGAAAATTTTAAAACTCCATTTTGATAATCTTTGTTTAAGGATTTAAAGATTTCATAATTTTCTTTATTTCTTAAAATTATGACGTAGTTTCTTTCGTGAATTTATTAAAAAAAACTTGATCTAACATAAATAATTGGTGGCAAAAAATTTAAGGTTTAAGTTCGGTAAGAAAAAAATCTGTGGATTTTGTAACAAAGAAAATATCAATTAAAATAAATTGTTATTTTCATATTTATTAATTCTTTTTGATGCTAATACACACAGCTGAGTGAATGAGGTTTATACAAAAACAAACAAAACTCATGCAAGCGTTCCAACCATTTCCCTCTCTCAAGTTTGCTCGCTTTACTTTAGTCGTCGTACACTTTATGTATTAACTTTTGAAATTTCCAATTCTTCCCGAAGCAATTAGACAAAATTACAAACAATCAAAGCCAACAACAGTTTAATACGACATGCAATCAACAAAAACACAAAGAAATCATGGGTAAATATGATAAAAGCGTGGCTTTTTTGCAAAACGGACCACCTTTTACAACTATAAAGCTGCTGCTGCTTTTGCTGATACCAAATATTCATGAAACTGTTTTTGTTGTTGTTGTTGCTTTCAGTGTTTAAAAATTTTAGCTCCAACTTGTTAAGTGATTGAAATATCAATGATATTAGTAGCAACACCAAAAAACATTTACACACATAAGATTACACTCGCACACATTGGCTCTCAAACTTCTACTCACGAATAGCGGCAAAACAACTTTATGGTATATGTAAAATTGCCCAGAGAAAGGAAGAGTGTTGGATGCTCAAAATATGCACAAAAAATCCCACAATAATGGCGGCTATTGTAATAATTCCCTTACAAAAACAACAATCACAAAAAAAATCATAAATACCACTAAGCACACACGCACACACACTCATTCCCACACACGTGCAAATAATACAATGAAGTGTTTTTTGTTACATTTGAAACGGTCTAAACGAATAGTTGGCTTAAAAATAATATTTTCAAATTTTTCCACCAATTTTATAATTACATTAATTAATCACAGAAAAGATGAAAAAATATTTTAAATAAAAAATTTTCTAGATCTAATCAATTTAATTCGATAATAATATTCGAGTGTAAGAATTTTAAAAATTATTTTTTTTATTATTATTATTTTTATCAGAACTGTGTAGTATTTTAGTCGTGTTAATAAATTCATAAAATTTTTAACAAAATTCAAATTACGCTAATTGTTGCCACCAAACAACTTATTTTGCTCCCACTACCTGCAATTTTAATTCACTGTGTGCAGTAGTAGAAGCTGCATTATTGGTCAAATGTAACAAAACAATCATTATAAATGTGATATCCTTTACAAAGGCTACAATTACATAGAGCCTCATATTGAGTTAAAAAAAAAAAAAACAAAAAATAACAACAACAACCTCACAAGTGGAATAATATTAATGTTTTATTGTTTCCTTTTGGGAATTGTTAATGTAAAATTTAATTTAGTTGAACTTGAAGATTTTAATAAATTAATTAAAAACAAGTAAGAGTGCTATAAATAACTAAGTTTGTCATTTCGTGTGTAATTTCTACAATACCCATTTGACTTTTTACGCATATCAATTTTGCAATGTCCGTCTGTTTGTCCGTGTTAGGTAGTGCGAGGCAAACTTGAGATCACAAAAAAAAGATGTCAGTCGATCAGATATAGAGTCGAAAGAAGTGCTATCGGAAATCAGCATGATCGATTCATGTCCTTCGAGGCAGCAGGCAAAACACCACGCCTACCTCTAACTTTTTCATGTCTTTTGGAATAATAAAGTAACTCCAATCAAAAATATAAATATATGGGGAAATAGGGTATTAAAAATTAAGAAAAAAATACCAAGTGAAAAAATTTGCGCTCGCCCATATTTTCCGAGTCAGGGGGCACTGAAATTTAAAAAATTTTCAAAATATCAATATTGGTATCATTTTAAAGCTTTTGAAGAGATCTTTAAGAAAATACTAAAATTTTTTTAAAATGCTTAACCCATTAAGAGCCGATGTAATTTTTATGTAAATTTATACATATGCAGTTTCAAATTTTTTTTTTATTTTTTAATTCTCTGTTACCCCAATATTTACTGTTTTGATTGGAGTTGCTTCACTAAACTGGATGTACTACTTGGGTTTTTATGTTTTAAAATAACTTTTCTAAAAGGTACTTTTTAAAAAAATAATTGCCGTATTCACAAGCTCTGCTAAGGTGTAGGTAGTATTGCATACTACCTTTTGTTTACTTCTTTGTGAACAACTAGTGTGCCATTGTACATTGCACTTCATACGTCAAAAAGTAAATAAGAAGAAGAAAAGTGCTATTCATCATTTGTTATTTATAAGCCAAATGGGGGAGAAAACAGAAAAAAGTAAATTAATAAATTTTTTGTGTGAGGATGAAATTCAAGACATTTTTAGGATGAACCTAATGTACTTGCTCTCCAGTCGCAGAATTATACATTTAGGGCTACCAAAATCATCATTATGGCATAATCGGGGTTTAAGATATTTTGATGAAAACAGATTTCTTCATATGATACGACTACGGCCAGAGGAATTTGCCTATAGATTCAACCTTATAAAAAATGACGATGTTTTCCACACAATTGGCGAAAGGCTCCAACTACGCATTGACTTGCAGCTTAAAATTGTACTTTATTGCTTGGGATCTTCAGAAAATGGTGCTTGTGTTCGTAAGGTAGCATCTCTTTTTGATATAGGTGATGGCGGTACCATACAGAATATTAGAAATCGAGTCATTAAAGCAATATTAAATCTTAAAGAACAGTTTTTATATTGGCAACTTTCAACTTCAACTTTCTAATATATCAGTCAAATCAATAAAATAAATAAAACTAATAAAAATATCTTTTAATTTAATTTAATTTAATTTAATTGACACATGAGTACTAAGTGTGTATCGCATGTTTGCATGAAAATTACCAACAACACAGCTAGCACCGTTGTATTTTGTTAGCACTTAGCACGTACTAGGGGGCTTGTGAATAGGGTAAATGTATTTGAAGCGCAAATACTTTAAAGGGTTTTTTTACATTTATTTTTTCAGTTAGGTTTAACTGTATATTTTGGTAAAAAAATTTTTGGGGTCTTTAAAAGGTTGTTATTAATTGCTATAATTAATTTAACCAAAACAAATAATTGGTCTTTAAATTTAATTAGTTGGTAATATTTCGAATATATTTTAATTTAAATGTATGTTTTTATCTGTATTAATAACACACAAATGGTTTAAAACGTTTTTTACATGACAGAAAACAAAAAAACTCAAACGTATTTAAATGTATGAGCGAAAATATTTCATTGATTTTTGACCATTAATTAAAAATAACTCAAGCTGATAAAAATCAAAAACACAAAATGTTCAATAAAAGTCAAAGAGAAGCACACGATTGACAAGCAGATTGACAAGAAATAAAATTGAACAAAAGTAAAAAAGAATAAATAAATAAATAAAAGACAAAACAAACCGCATAAAGAATTTTTTATAAAATTTTTATCGTAATTGTTTGTACGGATTTTACAATGAACTTCCAAAAAGAAAACAGCAGTCAAAGTAATGTAATGATTTACCTAGAGCGGTGCCAATAAAGAATATTTAATTAACAAATTGTTTAAAAAAAGAAAAATTTAAAGAAATTATAAACTACATAAATATCAAATTTAAACTGCATACAGGGTTGTATATTAAGTAACAGATGATTAAAAATACATTTTTTGGAATATAAAGAAGACATAACTATAAATAATAAATAATTGTTTTTTAATAATATTTTAAATATTTTCTTTTCATGCTTGCTTTTTTTCTCTGCCAAAAATTAGTTTCTTCAGTTTTGTTACGCTCAATTTCATAAGCAATTATTAAAAAAAAACTTAATTTTATCATGCTGTGTTATACATACATCATACACATGTGCACATGTATGCATTGAGAATGTATATTTAATAACAGAAAACATAACCTCAACATATTTGAACCTTCGCTTTTATCCACAAACGCAAACGTTGGCAAACTCTAAAATATTTACATATATTCATGCAGTTAAAGAAAATATATGTATGTAAATATTTTATAATTAAACTAAACGCAGTAAAAACAAAATAGAGTTAATAAATGATACTTAAACTATTGCTTCTGTTAGTTGTTGGTGAACATTTTGCTAAAAACTAAAGCAAATATCTCCATATGTTTTTACTTACCTACATAAATTAAAGCATTTAACTAATTATAAAATGGATTTTTCATCTCTGTTATAATTTCATCTAAATTTATAAAAGCAGAAGTTTGAAGGAAGGCAATCTAATTAAATACATTAAAATTTTTATTTCGATTTGTCCACAACATATACTATATTTAAATGATATTAAATTTTTAATTTGATCAAAAATTGCCCACTTGAAATCATTATTACCAAAAAATATCAAAATATTTCTTTGAAATAATTCGAGATATATTTTTTTTAAGTTTAAGTTTTTTTCAAATTTAATTGCAATCAATAGCGACAGAGAATTAAAAAATAAGAAAAAAAAACATCAAGTAAAAATTGGCGCTCTACCACATTTTCCGAGTTACGGGCCTCTGAAATTTTCAAATTTTTTAAAATATCAATATGGGTATCATTTTAAAGCTTTTTAAGAGATCTTTAAGGAAATACTAAATTTTTTTTAAATGCTTAACTCATTAAGAGCCGATGACATTTTTTTGTGCAATTGTTTATATGCAGTACTTAATTTTTTTCTTATTTTTAAATTCTCTGTCACCTCAATTTTTGCTTTTTTTATTGGAGTTACTTCACTAAACAAGATTTACATAGATGATGAAGGGTATATATATAAGATTCGGAATAGCCGAATAATGCACTCTTACTTGTTTAATTGGCAAGACCTAACGAAATTATTTGAATTAAGTAAAGAAGTTTGCCTTAAAACATTTATCAGATTTAATTTATTAATCAATATTTTTAAACTTGGGCTTCTATATTCTTTTAAAATATAAAAAATGTTATTATCGTTATTTTCACTGATTCACTGATGGTAATTCTCTCAGTATCGATCCTTGGGAATTCGGGATACAAAAGTCCTAAAAAATCCAAGAATTTCGAGGTTTTTGGCTTTTCTAAATCTTTGTGTTATTTAGGGCCTGTTCGTAAATGCATCACTGCACTGCATATGATGCGCAGTACGTTCGTAAATGCAAAAAGTGGCAGCACTGCAAATGTCGTCTGTTCGTAAATGCATCACTGAAGTGTATTATGCGCAAATAAAAGCAAAAAACTAATCATAAAAATAGCTGATGCAATGAACGTCTTTTTCTGTTTAATAATTTTTATTGAATTAAATTTAGTTTTTTACTCTTTAATCTTCTTTTTTTTAGTATGTTACACAAATTTTTATTATTTTTATATCATCTAGTTGACAAATTGAGTTTATTATCAATTTTCCTATTTTCACAGTATTTCTTCGTTCGTTAATGCAAACACTAAAATGAGCAAAACAAAGCATACGCAACAGCTGATTAGCAGTGGCAGTGCAGAATAATCATATTATGCAGAGCACTGATGCATTTACGAACAGGCCCTTATATTTAGTCTACAATATTTTTGGCATAGATGGGTATTTTTCAGTGCCAGTACTTTTCCAGTATTTTCTGTTTTTACTGATTACTGGAAATAAAATTCAGTATTCAGTAAATTTTACTGATTACTGAAAAGAGAAATCAGTATTCAGTAAATTTGGCTGATTATTGAAAAAATCAGTATTCATTAAAAAGTACTGAATGCTGAAAATAAGGCCAGAATTCAGTAAATTTT
The DNA here is from genome assembly GCA_916610165.2 of Gymnosoma rotundatum. Classification (NCBI taxonomy): domain Eukaryota; kingdom Metazoa; phylum Arthropoda; class Insecta; order Diptera; family Tachinidae; genus Gymnosoma; species Gymnosoma rotundatum. Next base: position 73,919,770 of record OU744340.1, read on the forward strand.
ACTGATTTGTGTAAAAAAATGCGGTAATCAGTAAATGATTGATAGTAGATACTGTGTGTTTTGAAAATGATATGTGCACATAGCTCACTTACATGAATAATGGATTTAAAAGTTTAACGTGTTTTTATTTTTTTAAAACATCTTAAAAAGAAATGTTTTATTGGGTAAATAAAAACTGATTTGCATAGATGAGAGACTTAAATACCTACTTCTAGACCAATACATCCATAACTATATGCTGTTTGCTTTCCTTAGCACAAGCATATTAAAATTTTTATCGCTTAGGTTTTATGTTCTAGAGCTATTCACAATTCCAGCGAAAGAAAATAGTCGTTTACTGAATTCTGAACTTGTTTTCAGCAATCAGTATTTTTTACTAAATACTGCTTTCCTTTTTCAGCAATCAGTACTTTTTACTAAATACTGATTTTTTTTTCAATAATCAGTAAAATTTACTGAATACTGATTTACTGAATACTGAATTCAGTAAAAAAGTAAAGCAGTATGGCCATGTATGATTTTTGACTGGAAAAATAATTTGGATTAATAATAATTGGATATGTGCTCTGCTCGATTTAACTTTATTTAACTAAAAAATTAAAACTTTTAAAATTCTTTAAAGTTACTGTTACCCTTGCTTTTGAGAAATTTCTAACCTAAAAAATTGTAGCCGCCTTGTTTTTTCACAGGGTAAGCTAGAAATCTTTGTTATTTTTCAATTCAAAATATATGATAAACTGTAGTTAACCCTGTGTAAAACCAGAAAATTTACATTTTGTTTTTGTGTTTCTCACTTACGTTACAGAAGCGAAGCGCAGATTGTTTTGAATAACGTGCTTACATGGCAGCTGGCTCACTTTATATTTTTTAAGTTTAAATTAAATTGTTTTTTGGATCACTTTTGATTATGTAAAATGACTTCAAGTAAAAGGAGCATAAAAAAGTCAAAGACTTTCAAGAAATTGGGTATATTTTAATAAAAGAAAAATAACTTTATTGTGAATAGGATATTTTGCATAAAATTCGGAAAAACCTTTTTTGTTTGTTTTTTTTTTTATTAAATCCTGGAGTTCAGGATATATCAATGCCAAAAAATTCCGATATTTCGGTTTTTGTTGATGTTTTCATCCTTTAAGAGATCTGTCTGTGGATGAAAAGTTGGCTCTTCGTATAATGAATGAATTTCATATGTTTAAACAATGAGATAATTGTAAGCTTTAACAACAACTTGCAACTCTTACCAATTCTACTCACTCACATACATCACATACTCGTACACACATGTAAATAAGAAATATATCTACAAAGCAATCAACTAAACATGCATTTAGAAATTCCATTTTAAAGTTATGGAGCAGCAGTACTGGTACTTGTATAATTTCCTTTTCGATGAATAATTCGTTTATATGTACGTGTGTATGTAAGTAGGTATTTCAGTTTGTCTGCAATGTCTGCTTATCCTTATGTGTTTACTTTTTTGTTGGTAACATTGTTGTTGTTGTTGATATGGATGTACTACTAGTACTCCTGCTGCCAGTACTACTGCTACTACGATGTTAAAACGATATTGTTTGACTTTTACAACCAACAAATTTCTAGTTGTCTGTCGGTCGGTTTGTCTGTTAAAATTTTGCTGTCTGTAGCAAAAAGAATCTTTAACTCTCTAATTCTCGCTTTATTCCTGTCTATATATGTATGTATGTATGTATATTTTACCTCCAGTCAATGTTGTGGTTGTTGTTTCTATTGTTGTTGTTGGGTTTTTTTTATTGAGTTTTGCTTACTTTTGTAATTAAATTGTTACCAATTAAAATTGCACACTCTTTTGATTATCACAAAAACAACAACAACAAACACCGAAATCTATATTAGAAAGCAAAAGCAATAGTAGTAAAATGTGTGTAGTATTATTGGCTTTTATTGCTGCTGCTTAAATCAACATTTGTTTTTGGCAATTATCTTGATAACTTCGTTAATACTGCATTATAATTATAATTATTTTTTTATTTGGTTTCAGTTAATAAATTAATTTTTTTTTCATGATTTGTATATTTATTATAAAACGTGGTAAAATATTATAAAACGTGGTAAAATATCTTATTACTTGATTTAAGTACTTGATTAAATCAACACATTTTGTTTTTAGTTTCTTTAACTTCAATTATAAAAGTGATGAAAAATCAACACCATTTTGTAAATTAAATAAAAGTCTCAGAACACCTACTTTGCAGTGTTTAGAGAATAGTTTTCCCTTCAATGTTTTGTTTAATTTCGTTTTCTTACCGTTTCGCCTTTTCTTTGCTTTAGTTTTTATATGCATTCAAGATATTTCTTTTTTATTTTAACATTTCCCCAAGGTACTAATTAGCATATGAAGATTTTAGATCAGCTGTTAAAAGTAAATGTAAACAAATAGTTATGCATGAAGGAAGAAGAAGAAAATACATTCAAGGCTCAGGGTTACTTAAATTGTTAGTAAAATATTATTTACACTTGGTTAAATAGTTTTGCAAAAGAGAAAAAAATGTTTTTTTTTCTTATTTCAACTTCGTTGCGTTTGAAATTTAAGATTAGATTTACGCCTTGAATTTATTTTGCAAGTTAACATAAATTGTTTCATATTCCATTCCAACGTTGGAATTTCAGTGCAGCCAACTTGTAACCTTTTGACTTAAAAATAATAAACAACAATTGTCAACAAACAAGCCATGAAAAAAATGTCCTCTGGCATCTCTATTTTATAGCCTACACACAAAAAATCTTGAAAATTCATCGTATAAAAGTAGTTGTAAGTGGAATTTTTTAACTTAAATTTTTTTAATAATAATTTTGATTTATTAGGCTTTTCCTGTTTTTGTGTTTATAATAATGTTTGTTTTAAAGAAAAACTTTTTCTTTAAGTAGTTTCGTTCAATCTTTTTTTTTTAATGCGTTTAATGTTATTAAAAATATATTTTTTTTTGTCTTTCTTTTTCATTTCATACTTTTCTTTTGCCTTTATTTACTCTTTGTTCTTGTAAAAGAAATTTAGAGCTAATGGAATTATTATTATTGTAATTTTTTTAAGAAATAAAATTTATCTAGGGTTCGATAATGCTAGGTCTGGTGTGGTCAATTTTAGGCACCTATAATTTTATGTTAAAAAAGTTTCAATATATGATAGCAAATCCTTATATACCTTTCAACATCTATATAAATCTAGTTGAGTGAAGTAACTCAAATCAAAGCAAATATTGGGGTTAACGAGACTTAAATAAAAAAAATTGGAACTGCATACATATAATTTTAAATAAAATTGCCATCGGTTCTTAATGTGTTAAGTGTTTTTTAACAATTTTATTATTTCCTTAGAGATCTCTTTAAAAGCTTTAGAATGAAACCCATATTGATATTTTAAAAAATTAGAAAATCTCAGAGCCCCATAACTCGGCCCACGGCCATATTTTCCCTTGATGTTTTTTTCTTATTTTTTAATTCTCTGTCGCCCCATATATTTATTTTTTTGATTGGAGTCACTTAATTGATCCAAATGACATGAAAAAATTAGAGGTGGTGATTTGCCTGCTGCGTCGAAGGACATGGACCGATTTCTAATAGCACTTCCTTCCACACTATGTCTGATCGATTGACATGTTTATATATATATATATTTTTTTTTTGTAAAATCACAGACAGGACTGGACAGACGGACAATTTTTTTACAATTTTTGTGGTGAAGGCTATAAAAAGCCCAAAAGAAAACTTAAAACATATTTATGAATATTTTGCGCAAAAGTGACAACTGGCAAAGATCAAGTATTTTTTTTCTTCGAAAAAAAAAGTCAGTGGCAACGCTGTTTGATGCTGACTCAACATGTATACAAACATTTCGGTCACTTTTGTTATTTTACCCTTAAGAATGTGATAGCAACTTTGTTTAACGCAATGATATTTAAGTCACAGTAACAGTCAAATCACCGACACTGTTCTGGTGGTAAAGTTTTGCCCAATTATCCTTAAACATAAATGCTAATTCATGATTAAACATGCACTGCCGCCTCGGCGCAGGTCTGTTGACTACTTGTCGTGCCGGTTTTATACTAGATTTTTTACGATTAGCCTTTATCAAATATAAAGACTGTCCTTTTTTATTTTTCTAGATCTGCGACAACTATTTTTATAATAAATTCCTTTAAAAGGTTGGTTCTTGCTGCCATTATTTACAATTGCCCTGAAAAAAAAAACAACAAAGTTAAATAAAGAAAACTTCAAATTTGTCTTTGATTTTTCTCCTCGTTGTTATTTAATTCGATGCCCAACCAAAAAAATCAAACAAATTTTCTTGATTGAATTATTAATAAAAAAAAAACTTTCATAGAAAATCAACAACCACAAATAACGTTCAATACTTGTTGTATGAGACCGTCGAAAAAAATGCAAAAAGTAAATATTTAAATAAAAATGATTTTCAAAAGATTGTCTCTAAAAAAAAAAACAATTTTTATCAAAAGAAGGCACCTCTGCCCTACAGCAAAAATTTTAAAAAGTTGCTGTTTAATTAAATTGTTAATAAAAGTAAAAAAACTGAAACAAAGGAATTTCAAAATTCACTTATAAATTGTTTACAATTTTTTCTCTATAATTAATTAATAAAAATATATAAATTTTTTGTTTGGCTTTTTTAATGAATAAAAAAATTGTGTTTGTTTAAAGCTTTTTTTTTATTTTGACTTCAATTACATTTTGTGTTTTTGTTTCGTCTTCCTTCATTTTAATGTGGTTATTTTTTTGTTGTGTTTGTGTTTTTTGTGCATTTTATTTAATTTAATTTGGTTAATTTATTAGCGCGTAGTTAAATTTTTAATGTATTTTGCCCTGCAGTGAATAAAAAAAGGGTTCAGCATAATTGTAAAAAAGTATTTAATACATTTTTCATATAAATATGAGAGAAGCTGAGACCATCAGCATAATTTAATTTTTCACCTCATCAACATTGGCACCATTACGAGCAGGCAGCAGCATCCATCCTTCCTCATCATTTCATTTCAGATATTGTTGTTTATTTTTGCTTTTTTAACTTATTTTTTAAAGTATAAAATAATGGAAATTGCTTCGTTTTAATTAATTATAATAAAATTCATATTTATACATACACTGCCATTCAGTTGAACATGACAACCTATTTCTTTGAATTTAGTTTTTTCTACTTTTTAAAGGCCCTATAATTTGAAATTTTTAATTTTTGTTGTTGTTGTTAAAAAATTTATGTGAAAAATAATTATTGAACTATTTTCAATATATTTTTTTAGAATGTTGATTAAGTTTTCTTCTCTTAGATTGCTGCCAAATAATTTTTTTTTTCGTCCACAAACATTTTGAAGTAAATTTACTTTCTAAACAGTTGAACACTCACAAATTTAAAAGACAAACTGATTTACAAAGTCATATAACGATGAACATATCTGCTTTTGTCAAAAAGTTTAACTTTTAAATCCTAAACTTGATTTGCGAAAAAAGAAGATTTCCTGTGGAGTGTTATTGCGGTTGTTTGTTTGTTGTTGTTGTTTTTTAAGATTTGTCTATTTTTTAAACGCTATTTCGTGTAACGTAGTTTTAAAAATCTCCACCTTTTTGATGTTTCCCGTGCAGGGGTCTGAAACTTAAAGATCAAAAACTCCCAAAAGTCTGATAATAGAACCTTCAGTCCGCAGAAATCCATGGTATTTGTGTTGATGGGGAAGCAGTGGCGTGTTACGTAACCAGCATATTGTTATTCAGCTGCTACAAAAATTATTACTTGTGGGATTTTTATTATGGACATCTACGCTTTTTTGACGTTTCCTATGTGGGGCCTGAAATTAAAAGATAAGGACCAAGGAATTTGGGGTTTTTGGGGAGAGTGGCTGTGATTGCATTTAAATCACAGGCAAAATGTTACGCGACCAGCGTCGTCTTATTGAGCTGGAAAGGAGTCCTAAAGCTCCTGTTCCTATCTAGGAGGCTAAAATTTTTACTTGCGTGGTGCATTGCGTATATGGGCATTCGGTGGTCGCAGACATATTAAAACGAAATTAAATTAATTTATAATCCACAGGACTTAATGTAAGAAAAAATGTACGGGTCTGGCAACTCGGAAAAGCAATTAAGAAAGCTCGGGTAAAGATGCCATGTACCTGCACGTACACAAATAAAAGTAAAACAGAAACAACTAAAACAAGTTGCCAGATCGTTTTACAGCAAAACTATGTAGACGTTTTAAATCGCCTATTAATGGAAATCGTCTACTAATGAGAGCGATTTGACAGTACAACGTAAAACAACAAAAAGAGATTCTGATTTTGTGCGTAGTGGCAATGTGTGTGTTGTTTACAATATTAAACAACGCTTTTGGTCGTCAAGTTGCAGTAGACGACCTCTGTGGATTATATAAAAAGTTCTTACGACAAAACTAGAAATAACTTTATTGGAACTTAATTAATATTTCATAAAAATTTTAAGTGTCTGCCAGTTATAAGACCTGGACTGGCATTTCAACAAGTGGTTTAATACATTTTAAGGGAACTCTGTGGCCATGGAAGTCATCCAACTTTATTTGTAACGTACATTTATATTAAAATGCTTTTATAATTTGTAAACTTTTAATTAAAATAATCTTTTCAATTCATTTTGTTTAAATAATATTGGTCACTTTAACTATAGGTTTCCTAGTCAAAGAAGCGAAAGTGTACAAATTGAAAAGATAACAATGAAAATAACTCTACTTTTGACAAAGTATTCATTCGGCTTTTTAATTGTCAAAATAAACAAACATTTCTGTTTTCATTTTTTTTTTTTATTACTTTTATTCTTTAAAAATATTTACATTAAACAATTTTTATTCAATCATTTGCAAATTGATTTTTATAATGTTTTGTTTAATAATAAAACAAATTCAAATTAAATTAAATTAAAAATAAATTTAGTATCAACCATTGCTTACAAACAATAACAATTCATAATTATAATTTTCAATTATAATTTAATTTTACATGTTTCTGGTATTGGGTGTTGTCATAAATTGCGTTTTTAAATATCGTCGATTTACAACAACAAAACAATATTAAAAAGTATTTGTATTTTCCCTTTTTAACAATTTATATAATTAAAACTTGAACAATATTTTAAGACTTAAAAAATTAAACATAAATTTTGTAGATCTAACTCTATGGCACAACTGAAACAAAAATACTTTAAACGTTTTACAACACCATAGAAATTCTAATAATCTGATATTCACACATATAAAAGCAAATGAAGAAATAAGTTTTGTCTTATACCTACATGTACACAAGTACAAGTAAAATAGAAACAACTAGAACAAGCTGCCAGATCTTTTCACGGCAGAACTATCTAGACTTTTTAAATCGCCTATTAATGAAAATTTTAGTAGCGAGCAGTATGGCAGTCAATTCGAGTTGCAGTCACGAAGTCATTAAAGGTGGGTAGTTCTTGATCTTTCATTTCTTTATTGAGTACAAAATTGCTGAAAGTTTAAGTTAGAGTAATTTGCGATTGCCTATCTGACTGCAGCCTAGATTTTTTACATAAGGTACGAAGTTAGCATTTACATCCAATACTTATTAAATACTAATATATAAAGTGTTGCAGGCATAAGGGCAGATTAATATATGGTGTGTTTGTATTTAATATCAAATTAAAATGTAATTCATCAATAAAGTAAATAACAATATAGTGTAATCAGCAGATTGGAGATATAAATTTATATTAAAAATTATACATTAAATATACAAACACAATATAACATTTATTTACAAATACATAAATGTGTCAATATAATGTGAAAATTATTTATGAAATTTATCTCATCATCATGACACACCAACTGCAGGACGATGACGTTGACGTTGTTGACACAAAATATTATTTTTCACAGTGAATGAATAATGGAAACTAAAATATTATTTATTAAATTTTTTATGATAAATTAATAGAACAATTACAGATCAATTACTCTAATATAAAAATTAATTAATTTTAATCATTGATTTTGTTTAGTTTGGTAGTACGTGTATAATTAACACACATTGTTTTCAATCTTAAACGTAAAACAAATTGAATTAAATTCATAACTCTATTGGTATATTTAAGAGATTAGGAATCTTATTAATATACATATGTATATTACAAATTTCTTGTTTGTGCGTGCTTCAATTACGTCTAAATGAGTGAACCGATTTTAATAAAATTTTAAACACGGGTAGATATTTTTCCTCATTGCAAAAGAAAGGGTATTTATATTTTCATATAACGGACAAGGAGGGAAGAGAAGCTTTTTTCCTTCTTCGGAATTATACCTCCGAACCGATTTCAAAAAGTAAGTCTATTTTAATGAAATTCGAAAAATAGATAAGGTCTTAAGTAAAAGGTCCAATATACAATGTCTGCTTTCCGAGTTAGGACTCAGATGAAAGGAAAAGGGGAACAGGAGGAATAAGTGTGAGAGAGGAAAAACGCGGTGAATCGATTTTAACAAAAAAGCGATTAAAGATAAGTCCTGATCCATACAGTCCAATAAGCAGTAGAAAATCTGTTGTAACTGCCATATTAATGTGCTTAATCAAATCAAAACTAGCTCGGAAGAGAGGTCGTGGTACGATTATTCTCATTAGGGTAGCAAAGCACACCAGGAATAAACGACGTGTGCATTTTTGCCAATTAAAAAAAATCGCAAAAGGTGCTTTAACGAAACTAAATTTCTAAGATGGGCTTCAAATTGTATTTTTAAGAAACTTGAAATTTTTGTAGTAATTCTATTTTGTTATTTTTAATACACTGCAGTTGTCGCGGAAATAGCTGAACAAGCTTAGAAAATGTATTATTATCTGCTTATACATATATTGTTTTTATAATTTTTTCTAAACTGTTCAACGTTTTTCCTTATGCTGTCATTGCAACTGCGATTTTTATTTATAAGTGAGTTAAAACGTCTAGACTGATACAAAATGGAAAGATCTGGCCGCTTGATTCACTTGTTTTTTTAATTTGTATTTACTTCCAGAGAAACCAATGCGATGTTTTTTAAATATGTGACCCGGTCTATGAAAAGGTGGCTTATGACTCAAAAATAAAATTTCTGTTAAAGATAAACAATGCAATTCGTCAGTTTCTTAGTACATAGTTTTTCTTTTGCATTATGAACAATCATACCCAAAAGGCAACCAAAAAATGCAAAAGAGCATAAATGAGATAAGTTCGTGTGTGTATATAAAGAGCGATGTTTTTTTTTCTAGATTTTCAATAAAATTCTGTTTTTCTTTTATTTGTGCTCTTCTTTCTCTACATTTTTAGTACACTTCTAAGCAAGTTTTCTCCACGTGAAAGAGCGTCTCAAAAACTATCGAAACCAAAAATAGTGGAAAATTGTTATTTGAGTCATAAGCCACCTTTTCATAGGCCGGGTCACATATGAGTTTGTGTGCGTCAGTAGTTTATAGAAGGAACTTTTATATTGTTGTACTTCGTTTAAGAGTATTTTCAGTTGCGTAAATATAGTTTTTGAACAATATATATTTACCCTTTGTATTTTAAAAATTAACAAGCTGGTCTCGTCAAACGTGCTACTTTAAAAAAAGAATACAACTCCTTAGAAAAAAAAACTGAGTTTAAACTTGTTTCTTTTGCGGCCCAAAAATATTATTTGTTTCCATTAAAGTAAACAAAATTATTTTGAATTTAATAAACTCACACGCTCATGCTCCAATTCTCTTGCTCTTTTACTGCCGTTATCTATTAAACAAAGAGAAAGAATTCAGTTCTATAACCTCAAGCTATAATTTATATATTTTAATACTCTTGCATTTAATAATTTTCCTTTCGTTTCTCTTAGTCCTTCTCTGGCATTTTTAATACACAAATTTGCTGATATTGACAAAATTATATCTTTTTTTTCGATATGAGTTTAAAAATGCAATTGCTGAAGCAGGTGTTTGTATGTAGAGGAGTCAGCAGGCTGCGCCATTGTGATGGATTTAATTTAGTTAATAAAAAGAATAAAAAAGAAATCAAAAATCATTTATGTGTAAATAATGTGTGTTAATGGAAAATCGTGTTAATTAAATGAAATTTAAAATGACAACCACAGCAAAAATATAAAAATAAAAAATATGAAATCGAAAAGGGAAGTTATAATATCTTGTTGATATTACAAACACGTTCAGCGCTTTGAGGAAAGTAAAATCAAATTGTCCATTTTAAACTTAGTTGGAAATGCAGATTTCGTGTGAATTTATATCTATTCTACTTTGATATTCTACGTACTTAACTGTGTACTTAGCTGATGCGTTTATTTATTTAAAATTCTCATAAATAATTAATTGTTATTTATCTTAACTTTTCTTAAATCACTGTTTATTCATTATGTAGTGTAATTTTTTCTTTTAATATTTGGAAAAGTGCTTATTTTTCTGCTCCTATTTCAAACGTTCCACAGCAAAACAGCTGGTTTTCCAAATACATTCGCGTTTTAAAAACCCAAAGATGAAAAACGGTAACGTTTTTGTGTGTCTAAACGGCAAATTGTGTTCTGAAAACTGGCTGTTAGTCTTGGTCCTCTTCTTTTTCTTACGATTCAGTTTTATTATTACCTTTTTTTTTTTATATTTGCGTAACTAGATATGGAAACGTAAAAAAAAATTTCTATAAACATAAGGACAACAGAACCGGTAGATATTAAATTTAAGCATACTTTCAGGCGCTACAAATAAATTTACATTATATTTGGAAGGCAACATTAGACGCCGCTATAATTTAATGTTTACGAACTTGGAATACTTCTTTCAAATATACATATCAGGAGAAGCTTAAAACGAACGAAACTGTATTTATCAGGATGTAATATTTAAAAACGAAATGCTTGTAACACCGTTGATACTAAGGCGTTAAACTTTTGCGACAAGGTGCACAGTGTGAAATGTTTTGTAATTATGAAAAAAACTAATTTTTGTAAAAATTCGAGTAAGCGATGTTCAACATGAAACCATCGATATAATAATTTGTTTGATGAATTGCCATTCACAATTTATCATCATAGAAAACTTGAATATTATGATTGCTCAACTTGAAAAAGAAGTCTTTACCAGATGGTAGCGTAGCAAATTTATTCATTATTGCCGATAGTTCTTTTTTTTCTGATCAAATATTTAAATTTTAAAAGTTTTCAATCAAAAACTAATTATAGTATAAAAAAATTAAAAATATAAAATAGATATTAATATTAGCACACCACACACACACTCATACTCATGTAGCTAACCCCATTTTTATTAATCAGATAATTAATTACAATTACTATTTTTTTTTTCTTATTAATACTAATCTTCTTTCTCGCTCTTATCATATTGTGTACTTATATATTTACATTTAACGGTAATATTTTTACACTTTATTTTAATATCTCTTTCAGTTGTTGGCTTTACTTTTTGTGTAAATCAATTTTTATATTGGCAGTTTATTTGACATTTATGTAAATAATAATGAAAGCAATAATAACAATTTATATGTCAGTTTGTATGTATGTATATGAATATTACACATTTTTTAACATGTCCTGTTATTATTATTTAATGCTTCTGCTTGCAACAACTGTTGTTGGTTGGTTGGCTGTTTGTCTGTGTCATGTAAATGTCAATTCAATTTGTATATTTGTCCATTTGTCAAGAGATTTTAATCATCATCACTTTTTAAGATTGGTTTACTTTGGATATGTACTTTTATATGTATTTACCTGTGAACTTTTATATTTTCATCCGTTCGAGTTGTGTTCAAAAATTAGGGAAAATTTTAATTTTCTATATTTTCTTATTTCCAGGTTCTATTGGATTATTTTCTTATTGTATAATAATGTAATAAGTAATTAATTCCTAATTTAAAAGAAATATTTTTTTTATTTAAAAAAAATTTCTATTATTCTTTTAAGCAGATTGCAAAATGTAACGTAACACTTAACGTTTGAATTCTGTTATCTATTGATTCGTTCCAAACAGAACGGAACGAAACAGAACAACGAACGACAGAAAGTCTATACTTACAACATGCCATTTTTAACTTCTTTAAATGCTAAACTCGCTAAGTTTAATCGCGCCCCTATACTATGAAATTTTTAACCCAACGTCTATACCTGATATTAATTTGTCTTGATACGTAACCAAACTTCGGCAGATCACTTGTTAAGTTTTTGTTCATATCAGTTTTTAAACAGCGATACAGGGTATACAGTGCCGAAGTTAATTATTGGCTCAGGATGCTCATTGTACATAATATGTGTAAAAGTAAAAAACTAAAATTTTTAATAAAAAATTATACTATCAGACACACTGATAAATTTCCTAAAAAATACAACCGAGTTTATCTCAACAATTTTTAAATGATATTTACTAGCTAATGAAAATAAAAAAAAATAACAAAATTCCATTAAACAAAACTATTGACACACTTTGCCAGATTCCTCAAATTTTATCGATCTTAGCAAATGTCTTTTTTAGTATTCCGTTTAACAGTTTACGTTTTCACAATAATAATAATAAATTTTGCTAAAAATGGCTAATAAAAAAGAAGATTGGCGCAGAGATTAAGGAAGAGTTTGAAAAAAAGAGTGCTTCATAGGGCAAACTATAAATGTAACATTGTCAAACGTAAACCAATTATTTTACCTGTAAACCAAAAGAAGCCTTTAGATTATGCCAAAGAGTATTTACGTAAGCCACATTATTTTTGGCACGAAGTTCTATTCTCTAAGAAAAGTAAATTTAATATTTTTCGCTCTTATAACCGTCAAACGGTGTGGAGAGAACAAAACAAAGAGCTTGAAAAACAAAATCTTGCTTCAACAGTATAACGGGGTAGAGCTAGATGGAAAAGTTTTAAAACATGCTCTAACAGAAAAGAACAAGTTGAAGAGGACCTTAGTTAAATTATTGGATAAGATATCAAAAAAAAGTTGGTGTGCACTCTTTGACTAAGCGATTAGAGGCAGTTAAAAACAAAACGAGCTTATTATTAAATTTTACATTTCTATTTTTGTAATAAAGTATTTTTGGGCTGTCTTGTTATTAATAAATATTGTTATTAAATTTTTTAAATGATTTTTTTTAAATATTTTGTAGGAAATTCATCAATATATATGATAATGTTTTTTTTTTAATAAAGGCACAATAAACATCCTGTGCCAATACTTAAGTTCAGCACTGTAAGTTCGCTGCATACAGTAACGAATATGAAAATTTAAGCCATGCTATTTTTCTTATCCCGCTTGCTTTACTCACTACACTTCTTGCTTACAAAACTATCGATAACCGGCACATTCGATAGTTGTAGTGCGCTTAAAAAGTATCGATAGCACAGTTTCGATAGTTTTTTGAAACCATTGATACTATCGCTAAATAATACAATCGCTTTTAGAAAAAAACCATTGATGGCCAGCCAAAAATAAAACTATCGATAGTACTATTCTTTTTTTTTTTGCAGCTCTAGTAAAATGGCTCAAACTTCTTTCAATTAAACAAAATCACATCAGCTGATTCATCCCGGAACACAAAACAGAGACTTATAACAGTTGAAAAAATCTTTATTTTGTTTATGCAACTCAAAATTAAATTTTTTGATCAAAAGTTGGCAAAAGCTTAATGGACTGTGAAATTTTCTTGCTTAAACGCCACTATTTATACGGTTCAATTTTTGTTTTCGTTTTTTTTTTAATTATCTTAAAAGTTGCAAAGAATTTTATCGTGCATTTTAACAATGAAATTCTGGATGCCATCGTTTTAGTCCATTCGCTTTTAATTTGATATTCAAGCCAACGCTATATTGTTTGATCCGCTGGCACCTCTTGGGTAAAAGTTTCATCTATCTATTTCCAGGAAAAAATCATCGTGTAAGTTGGCTCTTATACGTAATAATTATAAAAACAACAAAAATAACACCGTTTCATTTCTCCACAAAAAACATTCTCTTAATATCTTTCCGTTCTCACAGTTGAGAAAAGAACCTTAAAGATTGATAGCGTTTCCTTCGCTATTTTTGCCATTTTGAAAAATAATTCGCACAAATACTTAATACGAATAAACAAAAACGCTCTCTATTTGTTCAACACACCTCGTATATATAGTTTATTCTTTTAGTAAATAAATAAAGAAAACTTTACAGAAAGTTGATTAGGGGTGTTAATGTTACATGTTTGATGTCCTTTTGAAAATTTTATCAAATTGAAATCATTCAATAAATAAATTTATGTAATTGATTATTAAAAAAGAAAACACATTTATAGTAAAAACATTTGTTAAATTATCCCCACATACAGATTGTTAATTAAGAAATAATTTAATTATAAAAATTATTAACTTACAAAATTTACTTAAATCCTGTCACTTTAAATATTGTTAAACTATTTTAATTGCTGACATTTTTTGCTTGTTGCCTTCTTCTTTCTTTTACTTAATGATTTTTTTTTTATTTAACTTTGTATTTTTTTACCATTAGCACTTAATATATTGTGGGTAACTGTGTGTGTGTGTGTGTTTATTTTCTATTGCAAAGAAATTCTTTTTTACTTGAATCACATTTCTTTTTTGTTTGAATATCATTAAAATTTTAATAAAAACTCTGATTTCAATGAAAATTAAAAAAGGAAAAAAAATTAAAACCACCACCTAAAATTTTGTCCACTGATAGAAGAATATGGTGGTTGTTGGTTGGTGTGTTGTTGCTGTAAAGCTAATAGACTTTTTTGTTGTTGTTAAATTCAAGTAAACTGTTGCGTTTGTTGGGATTGTGTACATTTTTTAAGTGGAAGATTTTTAAGCTTGGAAAAGCATAGAGATTTTATTTAAAAAGCAAAGATTTTCGCCAGTAAGCAAATGCAAGCAAAATTGAAGTTTCTTTATTTTTAATTTAGATAATTTGTATTCGTATTATATGAAAGAAAAATTTATCCAATTCACAATCTATTGTAAGTTGTAGGTTGTACAAAGTAAAACAAGAGGGCAGACAGTTGTAAACACACTTTTGATGAAAGTTTCTGCTGTTAAATATCCACAAAGTTTTAAAAAGAACAAGTAAGAGTGCTATATTCGGCTATGCCGAATCTTATATACCCTTTACCATCTATGTAAATCTAGTTTAGTGAAGTAACTCCAATCAAAAAAACAAGTACTGGAGTGACAGAGAATTAAAAATAAAAAAATTTGGTATTGCATTTTACTTAAAAATGGCATCGGTCCTTAATGCGTTAAGCATTTTAAAAAATTTAAGTATTTCCTTAAAGATCTCTTCAAAAGCTTCAAAATGATACCCATATTGATATTTTAAAAAATTTGAAAATTTCAGAGCCCCGAACTCGGAAAATACGGGCGAGCGTCAATTTTTTCTCTTGATATTTTTTTTCTTTTTTTATTTCTCTATCGCCCCATATATTCATTTTTTTGATTGGAGTTACTTTATGGTTCCAAATGACATGAAAAAATTGGAGGTAGGCGTGGTGGCCTCTGCAAAAGACGGACATCGCTCAATCGACTTTGCTTTGCATAAGAAGTCAGAATATATATACTTTTTGGGGTCGGAAATAGATATTGTAGAAATTACCACTTTTCCGCTTTTTGTGGTAAAGGGTAAAAAAAGGCTTTAAGTGTCTATAATGACCAAAATAAATGAAAATATTGGATTATTTCCACTAGACGAATAGCGGAAGCAATTTGTTTGTAAAACGATAATTTTTATTTATTTTTATGTTGTAAACATTATTTAATACTGAATTGTTCTGTTTTGTTATTTGATGTTAATAAAAAAAACTCTTAATTGTACCTAAAATGGGTTCTTTTAATTTAAAATTGCCGATAAGGCCGATTTTATTTTTTTGCAAATATGACGATTTTTTATCAAAATTATCTGGCACCCCTGTTTCTCACTGATTCGCATGAAACAGAATGGAACGAAACATACTTTCAATTGAATAAAATCAAATTAACTGATTCGATTCATCACTAAAAAGAAAGTATAAAAACTCTAAAGTTTTTTTTTTCTAAATTCATTAAATACTATAAGAATTTCTCTCCTTGTCATATTTCAATTACATACAATATATTTTCCGTCTTCATAAGAGCTTTTGTTTTTCAACCATCAAACCATTGCAAAAATTAGTTCCTTTTCCTGTTAAGTAACGATGGGTCAGTCACTCATACACTTAATCTACATATTCGTTGTTGAGATGGTCTTTTCCTATTCATAAATTTAATTCATCATATAAAACTGGTTTAATTTTTAATAAACCACTCACAATTATTTGAAATTTTCATTTGGAGTGTTGGCCATCCATGGTGGACATCATACATAAAAATACTTAAATTTAAATATGCAGGACCTTTTTTATATGGTAAACTTAATGTAAATGCCCTTTTACTCTACTCTTCATATCCTCCATCCCCAAATATTCTTAATAGCATTTAACGATTTGATTGAGTCAACCATGCAAAGCAACCATTCTTTATGCTCGTACTTATTTTTTTTTTAAGCAAACATATTTAAAAATTCATTTCACTGTAATTGTAATGTATTACTTTAATTAATTTATTTCTTTTATTTTACTTTTTTTAAATAATACGAATTAAAGAAAAAATATGAATTTGATTTTCTTTTAAAATTATCAGTCTCCAAGAAGATCAAAGTCAGTAAACAATTTTATTCTCCAAGGAAAATTTGTGAAGTTGAAATTAAAAAAAAGAAAATATATTAAATGGAATTATAATAGAATCTTTGATATTTTTTCGTACTTAACATGTTTATTTTTGCTTTGGGAATCGTAACAAAAGAAATTCTGTAACTATTAGTTCATACAAATGTAACTGTTGTTCACACAAACGTACGTCAATGCATACCCTAAAAGCAAAGAAAAAAAAAAACAATATTTTCTTTAAATAATATTAAATGTTTTCTTGAAAAAGATATTAATTTCTACATTTTTTTCTTTTTCTTAGATAAACTTGCCACTTGTTTCGTATGTAAAGCTGAAAATTGTCCACGCACACGACCTTTGAAAAAGGGTCGTGGCCAACAGTATGGCATACTTGATGATACAATACCAAACGGTGCTAGAGTTTGTAACACGTGTCAATGTAAATCGGTACGAACAAGATATCCTAATTGTCCCCTACCCACGTGTCCAAATCCCAAAGATCGTGCCAAACGTTTGCGCAATATACCAGCACGACTCTATGAACTGGCACCTGAAGTGCGTGATCCAATTATGCAAGAATTTCAAATACCTGCTCAAGCAACACGTTGCTGTTCGGCTTGTCTTATGCGTATTCGAAGAAAACTGGATCCTCATGTTAATCTGACAGATGAAGAGCGGCGTACAGATGGTGATGAATCGGATGTTAGTACCTCGTCTTGTGATGAGCGCGAACCAGGCGGTAGTGATACGGCCTCGGTGGAAAGTCCTGAAAGTCAACGCCATAATTCTCTAACAAAAGATCTCGTACAAAAACCAACGCCCCAATTGGTGACCAATAAAAACATGGGCATATCGACGTTAGAAATTAACAGTTCTTCGGCACCCGATACTACATCATCGGTAACCACGTCGGTTAGTGGCAGTTCATGCGTTGCTGGCAGCAATGCCGTGTCTATTACAAAATCAGATGAACGTTTGTTGCCGCCTTTGGGTCATGCGCCTAAGAAACAAAAGACTTCCGAGGAATATGACTCCTCGGCTACCGAAACCGCCGATGAAGAGAATGAAAATTCTCCTGCAAACAGACAAAGTCCCAAAGTCATTTTAAATAGCACGAGCAGTGGTTGTGGTAATAACAACTCAGTTGTTGTTTCAGCAGCAAGCGGTCTTGGTCCACCTCCACAAACTTCCGTCAATGGTCCTATGGCACCATCAGCATCATCGTCGACCTCTTCTACCGTTGGACAAGATCCCAAACAAAGTCAAGGAATGTCACGCAATCTTCATGACTATCTTTACAAGGTCATTGAACGTTCGCTAAAACAAAAGGGGCCGCCACCCTCAAAACCAGCTCAGCCACCCAGCCAAGTAAATCAACTGTCAAATCAACATTTGGTTAGCATCGGTAAACCTCCAATGCAACACTCATTGGACTCAACGCCTAGCAATAACAATAGGCGAAATGATGTTATCAGCAGCAGCACTGCACCAACCAATAACAATAGCAGTAATACCGGCAACAATAATAGTAATAATAATTCAAATAACGATGTAACCATTGTGCGTGAATATCGTAACGATGGCTCCATTAAACATCAACCTCAGGCCCACGGCCAACCATTGGTTATTGGTGGCAGCAGCAGTGGTAGTGGTTTACCACCAGGCAATAACGTACAAAACCTCAACGTACGACAATCTCAAGCGCAAATGGCAACGAATTCTGGTGCCGTTCCGGGACATCCTGAAAATTTAGCTACGCTTTCTGTAGTCAATACATACTTGCCGGGCCAACATTTGCCACCTCCTTCGCATGGTATGCTACATCATCAGCAACATGATATCAAGGCAACCATTACACCTGTTTTAAAGGCGGGCAAAACATCGACTCCACCACATGTGATCGCCCCATCTCCTGACACTATTATCTATGCAACATCACGAAACAACGAACCGGAACCTCAGACTTTAGACTTGTCTATAAAGAAACCCTCAAGAGATGGTCCTTCTCCACTTAATTCATCGAATGCCTCCTCCTCCTCATCATCATCGACGGGACTTGGAGGCGATAGTGTGAGCGGCATGTCTTCACGTCATCAACAACCACCTCCCAGTTCAAGCGTTAAGCACGTTGGCAATGCGCCCAGCATTTATCGCGGCGCAGAACCATCACCTCTTATCGCAGCTCCGCCTAATCATGCGTACCTTTATCATCCTCATCCATCCAGCGTGGGAGTGGGAAAAGTACCGCCGCCGGGATCCCTTTATGTGTCACAAGTACCTGTTCCCATGTCTATTACACAGCCACCAGGTGGACCGGTGGGTAGTTCTTCGCAACGAGGACAACCTTCACAACCTCCACCTCCTTCACAGCCGCCACCATCACACATGCAAATGGCAAGTCAACATAGTAAGTCGATTGGTAGCGGGGCGGGTGTTAATAAGATGCCTCCAAAATTAAGTCCCCAATTAATACATCCACCGCCGCCACATTCACATCAAGCTCCCTCACCTTCGCAACAGCAGCAGCAACAGCAGTTGTTGGTGGGTCCAAAAGGATCAATAACTCACGGAACCCCTGTAAATAACGCGGCTCAGCAGATCATTGTGCACTCTGCACCAGCGGGGGCAACCCTTAGTCCTAAATTTGATAATTTGATGAGACAAACTCCGCCATCGGGTGCTTCGGGGGCTGAAAGTAATAAGTTAGGTTCCATAACCCAGGGCACACCTATACACCTGCCTACACACTCGGATAGTAAAAGGGCCTATGAGTATGCGTACAAATCCTCACAACGACAGAGTCCAGCTCAACTTCAACATCATCCACCACCACCTCAGCAGTCGTCACCGCAAGGTCCACCTCAGAATGCTTACACCGTTGGACCCTATTCTAGAGCACCATATGCCGTTGATCAGTCTCCTGTTTTGAGCCAAAGACAAATTGTGATGCATGACTATATAACGTCGCAACAAATGCAAGGACAACAACAGAGAAACATACCACGCAGTGGCAGTGCAAATTCGGCGGGAACTCCAGTTTCAGGAAAAGAATCCCCATCACCTCGTAACTCAGCCAGTGGCTTAGTTTATTACGATAAGGATAGAGGACGTACTGAATACTCCAGTCGTGCTTCACCAGCCGAACATGCCAATAGGTAAGTTTTTCTTTCTTTATTTTATTCTTAATATTGTTTTTATTATTAATAAAAATAATGTTTGCATTAATTTGTAAAGTACTCCCAGTCCACACCGCACTCCACCACCGCCGCGGCAAGGAGTTATACAGCGCCATAACACAGGTTCTAAACCACCTTCACCTGCAGCGCCCCCTCAAAGTCGAATGCATGTAGTGATGTCGCACAATTATCCGCCAGGTAAGAATGCCGCTTAAAAAATAAAATGAAAATTAGGTGACTTTTGGAATGTTTGCTTGAATCTTTTTTTTTCTTTAGCCGGTCATGATGCATTTTCATCATTCGTTGACGTAGCTGTGCAGCAACCGCAACTACCAGTGCCCTCGCAGAAAGATGACAAACAATCAGCTGCCTCCGGTCCAGGTGGAACATCAGGTCCACCACCACCAAATGCCGGTCAACCACCACAACAACCGCCACCACCCTCACATCACGATTCCATGCGATATCAAATGAATCGTGATCATCATCATTTGGCTGTTTTGCAAATGCAACACCATCATCAGCAACAACAGGCGGCAGCAGCAGTGGCTCAACAACAACATAATGCTGCTGTAGCTGCTCATCAGCATCAATTTAGGCAACACCAGGCTGCCGCGGCTGCTGACATGCAAAGGCGTCTGGAACAGGTCAAACGCGATCAACGTTTGCATAATGCGGCCATTGAGAGAGAGCGCATGCATGCCGAACGTTTAGATCGTGAGAGGGAACAGCGAGAACGCGATCGTGAGCGTGACCGCGAAAGAGATCGCGAAAGACGTGAACAACAGCGAGCTTCCGAAGAGCGAGAACGTGACGGCAGGCGAATGGAGCGAATTTATGCGGGCAATGCTGCCACAGCGGCAGCAGTGGCGGCGGCAACAGGGCAACCACACTACATTCGTGGACCGCCACCACCAGAAACTGGACCACCACGCACAATACCAGATCGTGAAAGAGATTCGTAAGTTTTTATATTTTAACGTTTTATTATTTCCAAGGGTTTTTGTTTTTATTATTGCTTTAATTGTTGTTGGAGCCAGAGAAATTGTTTGAAATATTTTATATTTGTTTGTGTTTATTTATCACAGCTATCACAGGAGTCACCCTGGCCAACCACCCACTGAGGGTACATTTTCCGCCCAGACTCTAATCGATGCTATTATTAAACATCAAATAAGTCAAACCAGCACAGAACCAACTGGCATGAGTGTGAACAGGGATTTACCGAGAACAGGATTTGTAAGTAGATGTTTAGACTGAATTATATTCTTTGCTTTTTAGTAATTTTTAAACCTATTGATAATTATTATTTTGTTTTTTTTTAGTACAATTCTCGAGATATTGGACCGCAGCGTCATCCAACAAACGCCACAATATCATCACTTCAAGCTGCTGAAAATAACGGCAAGTCGTCTTCCCCGAATGTAATAAATATCGATTTGGACAACGACCGTAGTACCGTGGCTTCATCATCGTCTTCGTCCAGCGGAGGTGGTCATCATGAGCCCCCTTCAGCGCGTAATTCGCGTGGTGGCCCCAGTGGCATGACAACGTCTTCGCAGGCACCGCCAGCCCCGTCCCAACCTTCACAGATGCGCACGAAAAATATAACATTTGGTGAATTAACAGACAAAATTATAACGAGTGATTTTCACAATCCAATGCATTTACGAGCACCGCCATCACATCCTACCAACTTTATGCCTTATATGCAAGATCCCCAGGGTATAATAGCCACTGATGTGTGGAAGATGAGCAGACGAGCGCAAAAAGAGGCAGAAGCAGCTGCAGCAGCAGCGGCTGTTGGTCCCAAAGGCGGCGCACCCTCTTCACAACAGCAGGGGGTAAATTCAAATCCTCCTGCCAACCAAAGTGGCAGATCTTCAACTCCGGGTGACGATCGTAATATAATCCGAATGCCACAGGCTCATAGTCCACGGAAATACATGCAAGAGTTTATGATACAAGCCCAGGACTATCACTATCAACAACATCAGCAGCAGCAGCAACAGCAAACCAGCAGTTCTTTAATGCGAGGAGGTCCATCTTATGACTCTAATCCAGGACCTGGTGTGCCTTCTAGTGCCTCTGCTGGTGGTGGGGGCGGAAGTGGTGCGGGACAACCAACTGTACCAAATCACACTTTTGATACGATGAAATATGTACAAAATCGTATTGTTGAAGTAATGCGAACAGAGGATGACCACCGAGCTGCAACGGGTGGCGGCCCACCAGGAGTTGGCACATCAAATGACCACCATGATCACCATAACGAACATCGCTTGAAAGATCCTCATGAACCGCGCAAAACGCCTAATCAATATGATGACCGCGATGGTGGTAGACGTTCAGCCAGTAGTGATTCATCACACTCACATCCGTCTAGCATGGGTGGCGGAGGCGGTGGAACAGCCTATCAACCTACACCAGTGACAACATTTGCCGCTACCACTTATGCGTATCCGTATAGTGCTTTAAATGTTCCCAGTTCCGTGTCTGGTTTGCCGCCTCCACCTCAAATGAATCTTAACGTGGGTCATCAAATGCCACCTACTTCGGGATCTTCAGCACACAAACAACCTTCACATATTTTGCATGGTGGAGGGGGCAGCGGTGTTGTGGGCCACGATGGTGGTCCTCCCGTGGTTAGTACTACATCGGGTAGTGGACCAGGCGGTCAGGTGGGCTCTGCCAGTGAACCTAAACCTCTGCTGTCAGCTCAATATGAGGCATTAAGTGATGAAGATTAGTTGTGACTTCAGGCGTCTGGGGTACAGCATCGGTATCAAACACAAACCCAGACGCAAAATATACACTCACAACAGCAACAACATCATACTCAACAACAGCAACAGCAACATCATCAATATCAAGTTGCTGTTAATCTTTTATCTTCTGCTGAGGAGCAAACACGAAGTATACGAAGTCATAAACACACAAATTTCCAACAACAGCAGCAGCAGCAGCAACACTATCAACCAAATCAGCAACATCAGCATATGTCATCCCTACAACAACCACTACAGCAACAATACAACAATAATTACGGACGTAATGTTTATAAAACCCACGACTTAACAGTAGAACATTCACAAACTGCTCAGCCACCAACACATAATCCTCATAATCACCAACAACAGCACACCCAGCGCCAACAGCAGTCGCAACACCAACTTTCATTTAATGGTAATATGAAAAATAACAACAACCTCAATGCAAACAACAATAACAATAATAACAATCGTTATTTTTAAGCCAAAAATTGATCTACTTCTCTATCTAATGTTTCATTCACATCATTCTTCATTTTTTAACTCTCTCCTATAAAAACTAAAGCGCATTTATTTAAAACTTAACTGGTGAAGAAAGAACAAAATAAAAAACAGATCCAGAGGGAAATATATTTATCTTAGACAAATAAATTGAAAATGTAAAAACAATAAAACTTTGAATTAAAATTTAAAAAAAAAACTTATATATAAAAAAGCATCTAACAAATAATTAGTATTTAAAAACAAAACAAAAAAAAAAAACATAATTTATTTACACATATTTAAAAAAAAAAGCTAAACATGTTTTACTCTTGTCTTTCTATTAAATCTAACCCTCTCATAAATACATTCACACGGACACTAAGTTTTTTTTCCTTTTTAATGAAAAGTTATGAAAATAAAGAAAGTTTTTTTATTTTATTTTTTTTTACTAAAGGTAGCGATTATTTTTTAAATTTTACTTTAAATTTTATCTTTCTTTGTCTTGGACACAAATTTATGAATTTTATTTAATAACATTTCACATTTGAAATTTTAAAAACTTTTAAATTATAAAAAGCTATTTAAAAATGTAACTAAACAATTGACCGAATTCAATCATTTTTATTTACGTCATTTTATTATTTTTGTTTTTTTTTTTTTTATAAATTTTTATTTATTTTTATTTTATAGTGATTAAATACCATTCATCAAAAAATATTTTACTTTCTCGCCTTGAAGAAAAGGAAGACGTATTTATATACTCTTCCCTAGAGAAGAATGTATACAAAATAATTGAATGGGATTTTTTATACAATGCGAAGAATGATAAAAATGAAAGAAAATTTTATTTACATTATAGCGTTTTTCATTATGACAAAAGAAATTATAAAGTTTCTTTCGCATTTGATTAAAAGAAATTATCACCACTTTAATTTTTATTTTTTTTTTTTATTTTTAATATTAAGAAAATCTGTTCAAAGTTTCATATATCATGACTCTCTTATATCTGTTTTTTTTTTTTTTTTGCCAAGCTAATGAAATTCTGCTGAAGATATTTGTGTCGCAGATCGAAAGTTACTTTTTAAAAATTCTTTTTAACAATTTCGTACAACGAAAATAATAATTTTATGGAAGCGATGATGATGATGATAATGATGGAAATCGTGTAAACTTATTAAAACTTATCTGGTTTAATAAAAACTGCAGAATTTAAAGAGACTTTATTCTTATACTCTTTTTATCTCTCTCTCTCTCTCTCTCTCTCTCAATCAATATAACATTAATCTTTATGATTTGTTTTTAATTATCTTGGGCAACGTGACCATCAGTATTTTTAAATATTTTAAAAAGTTAAACCCTTTTAACTGATGATTCTACGTACCCGCCTGGCGTGTGATACATGGTCGAATATTTAAAACCAGTCATTTTTTAAATGAGTGATTACAAACAATAATTTCCGAACAAGGGTTAATTTAATTTGGATTTGTATAATTTTCAAATGAGTGAAAAAAAATTAAGTTCGATTTAAGGATGTAAATGTGCTTTGGTTCGGTTTAAAGTGGTGATTGAGAGAGGGTAATAAAATCCAGTATAAAATCGTTAACAAATATATGCTTTTGATCTATTTTCTAATTCCTAAAGAAATTGTATTTTGAAAGAGAAAGTTGTATTTTTCATTGATACCATGAATGATATGAAGTAAAAATGAGTTTAAAATTTCTGATTTTTCAAAGCTTTATTTGCCTTTCAAACCCTCTTCAAATAAAAAATGCTGCTTAGAGTAAATGTTTCCCCAATATTACAAATAAATATATTTTTATTTTTTTTTATTTTAAAAATTGAATAAATAAATACATTTCTTTAAATGACTAAAAATTGAAAAAGAAAAAAAAATATTGATATTCGTCTTTACTCTTATATAGGCGAGTGTTCCCATTACCTAATTGTGTTTTTTAAATATTTTCCGAATATAAAACAAATATTTGCAAGTCTATATTTTTAATACACATCGTTGATTTCTGAAATTTTTTTATAGATATATTGGTGGCTGATAAAAAAAATAGGTTGGATTCCAAATTAAAAAAAAATAATTTAATGTTTGAAAGTTTCATATTTATTTCCGATTTTTTGTTATAATTTTCATTTAAATTATTTAAAATATGTGATCTTTTGTTTTGCGTTTGAAAAAAAAAATTGTATAATAACTGTTGGCTGTTTTCTATTATATAAAAAAAACATACTAAATAAAATATGATAAAGAGTTTCAATAAAACTAATTATTTTTTAATTTTTCTTTAGTTTCTAAATAACACCTTTGTAAAAAAAAATTCACTAGGCAACATTTACAACAACACTACTTACATTAGATATAAACACAAATTGCAAATACATTACTTATAAATAAACATTTAAGTTAATTAATTTTGTGAAAACAAACCAGGAAAATAATGGAATGTATAAAAATAAAAACAAAACTCTAAGACTTGTGAAATAAATTTATTAATTTAAATACCCCCAAAACACAGTACACAGACTCTTAATAACAAGAACAAAAACATAATAAAAATGTACAATATGATAAAATAAAAGTTTTTCAATAAAAAATTTATTTAATCAATACATATTTATATTGAAAAGTAATTTATGAAATGAAAAGAAAAGAAAAACCAAACAGACAGAGTTTGTAAAAATTATTCAGAAACGTTTTATGCTGCAAATAATTATTATTTAATGTGAATTAAAAAAAAAAGATTTGATTTTTTTTAATTAAAATAAATGATGAAATGTATACATAAATTAAAAAAAAAAACATTATTAATTTAATTAAAACAAAATAAACAATTTAAAATTAAAAAAATCTTTCTTTACATAATATAACAAATAATCTAAAACTTATTATTATAAACTTTTCATATATACATTATTATTAAAGTAAAACAACAAATTTAAGATAAATAATTTTTAAAACAAATGAAAATAAAATATACATAAAGTTAGTTTGTAATTTTGCCTTAAGTTCTAAGCTTAAAAATAATCTTTAACTTAAAAAAAAACCCTACAAAAATATATAAAATATTAAAAATAAAAAAACAAATGATCATTGTAAAAATACCTTAAAAATGAATAGTTATTTAGTTTATAAATAAATATAAATAAAAAAAAACAAAACAAAATATAAAAAAAAACAATAAAAATTAACTTTTAGCTTAATATAATTTCTTTTATTATTTCTTTAACTATACATATTAATTATATTTAAATATTAATTTTTAAAATAAAAATTCAATAAATTTTTGTATTAATAAAAGAAAAAACTGAAAAATCTATAAAAAAAATATAATTCAAATATAAAAATAAAATAAAAGAATTTTGTAATTATATTATTAATATCACACTCCCCCCTAATTATACATAAATATATAAATATAAAAATAAAAAAGGAAATTATAAAAACTAAAAAAATAACTTAATTTCATAAATATTTTTTTATATTATTATTATTTTTTTTATTAATTAATTATTCTGCATATATGTATTTTATTTTAAACTAAGTTTAATTTTTTTATAAATACATATAAAAAAATTAAAAAAAAAGAAAATAAGTTTTACTTTTTTTACCTAAGTAGTAATTGTCTACGTTTCTTTAAGTTTAACAAAGTTTTTTTATATATAAAATTATAATTATATATAAAATTTTTATTCACAACAAAATTGTTATTTGTCTTAAGTTTTTCCTAATCAATAAATCAATAAAATAAACAAAATGATTTCGAAATTATGTTTATTTTTATTTTTTCTTGCTTTAAATATTATTTTGGTTTTTGTTTTAACGAAAAATACATATAATAAAATATATATAAAAAGTAATATTGAAAAATTAATAATTATTAAAATAACTACATAAAAAACCAACAACAAATTACACCTAATACCACATAAACAAATTATTGGTAAAAACAAATTAATACAAAATTAAAAAATAATCATATAAACAGGAAACACACCTTAAATTAATAATAAAATAATGATTATATAAATTTAAACAAATACAAAAAATAACAAATTTAATTATGTTGGTTATAAAAAAAATAAAAAAAAATAAACATAAAAACCACAACATACATGTGAGAAGAAAGGAAAACAAAAACAAATCTGAATATAAAAGTAATAAAAGAGAAAGAAATTATTAGAAAATAAATTCAAAATGAAAAATATAAAAAATTATAAAAATGTTTGTTTTTTTATTTAAAACCGGCCTGAGTTCTTAGCTGTGATGAGACAGAATTCAATATGCTTTCATCTTCTACACTTTTCCTTGTTCTCATGCATTAAGCTGTGAATGGCTGTTGCCAACCTAATCACATAAGTATCTTATTCGTCGAAATATTTTTCGATTCAGGTGAGCAATTTTTCATCGTGAAAGATTTATCCTCGAACTTTTTTCAGTTTTCCCTATTATTTGTCAACTTGAATTTAGCTGGGGAACTGCATACATTCTGCAAGTTTTTATCTATTTTAACTAGAATATTAAAATTGTTTGTACATTTGTTAGTTCAAGATCAGGGGCCGAATTACGGCATTCGTGATCGAGTAGGCTTTCGTGTCGAATAAAATTTCGAAACGTATCGAATGGATGGATTACTGCACTCGAAAGCTTACATATCGAAATTTTTATAAATTTTACCATATCGTTTTTCACATTGGAATGGAATTGAAACGAAGCTGTCATATGTTTATTGCGATTCAAGCTAAAAAAGAAAATAAAAAAATTTGGCTGGTTTTCTAAAATTAATTTTTGTGAAATAAAATACATATTGTGGAAAAACAAATGTAATTGTTAAAAGAAAATGCTACATTCCTCTTGTTGTGTTTATCGTCTTCTTATTCTGAAGACAATTATAATACAGTACGTGTTAGAAGAGAAATGCGAGACAATGTCATTGCCGTCAAATGCAAATTGCAATATTCTATTATTATTTTTTATTTCTTTATATGTTTTAGATTTATTAAATGTTTCCGGCTTTCAAAAGAGGCGTTTAACTTTCTTCTTTCCGAGCTGTGTTTCGAAGGACATATGTCTACCGCACTTCCACCAAAGCTACAATTGGCTGCAGCCATACCTCTTTTAGCATGTGGAGGATTGAAACATACTGTTGGAAATGATTACTTGATGGGTATGTGTCAGAGTGCGGTTTGCAAAACACTTAACCGAATCATAAATGAAATTGAAGAAAATTTTTGTCTGCCATTTATTTTGTTTATATTTGTCCTAAAAATGAAAGAGCTAACGAGTGAATTTTAAACAGCTAGTACTCGATTATGTACTCGTTATCGAATGCTATAATCAGAAATTTCGACAACACTTGTTCGATAACGAATGCGATAATCCCAAAAAGGAAATTTACAAACAATTTTACTCGATCACGTATGCGGTAATTCGGCCCCAGTGCAGCATGACAAAACTCAACACAAAGAAATCTATCGGCTGTAAGTTTGTGAAGATTTCTACAGACATATGTGGCAGACTGTAGGAAATGGAGATATAACAAATCTAATACAGAAATGAATATTGCAAGGGGTCAGCGTAGCAATTGTCTCGGGTAATTTGAAGAGGTTGGATTTTACCTAGAGTTACGTTCTTGTAGTAAAGTTGTTAATTCGTTACTAAACATTTTATTTATTGTTGAACCTTAGCTTAATAACTTTTTCAGAGTCTATTCTTAAAGCTTCTTACTTACATTTAATATGCACTGATGGCTTATTTATTTTGAACAGCAGTTCAAGGAAGAAAACAAATATTTCTCGGAAAACCGATGATACAAATTTTCACTTTGAGGGGAATGAAAATTCCACTTCTTATTCGAAATAGGGGTGAATATTTATTTAACTTGTTTCATGCGAACGTGTTTAAGATTTGATGCTCGTAACACGCAAATGAGTCCATAGAGAAAGGCTCTACCTAGAGATGGGTTCAGACCTGGGTATTTACCCAACGCTAGGTATTTTACCTGTTTACACATACCCACTTTCATACCCGAGTATTTATCTTATTTCGGGTAAATACTTATTTGAATAACAAATATTCGCTGTTATGGAATCACGAAAAAACTTGTTGCGGGCGGTTTTAATTACTATATCTGTTTCAAATAGTATGTCAACTGATATGAAAATTGAAATCCGAGATTGTGGTCAACTGGGAATTGTTCATGCACTAAAAAGAAAAAATATTTTTTTGCAAACATGTAGGCGCAGAAGTGTAGAGATGATGGGAACCAATAGATAAACGTTTGTGTAGGGATGTTGTCTGTTTTACTTGCATATTATCTTTGAAAATAAAGGAGAACAATTATATAAATAATTAAATTTATAAAAAAAATGGAAAATACTTACTTGTTCTGCTCTTGTCATTTTGTCTGCTGAGGCAATGAAAAACAAAACAGAAATAGTGTTGGATAACGATAATAAAGTACACTCTTATTTAGGAGAATATCGATACCAAAAAGCGGGGACGGATAGTCATTCATAAATTTGGCAGTTTAAATTAGTATGGAGGGGTAAAATAGTAAAAAAATTCAAATTTATGTATATAATCAAACCACTGCATAAAAACTGTGTTAGCCTGATAGAAGGAGGGCAAGATGGTAGGAAAAGAGTGTGGAAGGTAGGGGGATTGAAAAAACAGCGAAAAAATCAATCCAAATTGATTTTTCCAGTTTTCTGTTGAGAGGCGCGAAATTGATTTTGAATGTAGTTATGTACATAGGCCGTGGGAAAACCTTTACATAGATATGTTTGTATGAAATTGAGAGGCGGTAAACATTGGCGCGATAAAGTCTGGAATATCTGTGAAAGTGTTATAATATGTATAGAAAAAAATCGTAAAGATAAAGGCAGGCGAGCTAGTATAAATAGAGGCACGTTAGTAACGTAGGACATTTAAGTGAAGTCAGTGAAACAGAAAGTGTAAAGTGAGAACTTAAACATAGAATTTCAAAGAAGTGAAAAATAGTTTTAAAAAGAGTTAGTGTTGAATAAGCACATAAATCCTGTGTGCCTAGAAAATCTTCTGTGCGGTAGAAAAAAACCTTTGGCTGACCAGTGCAGGAATTCGTAAGTTTGAGGGATAAAACGTATTTGGTGTTGAGCAAATAAAAGAAAAAAAAAATAATAAAAACGTAAGTCATATATCAGTGCAGTAAATTTTGAAATACTAATAAGTGGTTCGTTTTTGTGGTGTAGCTGGCTATTGGGTCTGAAGTGACTACTGAAACAACTGTCCGAAGCCCAGAGGAAATTAAATAGCCAGGTAATATTTTTTTTATTGTAATTGCGACGGAACGAGTATTGTTTTATATTAGGAGTTGCAGAATTGTAATAACGAATTACCCATATCTCCGGAGTTAGAGAAAAAATTCTTATTAAAACTACAAAAAAAAAAAAAAAGTAAAAAAGTATAAATTGTGTTGCTATACTTACCTATGAAACTGAATATAGTCAGTGAATGTATGGTGTAGTTTCGTCAAAAAAAAAAAAAAAGATGTTTTTAAATATTTATCGACCTTGCCAAATGTGAAATTATCGGAAAGCAGATATCATAAAAAGGAAACAGAAACAAAGTATCTGAGAAAATCGCACAAGTGCACACAAACAAAACAAAAGAATCTCTTTTAAACAGTAGTGTAGTTAAGTAGCATAAGTATTTTGTAAGTAAGTGTGCATGTAGACCTTTTGTTTATTTACACTTGACCCTCAACAGCCGAAAAATTAAATTTTTGTTAAATTTTAGTAAAAAGAAATTATATACAAATTAACAGAATAAGCTATAGGAGTGCTTATATACATATATATTATTTGAATAACGTAAAAAAAGAGAGTTTGAGTAGAGCTTAAGGAAAACGGGATTTATTAGTGAACGTTCTGTGATTTACCAGGAAAGAGATCAGATAACCTCAGGGAGCTCCTTTAGGCTGAGTATTACAAAAAAAAAAATCCGGAGACCCATAATAGGGAAGAATTAACTTAAGCCCTAGATAAGCGACTTTCTATCATACGGTCTACATTTGGCCCAAATAAATATATGTATATTGGTGTATTAAACAATATATTTGTTTTAGAAGATTTTGTTTTTGTTACATAAAATAGGCTGAAAAAAAGTATTTAAAAAGGTACAAGTAAAAGTAAAAAAAAAAAGGAGAAAAAAAAAACATTAGGTATTAGTTTATTTAATAATTTAAGTAATTTATTTTATGTCATATTATTTATTTAAGAATTTATATTATTGTTAAAAAGAAATCTTTTTTTGTTATTATTGTCGGTAGCTAAAATTTGTAATAATAAATTATGTTAAATGAATAATCTGTTGGATATTTGCAGTATGGCAGCTTAATTTAAAGTGGTAACGGCAATGATGGAAAGGTAAGTGGGGAAGTGGTCGAGTGGGTTTTGGGTCGTGGAATAAAAAAATGGTGAGGGAACTACCACGACAAGGTTGGGTGGGCACGAATAGGAGATAAATATCATTCTCCATATGTTAATGTTCTTGTGGTGTTTGGTGGTGTTAGTTTCAGTTTATTTATACCTTTTTTTTTGTGTTAGGATACGCGGCCGACGGGAAGGGTTGGGACCACCTGAGAAATAAAAGAAGAGCTAGGCCGAAACCTCGCCGTGTCAACCGGTCCATAACATAAATGGCGCCCAAAGGAAATGCGATAGCTTAGGAAACACTGGGAAGACCGAAGATTGTATTCTAAGCTAGGTAATGAAATTACATGTACGTCAACAAAACATGTAACAATAACCCAATAAAATCTAAATATACCAGTAAGTTATTATTCATGATGTTGAAGTTGAGTTATATAGCCGTTCTGAAAATGAAAAGATACGTTGTATATAAGTTCGACCGACGTTATGAAGAGTGACTAAGTAAATACTATCCGAAATGAGTCGCAATAGCTTAGTATACGAGTAAAGTGTCTAATTGTATTGTGACTAGTTTCTTAT
Organism: Gymnosoma rotundatum; assembly: GCA_916610165.2. NCBI lineage: Eukaryota > Metazoa > Arthropoda > Insecta > Diptera > Tachinidae > Gymnosoma > Gymnosoma rotundatum. The sequence continues at coordinate 73,951,899 of OU744340.1, forward strand.
ATTATTAATTTTTTTTTCGAATTTTTCTTCTTTTTCTGTTCTGTTTAACTCATTGCGTAGTGTTGAATGTTAGATAGCATCTGATAGCCTCTCGTGATTACGCCATCTACGAGGTTAGTAGTATCAGATACTATCAAATAGCGCTCGTAATCTCGACCGTTCCTTAATTGTAAGAACTGGGTTGAAGTACGAGGGACCACACTAAAAGTGATTAAAACATTTTTTTTATGGATCTAATACCACAAGAAAGCATTGAAAAAGTAACCGCTGCGACCTCCACGTCCGTCCATCGTTGCCAAACCAGTGAAGTATACAATTTTCTATAAAAAGAGAAACAAATATAGCTTATTATTCTTTACCTACATACCGTATTTTATTCGTTGTTTACTGATTTTGTAATTTAGTTGATTTTATTGTGTTGTAGTTTGTTTTTTTTATCTTTTTATATTATATTATTTATCCTATTTTATATATTTTTATATTCATTTATTTATTTAAATTTTTTATCTATTTTAACATGAAATATTAGTAATATTATAATTAGTATATTAATATATAATATTGAGTAGTAGAAATTTTTTTTTACTAACGCTACTGTTTGCATTTTTTTGTTTTTTTTTTTTGTTAATATTAATATGTTATCTTATTACCATTTTTTTATATAAATTTTAGTAAGTTTATGCATATGTCGGTATATAGAGCTGTTTTTTTTGTCTATTTTTTTAATTTCTAAATTGTCAAATATAACCACTTTTTAGTAGCTAAGATTAGGGTTTTCAAATCTACAAGTAGGAGTTTAAAGCTAATAGTTCTATAAAATATTATGAGCATTAGTCCACCTACAACACGATCGCGAAAGAGAAGTAGACAAGTACAATTTGACCTCAACCGATCTACACCCCAAATATCTTATAAAATCTATAAGCCAAATACCCCTAAAGTCAAGGCTAAAAGTAAGAGTAGTTTAAAAATGGCCGATGAAAATAGAACAACCGGTCAGATACGAGATATGTCCCAAACTATTATGTCTAGTGTTCCTAGTGTGCCACAGGCGGAAGGTTCAATACCAACAGATTTATTAGCACAGGGTTCAAGTCGGCAATCTTTTGGAAACAATAATATGAGTAATATGGAACAGTCAGTTAGAAAAATGGTAGAACAGGGTATAAGCTCACACATGGCGGATGTCAAGAGGACCATGGCGCAGTTGACATCGACCATTAGTAGGCTTAGCGTTGTAGTCCAACAGACTCAACAGGAAAATCGTAAGCTAGTAGAGTCAAACTTACCAAACGCGTCCAAAACATCAAATGATGGTAATCCACCTATGGATATGTCGGGAATACATACGCAGTCCGGACAATCTTCTAGGGCTTCTTCCGTTAATAATGATGATATGCATAATCACAAAAATTATGACAGGCCCCGAGTTGACAAATGGGGATTGCATTTTGATGGTGACAGCAATAAGTTAGCCGTCGAAGATTTTGTATTTCGACTAGAACGTCTTCAGCAGCAGTACGGCATGTCGTGGAATGAGGTTTCAGGTAATTTCCACCTACTTGTTAAGGGCGCAGCCGAGAAATGGTACTGGCTTTTTATCCAGACAAACTATGTGACCGAGTGGCCCACGTTAAAATTAGCTTTGCTTAAGCAATACCAGTCTACGAGGTCAAGTTTCGAATTGATGAGTGACATGGTAGAAAGGAAACAGCAGCCTGGAGAGTCTATCGACGATTTCTTTTTTACGATGACACAGCTTAGATCTCGTTTAAACATTTCAATGCCGGAATCTGAAATGATTAAAATGATTAAAAAGAATTTAAGAGAGAGTATTGGCAGAATAGTTTTCCCTATGGCTGTGTCTTCAGTAGAAGAACTCAGGATGAGCTGCATAGATGCTGAGAAAACTTTTCTGAAGAAAGAAAGTAAACACCAACAATATCCCAATCGATATCCGCGTCAGGTCCACGAATTGTATGATGAGTCTTTAGACCCATATAGCAAAACCGGACTTGAGTGTGAAGAGGTAGCAGCAGTTAAAATTGGCTCTAATGATCAATCGTCCAGACCCAGTCTTGTGTGCTGGAATTGTCGTAAAGGTGGCCATGTTTTCATGGATTGCCCGTCAGGTGAGAGAGCGATATTTTGCTACCGCTGTGGCAAACCAGACGTCATATCCCCAAATTGTGCAAGTTGTAGAAATCGAAATTTTCCCAGGAACGAGGGGAAGGCGGGGGACCATCGTTCGACAGTGAACCCGCAAGTAAACTAAGAGAGGAAAAATCTAAAATAACCAAAATAATACAAGCCACAAAAGATTTCAATATTTTAGAACCACAAAAAAGACATTTATACACATTAAAAGAAAGAAAAGAAAATTATGATAAAGTTAGAAGCAGAATATTTAGCGCTGAAATAGGTATCAAACATCTAACTACATCAACACGAATCATCATGCTAAGAAAGAAATTTGCCGAGAGAAAACGATTGCGAAAACTGGTAATTGAAACTATTAAAACAGCAGACAGAAAAACTGGCGATCCTAGACCATATGCTGAGGTAATAATTGGCGATGTTCGGGTAAATGGTCTTCTTGACACTGGTGCGTCTGTGAGCATTTTGGGAAAAGGGTGTAGAGAGTTGGTGAGTAAGTTGGATTCACGAATAGCTCCAATATTTTCCACAATAACAACTGCTAGTGGTCAAGAACATAGGTTACTAGGAAAAGTAAAAGCTAAAGTAGATTATAAAGACAAAACAGGTGAAATAACATTTTATTTATGTCCTGATTTGGAGCAGGAGGCGTATCTGGGCATAGACTTTTGGAAGTTATTCGAAATAGCACCGGAAATAATAGGTGTATCAGAGGTTATTATGCAGAAAAATAATAGTGATTGCAATAATGAAAGCCATAAATCTAATCCTCATAAACTAACAGATTCTCAACAGCTAGAGCTAAATAAAACTATTGAAAGTTTTCCCACGTTTGAAAAATATGGCCTTGGCTCTACTACTTTAGAAAAACATAACATTAAGTTAATAGAAGGAGCCGAGCCAGTAAAAGATAGATACTACCCCATTTCACCTGCGGTTCAGGAAATAGTCTACCAGGAAATCGATAAAATGTTAGAGTTAAACGTAATAGAAATAAGTGAAAGCCCCTGGAGTAATCGAACAACTATTGTAAGAAAGCCAGGTAAAAATAGATTCTGCCTAGATGCCAGAAAGTTGAATAAACTCACTGTCAAAGATGCGTATCCATTACAGAACATTGATGGTATACTGAGCAGAATAGATGAAACACATTTTATCAGTAGTGTAGATTTGAAGTTCGCTTTCTGGCAAATAGAATTAGATGAGAATAGTAAACCGTATACCGCTTTTACCGTGGCAGGTCGGCCACTCTATCAGTTTAGAGTTATGCCCTTTGGGCTCTGCAATGCCGCTCAAAGACTTTGTAGACTGATGGATAAAGTGATCCCCCAAAGGCTAAAGGAAAATGTTTTTGTGTATTTGGATGACCTGTTGGTAATATCTGATACTTTTGAGAAACATATAGAGTTATTAAAAGATGTAGCCCAATGCCTTAAAAAAGCGAATTTAACCATCGGACTAAAAAAATCGCAATTTTGTTTTCAGCAGCTTAAGTATCTTGGCTTCATAATAGGCGGCGGAGTGCTCAAAACAGATCCCGAGAAGATAAAGGCCATAAGAGAAATCAAGATACCAAAGACGCCGAGAGATGTGCGCAGTTTTCTGGGTACAGCCGGTTGGTATCGTCGATTTATCAAAGATTTTGCAGCAACAGCAGCTCCTCTTACCGACACTTTGAAGAAGTCCAAAAAATTCAATATGACACCTGAAGCAACTGCAGCATTCGAAAAATTGAAAAGGGCTTTGACATCGGCCCCGGTGTTAAAACACGCTGACTTTTCTAAACGTTTCTTTATTCAATGCGATGCATGTGACTATGGTATAGGTGCTGTGCTATACCAACTCAACGGTGATGATGAAGAACACCCTATAGCATTTTACTCCCAAAAATTGACTCCCTGTCAAATGAACTATAGCGTAACAGAGAAAGAATGTTTGGCGGCGGTAATGGCAATCAAAAAGTTCCGCCCATATGTTGAAATGATGCCATTTACCGTGGTGACAGATCATGCCAGTCTGCAGTGGCTAATGTCATTAAAGGACCTGACAGGGAGATTAGCGCGTTGGTCACTTCAACTTCAAGGATTTGACTTTGAGATAAAGCATAGGAAAGGATCAGAAAACATAGTTGCCGATATGCTATCAAGATTGCTAGATGAAGGGTGCGTAGAGGAGGTGAATATGGACGATGTACTAGACTTCGAGACGACAGAATTCCAAGGGGAAGAGTATTTAGAGCTTATTAACCACGTACAAAATAACAAAGAGAAACTTCCAGACCTGAAAGTAGACAATGGAATGGTTTTCAAAAAAATGTCATTTGAGCAAGATGCAGATGAAATCAAGTGGAGATTGTGGGTGCCACCAGCTATAACACAGCCGATTATAGAAAAAGCTCATGCGTCGTTCACTACTGCTCATGGAGGAGTGGCGAAAACCCTTGAAAGGTTAAAACGATTTTTCTACTGGCCGAAAATGTCTTATCAGGTAAAAATGTTTGTAAAAAACTGCCAGATTTGTAAAGAAACGAAGCCTACAAACCAAAATCTGAGGCCAGAGATTGGAAAGCAAGTGATCACAGAAAGGCCTTTTCAGAAACTCTACATTGATTTTATGGGAAAGTACCCCAGATCGAAGAAAGGTAATTGTTATATTTTTATAGTAGTGGACCACTTCACGAAGTTTACCTTTTTGAAAGCAATGAGAGAGGCTTCAACCGCTAATGTTGTGGAATTTCTAGTACAAGAAATTTTCCACAAATTTGGAGTACCAGAGATCATCCATAGTGACAATGGATCGCAATTTGTGGCAAAAGGTTTTGAAAATCTAATCAAAACATACAAAATCAAACATATAAAGACAGCTGTTTACTCACCCCAAAGCAATGCTAGTGAGCGTGTTAACCAGTCGGTCCTAGCAGCTATCCGAGCGTACTTAAATAATGATCACCGGGATTGGGATCTTTACCTATCCGAGATAGAGTGTGCCTTAAGAACGGCTGTACACTCAGCGACTGGCGTTACCCCTTTTTTTGCCCTATTCGGGTATCATATGTATTCCAGTGGTGCAGAATACCAGCTCGGCAGGAAGTTAAAATCATTAACTGATCACCAAATTGTCGAATTAGACCGTGCTGATAAGCTTGACATAATTAGAGAACAGATGAAACAAAGTATGGAAAAAGCCTACCTGAAAAGTGCAGAAAGATACAACAAGAGAGCTCGAATTGCAAACTTTATCCCCGGTCAAGAAGTTTACAGGCGCAACACTGTTTTAAGTGATTTTGTAAAGGGCCGAAATTCCAAATTTTGCAGAAAATTTCTAAGGTGTAGGGTGGCCCGGCCTGTAGGCAACAACATGTTCGAGTTAGAAACATTACAGGGTAGACCATTAGGAACATATCATGCAAAAGATATTAAGGTTTGAGAAAAACTAACTAGCAACACAGATAGGTAAAAGTAATGAGAACAGAAAGGCTGAGAAATTTGTAATGATTACCCAATTGTTTGGTATTTTTCGCGTATCCTCAAATTGTAGTCGTCAATATAAATCTGTGATAAAAATTTAACATAAAGTACCTGATAGTAAGTGTCCCAGAATTTTTTTTTGTTAATACCAAAGTTTAGTCGTAACATTAGTGCAATATTAGTTAGGAAACCGCAATAATAAGTAATAAACCCCGATCTGTGATATAAGTTGGCTTGCCACGTCCTTTTTTTTTAGTTTTTATTGGTAGACTTAAGAATTCATTAATGCAGTAAAGAAGGTTGTTGACTTTATTGTGTTGGAATGATGAGTCTGGAACCTGAAAAAGAAAAGGATTCACAAAGTAAAAACTCTTGATTATCATTCACAAAATTAAAACTTCCCGTAATGTGAAACAATTTGCGACGAATTGGATCAGAGAATAGCCGAACTATCTCTGGAACCCTTTTAGGCCTAAAAGCTTCTAGAGATATAGTCAAAAGAAATCAGTTGTTTGACCAGTGGTCTAGAATGTTACAGAGGCGTAATCCAATAGATAGTAGTTAGTATTATAAGAAAAACAAAAGACGCAATTCGTACGAATATAGTTGATTTTAGTCGGCCTCGATAAAATGTCGCAGGCGTTCGTTTGATGTATTAAGCACATAGTGCTCTTCCGATTCATACCGGGAACAGGAAATGTTATTTTTGTAAAAAAAATGGGTTTGCCTCTGAATTTTGTTTTCCACAGGAAAGTGATTCTTCAGAGTGCTGTCTTAAATTTGACGAAAACAGTTGTTCTTTGATCCAATGGACTCCGAGAGGGAAGTATGTAATGATGATTATAAATTCGGCGAGGTTTCCTAGAATAATGAACAAGATTGATCATATTAACATATGTACTAATAACACGTAATAAATTACTGAGCAATAGGTTTTTTGAATGCCCGGCTGATCTTTGAATAGAGATGAGACTCTTATTCTCAGGGCCATGGGAGTTCCCCACGTTGAGCGTATCACACCCGCACACCGTTCCCACACGGTAAGACCAGTGAAACCGGAGTTTTGTTGCGGGCGGTTTTAATTACTATATCTGTTTCAAATAGTATGTCAACTGATATGAAAATTGAAATCCGAGATTGTGGTCAACTGGGAATTGTTCATGCACTAAAAAGAAAAAATATTTTTTTGCAAACATGTAGGCGCAGAAGTGTAGAGATGATGGGAACCAATAGATAAACGTTTGTGTAGGGATGTTGTCTGTTTTACTTGCATATTATCTTTGAAAATAAAGGAGAACAATTATATAAATAATTAAATTTATAAAAAAAATGGAAAATACTTACTTGTTCTGCTCTTGTCATTTTGTCTGCTGAGGCAATGAAAAACAAAACAGAAATAGTGTTGGATAACGATAATAAAGTACACTCTTATTTAGGAGAATATCGATACCAAAAAGCGGGGACGGATAGTCATTCATAAATTTGGCAGTTTAAATTAGTATGGAGGGGTAAAATAGTAAAAAAATTCAAATTTATGTATATAATCAAACCACTGCATAAAAACTGTGTTAGCCTGATAGAAGGAGGGCAAGATGGTAGGAAAAGAGTGTGGAAGGTAGGGGGATTGAAAAAACAGCGAAAAAATCAATCCAAATTGATTTTTCCAGTTTTCTGTTGAGAGGCGCGAAATTGATTTTGAATGTAGTTATGTACATAGGCCGTGGGAAAACCTTTACATAGATATGTTTGTATGAAATTGAGAGGCGGTAAACATTGGCGCGATAAAGTCTGGAATATCTGTGAAAGTGTTATAATATGTATAGAAAAAAATCGTAAAGATAAAGGCAGGCGAGCTAGTATAAATAGAGGCACGTTAGTAACGTAGGACATTTAAGTGAAGTCAGTGAAACAGAAAGTGTAAAGTGAGAACTTAAACATAGAATTTCAAAGAAGTGAAAAATAGTTTTAAAAAGAGTTAGTGTTGAATAAGCACATAAATCCTGTGTGCCTAGAAAATCTTCTGTGCGGTAGAAAAAAACCTTTGGCTGACCAGTGCAGGAATTCGTAAGTTTGAGGGATAAAACGTATTTGGTGTTGAGCAAATAAAAGAAAAAAAAAATAATAAAAACGTAAGTCATATATCAGTGCAGTAAATTTTGAAATACTAATAAGTGGTTCGTTTTTGTGGTGTAGCTGGCTATTGGGTCTGAAGTGACTACTGAAACAACTGTCCGAAGCCCAGAGGAAATTAAATAGCCAGGTAATATTTTTTTTTATTGTAATTGCGACGGAACGAGTATTGTTTTATATTAGGAGTTGCAGAATTGTAATAACGAATTACCCATATCTCCGGAGTTAGAGAAAAAATTCTTATTAAAACTACAAAAAAAAAAAAAAAGTAAAAAAGTATAAATTGTGTTGCTATACTTACCTATGAAACTGAATATAGTCAGTGAATGTATGGTGTAGTTTCGTCAAAAAAAAAAAAAAGATGTTTTTAAATATTTATCGACCTTGCCAAATGTGAAATTATCGGAAAGCAATTATCATAAAAAGGAAACAGAAACAAAGTATCTGAGAAAATCGCACAAGTGCACACAAACAAAACAAAAGAATCTCTTTTAAACAGTAGTGTAGTTAAGTAGCATAAGTATTTTGTAAGTAAGTGTGCATGTAGACCTTTTGTTTATTTACACTTGACCCTCAACAGCCGAAAAATTAAATTTTTGTTAAATTTTAGTAAAAAGAAATTATATACAAATTAACAGAATAAGCTATAGGAGTGCTTATATACATATATATTATTTGAATAACGTAAAAAAAGAGAGTTTGAGTAGAGCTTAAGGAAAACGGGATTTATTAGTGAACGTTCTGTGATTTACCAGGAAAGAGATCAGATAACCTCAGGGAGCTCCTTTAGGCTGAGTATTACAAAAAAAAAAATCCGGAGACCCATAATAGGGAAGAATTAACTTAAGCCCTAGATAAGCGACTTTCTATCATACGGTCTACATTTGGCCCAAATAAATATATGTATATTGGTGTATTAAACAATATATTTGTTTTAGAAGATTTTGTTTTTGTTACATAAAATAGGCTGAAAAAAAGTATTTAAAAAGGTACAAGTAAAAGTAAAAAAAAAAAGGAGAAAAAAAAAACATTAGGTATTAGTTTATTTAATAATTTAAGTAATTTATTTTATGTCATATTATTTATTTAAGAATTTATATTATTGTTAAAAAGAAATCTTTTTTTGTTATTATTGTCGGTAGCTAAAATTTGTAATAATAAATTATGTTAAATGAATAATCTGTTGGATATTTGCAGTATGGCAGCTTAATTTAAAGTGGTAACGGCAATGATGGAAAGGTAAGTGGGGAAGTGGTCGAGTGGGTTTTGGGTCGTGGAATAAAAAAATGGTGAGGGAACTACCACGACAAGGTTGGGTGGGCACGAATAGGAGATAAATATCATTCTCCATATGTTAATGTTCTTGTGGTGTTTGGTGGTGTTAGTTTCAGTTTATTTATACCTTTTTTTTTGTGTTAGGATACGCGGCCGACGGGAAGGGTTGGGACCACCTGAGAAATAAAAGAAGAGCTAGGCCGAAACCTCGCCGTGTCAACCGGTCCATAACAAACTCTTAAATTCTAAGGTAACATTGCTACTGTTTTTTTTTTTTTTTTGGAAATTCCTTTATTTTGTAGTTTTTTAACCTAATAATTGATTACAATTCTCATTTAGTCAACTTTGATTATCTTCCATAGGATGTTGATGACCTTGACTATATTATTTAATTCAATTAAATTTCTTTGAAAAATTTTTTTATTAGTCGTGAAACTTTTTAAATATTACGTTCTTATTGAAACGCGCAGTTATAAAATGAAATATTTTAAGTACAGTTAGTTTAAATGAATTATCCACTTCCATGACGTTTTGTTAATATTTTTTTTTTACCATAAATTCCATAAATGAACTTTTATTCGCCGTTCTTCTTGTATGTTTAAAATTTTAATTATAATTTTTTTTCTTATTTGTTTATTTGTAAATATTTCCTTTAGAACTTTTCCAAGGCGAATTAAATACAAGGTGATAGCGGTGTCGAATTCAATTCTTTTACCATGTATTCTAACTCTCAAACTCCATATATAAAAAATTTATCAAACTGTTATACAGATTTTTTATATATGGAGTTTGACAGTTACTGCCATCCCTAAATTAGCGCGTAAGACGCAAAGCAATCAACTTTGTGTCTTTTACAGTAATGTTAACTCATTTTATTTTATAAAACCCGCTGTATAAGAATAAAGAAGAGATAAAACATCTAGATTGACTTGAAAATAACTAAATTGTCATTACTTTTCAACCATAACAAAACAAAACAAACCAACAAGCGGCCAACTTCACTTCCTAACGCACTGTCAAAATTGGATTTTCCAATTGCTAAGCGTTGACGCCGTGCTATTTAGGGATGCTTCATACATTTCGTATGTACATGAGAAATTTTGACAGTTATCTTGCGCTTTACGCGCTAATTTAGGGATGTCAGTTAGAAAACCAGGGAAAAGAATTGAATTCGCCACCGCTATCACCTTGTATTTAATTCGCCTTGGAACTTTTCCACATTTCCGTTTGGAACTGTCATATTAACTAATTATTTCTAGCAACGTCAACAAGCAATGTTAGTCAAGACACATAATTTATTTTTAGCATTTTGGTCTGGCAGTTCTGTGTACGATATGAGTTTGGGAGTGTGGTAAGTGCCCGTAATACTTTTAAAAATGTAGTAAATATTAAGTACTTTTTTGAAGCAGACATTTTTGTTTACCGAAAACACTTTTTATTTTCTGGTGGAAACAATCAAGCAAAAAACTAAATATTAAAATAAGAATAAACAATAAATAATATGGAGACTGCGTTATTAACAAACATCAAAAAGTTGTACGACAATGAATTATATAGTAGCGTTGTGACAGCAGTAAGATGAATCTTTATTCAAATTAAAATTGTTTAACTCTGCTATTTTCAGGCAAGTTTGCTTAATACCCTTCTGCAAAACGATCGTTCCTTGGCTACTCCTGAATTGGAATATCAAGTGTTATTATTCCATGCCAATGCCTGCTATCAGGAACGACAATTTCGCATGGCCATTAAACAACTGAATGCCGCTCTGTTGATGCGCAAATTTATGTGTCGCTATAAAAGTTCACATTTGACGGCACTAGAGACAGCTTATGAACATTTTAATGAAACTGAGACACGTTATCGTTTAGCCAAATGCCATCATGATTTGGCCGAGACTGCCCAAGCGATCACTGCTTTACAGGCCTTGCCGCCCAAATCGCGAACACCAAAGGTTAACTTTTTCTTGGCTAAATTAATACAGTCTGGTGGCTCTAATAACACCGAAGCGATATTGAATTACAAGGAGGTACTACGTGAATGTCCCATGGCTTTGGAGGCTATAGGAAATTTATTAGAATTGGGTGTAGATGGCATAGAAGTTAATTCCTTAGTTGTAAATGGTAATTTGTAGTTTATCATATTATCAACAAAATAATATTCACAGGCATTTTTCTTATAGCCAGCACAGTACCGAAGAATATAGAATGGTTGAGCACTTGGATTAAAGGTCATGCCCAGCTGTATACTCGCAAACATTTAGAAGCCTCTAAAACATTTCAAAGTATTAATGAGAAAACTAAATTTCATCAAAATGAACATTTGATCACGCTAATCGGCAAATGTTTTTACTATTATGGCAATTCTACACAGGCTCAACATTACCTGGAAACAGCTTATATGTTAAATCCTTATAATTGGGAAGCCATAATGCCTTTGTCGGTAGTGTTTGAGTACAATCAAAAATTACAAGAGCTTGAGAAACTTACAGCACAATTGACCAATATACATGAATTTTCTTCTGGACATTGGTTCGTTTTGGCTCAGAGTTTTTATGCCAATGGCAAATTAGAAAAGGCAGCTTCTTTTGCCAATAAGGCCATATCTGTAAATCAACGCAATGTTGAAGCGCAATTGTTGAGGGGTAAAATATGTTTGCAAATAAAACGTCACAAGGATGCTATCTATTTCTTTAGAGAGGCTCAATGTATAGCTAATTATCGTTTTGAGGTGTATAAGGGACTTTTTCATTGTTACGTAGGCATGAAGCGCTCCAAAGAAGCTCAGACAATGTGCGCAATGGCTGTGCGATATTTTAGAGAATCGCCTAGGAGCTTGGTGGTAAGATTTAGTCAAATCAAATGTATTAAAGGAATATTTTTCAAGATTTTTTTTCAGATGTTCGCCCGCACTCTTATTCACTCCACTCATCCGACAGTAAAGAAAGGTGCCAAAAAAGTCGTTAGCAAAGCCTTGGAAATCGATGAACATTACGCTCCTGCTGTAGCCTTAATGGCTGAACTTTGTCATGCAGAAGGTGAAACCCAAGAGGCCATAACATTGTTAAAGAAGCAAGTGGTCAATTATCCACACTTTAAACTGTTTACAATGTTAGGTGATATTTTAGCAGCAGAAAAAGATCTGAATGGTGCTTTGGAATACTACACAATTGCTTTGAGCATGGAGCCAACTTATCAACGGGCATTAGATGGGGTGAATGCCTTGGGAAAAGCCAACTGGGCAAGCAACAAAAATGAACAGGACACATCGATGGCATCATCGACAAATCAAGATGAAGAGTGGCCCATCGAATGTGATGATCCTTCCATTGAGGCGGTGGAATTTTCATCGCCAGCTGTAGCACACGATGATAATGAATCAGATACATTTTCTGATCCTTTTTGGCAGGATCTTGATGCTGAGTTAACAACAAGTTAATTCAGATGAAACGTTATGTTTTGTGTTTTTTAAGAATGATTATTGAATCAGTTTTGGATTTTTATTTATTTCACCTTTTGTTGTTTTTCAATGTTATATTTTGTAAACACCCACATTTCGCCATTCCCAATTTCGAATTTATATTTATTTTATAGTTATAGTATACATTGCTTAAATTGTAAGAGAAAATAAAGTAAATGCCCTTATATTCGTTAAGTGAAATAGTACATACTTTCTTATTCGATAGTTTTAAAAAAGAGTCGGCACTGAAAGGGAAATGGAAGAATGAGTTTTTACGACGGAAGCGACTCAGTAGGAAATCCTCTAGTAACATTCTTGGGAACAAATCTTGTTTACGGTTGGAGCTCAAAATAAGAAGAAATGGTGTCTACAGGGTTTAAAATGCAATTTTGTGCAAAAATGTAAAGTTAAAAATTTGTCTTTTTCCGCCATAAAATACTGGATATGTGCCCTACTATACAAACAAACTTTGGAGGTCCATAATTTAAAACAAAGAGTTAGCCCCAAATTTTCCACTTTACATTTTTTGCTTAAAATTGCATTTTACACCCCTTAGCCTTTTATTAAATTTTTTAATTGCGTCAACTATATTAAGCCCATTCGTAAAATGTTCATAAATTACAAATTCCTAACCAGTATCATATATTCTGAAATTGTTGAAACGCCTTAAGTCGTATTCCACTGACAGTTTTTCATTTTTTTACACATCTTTCAGTATTTTATTATAACTTTTACTTATAAAATGTTTTTTCTGGACAAATTTCAAACTTAAAATAGAAAAGAAACTATGCCATGATCTACGTTGCCTCCGCTTCCACTTCCTTTTCACTATTTTCTGTTGGTACTGTCCTTTCCTTAGTCCTTTCTTTCTTCTCCTTCGCTATCTTACGATACGCTTCTAAGTCTTTTGTTAACGGCTCTATAAAACTCTCGAACTCCAACTGTTTTAATGCATCCAAAATATTTGTCGCTGTGATTGTTTTGTGGTTCTGTTTACGCGCCAAAGCAGTTGAAGTGGATGTTAGGAATATAACAAATACAGATGCTGCTCTGGCAATCGCTGACCGGGCCTCCTTTGAAACATTAGCATTGTCCGGTAAACCCTCTTTGATAAGACGTGCGATCACAGCATTTGGTAAATTTAAATCTTCAATGCGTTCAACCATTTTATTCCAAAATAATTATGATGATTTGCAAAACTAATACAAATCTTTTTACTCAAACAGATGTTTATTTTTGTTTATTAACTACAGAAAACGTCAGATCTTATTTTGGCGCAATAAAATATGTTTTAAGGTTTTAGTTTGCCGGTGGAATGTAGTTGCAAAGAACATTATTGCAGAAACAAAACAGAATGGTACATCGCTAGGTTTGTAGAGTTGTAATTTTATAGACTACAGTGAAAATAACGCTTTATTAAGGCCTCGTTATGCGAACGTTGATGTAAGAAAAACTTAACGTATTTTAACGTACGGTCGTTTATGTACTTATAGAAACTTTACTAACGTGACGCATGTCAATAAAATAAACAAAATTAAAACATTGTGCAGCACAATTTGTTCGTGTGTGATTATAATTTTGTTTGTAATTTTAATTTCAAAAACCCGAAAAGAAATAAGTACAATTGTTTTGCAAAGAAATAAACTATAAAAGCTAAAATATTAAATTACAAAACCTAAAACAATTTTCAATTTGCTGCAGCTGTTCAGAACAGTGTTGAGATTTGTGGCATAGTTGCGGGCACTGTTTCGTATACGTAAATTTGGAAAAATTACTAAATTAGCTTCGAAAGATATTTTACATTGCAATATGTGCAATGTATTGACTAATTTAATTATCTATTTTAAAAAATATTATTTTGTATTTAATGTAACTATTTATTTATTATACTTTTATTAAGCAAAATCATAAAAACTGATGAATGATACAATTATTATCAATTACTTCAAAAGTACCTAAAACGGGCAAATGTGCCGCAATGGTACTTAACACATAGAATTCCAGCACAGTCTCACGAATGTCACGTAACAATGCCGTCAAAACCTATTTTATACAGGTTGAAGCGTTCCGGAAACGTGACAGTTAATTTCGGTAAGCGTTTGCATTGTTTTAGTATATTTAAAAACAAACGGCCGTTAGGTTAGCTTACGTGGACGTTCGCATAATTGTACCTTTACTATTTGAATATTGTGTTTAATACGAATCTAAAAATGCGTAGTCATCGGCAACAAAGCAACTTTATCGTTCGAGATTGTGTCAAAAACAAATTGTTAAAACGAATAAAATTTAAATTTGCTTTAAAAAATTTGAAAAAGAAGAATAACAATATTTAAAAATACAACAAAACACAAAAAGATTTTTACTATTTTTTGAGAATAAGTAGGAAAATTAAAAGTATTCAGTTTGAACGACAAACTATCATGCCACATGGAATCAAAAGCCTTTTTAATATCAGTGAAGATAGCTTCAGCACTTTTGCGATGACTTTTATTTTTAACCGACTTAAAAAAAAAACAGAAGAAGGTTATCAATTCGACTGAATGTTGCTTTTAAATATTTCTGGATCGATTTTGAAATTTTTTTGATCCCGTTAAAAAAAAAACAGTTCATAATCCTAAACACATAACATACATGTTTTTTACGTGCATTATGAACCGCAAAGGGCACCACATTAAAATTAAAAAGTGTGTAACACTATATCTCCCAATAGCAAGAAGTAATACAAAAACAAATATAAAAATTAAAGGGTGTCCCCATTGGTGACACAAATTGACCTATGTATATGGGCATATCTTTTGAACCATTGTAAAAAACGCTTGCAAATTTGACAGAATGCCGATTGCTGTGACCAACAAGTATTAGTATTCAAAATTATAAATTAAAGGGTACCCCAATAGTTCATTTAATTTGATGTATAGTCATACTTTTGAACAATTGCAGACAGACTCCGCTATAACTACAATAATGAAATTTGGATTTGGAAATTAAAGGGTGTGCCAGTAGTTACTGTAATTTGATGTATGTGGCCAAAATTTTGAACCATTATAGACAGAAAGCTGAAACTTACAAGGGACCTGTCTTGCGAAGTCTGCTATAACAACAAGTTTATAATTTGAATTTGGAAATTAAAGGGTGCTCCCAAAATTAATCTGATTGAAATTTGGTTGCATTATATAGAGGATAGAAAAAATCGGGCAAAATGTTATTATTGAAAAAATTCGTTAACCCTTTCAGGTGGATCTACTGGAAATTTCAGTAGCCACTTGAAGTCCAAACATCCTCGACCATTACAGCGCCAGCAGATCAACAGCTTTTAAGCAGCATACAATCTTCTCTAAAGGACCAACTATAATGTGAATAAAATAACATAACCAAACTTAAACAACTGTGCAAATACATAAAATTATATGTGGTAAACTATAATGTACATAAGATAACTTTTCGTCAAGTTTCGTTAAATGTCATTTCTTTATACAAGGTACAAAACTGATCGCACTTTCCATTCGGAAACAGCTGGTTGTACTCTGTGTTATACATTAACAAAGAAAAATTACAATTAAACCTACAGTGTTAAATTTTTAGTTTTAAGTTAATAGAAAATGTAGAATGTAAAAAAGAATATTTTTGTTTCCGGCCAATAAAAAAATAAATATAATAAATTAATACTAAACTTGTATTTATACACACATATGTATGTATACGATATAAGCGATGAACACCGTTGCATTTTTAGTATGGTGTATTTCTGCGTTCAAAAAACACTGCAGATTTAAAAACGTTTTCACTTGTATATGCTAGAATTATCTCTCAAAATCACAGCATATCACATTTTTAAGCAAGTTATTAATTAAATTCTTTATTTTGAAGAATAATAATTACTTTTTTGTGGAAAAAACATATTTAAGCTTTGTTTTTTCTTGTTAAATATCTAGTTTTTGTTTTGTCCCTCTTGAGAACTTACAGAAAATCTGATTATATTGTTTTCTATGTGCCAAGGGTTTCACCTCTGTATAGTTGCGGTGTAGATAAAAAGTCAAGAAGATCACATACAATAAGGATTGTTGTTTAAATTGAACGAATGCGACGAACGGAGCAGTCTTTAATAAATGACCGAAAAAGACTGGTCACTGAAACGAACGACGAATATAAGGGTGCTCAAATAGTCAATGTAATTTGATGTATGTGGCAATAAATGGTTTTTTAATAAGAGCGCTACAAAATTTTTTTTTAAACAAAACAAAAACGGTTCTAGTTATCAATGAAATTTTTTTCTATGAACGTACGTTCCATGCCATTATGTATGGAACTCGATTTCTTTTGCATAGCCACCGCGGGCACGCTTGCAGAAGTCCAGACGCTGAACCCGTTTTCAAGCATAAATCGGACGATACTGCTCCAATTTCACATTCGATATACGTATGAAGTTCATCAATCGTCGCTGGCTTGTTGGCATAGACCATACACTTGACGTAGCCCGACAGGAAATAGTCTAATGGCGTTAAATCGCACGACCTTGGCGGCCAATCGACTGGAACATTTCGTGAAATAACACATTCTCCAAACTTGGTTTTAAATAAATTGATTGTGACATATGCTGTGAGGCTTGTGTCGTCGTCCTGCTGGAACCATGTGTACTCCAAGTCCATATTGTCCAATTGGGGTCAAAAATATTCGGTTATCATTGAACGGTAGCGATTCCCAATCACGGTAACGGGCTGGTCTTGATCATCACAGAAAAAGTACGGCCCAATGATGCCGCCGGCTCATAAACCACACCAGAAATGAGCGCTCTTAACGTTGAGGCCACTGACTTTGAATTTCGGTAGTAAATATTAATACATTTTAATAATTGGCTCGTATATCTTTCCATCATAAAATGGCAAACCTTACTAAAGAGAAATATGGCGTCGTTTGCTGTCCCAGTCGCTCTACTTTTGTAGCGTCCCTGTTGAAAAACTGTAACGGGTTTATTTTTGTACATGGAATATTTTTTGAATATTTTGATGTTGATTTAGATAGCAATCGATATGAAATACAAAAACCTATTTTAAGAATTGTTGTCTGCCTGTACGTGTTCGCATCATGTAAAAGCTGCTGGATGGTTTTGAACAAAATTTTGTTAGGAGGTCCCTTAGAGCCGCGGTTCCAATATAAAATATTATATATTATTATATACTTACCGTTACCGGTATATTGGTACTTAAACAGTTGTCGGCACTTTTTAATTTTGTAGAGGAAAAATTTTTAATACTGTCTACAGAAAACTGTCTGCAAAAAATATTTAAAAACACATTTTTCTAAATTTAAAATTTAATTATTTTCTATTTTATTAAGCTTTGGGTCCTTATATTTTTTTTATTAATATTATATTTCAATATTTCGGTACTTTCTGCGTACGTTCTTTAGGAAACAAAATTAATATTAGTACTAAAGCAAAATAACAAAATTAATTAAATCAAAATAAATAAATCAAAAAATAATCATTATTAAACTAATTTGAAATTTAAGAAAATTAGGAATGACACGTAGACGAAATCGTGGGCTCTGATAGTATAAAAATAAATAAAGAAAATAAACATTAACATTATTTTAACCCGATGACATTAACTAGTTATCAATACGCCTTGAAAATAAGAACTAAGCTTAGAAAAAAAAAATACGTATTTGAAGAATGAAAAAGACTTGAGTCTCGATAGTTTACATAACAGCCAGTGAAATTTTAAATCTGTTTTAAAAGGCAGAAAAATAGCGCTGAGTAAGCGAGTTTGCTCAAGTATCAGAATTAAGGCGAATCCATATCGGGTAAATTCATTAGCTCATGCGGCCTTAAATAAAATCTTAAAACTTCTTTTGGAGTGGATGTTTCGTTACTCGAAAAGAAGCCGACTTAAGTTAGAATAATAGCCTGTTTATAGAATACGGTTTTTTCGTTAAACTTACGTTGTGTTTCGTATAAATGTTGTGTCAAATCATAGTATTGCCAATGTATTAATTAATATTTTTTATTTACTTTTTTCATATACATTTTTTGGTTTTGCTAAGGCAAACCCTGCTTCGGCGCTTAAAAGGGAACAGCTGAGTTTAATAAACAAAACAAAATGATCAAACAATCAATCGGTAAAAAAAATTTGTACAAATTAAAAAGTTTAAACAATAAATAAATAAATAATTTTAATAATAAAAATAGATAATAATTTTTAAAGTGTGAATGTACTGATTATATGTATGTATAATACTTTTATAGTAGATGTTACGTAGATGTTTTATTGGTGGAAGTGTTATGATGGGCAGTTGCCCAACAATATTAACTTTTTTAAACTTCCTGAAAATTCCATATTTTTTTATTTAATATTTTTAAACTACTTTTGGGAACACAACTAAACAGGTTTATGTAAACGAATGGTTTTTTTCTTGGCTTAGTTTTGACGGGTCTGACACTACAATGCGCGATACATAAACCAGAAACAATTGTCATTTGTTACGTTCGTTCACTTATCGATTTGTCTCGCCAAATAGATCTAGCAAATACACTGCACAATAACAACATTGATATTGCCTTTATACAGGAATGCCATCTCAAAAAAAAATCAAAAAATTAAAATTGCTGGATATAACTTTATTTATGATTATTCCAAGATAGGAGTTGCCGTCTTAATAAAAAAATACAATTAAATATAAACGTGTTAACAACATTGATATTGGAATAAACAGCATTTTTGCTCAAATCGAAACAAAAATTAATAATATAATTAAAAAGTTCTTAACTGGCTCCTTATACATTCCAAGCAACTTCAATCCATCGTTATTCTATCAAATTCTTGATAGAATCTTACAACAATCCACAAATTTTAATGGACTCATACTAGGTGGAGATCTGAATGCAAAAAATACAGTTTGGGGTGACCACTCCGATAATCCAAATGGAAAGTGTCTACGCAATTGGCTCTTGGACAACTCATTAGATATCATACGAATATGTGATACTACTCCTTCATATCTAAACGGCGCCTCGTTTTTGGATCATTTTCTTCTAAGCCCCGAGCTCGTAACCCATAACGCCCCAATATCAAGCCTGCCTACTTTTTCAGATCACTTCCCACTCAAATTAATCGTAAATCTTGATCCAGCAACTTTAATTCTCAACAGACCAAATGTATTTTTATCCTATGAAAACACCAACTGGGTTGAATTTAGAAGTGATATGAATTCTGCCTGTTTGCAAATAATACCACCTGCAAATAAAAATCTTTCAAATAACGAAATTGAAAATTTTATCAACGACTTTAATGTTACGTTCGATTCCATTCACACTAATCACTCACAGAGAATTGAAATCTCTGATCAAAAATATCCTTTGTCTGAAAATATTAAAAAAGTTTACAAAATTAAACATCAATGGCAAAAGCAATTAAAAAATATCTTTCATCGGACTGGAAATAGACAAAATAGTGAGTATTTGATACTTTCGAAGCAAATACAACTTCTAAAAAACATTATAAAAGAATTAGTTAATCTAGAAAATGCGAAACGATTTAATAATAAACTTAAGAATATAGAACCTGGCCCGTCAGCATTTAAAAAAGTTTACCAAATTACAAGGAAGAAAAAATCTCCATTTTGCCACCAAATAAATCACAATAATACTATAGTAACCAGTAGCTCAGAAATATCAACAATTTTTCGCGATCATTATAGCGCTCTTTTTCAAGAAAATGTTCCAGAACATCCAGTGAGAGACCTCTCCAGTAGTGTATCATCATACCTGGAATCTATCACTAACCATATTTATAAGTTTGATGATTCCTTCAATGCTGTAAAACATATAATTCAAAATGTTAATAAAAAAAATCATGCAGTATTGATGGTATATCAAATTACATAATGAAAAAATTTCCAAATATAGCCATAAAATTTCTAGCTATTATTTTCAATAACTGCATTAATAATGGATACTTTCCCAGTGTTTGGAAGTCTGCTCGCATCGTCCCTATTAGGAAAAAAGCTAGCAGCTCAACACCTGCAGACTTTAGGCCAATATCTCTGCTGTCGAACTTGGGAAAAGTACTTGAACACGTCCTTAAAGAAAAATTGGAAAAAGGCTTTATAATTGATCCTATATCACCAATGCAATTTGGATTTAAAAAACAGCATTCAACCAACTATGCATTACTGAAGTTTCGCAGCGACGTAACTCACAATCTTGGCAACAAAACTTGCACCGTCGCAATCTCCCTAGATAGTCAAAGAGCATTTGACTCAGCATGTCACAAGGATATCCTTTATAAGCTAGTCAATTTGGGCACCGACCCATACCTAGTCAAAATTTTTCAGAGTTACCTGTGTGATCGTAGATTTCAGGTGCAAATAAATGGATCCTCCTCAGAATTTGGTTTTGTAAATAGTGGTGTGCCGCAGGGCAGCGTATTAGCACCTTACATATTTAATCTTTTCCTTCATGACTTTCCACATACTTCGGATTTTTCAACAGCACTTCTTTACGCTGATGACTGTTTGATATATTCCCACAACCTGTCTCCAAAATCTGCCCTAAACAATGCTGCTTTCCATTTTGGCCTCATAAGCTCTTATTATAAACAATGGGGAATCAACATCAATGCTGCTAAATCTGAGGCCATATGCATCAGAAACTCGTCCGGAAACTGTGCAAGATACGTCGTGCCTCAAAGTAAATGTCTCCAACTAACTCTTGATGGAATAGAGATTCCCTTTAAACATCAAATAAAATACCTAGGAATAAATTTTGACAAGTTAATGAAATTTAACAGCCATGGAAGGACAACATTGCAAAAAGCAAAAAGAGTTTCAGCCACATTGAACAGTCTCATGTGCAATAAATATTTCCCTCAGGAAACAAAACTGCTCCTTTACAAAACAGCAATCCGCTCAGTCCTAAGCTACGGATTTCCCATCTGGTTTTCTATTTCACCAATAGTTACTAAAGAAGTGGAAATCTTTGAACGCAAAATTCTTAGAAAATGCATTGGGAAACATTATCAAAATACAACTAAGCGGTTCTCAAACGAGTATGTCTACAAAAAATCGAATGTCAAACCATTCTGCAGATATGTCTTTTCTCTACAGAAAATATTTGTAGAAGGGCTTGCTGATCATGACAATTCCCTGATGATTGACATCTTTAACTCAGAAGTAGAGCATACATGGACTGAGTCATCTTACCTGTCGCCAGTGGGTATCCTGTGCGAAAACTATGACAACGATCCAGATCCTTATTCTCCCCCAGCTTTTATAAAAAATCCACCCCTGGTATCCATAGGGGTTAATCACATTGTACCTGATATATATATATATATATATATATATATATATATATATATATATATATATATATATATATAGCTTTTTTTAGACTTATAGTTTTAATTATTATTAGCAAACTTAAACAAAGTCAACTGCGATATTTACTTACAGTTTTTTTTTTCTACAATGAAAATTTCCATTTCATTTAGAATAAAAGCTGTGCGCGTTTATACATTTATATTTACTATATAAATCAGATTATTAATGAATTTTCACTGTTCGCGGATATTCCACACGAACGTTCGTTTTTGTGTTTTGTTGTTTAGTTTTAAGTAATTTTGTTTATTTATTTTTGTTTTGTTATCTGTCTACGCAGATTTTCTCTGCAAGCAATAGTTTAAAGACAATGAGCGAGTCTTCGGGTCTCGCAAATAATTGTAATGTTATTAACTATTTATACCATTTCATTTTTAACACGTAGAATATTCTGATTCATTGAAATTAGAATAAGACCAATATAGTTCTAATATGATCAAGTACATTGTAAAAAAAAAAAATTTATACAAGAAAATTGTAATCGAATTGGAAAGTCTCAATAAAATATTATTATTATTATTATTATTATTGTTATTTGTTAGGTTTTTTTTTACAAAAAAGTAACATTCGTGTTTTAAAAACCCAAAGATGGAAAACGGTAACGTTTTTGTGCGTCTAAACGGCAGATTGTGTTCTGTAAACTGGCTGTCAATGTTTCTTTCGTCTAAGTGTTTGCTAAGTACCATTGCATTATTTTTTTTTAATCAAATGGCGTTTTATCATTTAATATTTTGGCCCTTAAGTGGTCGAAAAATCGATTTGGTTGATTTTGCGGCTGTGTGTTTTCGTGTCGTTTATTTGTTTGTTTGCAAAAAGGCATAAAAAGTTTTAAATAAAAATTAATTGAAAACATTTTGATTAATCTGATTAAACGAATTGTTGTAACTTAAGATGCAAAAAACAGTTTTGGGATATTTTTTTTCTATGGTTTTGGTATTTTTAATGTTGTATTGCTGTTGTTTCTTTATAAGGGCAACAAATAGGTGGTTAATGTTGCAATCAACAAATGTTGTTAAGTTGACAGCTAGTTAACTTTTTTCTGTAATTGTTGTTGTTGCATTGTGGCTATTGCCATTGCTTTTATTTTCTATTATGTATTTGTTATTGTTCGTTAAACTGATTGTATCCGTGTTGAATTGTCGCTACAAATTGTCATGATTGTTGTTGGCTGTCGACTGCACACACACATACACAAACACACACACACACACAAACACACACAAACACAAGTATTTTGAAATGCATAAAAATAAACGAATTAGATCTAAACATTAGCAACAACAAAAGTAGGAATAAGAAGTTAAAAGTATGATATTGTTGTCGTTGCCGTTTTTGTTGTAGCAGTTGACACTAGGTTAAGTTTGAAGTTTAAAACACAAATCGCTCCCGGCAGTCAGCTTAAGAAGCACAAAAAATAAACAAAACACAACCATGCTGCCACCACATAAGTCGTTTAAGTCAAAGTTAAAGATGGAAAAAAATATCCAACGACCTCGTCATCACGACTTTTGTTTTAATTTAACATTTTTTGGTCGTTTCTCTGACTCAAGCGGACAACAGCAACTGAATGTGAGTGAATATTCAATAAAGAATGACGCTTTTGCTTGTTTTGTGCTTTGACGATTTCTTGTCGTAGTGGTTTTTTTTCGCCCTTTGTCATTTCACACCCTTTAATTTAACTGATAGAAAATGTTCTAATATTTTTCTGGACCAACTTTTTTGATCCTTCAAAAAATTAATGTGAACGTTAAACTCAGTTTTGAAGACATGAATTTTTTTCTCTGTCCATTGTGATAACGATCCTAAGGTCCACGTTCTCTAAACATGAGGTAAAAGCATTGTAGGAGACTTTTTGGACTGCAAATACCAGTACGTTAGCTTAGATTTTTCTTTTATATTTTTTGTTCTTGTGTTGTGTTTCTTAAGGGCGGTATACATGGTCACAGAAATCTTATGACGTGTAAAATTCTTGGGCAGAATAGTACCAGTGGGATCGTCTAAACAAAATACGTAATGAATCTGCATAAATTGCGAGCAAATACGGATGAAACTTTGCGAATTTTTTGGAAATTTGAAAAAAACAATTACGAATCATTAGATCAGGGATGCATTTTTCTGCAAACCGCTATTTTAGTTTTGGTGTGTTGTACCCATACCAATTGGGTAAACGCAAAAAAAATCTTTCGTAAGATTTTTACTCTTAGTTTTAAAAAGAAAAGTTTGTAATTCCGTTTGTAATTTCTACAATATCCTTTTTCGATCCCATAAAGTATGTATAGCAAAGTCGACTGAGCAATGTCCGTCTGTCCGCCCGTGTGAGTGTTGAAATCAAGTTTGCATTAGCAAAATACACCAATCGATCAGACACAGTGTCGAAAAAGGTGCTATTGGAAATCAGGAAGATCGGTTCATGTCCTTAGACGCGGCGGGCAAAACACCACGCCCACCTCTAATATTTCCATACTATTTGGAACAATGAAGTAACTCCAATAAAAATATATATATATATATCAAAGATCGTGTGACAATTAAGCCATGTTCAAAAGCTGCAGGAACACATAAACTGCCTCTTTTGGTTATTGGCAAATCTGCTAATCCAAGAGCCTTTAAAGGTTATAAGATTTCAGTTGTATATAAGGCAACTAATAAAGGATGGATGTCAACGTCCCTTTTCCTTGACTGGTTCAAAAACCACTTTATTCCAGAAGTAAAAAAGTTTCTAACACAGGTTAACAGACCACTTAAAGCTTTGTTAATATTAGATAATGCTCCCTCACATTCGAAAGCGGATGAAATTAATTTTGATCCAAATTTCAAAGTCCTATTTTTACCACCTAATTGTACGGCAATCTTACAGCCTATAGACCAAAATTTAATAAAGAACGTAAAGGTCACTTATAGAAAACGATTATTGCAACATATTTTATCAGAAGTAGATGATGATGTCGACGTGGTTAAAGATTTAAAAAAGTTTAGCCTTAAAGATGCTGTTTATTTCTTAGACTTAGCATGGCAAAGCATTAGTGAAAAAAATATTAAGAGAAGCTGGTCTGCATTGTGGCCAAAAACTGCATCATGCTGGGACGATGAAGACACGATACCGCTTCAGGCTCTGCGTAATGAGCTGCAGTCTTGTAGCATTTATAATGAAATGAAGTCCATCCAAAATATGATTGGAGCTATAAGTTTCGGTAAAGATATGACTGAAAAAGATATCAATGATTGGACAACTGGTGCCAATTAATTTTCATTGGATATTTCCGATAAGGAGATAATACAACACGCTGAAAGAAATGAATCTTCAGTGCTGCTTACGGATTCTGAAGAGGACTTTGTAGTGATGAATGCAAAAACTAAGATTTGTAATGCAGAAGCAAACAAATCATTTTCAATTTGCGTTCAGTGGGCTGAGGAAAATAATTTGAATATGCAGGATATTTTATTGTTAAAGAGACTAGAGCAGAAAGCATATATCAACCAGCTCAACAAAGTTAGCCAGCAGAAACTAACATCTTTTTTTTAATAAAATATATATTTAATTCACTTAAAATATGTACATATTTTAACAATTAAATGCAATAATTTAATGTTTTTTAATAAAACATAGTACAATACATGTGTTTAACTTACTTCGATTTTTTCAATATTTTTACATACGATAGACCGGACAACTCGATAAATTGGATGAGCCTAAAACTATATGTGTCCGGATTGTCGAAGTTGCACTGTATATATATGGGGCGATAGGGAATTAAAAAATATGAAAAAAATATCAAGTGAAAAAATTGGCGCTTGCCCATATTTTCCCAGTTACGGAGCTCTAAAATTTAAAAATTTTTTTTAAATATCAATATCGGTATCATTTAAAGGCTTTTGATGATATCTTTAAGGAAATTATATTTTATTTAATTTTTAAGCAATTGGTCTTTTTTAATTTTTATATATATTTTCGATATTTCGCTACTCCATTGTGTAGCACCAGTAGGATAACAAATATTTATTTAAATAAAATAAAACAACAACAAAATAGTAAAAAAATTTTTTTTTTTCAAATTTAAAATATTACAAAAAAAATTATTTTGTCATATAAAAAATTTTTTATAACAAATACAAGGTACAAAATAATTTCTTATTTACTAAATGTCTATAAATCTGAGCTACATTATGTATATGTAGTAAATACTTATTTTTTTCTTTTTTTTAATTATCTGCCACCCCAATATTTGCTTTTTTGATTGGAGTTACTTCACTAAACTAGATTTACATAGATGGTGAAGGGTATATACGATCCGGCATAGACGAATATAGCACTCTTACTTGTTTTTGTATAAGATCAATGAAACACAAATCGTGAAGTTATTGTCTATAGCAAACGGGTTATTTGTATTGCATTTAAAAATTTTGTATTTCTTCTACTCTTTTTTTTTATTGTAAGATCGTGTGCACTACTTTAAAAAACTTTCCCTTATTTTAATATAAAATTTTTTACAAGTGTGTATTTGATTAATTAAAGTAAAAAAGTGAAAAAAATACATGTTTTGATAAAGCTAATCTTAAAACTCTTAAATTATGAATCAGAAAGCGTAAATTAGGATTTTTTTAGACTTTTCTACATAAAATCCACACTTGGCCACAGAGTCATAAAATACTTTTGAGAATCACTAAGGCAAATTATCTTTATATCGATGCTTTTAGGCTGCTGTAGTCATGGTTACTAAAAATCTGGTTGTCCAGGGTTCAACCCCTGTACGTGCATATAAATAAATTATCGTAGTGTTTTTAATATTTCAGTTTTCATCATTTTTAAAACTTAATCTTCCAACATACAGCCTCCTTCTTCGGTACTTCTTCATGGTAAAATAACTAAAAAATGGCTATTCTCCTTTCTCCATCTGTCTTATGTCTCATATATCCCTTTTCTAAAAAATGTAGCGGCTTTTCAAAAATAAATAAATCAATAGGTATGTATAATTGCCTCAAGTGCTACTTCTCTTTGCAAAAAAATAGAGATGAAACGGAAACAATCAAATAATAAATTGTTTCAACATTATAACGCATATGTTTTTAAAATTTTAAATGCTCGTAGTGTTTATATGTTATTGTATTTAAGAAAATGTATCTTTGTTCTGTTTGCATGTACATAGATTCCTTGATAATGGTTAACAAAGTAAACCGAAATATTGGATGAATAAAAGTGAAACAAAATATTTTTATTGTTTTTCTTCTTGAAAATGTGTAATTTTTACAAATTCCAATTTAAAAATCAATTACTTTACAATCCAGTTAATATAAATTGGGCTTATTTAAATAAATAAACAAAAAAAGTCAAGAAAGAGTGCTATATTCGGCTATGCCGAATCTTATATACCCTTCACCAATTATGTAAATCTAACTTAGTGAAGTAACTCCAATCTAAAAAGCAAATATTAAGGTGACAGAGAATTAACAAATAGAAAAATTTTAATACTGCGTATATAATTTTACACAAAAATGACATCGACTCTTAATGGTTAAAGCACTTCTAAAAAATTTTAGCATTTCCTTAAAGATCTCTTCAAAAGCTTTAAAATGATACCAATATCGATTTGAAAATTTCGGAGCCCCGTAACTAGGAAAATATGGGCGAGTGCCAACTTTTTTACTGGATGTTTTTTCTTATTTTTTAATTCTATATCGCCCTGCATATTATTTTTTTGGTTGGAGTTACTTTATTGTTCCAAATGACATGAAAAAATTAGAGGTAAGCGTGGTGTTTTGGTGATTTTTTTGTGAAATTCTTTCCATAAAAAAAAGAAAGAGCAAAAAACAATTTAAAAAACACTCTCTAACTTAGATTGCGATAATTTTTTAATAAGACATACGAATACCTACTTCTTTACTTTTTTTACGGAGTACTACCGTGTACCCAAATTAAATATATTGAATCGTAACGAGTAAATTAAAGCAATGAATTTTGACTGCACTAATCTCTTATTAAAAAACTGTCTTTATTGGAAAAAACGCTTGAAAGTAAAAACAATAATTCGAAATTATTAAAAAACTTTATTCAAGCGAACTCGTGTGACATCATGGGCCAGGCAATTAATCTTAAAACATGTTTTCATTAAATTTGTAAAATTTTGAACAATATAAATAATAATTGTGAGAAGATTTCTAAAGAGCCACATAAGCGGTAGCGAAATGGCCATCAAGATGTACTTTCACCTTCAATAATCAATAACCGTGATTTAAATAATTAATTCGTAAAAGTACCATTTTAATTTTAAAGTTTAATTCGAATAACTGATTTTTGTTATAAGGAAGTTACATTTAAAGCGAATTAAGAAATAAAGTTCCAACAGTAACCACTCACAAACCAGACATTTCTCAATAAAAAATTTGTCTAATGTCGCAATAAATCAAACACTGAGTTTTTTCTTTTTGTATTAAATGGGGAAATTTTCCCACTTTAAAGAAATTAAAGTTGATTTTATTAGTAAAAATTTTTATTTTTGCAACGAAATGTGGCCGAATGGTTGGACATTGTTGATTTATAGGGACAATAAATGTTTTTGAACTTGTTATTGTTATTGCTGCATATATCGGTAACCTTTTGTTGTTGTTGGTGTTGCATTTTTATAATCGAATTAATTACACACTTGCATAACAATAAATTACAATTACGTATGAACATGTAACGTCATTATTGAAAGAATTATTTTCCTTCGTTTTGTGAAAGATTTCGTTTCATTTCATATTAAATAAATTTTTAATTTATGTGTGTGAGTGTGTGTGAGTGTTTTTTTTATCGTTTTTAGTGTGACAGCAACCATTAGCCAAGCGAGGCTTTAGTAACCAACCCAAGTCAACGAGGTATACAGGTATCAGACAGACAGGCAGGCAGGCTGGCTAACTGACAAAAGGCTTAAGTTGCGGTCTTGTTATCCGTGTTGTAAAATCAGTACAACCAGCAATAACAACATATAGTAACAATATTATACAGCAACAAATAGCAACGATGATAACGATGACGACGACGACGACGATGAGTGCCCCTTAACACAGGAGTATCGAGTTTCAATAGCAACACAAACTCAGTCAGCAATGGAAACAGAAATCAGCAGCAACTTTCAGCCAAACAGTTGTACATTTTAATTAACATCATTACCTTTACAACAACAATAACAACTACAGTTGCGGTTTAATTGGTTGTTGCTGCTTTTCTTGATTATTTAAAGTTTTTTCGTTTTTTTTTAACTTTAATTTTTGGTTTTTAGCCGTTTAACTGTGTGCGCTTCCTTTATGTAATATTTGGTGTGACCACGAGAATGCTAAAATGTCTTAATTTGTAAACGTCATCGAGTGTTCAGATAAATACTGGCCGCCACATATAAAACTCTATTTAAGAAAATAAAATGCCACCGCAACAAAGTCATCAATAAAAAGCAATTTAAACACTGCGGGCACTTGCGAGAAAAATAGGTTGCATTATTTTTTTGTGCGCATTAAAAAAAAAAACAAGAGCTAAATAATCTTTATCTTTATACATAAAGCACAAAATGTGTTTGCTTGTTTGTTTGTCAAAAAGCTAAAGCTGCCTACATCAGCGGACCGATCTTCCTAGAATTTCCACTGATTGTTATCAGACACGCTATTGGTGAAATAGAGTACTTTTTTCTATTTCTTGTGGGCGTGGCACTTTCCATATAAAGTTAATTCATCATCATGTATCTAGAGAATTATAACACGTTGAGTTCTGAATCTTTGTGTCGGTTGTTTTTTTAAGCCCGATAGAAGCTTAAATTTTAAAAAATAACACAAAAAAATAAATTGTAATAACAATTTTTTTATACGAAAGATCAGAACATGGCATTAATATTTAAAAATGATTCCGGGCATATAGCCACCACAGATGCTCATGACGAAGCGCATAATGGACGTCCATTTTTGGGTCACTTTTTCAATTACTGGTGGCTGTATGTCACGAATAACACGAACAATGTTGGCCTCCAAAGCGTTAAATGTTGCTTGTGACTTCACGTGGCCCCACAATAATTAATCAAGAGGTGTCAAATAGCACGACCTTGGAGGTCAATTGACAGGTCCATTTCTCGAAATCAACTTATCGCCAAATTTTGATTTCAATAGCTCGATGGCTGTCGTCGCCGTTTGCAAGTAGCGCCATCCTGTTGAAACCATATTTCGTCCGGATTAATGTCATCCATATTTTCAAACAAAAAATGATTTATCGAGGTGCGGTCTTCGATCTTCATTGACAGTAACGAGAGATCCGCCGTCATTTTCAAGAAAAAGTTCCGATGATGCCGCCAGCGTTAGAGCCACACCAAACGGTGCATTTTTCTGGATGCAATGGAGTCTGTAGGGTATGTTGTGGATAGGTCTCACTCAACATGCGGCAATTTTGCTTATTTACAAATCCGTTAATCCAAAAATGACCAAATCGCTGAACACAATTTCGCGATAAAACAACGGGTCAGTTACTAACTGCTCTAGAACACAATCGGCGAAAGAACAACACATACAATGGTCTCGAGGCCTTAACTCCTACACTATCTGGATCTTATACGGGTGTAGGCCAAGATCTTTGCGCAAAATTTTCCACGCAGTGAACGGACAGAGGCCCAATTCCTGCAATCGACGACGAATCTATAAATTTGGATCTTTTTCCACACTTTCGTTTACAGCAGCGATATTCTCCCTTAGTACGCATATTCTTTCGACATGTTGGTGTTATTGTATCCTCTACAAAGTATGTAATAGGAACTCTATAAACAGTTCGATGGATAGCTTGCCCAGACGGACGATTATGTGCACCATAAAAATCTATAAGTTGCTTGAGTTGATGACTGATTTTCAAAGTAAACTTGGATGATTGGATAGCGTTGTTCAAGCGTGAGTCTATTCATAATGATTTGCCCGAGTTTACTGGTACTTCTCAAAATATATATTGTCATTTACTTAGGAAACTGTAAGGGGACGAGTCGTATAATTTCGTACAAGTAACTTCCTTATTAATAATATTATTAAAAATTTGCATAATCAAATAAAAACTAGTGGTCATGGTAAAATTATTCCCATTGGGTTAGCGTAGCGCAACGGGATGTAGCTAGTATATATATACTTGGTAACTGTAATAGGTGGCAGCTTGAAACACCCTTAATAATGTACCAAAAAAAGAAGGCTGTATTGGAATAATGGGCGTGGTACCTTCCATTCATTTTGAGTAATAAATACAGTGTATCTAGAGAATTACAATAGACAGAGTTTTTTTTGTAACTAACACCCTTCTCAATATGGCTAACCAAACCAAAAACTGGTTGGATTGGAAAGGTGGGCGTAGTACAATAAAGTAGGGTAAAAGTATATGTGGTAGTTTTTTTTTTTTTGAAACTAAAGTTTGTGGTGGGTTTGACCACTTGTTGTGATGCTAAAAATTGGATTGAGGATTATTTTACCACTTAAAAGAACTGCCAGCTTCTGTAAGCATTTATTAAAAAAAAAAAAAAACTAATTATAGCCCCGAACGATTATTGCGATTGTCAAGAGTCTTTTAATTAAAGAAACTGCCCAATATAAAGTTAAGTATTTGTTTCAAAGCAGACAGACGTCCATAAACTAAAATATTAAATCAACTATCATTAGAAGTATTTATGCTTAATCAATGATACGTTAACCGATTGAGAGTTTTAATACAACTTCTTTCGCGAGCTATAGGATTAATATTGATGCTACCAATAAAACGTAAGGGAAGAGAAAATGAAGGATCTTAAAAACATTAAATGAGGAAACTATAACTACTAAACGTTTTCTTGATGTTTTTTTTTTCTCAAGACCTTTGTATATTTATGGAAAAACTCTCAGTTGGTGTGAAGATATTAGAAGTGAAGTATTTTAATTAAGAATAATGATGAGTATGTAAAGACCAAAGGAGAAAAATGCGTTTGGAGTATAGCTTTTTCTGCATTAAGTATGTTTTATTTTCATTATAAAATACAAGTCACTGTTGTACTCGTATCGAAAAAAACAATAAAAAATTTGTACAAATTATTTCTGAATTTTATTCGTTCGGAATCGTTTCTTGTTTGAAAAACTTTGAAAGTGAAAAATTAAGCAAAGATAAAAACAGATTAAAAATGATTATTTTGCTTTTTTTATATAAAACTATCGATGTAATTGCCTTTTTGATTTTTTAAACGAATAATATAATTCCCATTTAATCCGTAAGGTTTAAGACATAAGAAGCGTGAATCTCTGTTTTGAGTAAAATCATATGACGAGAAATATTAGCAGAAGGGTATATATGTTTGTAATTTCGTAATGCCGAAAAAAGTGTCAACAGTTAGCTTGAGCAGAAAGCATATTTTTATAATGTCAACAGTTCATTAATCAATTTTCTAATTAATTCATCTTACTTACTTTCGTAATGCAATTGTTTGCATATTGTATTCAAATAAAATATCAGGCTTAAGTTGAAATTTATCAAACATTTTTAAGACGAAATTATTTTCTACACACAGAAAACAGATAGGTATAAATTCGATTGGTATATTCAAAATTTAATTACTAATATAATAATTTGATTTTTAATATTAATAATTAATAAAATAAATCATATTTTTTACATTAAAAGCCAACAAATGGTATTTGCCTCCAAATGTTGATTGTAACACCTCTTGAAAAAGTTGACCTGACCGATTTGTATGTTTACTAAAATCTATTCTATTAAATAGAAGATACAACTAAACTTAATCAGCATATTATTACTGAAAACCAAATTTTGGTAGTTAGAATCATAAAAATCGATTGTGTCTTCTAGAATCGAAAAATATTTGACATAATAAAAAAAATTTGTACAAATTACACAAAAAATAATCATTATTTTAATCTTAAAATACAAGATATATTTTTAGTGGTAAAAAGTTCTTCAATATTGTTGAAAGGTAAGTCTAAAAACAACCTCACAAAGACATTTGTAAATTAAAAAATTTCTTAAATGTTTAATACACTTCGCTACAGCAAGACGTGCGGTATGGAATGGACATTTAAAGAAACTGTGAGGAAAAGACGAATCATGATGTAAAGGAAGAAGTAGGCTAAATTCTATGGCTCCAGATATAAAATGTAATGTGTAATCTTATTCCTATAGTTTACTTTTAAAATAAAAATAAATATTAAAATATTTTATTGTTTTATTTAATTCACAATAATATTTTATAGTCACCCAAGAATAATATTTTTAAATAGTTGTGAGTGCTAATTCATTCAGTTATTACAACTGAATTCAAGATAATACACACAACCGACAAAATTCGATTGGCAACAAATTCGGTTCTCATAACGAATTTCTTTTCTCTGTGTAATTAGGCTGAAATTTTTTTCCAAACTAGAATTATATTTTAGACACCAACGCCCAGTGGATAGATTTGTTTCTATTCTTCGATATGTGTTATTTAATCTTTTCATTTGGTTAGATTTTTACTCACGACCTCTACTCGGTACATGTTAAGTTCCGGCGAGACTCAAACTCTGTAATTTATGTGAGAAATGTCTCACATTAAAAAATTGTTACGAAAATAAGATCTGGCAATGGCGTGTGTATAGAATAATACCACAATTAGCTAACAAAAAAGCTGAGCAACCTAAAACAGAAGGTCATGAGTTCGAGCCCACCTTCGGACATGCGTACAACGGAAAATAATAACTGTTATAATGCAATAAAAAATTAAGAAGCAACAGTACAAACCTCCCGAGAAGCAAAAGACAATTGTTGTGTAAAGCCATGAGAGATAATTAAGTGAAGACGTCTAATTTAATATAAGAGTAACAGATAATTGTCAAGACGCCCTTTAAATAAAAAGTAACAACGGTAGCGGTTAGCTCAGGGAAGTGTAACAGCAGAATAACAGTTTAGGGGAGACGTGTGTTGTTGCTATTAGATAAAGGGGATGATTGGCTTGGATAAAAGGAGTAGTAGAGATATTTGTGGATGGTTAAGGTTACAAAACAAGGCATCGAGTAGTTCATATTTTGCCGGAGTTTGTAATAATAAAGCATGTTTAGTAAAAACGAGACCATTGGGTTCACAAGACCGTAGGATTAAGAAGTATAGCCTGATAAAGCCATAAAGTAAAAATACAGAATTTATAATGAGCCACAGTGGCATTTGCAATCAAAATAATCCGTACAATTGTCTAAAAAGAGGAAAAACGTAACAATATTATAATCATCTTCTTTTATACAGGGGGAACTAGAGTTAAAAATTAACTTTTTTGTTGCTTAATAGTATAAAATTAATGATCAAAAACTTAAGCTAATCCTGTGTAAGTAAAGATGACAGTAATATTTTTATATGAGAAGTTTCTCACCACAGCTACAGAAATGAGGAATAGGGTCTTCAACCTGTCAGACGCACACTGTTGTGTTATTACTTTCTTTTCTACCACGGCTAAACAACAATTACTTTTTTCTGTAAACGAGTTATCGGGCGGTTTCGCCATTTAAACAACTCATCTACCTCAACAATTAGTTTTCTTTCTGCTCACAGCTCTGTTGGGATTTGAACTCATTTTAACTCATCATAACAAATAAGCAGATGCTTCCATTAGCGCATCCAGTACGGTACACTTTTTAGGGGTGGAAGAAACTAAATAAGTTTTAAAACTTTGCTTCTAAGTAAAAATTATTTTCCTAATGTAAACTGATGCTTTAAAAACTTTATCGCATTACAGTCATCGTTTGTCTTGGGTTGATGTTGTTTTATTTTATTTTATTTAATTAAAGTTGCCGGCATTTTATGTTCAATGTTTTTCGTTGTAAATAATGTTGTATAAATATTGCTTAACTGTTGTTAAGATGATGTTTTCGATAGGATGGCAACAGTAACAGCGTACTTTACAGTCTCTTAGCAAGTCTTATAATTGAACTGTTCAATTCGCCGTAAACTTTATTGTCATCATCAAGATTCTCTTCATCACTACAAATATCATCAGTAGCTTTTAATACAGCAACCATAAGCAGCTCATTAATATTGTTTTCGTCATTGAGTCAACAGTCATTGATCGAATAGTCAGCCAGACAGCCATTCGGGCTAATGGTAATCAATGCAATAGAAATAATGAAACAAAATAAGAAAAAGAAGATGAAGTAAATTAAAAGCCAAGGATTTACTTGTAATTTCTTTTGAACTTGTGCAAATGCTGAGTTGACTGTCTTACTGTCTGTTTGCTTGGTAGTATTACTGACGATGATGAAGTCATCATCCATGTACTATTTGTTATAATCAGCAGCATCAGTGCAAACACCACCATTAACATTACGAACACCATCAATATCAACATTTCAATATTTATTGTTATGGCAGTTGTTGCAATTTTATTTCTGTTCCGCTTGAAAATGTTTCTGAAAAAACAAAACTTATTGGTTTTTGTTGTTGCTTTTGCTTTAAATTTGTTTGGTGTTGCTTGTGTTTAAAACACTTTAAAACAAATTGGCGCCTTTATTTTTAACCAAATGGGCGTCATAACGATCTTTCGTAGGATACAATTTAGTGGGAGGTTTATTTTATGTTTTTATTTCAAGTTTTTATTTTTTTTTTACTGAAATACGTATTGCAAATTAATGGCATTTATTTGTATCGAATATCTCTCGTAATTGTTATTGACACACTTAACAAACTATAAATTAATAATTATACGATTTTAATACCGTATTTAAAATATTTAAACATTTAATTTATGGTTGTGTAGTAGGAATTATTGCAACAACTTTCGTTTGCTTGAATAAGAATTCAAATTTAAGATTTAGTATTTTGTGTCATTTCTAAAACTCAAAAGCATTTCAAAACATAAACAAACTGTTTTGTGCCTTCTTTAGAAAATATGATAATTTATAGACGGAATTCCAGTCGTTTAAAAACTGGGTTTTTTAAACAGTATCACAGTCCAAAAGACTCACAACAAGAGACCTAAGATAATCAGGTTATACAGATTATTTAGAAAGAAAGATTAAATCCACTAAAGGAATGAAGTAAAATTATTGTCATATATTGCTTGAATGTAACTTTTCAAGATTCTATTTTGTTTTAAGGAGAATTGTGACAAGGAAAGAAAAACTATGCTTGGGAGACTGACATGTATTTCTTAAATCTTTACAGGTAAAAATGTCGCTTTATGTATGTTGTCTGACTTTGCTGTTATTTTGGATTGATTTGCATGACAAAATTGATTGCTTGGCAGAAAGTAGATACCATCATGTATAAAATGTACGGAGAAATTGGAAATTCTCTAATAAATCGTTATTTTATACACAGCTTGAGGTTTCACCTTATAGAAAAAGGCGTGCCGACGGGGGCGGCAATCAGCTGTTCTTTTTGCCGCTTAAATTTATTTTACAGAGGCAAATGAACGCGGCTTCTTGAAGTAGAAACTTGTGTTAAGTATATAAAACATTTTTAGATTTTTGACGCAGAAATAAATAAATTTAATTGCTAAAAAATTTAAAAGGAAAAATAAATAAAATGAACAACGATTTAGTGAAAAAAAGAAACACAAAAAGAAAACTATGGATGATTTGACAAATTAAAGCGGCAAAACGAAAAGTTGAACTAAATTCAACGTTGCCGCTCGGCCGCTTTTGACGGCATTGCCAAGTTAAATTAAATGCAACGTGTTAAAATTTTTGTATGAGTATTTTTGTCAACAAACAAATTTTTTTCAAATAGGTATGCATGGTATTCTGTTTATCTTTTTATGTCAAATACTTTCAAAATCTTCAAAAAAACTGTGCTAAAGCATAATAGTCAATTCATCATTTTGTGCGAAATGTGAAAAGTCTATATAAAACATATTACTGCGAAATAAACAAGCATTAATGTTGCTAAAGTAGTACTCTGTTTATTTGTGAAAAAGTCGCCAAATGTTTCTAGAACATGTTTATCAAACTCCAAAGTATTTCTGGCTGCGTTTTTTTTTTTCGTTCGGAATTTTTGACAACCCTTTTTCAGACCCTTACTGCCATCCCTAAATTAGCGCGTAAAGCGCAAGATAACTGTCAAAATTTCTCATGTACATACAAAATGTATGAAGCATCCTTAAATAGCTTGGCGTCAACGCTTAGCAATTGGAAAATCCAATTTTGACAGTGCGTTAGGAAGTGAAGTTTGCTGTTTGTTGGTTTGTTTTGTTTTGTTATGGTTGAAAAGTAGTGACAATTTAGTAATTTTCAAGGCAATCTAGCGGTTTTATCTCTTCTTTATTCTTATACAGCGGGTTTTATGAAATAAAATGAGTTAACATTACTTTTAACGACACGAAGTTAACGCTGTTATTTAGGGATAACATTTCAGCGCAAAAGCTATGAATTACATTGCTTTGCGTCTTACGCGCTAATTTAGGGATGGCAGTTAGTTTTGATTTAATTTTTTTGTGTTTAAAAAATTTAAGGAAAATAAAATTAAAAAAGTAAACATTTAAAAAGAGAAAAGAGACAAAAATAAATTTATTAGCGAAGAAAAGCGCTTGCTCACTACTGAAATTAAAAAAAAGAAAATATATGGGATAAGTCTCATAAGAAAATTAAATTAAAAATGAGTGAGTTCTGCAGGCTCAAACATAAAAAAGTAACATTCTTCTTTTTTTAAGTCAGTTAAAATAAGGCGATTTTTTTCTGAATCGTAGCTAAAAAAATCATATTTTCAAAAAATTTAAATTGCATTCCACAATTTAAATATTGCCAATGTTGAAAAAACACCAACAAAATTTTTTTTGTTAAAAAACCAATTATTTACAAAAAAAAAAAAAATCCTTAAAATCGATCAATTTATTTTCAACAAAAATTCCAACTTTTCGAAAAAACAAAAATCAAGAATGTCGCAAAAAGTTAAAGTTTATTTTAAAAGCCAAACTCACAAAAAAAAGAGTTTAAAACTTTATCCAAAATATTCCGAAAA
Source organism: Gymnosoma rotundatum (assembly GCA_916610165.2). NCBI lineage: Eukaryota > Metazoa > Arthropoda > Insecta > Diptera > Tachinidae > Gymnosoma > Gymnosoma rotundatum. The sequence continues at coordinate 73,989,705 of OU744340.1, forward strand.
AATTTAATTTTCATAGAAAAAATTGTGTTTTTAAAAACAATCGTTCTTTTTCAAGTAACATAAATTGAAATTTTTTTAAGCACTAGGTCAGTTTTCAAAATAAAAATAATGTTGTAAAATATATGCTTTGTGCTTAAGCTAATTGGGCCTACAAATTTAAGGTAATTAAAATAATTTTTAATTACAAATTTCACCCGACATCTCGTCGTTGTTTTATTATCCTGGAGTTTTCTTGTACATAGTTTTCTCAGCTTTCTTCTTACTATTATACGAACATTACCTTCAATTCAAAATATATTTTATTTAAAACCGAAAACAATAACTGTTATTTATATTTTCTGCTGTGTGGTTGGAAAAAATTTTAGCTGTACAAATTATGGGAAAAAAGCCACACCATTTTCGTCTAACAATGATGTGATGTAAATATTTTCGTGGGAAGTGCTAATAAACAGTTTCAATTTAAAGCATTTAATATTTATTAATTTAGTTTTGTAAAACAGAACAAGAATCATCTGTTCTGTTCTTGCCAGTAACAAAAGTAGTAACAAATTTATGAACATTCACATCTTACGCTCTTTTTTACTCTTTCGCTGCTTCTTTTTAAGTACTGAAGTAAACACTTTCCAATAACAATTACTCGTAGTAACAACTTCTTGTTATTGAACAGAACTATATTCTACTGTCAAATTTTAATTGAGTAAATTAAATTGGATATGTGTGAACACCAAAATTAATTACTCAATTCAAATTTTAATTGTCTAAATTAAAGCGTATGTCTGAACAGGGTGTAAACTAAATATAGTGCTTGGCAGTTCTTTAATTTTTATCTGAGTTTTAAAAATTATAAATGTTTGATTTATTTCCAAAATATTTTGATTCTAACCTACTGTGCACTGTTACGAAGTGGTATAAAGCCATAAGGCAAAACCTCATATTCCACCTAATAGTGTTCTTAAGGAAAAAATATACCACCTAATAGCAACGCCCAAAGAAAAGAAATTTACCGTTGCAGTTCAAAACGAGAATTCATTGGAAAAGTTTTCATAAAAGTGACAAACTGCAAAGTTAATGTGATATTTTCAAATTTAAAACTTGTACTGAATAATACTGAGTAAGGGTAAAACTAAGTTTGTCATTCCGTGTGTAATTTCTATAGTATGCATTTCCGCTTCCATTAAATATATACATTCTGACTTTTAATGCATAGCGAAGTTCACCGAGCGATGTCCGTCTGTCCGTTTGTCCGACTGTCCGTCCCTATTTGTATTGAAATCACAAAAAAAAAAAAAAATATGTCAATCGATAGTGTCGAAAGAGGTGCTATTGGAAATCAGCATGATTGGTCCATGTCCTTCGAGGCAGCAGGCAAAATACCACGCTTACCTCTAATTTTTTCATGTCATTTGGAACAATAAAATAACTCCAATCAAAAAAATAAATATATGTGGCGATAGGGAATTAAAAAATAAGGCAAAAAACATCAAGTGAAAAAATTGGCGTACGCCCATATTTTCGGAGTTACGGGGCTCTGAAATTTTCAAATTTTTTAAAATATCAAAATGGGTATCATTTTAAAGCTTTCGAAGGGATCTTTCAGGAAATACTAAAATAATTTAAAAATGCTTAACTCATTAAGAGCCGGTGAAATTTTTATGTAAAATTATATATATTCAGTAGCAATATTTGCTTTTTTTTTTATTGGAGAGTCTTTACGAAAGGGTATATTTGGCATAGCCCAATATATCACTCTTACTTGTTTATTTTAATTCTGGTATCTACCCAAGTTAACGGTTTTTATAAGGAGATACAGAAGAAGATAAAACGGAAGAATTCAAAATCTTATTTATTGCTTATGCGAACCACATAACCTTCAAAGACAAGACAAAAGTTTGTTGTAACACTTAATTCACCTGTTGAGCAGCACACAATCATAACTGGCAATTTTTGTGTTTTACTTAACGCTTTACATAAATAACAACGTGTGTTTTAATACTCGTACACATTACGATGCGTGCACTAAAAAACAAACGAATCTTTAAAGTAAAATAATGACCCCTTCTTTAAAGTGTAAATTTGATTAATGACATGATTTTGTAAATTATACTTTATTTTCGTAACCATGCAAAAGATCAATTTGTCAAAAAATTTTAAATTATTCTTTTCAAGACATTAATTTGTATTTTTTTTGTTTTGCTTTTTGTTCTTTAACAGTTTAAATGCAAAAATAAATTAAAATAGAATTTGAAACTTGACCTTCCTAAAACGTTGTTTTATTTTGTTTAGAAAAAAATTTATAATTTTTGAAGTATTAAAACTTAAATTGTGTTAAAAATGTAAAAATTTTATTCTCTTTTATTTTAATACTTGAACGATCTTACTTGTAATTTAACAATATACGATACAAAATAAGATTGATGTTAAATAGAGCATTGCGCTGGTTGTCGTCGTCCGCTGTAGATGCAGTATAATTTTAATAATTTATAATTAAAAAAAACTTAAGTAGAAAAACAACCTTGTCAATTGGAATTAATATTATTCGTAGTTGATTAAAAAAAGTGTGTTGAGCTGTTTTCATTTTTCAAAATGCTTATACGAGTAGTTTTTGTTAATTATGATTAAGTCATTAATATATAATTTCATGTAAATCATACTCGTTTAGAAATAATAGTACAACAAAACTTGGCTTTAACGAACTTATTGGGTGCAATATAATTCTTGCGAATAAAAACCGACTTGTAAACCGATTTCTTCTATCTTTCTATAACTGTTCAAAAGTATGGCCACATCTGTACATCAAATTACATTAACTATTGGGACCCCCTTATATTCCCTCTTCATACTTGTTATAGTAGATTTAGCACTACAGCTTCTTGCTAACTTCAACCGTCTGTCTACAACTGTTCAACATTTTGGCCGTATACATCAAATTACAGCAACTATTGTAACACCCTTTAATTTATAATTTAAAATATTTATACTTCTTCTTACACCAAACAAAGTAGTGGACAATCTGTCAAATTTTCAAGTATTTGTATGTAACAGTTCCAAAGATACGGCCATGTAGGGCAAATTCGATTAATTTTAGCAACACCCTATAATTTTAAATATAAGCTTTATAACGGCTCAAAAGTTTGGCCACATATATTGGAACACTCCTTTTTTCAAATCCAAATTTTATTCTTGCTATTATAGCGATTCAAGTTCTTTGTAAATTTCAAGCGTTCAAAAGTATTGCCAAATACATAAAATAAAATGGATATTGGGGTACCCTTTAATTTATAATTTTGAATATTAATACTTGTTAATATAACGGTCATAGCAGTCGACATTCTGTCCAATTTTCGAACGTTTGTTCAAACGGTTCAAAAGATGGGCCCATACAATTCAATTGACATCAATTATGGAAACATTATTTAATTTCTAAATTCAAATTATTAGCTTATTGATATAGCCGGCTAAGCGGAGTTAGCATATGTCTACAACTGTTCAAAAGAACGGCCATATAACTGAAATAAAACGAACTATTAGGGCACCCTTTTATTTATAATTTTGAATATTAATATTTGTTACTATAACAGTCATAGCAGTCGACATTCTATCCAATTTTCAAGTGTTTGTTTATAACGGTTCAAAAGATAGGACCATATGGGCCAATTAACATATGGAGACACCCTTTATTTTTAGATTTATTTTTGTATTACTTTTTGCGATTGGGAGCTTTAGTGATACACAGTTTTTCATAATTCACATAAAAACATGAATGTTGTATGGAGACACCATTTAATTTTTAAAATAATGAATTGTTTTTACAACGGGACCAATCTCTAATCCTCACCTTTCAAAAAAATGTATAAAATCTATCCAGAAATGACTGAGTTATGGAGGCACAAATATAAAAAATCAACATTCAGTCGAATTGATAACCTTTCTTCTTTTTTTGAAGTCGTTTAAAAAAAGCAACATCCACTCGAGTTGATAACCTTTCTTCTTTTTTTGAAGTTCGTTAAAAAGGGCAATAAGCGATGTATTTTCACATTTATGTAAAAATTTTATGTTATGTAAATCAATGAGAATTTTTTTTCTATTTGTTTAACGTTATTTACGTTTATAAGCGCAATTTTTTCTAAAAATGTGAGTAAAAACAACCATTGAAATACTTATATTTAACATGAGCAGAACACTGCTGCGGATTTCAACAAGAAACATCAACAACAGCGATCAGCCTAATATTATTCAATAAACGAAGATATTTTAAGCCCATAATAAAGAAGAGTTGTACTGTTGATCCCTCAAATCCCACGAGCAACAAGCGTTGCAAAGTCTTAGTTTCATTAAGCCGCAATGTTCAGTGATTCTAAAGTTTGCTATTAATTGTGTTTAATTATAAAGAGAACAGTAATATTTATAGATATATAATAACTAGATGACCCGTGCGAATATTTCGCAGCGTTAGTTGTCATTTTTGTAAGATAATATAAAAATAATTAATGGAAATTTTAGTAACTTCAATACATTTTATTAAATATATATATTTACATACATATATGTATATATATATATATATATATATATATATATATATATATATATATATATATATATATATATATATATACATATATACATATGTTTTAATGTTTTTATAATACTTCTTTGAATACAATATTAGAGGTAATGACATGATCATCGTTAACTTTTTGCCCGTACGAATCCTTAATACAAACAAAAATATATTTTAATAAACCGCATTATAGTAAATAGCGGTATTGCCAGAATGGATTTTAATACATACTGTATTATGTAGAACTGCATTACCATTAAGCAATCCTGTATTACCACACTTGAACAAAAACCTATAATCACTGTATTATCATGCAGTTCTATATAAAATATAATTTTTATCAACGAAAATATTAATTTTTCAATTTCTAATTATTTTTCGTCATTAGTGTTAGAAATAAGCATTAAAATGATATATCATTCATTAAATTTGATGCGGTGGTATGGGAGATATTTGCAACCGACAAAAAAAGTGTTTTAGAAATAATATATATGATAATTCGTTTGTGTTTGTGTTTTGTTTTATTTTCTTTTAATGGTGTCTCTTATTATTCTGCGAAAAACGACAATTTAAGTGTAGTTTGAAATTAACGAATTAGAAGCACTGAAATATTTTAAGACTAAAAATGTAATTTTTAAGCTTAAAAATTGTATAGTTGTTTTTGACATTCTATACTTTTTAGCGACAATATGTATAGAAATTTTTACGTTTGGAAAAAAACTTTAAAAATTTTATGATACAACAGATTTGTATAGTCCTCCAAAATTTTAAAAATTCAAAAAAAATTCTCATTACGACTTTAGGAGAAGGCAATTTTTTTTTATAAGTTCGTTATACCGAATAAACGGTATACTTTTGTTAATGAAAATGGTTATATCCACGTCAATTAAATAGTTCGTCATAACCGGTTAATTGTTAACACATTATTGAATATTTAAGATTAATTGAATCTGTTTGCCAGATTGAGTTCTTTATTATTTTTATATATATTAAATTATAAATATTAAAAATTTTGTGCAACCAGGCTACCAGTAACTAAAAATTAATAATTAAAAATGAAAATCAAAATGTCTGCAAATAAGACGCTCACAGTTCTTAAAACATTCTCTGATAAATTCTAAGCACATTAGAGAAAAAATTAATTTTAGTGAAAAATAGTATTATAAATTCTTAAAATAACCCAGACAGGCTGCTTTTTGCCTGTTAGTAAATTGTTAATTAAAAAAAAAAAACTTTGTGCTTTTTTAAAATTATCCCGATTAAATAAATTACCGATATTGATTATTGAAAAAAGTCAGCCGTATACAGTGGACAAGAAAAAGTAGAATTATTGTTTGGTTATTATTGTTTTTGCTTAAACTTTAATTTTTGTATTTCCTTTATGGTTTGGACAAAAAATTTTAGTTTATTTAAAATGTTTGTCTGAAGTTTCCTGAAGAGCTGAGTAAGCGGTAGCGAAATGGCATCGAGATGTGCTTTAACTGCCATCCCTAAATTAGCGCGTAAGACGCAAAACAATGTAATTCATAGCTTTTGCGCTGAAATGTCATCCCTAAATAACAGCGTTAACTTCGTGTCGTTAAAAGTAATGTTAACTAATTTTATTTCATAAAACCCGCTGTATAAGAATAAAGAAGAGATAAAACCGCTAGATTGCCTTGAAAATTACTAAATTGTCACTACTTTTCAACCATAACAAAACAAAACAAACCAACAAACAGCAAACTTCACTTCCTAACGCACTGTCAAAATTGGATTTTCCAATTGCTAAGCGTTGACGCCGTGCTATTTAGGGATGCTTCATACATTTTGTATGAACATGAGAAATTTTGACAGTTATCTTGCGCTTTACGCGCTAATTTAGGGATGGCAGTAACCCTGAATTCAATGTCGGTAATTGATCTAATCGGGATAATTTATAAAAAAAACACAAGGTTTTTTTAAATTAAATTATTTAGTAATACTTCTGAGTCTTTAAGTTAGTAAATCGTTTACCGAGGGGTTTCTAATTTAAAAATTTTTTTTTTTTTTAAACTTCAATTTCCAAAAGGTATCGCTTCAAAAAGTATTCCATAATTGTATCGCTTCTGAAAAGTGTTCTATCTAGGCATGTGAAATGGGAATATTGATTATGTGGAATGATATTTATTCAACATCTGCCCTGAGCGTATAGAAAGCTCGCGTCATGTCCATTTTAATGTTCAAGAATCTTTTTTAAAATAAAATATTGTTTTTTCTCAATAGTTTGCCACACTAGAGTGCGGAAAAATGTTGCCACAAGAAATAAAAAAAAAAAAAAAAAACGGTAGCATATTTGCAAAAACAAATTTTCTCAAAGATTTATTTAATTTGAATTTGCTTAATTTTGTTTAACTTCTGTTCTCTATAGCTTTCTATAGTTTCTATATAGTCTTTCAAGGTCCAGTTTAAATAAAAATACTATTTATTTAATATATTTTTATTAACGTTTTGTTGACAGTTTTTTTCACCATTATCAGAGAAGTTTTTTAAATTTCGTTGTCGTATTTTCTTTAATATTAGTTTTTAATTTAAATGCTTTTAATGATAATATTTGCTTATGTTTAGTTATAAATAACAATTATGCAGAGGCACTTAAAGCTCGCGTGTTAGCTAGGCCGCAGACAATATTTTAATGCCAACGCCGTCACTAGAATCGACATCGTTACAAAGCCATGCATAATCTTGAAACATTACTGTTAAATCACAATAAGAATGTAATTTCATTATTATTAAAAAAATTAAAAAAAAAAAAAATGATCAAAACTAATCAAAAAATAGTTAAATTTCTACTTATAGTTATCGCAATTTAATAGCTGTGTCTCGCAATTTATTTAAAATTTTGTTTGATTTTAACGGATTCCGGATTAAAGAATACCGAACACATACAAAAGTTTAGGGAAAATCCTTAAAGGTATCTCTAATACCTGCACTCTGGCTGTCCCATAGATATGTTCACAATCCCACCTCTGCTCGGCCACATAGAGTTATTTTAAGTGGTTAATTAAATTACGTTGTTAGTCGATCATCATACATCTCATCTCACATTTAACTGTGAAAAAACACCCCAAAAGATGCAATGGCTGACCTGCTAAAAGCATAAAGGCAGACGTCTCGCGATATTTTACAATACTTTACCTGTATACGAGTATGGCAGATATTTGGTTTATGAGATTCTGTAGTTATTTGCAGATATGGTTGAAGTGGTGTTAAATAGCATTCGATTCTCTATAAATTTAAACAACGTTGGAATATGGACTCCAGAAGATGTTCATCCTGTTAGTGGTATGAGAGACCAAATGAAAGGTAAGAAAAATAAAGTTCATGGCTCATCTGCAAGGTGAACGTGGTTTAGTAACATAAAAATACCCTGTTCAGACATTTTTTTCTTAATTGAGTTAATTTAATTTTGATTGCATAATTTAATTTGGTGTTAACACATACTCAATTAATTAAGCTTATTCAATTAGCATTTGACAGCTCAAAAAACAAAAACATTATTTTTATTGTAAACGCGAAATTGTTTTTGTCCAAAAGCGTTCCAGATAACAATTTTGAGAGAAAATGAGAGAGTAAAATTTTTTATTTCCTGTACAAAGTTTTACAAACTTTTTCTTTGGGTAAGTTCGGACTAGAATGAAATTATCAGCTGCTCTTTGTTTGCTTTAAAAATCAAATAATTTTTAAATAAATACATAAAGGTTTTACTTAAAATGCAAAATGGAAGATTTTCAAAAAAACTTGTAGTTGTAAGTACATGTTCATATATTTGTGGATATTTACCACTTTCTTAATTAAAATATGCTTTTATATATCATTGAAAACGTTATGGACACAACAAGTGAGTCTGTTCAAGACTACATTTCGGACTTAATTGCTGAAGATTCTGATGGGGAGAAATTATTGTTGAAGTTTTTGCTGCTTTCGAAGTAGAAAAAAAAAAACATTGATAAATATTTAGAAAATGTGGTGTCTCAATACATAGATGACGAATTTAGGAAACATTTAAGAGTTTTAATGCATTTGAATTTATGTAAAATATTTGAAGAAAGTAAAGAAAGGAGAACATACAATAGTTACTTGGCTTTCAATTTTGCAAAGAATTATAAATAAATTTTTAAATAATAACTGGTTTATACCTTTTATATTCAATCACTTTTTACTGCTGTTGGCAATGATGCAAATGCTTTGTTTTTAAAATATTTTTCATTTTAAGCGTGTAAAATCACTAAAAAATTAATTTAAGTATGTCAGCACCATTAGTATTTTAGGATGTTCAGCGATAAACACAATCAAAGGCTACCGACCATCGACTACCGACTACAAAAGTAGCTGGCTACAAAAACAGCCAAGTCGCCAGCTACTTAATTCTTTTAACGACTATCGACCACTAACTACAAAAAATAAACTTCTGTTTTGACATATGTATTAAAGTTAACCAAAACAAACTTGATTTTTTAAAGTGAATTTGTGTAAAAAAAAAATTTTAATGTCTCAAGAAATTTTAATTAACTTTATAAGTACTATTGCTTAAATAGTGGAAACAAAGACTTCAGTGTATCAAGTGTCCACGTCCATATATGCATGTTGAACTAAACATTTACATTAAACAATATAATAAATACATATAAACAGTAAAAATTACTATTACTTACCAATTTCAATAAAAAACCCAAAAAATAAATATAAATAAAACAAATTAGAAATTAATGAAAAAAGAACTAAATGGAAAATTTCACAAACAAAAAGTAAATGAAAAATGCGCCAAATCCAGCAATTTCGGACAACTTTTTACACCCAAAAGTCTGGACTATTTTGTTTAATTGCTATATATAATTGCTTAAATTTTAATTAACAGAATCGCCAATCTTTGTTTTGGGAAGTCACTTGCAACTGCAATGATGATCAAATTTTTAGGAGTCATTTTCCTATGACTCATCAAACTCTTTCTCCTTAATTTTTCGCTATTAAAAAAACATTTGTTTGTTGGGTTCACTAATAAAGAAACACAATGTATGGTTTTTTTATAAAAAAAATATTTAAGTTTAAAAATTAAATTGACTGAAAAAAAACAAATTTTTTAAACCTAATTATTTTTATGAAATTTTTGTTAACGAAAATCATTGTCATTGCGATTAAAAAATTATCAAAGTAAGAAATTTAACTTTATAATAAAATAAAAAAAAAATATTTTAATTTGTTTTAAATTTTTATTTACTTACCTTCAGCTTTGCTTGCCATTTTCTTTTTAAACATTTGTTTATATATTTTTACGTACGGCTTATAGTTTTATTAATTTTTTCTTCTCACTGAACATACTTCTCAATAAACATACTTGTTAGCAAAGGTTGCATTTTGTATTTTATTCAATTAGTAATGCAATTAAGTACTTATTGCTCAATTTAGTAATTGACTTCTTATAATGGTAAATCCAGCTTAATTAAGACCTTAATTGCGTAAATTCCTTAATTGCGCAATTAAAGCGTATATCTGAACAGGGTATAAACAAATAAACAAATAATAAATGAAGATAGATTTCAAGAAGAAGAAGAAGAATATTTTCTTTAAGTTTATTTTCAAGTAGACAATGGTGCAGTAACGATGGCCTTGTACAAGACTTATGTTTCGGGCTTTTCCCCGTTTCAAAAAAGGCATTTTCAGAGAAGGTTTTTGAATTTTATAAAAAGGAAATATCTTTACATTCTCTAATGTCTTACGTTTTTAAATAAAATCACAAAATATCCATTTTTAATTATTTTTTTTTGTTTAGTTTTTTATTTTTTAGTTGTTTTTTTATTTTTTGTTTATTGAAATTTTTGTTTTAATTTTAATAATTTTAGACAAATAATACACTGCAAATAATTAAAATAATTGATTTTGCTTAGTAGTCGCTTCTTTTCTATAGACGTTTTATCGTTTTTATGAGCATTTTATTTATTATTAATTGATAATAATTTGATAATTATTTTTTATGTATTTTAAACACATTCTTTGCAAACATAATTTTAATAATTAAAATTTTATTTATTTTATAACAACGCAAAATAATAATAATTATGTATATTTATATTGTTTTTAAACGTATTTTACAATAGTGTTTTTTTATTAATTAATTGAGAAAATAATAAAGTATTAAAAAATTTAACTTAAAAAATAAAATTTTTGTTATTGTTGTTTGTTTATAAATTAAAGTTTATAAAGATTTCAATTGCTTTATTTTTGTTTAATAACAATTTTATTGTTGATGTATTTTTCAGTTTTTTTTGTTTGTTTGTTTCTACAATAATTAATAAAGTTTTGTGTTTAACATATGCATTTCATTAATTTTAAATTATTTATATTTATATTGTTGCATTTTAAAAATTAGGTTTTCTTTTTTTAATTACATTCTTTTATTTCACAACTTATTGTAAAGTTGCAAGTTATAAGTTGTATCAAGCATTGTACTGTTAAGTGTAAAAATGAGTAATATTAATTTCAAAATATATTTTTGGTTGGGAACAGTGTTGCCTCGGAAAGATAGGAAAAAGTTACACTTTTCCTTCAAAAAATTTACATTTTTTTTATTAAAAGTTACATTTTGTAATATTCCTTAAATACATAAATAGTAATTTAATATAAAAGTTTTACGGGGAAAATAACAAGAAAATAAATTCATTCTGTGAAGAAAAACAAAACGAAAATAAATCAATTAAAAGAATTAAAAAAAAAAAAATTTAACCCTATTATTATTATGGGTATTTATATCAGAAGCCAAAACTAATATTCTGGAATGGAAATGTGCATGCTATCGCCATTCAATGAAGTAACTTTAAGTTTTTTTTTTAAATAAATCCGTTGGAATCCGTTTCAAAGATTTAGTTTTGATAGAATTTTCTACCTTAATTATTTTAAAAATAACGTTATTTAAAACAAATTTGAGTCTTTTTTGCTTAAAATTTCAACATTAAATTACTGACAATATCCCCGTAATATAATTCGGCACTTTTAGGAAATTAAAAGATAACTCTCTTCTAAATCGAGGAGTTGTTATGGAACCACTAGGAAGTTGTAAAATTTTTTAAGCGGAATAACTGAAATTGCTGATAATGTTTGCAAGTTTAAACAGAAAACTTATTTCTTCACATTTGGGAAAAATTGTTGACTGAAAAATTTTTCTGTTTCTAAGCGTGAAGCTACAAACGCTTCCTGATTTCTCATTAATAGAACAGAGTTAAACTTCAACAACATTGTTTTTGGTTTATTTCAATTTTTTTATGTAGAATTTAGATAGCATTTACAAGAAACCTTTGTTATTAAAACAAAGGTTCCTATCTCAAATACTGAAAAAAGCGCTTTTTCAGTAACAATACTTTATTTCGTTTCTGTACCAAAAGTTACGAAAATTTAGCCAAATATAACAAAATTATACATTTTACAAAAAATTTAAAATATGTAACCAAACGGCAACACTGGTTGGGACATAGATTTAAATTTATTAAACTCAAGAATGTTAGCGCTACAATTGATATGTGGTCAACTCAACTATTTCATATCAAGTAAAAAGTAAACTTGCCAGCCCTGAATAATAAAAAAAAATTAAACTGAATCACAATTTTTAAACAAAAACGGATTTTAACAATAATTTTATTTTGACAAGATAATGTCCATTGTCAAAAGAAGACTGCTGCATTGAAAAATAAACAACAAGCGGCTCTAAAAACCACGTTTTTTTATATTGGCCTTGAGGTATGCCTGCTGACATAAAGTTAATTGGAAGAAAATTAGCCATTTATCTTTCAGAGATGGGAAGTTCATTTTTTGCTCGATATAAAATGTGAATTTAATACATGATTTTTTTTAAGCAGAATATGCTGTACAAGTGCTTATGCTGGCAATGTTGTAAAATAAACATACGACACCTACAATAGGTTGTGAATTGCAAAATAAATTTATTTTAGAAATTATTTTTTATAAAATAAAACATTTTTTTAATAATAGTTTAATATGTTTTTTTTTACATTAAGTTATATATTTTCAATTTATATTTGGCTTATGTCTGTGTGTGTTAAAAAGCTTGTAGTTTATAAATAATTGTTTTATAAATTTTTAAAATATTCTGAATATCTTGAAAAATGAACAATAATAGTGTTAAAATTAAAATTCAGAATATTTCCTAATTTACTTCTGTTTTATATTGTGCTCTATAAGAGTTTTATTTTTATTTTTAATTTTATTTCATTTAACAGGTTTTGTTTTTTTTTTGTTTCCTGTTTTAATTGTGACAAGTTTTAATAGTTTAAGGGTGTTTTTTTTTTGCTTTTGCATAAAAATTTGGATAATTTTTAAATTTGAGTACATTAAGAGTATATAGTGGAAAAAAGAGGTTATATGGATTTATAGTTGTATAAGATTGAGTATAAAGTTGTTTTTTTTTAAATTAATGGTTTATAGATTTACTTTTGTTATCGTTTTATTCAACTTAATTTTAAATTATAAAATTTTAAATCAAATTATTTATTAAGCACCAAATTATCAGATCTGATCGGGGTTTTTTATTACATTTAACAGGCAATTCGGAGACTAAGATTTGACCTTGAAAGAAGTCGTTAGTTAATGATTATTTTTAAAACGAAAGTTTGGCTTTTTCTTAAATAATATTGAAGCAAATGTATATTCAATGAAACGGTACAAAGTACATTTTTCTAGAATGTAATGAAAAAAGTAAGTTTCTACAAAGTACCGTCTTCAAAAAAGTACCTTTCTCTTCATTTTTTAAAAGAAAATTTTACGTCTAAAAACCAAAAAACTTTTTAAAAAAGTACCTTTAGCTAAAAAAGTACTTTCTCTTAAAAGTAACTTAAAGTTTCAAAAGAAAAATTTTTTAAAAAGTCGTATGACGTCAAATTTTTATAAAATAAATCAATTGAAGAAATTATTATATTTTTTTGAAATTATTTAATTTTTATTAGTGGCTTAAGATTAATTTAAATTTTTTTTTTGCCATATAAATGAATATTTTATAACATCTTAGTCTTTTATACCCGTCTCAGACCTTTCAATTATTTTTTAACAACATATTATTTCCATCCTTAACATAATGAAATCTAAAAACTAGTTAAAAAAATTAAAAAAATATATGTAAAAAAAGATGCGTCTTGAGACAAGTGCTTAAACAATAAGTGTCTTTATAATTCCTATGAAGTTTAATTATATATTTTTTTTAACTAAAAAAGTGGTATAAAATATTTGTCATAGTAACTAAAAGGATTCTTCTTTCTTTATCTACAGCTTTTGCTTACTCACAACCCTCACCAGTTTTATAATCTGATAATAATAAAAAACATCGTTCTGCTTTTCTTAAAAGTTTATTTTTGTTTGTTTCTATTCTTCGGCTAAACCAACTTTTTCTCAGTTCCTTTTCAGAGTGACAATAGTTTAATTAACGACCGATATTATAATTATTTTTTTAGAAAAATCCTTTAAATATTTTTTCTAATAAAAAATGAAAATAAAATAAAGAAAAATTTAATATCCAGTTTTATATGAAAACGAAACATATGGCAGCCCGTAGTGATTTTTAAAAGCAGAGTTGTTTCGTACATAAATAAGTGTGGCCAAATGTTTTTAAATTTTTTAATGGTAGTGTTTCAATCTATTTTATATTTTACCAATTCTAAACTAATTTTTTATTTCTATTCTTTTTTTTTAGTGCAAAAATACTTTTTTTTCAATATTAAAACTACTTTATAAATTTTCTAAGAAATTGGGGATTTTACATTTCAGTTAAAAATTTCTAGAAAACTAATTTTATTTATATTTTTTTTATTGAGTTTAAAATCCAAGTAAGAAATTTTTAAAATCTAATAAATGGTGTTTTTATAGGCAATTGTTTTTATTACTTTTAAGATTTTTTTTCCTGATTAAGTGGAAGATTTTCTTTCTCTTCTTTAATTTTTTTTTTTTTTAATTTTAGATGAAAATGAGTTTTGGAAATAAAATACGAATGGAGGGTTAAGCGAATCTTAAAAACCTTTTATATAGAGAATTTTATTTATATTTTCATAATTCTTGCTATTATTTTATTATTAGTTTACGGCAGTCTCTCTAATTTGTTCTTTCTCAAACGTTCCTTAACCACTGTATTCACGCTGAGTCTATTCTTGCCGGAACAAGAGAAAAGAAATTTTAAATCGTTATTACTTTTCACGGTGTCTTGAAAAAGGCTTTTAGACTATTCCTTGTTTTGAGCATTTGCTGAGGCAACTTATTTTGCTTATTTGCTATAGATCGGCCAGCAGGTGCAACAAACTCAATACTGTACGCACAAAAAAATGTTTGCAAAATGGATAAATTGATGGCACGTCAAGACTGCTCAATTACTTTCAAGCAACCATTCAAACGTGTTATTGAACTTATTAAGTGCCCGAAATCTTTTCGGTTTCTGGCAAGATTTTATTTCCACAATATTTTCAACATTAAAATTGAAATCGAGGCGAATCAATTCATTTTCGCCTAAACCATTAAACCATTTTTGTACAGATTTTGTATAAATAGAGTTTGACAGCAATAATTACCAGCAAAAAAAAAAAAATAATTCGCCTACGCTGCCACTTGGTAATTGATTACTCTTGATTGAAATCATATCATCTTGACTCTGTCCTCAATACTTAATTTCTATTTTTTTACTTTCACTTATTGCTTAGGCTTAAGACCGCTTGCTGTCGTCTTTACTAAGTGGCTCGATAAACTTTTAATTATTTACTTAATAGTTTTTCTAATTTTTATTCCTTTTTCTATAAAAAAAATCTTTCTATTCTTAATTATTTGCTAAAAAAACAGCAAAAACAATATTCGAATTTTTTATGTCAAACATATTTTCCTTCACAACTCAGATCCGTTTCCTATTATTATTTTTGTTTATTGTTTTAGTATCTTAGAGATGATGAAGATGATGCTGATATTTGTCTTAAATGCTAAGGTTTTCTAGGCAATCTTTGACAACCCACGATTCTGCGGATTTGTGGTGACATTCTTTGTTAGTAAAGTTCGGTATGTTGGCGCACGGGCGCTGGAATCTTAGACATGCCACGTTCACGACGCGGTGACACCACCGCAGACATGTCACGTGAATGTGTGCTGCCGCAAGAGCTGGCTGCTGAACTACGTTTTGAAAGGGATTTACTGGGTGGAGAACAGCTAGCAGAACGTTCCAAATTACCATTGCTGTGCACCCAGGCGGTAGTAAAATCTTCAAAGTCGGGTTTCTTGTGGTTATTTTGTGATCGTGTTGTTGCAGTTTGTACCTTGTTGTTGCTTGTGGAATATTGTAAAAGTAAAGTTTTCATTTTCTCTAAGATTTGGGCATCATTTTTAGCACTACTAGCAGCATCCAACAGTTGTTGGGCCAAAGGAGAATTGGCATGATTTTTGGTTGGTGATGTTGTCAAGGAGGCTGTGCATCCTTTAATGCGTCTTCCATTACTGTCATATAAAATATGAGACGTTCTTGTCTTAGAGTTACGCTCGAAGGGTGAACTTGCTGCTGGTGCTGCTGCATTTGAGTTGGGCGTAAAAGTATTGCCTGTTAAAGTTGGACGTTTTCGGCCACCATTCATGGTACTTCTGCCACTCCAAGTGTTTGTAACATCACGACCTACTGCCGAGTTTACGGATGGTGCTGGGGATTTACTTTTTCTTGATTCATGTGCCACCCCTATTGTAGTGGGTGGTTTTCTTACCGATCTATATACTGGCTTAGCACGACTAAACATTGGAACACCAGTGCGTGAATGTAAGTCCTGTAGACTTCCTGTATTACAAGTACTATTATCAATGCTACGTCTTCTTTGTGGCGTGGCCAAAGGTGAAAATGGTATTTTACTTTTATTTGTTACTGATGTCTGAGCTTTTGTTGTTGTTGTTAAAATATTTTGTGTTTTCTTGTTAATGCCATCTGTTGTATCATCAGTCACATCATCATCATTTAGACCAAAAATTTTGTTTGAAAATCCCGTTTTCTTCAAGCCAGTATTTGCGGCAATATCGACAGTTATTTCATCGTCTGTAATAAAAACACCTGATTGTTCAAATTTATTATTAGATATATGTTGCTGCTGCTGTTGCTTCAAAGAGTTGGCTGCTATAGCTGCTACATTCAAAACAGCTGGTAATGATTGCGGCCCAATATCCTCATTATGATGATCATCATCATTATTGTGATGAACCGTTAAAATATCATCGTTTTGTGGATAAATATTTTCAACATTTTCTGGAGTTTTTTGTGATGTCGTTGCATCTTCACTGGGTGAAAGTTGAGAATCACTTGATGTTTGATCGTGACGCACTAAAAATGAAAGATATACAAAATCAAGTTGATAGGAAATTTGGAAATTGAATTAAAATTTAAAATCGTATTCTATCTTTGCACTGGCATCTAGTTTTTGCCTGCGCGAAGAAGAAGTCTTAAAACGCCCTTTCCAAATTGGTGACTCCCAAGCGATATTGTAAAGTATTTTAATTTAATTAATTAATAAAAAAATTTCTATAATTTTATGTATAAATTTTCCACTATTTTACTCACCATTATTTTCAACGTCATCCGTTGAAGTTTGACTGTGAAGCGATTCACGTTTTTGGGCATTTGATTGTATAACGCCCAAACTACGATAACCCTCATCACTAATCTCACTTCCATTATCGCTGATATTCTCAAATTTATTGCTATTATTTGCACTTGCATCTGCATTTTGACCATTTAAATTATGGCCTCCAAATGATTGTTCATAATTATCATAACCTCCAACACCATTGACTATCTCAGCCGTTATAGGCAAAGACTTAGGACCACTATTGCCACCGTATGAATCTAAAGATGATTGTTTTTTACGCATATCAGTCAAACGTCTAGGACTAGGTGACATCGAACGTCTGGCCAAATTTGGTGAATTAAGAGAACAGGGACTCGGATTTAATTTGTCCATATTCAAATTGTGATCTGATTGATGGTTATTATTGAAGCGACGTTGTATTGTAGTGGGACTAGGACTGCGATTCTTATTAAGACCCCCATAACTGGGCGAAAGCAAAGATGTGACAGACGAAGAGTAAGTAGTCGCTGCTAGTGAGGTATTTGCGTTTGTTATATTTGAATTGATATGGGAAATCATTTTACGTGCTGTGGGAGGTGACCTGAAATGAAAAGAAATTTAATATTTTTAGTACGTTATTTTTTTACTGTAAATAAAAGGCCGACTTTCTAAACGCAAGTTGTAATGCAAACTTAAAATGCATACATTTCGTAACGCATATGTTAACTTTCTGGCAACGTCCAATGTTCCTAATCGTTTGGCAACTCATGAGTATCAGCTGTCAAAATTGCGCATCATTTTTATTTTGTATGCAAACATTTGAGCTGCAATGGCTGAGTAAGTATTTTCTTGTTTATTTTGAAAATGAAATGTGAATAAAAAATGTCACCATCTATTAACTCAACGCGTTCCTCAAAATTTTTAATGTTGATCACATTTCTTCTCGGGATATTTATTGTCCTTAACAAAAGTTATCTCTTCTTTTTATCTTTTTTTAATTTATGCATTGCAACTGGCGTTTAGGAAGTCGCCCAAATTGTCCGCTGCTGAGGTAAATTTATTTTTGAGAAATTTACAAATGAACCTGACAACGAAGAAATAGAAGGGTTGTAAATCAGTCATCTAACAGACTGCAAATAACTTTTAGAGGTTGACCTTTATGATCGTGTAGTTGCCAATGTTGGCCAATAACTGCTGCAGAAATAGCCACGATTAGTAAAAGAAAAAAAAAACGTTTTTTCTTGCTCATTTTTTGACTGAATCTTGGAATTTTTTTCCTAGACAACTACCAACGACTATTAAGAATAAGATTGAGTATATTGAACACCTTTGCTACAGGAGTTTCTGCTATCTTTCTATCTACTTAGTTTACTTCTTCCGTCTAAAACTTTTTAACCATCTGCCTTTACGTCCTCTTTCCTGTAATGAAAGATAACTGATACCAAACTGCTCAGGGGATGGTGGTAGTTAAGTGATAGGAACCGGTTCCAATTTTACTACTTATTATAACATAAAAAGACATGTAACTTTATCACTGCAGCTTTGTCATTCAAGGGGTTAAATTGACTCTAACATGATAAATTTGCACCAGGTAAAGTTTTTTTTGATTGCAACTACCAGCTTATAAATTTCCAATTTATTCTTCTTCGCTTTTAAAAATTTACGTAGCTCTTAGCCCGCTCAAACATCAAGATTACTCTACGCTGTTGCTTTGGAAGATACTGCAGCAAACTGTTGTTGTACTTTTATTTTGTTCACTACCCAATGCTGCTCTAGGATATGGAAAAGGATTTTTTTCTTTAAACTGTGTGGGTAGTTTTTTCTTTTTTTTTTGTTTAAAGAGAAGTAGCACTTAAGGCGATAATACTTATTTAGTTTGTTACCTTGCTACATTCTTTAGGAAAGGGTAGATGAGAAATAAAACAGGTGCTGAAAGGGAATAGATATAGCCATTTTATTAGTTATTTTACCTCGCCGGAGAAAATGCTATTAAGAAGTACCAACGACGGGGGCTGCGTGTTGTATTGCTTATTCTGAATTTGTATTTATACCATTAAATGGAAAAGAACATTTTTTATTTTTTGATTGCCGAAGGGGTTTAGCTCTGGACAACCACATTTGTGGTCAACGTGCTTACCACCAGCCTACAGCAGCCTCTAGTATACCTAGTATACAGGCGCCTTCGCTAATTCATATATTGCCGGCATACAACGATTATTTTCCCTTTTCAATTAAGAGTCTTGAGGAGGTTTGTACTGCTGTTTTAATTTTTTTCGCGCTTTAAATAATTTATCGATCGTGGGTACTTAATAACAACTATTTTTCCCTATGCTTATGCCACCAATCGGAGTTGAACTCAAGATCTTCTTTTCTTATAGCGGGGCTGCTTAACTAGTGTTTGTTATTTTCTTTCCTATTCTATTTAAACACAAAATAAACACTTTCTTAGTGGTGAAGTAACAAGTTATTAATATCTGTTTATGCCATGGTTAACAGCAACATTAGCTTTTTTTGGTAAAAATAAATATGTGCAAATCGTTGTCAACTCTTATCTTCGTGTTTTATCGCAATTAGGCACAGGCTAAATTTCGAATTACCAAAAAAAATATTTATTTATTTATTTACGTGATGTGTCCTCTTTTCGCCAATAAAAATAAAAAATCACTTCTACTTTCGTAAGTCATAGGATAGGTATGTTTAGTCCACTTGTCACAAGGGATATCTCGGGGATATACAATGCGGTAAGACACAGTTTATCCTAAGGAAATTCTTTCTAATTTTTGTGCAGATTTGTTGCCTTTCCCCCTTATGTACCACAATTAAGGGTTCATTGTTGCAACTTGTCGTTAGGTAAAGGAAGAATTTTGTCTGCTGATAAAAAGCATTATTAGAACTTCCATTTTTTATTGTTATTATTATTAACGCCATTTATCGTTCCGACAGGACCCTGCCTTCTACTAACGGCAAGTTGTAATAATGGATCTAAAAGTTGCCAGAACACTACAGCTGTAACGAGTTGTAAGAACTAGTTCAATTTGATTTAAAGGCCAAAAAGTAAAATTTATAAATGTACATCCGCATAAACGACATTTACTCCTTCAGCCAACCGACGAGTAACAGCTGCTTACAATTTCTAGAACATTGTCTTAGATTAATATATTGCTTTGTAATTGAAATTTCAATTCTATTTTTATCAATGCAGACAAAGATATGGCGATAGAACTTGAAATATTTTCATACAAAAAATTGTCATTTGCATCTGATTTGATTAAGATTAAATTAAATATTAATTAAATTGAAAATTCTTAGTGATAAGTAGTGAGAAAGAAAAACTATGGCACAACACAAAAAATTTTGAAGAAGTTATAATAAAATATTAACAAATCACGCCACTGTGTTGCGTTTTGCTAGCAATGGAATAAAAACGCTTATTTATTAATATAATTTAATTAAAAATAAAACAATAAATAACTAACTTTTTAAGTTGAACAAATGACACATTTGAAAATTTATTTACCCTCGCTTTAAATTATTTATTAAAAACAAAACATTTTCTATTAATATTCCAAGATCATTTCTTAAATCGACCACTCCCCAAATAAATAATGAAAAAAGTTCCGACTGACTTTTATAAACATCGTAGATCACAGCAGCAATTAAGAAAACTTATTTATTTAATAGATTTCATAATATTAATCACTTTTTAATTTAAACGATCATGATTACGTTTTACTTTGCAACAAACGCAGACACTATTGATGAAGATGACGAAGTCGTTTTTATTGTCGTTAATAGATAATTATGTTTGTGCCGATTTTATGATAGTGCCGATTTAACTAACCCATTTGTCAAAATCATTTAACTACTAAAAAATACTAGACATTCATCGATATGCATTTTGGGTGATTGTGTGTGTGCTAACAACGTTTTAGCACATGTTGCAAGTAAAACTGGGAAGAGAAACAACTTGAAAAATGTGTACCTTTTAGGATCAACACTTAAATTAAGAAATGAGCTTAATTTGTAATCAACTTTTTACATATCTGTATAAGTGAATATAATAAAAATAAAAGTTAGGCAACCCAGAGGTATTTGCTGCGTTTGCGTAGGTGTCAATGTGTTGATTAAGCAAAATATTTATGAGTATAAGTTCGTTTCCCAGCAAAGCCTTTAATAGAAAGAAAAGTAATTACTTTGTTAAGTAAAATAACAGTTCAAACATGGTCGAGCCTCAATTAGAAAAAGAAAGGTAACTCAGGCACAGCTGTTATGTTATTAAAGCCGCATGTGGTTAAGAGCGGCAGATGCAAGATTACAAAACGTAAATAGTAGTAAATATTTGACAGTAAAGAAATTATTAACGTGAGTGGTGTACATGACTGTGTGAGTTAAAGGCGTATGTTTCCTAAACAAGATATTTGTGTAAACAGCATATTCAGTAAACTCTAGATCTTGGAAATAAAGTTTTAATGAAGTGCCAAAATAAAAATTAATGTGCTATTATATGCAATCAAACGCATCCCTGCAATTGGCGAAAGAAAAAACGCGATTAAAAAAAAACAGCCTTTATGACTGAGAAGATAAGCATCAGATTTAGTGAGGTCTGAGTTTACAGTGTCGTACAGTTAAACGACAGTTTGGACAATCAGTCGATGAGTTTTATAAAATGAAACCTTTATAAAGAAAGCAAAAATAGTAATGTGAGCTGGTAAAGTTTAATAGCCAATTTCACAGTAACGAAAGAATATGTTCTTTCGTATTCTAAGCGAAAGAAAACTGATTTAAGTTTCACAATCTTACTCCTATACGAAAGATGGCTCGAACGATAACTCGAAAGAAAACGTAAGTGTTTTCATACAAAAACCGATTTCTGTGTAAAGAAGGTGTTGTCAACACTGCGAACGCAAATGTCAAAATCGATCACTTGCTATTTTATGTTCGTGTAAATAATAAAATTATAAAAAACAATACTTTTGTATTAAAAATTAACTTAAAATTATAAATTAATAATGGATAACAAATGGTAAGTGTAAAAATAAATACAATATTAATTTCATTTTAAATGGAAATTGTTTTTATTTCAGTTTGCTTCATCCTCTGAATTGTCCAAAAAATTAATAGCGACTGTTATATCCATCTGTGCTGACGAAGAAAATGATAATACAAGCACTTGCTTTTAAGAAATAAGATGATACTCACGATTATAATTTCTAAATTGGAGTGGGTTAAAGAATCGAATAACACTTTTATATAATTTAATTTTTCTAATTAATTTGTTTTTTTGTTAGTTTGTTTTTTTAATTGTTTAATACAAATAATAACACAAAACCATTGGTGTATCTTTTATTTTTATTTGTAAGCAGCTGATCACTGCTACGCACGGTTGTGTTTGCATTCAAATAACTACGTAGTATTTTTTATACTTTTAAAGAAAATCGCTATAATGTACAGAAACTTACGATCTGGTACCACCTTGGTTTCTTAAAACGTAAAAAAGAAAAATTTATAAACGTAAGTGTAAGCGAACGAAAGTGAGTGACACACAGAAAGCCAAAAAGATTTGAAAGTGAGTGACTGACTTTCTTTCGCATAAGTTTTCTTTCGGTATTGTGAAATTGGCTATAAGTCACGGGGTTTTAAATTAATGCACAATGTTGCGTACTTTTAAGGTTTAGAGCTGTCTCAATGATTTTCCTGGTTTTAAATAAAAAACTTCTTAAAATAAAATCACACGGCGTCAAAGTTTAGCAATTGGAAAATCCAATTTTGACAGTGCGTTAGGAAGTGAAGTTGACTGCTTGTTGGTTTGTTTTGTTTTGTTATGGTTGAAAAGTAATTAAAAAATTAAAATTTAGTTATTTTCAAGGCAGTCTAGCGGTTTTATCTCTTCTTTATTCTTATACACTGTGTTTTATAAAATAAATTGAGTTAAGATTATTGTTAAAGACGCAAAGTTGACGCTCTTATTTAGGAATGACATTCCAGCGCAAAAGCTATGCATCAGATTGATTTGCGTCTTACGCGCTAACTAAGATTTGCCTGTAAGAAATCACGAAATGTTTCTTGCTTCATGTTTAGAAACAGCAAAATGTTTCTGGCAACATTTTTCGCAACTGTAAAAAAATATGAAATAACCGCATTTCGTGCGGAAAACTAAGTACTCTTTTCAAACTCTTGAAAATTGTCAGTTAATTTGTTTGAAAAATTTTATAACTTGCTAGTGGTACCGTACCAATACCTCAATTAAGAAGAAAGTTGTCTTTTAATTTCGTTGAAGAAGTGCCGGATTATATAGCGGAGAAATTGTCTTTAATTTTATGTTAAAGTTTTAAACAATAATACTCAAATTGTTCATTAATAACGGTATTTTAAAAATTATTAAAGTAGTAAATTTTATCGAAGCTCAATCTTTCAAAGAAAAAGATTAAAGGGATTAAAAAAAAGGGTGGTCCTGATTAAAAAAAATGATGAGAACCATCGGACTAAAATTTTTTTCTATATTTTATTTTTCGTTTTATTTTTGTTCAGTAAATGAATTTGTTTCCTAAAATAAAGAATACAACTTTTTACCATATTTTATATAAATTAACTTTAAATACTATTTATTTAAGGAACATTTCAAAATTTTACTTTTAAAGAAAAAATTGTATTTATTTTTTCAAGAAAAACCGTAATTGTTTCTTTCTCTGGCAATATTGCTTTACTATCTCCTCAATCACAATTAAACGATTAGATTTTCTAGATTTTTTTTTTTTGAAAATACATTTTTACACCAAGAATTCTTCTTACAACTCTGATTGATTTTATTAAATTAAAACACAGAACGGGGTTGATTTCATTCTATTCGTTCCGAACTTGACTAATATTTTTTTATTAGGGAGGAAAAATACCGCCTAAGCTTTTTACAAACGAACTTTTGATGATTACAGTTTGCGTTTCTTAAGGTTTCTCCTTTCTGCATTAAGTTTTCTCATTTATCTTAATGTAAATAAGTTTTGCTTTTTGTACGTAATAAAAAAATTGTTTCTTGTTGCTACATGTTGAATGAAGTACATGCGAATGAGCAGCACAAATGTGTTTAACAGCATCATAAGATTTAATTTACCTTTCATATATCACCTGTGCCTTGTGTAGTTCGATACCATTTGTTTGTTGATTGGCTCGCGGTATAAAACGTGCAGCCACCGAAGAACGATGTTGGGCCTTGCAACGACAAGGATCATGTTTGTCCAAATAGTGAGAGAGTGTATCCCAGCCACCGCCAACACGCACCATAACGTGTGAACGTAAAATCTGCAATAAAACGAAAACGATGAATGAAAAATTTCTTTTTAATAAATTGTTTATACAAATTCATTTTAATCAAAATTGAATGATCACCCAGAGGAGATATGTATGTATGTATGTGTGACTATGATGATGCTAAAACTTAATAAATTTTCTATTTCTATGTACCAACAGCCGTAAGACATCTAAAGTTAGTATGTGTTTCAGTCATAATGTGTTTTTGTTGTCAGTTTATTAAAACCTATTTTTCTTTCGTTTAAGAGTTTTATTGTTGCTGCTGTTGTTGTGTAACTACAGGATTTAAATGGATGTACGGTTAAATGGATTTAAATTATTTATCTAAGATTATGTATGTGGAAGTAATTATTTGTTCATAAATCATGTAAAATTATAAGTTTTTTTCTTAAGCATTGAAGATGTTTTATCACGACGATGTGAAACAAATTAAATAAATTTGTTCTGTTTGTGAGAAATTTTTCTTTTGAAACATGTGTGTGTCATTGTGCTATTGATGGTTAGCAAAATATAATTTGAAGGAAAACATGATTTGTTTATAAAAAGTTTTCTTATTTAAAAATATAACACTTAATTTACGTAACACAATCCTCCCTTCAAACTTTGTTGACATTCCCTAAAAATGCAACACGCAAGTTTGATCTTAAATTTAAAATGATATGAATTTTTGTCTTTACTTTATTGCTTGGACTAAATTTTTAGTTTATTTAAAATGTTTGTTAGAATTTTTTTGAAGAGCTAAGTAAGCGGTAGCGTAATGGCCATCAAAACGTACTTTGACCCTCAATAATCAATATCAGTAATTATTTTAATCGGGATAATTTTAAAAAATATCACAAAGTTTTTCTTTTGAAAATTAAATATTTTAACAATATTCCCGTGTCTTTCATTTAATGATATGAATTAACGTTTAAAAATATTTTACTGGTTTTTTTTAGAAAAAAAGGCTTTAAATGCTTTTGTTATCTTATTAGTGTTCGATTACATCAGTCATTTGTTGGCATTGTGAGTGTATGATTAAACAGTTCAGATTTATGTTGATTGTGAGGCATTTTAAATGATTTAAAAATTATTATAAATTTAATTTACTTAATTCATGCTTGATTCCTTCATATACGAGGGCTGCTCTATATATTTCTGGCCTAATAGTGAAAATGCGAATATTTATAATCAAAAATGGTTTTATTGTTTTTCAAAGTATTCTCCAGCATGATTTATACACTTTTGCATGCGCTTAAACCAGTTGTCGAAGCACTTTTTCCACTCCGATTGAGACACCTCTAAAACATGGTTTTTAAACACTTCAACAGCTTCTTCTGGCGACGAAAATCGTTGACCACTAATTTTTTTTCTTGATCTACGGAAACAAAAAGAAGTCATTAGGTGCCAAGTCAGGGCTGTACGGCGGATGACCCATTAATTCGACGTTTTGGCCGGTCAAAAACGCTCTGGTTTGAGCCGATGTGTGAGAGCTCGCATTGTCATGGTGAACAATGATTCGTCTTCTCTTGTTGGTTTTTCGAATTTCTGCGATGACTTCAGGCAAACAAATTGTAGTGTACCACTCAGAAGTGACCGTCCTACGTTGCTCAAGCGGAACAGTCGCCACATGACCAGTTTCGAAGTGCTTCTTCCACGAATAATTTTCGTTGGATTTTGCTCGTCTTTGAAGACCCACACGGTCGAATGTTGTTTCGTTTCGAGCTCATACGCATAGATCCATGATTCGTCACCTGTGACGATCTTATAAACGACTTTTGAAGCACCGGAATCGTATTTTTGCAACATTTTTTTGCACCAATCGACACGAGCCTTTTTTTGAGCGACTTTCAAATTGTGCGGGATCCAACGAGAACAAACCTTTTTTACGGCCAGGTGTTCATGCAGTATCGAATGTCTGCTGGTGGAAGAAATGTCCAAGGATGTCTCTATCTCTCGGTACGTCGCATGCCGATCTTGCATTATGAGATCACGCACGGCATCAATGTTCTCTGGCACAACAGCCGTTTTTGGACGACCTTCACGGAATTCGTCTTTGAGCGAGATTCGGCCACGATTAAATTCATTATACCAATTTTTCACAGTGCTATAGGATGGTGCTTCATCGCCATACAAAGATTTTAGTTCATCAATGCACTCTTGTCGTGATAATCCACGTCGAAAGTTGTGAAAAATGATGGCACGGAAATGTTCACGAGTTAATTCCATTTTTTTTCTATATTAATTTTTTCAAGTCACTGTAAACAACATAAATAATGGTCGTACGTCAAAACGTTTTGAGTATGATTATGCTTAAAAATGACAAACTTTTCAATGGATATGTCAGATTGCACTTGGCAGTACTCAGTGTTGCCAGGCCAGAAATATATATAGCAGCTCTCGTAAAAATATAATTAAAAAATCAAATAACAATTTCATAAAAAAATTAAAAAAAAGCGTGGTACTATTTTTGAACGCGCAAATCAAAGCCAATTCTGTATTTGCGTACCTTTGGTTAAAGAATAGATAAATTGTATCTGATAGGTAACGCCTCTTCTGAGATTTTTAATATGTGTTATATATTTTACAGCCTAGAAAGGTCCTAAACTTTTAACCAGGCAACGAGGGGTACAAGAACTAGTAATAAAAATGTTAAAGGGTGTTTGAAATTTGTACAGAGTGCGTGTTACAATAGAATATAACAATCTATAAATATTTTGTATTCAGACAGTTTTTGTTTTCTTCAAAATTAATCACATGCGAATATCTATTTGGAAATTTTTATTTCACTCACGGTTTCAATTTTTTTAAGTTTTCTTATGCAACTTTTTTTTAAAGAGTAAATAAAGTTTTGTTTGGATAAACACTGGAGCTTTAAGCTTATTTATTTATGAAACTTTTCGAACACAACACTGGAGGTTAAATTAATTTCTTTAAAAAAACCTTAATATATTTTTATTTGCTTTGCGTGAAAAATTTCTCTTATTATTAGTTTTTGAAATTTTATCAATTTCAAACCGATTTGTGCTGTAATATTCATTTTGTTAAATAATAAAAATTCAATGACATAAAAAAACATCAATGATGACGCCTCGGTTGTCGCTTTTTTATTTTTAATCATCTTTATTATTAAAGTCAATAAAGAAATTTCCAAATTCGAAACTTCCCTTCAATAATAAAGTACAAATAAATTGATTGTCATTGTAATAATATTACAATATTTATTGGCAAACAATTTGAGTTGCTTAATACTGCAAAAGATGCTACAGTATATTATAAAAGTAACTATTTCTTTTTTTTATAGCTTTTCGATTCATTTGCTTTTGTTGTTTCGGGAGAAGTGCACTGCTAACCTTTCTTCTTTGTGTTGATGAAAGTGGTGCTCTTTGCGCGTTTATTCTTACGATGCGATCATATTTCAGGGAAATCAAGCTCATTTCTGAACATGTCTATACGAAGAGGATGAAATACTTGGTGATGCACCGGAGGAAGTTAGCTGCTTGAGCAGTTCAAAATTAATCGTCATTGACATTCTAGAGTGATAGACAAGGAGAAGCTCTGCATCTCACAAGGTGCTGAAATCAGATAAGATTACAAAAGAAGAGCTATAGAGACCGCTGTAAGCAGAGCATTCAAAGAGTCCACAAATATTTTACCAGATATTTAGTTAGAATTTTCCATTATAACAATGCTCGCCTTAATATTGCAGTATCAGTTCAAAACTTTTTAAGAGCAGTTGATGAAAAACTTTTAATCACTTATCTTATAGCTCCGACCTTGGCCCTAATAGCTTTCATTTGGTTAGATTAATGTAATAAAACCTAACTTGCATACACTTTAAATAAGTGGTAGACATAATTTTTTTGGAGCTGGTGGAATAAAACGTTTGGTAGAATCAAAATTATATTTTAAACTGAAAATAGGCTGTAACAAATTTTTATTTTTTACAACCAGAAGAGATTTTTTAGAGAAAGTTCATAGGCTGAATACTACTGTGATATACTGTAAATTAACAAGCAGTTGCCGCTGGCTGGATTTGGTTAAAAATCAATAAAATTGCGCTGGTATGCAAATAACGTTGAAACAATTTATTTCTTTATTAAGATTTAATTAAGCTGGAGGAGTATTTTCATTTCGTGAGGTGTTTACTCAAAATAATATTAAAAACAAAAAAAAAAAATCTTTACTTTATGCCTTTTTCACTTCTTCGTTTGTTATTTAATATAAAAAAACTGTAAACAATTGAAGGTTTAATATTTTTTTTATTTATAAAAGAACAATAAATAAATATTTTAACAATCTTATTGATCCAATTGGTGCTGACGAAGAATTCAATTTTTTGTGTTTCTGCTTATTTATGGATATTCAATTGATGTTTAATTTTATTTGGAAATTTAAATAAATTTAATGTAAAATTTCTTAATTGTATTTTTCATTAAAAATTACTTACACGGACGAATATTAAAACTTTGGTATCACCGATACGATATTTGCCTTCGGATACACGAACCATGGGAAATTGTGAGGGGCACGTACACTTTTCCACCAAATCTCTAACCTGTAAGAAAAGAAATTAATTTTTTATTAAGTTTTTCATTAATATGAGTGAAATTATTAAGATTATGATAAATTAATGCACTTAATTGAAAAATAAACTTAGTTCATATTGCGATACTTCATTTCAGATTTCTTTCAAATTTTCATAGTTTTTTTAAAGTTGACAACATTGCTCTTTATGACAGCTAATTTAAAATGTCACACTCAGGAAGAAGGTTTCAAAATAAATCTTTTTTAACATTTTGTAAACTTTTAAAAGCTTTATAAATCAGCTTTTTATACTCTTTACCGCAAGTGGAAAAGGGCAAATCTAATTTCGTCATTCAAGTGGTAATTTCTAATATATTCTGAGTTCGTGTTGAATTCAAATATGCCAAGACTTAGATGAGCTTGAGAAAATTTAAATATGCAAATGGATCACAGATAGTTTCGATATTTTTTGACTCGGCAAACTTAATTTCACAAAAAAATAAATATGTCAACCGATCAGGTATAGTGTTGAAAGTTCTATTGGAAATCAGCATGATCAGTCCATGTCCTTTGAGGCATCAGGCAAAACACCACGCCTACCTCTAATTTTTTCATGTCATTTAAAACAATAAAGTAATTCCAATCAAAAAGTAAATATATAGGGCGTAGGAAAATTGTATAATAAGAAAAAAACATCAAGTGAAAAAATTGGCACTCGCCCATATTTTCCTAGTAACGGGGCTCTGAAGTTTTCAATTTTTTTAAAATATCAATATTGGTATCATTTTATATCGATGGTAAGAACAAATCAAAAACTTAAACTGCAATTATTTGGAAATGAATTTTTTTGAGTTATGACGTTCTTGAAGTAAATGAGCGATATGTAGTAGAGAGATATTAACATTGACTTTTTGATAATTCGCAAAGCTTTTAAGAATATCTTCTCCCTAACATAAACCATAAATACTTTTCTTATCAAACAAATAAAATTTTTCAACACTTTTAATAGTTCGAAACGAAACAGTGACACTCAATATAAATTCCAGAAAAAAAAAATATTTTTTCGTAGAAACTCAGCTGCAAAGTATCGCTATGAAATTTAATGTTGTACAAGTAAAAAATGAATGCAATTTGTATTTGATAAAACTATAAATTCAATAAACATTAAGCAACAGCACAAAACAAAAATATCTTAAACAAATAATCTCAAACAATATTGGATTGAATTAAATTCGGATGGCCCCATGATGTAGTCGCAGTTGTAGAAGTAGTAAAAGCCAAAAGAGCAAAAGAAATGAGGCAACGCCATCTAAGGAGCGATCACGCAAAACTATTAATTTTGCATGATTGCAAATGTCAGATTAGGCGAATATTCATTCAACATTGTTGTTGGATAAATATTAATTTAACAAATCGGCAAAAGAATTACCACCACTTAGCTACTCAGACAGCCATATAGACAGAAAGACAGACGGACGAACAGACGGATCACAGGCAAACAAACAAAGTCAAATAAATGAACTTCCTAGTGACTAAAGGAAAGACGGGTATTTTTAAAAACAAAATGTAAACAAAAAACTGCTATTCAATTCACTTCAATTCATTTCGTTTTTTGCCTTTTAAACGAAAGTCAAATAAAAGGTCAGAACTTAATGTGTGTTGTGTTTTTGGAGGTTTTATTTTTATTTTTTATTTTTGTAACTTGAGTTGAAAAGAAACAAATATCACCAGCCTTCGAGTTTAACGCAAAGAAATCCCTCCTCCATGTATGCTTTTTTTTTTCTTAATGATGCGAGCAATACTCCTTCATTACCATCATCATTGCAGAATCTGCAACATCAACCAAAGACTCCATCATCAGCTGCACACATCTACCACAGAAGTCTTTTGGTTTGTTAAAAGGAGAGACTTTAATACGTACATATCTCTTTGATCGTGTTTTAGGTACAAAAACATAAAAAAAAAGCACACAGTACCTACAGTGCACTTTGTTTGGCGCTACCTTATTGTAACATGATTGAACCTTTAAAATGCCCTGTTTGTTTACAAACGGCACTAAACAGTATTAAGCACAAAGAAGCTCTATTAAAAACAACAAATAACTAGATGACTACCTAAATGAAAAACACCATTTACAAAAAAATGGAGAGATTTTCATTGGAAAGTGAAGGACATTTTTAGTATAATTCATAGATTTTGGTTGAGTTATTATATCAAGCTAAAATGTCCTTG
Organism: Gymnosoma rotundatum; assembly: GCA_916610165.2. NCBI lineage: Eukaryota > Metazoa > Arthropoda > Insecta > Diptera > Tachinidae > Gymnosoma > Gymnosoma rotundatum. The sequence continues at coordinate 74,020,893 of OU744340.1, forward strand.
CTTGCCATTATTTACAGAAAAACTGTGCTTCCTTATCAGTTATTGGGCCGTTTGTTCACTGAAAATGATAATCGTGTGGGGAAGTTCATAAAGGACACAAACACTATTTTGCTACCTTTTTCCACATCCCCCCGAGCTTTAACCCATCAGTAACTTCCATGCAATTGTTAAGTCTAATTTTCGCCAGCCTCTGTTTGTAATTCGCGACAATTCTTGCAGGTGCACCTACAAAAAAAAAATAACATCCACAGCTTTTCCAGTGTCCAGCGTCTAACCATTGCAAAAATTTACTTCCTGCTCCACCTTAACTAAGAGCTTAAGCTTAGGATTAGGCTTAACCTAAAACTTCACTGGCTCTTAGTTTTGAAAGTTCCGAATTCCAAACTCCTTTTATAATCTGCCATTTTGCCAGTACACAGTGGGAAATTGGAAAATAATATCGTAGTTATTAAGAGGTTTAGTGCTTTGGGAGAAAGTAAATAGAAAATTTTGACAAAATATATATGTTAAGATTGAATAATCCCACAATTTCCAGAAAAGTTAAAAAAAAGTCCAAAAATGGGATTTTCAGTTTTTTTTTTCTGTATTTAACATAAAACGGATATATGTTAGTATTCAATCCAGTGTTGCCAAAACGGCGGTTTTCCCGCTAGATCTAGTGGTTTTTTAATATTTAAAGCGGGAAGTTAGAAAAAAAACCGCTAAGTGGGTTTTTCAGCTGGGAAAATTTTGGCGGGTTTTTAGCGTTTTTTCAGCTACAAAAAGTTTTGTTAGTTACAAAGTAAGCTAAACTATGTATTTGTAAGCTTTTATATAAATAAATAGATTATCCGTTTATTTTTTTGATTGGAGTTACTTTATAGTTCCAAATGACATGAAAAAATTAGAGGTAGGCGTGGTGTTTTGCCTGCGGCCTCAAAGGAGCATGATCCAATAGCACCTGTTTCGACACTATATCTGATCGATTGACATATTTATTTTTTTGTGAAACTAAGTTTGCCTCGGTGAAGGGTATAAAAATAAATTGTTAAAGAAATTTTTTAGCGGTTTATGTCAGCGTTTTTTTCGACTAGTTGGCGGTTTCTAGCGTTTTTTAAAGTAATGTCTAGCGGGAATTGGTTCAATAGTTTTGGCAACACTGATTCAACCTTTATTTTAGTCTTTTGTTTCCTTGGGAGAAAATCTGCTTTAAAATTTATCTTTCAAAAAAAAAAATAAGTCTAATCGAAAGACTACATAGGCCTAGAATTACTAAAAATTTAGAATTAATTTTCTCCGTAAATTTTTTTAGTTACAGTTTTTTTAAGTTTATTTTTAAGGTTTACCTCTTTACCTTCAACATAAAAGTGAGGTTTTAATCGATCAATGGCCTTGGTAAAGAAGAAATTTAAGTCTCCATTACACACATAAATCGTTGCTAAAACTGGCGATCGACTGGTACCCAGAGTCTACACTCTAGTTAATACACTCTTCTTAACCAAACATCCATTGGCGTGTGCTGTAGGTAACATGAATTTTTAAGCAGTTTTAAGGTAGTTTAACTCTTCGAATAGTTCTTACAATGTCCGTTCTGTTATTCTTAAAAGCAACGGCAAAGATATTTTTGTGTATTTTGCTAACAAGCTGACGTTATTCCATTGCACTGAACTTCACTCACTGAAACCACCGTAAATACTAAGAACGTGTGTGATCGACACTGATTGGAATTGAAACTGTATCGACATGTGTGGACTCATGTGTGTCAATAGACATGGGGTCTTAATAGAAACTAGCTGTCATTTTTTTTTAATAAAAAATTGTGTTCAATACCTAAACAATATTAATTTCTTCAGAACATTGAACAATTTATTTAAATTGTTTGGTGTAGTTTATGTGTCAGCCACAGCTGCTAATTTCTTCTATGATTTTAACGTTTAAAATGCAGGAGACAGATTTTTTTAAGATGTGGTTCCCAGCAAAAAATTAGACATTACCTTGAAAAGCGCTTATATATAATGACTTACTTTCGTGATTACCATATTTTGTTACTCGCTTACAAAACACATTACATTAGTTCGCAAAAAAGAAAGTCGTTATTGAACTAGTTCTTTAAGTTAAAAAAGAATACCTTTACATACGTACTAAAGATCATAATTATTTCCTACAATAATTAATGTAATCAATTCTCAGTAATTAATTATAAAAGTCTCATGCCTTGTTAAAATCATTAGGTTGGTAATCTAGTTGGAAAGTCCTTCCGCCAAAAATGCTTAATTCCACACTCGATTATCTTTTCGAAAATTTTGTGCTGGGCTGTAGCAGAGCAGCGTAATAAACGTTAACCTAAATGCAAGCAATGAAGATACTGATTGTGGGATTCCTTCGGATCGCCCTTAAGCCAAAATTATTTAAATATAAAATGTCTATTTCTTTTTACTTTTGATTTAACAGTTCAACAATTAAGCTCAAGATAAAACATGAGACTCAAAGACCTCATGAAAAGCGAGACATTTGAATCCGGATAGATGAGTTTGAATTATAATATTCTGAAATAAAAACAAAAATATCTTACTCTCAATAACATTTGTTTTCACACAGACTTAAGGGGATATTTTGGTAGGAGTACAGATTTAAAAATACTTTTAATTTAAAAATCAATTAAAAAATATCTCCTCCCCATGGTTCCGATGGAGGTTATTTTGGTTTTATAAAACTTTATTTTTTTTGTGCAAAAGGTAAATGGTGTGATATAACACGCCAACAACAACATTGAAGATTATACCACTGCGTATCCAACAAACAGACATAACAACATCCAAGTCACATTTAGTCGGGCGGACATGCAACTAGGCAGGCAGCAGACAGGCAATTGTGAACTCATCAGCATGAGTATTGCATAAATTCACGCGCTCCGAACAGATCTCGCATACTTTTCAAACATGTATCATTGTCCAAACAAATAATCAAACAAATAAGCTCAACAGCAACAAAAAAACAAAATGTAGGCAACAGCAGCAGGAGCAACAACAAACTCTTACATGACTACGTATCGCAAACCAAAACACAAACAACATTAACGGCTTCTTTATAGTTTGACCTCTGTACTCCTGTTACTTTTTTCCTTCTACTTTTGTTATTATTGTTTTTGTGCAGAAATCTATTTTTTGTTGTTATTCGTGACAGTAGTTTAATTTCATGTACATACATTCATACTTTGTAGCCGCAGTAGACGGTGGAGTGTGTCTCTGTAGAGTCCATCTGTTGGGACTTTTTCTGTTTCTGTTATTTCAGTTGTTGTTTGGTTGGCTGGGTCTTTAAATCACAGTTGTTATTGCTGTTATTTTTTTTTTTTTTGCAGCATTAACAAATAAAACATTTTACTTGTGAGACACAGAAGTGATAAAGAATTATTTGTTTATAATTCCAAACTGAGGTATTAATATTTCTTAAAAAAATTTCAAAGGAAAATAGTTTCAATAAATAAACAAGCGCTACAAATCAATAACAACGATATAGTTTTAAGGTGTCACTTTTGCAACATAAATGGCAGGCTACATTCTGTAAGTCTGGACTACTTTCCAGTTCACGAAAATCCGACTTGCTGCCACAAAACTTAACGTTGGTGAATTTGATACTACAGAGTTGTCTCTGGAGTTTTGTGATCCTGATCAATATTTTAGAGTTAGCTTGTTCATACATTGTACCATACATTGCACTGATCCTTTTTAGTGTAAATCAAGTTTGCACTTTGCAGTATTTTCATTATTTGATAATATTTTTTTTAATACTTTTAACCGATTTTAAAGAAAGAAGGAGGTTTGTGCCCGCAGAACTCACTCATTTCTGAACCGATTTTGAATATTTTTTTTATTTTATTTTTTCTGTTTTTAAAATTAAAAACATATCTGCCAGTCTGGAAAGTTACATTAGTAGACGGAAGTTTACTGTTACAGAAATAAACTACATGAATCCTCTCGAATCTATCGCCGCCGGTGTGCCACAGGACAGTATACTTGGTGCAGTATTGTTTTTAATTTATACTTCTGATACGAGTAGTAATACTCATACATCTACATTTGCCGATGATACAGCCTGTCTTAGTGTGCACGGGGATCATATCGTAGCATCTCAAAATCTTCAAGAGCACATTACCCAGCTGGAAATATGGTTGAAGTTATGCAGACTAAAGGTAAGCGAACAAAAGTGTGTTCATATAATTTCACCCTGCGAAGGGATACTTGTTCCCAGATTAAAATCAACAACCAAATTGTTCCGGAGCATTTATTTGTGAAATACCATGGTATACACCTTGATCGACGGCTTACGTGGAAGAATCACATCGATGCAAAGCTTACTCAGATTCATTGACTGATTGGTAGAAATTCTACCCTGAGTCTAGATTGTAAACTTTTATTATACAAGTCTGTTTTGAAACCGATATGGTGCTACGGAATTCAGCTGTAAGGGCACTGCTTCAGCTTCTAATGTGGAGAAGATCCAACGTAGATAAAATACTATTTTGCGCTCCATGGTACGTCAAAAATTCTAATATCCATCGTGACTTAAGCATGCCTCTAGTGACTGCTGAAATTGCTAAATACGCAGGAAAATACTTATCAAAACTCGAGACCCATACTAACCCACTTGCTCGCAATATATTAAACTTTAGTGGACACATCCGTTTAAAAAAGAGGAATACTAAGGCTCTAGTTGTCAACAATTCAGTTGAAGCGTCTGAATATTAGTGTTAAATCTATGAATCATTAATTTTCTGCCACTAAATTTATGTCTGACATTGGTCGGGCTTAATTTAGGACTTGATAACTTATTGTTAGTTCATATCCTGAAGAAACAATAAATAAATACGTACATTAAAAAACTTTTTTTTTAAAGGTAATGCTTCGGTTTCGGTTTTAAAAATGAAAGGGTGTCCCCAAACCACATACCGACTTTTTACGTGTATTATGAACTGTAAAGGGTGCCACTTTAAAACTAAAAAAACTGCGTATCAACATAGTTCCCAATGGCAAAAAGTAAAACTAAAATAAATCTAAAATTTAAAGAGTGTCCCCATAGGTAACATAATTGACTGTTGAAGCGTTATAGACAAATTGGAAATTTAGCAGAATGTCGACTGCTATGACCATTATAGAAACAGGCATTAATATTCGAAAAAATAAATTAGAGGGTGCCCCAATAGTTCAATCAAATTCATGTATATGGCCAGACTGTTGAACTGTTACAGACAGACGCTTAAAATTTACAAAGAACCTGATTTCTAACTCTACTACTAAGTCTATTGAAGTATATAATATGTATTTGGAAATTAAAGGGTGAATCTATAGTTGCTATAAATTGATGTATATTGAAAAACTTTTGAACAGTTGTAGACAGCCGGTTGAAATTAACAAGGAGCTTTTTTTGCTAAGTCTGCTGTAACAATAAAGTTTGGAGGGTGTCAAGATAGTTAATACAATTTGATGTATATGGCCATACTTTTCAACCGTTATACACAGACAGATAAAAGCTGCTTTGAAGCTGAATTTTTTATCAAAAGTTCAAATTTTAATATTTTCATTCATTGTTTAATTGTCTTACTTGATTCTAAATTAGTTTTTGCCAAACATATTCTCGCAAAATATCTAACAAGAGGGATACTGTGGTTAATCCCGACTACATGGCCATTTTGCTACTGGTTACTCAGCTTGCAATTCCTAGCGAAATAACGGGTCTTTGGCACAAATAATTTTTATCTAAATTGGAACAGAAGAATTTTAAAAATTAACTTCACCGATTACCAGCTAAGATCTGTTTCTCGAATTAATGCAATTAAATTCCTAAAAGTTCAGTTTATTACGGCCGAAAGATTTCCAAAAATTCACTCCTTTAAATGAATGTGTCTCCAAAGTTGAAACAATAATCATGTTTAACTACGAACCTACAAACTGCTAAATGCTCATATGAACTCGTACTCAAATTGTAAAATGTAAACTAATGTGGTATGCGAGTCTTATAATACCTTTTTCTAGTTCATGTTCGATATGTTTTTCTATTACTTCTTAAGTAGGAGTTAGCGATTTTCTCAACTATCATAAGGATTTTTTTTTATGTGACTACATATTTCTAAATTATTTCACGTCCCAAGTTACTCATTGAATTGTATTCCTTCATTTAAAAAACGATTTTTTTTTCGTTTATTATTAAAAAAACTATTTTTAAAGTTTTAGAGAAAAAAACTGTTTTATTTTAATGTTAAATCGTGCTTATGGATAATTTTCTAGTTTAAGAGTTTTATTTTATTTTTGATTCTTTTTAGCCATGGAAATTTATACAACTCACGCAACTCAATAGAAATGGGTAAGTTTTGTTATATAATTATTATTATTATTTTTTTGTAAATAATGTACTGTTGATATGGAAAAATTGTTTTCCATTTTTTTTTTGAAAATTTATTGTGGTTTTAAGATTATATTTTATTTCATTTATGGTTTTACAAACAAATTATTATCTTTCAGTTTAACTTAACTTAAGTTCAGTTCAAATTGTGATTTATTAACAGTAACGAAAATTTACATTCCGGCGAAAATGAAATGCGCTTAGAATCGAGTTTTAATTTTTACTAATTTATCGCGGTTGATAATAATTCTTTTCACGTAAATGCGTTGATTAAATATATAACATTTGCAGCGAACGCGAACTATGACGGATGCAACGATCCATGTACTGCATTATTTTCTGCTGTTGTAAATTCTTTTCTTGTTTTGTTGTAAAAATTTAATCATTATTTGAACAATGTTTTTTTTTTGATAAGAAAAAATAAAGACTTTTACTATAACATATACAAGGTTTCATATGTTTAATAATATCCTGGTTAATTTTTAAATTATAGCAGGAACAGTTTCTTATTGCTAAGTAATCTTTTGCTTATAAGATGCCTTCGAAAGTGCTGTTGTCTAATTTCCATATTTAGTTTTGTTTAAATTAACTGTTGAGAATATTCGTTCGACATTTGCTGAGGAAATGGAAAGACTTATTAAGTTTTTGACAAATTTTGACAACATCGGAAAAGCTGGAATGTTGTCAGAACGAGTTATTTTTGAAACTTTTGACCAAAATTCCTCACAGCTAAGATTATCTAGATTACTGAATTTTATAAAACGGAGTTCTATAAATTCGTTATCTCAATTTTGAATATCCTTTTCACTAATTAAATTTGGAAAATTGTGTATTAAGCCTGTCAGAGAATTAATTTTTCTATTTATAATTTTGAAAAGGTCAAGACGTGAGAGCTCGTTAAACGCTAATCATTTTAAAATTGTTTACAGAATTCAATGTAAAATGCCGCACAATTTCCAATAAATTAATTTTTTCATATGCTAGAAATCTTTTGTTTAACAAAAACACCCAGACAGACTTCTTCGTTGTGTAGAAATAGACTTTTGTTTTCAAAGTCAAGGTGCATAAAATTGTTTTTTTTTTTTTTTTTTTTTTTTTTTTTTTTTTTTAAGAGAAGTAGCACTTCTGGCATTAATACCTACTTAGTTTTTTAACCGTGCTACATTCTTTAGGAAAGGGATAGATGAGAGAGAAGACAGGTGGTGAAAGGAGATAGATATAGCCATGTTATTAATTATTTTACTTCGCCGGCGAATATGCAATGAAGAAGTACCGACGAAGGAGGCTGCATGTTTTTATGTTAATTCTGCTTATGTATTTATACCATTAACTGTCGCAAGGGTTGAATCCTGGTCAGCCAGATTTGTAATCAACGTGCTCACCACCTAGACTACAGCAGCCTCAAAATTTTCTCATATATGCTATGTATTTGACAGGATGAGCTTTGAAAAATTTTGTTTTGTTTACAACAAGCTGATACAAAACTTAACTTCACTATGTAGTACAATTACAATGTAGTACAATAACAATGAAAGTACTACATACTTGAAATACAAAAATCATAGTTTTTATAAATTAGAAATCATAGTTTAAACAAAAAAATCATTAAATCATATTTTGGTTCAAAAATCATCAAAAATATGATAAAATCATCATTTTGCCAATGCTGGTCAAACTCTATATGAAAAACTGTTATACAGATTTTCTAATATAATGTTTGAAAGTTAGACTATCGGCGAAAATCAATGAATTCGTTATCGCTACCCACTAGTAATTTATCGCCATGAATTGAAACCATTCGGTTCCTAATTTTTCTCTCGAAAAAATTTGTAGCACTGAATGCTCTTGCTACTTCAACATTAGAGTACGAAAATGGTAATAAATTTAATTATATAAAAAAAATTATTATTAACTGAATTTTTATATAATGGTTCCGAGTTAGGGACCTCCACAGTTTTTATGTATAATATGGCATATATCGAGTATTTTATGGAGCAATGAGACAATATGGTTATCGGTGAAAATATCTAGTTAATGGAAAAGGAAAAGAATAAAACAAGCAATCGCGACTCCCTTTAGAAAATAAATTATACGAACAATTTTTTATATCCTTCTATGTATATCTAACTCTAATCAAAAAAGCAAATATTGGGGCAATGGAGAATTAAAAAACAAGAAGAAAAATGAAGTACTGCATACCCATAACTTTACATAAAAATATCATCTGCTCTTAATGGTTTAAGCATTTTTAAAAATTTTTAGTATTTCCTAAAAGATCTTATCAAAAGCTTTTAAATAATTACGATTGCCGTATTAAAGTTGTTACAAAGGCAAACTTGATTTTAACACTAACACGGACGGACAGACTGACATCGATTAATCGACTTTGCTATGCATAAGAAGTCAGAATATATATATACTTTATGGTGCCGGAAATGGATATTGTAGAAATTACAAACGGAATGACAAACTCAGTTATAACATTTTCTACATTTTGCGGTGAGGGGTATAAAAAGATTAAGCAGAAAACTTTTAGTAAGCGAGGCCGGTGTTCGTCATACTACAGAGGAGAAAAAAATTCTTTTCTCTTTTTCTTTTCAGTAAAATAGGTACTAAAATTTCCTTTGCAGTGGTACCCATTTTGCCTCATTTACTTAAAATTGAATTTTACATCCCATAGACAACTTTTTTTCATTTTTGAGCTGCGTCCGTAAACTAAATTTGTTCCTAACTTTACTTGCAATTTGACTTTTTTCGACTCTTAATATTTCAATTCTTTATTTTGTACTCTCATAAAATTAATTATTAAGAAATTCTTTTTAATGGCTAAAACAAAACTCGCTAAAAATTTTATTCGCTCGTAACCGAATTAAATTCGTAAACGCAAATATGCTCAAAGACCCAACCACTACACATAAATTCGGATAATTCTAAGTCTACAAACTGCATGATTATTTTTTCCATTCAATTTTTTTATGAATATTTTTGTAACTTTTTAAATTCTTTTTTTTTCTTCAATCTCATTATGCAAAAAATTAATGAATAGAAAAACGTTTGTATTTACTTGCATATATATTTTGCCACAACTGATAATAAGTCAAAATTAATTAAAGTTGTGGTATTCAACAAGAAAATCTATTTAATAATAATATTATGTATTCGTGTTATTTGTTATTATGCATTATTTCAATAATTTTAAAGATGTGTAATGTGTATTGTGTAAATAAACATTTGGATATAAAAATAATCCCACGATTTCACCATCTGCTGTCGTTTTTGTTTTTTTTTTTTTTTGTTAAGTTAAAGCTGCTAAAGCGAATAAATGACTGATTGGTTAGTTATTGTATACCTTTGGAGCTCATTACCTCATAATTGGCGGTTATGGAAAATGTTACTATTGTTTTTGCAGTGTTGTCAGGAAAGCAGAAAAACAAAACTAAATATTTTCAACAACGTTTTTTTTTTCTGGTCTTACATTAAAGTTTAAAGTTAAAGAAAACTATTCATCATTCTGCAAAAAGCTGACCACTAGCGACAATGTGTTGTCAAGGTAAATTTTAAGACAAACGTTTTTCCGTTCCAGCTAATAAATAAAAAAGGAAAAAGAAATCATATTGAATATTTGCAAGAGCAACACCGCCAAAATCAAATGTGTCATGCACCCATAAAATATCAAAAGAAACGCTTAGTTATTAAATAGAAAGAACAAGACGACATTAAAAGTCACTACAGAAATTATATCAAACTATTTCAGATATTTTTTGGAGCTTCTCTTTGGCATATTGAGTTGAATTTAAAACTAGGTGACAGAATTGTGACAAATGGACGAAATTAAATTAAATTTCCAGCTAATACCCTGTTCAGATATGCTTTTTTAATTGAGTTAATTTAATTTTAATTGCGCAATTTCATTTGGTGTTCACACATGCTCAATTAAGCTTTTTAATTTGTACAAGGCACACTTATTTTACAGGTAGTGTCGTCCGCCCAGCTGATTTGTCTTTTTATTACAAAAACCACATGTTCTTTTGTTGTTGCTTTGAAATTAGAAGTGTCAAAGCCATATCCTTATGACCCTCCATTTTCTTTTTATTTATGTGTCTATATTCTTTACTTGCGGTTTGTCAATTTTATGAATTTTTTCTTCTCACTGAACATAGTTCCCAGAGTAAACATACTTGTTGGCAAGGGTTGCATTTCACATCTTATTCAATTGGTGATGTAATTAAGTTCTAATTGCTCAATTTATTAATTGACGTCTTATATGGTAAATTAAGCTTAATTAAGGCCTTAATTGCGTAAATTCCTTAATTGCCAGTTTATGACAGTGATAAAAATGTATATTTTTAGTTGTCAACAACGTTTGTACCAAGGCGAATCAATTATCAGATTGCAGCTAAATTATTACTGTCATGCTCCACATATAAAAAATATATACAGATTTTTTAGTTTGGCAGCAATGACTACCAGCAAAGAATAATGAATTCGACTACGCTAATAACTGGTAATTTATTCGCCTAGGTTTATACCAAGGCGAATTAAATATTACGTGGCCACATTTAATTTTATTCTTGAAGAGCACTACGTGATGTTAAAAAAGCTGACCAAACAAAAGGAAACCGAATTCAATTTAACCTTCTATCATTGTTGGGTACCTTAAATAAAGTTATACCAGTTGGTTTCTTTCACCTGCATATGCAGCAATAACTCATACTTAAAATAGGGGTTTTGAAATTTAATTTTTTAAAAACGATAATTTTTTACTTTTTAAAGTTATTTGAAAATTTTGTATTTTTTAATTATTTTAAAATTTGGACAGTTATGTTGAACAGAAACAAAACTCAGCTGGGCCATTAAGATCACCTAAAAAATTAATTTGTCTTGATTTAATGTTCTATAAATTTTCAAGTTGTTATGTCCAGTGCAACTGTAGAAAAAAAAAAAATTCCAAAAGCCTAAAAGAAATTCCATTGTAAGGCTGTCACATTAGAACATTTCCAACATATTTTATTATATTTTTAAAGACAAAACTAGAAATTATTTTTTAATATATGACAGTAAGAAAATATTTGTGTTATTAGTTGCCAAGGTAGCCTAACTGTCAAACTCCGTGTATAAGAAAATCTGTATAATCTTTTCTCGTATGAAGTTTGAAGTTGCCGGCAAAAATGAATGAATTCGCCTTTGCTACCACCTGGTTTTCGATTCGCCAACAAAACTTGTACCAAAGCGAATCAATTATAAGGTGGTAGCGATGGCAAATTCATCGATTTTCGCCGACAGTCTAACTGTCAAACTCCATATATAAAAAATCCAAGGCAATTTTTTTATATGTAGTTTGACATTCAGGCGTATGACGAAAACTAACGAATTCGCCATCACTATCACCTTATAATTTATTCGCCTTGACTTGAACCCTTTAAATTACTATTTTGTTGGTGTTGTTGTCATATTTAAAATGTGATATTTAAAAGTTGTCAACTCTGTCACAGAGACAAGATTTCTTAAAAAATGGTGTTTTATTTATAACTCTTAGACTGTCATAAAATATTTTTCCTCAAAAACTTATGACAATATTGGGAAAAAATAATAAGCTTTTTCATGAACAGTAGTCAGACAAATATAATTTCTACAAAATAAAATCACTGTTGCTGTAGAAATTACAAAGGGGAAAATTAAGACCATAAAAAGTGCGTAAGAAAAAGCCGAATAAGGCACCAGAAAAACTAAAAAGGAAAACTAGATAAAGACAAAATAAAAGGAGCATGTGATCACTCTTGCTAACACTATTTAAGTCTGTCTGACTGTCTGTCGGAATATGTAATCAAAAACCACCAGTCGTTCATATAAAATATGCACCACAATCAAACCAATCATGCATCAAAATAATACCGTAATCATCGTCATCACTGCCATCACCAACATCACCGTCATTAACTTGATTCATCGCCTTTTGCCTTTGAAACAATCAAAACATTTTTAACATTTCCTCACGCCATCAGCGACAGTTTTTCCTCAACAATTGAAAAGTGTAATCGAATTTCAGTTTATTTTTTTTTATTTTGCTTTGTTTTACTTTTGCTTTAGGCTTTATGTTTACGAGTTAATATTTATGAGAGTGTGTTGGTGGGTCGTAAACTTCTCACACACTCAGACACTTTCGAATGAAAACGAAAGTTATGGTTAAACGCGTTCATGTTTATAACTTTACTGGAATGACTTAAGTTGAGTTAAGTTACTGAGAAAAAAGATTAAAAGAAAAAGAAATAAATAACATTACATTTTGTTGTATTATTGATCTTTATAATGAAAACGATAGTTGTTGTTTTAGCTGTTGCAACAGCTAAAATATGTAGCTGCAACATAAACATAGCAATCTCTGTTTTACTGATTGCTGTCTAGCCATCAAACAACGTCATCATCAATGTCCTCCTCATAATAATAGTCAACACCAGCCACCACCGCCACCAATAACATCATCATCATCGTCATCATGATAATTTTCGATGATGGTATCATCTTAAACTCTACTGAACACATTGTTGTACTCACGAGTATCCAGCATAAATTTCATAGTTTATGGTGCAAGTCATATTGCGCGCATGTGTTCCATGATCATGTGGCATTTATTTTGGGTGATATTGCTTGTTGCTACATAATGGCGAGAAAGAAATGCCAAACGATTGTGCGAAAAATGTTAAAGCGCCACTTATACACCAAAACCAGCCAAGCACCATACAGCCATCCCATCTATCATCCAAACAATCCATACAACCATTCATCCATCTATCTCCATCTTTCTATCGACTTACCAAATAACTAACGAACGCCATATATCGCCAACGCCACCGCCACCACCAGCCAACCACAACCATTCAACCATAACAATGCAACACCAGTTGACTTAAAACTATTCATCAGTAATTGGCAATATCTCCCTTACGCTGGCAGTTTCTATTTTGAATCTATTGCAAAAAAAAGTACGTTTGGTTTTTTGGTGATTGTGATGGAATGATATGCGAGATGTGTTGGTGATGGTGATGGATTTCTACCAAAAATGGTATTTCTATGACCCAAACACGAGCAAACGGATAAACTAACTCACAGCAAAAAAAAATCGCTAACTTAACAAACACATGACGCAGAGGCGCACGATTTTAGCAATTCTTAAGGATATTAATGGATCAAAATATGCTTTAACTTTCCTACCTCTACGTATTACGTCGGCAGAACAACGGCATTACATTGTCTATGTTCTTGTATATGCTGATAACGTGTTGATGTCAATGTTGTTGTTGTTTTAACAAGGAAAAGAGTGTTCGCATTGTTCGAAATAGAGAAATTATACTAAAAGTCATATTTGATGGCGAACATAATTGCTCAGACAAATGTTCGGACAACGATTGTTGCACAAGAACATTGAGAGTCTACATTAGCCGAATTCATGTGCGACATAATATTCATATCAATTTGATGCCTAGTGCGGACGTAGTGTTAGTTATTACCAGTGTTGCCAGGGAATGATAGGAAAAAGTTACTTTTCCCTCAAAAAAGTTAGATAAGATTAGATAAAGTTACATTTTGAAATTTTCCTTAAATAAATACTAATTCAATGCAATTTATATAAAATATAGTAACAAGTTTTATTTCATATTTCAAGGAAATTAACTAGGCAACAAATTCATTTACTGAACAAAAAGAAATAGAAAAACTTATTAAAACAATTTCAGCCCGATGAAACTCGTGACTAAATACTAATATTCCGGGATGAAAAAGTGCATGCCCTCGCCATTCTACAAAATTAGTTAAGGTAGAATTTGTAGTTAATTCATTTGACCTTTTTTTTGAAAGATTAGGCTTCAATAGAATTTATTACTTTAATAATTTGCTAATTACTTGCTGAACACTACAACATTAAATTACTGACAATTTTTTCATTATATAATTCGGCACTTCTTTAAGGAAATTAAATAAAAACTCTTTTCTAAATCGAGTTATTGGTATGTTACCACTAGCAACTTGTCAAATTTTTTCAGCGGAATAGCTAAAGTTAGCTTTTCACAGTTGGGAAAAATTGTTGCCAGAAACATTTTGCTGTTTCTAAACATAAAGCAAGAAACATTTCGTCATTAAAATCGAATTGATATGATAAGAAAGGTTGATATGTTAAGAGAGGTTCTTACCTAAAATAAAGAAACAATAATATTACTTTATTTCGTGTCTGTGCCAAAAGTTACGCAAATTTTAACAAATATAAGAAAATTATACATTTTGCGTAGAGCTTTCAAAAGTTACAAAAAATTTAAAAAAAAAATAACCAAACAGCAACACTGGTTATTACTTTAAACACTAAAAAGTGTTGTGTGTGCGATAACCCATGTAAGGCTGCCGTAATTGCTGCATATTAATAGGTATCTGCTTGTTTGTCAACAGAAAAAAAGGAGATTGTGAGTTCAAATCCCATCGAAGACTTGAAAGGAAAAATAAATAATTGCAGTCGAGTAAGATGCAATCGGTAAAGTACTTGAATAAATGAGAATAAATAAGAAATTGGTTGTGAGCCGCGGGAAAGAAGTTGGTGAAAGCGCATATATAGTAGATAGGAAAATCGTGGGACAAACTTTGACAGAGTCTTACTAAGAGAAAAAAGAGTGTGTAGCTTTTGTGGATCAAATACTTGACTTGGTTGGCTAACAAAAGATTATGAGTTCGAGTCTCGCCGGACACAATGGTATGAATGGTTACGTTTTAAGCGTTCGTTTATCTAAATCCAACTACACCAATCGAGTAAGAACACGTGTTAATAAATAAAAGAGAGCTCTACATGGTTGATTTTGCAATTTAAAGAAATTTACAATTGAAAAGTGGAAAAACGTAACAATATGTTGCGTGATTTCGAGACAACTTGTATAGCTTCACGAAGAGCTAAAATGCTGCATAAACATAATTTGTTTTTATTATATTTTTTTCCACGGTTTTTTTATAATCAAAAACCATTTCATATGTTCTTAAACTTTTTAAAATAAACAAAAAAAATTTTGATACAATTAATTAAAGCTGCCCCTGCTTCGACATCCCTGCTGCAAATCAAAAAATTTTCTTTGTTTATTTATTTATTTTTTGATTCATGTTGTTGATCTATGTGTTAAATTTGAATTTACAATTGGTCAGCAGCAGCAACAATTGTAAATTCATTGTTCACTTTTTTTTTGGTTTTGTTGTTGGCCGTATGATCGCTTGCATTTTAACTATGAAAAAATTTAAACACCAATTTTACATTGGCTTCTGGCATTGGTACTTGATACCAAAAATATACAATTCCATAAAGACTAAAAAGACTCCATGTAATTGTTCGGGAGTTGAGGGGTGAAAAAGCTGTAAACAAAAACCTTTAATCCAAGTGCGAACATTGAATGGGTCGTAGGTTTCGTGTAAGAAAAACAGTATAAAACAAGGATTTTCAAAGCAGATTAACGATTACAAATAATTGTTAAGTTTCTTGTTGTTGTTATTGCATTTAAAGATGTTGCTACAGCAATTTCCATTGTTGACTTTTTAAGTTGGATGAACAGACTTATGGGAATGATGTGTGGCCGAGAGTGTTTTGTTAAGATTGTGTGATTTTAAGTCTTATTTTTTGCTTCTTATTTTTGATTAGTTTCGATGAGTAAAAACACCGCCTTTTAAATGCATATTTTTATTTCGTATTTTTTTTTAAAAACAAACAGCAGTGGTAAAAAATAATCGTCCATCCATTCATCCATCCATTTTCGGGGTTTTATTTTTTATTTTAGTCAGCTTAAACATTTTTCGCTTTGTTTGATTGAGTCAAATAAACCGACAGTTAAGTTAGATTTGTAATATTTTTTAAATTTTAAAAATATTTTGTTGCTGGTTTTTTTATATTGATTTGGTTAAATTTGCCACTGGCCAAATTGCTATCAACTTTCAACACAAATTACCTAAATAATGTTTGAACGAGAAGAAAGAAACAAATCTTTAACAAAACGAAAATTTATTAATCAAATTACAAGAAAACGACACAGACACATACACGTACACACTCTCACACACAATTGAATATTTTCTATAATTTGCATATGTATGGAAATGAAGAGAAAAATGCTGTTTGAGGTTTGAAAACGCTTCCTTGTTTTCCAGATAAAAAAAAAAAAATAATAATAAAAAAAATGAATTAACCCATTTTTCGTTGTTACTTTTTTGCTTGAAAAAATTTAAGTGTATTTGTCATTCGAAACATTTTTGTTTTTCAAACAGTTTGCTACCGCTTGAAACTTTAATAGTTTTTTTTACTTTGTATAATTTTGCCATATCTTAAAGTGTTCGAATTAATACTTCATTTTGTTGATTTCAAAAATAATTTTATACTTTTTAAACTCTGTATATAAAAGCCATGTCACTGTGAGCAAAATCAAGTAATATTGACGATTTAAGTTATCGATAAAAATATCTCGACAAATAAATATAGTCTTCTTCACGCCTTTGTAAATTTTATTCCACATGACAAGCTGCTGTGCCTGTTGTGCTAATTTTGGTAACACAAAGTGAATATTTAAAACTTTTTATCTCATAAGTGTAAAGAGGACAAAAAAGAAGTTATTGTATTTTTCTTGTAAACTTACTCGTATCAGAACAGTGCCAGTGATTTGATCGGGCGTTTGACAAGTATTTATGACATATATACCAGTAATTGCGACGAACAAAGTTTTCATCACATTCTAAATAGCAAAATGAAAGTTCTGTATAAATGTGATGTATATAGCAAACAGCGTTCCCAGTGTTTTTTTTTTTTACCAAAATTTTTATAAACATTTTCCTCATCTTAAAAACAGATTTAATTGCTAAACTTTTGTAAACAAAAGTAAAAAATTAGATTAAATCTACATAAAAAACAAAAAATATATGACAATTTAAAACCGAAAACGGTGCAACGGTAACATCGTTCAGTATAAAGTTCTTGCAAAATTGTGGTAGGTTTAGTCTTACTCACATAGTTACTGCTGGTCAGTAGTGGGTTATTAAAAGGGATCAAGGTATATTATAATTTTAATTTAGTTATTATTCAAGAGAACGAAGATTAGCTAGAAAAAAAAATAGTTGAACTATATATGATCAGAAATGAATAAAACTAGCAAAGTAACAGAGAGAACAGCAAAGAAATGCTTTGAGTTGTGTGTGGACTTGGTCTGACCAAATTAATATTAAGATTAGTTGGTTAAATAGATGATGTTTACAATGTACACAACATAAGTTAGATTGATGCGAAGAATGCTGATGACTGATGTAGCGATCTAGAAAATTCACCATTACATTCAGCTGGTGTCCTCATACAGTTGTAAATAATTTTTGTTTCTTAAAAAAAATTTTAAAAAGTATAATGGATTTCAACTTGAGCCAATTTTTTTTTTTATTTTTTTTGTAAAAAAAAAGCAGTCCTTTAAAGGGTTAAGTGCATATTTTGTAATACTTTTCAATTTTAAACACTCAAAAAAGACGTAATAATGAAAAATTATATTTAAATACTTCTAATTTTTTCCAGGCGATTTTCAAATCTCATCTACAACTACTACTTACTGAGCGCATAAAGAAAAAAAGAAATACGCCTAAAAACACACAACATTACGTGTACAATGAAGGAAAAAAAATATATACAAAACGCATAAACACGATGATTTAACGTTATCGAATCGATCAGTGAATGGTCGTTTAATAATGATCATGATTTAAATGCCATAAACAAATTTTCACTTTACGTACTCCTGCCTCCCATTTTTTTCGTTGTATTTTTTTTATAAAAAATGCTGATTTGATAAAATAAAATTTTTATTACACAGAGTTAAACAAATGATTTGTGTTTATTTTTATTGTCTGCAAGTGTCTATATTTTAAAGCTGCAATCAATTTTGTTGTGAAGTTTTGATTGTTTTTTGTTAAAATTTGTTTTCAATAAAACCGCAATGATCTGACATTAACAATAAATCACACTTATCAATTTAACAACATCAAGTTGATATTTTTTTCAAAGATTTTATTATTTTTTGTTTTGTTTTGCTAGTGCAGATGATGCACCACCATGGCGGTGGTGCAGCCAGCACCTTCATTCATTCGTTACCAGCCGTAACCCACTTCCATTTTAATGCTTCACTTATCAGTTTGACAAACCATGACCAAAATTATAATAAAACTCATCTAAAATAAATTTGTGCTAAAACACTATAATTAATTGTTGTTAATATGACGGGTCCCCTGTTTGTTTGTTTGTTTCTTTGTTTTTGTTTTCTTTTGGCTTCACTTTATCTTTATTGTTGTTAAATGTTCTTTTGTTTAAACAATTAAATAAAGTCAAAGTGGCAGCAAATATATTATTTTATATTCAATTAAATATATTTTAAATATACAAATTTGGAGATATTATCTTTAAAGATTGAAAATTTTTATAATTAAGAATTATAATGAAGTAAATTAAATTTATTTATTTTTATCTATTAATAGAAAATAAATTTACATATTGATATTCATACATTACGAAACTGGCTGCAGCGGCCTTCGTTCTAAAAATTCAATTATTAAATCTAACAAATTTTATTAAAATATTATTTATGTATATTTATTGAAGTTAAATTAAAAACACAATTTTTTATGAAAATTCAAAATGAATTAACCTATTTAAGTGTAGATATGGGCAACTAAAGAATTTTTAGTCAGCTTTAAGTTCACGTATTTTTATTTTTATTTTTAGATTAAGTTGGCGTGTAAACTTCGTTCTAATCAACCAATAGGAAACTGATTGAAAAAAGAACAGTTAGAATAGAGTGAAACTCTCACACAGATCTGCTTAACTGCAAAATCAACTAAAGAGTGCTTTAAACGGCCGAGAGAATTACTGAAGTCATAAAGTGTTGCCTAGAAGAAGTCGAATAAACTTCACAATCAGATTAACTACTTTTGGCGTCCATGTAGCAACCTTAAAAGGCCAGTTTGTCATATAAAAATTTCCGCGGCGAATTTCGTGTAAAGGTTGGTTAGAAATGATACCGAAAAGGGCAAAAAATTTGTTGGACATCTCAAAAATTTAAAAATTAGGCACTAGTTGAATGTAATGCCGCATTTTCTGGATTGCTACCTTAGGTTGTTTACATTGTAAACATCATCTACTTAACCAACTATTCTTAATATTAATTTGGTTAGACGAAGTCCACACACAACCCAAAGCAATTCTTTGTCATTCTCACTGTAACCCGTCTTGTCAGTGTTGTCAGTTATGGCGATTTCTCGCCAAACGTGGCAATAAAAAATTATTTTTGGCGATTAAAAAATTAAAATGGCAAGAGGCGAAATTTTCGGCAGCATTACTTGGCGAAATTTTTGGCTATTTTTTTGTTTTCTCTACGATAAAATTGTATTTAAAAAAGAAAACCTGGCGGCTTTATTTTCAAGGTTGGCTAAAAATGTATGTATATCGGCGAATTAACTAAATTTGCTTAGAGTCTTTTATTTGTACCTTTTTATTCGCCTTGTATATACAAATAAATATTAATTTTAGAATTAAAAGTCAAGTGGTAAACGCAGTGAGATAAAAAATTAAAATTGTTAAAATTAAATTAGCATTCACAACAAAAATAGCGATGAATTAAGAAAAAATATAAACAAGAAAAACATTTACAAAATTCATTTTTGAATATGGACAGCATTGATTTTTGCACAAAGTTTAAACTAACTTGAACAATACTGTTTTAAATGTAACGGATACTTTAATTTTACAAAAGTTGCTCAATAAATGTTTGATCGCCTTCCAAAAAACATGGCTATTTTTAAAATTTATTGTAAATTTTCTGCAGTTTAAGAACATTTTTTAAGATTTAAAGAGCCTATACGCTCTTGGTTTTTGTGAAACAGTTTTTATAACTAATATTATTTTTTTTATATTGGCGATATTCGAGAAGCCATTTGGCAAGAATTTTCGAAATAACTGGCAACACTGCCACGAAATACAATTTTTATTTTTCTAATCAATCATACTAGTTTGCTCACAACATTATAAATGCTGATCCAGCATTAAACTGAGTGTTATGAGTTAAGTATGAATGTAAATACGTTGTGCCTTGCGTTTATTTGCATTTTTATTAAATTTTCTTATTTTCTTTGAAAAACACCCGCATACATTTGTAAATAATTTTATTTCTAAAAATTTAAAAATGAAGCCGGAAAAAAGTTAATTTAATTTATTGATTCAATAAATAATTAACAACAATTGTTAATAACGAGAAGAACATATTCTTATTAGGTAAATTGGTAGCGTACACTAGCTAGAGTAAATAGGTGATATCAGAAATGCAAACAAAGTCCTACTTTCTTTAAAAATTTTTATATTATTCGAAATCGATTTATCTTTCGTAGTAAAACTAAAAATAAAGAAAAACATGAAATTTTGTCAGAAATTTATAATATTAAAATTTACTTATGGCATTTCTCAACACCATATTGATGTAATTTTTTAAATTAAGATTTCATTTACATCATGCTTTTTTATAGTTAAAGGATTTTATGACGATTTTCATTAGTGTCATGAACAAAAATTTAACTTTTTGCTTTGCTTGTCTGATTATGTAATATATTTAGCAGATTAGACGATGTGTAAGAAACATATTTGAAAACTAAAATTTTAAAAATAAGATCTCACACAAGAAGCTGTAAAGTTGTTATAAAGTGATAGTTATATAGTGATATACAAACAGTGCACAGTGGTTTGAAAACGATTAACTTTGGAAATTAATTAAATTAAAAATGTGTATAAACACATTTAATTAGGTAATTGGTTTTTTTATTTTTACCCATTAAATAAGAAAAAATCATGAGAAGGCGAGGTTTAGGAAGTTTCCATAGCTCGATACACATGTAAGTGGTATCAGAGGAAAGATTTTGACTTCTAGATTAGCAATATTGTAATGATAAAAAAATCACGTTAAGGTGGTTATTTGAGGAATGAAATGTTGAATTTTTAGTTGCCGCAAAATCAAAACGCATTGAGATATTCTTAAAAAACTTTACATTATGTAGGTAAAGAAGCTGTAAGTCAATTGATGATATAAAATTTAATTTTTTATTTTAACATATAAATGCGCGAAATGTTCCAAAAAATTGTTTTTTTTTTAATAAAGTTGCTATACTGCCTTTGTTAATCGAGGGGCTGACAAATCCTTTTTGCAGTAATATAGCCAACAATTGATCGAAATAGGTGCGGTGCTTTGCACTCCGACAAACTTACAATAATTTATATCGTTATAATTTTTGACCAAATTTTTCTTTTATACATATTTGTTAGTACCGTCGTGAGTTTAAATTAAATAAGCATAAACAGAATACAAAAAAGTCGTATCTTTAACAATTTTCCCATTTCAGAGACTTGTAACTTTTTAACGAAAAGCGCCACCAGAACACAACTTACTTTTTCTAAATTTAATTAAGAATACAGGAAATGACTTGCAGTAATAATCCGATTATAAAAAAAATTGTAAGTCAATTTTCACCCAGATTGAAAGAGATTACCAACACAGTGAGGACATTTTATATATATATTTTCGAGTTCTAATTAAATTTAAAAATCTTAATGTTTGAGTTAAAAGTTTAAACTTTTTATGAAAAATTATACGTCCGAGGTACCAAACTTTGGGGCCTACCCCGAAGCCTTCCTTTACCTTTACTTCCTTTTAATAACCGACTATTGGCAGCTCTTCTCAGAAGTGCCTTTGCTTTTCTTCTGTGAAATTTCATTAAGATGTCTTCATTAATTCGTTAGATACCAAATTATATCCAAAATCAATCGTTTTCAGACCTGACATACGTAATACCTACATACAAATTGTTACGAAAATAAGATCTGGCAATTCCTGTTGTTGTTGTCCGTATGTGTGTGGTAAAAAAAAGTGGTGAGTAGGTTACTTCCACTAATGTTGTGTGTATAGAATAATACCACAATTAGCTAACAAAAGTTGAGCAACCTCAATGGCTGCGTTGGTAGAGGTGTGTGCTGTAAAACAGAAGATCGTGAGTTCGATCCCGCCTTCGGACATGCGTAATGCAATTAAAAATTAAGAAGCAGCAGTACAAACCTACCGAGAAGCAAAAGACAATTATTGTTTGAAGCCATGTCAGATAATTTAGTGGAGACGTCTATATTAATAGACGAGTAACAGATAATTGCCAAGGCGACCTTTATAATAAAAGAATAAGAACTGTAGCGGTTAGCGCAGGGAAGTGTAACAGCAAACAACAGTGTATGGCAGACGTATGTTGTGGCTATTAGATAAAGGAAATGACTGGCTTGGAATAAAGGTGTAGTGGAGTTGTTTGTGGACGGTTAAGGTTACTAAACAAGTCATCGAGTAGTTCATGTCTCGCCGGAGTAACACAGAAGTGTAGCGTGGATGGCTGCATTTATAATAATAAATCATGTTTAGTTTAGATAAAAAAGTATAGCTAGATAAAGCCACAAAGTGAGAATACGGAATTTATAACGAGTCACATTGGTATTTGCAATTAAAGAATCTGTACAGTTTTCTAAACTATGTTCCAATTGATGTTGTTTAGTGTGTATCTAGCATTACAATGCACAGTGCTCATACTAAATGTCGGTTTCACTGGCGAACAATGATGAAAAACTTTAAATGATATGTGTGTTAAATGTATTACTAAATGCTTAAACTTTGTCTGGTCAATGGCAAATCTCTTTATGTAGTCCGTCTCTAAACTATTTTTAGTCTTCATTTAGTAAATTTTGAGTCTATATCAAGTCTTTCTCAAAATTTTTTCCAGTCAATGTTGTAGTTGCTTAGTAAATGTTGTAATTTTTTCAATACTTTTAATATTTACAAATTGTATCCACACGCTTCAATTGTGATTTGTATGGATGCTTGAAGAGATAACGGCAAAACAGTAGCTGCATACATTTATTTATGTAAAAGTATTTGTGTCTGGGATCTTATTTGTAAATTTTCGTTGCGTCTTTCATAACAAAGATGTTGTGTGCTGTGCTGGGGGAAAATCAGTACTTAGAAAAATCGTGACATAAGGTCATGGATCACAACAAAAACAAGACGGGCAAGCTAAAGTTGTAATAATTATAATTTATGCACTTATGTGAAATAACGTTATGTTTTTTTTCTTTGCAGTTTAACTCTTTCCCCCAACAACTCTTGTTGATCGGCCAGCATGAACAAACTGCATACTTTGTTTGTTTTTGTTGCTGCTTAAAATATTTCTGCTAAATTTTCATAATGATTTTCTTTTTAAATTCTCATAGTTTTTAATGTTTTCAAAACATTAAAGTGTGATACGTGTTGTGCATTTTAGTTTAAGGCAAAGAAGGGGAATGCGACAACCCAGATATCAATAAACATACATAGACACACACACACACACACACATACACGTACTTAGTTAAGTATAAATTTTTGTTGAAGCGAATAATATGCAATTCCTTAAGTATCGTTGCTTTTTAAGTCCCTGTAGGTTCACCAGATGTCTATCATTTCTACTCATTTATATTCCTCTAAGAACAAAATAAATATATTTTTTATGCTTCATTTCTTGGTAGTGTCTATTCATTTCATTTTTTATTTCTTTGTGCTTATTGGACATATTTATGCTTTTGCTTTTTTTTTTAGCTTGACATTTTCACCTTCTTATCCATTTATGCGTATTTTTCTTTAATTTTTTTTTGCTGTTTTGTCTGTTTAGTCTGTTTTGGTTTTGAATATTTCTTTTTCATTTCATTAAAACGCTTGAGAATTGTGTAAAACACGTACAAATTTGTTGGTATTTAGGTAAATAATAATACTCTCTCCCTCTCTATCTCTTATGAAGTATCTCTTATGAATTGGGGTCATTATCAGCGTTGCCGCTTTGGTCCAATCGGACCAAACTTGGTAGTTTTTCGTTTTTAAAAAACAGTTTGGTAGTTTTGTTGGTTTGTTGCATTTTTTTTAATTTTTGGTAGGTTTTCCTCCTGTAGCAAATTTTTAGCAATAGTAAATTTTTTACCTTAAAAATTCAGAACATAAAATAAAAAAAATGTAACTTTGAATTAAATAAACAATAACCGTGAATAGTTTTACCACTGTTTTCGAAAACTGTAATAAAAAACATCTCTGCTTTTTTGCATAAAGATGATTAAAGCTATAACCATCTCTGGTTTAAGAAACGCGAACAATATTATGAAATTTAAATTAACAATATTTTTGAGTGAAGTCTTATTTACAAGTGTTTGTATTAAAAAAATTAACAGACAAAATGGAAAAGTAAGTAAACTTTTTTATTTGTATATATGTACCTATTAATTACATAAATATTTCCTAATATTGCATGTAAAGAAACAGTCAAAAAAAATTGAATGGTTGAGCGAATTTGATTGGCTCTAGGAAAGGGATGGGTGTTCATTCTGCATAATATGCTCTAAAACTATTTTAAATCATAACATCCATCTTAAAAATCACCAAAAGACAAATTTCCACCTCAACAATTACGGAAAAAACCAAGTGAGTTTATGTGTAAGAAACGCATTTTTAAATTTTTGGTAGGCTGTGAACGATTTTGGTAGGATTTTTGAAAATTATTGGTAGGAAGTCAATTTCTTGTGTGGCAACGCTGGTCATTATATTAAATGCGAGTTCAACTTGGGGTATTAACCGAGTGTATGTGAGTGCCAGAAGAAGATGATTTATCAAAGATAATGCGATGGATGTTGGATCAAGGCAAATGCAACTAGTATTGAGGAAAGTTACAAAAGGTGAGAAATGTCATGTTTGCGGTATTTTTGTTGTTGTTATAATAAATGTATTTTAATAGGCTATTATTTATTATTTACAGTTTTATAATGAGTGTTTTTAAGGATAAAATTATCTGTTAAGAATTAAAGGAGAAAATATTTTGTACTAATTTATTATGTCCCCCACTAACTGCCATATTCATAATTTAACCGCCTTTCGAAAAAAAAATTGTACAGACAATTAGTATTCTTCCGTAAAAATTAAAACAAAGAGACATTCGTTTTTTTAAGAGAAGACTTTTGGTACCGACACGAAATAAAGTAATATCACTGAAAGAGTACTTATTGCATTATTTGAGGTAAGAATCTCTTTTAACATATCAACCTTTCTTAACATATCAATTCAATTTTAATAACAAAGACACTTGCAAATGGAATCAAAATTCCACATAAAAAATTACTTTGAAATAAACAAAAATAAATTTTCTAAAGTTTTACTCTATTCTTTTCTTCATGTTTAGAAACAGCAAAATGTTTCTGGCAACAATTATTTCCAACTGTGAAATAATATGAGCTGCATTTCGTGCGGAAAACTAATCACTCTGTTCAAACTTGCAAAAACTTTTTAGTAACTTCAATTATTCAGCTTGAAAAATTTGACAATCGTACCAATACCTCGATTTAGAGGAAAGTTGTTAATTTCCTTCAGGAAGTGCCTCAATATATTACAGAAAAAATTTCCGTAATTTAGTGTTGAAGTTTTAAGCAAAGAAGACTCAAATTTCTCTTTAATAAAAGTATTTTTAAAACAATTAAAATACTAAATTCTACCGAAGCTCAATCTTTCAAAGAAAAAGGTAAAACGGATTTATTAAAAAATCCTACTTTAACTAATTTTGTTGAATTGCGAGAGCAGGCACTTTTCAATTACTGAAAGAGAGAGTAGGCACTATTCCATTCCCAAATAA
This sequence comes from Gymnosoma rotundatum, assembly GCA_916610165.2. Classification (NCBI taxonomy): domain Eukaryota; kingdom Metazoa; phylum Arthropoda; class Insecta; order Diptera; family Tachinidae; genus Gymnosoma; species Gymnosoma rotundatum. The sequence goes on from OU744340.1 coordinate 74,047,020, forward strand.
TAGTATTAAGTCGTAATTTAAATCCTCATGAGTATCATCGGCATGCATTTTTTATACGTTTCCATTTTTTTCTTTTCGCTTGGTTTTCGTTCAGTAAATGAATTTGTTGCTTTGTTATTTTCCCTGAAATGTGGAATAAAACTTTTTACTATATTTTATATAAATTACATTAAATTACTATTTATTTCAGGTAAATTTTAAAATGTTACTTTTAATGAAAAAATGTATTTTTTTTTAAGGAAAAGCGTAACTTTTTCCTGTCTTTGCCTAGCAACACAGCTACTTATTAATTGTGTTAGCTTCTTTGGAAAGGGGTAGCGTAAAGAATATAGGTGAAGAACATTGTAATTGCAGGTAATGTTTATTTCAAAAACAATGTTGCAGTGCCTCTGGTGTTAATAGGCACATTATTTTCTGAAGCTAGTACAGCCATTTTATATAATTTATATATATATTTTATGTATTTTTTACTACTCCGATGATTTTCTGTAGAGTAGTACCAACGAAGAATGTAGCTGTGTTTTTATACATATTACTATACAGACCTTAATACGATCATTTTGAAAATTTAAAGTTGTTACAAATTGGTCACAGACTTGCTGGATTCGACCAGTTAGGAGTTGCTCAGTCTTAGATCCTGAATTCCTTAACACAAAAGTTATTTCTAAGCCTTCAAAAATTATACTGCTGTTATTAGAGTGAAGTTACAAGGTGGGCAAGAAGTGACTATAAATCTGGATCCAGGCAACGCTGGGTACAAAAAACTTTATACATTTTATTTAATTAGTTTTGTAATGATCTCTTAAACATCGTTTTACATTAAAATTTAATAAAGTACTTATTTACAAAATCTACTTTTTAAGAAAGAAAAAAACACAAGTATCTCTTTTGACAGAGTTTTTTCAGGTCAAAATGTGATTATTATTATAATTTATTATCTCGATGTTCTGTGGAATCTTTATAAAAAAATTTGTTTTGTTGCGATTTTTAAAGTGTTTGTCGGGATCGGAATTTCTTAGTTTCGCTTTTTTCTTGGGAAAATTATTCTTTAACCCACTTCGAATGAAGTCGTGTTCTTTTATGTTTGTGCCTAAAGAACTCAGGCATTTCTGAACCGATTTTAATTGAAAGCTGTTGCTTACAGATTGGTGCTGTTAAAAAAAAATATAATTAAAGGGTGTCTCCATACAACACATATGATTTTTACAAGTCTTCTAAGCCGTTGCGGAGACCATATAAAATTATCACTACAGCTCCCGATAACAGAAATTAAAAAAAGAAGCTATAAAAATTAAAAGGAGTACCCATAAGTGATTGAGTTTGATTATATGACCTTGTCTCAAGTTTTAGGTAGACACTTAAAATTTATACAGCCTGTGTATTGCCTTTATACGCTATGAAACAACAAGTATGAAACTAGAAATTAACGGGTCTACACAAAGGTGATGTAAGTAGACGTCTTATGACTTATCTTTTTTGTACCCTTCACCACAAAAAGTGAAAAGTGAAACAAAGTTCTTCACTCCGTCTGTAGTTTCTACAATATCCATTTCCTACCCCATATAGTATATACATTCAGACTTTTCATGCATAGCGAAGTCGATTGAGCGATGTCCGTCTGTCCGTCTGTCCGTCCGTCCGTCAAGTTAATCGATCAGATATACTGTCAAAAGAGGTGCTATTATTATTAATATTATGTCATTAAGAACAATAAAGTAACTACAATCGATTGACGCTCTCCCATATTTTCCGAGTTACGGGGCTCTGGAATTTTCAAATTTTTGAAAATATCAATATGGCTATTAATTTAAGGATTTTGAAGAGATCTTTAAGGAAATACTAAAATTTTTTAAAATTTTTAATCTATCTATATATATAAAAATGAATGTCTGTCTGTTTATTTGTGCTTTATAGGAGGCCAAACCCTTGGACCGATCTACCTGAAATTTTCACAGCATGTTACTGTGACTCTGGAAGGAATAATAGGCTATATGAAGTTTTAATTGGACAAAGGGGCGTGGCACCGCCCATATAACCCAAAAATTTAAATCGCCATATTTTGGCCATTTTTTGACCTACGTCGACGATATTTGGTACATATGGTATTGGCATAATTAGGAATACGTACCAGGAGAAAAGTGGGTGGGACCCCGCCCCTTTTTAGAAAAATTAAAAATCGTAATATAGTCTTAACTACTGGACCAATCGTCATTAAATTTTTGCAATACTTTTAATTTTATTTAATAACGAGGGGGGTAGCGAAGCACACCGGGTTCATCTATGTATGTATATGTATGCAGTTCAAAAATTTTTTTCTTATTTTTGAATTCTCTGTCATCCCAATATTTGCTATTTTGATTGGAGTTACTTCAGAAACAAGATTTACATAGATGGTGAAGGGTATATAAGATTCGGCACAGCCGAATATATCACTCTTACTTATTTTTATTTCTTATTAATTGGCCCTTTGATTTTTTCCAGTTGGGTTGTATTTTGAAAAAAAAAAAATTACTTTTAAAAATTAAGATCTTATTTTTGTAAAATATAGATTTTTCACAATTTGTAAATTATCAACTGAAGAAATTTTGTATTTTTGGTGAAACTTTAAATATTTGCAATATTGCAATTTAATTTTTCGTTTTAAAGTCTATACCAATTTAAAGTTTTCTGAAGGCGACAACTGTTCAACTGATTCAGAGCCACACAAAACTAGACCTGTATTATCGACTACTACATTCTAATTATGAGTGGCATTTTAGGGATATCAAATTTTACAGTGCATGTCACTGAAATACATTTCAACTAAAACTAAAAGAAATTTCCCTGAAAGATCTTTTTGACGTTTTGGAAAAATCTTTCTGTCGCTTGGAAATTTTCTTGAAAAAGTAGTGTTGCCGATTTTAAAAATTTTCTTTGCTGCACATTAACATTGGTATTTGATCCTATGGCAATTGAAACTTTTTAAGCGTAAAGAGGCATATCCTTGTAAGCATACGATATAGACTACTGCTTGAAATAGCTATTTTTGTCAAAAAAAAAAAAAAAAAAAAAATTATACTTGGTCAGTGCTAACTACTTTTAAATATCTTGATAATATTTCTTTTACTTTTTATAATTTTTTTTTTTTTTTGTAAACTTCGTTTTTTGCACTCTTTTATTCAAAAAAGTGAAATTTTTTTAATTCTAGTGCAACAATTTCTAATTTATGAATGCAGTAGTTGCAGTTTTACTTTTCCTGGAAACTCAAAAACATGAACAATAATTCATGTACTCTAAAAACACAAAAATAATAATATTGTGAGGCAAATAATCAATATATTTTCCTAGGAAATTTGTAAATAAAAAGAAAATATATTTACTAAGAAAACAATAGCAACAAACGTAAACAGTGAGTGAATGAACTAATTTCATAAATTTGTCTGATTGTATTCTTTTTTTTTGGTTGGTTTTCTTTCATAAATTGAATTAAAGTCACGTTTTATGTTTAGGGCGCGCGTGGCCATAAAGTCTATTACAATAATTTCTTTAGTTTTTTTTTTGCTTTTTTTAAAACCAATAAAGCAATATAATCGATAAATGCATGAATAACATAAAAAACAAAACCAGCAACTGAAGTGCAACTTAAGCATTGTCATAACCAAAATGCAACAACCAAAACTCATGTTGTATGATAATGTAAAATATAAACACGGTGGCCCACTTTGTGGAGATACATTTTATTTTAGCTTAATATTTATTCATAAAAGAAAAAAAAAAAAAACAAATACAAACAATTGCTTTAAGCCATATTTATGAAAAACTAAACAAAAAAAAGACACATTTAAATAATTGTTTAAAAAAATGTCCAACACTTCAACATTGATGGTGGTCACAGACAGATTGATCAGCAACCAAACAATCAACCAACCAACCAACAATCGATCGATTGTTTTATGTTTATAAACATTTTGCACATACACACAAACACACATACGCTTACAGAAATTTAAATTCGAATATTACAATAATTATATTGTTGAGATACCTGTGACAATGTGTGTTTTGTTTAAACAAAAGTTGTATTTTGTAAGATTATGACATGACATGCTGGACAACGGTCCAAAAAAACTTTAAATGTTGAAGAAAAACGAAATAAACCAAAATCTGCCAACAGTCTGTTCGTTGACTTAATGACATAATTGTTTTAAATTTGACTTAGTTTTTTTATTTTATTTTATTGTTGATTTTAAACAATATTTAAATTAATACAGTGTCTTCTAAAAGTTTTCGGATATAGTTTATTTAATGACGGATATTGCAGGTATTTTTGAAATGCTATATTTTCAAGTAACATGAATAAAACGGTTTAAGTTTTAAACGCTACTACTTAATGGAAAAGAGCTCTTTTGTAGTTTTAATAGCCCTATTTTGATAAACTGTACGAGAGCTGCTCTATATATTTCTGGCCTAATAGTGAAAATGCAAATATTTATAATCAAAAATGGTTTTATTGTTTTTCAAAGTATTCTCCAGCATGATTTATACACTTTTGCATGCGCTCAAACCAGTTGTCGAAGCACTTTTTTCACTTCGATTGAGACACCTCTAAAACATGGTTTTTGAACACTTCAACAGCTTCTTCTGGCGACGAAAATCGTTGACCACGCATTTTTTCTTGATGTGCGGAAACAAGAAGAAGTCATTAGGTGCCAAGTCAGGGCTGTACGGCGGATGACCCATTAATTCGACGTTTTGGCCGGTCGAAAACGCTCTGGTTTGAGCTGATGTGTGAGAGCTCGCATTGTCATGGTGAACAAAGATTCGTCTTCTCTTGTTGGTTTTTCGAATTTCTGCGATGACTTCAGGCAAACAAATTGTAGTGTACCACTCAGAAGTGACCGTCCTACGTTGCTCAAGCGGAACAGTCGCCACATGACCAGTTTTGCAGAAGAAACAGGCGACCATTAGCTTCGAAGTGCTTTATCCACGAACAACTTTCGTTGGATTTTGCTCGTCTTTGAAGACCCACACGGTCGATTGTTGTTTCGTTTCGGGCTCATACGCATAGATCCATGATTCGTCACCTGTGACGATCTTATAAACGTCTTTTGAAGCACCGCAATCGTATTTTTGCAACATTTCTTTGCACCAATCGACACGAGACTTTTTTTGAGCGACTTTCAAATTGTGCGGGATCCAACGAGAACAAACCTTTTTTACGGCCAGGTGTTCATGCAGTATCGAATGTATGCTGGTGGAAGAAATGTCCAAGGATGTCTCTATCTCTCGGTATGTCGCATGTCGATCTTGCACTATGAGATCACGCACGGCATCAATGTTCTCTGGCACAACAGCCATTTTTGGATGACCTTCACGGAATTCGTTTTTGAGCGAGCTTCGGCCACGATTAAATTCATTATACCAATTTTTCACAGTGCTATAGGATGGTGCTTCATCGCCATACAAAGATTTAAGTTCATCAATGCACTCTTGTCGTGATAATCCACGTCGAAAGTTGTGAAAAATGATGGCACGAAAATGTTCACGAGTTAATTCCATTTTTTTCTATAATAATTTTTTCAAGTCACTGTAAACAACACAAATAATGGTCGTACGTCAAAACGTTTTGAGTACGATTATGCTTAAAAATGACAAACTTTCCAATGGAAATGTCAGATTGCACTTGGCAGCACTCAGTTTTGCCAGGCCAGAAATATATATAGCAGCCCTCGTATCTCGTTTCTGTAATTCAAATGTACAATTTCTCACATGAAAATATTATAGTCATATTTCAAGACAGAGGATGAGCACTAAAGGAAGATTGTAATAGATTTCTCGAAATACCGTTCGCTTGAAAAAAGAAACTGAGGCGTCCAGCGCCACTTTAAGTCGGGTTAATGAAGAAAATTTGGTTGTACGAATAATTCATAAAAAAGTAAAGGTAAAGTTTTATTAACACTATTCTTTCCTTGGTTGCCATTTTCTCCATCAGCATATCATAAGCAGTTTTACTGATAGAAAAAAATCTCTGAAGGCCATTGTAGAATAGCGTATAAAAAATGATGGTCAAGTGGCGTTAAGGAAGCCAGACGAATTTTTTTCTTTAATGCAGACTGACCTGAGCTAATAATGTGGAATACAGTTAATAAAATATAGTATACTATAGAAGTGGGCTATACCGAATCTAATTTAGTGAAGTAACTCTTATTAAAAAAAAACAAAATTCTCTTTGGGTGACACAGAATTAAAAAATAGGAAAAAAAAAATTAAAAATTACTTATAAATAATTTAACATAAAATGCCATTGGCTCTTAATGGGTTAAGCATTTTTAAAAAATTTTAGTATTTCTTTAACCATCTCTTCAAAAGCTTTTAAATGATACGCATATTGATGTTTTAAAAAATTTGAAAAGTTCAGAGCCCCTTAACTCGGAAAATATGGGCGAGCGCCAATTTTTTCACTTGATATTTTATTTTTTTTATTTTTGATATCTTTATCGCACCATATATTTGTTTTCTTGATTGGAGTTACACTTCATTGTTCAAAATAATATGAAAATATTAGAGGTAGGCGTGGTGTTTTGCCCGCTGTGTCTAAGGACATGGACCGATCTTGCTTATTTCCAATAGCACTTCTTTCGACACTAGGTGTGATCCATTGGCGTACTTAAATTTATTCTAGCTGATGTAGTGCCTTGGCAAACTTAATTTCAAGACTAACACGGACGGACAGTCGGACATCGCTTAATCGAATATGCATAAGACCTCAGAATATATGGTGTTTAAAATCTATATTGTAGAAAGTACAAATGGAATGACAAACCACTTTTTTCCATTTTTTGTGGTTATAATGAAATGAATGTTAGTGAAATCTGAATATCAGCCAAAGAAGGGTCAGGTATATTATTTCGTCAGATGAGCGAGTAGATGCCTTCAGATTTTCAGTCATTCTCACACAGATGCCTAAAGCGGCAATATGATAGGTAATGTTTTCTGGCAATATAACGGCATGAACCCGCCGCAGCAGGGGGCTGGAATGACGAATAAATTTCTGTGTATCGAAGTATAAGCGGTTGGGTATCGAAAAGAAAGCTTAACTGTAAATTTTTGCTATGACTACAATCAACTTTGTCCAAATAGAATTTTAGTATTATTCATGTGGCCATAAATATGCTTTAGTAACGAGATGCCGTTATAATGATATATAATGAGATATATAATGTTGTTTGAAAAGTTATGACAGACACTGTATAGTCAAAGAGATTTCGGGCAACAGGTTGACTTAACTCATGTCAATACAGCCTTTTAAAGCATGATATAATCCAATTTTTTTGTATCATGTTTATTAATGACTCAATAATAAATAATAAATAAAATTGACTTTCCGTGAAGTCACTTATTAAATTTATTTAATTACATATTAAAAATATAAAGACGATACTTAAGTGACGACCTGTTTTGGTTGATTTTTGCGTATTAAAAAAATCGTGTAACTGTTACGTCTGAAACATCATGTGACTTTAATTTAAGATTCTTCAAATATTATTATCCCCTTCAGCACAATTTAGATACAAGTTTGATATTTCATTATATGACATGATTATGATTGTGTAGGGAATATATTCAAAAAGATTACATAAGATGAATTAACTACCAACATTCAAGTGAACTGAACTATCAAAATGATATCTTGAGACATGCCAATCGAAACTCAATAAATTTGCTTCATTAATATCAGAGCTATGGAGGAAACTAATTCGGTGAACCATAAATTGGGCCACACATGAAGGCTTCCATATTCTGGGTAATTTGATTTTATGTTGTTGTTATATTTTGTTGAAATATTACTTCAAACTTAGGTGTTCCATGGAGACACCCTTTAACACTTAATTTTATTTTGTATACTCGTATTTATTGCGGGCACATGCATTGTGTAAATTTCGAAGATCTTCCTGTTGCGGATCAAAAGATAAGCTTGTATACGTATAATTTATGTCTTGTAAGGGTCACCCTTTACAGAGTATTTACACTTTACATGGAACTATTGACATTATGTAGTTTTCAAATGATCAAAAAGCTAAAAGCAGTTTTCTGCTGCTGAGTGTTTTGCTGTAGCGATTCTACATGTTGGGGCTTGTTAATGACATACGGTTATTGGGCTTCCATTTTCCTAAAATTTTTACGATGTTTTCGTTTTTGACTTTGTTTTTTTTAACACCTTTCTTTGAAGGTTCATTGAATTTTTTTTCATTTGATGTTTTTTTTTTCTTATTTTTAAATTGTCCATCGACCCATATTTTTGTTTTTTTTTATTGGAGTTACTTCATTGGTCCAAATAGTATAAAAAAATTAGAGGTGTGCGAGATGTTTTGCCCGCTGCCTCGAAGAACATGGATCGATCATGCTGATTTTCAATAGCACCTCTTTCGACAATATGTCTGATCGATTGGCGTACTTAAATTTTCTCTAGCTTATATAGTGCCTTTGCAAACACTTACAAGGACGGACAGACGGACATCGCTCAATCGTCTTCGCTTTGCATATGAACTTTGAATATATTGTTACGTTTTTCCCTTTTTGGTAACAAGCGATCGGATTCTTTTGATTGCAAATACCACTTTGTGGCTCTACTTTTGTTATTATGTTATTATTACAAACGCAGTCATGCACGCTACACTACTGTGTTACTCCGGCGAGACATGAACTACTCGATGCCTTGTTTAGTAACCTTAACCATCCTTATCCAAGCCAGTCGTTCTCTTTAAATTATCTGTTAATCTTATATTAAATTAGACGTCTCCACTAAATAGTCTGCCATGGCTTCACACAATAATTGTCTTTTGCCTCTGTCCGAAGGTGGGCTAAAACTCATGTTTTACAGCACATACGAGGGCTGCTATATATATTTCTGGCCTGGCAACACTGATTGCTGCCAAGTGCAATATGACATTTCCATTGGAATATTTGTCATTTTTAGGCATAATCGTACTCAAAACGTTTTGACGTACGATCGTTATTTGTGTTGTTTACAGTGACTTGAAAAACTTAATATAGAAAAAAATGGAATTAACTCGTGAACACTTTCGTGCCATCATTTTTCACAACTTTCGACCTGGATTATCACGACAAGAGTGCATTGATGAACTTAAATCTTTGTATGGCGATGAAGCACTATCCTATAGCACTGTGAAAAATTGGTATAATGAATTTAATCGTGGCCGAAGCTCACTCAAAGACGAATTCCGTGAAGGTCGTCCAAAAACGGCTGTTGTGCCAGAGAACATTGATGCCGTGCGTGAACTCATAATGCAAGATCGACATGCGACATACCGAGAGATCGAGACATCCTTGGACATTTCTTCCACCAGCATACATGCGATACTGCATGAACACCTGGTCGTAAAAAAGGTTTGTTCTCGTTGGATCCCGCACAATTTGAAAGTCGCTCAAAAAAAGGCTCGTGTCGATTGGTGCAAGTAAATGTAGCAAAAATACGCTTGCGGTGCTTCAAAAGACGTTTATAAGATCGTCACAGGTGACGAATCATGGATCTATGCGTATGAGCCCGAAACGAAACAACAATCGACCGTGTGGGTCTTCAAAGACGAGCAAAATCGAACGAAAGTTGTTCGTGGAAGAAGCACTTCGAAGCAAATGGTCGCCTGTTTCTTCGGCAAAACTGGTCATGTGGCGACTGTTCCGCTTGAGCAACGTAGGACGGTCACTTCTGAGTAGTACACTACAATTTGTTTGCCTGAAGTCATCGGAGAAATTCGAAAAACCAACAAGAGAAGACGAATCATTGTTCACCATGACAATGCGAGCTTTCACACATCGGCTCAAACCAGAGCGTTTTTGACCGGCCAAAACGTCGAATTAATGGGTCATCCGCCGTACAGCCCTGACTTGGCACCTAATGACTTCTTCTTGTTTCCGCACATCAAGAAAAAAATGCGTGGTCAACGATTTTCGTCGCCAGAAGAAGCTGTTGAAGTGTTCAAAAACCATGTTTTAGAGGTGTCTCAATCGGAGTGGAAAAAGTGCTTCGACAACTGGTTTGAGCGCATGCAAAAGTGTATAAATCATGCTGGAGAATACTTTGAAAAACAATAAAACCATTTTTGATTATAAATATTCGCATTTTCACTATTAGGCCAGAAATATATAGAGCAGCCCTCGTACCTCTACCAACGCAACCATCGAGGTTGCTCAGCTTAATTGGAAGTAACTTATTAACCATGCTTATACGGAAACAACAACAGGGGTTGCCAGATTTAATTTTCGTAACAATATGTACTTTATAGGGTCGGAAATACATATTGTAGAAATTGCAAACGGAATGACAAACTTAGTTAGACCCTTTTTCTACTTTTTGTGGTGAAAGGTATAAAAAGAAAATTTGCAAAAAATAAAAAGTGAATTGCATAAAAATGAAACTTACTTTACGAATAACTAACAAATTTAAGAATTTCATAAATTTTATAATTTTATCTAAAATGTTAAAAAAATCAAAATTTAAAAAAATCACAATATCAGAAAAATATTAAAATATAACCATTAAAATTGTATTTGTGATAAAATAAAACATTACATTTTAAAGTAACAGATTTAAAATTTAAAAAATTAATATACACTAATTTTTATTGAATTTGTTCTATTGTAATTTTACAAATAAAACCAGAAAATAAGTGAGTGTAATGTAGTTTCACTAAAGTGAAGGGTACTTCTGTACTCGGCAAACCCAATATAAAATTGTTTGCATATCTTTGTTTTTTTTTTTCAAGTTTGAAAACAATAATTAACGATCATCAATCATTGTTATAAAATAATCAAAGTTGTAAATTGTCTAAATGAAACATCATATCAAGGTTGAAATTAAAGAGAAAAAAGCATTAATAATTTAAAAAAATTACACCAGGCCATTTTAAAAAGATTAAATTAATTATTTACATGAAGTCCGTATTATTGTGTTCTTAAGATGCTCATTTTAATATGGATGAGCCATTTGAAGATGATTAATCAATGTAGAAGCCATAACAATATTACTATTACAAATATTATTATTATCCATTTGACCTTTTTTGTTGAATTGTTTATTGAGGTCATTTAGAAATTAGCCACTCATTTGTGTTACCTCTTTCGGAATTAAAAGTTAGATGAATTCTTGAAGATTCATCACAAAAGAGTTTCAAAGTATCGTTAATAAAATTTAAATATTCTAGCAAGCCTTAATAATTGAATCCTTAGAAAATATTTTATATTCATATTTAGCTCTGGAGATATTTGAAAAAAATTAAATTTCTATTTAAAAAACTTACCATTTCATCTAAACTCTTTAAATCGTTAGTAATAATTTGTGGTTGTGGTCCATACATTAACATGGGACCTTCATCATCATCTTCATCATTTTCTGTATCACTATCGTCGAACATGTCGGTTTCAGTGCCCACAGTTTCGGTACCCACACCAATGTCTGTTAGTTGTGTAGTGGCATCGTTTTCAGTTTGTGTGCCACAGCCAATACCATTTGCCTTATTGTCGGCGGCAATTTCACGATCGATTTGACGTTCCATTTGTACCAGCATGGGAGCCAGCATACCTGAAGAATATTTGAAATTGAAAAAAATAATGCATCAGTATAAAAGGTGAAACAAATTGCGGCAAATTTTTTTGGTTGTGACAGATAATTAACTGTAAAAATGAAATAAATCATTTTTAAATAAACTGAAATTGATTTTTGGCTTAAGTTCATTCTTTAATTTCTGAAAACCTTTTTAGAAAGAAATATTATTTTACAAACATATGCGGACAAAATGCAATACTGCGTTTTCTGGATCGCTACATCCATAATCAGCATTCTGCTGAGGTTGTATACATTGTAAACATCGTCTATTGAACCAACTCATAATTTATATAAATACTCCTAGTATTCTTATTTACAAAGTTAGTTGGATAAATAGATGATGTTTACAATGTATACAATCTAAGATAGATGCGAAGAATACTGGTGAAGGATGTAGCGATCCAGAAAATGAGGCATTACATTCTGCTGGTATTTCCTTTTTCTTGTTTTCTTTGGAAAACGGCATACATTTGTAAAATATTTTTTTTTTCTAAAAAAGGTTTCTTAAAATTAAAAAAATTTTATTCTTTGATAATATTTACAGTTTAAATCCTTATTGCAGTAAATAAAAAAATTAAATAAATTCTTTATCATACTTACCAAATTTAGCCCCTCTTCTGGCCACTTCTAAAAGGCATAAAATAACATGTTTTTCGTTTTTTCTCATTATGAGGTCGTCTGTTTCGAATAATAGGCACTCTATAATTTTAAGGCTTTTTCTGAAAAAAAAAATTCAACAATTATTTAACAAATCCATCAATTAAATGAATAAATATTTAAAAATTTTGAGTTAAAAGGCGGTTACTAAATTTTAAATAAAATAATGGAATTGAATATTTGGAAGCCGAAGCATTTTGTGGAGGCTTATTTTACAGTAAGAAAAATTAAACTGCTATTAAAGAACGCTAATGGTTGGTGTTGGAGGCCGTGATTCAGTATCATACTCAAAAAGTATGAAAATATGAATTAAAAGTGTGTGACAGACTGTTTGACAGATCTATACGATTTTATAATGTTTTGAAATAATTCATAAAATATTTCACTATGCGAATAAGGAATGCTTGAAAAATGTATTTATTACAATAATAAAATGAGTTTAAGCAGCATTGAAAATATTGTCCATCGTCAGCCATTACTTTTTCCCATTTTTCTGGTGGCATATAGATTCCCCGCCAAAAGAACAGCATATTCGCCGGCGAAGTAAAATAATTAATAAAATGGCTATATCTATCTCCTTTCACCACCTGTCTTTCCTCTCATCTATCCCTTTACTGAAGAATGTAGCACGGTTACAAAAACTAAGTAGGTATTAATGCCTGAAGTGCTACTTCTCTTTAAAAAAAAAAAAAAAAAAAAAAAAATAAAATAAATGAAACCCTGCTCTTCAGTAAAGCATATTCCAGTAAGGGTGTTCTGAATCGATCGAAGCAAGTGGTAGTCAGTAGAGACAAGGTCTGGTCTATAAGGCTCTTGAGCCAAAATTTCTCATCCACTGTTTTCCAAATAGTTTTTTAAAATGTTTGCAACATGTAGCGAAGCAGTATCCTGACGGAAGATTATGGCCTCGTGTCATGTACAACATCCTGGTCGGTTTTCATTTATACAGGTCCCCTGTGAAAGTTTGGTCGGATTTCAACATCTAAAAATAAAAAACACTCTTCTGATCCCACTAAATACAGTGCTTTGCTTAAACGTAATGGATAATTAGCTTCAGCGTTGATTTTGCTGGTTGGCAGGGCTTTTCATATGACTTGTTATGCTAAGGCTTCAATTCATATGGGACTCAATTTCCTTGCTTTTAAATTTTAACGTAGAAAATTTACTTGTTGTGTGACTCCTAATGATAATACATCTACTTCGTGAGTTTGACAACAATCTTCATCTAGCGATGCTTTTAATTCCTTATGTTCAAACTTTTTTGGCTGACCAGGTGTCGAAATCACCACTTTTGAATCGCACAAACCATCATTCACAAGATTTTTTAGTTGGTGGATGTTGTATAACCTTCTACTAAAAATCGATAACTTTCAGCATCCGTTTATTTCAAATTGAAAGAAGGTTATCAGACTTCCCCGAAAAACATCTTTTTTAAACACAACTGTCGACAGATCAAATTCTTTACAGTATGTCCTTCGTGTACATAATGATGATGCAATTTAAAATTTGTATTAAAATATTTCCAAAATAGGAAATCAATCCCAACAATCTATTGACCTAGAGCTCAAATAACTTCTTATTTGGAAAATCAAACTCTTGTTCGTGACATCTAGTAACCACAGTTCTGAGTAACCCACGAACTGTTGAAGTTAAAGACATATCACCATAATAAATCGAATTTTACGATTTTTTTTAGAAAAACACTGGGTTCAAACCACATAAACTGGCTGATGATTGTTAAGATATACTTGAGTTGCTTATAATAAATACATTAAATATATACGAACAAACAAAAAATGGAAAACATTGCCAGCGAAAATGTCTCTATTTACTTAAAATGATCAAGATAAATACTCAGCCATTTATATGTACACTTTTTCAAGGAAAAACTTCGAAGGCTAAGTTTCGGATTTCTGTAGGATCTACTCAATGATCCAAATTTTGCTATTGAGGAGTTAAAATTTCTGGTTTGACAATGAACGACTTGATTTAAATAAGCAAATTCTCTTCAGGCAAGCAGCTGACAAATAGTCCAACTTGAATGCTGGGGAGCTACACTCTATTGCGATGCGAAAGTAAGTTTGATGCGACAGGTAGATGCGATAAGAGTACAATTTGATATTCTGTGTTGTTTACGCAAACGCTTTCGCAAAATAATTTAAAAAAGAAGCAACACTGGCACAGCAAAACTAAAAATAGGGAAAATGACAAAATGAAATGTCAAAATTGGTAAACAAATCATTTATTTTATTAAAGTTTCGCAGCCATTAAAAAGTAGCAATACGAGGGCTGCTCTATATGCATGCGCTCAAACCAGTTGTCGAAGCACTTTTTCCACTCCGATTGAAACACCTCTACAACATGGTTTTTGAACACTTCAACAGCTTCTTCTGACGACGAAAATCGTTGACCACGCAATTTTTTTTCTTGATGTGCGGAAACAAGAAGAAGTCATTAGGTGCCAAGTCAGGGCTGTGGATGGATGACCCATTAATTCGACGTTTTGGCCGGTCAAAAACGCTCTGGTTTGAGCCGATGTGTGAGAGCTCGCATTGTCATGGTGAACAATGATTCGTCTTCTCTTGTTGGTTTTTCGAATTTCTCCGATGACTTCAGGCAAACAAATTGTAGTGTACCACTTAGAAGTGACCGTCCTACGTTGGAAGAAATGTCTAAGGATGTCTCTATCTCGGTATGTCGCATGTCGATCTTGCATTATGAGTTCACGCACGGCATCAATGTTCTCTGGCACAACAGCCGGTTTTGGACGACCTTCACGGAATTTGAGCGAGCTTCGGCCACGATGAAATTCATTATACCAATTTTTCACAGTGCTATAGGATGGTGCTTCATCGCCATACAAAGATTTAAGTTCATCAATGCACTCTTGTCGTGATAATCCACGTCGAAAGTTGTGAAAAATGATGTCACGAAAATGTTCACGAGTTAATTCCATTTTTTTTCTATATTAATTTTTTCAAGTCACTGTAAACAACACAAAGAATGGTCGTACGTTAAAACGTTTTGAGTACAATTATGCTTAAAAATGACAAACTTTCCAATGGAAATGTCGGATTGCACTTGGCAGCACTCAGTGTTGACAGGCCAGAAATATATATAGCAGCCCTCGTAATCATTAAATGCAGATAACAAAATAAAAAAAGATCTCTGATGAGTTTTATTTTTTTTTTTTCAAATAAATTAATATAAAATAGTAATGGATTCAGTGGCAGTGGTGCAGGCGGAATATGATCATAACATTTTCATACTGCGAAGATGACAAAATTTTTGCAGGCTTTTTGTTTACTGTAGCATTGTTTGTGAAATTGATACTTGCGCCAAGGCATTTTTATGTTGGCATCCCGCTGTCGGCTTCTTCCATGTATTTTCATAGAGGAAAGCGGGCAATATTGTCAATCACAACCACCCGCACTATAAATGCTCACCTTATTCTTCTACATTCATACATAAATATTTATACTGCTTTAGTATCACATTTTATATACAAACATACATAATATTTAAATACATTACTTTTTTTCTACCCGCTTCATCCCTTACAACGAACGATTTTTATATAAGCTTTCGTATTACTGAGTGCGGTGATACCATATTTGCGAAAAAGAAAAAATACAAAAACACAATAATGGGTACCAATTGTTCGATTACGTACCATTTTTTCACATCGTAATAGAGGGTAACCCCCTGGCTTTTGTGTGTTAAAGTCAGGTTAGATTTAGTTCTGTAACAACTGAAAGTTTTAAGGACTTTCTGAAGTCTTATTATTTGCTCTAATTTTTAATGAAATAAAATATTTGTGAGCAGTTTCCTGAAGAGCTATATGAGCCATTGAGACGTGACTTCAACTTCAGTAGTCAATATCGGTGATTTAAATAATTTGATCGAGAAAGAAGCACGATATTATCGAAATTTAACTAATTTAATTTTATATTCCTGTATTTTTAATATTAATTTTTGATAAAATATTTTGTTTTTTTGGTGGTTCCAAAGAAAAATTTCTTTGAAGATGTTTTCAGTTTGTCTAACAATTAAATTTGAAACAAACTAATTTGTTCAGCTTCTGCGATCTCCTATTTCCCCTATGAGCATCTAGATAAAAATAATAATTTTATCAAAGATTTTTTTCCATAATTTTTTTTCGTTGTTGTGAATTTTGATTAAAGTGTCATTTAGTACTTATTTAGAGGCATTCATGCATTCATTGCCTCATTATGAACAAGACACAACACAACATCAAAGTGTTGTTTTTTGTTTGTTTTCATCTACAACCGTTCGTTTATATTCTTTAACGAATACAATTCGTTTTGGACGATATTTTTTATTTGTAACTAATTGATGCGCAAGTGAGGTACCTGCTTGCAGTTTTGTTTGCCTTCTTTTTTGTTTTTAATTTTATTTTTTGTTTGTCTTAATTTGCTGTGAATGAATTTTTCGCGGATACGGTTTAATTTAGTTGATCTAAATTTAATTGAATTTTTATTTCATTTTCACACTGATCAACATTCTTGATCATCATCATCATCACTTTTACTCCTCTAGATTAAGCAATTATTTCTTTTTATGAAAATTTTCTTCTCAAAGTTTGATTTGATTATTTTCAACTATTTTAGTTTTTTTTCACTGATTTTTTGCTAGATTTAGTTTTTTGTTTCTATTAGATTCTAGTTGAAAGTGCAATGATCTTTAGAAATGTTTTTTTAATGCCTGCATTTTACCTAAATTAGAGAGAGAGGTAGTGCAATAAGAAGTAGATTTATTTGTAAAATAGAATAAATTCACCAACCGCAAGTTATTGACACTTGAAAAGTTTATTTTTGTTTTGCTTTAAAAATAATTAATTAAATTCTTTAAAGTGAAATTTTATACTGAAAAATAAGTTTAAAAGTTCACAAAACAAAGTGAAGTTCGTATAGATACTTTGAATTATTGGGTTTTTATTTTTTGAGAAATTTCGATACTCCCCTAAATTTAAATTGCGAAATCCTTTATCAGGTGATAAAAATAAATAAAGAAGTGCAACGGCCCCTGCTATCAAATTAAAATTCCCAAAAATTAGTATATAAATAAAACAAAATGCTTGGCTGTAAAAATGCTTGATTCTAAGAAAATCTCTTATTTCACAAAAAAGCACTTATTTCCATTAAAGCGTTAATTTTTTTAAAACAAAATTTAGATATCATTTGGAAGAAATACTTTTATATGACTCACCTGCACCAAGTAATAAAATTTGATACATTGTCGCGAGCAAAGAATGTACCGCTTTTTGCTGCTGGCAAATAGTGTACATTGCCCATGGCCAAAATAGGACCAGCAGAGCCGGAAGTTATTGAACGTGTCATTGATTTGTTGCGGGCCTGACGTCTGGCCAAATAATCTTCAGCTGCTTGTCGCACATAGTTAGCGTGCTGCAATGATTAAAAAGAAAAAACACACACAAAATAATCAAATAATTAGTTTCAAATGCTCAAAGAAAATAAAATAGATTCAACGAAAAATCTTAAGAATCTTAAATACCAAAAAGAGAAAAAAAGAAAACCTATTTTTAACATAAATTATTCTTGACTTGTTTTGTTGAATGAGACATAAAAGTATGTTGCATTAAGTAATGCAATTTGCGAACGCATATAAACGATATTTTGTGGCAGCCTTAGAAATTGAGGTGCCAACAAACGAGCACCGGTTGAAGGAAGGTTGAAAAAGTGAAATTTTAATTTGATGAAAAACGAAAGCAACTAAATGTATTTTTAATTCTAAGATTTTTAACGATTGTCTCTAAATTGAAGTTAATATTCATCTATACCTGTGTTCGCATTACGTAAAAACTATTGATTGGATTTGAATGAAGTTTTTTGAGAAGGTCCCTTAGAATTTAATCTCATTACAAATATAGATTTTTTTGTTATAAAAATAAGTCATTTCGTAAGTAAAATAAGAAAAATAGAAATGACACGCTGACGAACTCGTGGGCACTGCTAGCCCACAATTATTTAATGAATTTATTGTTATTTTAAACGACTTAAAAAACAAGTAAGAGTGCTATATTCGGCTATGCTGAATCTTATATACCATTCACCATCTATATAAATCTAGTGTAGTGAAGTAACTCCAATCAAAAAAGCAAATACTAGAGTGACAGAGAATTAAAAAATAAAAAAAAATTTGTTACTGCATATATATTACGACAAGAGTGCATTGATGAACTTAAATCTTTGTATGGCGATGAAGCACCATCCTATAGCACTGTGAAAAATTGGTATAATGAATTTAATCGTGGCCGAAGCTCGCTCAAAGACGAATTCCGTTAAGGTCGTCCAAAAACGGCTGTTGTGCCAGAGAACATTGATGCCGTGCGTGAACTCATAGTGCAAGATCGACATGCAACATACCGAAAGATAGAGACATCCTTGGACATTTCTTCCACCAGCATACATTCGATACTGCATGAACACCGGGCCGTAAAAAAGGTTTGTTCTCGTTGGATCCCGCAAAATTTGAAAGTCGCTCAAAATAAGGCTCGTGTCGATTGGTGCAAAGAAATGTTGCAAAAATACGATTGCGGTGCTTCAAAAGACGTTTATAAGATCGTCACAGGTGACGAATCATGGATCTATGCGTATGAGCCCGAAACGAAACAACAATCGACCGTGTGGGTCTTCAAAGACGAACAAAATCCAACGAAAATTTTTCGTAGAAGAAGCACTTCGAAACTGGTCATGTGGCGACTGTTCCGCTTGAGCAACGTAGAACGGTTACTTCTGAGTGGTACACTACAATTTGTTTGCCTGAAGTCATCGGAGAAATTCGAAAAACCAACAAGAGAAGACGACTCATTGTTCACCATGACAATGCGAGCTCTCACACATCGGCTCAAACCAGAGCGTTTTTGACCGGCCAAAACGTCGAACTAATGGGTCATCCGCCGTGCAGCCCTGACTTGGCACTTAATGACTTCTTCTTGTTTCCGCACATCAAGAAAAAAATGCGTGGTCAACGATTTTCGTCGCCAGAAGAAGCTGTTGAAGTGTTCAAAAACCATGTTTTAGAGGTGTCTCAATCGGAGTGGAAAAAGTGCTTCGACAACTGGTTTGAGCGCACGCAAAAGTGTATAAATCATGCTGGAGAATACTTTGAAAAACAATAAAACCATTTCTGATTATAAATATTCGCATTTTCACTATTAGGCCAGAAATATATAGAGCAGCCCTCGTATTTTACATGAAATGAGCTCTTAATAGTTTAAGCGTTTTTAAAAAATTTTAGTATTTCCTTAAAGACCTATTCAAAAGTTTTAAAATGATGCCCATATTGATATTTAAAAAAATTTGAAAACTTCAGAACCCCGTAACTCGGAAAATATGGGTGAGAGCCAATTTTTTCACTTGATGTTTTTTCTTATTTTTTAATTCTCTATCGCCGTATATATTTATTTTTTTGATTGGAGTTACTTTATTGTTTCAAATAAAGTGAACAAATAAGAGGTAGGCGTGGTGTTTTGACTGCTGCCTCGAAGGACATGGACCGATTATGCCGATTTCCAATAGCACCTCAATAGCGCCTCTTTCGCCACTATATCTGATCGATTGTTATATTTATTTTTTTGTGAAATTACTTTAAAATTAAAAATATAGCTCCCAAAAAGTAATACAAAAATAAATCCAAAAATTAAAGGGTGTCCCTACAGGTGACGTAAATGGACCTATATGAGCCAATTTTTTGAACCGTTACTGACAAACACTTGCAAATTATTTAGGATATAGATTGTAATGACCGTAATAAGTATTTGTATTCAAAATTATAAATTAAAGGGTGCCCCGATATTCATATTTAGCCATACTTTTGAACAGTTTTAGAAAGACGGTTGAAATTTACAAAGAATCCGATTGCTAACTCCGCTATAATAACAAGTATGCAAGTATAAAATTTGGATTTGGAAATTAAAGGGTGTCCCAATAGTTGATGAATATTTAATGTACATATATGGCCAAACTTTTGAACCGTTATAGACAGGTAGCTGAAACTTACAAGGGACCTGTATTACTAAGTCCGTTATAAGAAGAAGTTCATAATTTTATATTAGAAATTAAAGGGTGTTCCCAAGATTAATGTAATTTGACCTATATGGCCGTATATTTTGAACCGTTTTACACAAACATTTGAAAATTAGACAGAATGTCCACTACTTGGTTCGGTATAAGAAGAAGTATAAATAAAATAAATTATAAATTAAAGGGTGTTACAATAGTTTATGTTATTTAATAAAATTGGCCAAACTGTTGAACCGTTATAGACAGATTTCTAAGTCTACTACAACAGCAAGTATATAATTTGAATTTAAAAAATAAATGGTGCCCTATAGTTGCTGTAATTTGATGTATATTAACAAGGAGCTGTAGTGCTAAGTCTGCTATAACAAGTATACAATTTGGAGATGATATATAAAGGGGGACCCAATAGTTAATTTAATTTGATGTATGTGGCTTTAGTTTTGAACCGTTATAGAATGACAGATGAAATCTGTTTTAAAGATTTATTATGAATAATTTTCAAATTATTAAATTTATTTTTAACAAGAAAATATTTCTGTAATAAAAATCTTGTTTTCTCCAAAAGGGGCGTCTTGATTTTAAAACTAATTCAAATATGTTGCATGTTATATATTAAAATTTTATGTGCAACACGATATCGCAACTTCGCGCTTCGCTGGAAGAGATGTCAAATTATTCTGTCTTTAGTTTCCTTTGTAAAAGTTTTAATATCTTTAAAATTCTTGTGTGTGTTATAAAATAATTTTTTGTGAGTTCTCGAGATATCTTAACGATAGTATTAATGTTTTTGACAAAACTCATGATATAATGGCATACAGATGATGGCTAGTACTAAAGCTGCTTTCAGACGTAATGTTTTTTACATAAGAATTGTCAGTTTTAAAATACATATGTAATTTAGCATGTCATTAAAAAAAGTTTACAGACAACTTATAATATGTTTTGTTTTAACTTGTATAAATATATATGACAAAGCCTTCTTTGTGTTAAGACCAGCTGATAGTAGATGAAAATAAGATTGCGTGTTCACACGGCATGTATGTGTTTTGCAGTGTTAAATTTGACAAGTCATATGTTATTAACAAATCGGATGAAAGCAGTTTCAACTAAACCCATTGATTTGAATTTGGTCACACCCTTTAAATTTTAAATTTATTTTTTACACTTGAAGCGGATATATTTGTACACACCCTGTGTAAATTCTAAATGCGTTCCTACTACAGTTGAAAGCTAAAGCAATATTCGTTTAAATCACATCACTATAGAACTACCTTTTATATTTTAGTTTTATTATTTTATACTTGTTCTTAAAGCAAAAATCACATTACTATAAGAACTCCCTTTAATTTAGATATTTAGTTTTTGTTCTTTTTGCAATAGCGTATATAGTATTACACACACTGCAAATTTGACAAGACTGTCTCCCACAATTCAAAAACTAAAATTATATGAAGATCACGTCACTTTTGGAACAATTTTTAACTTTGAGGATTTGAGAATTTGAAGGATCTATAAGATATAGAAGTCTTTGTGTTACATGTTTATCCATTGAAATTCTTAAAATTAAATAATTCTCAAATCGTTGAAGCGAGTTAAGAGAATTTTTTTAATTAATCCGAATGAATTTTGTCAGGTGTTGGTTTTGTTTTAAAATAAGTTTTTATCAATGCTATTCGTTTTACTTATAAAGTAAGTCAATTGAGCGTAGAGGCCTTTGTCATGAAAATTTAAATATAGGTACTTTTTCAGCGTTTAAATCACTCGCGAATTTTTACTTTACCAATAACAATTTAGCTGCAGTTAAATAAAAAATGAAAAAAATAAAAACTGCAAACAAGGAAAATTTAGATAAGGGGTCATTGTTTTTACACGTAGCTATTAATATAGTTTAATTTTTTTTACATTACAACCCAATTTGCGATTAACATCGATCTATAAAAAAAAGCTTCAAATTAAAGTGTTCGTACTCATGGGGGTCTGTCTACAATTTAAGCTTAAATTTCAATTATAAACTTTTTTAAACATAACAATCTATCGTCACGTTTTTTTTTGTTTGCTTCTAAATATGTATAATTTCTGTTTATTTTTAAATAAGTATCAGAGAGAGATACGATTTGTCATTTAATTCAAATAAAAAAAAAATATATGTTTTTTTTGCAATCAGTTGTTGTCTTAGTCGTCGTGCATATAAAAAATTATTCATTGTTATTGTTTGCATAATAGTGACACAAACAATTAAAATATACAAAAATAGTAAAAGATAATGTTTATTGTTAACGAAAAAATAAAGAATAAATAAATATTCATGCAGAGAATCTTAAACTGTAAGAAAATGGAAGTAAAGAAAAAAAAGGTCCTTAGAACTTTAGCAACACAAAATAAAAGTAAAGAGTTTTTAATTAATAAACTTGGGCAACAAATTTTCTTAAAATTTAAATAATTGTAAAACTATAGAAAATTTATATAAAAAAAATTTATATATTTTGCTTGAATTATATATTAAAATGAATAATAAAAAAATTAAAACAAATATTATATTAATTAATTTTCAAAATAATATCTTTTTTTTGTGCTATTCTCTATTATCCCGATTTATTATTTAAATTACCGATATTGATTATTGAGGGTCCAAGCACGTCTCGATGGCCCTTTCGTTACCGCTTACTTAACTCTTTAGGAAACTTCTAACAAACATTTTAAATAAACTAAAAATTTTTGTCGAAACAATAAAACAAAGAAAAAATTAAAGTTTAATAACCAACAGTAATTCTATATTTCTTTCTCCACTGTATACGGCTGACTTTTTTTCGGCTCTTTTATACAGTTGAAAGTGTATGAAAAATAAAATATCACAAAACACTACGATAATTAATTTATATGCACGGGCACTTTGCAAAAATTAAATTAAATTAAACAACCGGAATTTTTTTATATTATATTAATTAATTTTAAAAATAAAATGTATTTTTCCGTTTTTGACCCTTAATAATCAATTAATTTAAATATAAAAATAAAGAAAATTCCCATTGTTTAATTTAAAAAAAAATTTTTCATAAATTTTGAAAAAGATCTTTCAACAAAATCAGGGTATAAGCTCCAAAATTTATTTATAATTAAGCTTTTTAATTGATTTTTAAATTGGAATTAAATTAGAAAAAAAATTTAAATATAAATCTCCTTAAATGGTCCTTCGAAGCCTGATCTGCGATAAACTAAAGACCATTTATTGTATTATTTAGATTTCAACATATATTTTTATATATTTGACAAATTTGAGAATCTCTTACATTTTTTATAGCCTTATACGTAAACCAAGGGCTTGAGTTCGCTTATTATCTACTTTAATTTTGACTTAAAAGGCAAAAAAAAAAAATTCTTAATAGTTTTCGTTCATTAATTGTTGGTTCTTTTCAAACGAATGCAATGAGGCCAATTAAATGTCATATTATTTTTGAGTTGAAAAATATACTTTTGTTAACGCACTGACACAAAAATTTCAAATATTGTTTTATCGTGGAAAAAAATCAATTTTAATATTTTATGAACGTTCTTAGGCAGGCAATTTTGTGGGATAATTTATAATAATCGGCGCTTAGAATAAATTTTAATAATTAAACTTAAATAAAACCAATTAATAGCAAAGTTCTCTATAAATAAGACCTTAACCGACTTTAAAACAATGTTTCTTTGTTTTATGTTATTGTTCTTCTAGAGTTTAAAACCAGCGTTGCCTAAACTATCGAACCATTTCCCGCTAGATATTACTTTAAAAAACGCTAGAAACCGCTAACTAGTCAAAAAAAAAAAAAAAAACGCTGACATAAACCGCTAAAAAATTTCTTGAACAATTTATTTTTATACCCTTCACCGAGGCTAAGTTGGTTTCACAAAAAAAAATATGTTAATCGATCAAATATAGTGTCGAAAGAGGTGCTATTGGAAATTAGCATGATCGATCCATGTCCTTCGAGGCAGCAGGCAAAACACCACGCCTACCACAAATTTTTTCATGTCATTTTGAACAATAAACTAACTCCAATGAAAAAAATTAATAAATGGGGTGATAGAGAATTAAAGGCAAGCAAGAAACATTAAGTGATAAAATTGGCGCTCACCCATATTTTCCAAGGACGGGGCTCTGAAATTTTCAAATTTTTTTAAATATCAATATGGGTATCATTTTAAAGCTTTTGAATAGATCTTTAACCCATTAAGATCCGATAGCATTTTTATGTAAAATAATATAAACGCATTTTTTTATATTTTTTAATTCTCTTTAACCCCAATATCTTTTTTGATTGGAAATACTTCACTAAGCTAAATTTACATGGTTAAGGGTATATAAGATTCAGCATGAATATTGCAATAATTGTTCATCTCTAGTTAAGATTTTGATTATCTATACATATAAGTTTCGTTTTGACAACTGAAATAAATATTAGAAGTTCCGATTAAGTTTAGAACCTTGTAATCGTGGCAGTATTTTTATGCCGACAGTGACCATATCTAAAGCAACAAAGTAATTATAAAGAGGCAAATAAAAAAAATTGAGGAATTGAAATACTTAACGGTTAAAATAGTATTAACTATATTGGTTTGCAATCAAATTCTGAGCTTTGATTTAGCTATATTATGTTGACTTAAAACTCGTTTCACTTCTGCATTAGACCACCGCATGCAAAATAATCGCAAGGCTAACTCAGCTAACTCTTTGAAAATGTTATTTCCAGCCGAATTTGGTATCCATTAGATTATTCTATTTTATAGCATTTATATTATTAAGCTGATTTAAAATTGTTTCGATTATTTCCGAGCTATAATCCAGTTGTTCCAAATATTGAGAGGCATCCTCTTTTCTTTTTTTTATAAATACGTTATTTGCTGATAATTTATCAGTTTTTTCTAAAATGTCCCGATTTTCTGTTAATCTAAAATGACAGTTTCCATTAGTTAGAAAAACTTTTTATTGGCCTAATTAAAATATATTTCGTTATTTACTTTTTATTTGTTTTAACAGTTTAAAAAAACAAGGCAGAGATTTTTTCATCTCTGCTTTGTTCTATATATTTATATAAAAGGTTACAAATACATAATTGAGATTACTTTGTAACAAACAAAACTTTTTGTAGCTTAAAAAACGCTAAAAACCCGCCAACTAAAATTTTTCCAGTTAAAAAAACCCGCTTTTAAGAAAACCGTCGTTTTGGCAACACTGTTTAAAACACAGAGAATGAGAACGTAACCGTACTAACCATACAATGCCAGTGTCTGTTTATCTGTCTGCCTGCCCTTCTGTCACACGCCTCTATATATCTTATCGTTATAACTAGACACTTGAAATTTAAACAGAAGCTGTTTTTTTATAAGCGCCGTTGCAACAACAAGTACTAAAGTGAATCTAGAATTTAATTGTGACTTATTGTTCAAATGATGATGGTTAGAGGCTCAATATTTACACAAAGCTTAAAGTATAATTACCGCTCTAAGGGCTAAATAATTTAAGTTATAGAGAGTCGCTATAAGCAAGTGACTCTTATGCTTTATACCTATTGACTAAATGAGAATTCTATTAAGTTAAAACACAAAATGCTAAACTGAAAATATATTTATCTTTTTCATAAATTTTTTATTATTAAATTAACGAAATATTGTATCACTAACTGATTATTATACAAGGAAAATCTCATTATATATTTAAGAAAATTCTTACTGCTTAAATCATGTTAAAAGATTTGAGATTCACACCCAAGTGCTCTTAAAGCAAACAGAAAGGAGATTGGTTCAAGAAACTAATCCAAAAATTTATTCAAAGTACAAGAATGGAATTCTTAAATGTAGCAGTGAGTAATGTGAGAAATTTCTCACATAAAAGTCAACTTGCTTTTGTGAACTAAATTAAATCATGGGTTCTATAAGATAAATAAATAAAAAGTTCATCTTTGCTTTAGCTAACTCTGGATGAAATAAGTTTTTATATAAGAAACTTCTCACTTAAATTATAGTAACGAGGCATATGCATAATTAATAAGGCATTGATATACAATTAAGAGCTTGATAAATTTGTCCTTGATTAAACAATTTTGTAATTAATATAAGAACAAATACGGTAATTTCAATATCAGGAGCGATTTGATTAAAAACCGATTTGAAATTTTTTTTGGGTGTGATCTGGATAAAATGTGGTTTCAACAAGATGGCGCTATGTGCCATACGGCAACCGCAACCAAGAACTTATTGAACTGAAAATTTGCCGATGAGTTGATTTTGAGAAATGGACCTATCAATTGGCATCCAAGGTCGTGCTATTTCACAACTTTCGATTAATTCCTGTGGGTTCACGTAAAGTCACTTGCTTACGCTGATAAACCAGCAACAACTTTTTAGTTTTTATTTAAGGCATCATTCGATACCTGATACCAAGTTTCGAGGAAGTGTCGTAGGTTCAATGACGCCTTCTGCCCAAACTGATAGACGTTGTAGGTGCTTTTATTTTTTTTTTAACCTAAAAAGCGACAATGTTGCAAACTAACAAAGTTATCAAACATTTTTTTGCTCTAGGTTTCCAACACTTTATTGCATCAGCGCGGGACACTCTGCAAAATAAAAAACTCTAATTATATTCAAATGCTTCCTTTTTCAAATCATTTTTTTCTTTTAATCACATCATTATTATTTATGAGTTTGTTTTGTCTTTTGATAATGTTGTTTTCATATTCAAAAAATTAAAAGAAATTTTAAAATTAGCATGCAAAAGGAGTGTGTGTGTGTGTGTAAGTAAGAAGTATTGAAAATGAATTATTTTTATGAGGTTTTTTCACTTAAAACAGCTTTGCTCACTTACATTTATCATAAATAGTGGCGCCACATTAAACACACTATTTGCCACTTAAAAAGATGTACTTTTTTTATATGACACACGCATTAAAATATTTAAAACACATAATTTGCTTGTTCTTGTTCAGCTGATGTGGTCTAAATGATTCATGACAATAAAACATAAAAATAAAATAAAATGATTTTTACTTTAAGTGAAAAATAAAAATTATCAAAACTACATGCGTTTGTAATTTGTTTTACTTTTTGTGTTGAATATTTATGTGGTTCTAAATCTAATTTTATACGAAAGAAGAAAAAAACATCGAAAGTGAATAAGAATTTGGATCCCTTGGCAAATATTTCAAATAACTTTAAAAACGCACATAAATTATTGCCTGTGTTTTTTCTGTTCTTTAAATTCGTTTTGAAGTTATTGGTAGAAACAGTGTAGCAATTTAATTAAAAGGCACGTTTCACATATAAAATGAAAAAAATGAAAGAAATGAAAAAAAAGAAAAACATAAACAGAGAATAGTTTATGGAGGTATTATTAGACATGAAGAAAAAATAAATATTTGAAAAAGAATTTTTCTTGGAAAAAAAAACTAATAAAAATTTTAATTAATAACAAAAAAAAAAATAAATTAATTTTAATTTAATTATTAATATTTATTGAGACTTAAAAAAACAATTAATACAAAGATTTGAATAACACATAATATTGAAAACTTAAAATTATAAAGTAATGTTTTAATTAATATAACGATGAAAAAAAGCAACATGCATAAACTAATAAGAGTCATAAATTACAATAATTTGCAAATAAATTATAAAAAGAAGTAAAACAGTGCTTGCTCCCGACACTTACATTTAATTATAGAGTTATATCTATGAAAAATAAACTTAAAACTAATCTTAAATGTGTAAAACCTATAACTAGACCTTAAAACTAAAAACCAAACTAAATAATATGTTATCCTCTATGGATACCTGGTGTAACGCTTTTATAAAAATTTTGTCCAGAAATATTCTCCGGTCGCTCCCGCAAAATACCAATTGCAGATAGATAATTTGTATTTGACCAGTTAAATTCGTTTTCGCTAGATAAAATATCTTGCATTACATTGCCTTCAAAATAAGTTAGTTTATCAATAAATCGTTTCATTAAATTAAGTGCGTATTCAGAGATTGGTATTACCGAAGCCTTTTCGTAGATGAAATCATTTGAAAATCTTTTCAAACGGGTTTTATAATTTCTACCTACACACTTTCGTAAAATATGTCTTTCAAATATTTCTAATTTCTTCATAAAAGTTGGCGATAAAGAAAACCAAATTGGAAACGCATATAACAGTATTGGTCTTATACTGACTTTGTATATGAGCAATTTTGTTTTTGATGATAAAGATTTATTATTGAACAACTTTGAAAAAGCCCCTTTAACTTTATTAGCTTTTTCCAGAGTAAAAGCAACATGCTTATTAAATTTTAATAACTTAGTGAAATTTACTCCAAGATATTTAAAATTGTCTTTAAACAAAATTTCATCTCCATTTAAGAATAGTTGTAAAGTTTTGCTTTCTGGGACAACCTTATAATTGCATTTTCCTGAAGAATTTCGTAAGCACATTGCATTACTCTTTGAAACATTAATTTTAATACCCCAAAAAGAATAGAAATCATTAACGTGATTTAGATGGGAGGACACACGCTGCAGAGCAACTAATGGTGATTCATCATGAGCATATAAAAGACAATCATCTGCATAAAGGATACCTAGGGAATTATTAAAAGTGTGAGGGAAATCCGATATAAATATATTATATAAATGCGGCGCCAAAATTGAACCTTGTGGCACTCCACACGTAACAGATCCTAGCTGTGAAATAGCATTATCAAATTCAATGCAAAACCTTCTATTTTCAAAGAAACTCTTAAAAAGTTTTACCAAAGCTGCTTTAAAACCCAACGAAGTCAACTTAAACAAAATGCCATTATGATATGCTCTGTCGAACGCTTTTTCAATATCAAGTGAAATTGCAACCGTGCACTGCCGTTTCCTGAGATGCTGCACTACGTCGTTGTGAAATTTTAATAGTGCGTGAGTAGTAGAGTTTCCTTTTTTAAATCCGAACTGATATTGAGAAATATATGGCTCTGATAAATCCAAATCCATTTTTTCACGTATAATTTTTTCAAAAAGTTTTCCCAAATTAGATAAAAGTGAAATAGGCCTTAAGTTTTTTATATCACAACTTTGTTTCTGTTTAGGTATGGGAATGATTTTTGCACTTTTCCACTCTTTAGGAAAATAACAATTATTTAAACAATTGTTAAAAATTATTGTTAAATATTTAAAAGCTTTTTTTGGAAATTTCCTTATTAAATAATTTGAAATGTTATCTAAGCCACACGATTTTTTGTTATTTATTAATTTGGAATGTTCTACAACAGCACTAAGAGAAGTAAAATTCGGATTGTCTTGAATATTTAGTGAAGACAAACAACTATCAAAATTTACAAGATACTCAGGAACTTGTGAGCAAATATCGTGAATTGTTCGTTCAATATTCGTCGTGTCTCTATTTAAAGAAACACTTTGGTAAATAGAGGTGAAGTGCTCCTTTAAAATATTTAATTTTTGACTAGTATTCCTAATAATTGCACCATTAACAGATAAATCTTTAACATATGATTGGTTTTTCTTTCCCAAAAATTTAAAAATTTCCTTAAAAGCAAATGGGCCCGGTCTAATTTTCTTAAGTTTTTCAGAAAACATTTCTGCCTGCTCTATTTCTATTCTTTCCTTAATAATAATTTTAATTAAATCTATCTGCTTTGAGATGAGCAAATAATCTGGATGCTTTCTATTAAAAGTACGACAAAATATTCTCTTTAGATCTTTCTGCCAATTATATTTTATTTTCAAAAGTTTCGCAATTGTTTCCGATAATATAAACTTTCGATGTGGTTTTTTTAAATTTCTAGAATGAATTTTCGACATAAAATTGACTGTAGTCACAAATTCATCAATAAAATAATCGATTTCATCATTAGATAAGTTTCTGTTGTCGGGAGGGAAGTGGTTCAGCAAAGTAGAACTTATATCAAATTTGAACGAATTCCAGTTCGTATTTTTATAAGAAACAAAATATTCCGGAATGTTAAACAAAAAGTTAAAATCATTAAATTTTATTTGTAATTTCAGTGGAATGTGATCTGAGAATGTTGGAAGTGTATAAGTGCTATAATTTCCAACATCAGAACTAAAAAAATTATTACTTATTATAAAATGATCAAGGTGAGAAGAACCTCCTGGAAAGGTAGGATAAGAATCACAAATCCTTGTAAGTGAAAATGATTCATTTTGAAGCCAGTTTAATAAGACTTCACCATTGAAATTATTTATTGAATCTCCCCAAGAGATATTTTTTGAATTTAGATCTCCACCTATGATCAAACTATCATAATTTTCCGAAAAATTTAAAATTGTTGTCAGGCCGGAACTAATAATATGACGAGCACAGTTGCTTGGAAAATATATAGATCCGCAAAGAATCTTCTTCATGCTACCATTTATAGAAATATCAATTTCAACAAAAACATTTTGGAACCTTAAATTTAAAATATCTACCCTTGAATACGAAATAGATTTTTTTAAAGCCAAACCCACTCCTAGTGTGCTATCGTCTTTTAAAACTATAAAGTTATCCAAAGAAATATGTACATTTCTTGATACATGCAATTCTTGCAAAAACGCTATATCAATATCAAATTGATTCAATAA
This sequence comes from Gymnosoma rotundatum, assembly GCA_916610165.2. NCBI lineage: Eukaryota > Metazoa > Arthropoda > Insecta > Diptera > Tachinidae > Gymnosoma > Gymnosoma rotundatum. Next base: position 74,077,948 of record OU744340.1, read on the forward strand.
TTTGCTAAGTTCAATTCTCCTGCTTATATTTACAAGAGATCCTACGTTAAATGTCAACAAATTCATACATCTACGGACCATATACATTTTGAACGTCCTTCATTATACTCAAGCACTCATGTTTAGCCTGATCCACTGACATAGCCTTAAAATGTTTTAAAAAACACTTTATTCTATTTTCCAGAGTAATAGGTTCAGGTTTACATAATAATTTAGCAACTTCTAAAAACTCTTCAATAATGGCAGGTTTTTTCTGTAGATTTTGTAGCAAAGGCTCCTTTAAACCTTTTAAGACATTAGCAAACGTTCCTTTTGTGGTAACGAAATTGCGTGAATTCAATGCATTTTCTACATTGTCAGCCGCTAAGCTTTTCCGAAATTTTCTTTCCTTCATAGATTTTTCCCTTATTAACAAAAATTTTTTATATGCTGGGCAACCCTTATAATTGGAAGTGTGCCCGTTTTTGCTACAATTAACACAAAACGGAGAAGTTTCGCTATTATTAATATAAGAACATTCACCAGGTAGGTGCTTTTTATCACATTTCATACAAGCAAATGGGCGACTACAGTTTTTTGAAAAATGTCCCCAATGTTGACATCTCCAACATTGTGGTACCTTTGTGTTTTTCTTCGGACGTTCCCACGAAACTACTTGATTTAAGATATATTTTATACCTAAAATCTCATTAATGCTTCTATTCGATTTAAGCGTAATTAAAAATAAACCTGTATCAATGCCCTTCTTTTTAGAAAATTCCGTCGAAAATTTGGTAACTGAATCAATAGTATCAGGGACAATTTTATCAATGTGTAATTTTATTTCATTTTCATCTGATTTATAGTAAAGACCCCTGCAGATAATACTCTGACGCTTAAATTCCTTGGGAGTATAAGAATATGAAGCAATTTCTTTTTCTTTTAATAACTGCATCATTTCAGAGTGAACTGACGCTTCTCTTAGATATAGTTTACTTTTAAACTTGGATTGGTTTTGTATTTTGAAATCAATGTTTTTGGAACTGAGCTGGTCAATAAGAGATTTAACGTTAACACCTTGGAGAAATATTGGTGGGCAAAAAGTATTTACAGATTTTATATTTTTGTTTCCTAAGTTTTTTTTATTATAACTATTCTCCTTTAAACTAGTACCATTATTTTCTAATTGATCCTGCTCTAAATTTAAATCAGCTAATAATGAAAATCTATTAGAACGATTAACAGAATCTTTGTAGTTAGTGTTCCGAGCTTTAAGGTTAGTTAGATCAATTTTTACATCACCTTCAAAAGATCGCTTTTGTCGCTTATTATCGATAGTTTGGAACTTATCAACAAATTCCTCTTGAAAATTCTGGAGATGAATAATTTCTTCAATATTGACTTCCTTTGACACATTGCACTCTTGAATCATTTCACTTGAATCTGAACTTGATTCAATCAGATTCATATCATCTAATGTTTCGTTGTATTTGAGGAAATTCTGCACGTTATTCACCAACTTATTCTCATTAGCCATTTTGAATTCTTGAGCATTTTTGGGTAATTGAAAAGATTTGTCGGCACCAACACCATTTAAATGAGGCATTAACAAATCATCTGGAGGTCTTCCACCACTCTCAGACGTAGAAGGATTATTATACATTATAATATTCGAAATAATTCGTATATATATAAATATATGTATATGTATATATTTTTATTTTAAATTGATTTTTTATTATTTATTTATTTGATTAAAACACGTCCGCTTTCTATCCAATTGTAATAAATTTCCAAAAAAAAAAAAAATAAATTAATTAAATAAAGATAAATAATAATAATAAGAATAATAATATTTTATTTACAGGCTATTATTAATTGTATGTTTTATTGAACATAACCAGGATAGTTGTTATCATTTTGTTATAATATTTTGTTGTCAAACTTCTAAAAGTCGTAAATATAAAATTAAATATAAAATAAAATGAATGAAACAGTAAAAATTAAAAATAACAAAATATATAAAAAGATTTTGAGTATTTTTTAAGCCAAATAGCTTTATTTCCCTCCCACTGCATTCAATACACACATATAAAAATATTTTAGTTGTTGTAGAATTTGACGATATAGCACACACACAATAGATTGTGAAGTGAACGAATATATTTTATATTAACATTCTTTTTGCAAATTCTTTAAATATTTGTAGAGATTATTATTATTTTTTTAATAACTTAATTTTAATTTCATTTTAAAAAATTATTCAATAATCAATATCAGTGATTTAAATAATTTGTTTGTAAAAGCAGCACGACAAATTTAAAGTTTATAAAATTTATTATTTTTGTTTTTTTTGTTATCACAAAAAAAAAAAGATGAATATCATGGTATGATTTATGTGAGAATATTTTAATATGCTGGATTTAAAACGTTAGAGTTTACGTAACAAGATATTCAAGTGCTACGATTTATACGATTTTGAGCTAATTTTTTTTCATAATAATTTTTTAAAGTTGTATTTTCTATAAAATAATTTTACAAAAAAATTTTTATTTTTACTTAAGTTTATTACTTTTATTTTATTGTTGTCTTTACACTTAATCATAATTAATACGAAACTTAAGTTTAATTGAAAAATAATAATTTTTTCATATTCTTGTGATTATGATTTTTATCGATCTTTTAAAGAATCGGTAAGAATTTATTTGGCTGCAGTAATTTCCGTTTCTCAAGTGAAAGGTTTTAAACTGCTTTTTCTTTGCTTAGAGCGTAATGTATTTAGCCTAAAGGGTGAGGTTACCCATTGTGTTAGTATTCATTATTTATCTGCTGTGGTTCTCTTTCTTATGCCAGCTATGCTGAACACTCACACATGTGCTGCAACGTCTTTAAGCTAAAACCTGAATATAAAAACTTTATGTATTTTACCTCGCTAAAATACTGTGTGATATTTTCGTGCCGTGATACTCCCGCATTAACAATAATCCGACTGTATCAGACCACTTATTACACTCTCCTATTTGAAGACTTTCTAAGCTCTATACAATCAAGCTAATTCTAGGTTAATGCCCACAGAAAGCCATGGCGGATAATTGCCTCTTCTAGACAAAGATTTCCGCTCTTCAATAATGTAGAGCCGACATACCAGCGACCATGCCTTCTCTTTTTTGTTCCGGGAGTGTTAAAAAATTTAGTTTGAGAATTATGTGGCTTTTAAGTATTTTTCAAACTGCCAGTTAGAGGGATATTTGTTAAGAAATTTGTAGGAATCTACGTTTTTTTGTCCCCACTTTCTTGCGTAAAAATGATTATTATTTGCAAAATCTAACAAAGTCGGCTGTGCAGTTTATTTTTCCTTAAAGATTGCTAAGAATTCTTGAAAGATACCTGATGAAAGAGGGTCCAAAAAAATTGGTTTAACTCATTAGACCATCTTATAGGCCTACTCCGTAAATAAATCCTGGCGGACTCCCATCTGGATGAGCTATTTCTGTCTTCTACAGAAATATACTAACAGGCACCAGTATATACTTTAGGGATAAATTTTACTAGATCCCAATTCCCTTTCCATTATAGAAATTTTTAAATTTGTAAATATAAAACAATTTAAAAAAAACGGATTCAGTATTGGGTCTGTATATCAAGGATTTCATATCAAACTTGATGAAAAAGCCAACAAGAAAAGTTTATACATCTGTCACCTAAATTGTATGGAAATTCGGCTTATAGAAGACGTTATTACAAGCCACACTTCAAGTCCCATTTGGTCTTTATTGCTCTAGAAAATTTCGAGACGTAATAATTTTACAACTCATAGACAAAACATTGTTGTACCTATTAAAGGTTTTATTTGTTTTCGGATTTATATCTAATTAAATTTTTAATTAATTCAATTAATTTTTTAATTAAAATATTTTATTTTTTTCAATGAAATGATTAAAAATTGAAATTGAATTAAAATTTAGTCCGAAAAAAAATTCAACCTTTAATGGGTGCAAGAGCTTTACTCTGTGTAGCCGCTCGATTTGTTTGTTGTGTAATGCAAAATATCAATATTGAATTGAACATTACGGCCGGGTGATAAATCCTTGGAAATTTTTCCAAAGAATACCTTTCTTTACAAAATCCAATTAAGAAGCGCACAAACATTTTTCGTATGGCATTTTATTTAAACAAAATATTGAGTAAATTATGATACAAATTCGTTTAAGCGATGTTTTCTATTGAAACCTCAAAATTACTGACCAACATGCAGACACTTATATTTTATTTGTTTTTAATTTTTAGTTGTATCTTAAATCAAATACCCAGAAGTTAATTATTTGTTCTATAAATTGTTAAGCAAACAGTTTAAAACACCGCTTAAATACAAATTCCTGTAATTTATGTCAAACACCACTCTTTAGTGTAATCAATTAAATGAAATGTCTAATAATTTAATGAAAATTTGTCTGTAGCTCGTGTCTATGTTTTTTACAATTTAAAATGCAATTTCATGAAATTTTTGTTTATTTTTTTTTTTTTCAACTAAACCGTCGTTACGCCTTTTAACGACTGTTTGGTATTTACTATTTGTTTTTATTTTTGTTTTTGTTGTTGTATTTATTTATTTTTCTATTGTAAAAGTGTTTTTATGTCAATTGTTCAATAAAGTGTTGCTAAAAGCCATTAACAAATAAATTGTCCAAACAGACAACAACGCTAAACAGAAGACAACAAATATTCAACAACGAGTGAAGTATGAAAAAAATGCATAAAATACACAAGAGGCAAAAGGGCTGGTTAGGCGGCATCTTTTAAAATTTCAAATTTTCCTTTTCTTGCACAAAGAGAGCAAGAAGTTTGGCAGGAGCTGTTAGAAGATAGAAAATGTGTAAAGTAAAGTGCTTAATGTTGTAAACTTTAAGATGATGACCAATAGAGTAACTTGAACCATACAAACAAAAATAAATAAATGTACTGGTGGCAAAAAAAAACTACTAAAACGATATTTAAGAACCCTAAAGGACATTAATACAAGGTGCTATTTTAATAAATAGTTTTGTTGTAAATTGTATTGTATATCGTACTATATATCGTATTTTTTTATTTACAATTATATATTTGCTACTTCAAAGTTATTTTTTCTGATATTTCCTAATTTCCATTTTGAATGGAAATTGTTCGATATTTAAACAACTGATTTTATTTTAAGCCGACTTCAAAAAAAGAAAGAGGTTATCAATTCGTCTGAATGTTGCATTTTTTAATGTTTGTGCCTGCAGAACTCAGTCATTTATAGAATTTGCTTACAGATTGGTCCCGTTGTAAAAACAGTTTATAAAATTAAAAATTAAAGGGTGTCCCTATACAACATACATATTTTTACCTGTATTATGAACCGCAAGCTGCATCGTTTTAAAATTTAAAATGTCTGCTAATTACTATAGCTCCCAATAAAAAAGTAATACAAAAATTAAAGGGTGTCCCCATAGGTGACTTAAGCCTATTTTTTTAACCGTTATAGGAAAAAGCTTACAAATTATAAAGAATATAGATTGTTATGACTGTTATAGTAACAAGTATTAATATTTAAAATTATAAATTAAAGGGTACCCCAATAGTTTTTTTTGTAATTTGATGTACATGGCCATTTTTTTAACAGTTGTAGACAGAGGTTTGAAATTTACAAGAACTTATATTGCTAAGTCTGCTATAACAACGAGACAGCTAAAACTTACAATGAACCTGTATTGCTAAGGCCGCTAAAACAAGAAGCTTATAACCAGAACTTAGAAATTAAAGGGTGTTCCCAAATTAATTTAATATGACCAATATGGCCGTATTTTTTGAACCGTTATATACAAACACTTTTGCTCTACGGAGCTCTTGTCTGGTGGAAGGCACTGGACTCTGTAGCGAATGTCTCTATCTTGGAGCAGGGGCTCGCAGTGTGGCGATCTTGATGACTGGGGCTATTAGATCTACACCCACAAAGGCGTCTTTCGCCATGCTTAACTGGCTGCCCGTGGGTGGCGCTGAGGACAACAGTCAGACTGAATGTTGTAGGCGGAACCATAGGAACCATAAATCATGGGGACATACTAGCGTAACGGATCGCGGATGTTATTCCCGATCTTGTGGATTACTATACCCCAGAACCCTCTTTCACAAAGAGATTTCTTTTTGACGAGAACTCTGTGTACGAGAATGCACGGATGGCTCCAAGAGAGGGACAAGAGTTAGGGGTGAGGTATTCATTGAGGAATTCGGGATTAAGATGATCTTCAGACTCCCAAATGACTGTAGTGTTTTACAGGCGAAAATATCTGCTATCAGAAGGGCGGTGTGCTGGTTGAGGCACTATAATATATCCAACAGGGATATTTTTATATGTACCGACAGCACAGCCGCAATTGCGTCCCTTAAAGGTGTATTCACAACATTTGAACTTGTCTCTAAATGCCGAACATCCCCAAAGTGGGTGAGGGGACAGGGACGGTTTTGGGCAACCTCGCTGCCGATGAACTGGCGAAGAGGGAGACGATGCTTCACGAGGGTGCCATTGACATCTTCTGTGGCATGCCCTTTCTCTGCATGCGGACAGCGCATCGACGCTGCTATCTACGAACTGGCCCAGATCAGGTGGTCTAATGAGTTGACAGGTTCGACCGCTAGGACAATCTGGCCCTGTTTGGATCAGGGCAGGGCAGCTGCATTATTGCAGCTACCGAGGGTTCGACTGCTTGACTTGGTGGCTGCGGTCACTGGGCACTGTCTATTCGGGACCCATGCTAGGAGAATGGATAGTTTTTTTTAACGATTTCTGCAGAAGTTGTCAGGACGAGGAGGAAGAGCAGACTTTCTTTGTCAATACCCTGCGCTAGGGTGTATACGGCTCAGACATCTCGGTCAACTGTACTATGAGGGCCTATCTGATATATCGTCAATGGGTCCAGGTAGGATGAGTTCCTTTCTAAGGTATAGTGGGTGGTTTACAGGCCCACAACCGGACACTGTGACTTATTCAGAGAATGAGCGCACACTTTGGTCAACTAATCCCACTTAGCGTATTTTTCTCTGCATTATTCTTGGTCCGTCTCTTTTTCTTTCTCTCTCTAATTTCTACCTTAATCATCTCTCTCTGTTTCTTCTTCTCTCTCCCTTCTAACAGCAGGTAACACAAAGGGACAAATCATCGGACCTAAGTGAGTCGTGGCAACACGGCTGCCTGCCTGACCTAACCTACAAATACTTCAAAATCAGAAAATTGAATCATTATTGACAGACGGATGTTCCTTTTATATCAAATTATTGAAACAAATCATTGACTAAATTAAAATTTAACTGAACCAACTATAGGAGATGTCATAAAAACAAAGACAAATTCCGGTCGTTCATGTAGAGCTATTAAAATGCAATTGTAATAAAGAAAACTTCTCAACACATAAACAGACAGACTGACAAAAAAACAACGAAACAAATCGGACATTCCTTTTGAGACGATGCTTTTCAAAGTTTTGTTATTAAATCGATTTAAAAAATTTCACATGTTCTCTCTACGACCTCTAACTCTCCTTCTCATTCCTTTTTCAATGGTCCACATTCTTTCGCTATGAAAACACAAATTGAACTACTGTCATGTTATGTTTGTGTAGCATTTTGTTCTTGTTGTTGTTGTCAGTTGTTTTCGGCCTTTTTAACACTTTTAACTCCCTTACAACTTGGGCATACATATATTGACGATCATGATGATTATGTAGAGGAGGATGATGATGATAATGGTGGTAGAAGTGAATGAGGCTGCTTAAGGAGGCCTGAAGGTTGACCATTCAACATGGAGTAGTAAAAACATTTGTGTGTTGTAGATTTATTTCATTTCAAAGATATTTGCTTTGGTCCGTTCAAGTTGGAGCTGAGCGTTCTTGTTTATTTTTTTTTGTTAAAAAATTTAAATGAATAAATAAAATGCAACAACACAAATAACAAGAACATCTAAATAGTCAGCATCTATAGTATTTACATTTAGTTGCTTACAGTTTTTATTGTTTTTTTATATATTCATATCGTATCGCATGGCAGGCGCTTGAGGCGTTAAGGCCACCATCAATGTTGGCTGATTGTTGTAATAATAGTCCAAAAAAAAAAGAAAAAAAAAACAATCTTCAGCCGTCCGCTTTCTTAATTGTAGTTGATGTAGGTACTGATGTCGGTTAATATTTCTTATTGTTGTTTTACTTGCATGTTGGCTTTTGTTGTTGCGAATATTGTTTAAGACTGAAGTTTTTTTTTTTCTTATTTATTTGTTTATTCAAATTTTTTTTAGAACAATTTTTTAGTGCATGTGGACGTCTTTAGTGCTGTTTTCATAAACAACCACATACTTGGAAGTTCTTTTTTTTTGTTGTAGCACAAGCTGGCATACACTGAGAGAAATAAATATATTAAATAATGGAATCATCACAATTAGAATATTATATTCAACTAGAAATATGTTTTCAGTTATAAAATGTCACCAGAGACGACCTTAAAACCAATAGCAAAATCACATTAAATTAAATTTTAAGTTTCATTGTCGATGTTTTGTAAAAGCTTTAATAGTTTTTATTTCGCTTTCTAACTCTTATCGTGTTTAAAGAAATTAATTTTGAACAATATTCGTTGAACTGTTTAATATGTAATGCAGTATTTTCTGGATCGCTATTCTGTCTATTCAGCAGTCTTTGCAGCTATCTACTTTAGTCGTTGTATACCCTAAACATCATACTTGTTGCCTCACAACATTATAGATGCTGTGTCAGCGGCGTTATATTCTGCTGGTGTCTAATCTTTACTATTTTATTTGGAAAACTTCCCCCAACGCAAACTTCCTCCACGCAAAGAAAAAACCACATATTATGGTTGCATTATATGGTTGCTAACAAAACATAGTATTGTTACTTTTGCAACCATATTATTGTCTAAAGTATAAACATAATTATGTTCACATATAAACATTAAATGGTTAAATTAAGATATATTAATATGGCTGAAAATGTCATGTTATATAATTAAATTATAATATAGTCTCGCGAGTGCAAAATTACTTGATATAAAATGATTCGTTATTACTCTTTTAATCATTAACATTAATAATTTTAATCATTAATAATTATTTTAAAACATAAATTCACAAAAAAGTCAATTATTGCTTATAATAACGCTTAGATCATAGGCTACAAGAATCAGTTATATAAAAATATAGTTTATAAGCCCAAATGAATGATTTCACACATATTTAATTCAACTTTTTTTTAAATGTTTTGATTCCCTTCTTATTTGTTTTCATATTTTGCGTATTATTTTTAGTTATTTATTTTGTACATACATTTTTATTTTTTTTTCACTTTCGCTAACAATTAAAAAGCAATTTCATATTTTAGCTACCAGAAAAATTACTAAAATGTCAAGAACTAGAACAAAATACTTTTTAGGGCAAACATTTTTCTGTTGCTTTTAATCATATTTTGATTAAAAATAATATATTATGGTTAAGTATTTTATATTATTTTTAATAAGTCATAAAACTTTGGCTGTGGTTGAAATTTTAGTTTAAACCAACCATGTTGCATTATTTGTGCACAGTAACCATATAATGGTTAAAAGTAAACAAAAAATGTTCATTGTGACTACAGTTTTGGTGAAAACAACTATAGTTGGTTCTCCGCAACTATACATTGTTACAAAGAATATAATATGGTTATTGTGACCATATCACAACCATGTTTTTTTCTCAATGTTCTTAAAATTTTTAAATATTAAAATAAAAATGAACTTAAGCCAACTTCAATTTAAATTCATTTGTTTCACAAAATCAAAATTAACGTTGCCAATCTGGATTGATTTGTAAATATTTGGATGTTCGGGATTTTATAAAGCCCTGTCTCGAAATTTGAAAAAATCTCAGAATTTCGAGGTTCTTTAATAATTCTGAGTTTTTGTGTTTTGTTTTTAATATTTTGGCTCGTTTAAAAATAACTGATAAATAATTGAGTGCTTAGGGCTCTGCAAATCTCTCTTATTATTAATAATCATGATTAATATAGAAGATTCCTAAAAGTCAGTCTTATCAGCTATTTTTCTAATAATGTGCTTACAGTATTGACTTTTTCTATTAATTTTGGATACTGATTTTCACTTAAAGTTTACTACAGCAATTGCCAACTGTACGCAACTACATAATGAAAGATATTTTAGGGCCATCATAATTCAAGTTGCCACTTTTTTTAAATATAAACACCTTGTTATTCCTTGTTATGTTATTCAAGTATTAATGAAAAGTACTGACATATTTTTATTAGTATAAAAATGTTTGTTTATACGTCAAAGTTAAGAAATTTAAATCCCGATAAAAATAAATCTCGCTATTCGGGATTCACAATCCCAAAAAGTGCGAAAATACCGAGATTTGGAGTTTCCCGTTTGGCATCTCTAATCAAAGTGAAGTTAACTCAAGGGAGAGGGATATAAGAGCAGGTTTTAAAGAACCTAAAAAACAACTAATTAATTATTCATCTGCCAGAGTGCATAATAGAGTGCAATTTAGTATTAACTGTATCTCAGCCTTTTTATAGTATACGCGGCTCTGAAATAGCGGGATTTTATAAAATAAAGAATTATTTTATTTCTTACAATAGTATTATTTTAAGCTAAATAGTAAATTTAATAGCTTTTCAAGTTGTTTAATCATTCCAAGTGTGTAGAAGTTTTTACGATACTCAAAGAGATCATTTAGGGAACTATCTCTTCCTACAACTGATGTCTCTAACCACTCAGCTATTGGTTATTAATTGGATAAATCCAGACCATATATGTTAAAGATTATACAGCAGAAGTCTGTAGCCCTATTTAGGAATCTTTGCAAAATAGCAAAATTTTCTAAGCTTTGTTTGATCGATTGGCGTATTTAAGTTTTCTCTCATATCATTTAGTGCCTTGTCAAAGTCGATTTCAACCCGAAGACGGACAGACGGACATCGCTCAACCGACCTTGGTATGCAAAAGAATTCACAATATGGGGTCGGAAATGGTTATTTTAGAAATTACAAACGGAATGACAAACTTGGGATTCCCTTTTTTTGACTTTTTGTGGTGAAAGTTACAAAAAAATATTTTTTTCGCTGCACTGCAGTCATTCATAATAATGGTTAGGATTACATAAGTAGTTCTATTTTTATTTTCATTGTAATCAATTTAAAATCAAGTTCATCAGGTAGAAAGGTATTACAGATAAAAACATTTGTGAACTATTATTTTAATTTTTTATTTGAGGATTATAAATAAAAATATCATGCAAATCACATTAAACTAATTTAGTTTAAGGCAATGTAGTGTGAAAGAATTGTTCAGCTTATTTTTTATTTTGACTTACATCACCTTCATTATTATAGATGCAATTTATCAAGGAATAACGAATTTATTAAGAATATTTTTTTCAATGTAACAAGTATTTTAGTGATGACCAAAAGTATAATTTTTTGCTTGAGTTTATCGAAATATTCTATATCCCGACGAAAGTAAATATTTTTATAATCAAACACTACGATAATTTAGACTTTGGTTAATATATAATGTTTACTGACAATATATTATGGTTGCAGTTACTATATTATTTTAAGATGGTAATGCAAACTTTTTTTGTGGTCAGAATTTACAATCAATTTATTTAGTTGGAACCAATTTTTGTGCGTAACAACCACTAATCCTTAGCAATACATTTTTACAGAGTATAACAATGTGTGTCTGCATTATTCTTACATAAAGGAGACCTTAGCACATACAGCTTCTAATGAGATTATAGTGAGTCGTATTATTAGCGTATTGTTTTACTATTATTTTCAAGGAAGACATACAATCATAAATTTTTTATAGCGCGTTATCGCTTTTGTCGAATTTCACGGTTTTGATTTTTAATTTTTTTGAATTTGAAATTTTTTAATATAAGAACAGCTAGTAGTCCCTGGGGCGCTTCGATACCCCAATGAGAATAATCGTACCACGACCACTATTCGAAGCAAGTTTTTTATTTGATTAATATGAAAGTTATAACAAAGTTCCTTCTGATTATTGGACCTTAAGAATCAGGACTTATTTATCTTTTAAATATTCTTAAAATTTTTTTTGTTAAAATCGATTACGGGCATTTCTTCTCTTCCCATCTTACTCGTCCTGGTCCTTTTCTATAATTAACCATAGCCTCTTGGAACTTCGTAGTAAATATCTATCTCCTTATAGTCATAGCTCACGAAATCATAACTTGATCAAGTTCGTGCAAACTTAAGATAAACAATTTTTTATAAATGTAGGTTTGAAAATTAATGAAAGCGTTGGCGGTGAAGAAAATTTAATATTATTCTTTAGTGTCTCACAAGAATTTTTTTGTTGTCAAATTTTCGGTTTTAAAATTAAATTTTCACTCTTGGCTAAAGATAATTTGTCTGAAATTTTATAAAAATTTTAATTATCAATATAAATAATTTTATTTCTTTGGCAAAATCTTAAATTTTATTTCTTTGTCAAAATCTTAAACTT